>OV884002.1:112265487-114665487 GCA_930367185.1 Myathropa florea | reverse complement strand
TAGTCAAAATCGCTTATAACGACATCGGTTATAACGACAAAATTCTTAGTACACGCCTGAGCTCCATTATATGTAATCCAATAGCATTATAAATCGTTTACAACGATATATCGCTTACAACTACCAAATTCGTCTGTCCATTGAATGTCGTTATAACCGATTTTAAGTGTATTTCACCTCTTATCAACATGAAATAAGAAGTTCTCGAGTGAACATCTGTGCCAGAATGACAATTTTTTTTTTATAAAACAAAGTCGTACGTGTACTTTGCGAGTGAGAATTTTAGGGTTCGTTACAAGTACCGTTAATTTTTCTCTAGGAATTATTTACCACGCTGTCGGCAATATAAATTCGAACCCTTTTCCTTTACGAATTTAAAATAGCATATAATGCGTCATTGGCAATGAAAAACATTAATGACGCAACATCCTTGTAGTGGTAAACGAACGCACTATACCACGTTGGTTTGGAAAGTTCCTTTTGGAAGATTTCAGCATCGAAAATGAACCACTTGGGATGCTGGAAACGTTTGATGATGTCGATGGGATTGCACAAAGCATGAGAGTAACCCCAACGACTGGATGGCGCAGTTGGCTAAGTGCCTGCCCCAAGTTAGAGGGGTCCCAGGTTCGAATCCCAGTGAAATCGAATCTGCTCCAATCACCATTTGCTGTTGGGATCAATTTAACGGCACTGGAGTAGGTTGCTACCTGGCAGTACAATGGACCAGTATTGAGTCTGAGTGCTCCAGTGTAGAGTTTCAAAAAATTCTTAGAAAAAAAACTCAATGACAATAAGTCAAAATCTTTCTCTTATAGGAAAGGTAAAACAACTCGATAAGTGGTTACTCCATGAACTGAACGAACCCCCAATCAGCGCTAGGAAATCTGGGCATCGCATACATTAAGAATCTAAACTGAACCGTTTTGGCGCCACATGGAAACTGGAAACTGAATGACGGCATGGTTTGTCAGTATCTCTAGAAGCTTGTCTACTACAAGGCTCCACATGAGAGGAGATAGAATTCCTCCTTGTAGGCATCCTCTTGTTGTGTCGAGGTGTTTATGCCGCCTGGTGTGTAAGTCTCCGCTAATCTTGTGCTCAGGAGTTCATACATCCATTTCCAAAGATCTTGCGCTGAACTTTTCTCTCGAAAAGACCAAGAGACTCTTCATCCGCTTGGGATATTGTCCATGCCTCTGCGCCGTAAAGCAGAACTGGGATGATCAAGGTCTTATACAGAGTCTACTTGGTCTTCCGAGAGAGCTCTACTACTCAATTGCCATTTGAGGCCAAAAGACAGTGGTTGGCAAGAGTTATCCTGCTCTTGATCTCGGTACTGATGTTGTTTGTACTGTTTATCGCGGAGCCGAGGTAGACGAAGTCCCTAAGTCAAAGTTATAGCTGCCAAGTATGAAGTTCTGGCCCAGTCGTCGATGTTGTGCGTTCTATCTCGATGACAGCAAACCCGTATACTTAGTTTTGCCCTCTTTTACCGCCAGACCCATTTTAATCATCGAGTTTCAATGCCAGCAAACGCATTGAAAGACGTGCTCATCCCTTGGTCTTGGAAAATTGAATCTACTTCTATATCTACATTGACGACTGCCCTGGAAGTGAGTTTCTAATGAAAGTCTTGCCCTCTGTTCCTCACTTTCCGTGTAGCTGCCGTCAGAATTTCTTAGAGACATCTGTGTCTCCCCTGTTTTTGCTAGCACCTAATGGGGCCTAGCAACAGCAGGATTGTGCGTGATTGACTCCCAGAACTTCCTAAAGCTTTCTCTTTTAGCTGTTTTTATTTAAGAGGTGAGCGCCAGTTTGTCGCTTTGTCAGTCTCCTGTGCGCTTGGCTGCGTTAAGCAGTTTGCGTGTTTTGGACCGGAGACTGGACAACTTATGACCGTAATCGTAAAATATCTGGCAGTTTTTTGTCGGAGGATTTTTGAAGCTCTACACTGGCGCACTCAGACTTAAAACTGGTCCATTGTACTGCCAGGAAGCAACCTACTCCAGTGCCGTTAATTTGATCGCATCGGCAAATGGTGACTGCACCAGATTCGATTTCACTGGGATTCGAATCTGGGACCCCTCTGACTTGGGGCAGGCACTTAACCAACTGCGCGACATCCAGTCGTTAGGCAGTGGTTGGATGCAGACGAAGAACTAAAACACACAGCCAAGCCCGATCTTCACCCAAACAAGTTTATGGTGACAGTTTGGTGGACATCGAAAGGACCCATCCACTGTACAACCCAATACTTGGATATGGTTAATCGTTTTTGGTCGAAAATGAGAAAGGGCAGCCAACCTACGAAAAGCTTGTGTTTATCCAAATATTTGAATGCTCTGATATCATTTCTAACCTCAATTTAGTGATCTTCCAGTGTCTTCTGGTAGAAATCTTCTATGTTATGGTCACAAGTATTGGCACCTTCGAGAGCTCACTCTTCATTCTTGTCTAAATTCTGGTTCAGAGCCTCAAATGATGGGCCAGAGCTCCAAAAAAAAAAAGTCTGACTCGGCTTAATTTACTTACACAAGCGTTTTACCTATCAAATGAAAGAAATTAGTCACTGCACGGTATTCGATTTTTACAAAAACACTCAGATCAACTGACATCACCTGCTGGCAAATCACAAACTCGAAAATTACTAAATTCTTCCCAGAGATTTGTCGAAGACTTCAGCAATTTAGTACCTTTAACGGCCACTCCACCTTTTTAATAAATACATTTTTTACACCGTCACCGCGGATACAGCAGGAACATACCGAATCTTAAATCCTGATTAAAGAACAATATTGCTCGCGAGTAAGTGAAAATCAAATTTCAAATGGCCTCATATTTCGTTATCGCATAATCAAGAACTTCACCAAATTCGATCCCAACCTCCACCGCATAAAATCAACTTACCCTGTAGAAAGTTCCCGACCAGATGTTTCCAGCGTATCTGCAAGAAAGACACAAAAGTTTCATAAGCACTCTGTTCGGTTTATGCCACTAAAATCGAAATTCATTTCAAGACTGTCATCACCCCCAAGCATTCATGGCAACACCCACATTTTCAAGAGTTCATGGTGTTTTCAAAGCAAAAAAGTACATAACTTGTTTTGTCACCTATAAAAATATGTCACCATTATACCGACTTACACTTGCTCCAACCCCCGGGGTAGGATTGGATACCGACCTCTTGGTTGACATCTCCTAGAAGAAAAACAACAATCGCAAAGGGGGAAAAAATATAAAACGAATTACATCTTGTGGAAATTTTCAGGGAGAAGTTGTTACCAACTCTCGACAACGTAACGACTTTTCAAAAAAAAAAAAAACGCAACACACAGGATGTCGGGTGTGTGCTCCACCGGGAATGTTTCGACCTTTTTGTTTGCTCCTCCTCATTTGTCACTCGGCGAAATTCCTTTGCTCGCACTTGACAGTAATGAATTCTTTTTTCCCCAGTCGAAATGAGTGTAATCGAAATGATTACATACTAATAACGGCGCGTGGGAGGACGTTCATAAGCATCGATATCTCTGCTGGTTTAATCATGCAAAAAACCCCTGCCAGCTGACATTCGGTGTTGTTCTGTGTGTAGCTCGAGAGCCCGCTGTACGTAATTCGGTGAGTACATATTAGACTAATTACGCGCATTGGATGTCAGCAGCACAGAGAATGAGAAACCAATGGAACATTTTCCTTTATCCTTGTTTGTAAAACGGCGACTGAAAGTCGACCTGGGAGTGGCGGATGCGAACTTCTCGAAGTACATTAAATAGAAAAACTTCACTGATTGCGAAAGACCAAAACAACGATGGAAAAGTTAATTGAAAACAAGAATCACACAACCGGGGTACTCTTGGAATTCGAAAAGTTTTGAGAATTGCCGGTTTTCAATTTCTAAGAATTTCATTCCATGATTTCTACGAATCACCTTCTTCGGACTTACGGACATTCCATTTAGGAAGTGATTTATTTCGCTGGCAATAGTTCTTGATGAGGGTTTGATGTCTAAGACTTGCAAATGCAACAGACAGCGGAGATTTTTGCAGTCGAGTCCCAACACCTGTCAAAAATCATAAGAAAGCAATCAGAGAAGACGTTGCTGGCAAATAGTGTAGTCCGGTACATGCAACACAGCAGGAAGATGAGAAAGCAACGCTGCTGTTTTTGTAAATTAAGAAAGAGGGAGAGTCAAGATTGTTTAGGACGACAAATAAAGAGTATGACAAGCACACCCGATGGAGATTTTTCCGACAGATTTTTCAAGAGATAAATCAATTATCAAAGGATTTGACAGAACCCCGTTAGGCTGCAGCCACGCAATGAGTGACGAGCGATTGAGTGATTGAACGACAAGCGATAGAGCGACGCAAAAAAATTAAAACACATGAAATCATATGGAGGTGGCCACGTAAGCACTGAACGATTTGCGATTTTTAGACGCGACAGACCGACACGTCGCTCGGCAACCAATATATAATAATAGCGGCGCTACAATCCGAGGTGGACCTGGGTCTAGCTTCTCAGCAACCACTCGTGTTGTGCGTGATATTGTTCTCTCAAGAGTGGAGGGGACCTGCAGTGTAATGGCGACTCTGAACGGCGAGATTAAGAAGCTTTTTCTAGACATATATACTCTTTAAGCATTGTCAGCGACTCGAAAGAGTCTTAACTTATTCTTGTAAGTTAATTTTACATCTCACACAGTTTTTGTTTTATTCAAATTTGTTTTCCTATCGTTCTTATCTGGTCACCCTGTACATAGTTTGACAACACGCCAATTCATTTCAGAGTCCAAAACCCATAAACAATCTGAAGTCTTATTGAATTTTTGGAATAAGAACTTTATCCTTTTAATGACTTTTAATGAATTAAAAAATGGTGTGATGGGAATTAATTATCACCAAGAATATTGTCTTTGTCATTCTGAGACATATTGACAACATTAATATCAACAATTTCTAGACACTTCCCTCCTTCTCGGATTGGCCGTACAGTCTTGGGTTCTTAAGCAATTTGTGCTGTTGAAGAAGTGAAAGAATTTCAGGCGAAAATTCTTCAATCCCTTTACATCAGTTCGTAAACAATTAAATCCGAAAGAAATGCGAGTTATTTTCCAAGTGCTATTAGCCAGCGTGTTCCCTTTTCAATTTTTTCCATTAACTTTTTTTCCCTCCTACGCCTTTTCATTTTGTCTAATATTTATTTGAAAATTTCTCTCGACACCTCGGTTTGATTTGCTGGAATCCTCTTTCAAACAAGACAACAAACTTTTATTAAAAACAAAAAAAAAAAGAATCAAAGTTAAACGAGAGTTTTCATAGTTTAATACCATCAACACAAGCTGCCACCTTGTCCAAAACCATGTGAAGGGAAAAAAATCGAATAAAAAACCAAACAACTGACAGTCCGAATCGTTACAGGAAATGGGACGAAAAATTCAATTTCTGCAACGATTGCCATTTTGCTGTTTGCTTGTGTTGCCAATTTTTTTTAAAGGGCCGTCACCTAAATGTAGGAGGCTAATAAAATATTTAAATTCATGATGAATGTGGAATTCAATGGCTTTGGTTGAGATAATAAATTAAGTCAACTGCTGATTGACAGTAACAGAGTTTTGGTGTGACTCCCAGTTTGATGGAGCTTGGACTGCAGCAGTTCGTACATGACAATTAAATTCGATATAAATTATCTAAATGTGATTAGAAGTGTATTTGATTTTGTAATTACTACGATTGATTGTTTTGAGTGGATATTCCTGTGAACTGGTGGCTGCCATGACTCTGGATGGATTTAGGAGGAGGGATGAAAACTGGTATGTGTAGGAAAAATCAATTTTCTGGTCAATTAGTGGCTTGCAGGATAACTAATAACCATCGAGTTGAGAGCGTTAGTTCATAATTAGTGAGTCAGTTGATTATATACAGTCAGCGTCAAAAATTAAAAGTCAGTTAGTCGTCTGGTGAAAATGTATCCACTAAATTGGAACTCAACGGAAGAAGCATAATTAAAGCTCCAAAGTCAAATAGTCGAAATATACTGTATTTTATTTAACAAAAAACGAAAATAAAAGCAAAAAAATATGTAATTAAATTTAGAGAAGAGAAAAGTAGACATACAGTTCCTCACAAAATTGGGCATACACCTATCAAAACAAAGAAAATTATCCTGAAGTTAACGAGGATGGGTATAAGCAAGTATACACTACTTTACACGATTTTTGGCATGATAACAGATAGAAGTTTTGTTGTTAAAAATGGCAGCATGACTTTTACCAAAGTTTTCCAAATAAAAAATTGGTTCCAGCAGGGTGCAGTTAACTCACCAATCCTCTTCACTATTTTCATCAGTGAACTGATTGGCTCCATGCAGCACTTGATCGCATACGCTGATGACTTGGTGGCGTAAAGGACAGTGCAGAAAGTCATTCGCCGCTGAGCATTCCATGCAAAAGCAAGCATTGAATGAAAAATCAAAAAAAAGGAAAAGGAACAAAAATAAAAATTGAATAATTATGGATGCGGAGCTGTCGCTGATACGAGTGACAACTCGGAAAATGGCAGCGACGAAAACCTAAAGAAAAAAAGAACAATGTTGAAGTCGCAGCCGAAGAGGCAGCAGCAGAGACAATCAATGCTGCCGAACAATTCCGGCAAAAGGAATGATGGAGCAGAAGCCACGTACAGCGGCAGCGGAAACCTGTACGTGGAACTTGCTTCTTCCGAGGCGGCAGATCAGGCCGCAGATGAAGTGGAATTGGCCAAGAAAATTAAAGAGAAGGACGAGCTGGAGGAATTAATAAAAGCCCTCCAGCTGAAGCCGAAAAAAAGAAAAGACGAAAAAAGAATAGTAATAGTTGGTGAAGTTGGTAAAAGTTGGTAAAGAAACTGGAATGGAGTTACCACAAGCGAAAATGCAAATACAACAACAGCAGCAGAAACAGCAAAACAAGCAGCAGCAGCAACAACAACAGCAGCAACAACAGCAGCAGCAACCCAAGCAACAGCAACAAAAGAAGGAGAAGTTTAGAATGCCTGCAATCAACATAACCGAAATGGACGCCGAAGATACGATCCAGATATGTAAGTTGGCCATAAGGGACAACTTTTATGTAAAAAATAAGGGCTTTCGCAGGCAGGCCATTGTTAAGCAGTGGATGACTTGCTTAACAATGGCAAGCTTGTGAAAGAGAAGATGGGCCTGATTTTTCATCACATACTCCCAGGGAAGAAATGGTTCAGACCGTTCACCTCAAGGGATTGAGAGTCTCTGCTAAGCCGGAGGACGTGTTAAAATCGTTACGGCAAGCGAGTGTTGCCAACGTAGAATTTCTGGAAGTCAATCGCTTCTCCATTGTCCGATCCAGGATGGAACCGGTGTGTGTGCTTCCCCTCTTCTTGGTTCAGGTGACACCAGAGAGCAAGCTTGAGAGTCTGTGGAGCATTAAGTTCCTCGACTTTCAGGCCGTCGCTTGGGAGAGCTTGAGGAGGAGCAATTAGATGCTTCTCTGTGTAAGAGGCCAGAGATTCGGCACGCTGCACGAAACTGCAACATGCCGACTCGATGCTGTAAATGCGCGCGGAGGGCATATGTCTGCGCAGTGTCGTCTAGGTGAGGGAAAGGTCGGGAACAGATCTCGGCTGAAGTGCATCCATTGTGGTGCCAATGGACATCCTTCCAGTTATCGGGGTTGTCCGAATGTGAAGGAAATGGCAAAAAGAAATTTGGAAAAAAAACAAAGGTGGCGGATTCAAGGCCGATGTCGAGAATTCCTGTCACTCCTGTTATGCCGGTTGTCTCCTACGACCAGATGGCGTCTGGTAGACGACAGGCACAACAGACAGCGCCAAAGGCAGCTCAGGCTACAATAGAGGCTCCAAATGTAGGTTTCGCGGAGCTGTTGTCAGTTATGGTCACAATGCAGGCCCAGATGGCACAGTTTCAAAAAGACCTTGCGCGTATGGGCCAAGTGCTTTCGTCAAGACCCGCTGGGTCAAGTGCGTATCCAATATAAATGGATACTACATTTTGCTTCTAACGATCAAATTCGTCAGTCTTTCGAAGGTCGTTATAACCGATTTTGACTGTAGCACTAAAAGGTGTCACTATCCGCTTTTCCGATGAAGCTAAATATCTGGGTGTCATCTTAGATAGGAATCTTCTATGGAAAAAACACATCGAACCGAAAATTGCCAAGGCACTGGCAGTTTTCTGGCAGAGTAAGGACATTTTCGGCAAATCCTGGGGCCTTTCACCAAAAAGATCCGTTTACACGGGTATGATTAGGACCCTTCTCTCCTATGCATCGGTCGTTTGGTGGAATAAGTTTTCGCGTAAATACTTAACTGCTGCTTTCACTAAGTTTCAAGGAACGGTCTGTCTCGGCTGCATAGGTCCCTTCGATAGTACGCCTGGCTCTGCTCTTGCTGCACTGCTGAATCTCCCCCACCTAGATGTCCACATCATGGGGTGCACTCTCAAGGCCATCTTCCGTTTAAAAAGAAGTGGTTTTTGGTACAACTCGCACTGGAGTTTCGATGACTTTGTGCACCGCATTTCCTTTAACCCCAGTCTTATGGATATGCCGTCTGACGGTACAGACACCAGTACTTCAGCAGCGAGGAACATACAATGTCGACTTTCCCTGCACTCAGAAATGGCATTGACCAGAATCAGTGCCAGGAAAGGAAAGTAGTCGAATCTTCACGACTGGCTCTAAAACCAATTAAATATCTGGCGCTAGCACTGCCCTTTGTGGAGGGCGACAACTTTAGACTGCACACCTCGTTAGGTAAATCCTATCCTAATAGCCACGAACTATATTGTGAAGAGCAGGTGGCAGGGGCTAAGTATTTATGTCTGTAGCGACAACCAAGCTGTGCTGAAGGCCTTGCTCAACCCTTTAACAACTTCCAGGATAGTTCAGAAATGAAAGTTGCCTCTGAATTTGATCGGTAGTCTAAATTCGCTAAGCTTTGTCAGGGTCTCGGGCCACCACGGGATCACGAGAAATGAGATCGCCGATGAACTTGCTAAGCAAGGATCGGAGGCGGTTCTCTCTGGACCTAAACCTGCACTGGGACTGCCGGCGTCCTTTGTTAGGGCTTGCATCGATGGTTGGACCACTCGAGAGCACAACCGCAGGTAACATGACTCTCCAGGATGTAGACAGCGCAAGCGCATGCTCCCTATAGTCTGTACAAAATCCGCTGCCCTTCATCATAAGAATCTGTAAAGCTATTTCAAAATTCCAGCCTGACCAAGAGAAAATGACACGACTGGATGGCGCAGTTGGTTAAGTGCCTGCCCCAAGTTAGACGGGTCCCAGGTTCGAATCCCAGTAAAATCGACTCTGATCCAGTCACCATTTGCTGTTGGGATCAAATTAACGGCACTGGAGTAGGTTGCTACCTGGCAGTACAATGGACCAGTTTTGAGTCTGAGTAGCGTTTCAAAAACTCTCCGAAAAAAAGGAGTAAATGAAAGCTCAGCATTGGTCGTCCCATCACTTGGGTAAATATCCCGAGAAACGGGACGTAATTAATAAGCAGAGTGAGTACATTAAGGAAGCTGATGGTTTCGAACAACAATGTATGTCAATAAAACCACGAGGAGACCCTAGACTGGGTCTCTTTGCGATTTCCACACAAGGACCTGGCAGCTCTCATTTGGTTATAAAGTTCCTACTTTAACTCGCACCCACTCTTCTCTCTGTGTCTATAATTACGTATTTTTCTTTTTCCATTTCGTTTAATGAATGTAAGAGCATGCCAAGTATCATCACAGACGGTATTTTAAATCGTAAAAAATGTTTTATTTTCTTTTTATACTTTATTGCCTCCTAATTAAAGAATTTTAAAGATAAAAATAAATAATAACCTCCTGTAAGATAGGCACATTTCTTAGCCATTCCCCAAGAGAAAGATCACTGAACCCCTAGAAACATTTAAAGAAAACCCAATCCTTCATTATTACATAACCAATTATTAAGAATATGTGGTTAGACAACTCTAATTGACACAAACTCACTTTTCATCTTGTTAATTTGTTTTCGACTTTGGATATTTAATTAGGCCCGCCTGTGTGAGTTTTACTTGTTTTGTGCATCCCAGATAATTGAACAAAATATCTCATCAATAAATTCCCGCTGAACTCGTGGGATTGTTCTTTAAGGTTCTTTTTAGCAAGACGGCCGAAACCTGATAGTCGATTCGCGAATTCTTTTCGAATTGATGGTGCTAAGTGCAGGAGTTAATCAAATCTCAAATGAAATTTGAAGGTGCTAACATGATCTGTATTTGTCTTTGCAGTCAGTCGAAGTCGGCTGGTGGGTTTCCGGTTCGTTTTCGGTTAATGAAAACACGCGACATCAGATTTGTTTTATAATTTCAATTTTAAGACAATAATGGTTTGAACATCTTATGTCATTCATGAAATTTATGATCTTTTTGTTTAACATACTGGCACTGTGATATAACAACTAAGAGTGACAAGAGTGTCTCTCAGACATAGTGAATGTATGTTACTTCAAATGGAGAAAATTATGAGTCAACATTTGAATGAAACAGATAAAAACCACAGAATCAACTCTTTTGTAGAAAATGGGTCACGACAAGAGCGCCCTCTCGGTATCAAAATTGTGTTGGAGGGATACTTTGCAAGCGCCATCTCGTCATCAATATTAATTTTAAAGGGTTTATTAAAACGTCCCTGCCGCAGTTCACACATCTTTCATGGCCGACTACGTATTTTAGTGAAGTTTATCTTTAAGAACTTGCTTGAGCATCGTACTACAGAGTGGGCTAAATACAAGTTTCTCCATAAAAATGCAATAAAATTAACAAAATTGAATCTTTTCCATGCATTATAGCTTCATTAGTAAGAACAAACATTCCCATTGATTATGAAATATAACGTCGGTCAAATGGCTGCCTCGACTGACTTCGCAGTAGCGCATTCCGTCACCTAAATTTTTCAAGACTTTGTTCATGGTTTCTGGCTGTAGCTCACAAATTGCTTGGATAATATTGCCCTTAAGTGCTTGAATCGTTTTCCGATTGATGGTATAACATCGGACTTTTACGGTTCCCCACAAAAAAAAATCCAAAGGGGTCAAATCGCAGTTCCGAGGCGGCCAATTGACATCGTCAAGACGGCTGACAACACGATTTGGGAATTTGGTGCGCAAAAGATCGATTGTGACATGAGCTGTGTGGCATGGCGCGCCATCCTGCATGAACAAGAGGTCGTCCAAATCCATGTCTTCAATTTCAGTACAAAAAAGTCGGTTAACATGGATCTGTAACGCCCATCGTTGACCGAAACGTTGTTTCCAGCCTCATTTTCGAAGAAAAATGGTTCAATGATGCCGCCACTCCACAATCCGCACCAAACTCACTCTCTGTGGTTGCATTGGCTTTTCTGAGTGGATTTTCCGCGCGGCAATTTGGTTTGTTAAAGTAGCCGCCGAGATGAAAATGCGCATCATCAGAAAAAATGATTTTTCGCTCAAAATCTTTGCCCATTCAAGCTGCTCTAAGTCCCAAACTGCGAAGCGACAACGTAGCGGATGTTCGCGCGCCTTCAATTGATGAGTCAATTGGACCTTGTAAGCGAAGAATCCGAGATCTCTGTGCAGAATTCGAATTCTCCTCAGGCTAGTGCGCGGAATGTTGAGCTGTTGAGATCGATGGCGAGTTGATGTTCGTGAATTAAGTCTCACACTCTCGGCCACAGCAGCCACATTCTCATCTTTGTGCACCGTATGACGACGACGATGGCGACCATGAGTGTTGTCCACTAGCATACCAGTCGCACGAACTTTTTGCACAAACTTGAGTACAGCAGTCGCGGTGGGTGCTTCATTTCGGCCAAAACTTCTTTTGAAAAAACCCACCGTTTGTGCTACACAGCACTCACGTTGGAAATAGGTTTTCAATATTTCCCCACGTTGATCGAGCGTAAAGCGACTCATTTTGTTCCGCGGAGGTATGTTACTGACATTCTGTCAAGATTTCGATCGGGAAACAGTTGTCAGTGTCAAAATAACCTACGATTTGAAAAAAAAAATCCTAGAAGGCCCACCCTGTAGAAGAAACTTGAAATCTCAAGCTCAGCTGTGAGGTCGGTCGCCATCATGGCTTCAGTATGTAAGTCATTCATTGCACCCTGGAGAAGTTTGAGCTCGAGTACATTCTTTTGGATCCTAAGCCACATATGAGACAGAGATTGGTGCGATATCAAGAAAACGAATTCGCTGAAGAAGACCCAGAAATAATGATTCGCCTCCAATCTCTTGAATTGGACATCGCCAGAGTGTCAACCCAGCTTATTTTGCCAACATTCATATAAGATTATACTAATGAAAGAAATGAAGCCGGACGACCGTAGACAACGCCGTGAGTTCACTAATTAGGCGTTGACCGGAGGTTCGGGTTTGGCAAAAAAAATAATCTTCTCGGACGAGGCCCATTTTTGGATCAGCGGCTATGTCAACAAGCAAATTTGCCGTTCTTGGAGCGAACACAATCCACAAGTGTTAGACATAGCATCAATGCATTCAAAAATATTGACTGATTGGTGCGGTTTATGGTACGACGTCATCATCGGACTTTATTTCTTATGAAATTAGGAAGGAGACACTGTTACCTATAATGATCTAAGGAATAGAGCGATGGTAATCAACTTTCCGTGGCCAGATCTCGACACCATCGATATATCCGAGCCATGGTTCCCACAAGGTGAGTGGTCGCCGGCTATGGCGTTATGAGTATGTGCGTCAACCCTAAAGGACTAGACTTTCAAGGTAAGGTGCAAATCCAAGAACAAGACACAATTTTCGAAAAACTTGCTTGTTATGAAATTCCACTAAGCCTATTATGAAATTCAGGTAAAAATAGTAAGTCAGAAATTAGGCCTACCTGCAACCACTTTCCACCGCCTTTAGGCTTCTAAAATCCAGTTCATACAGAGCACAACCAACTGGCCGATCATTTTCTTTGGTTGCGTGCTGGAAATTAATGAAGAAAATCATGAGTTTTTAAGGCCCAACTATTGTATTGCTTGTTGATCATCAAATTCTAATTATGCTTTATTCGGAAGTTTACGTTCTGTTGCTCAAACAGTTAGTTTGACTTTATACATGAGCTAATGTCAAAGGCGCGGGACCGTGGCGTAGTGGGTAGGTGCGTCGATTCCTACACTCGATGTTCTGGGTTCGATTCCCGAAAAATCACCTAACATTTTTTTTACGTTTCCATCTCTTTCGAGCCACTGACAATGCTCAAAGAGTATAACTGCCTTGGAAAAACTTCTAAATCTTGGCGTTCGAGGTCGGCATTCGATTTAGGTCCCCTCCACTCGTGAGCGAATAGTAGCACACATAACACGAGTAATTGCTGAAAAAATAAGCCACCTCGAACTGTAGCGCCGCCATTATTGATTCCAACTAACATGTCATACAAAGCGACAAGTTGGTTAAGTGCCTGCCCCAATTAAGAGGGGTCCCAGGTTCGAGTCCCGGTGAAATCGAATCTGATCCAGTCACCATTTGCCGTTGGGATCAAGTGAACGGCGCTGGAGTAGGTTGCTACCTAGCAGTACAATGGACCATTTTTGAGTCTGAGTGCTCCAGTGTACTGTTTAAAAAAATCCTCCGAAAAAATACTAACGTGCCATAGAAGCGATGCAACGCTAGGAGTTGTGAAAGAGAAATTTGGGTCATGTGATGGCGGGCGCTCATCAATTGGCCATTGCGGTCATACCACTTGACACTACTCGATTAATGTCTCTAGAACTACGGCAAGTCCTTTATCTCCGCAAATAAGCCAAACACTTTGAACGATCCCGAAACCAACATTCGACACGCTCTGTTGCCGGAATAACGCCTCGCAAATTGAACTGAGTAATCAAAAATTGGACCGACCGCTTGAAGGATTGCCAGCGAAGCCGGGGTGATCATTTGAATGAGGTGCTATTTCGCTTATAATGGCATGAATGTAGCTTGGAAATAAAGCCAGAATCAATGTTCATTTTTTTAAAAAAGTTATGTTTATTTGTCCCCAATTATATATGTTTACAATGATTTACAGTACAGAGATATGGTTTAAATAGAACCTTATTGCTGAAATATTTGTTATAAAATTCCAATTATATATCTCAGATTTAGTCGAAAGAAAAAACCTTTATTCAAATTTTAATGCCAGAATCAATGTTATACCTCACACCGTTGTTGATTTATTTGAATTTCTTTTGCTAAAGTTCTTATCTCGTCACCCTGTATTTTACAATTAATTCCTATCAACTTCTTTGTCGAGAATGTCATTAGTAAGTTGCAGAAAATGTCCCAACAAGAGGGTACTGAACAGGACTAAGTGCGGACTGAGTCAATTGCATTGAAATCTACACAGATGGCTTAATGGGGAAAGACGGTGCATTAACGTCTGCATGGATGGCTTAAAGTGGAATGATGGCATTGCGATTGGAGTAATTACAAATTGCATTTTCCCATCGTCGCTTTCCAAAAAGCAGCGGAATGCAGTAATCACACGAGCATATTTGTACACTCAGGCAGCACTCGGAGGACTTCAAAGCAGCGCAATAAAATCGGGGCTTTGAAATGGAGATGCGGGCGGATGAGTCCTTTTCTACGGTTCAATTGCGCCTATACCTGCAGTGATATCGCCTGTACCGGAATTTCCGGTCTCCTACATCCAGGACCTTAAAAAAAGGACCTGGCCCACCAGGTTGGGAATTGGAGGGGGTAACTTCCTGCTGCGCTGCACTCAAACCAATTACAATGAAAATCAATGTCATAATAAAACATTCATAATATGAATGATTTAGGGTTTTTAAAAATGTTTTATCTTAAAAACAACTCTCATTATGCCTATGGTATAGGAAAAATGTCGAAAATATCGTAGCTTATACCAAGCAATGCTCAGAAGGAAGGGTAGATTTGCTACACTTTCTGAGCCTACTTGGTCCTTGTTGATAACGACAGAGATTGGATTTTCATTCGTAATTTGAGAACATAAACATGCTCTTCTTAAGATGTCATTTCAAAGAGCATTAGGGTTCTTATTGATAGTTACCAATTCTTCTTTGATGATTTCTTCAAATACTTAACAGTGTTATGAGTTAAATAATTGATGTCCTTGATGAAATCCGAGCAATTTGTTCATCTTGGTGGAACTCTATCAACGACTGTTAACGGCGAAATAAAGTCCTTTAATTTTGCATAATTTATGGTAATTTTGTTGGAAAACTTCCACTCTTAACACATAAATAAGTTTTAAACTTCGTTCATTTTTTCACTAGGAGTTTAGAGCAATTAAAATTAAAGTTGTGAAAGTTATCCTATAATAGAGAGATTTTCGAAACTCAACGAATCTCATTAAAGGAAGATGAACAGATGTGATAAGTGTTTCGTGTTGAAGAAAGTTTTATCAGCGTTATGATGAATCTTCCTTTGTAACTAGGTGTATATGGAATTTTAACTTCGATTTGAGCGACCGTCAGGCGCAATTAGAAAAAAAGCTTAATTATTTATATCTTGTATTGTACAGAAAATTTCAAAAGGTTGCTGTGAGCTGTAGTCCCACACTTGACTACTGATGACCGTTCAAATATTCAGATATGAAGAGAACTGCCTGCCGACTAGCTTTTAAATAATCGGAGATATGTCTGAAGAAACTGCTTTTTTCCATCCCAGACTTTTTTTTTTGCCTCTGCCTGCAGTTTTGAAAATATGTACATATGTTACATACGTCAAAGGAAAAAACAGTTAAGTTTAAGTTTAAAAAGATAAAAATAAAAAAATGCATTAAAACCTAAAACTTAACTCAAAGGAAAAAACAGTTTTCCTACTGTTCAATTATTTAGCTATGGACTAGGTTATGTTGGCTGCAGACATAACAATTTTGCTGCGGGCTGCTGCTGCAGTTCCCAGAATTCTTGAAGGCACTCTGTATACAACACAAGCAAAGGAACAATTGAAATAAAAGAAGCAAGAGAATGTTTGATGACATTCATTTATTTGTGGAAAAAAGTGGAATGTAGAGCAGTAAGGACAAGTCCCTGCACACTGTGCCTAAATGCGATCTCTAAATTTTTGCAGTGCGAAGGTCAGAAGTAAGAAAATACTACGTTGGTGCTACCATCGAGTGACGTGTAACTTTCAACACAAGCAATACAACGACACAGTCTCAAATACTACGTTCTGGTAGACATTATTCATTTGTCAACAAATGAGAGCAACTTAATCAATGTAATCAACGCAATCAAGGCAACCAACGTATTCTCTCACAAAAATCTTTCAGCATGTTGAAACACTTGCGTTCCTGTTGACAATTCCCTTACAAATTAATAGCTTTTGTGCTTATGTTTTGCCATCTAATTGTAAAATTTTAGAAATGAAAACAGTTGATTAACTTGGACTGTCATTTCAAAGTATGGGTGAAGGACTCCCTACGAAACGCAGAAAACACCAAAGCAGTATTGTGTCTTAAGGCTACGTGAGAAACAAGTTGAGTATCAAATACATGCATGATTATTCTTATTTTTCTTATTTGCCCATACAAATGAATAAAGAGTCTTTCAACTTTGACAGTTGATAGCGTCCATATTGTTGAAGCCACATCTGTCAAATTGGCTATCATTTATTCAGTTTGTTTTGTCAAATCATTGACAAGCATGGAGAAGACGTGCAGATGATGAAATTGTTTTCTTATTGTAAAATGGCTGTTCTCGTCGGGCAACGTTCTGCGCACTTCGCCCATTGTACGGTCGCCATTAGAGAGCTGCATGAATGCATTCCAATGTTCTTTCTAAACTTGTGCAATACTGCAGTTTACACTATGCATTGTCATTTTTCAACAAGCTGTACACTGAAATCGAATATCACACCATGAGACAAATACTGCACACTGCTTGATTACTTGATAGCAAGATCAGTGTACTCTTCACTCTCTCTGAAACATATGAATGTTTTGAGCGATTTCATATGAGTGCAATGTTTACTGCACAAATTACACTAAGTACACTGAGTGCGCTGAATACAATGTTTGGATAGTTTAGTAAACGAGTCTTGACTTGTTTAATTTGCTTCTATAACACACTCCCCCCTCGCGCAACTCTTTTTGGTAATAATACAGGATTATTCGTGTCCCGACAAGAAACTCAGACTATTCGGTGTACTCAGTGCAGTGTTCACTGTTTTATGAGTACCCATATGAATACACTGCAGTAAGTACATTATTTGATTTAAAATGGCTGCAATACTCATAAATAATTCAAATATTACTCGATTCATTCACTTCACTATTCAATCTTTGAATAGTATAGTGAAGTATATTTCAAATAAAATGAATGTCTTGAAACTAGATTCAAAATGAATGTCTTGAAACTGGATTTAAGACATTCATTACAGACCTTTAGTCGTCATTATCGTCCTACAGAGAGGTCTATTCGCAATGTGATGAATAAATTTGAGTCCACTGGTTCAGTAAACCATAAACTAACAATCGTATGTCGACGACACGCGTGAGAGTGTGAGTGTGCAGGAGGCAGTCGATTTCGCATCGCTCACAACGACCATAAATTGACGCATTTTGCGTCGTGATTCGGGCTTGCATCCGTACAAAGTTCAACTGATCCAGGAGCTGAAGGTGAACGAAGACTCCAGACAATGACTTGTGTTCACTGAATGGGTTCTGGAGCAGTTGGAAGCTGAACCTAATTTCCATCGAAAAATCATCTTCAGCGATGAGGCCCATTTCTGGACGATGGATGAATGGGTACGTCAAAAACCATACCAATTGACATGAGATTCAAGAGCGTCCAACGCATCCCGAAAAAATTATCATTTGGTGTGGATTTTGGACTGGCGGTGTGGCGTCATCGGTCCAAAATTCTTTGAGAACGACATTGGCCAGGCTTCACCGTCAATGGCGAGCACTATAGATCGATGATTATCAACTTCTCTTGGCATGAATGGGATGATATGGACACCAACGGCATGTGGTTTCAAAAGGACGGCGCTTCGTTGACGTGCCACACAGCTCACGTCACATTGGAAATTCCGCACGAGCGATTCGAGGGCATGGTCATCTCACGTGGAGATGGTGTGAACTGGCCACCGAAATCGTGCGACTTGACCCCGTTAGACTTATTCTTGTGGGGTTTTCTGAAATCGTAGTTCTGTGCGAATATGCCACAAAACACAGCGGCCCTCAAAGCCAATATAACCCATGCCATCGATCAAATTTAGTCTGATTTAAGCGCCAGAGTCATGGGAAATTCGTCATTTCGGATGCGCTCCACCCAGAGAAGCTACGGAGGATATTTGAACAATGTTATATTACATACATAATGGCATCGATAGATCGATAGACTGTCGATAATATCTCACACCCCTCGAACTTGGAGCAGGCACTTAATCAACTGTGCCATCTAGTCGCTTAGCGAATGTTTCTTGGTTGTTTTGCTATTGTTCATCGTCTTGAATAATTTGAAAGACTTTAAAAGCTTTAACCGAGCTTATGTCGATCTCGAATATAGGCAAACCAAACGTTTAGTGAAAGTTCTCCAAATTCAAACCTTAGAAATGCTGGATTTTGGTGAAGAAAAGTGATTAGAACAAGTGGCAGACAGTGGAATGAACTATTATAACTAGGCCATTCTAAGCCAATTTAACGCCATCCAGTCGTATAGTCGGACCTTTACTGCACGTTTTTCATAAAAAGAAGTATGCATTTTGAGTGTCAAAAATACATGCCACCGCATTCATTTTTATTTTTAGATTGCAATGATTTCTCCTCAAAATCAAATACATTTCACAAGACTGTCACATTTTGTTGATGTTGTTGTGGGCTTCAAATGAAACCCCTAACCTCTTCTTTTTCTTCTTGGGGCGCTACAGTCCGAGGCGGACCTGGGCCTCACTCAACATGCCTCTGAATGAAACCCCCAACCTCAACCTCCAAAATACCCTTGACTCTCCTGAGTTCATAAGAATACTAGATCGAAATGATTGTTGTAAGCTTACATACCGTCAATAAGACAAGTTTAGAACACTGAATCCCATTCGAATTCACATCAAACAGCTTCTTTTTTTTGTAAAAATAAGAAATAGTTCTTTTTTAATCCCCACATAAATTTGGGGAATACGTTTTATGACAGAAGATGTTGACTAAAGCTACACAATCAAAATATTTACATCTATTCGGTTGGTATTCCAGCACACAAATGTATACACGAATCAGTAGCACTCCATGTTTTTTTAACTCCGCGCCATATTATTACACGCACTAACTGCAATAAGCACAGACTTGTTTATTCGTATCTGCGAATCTGGTGGTAAATGTTTACAAAATAAAATACCCCGTCTATCAACAATCCTCGGTACTTATTCTGTTTGTAAATGCTTCGTATCGTAAAACACTTGCCGACACGGTTCGACGGTGCGGTAGCACTGAAAAGAGAATATCTCGTGAGCCATCGATTCGATGTGCTAAATGAATCGATTGTTTCTTACCGATTTGATAGCGAATGCGACACACTCAGATCTTCGTTTTCCCCAAATTGGTTTGCGATTGCTGGTCGCATATTAATTTGGGCCTGGAGCGGCTTTAATTAGTAGCCCTTTTTTGGGTTTTGGAACAGCTTGTGCCGGGCAGGGCGTAATTACGTTTGAATATACGACGGACATGCTAATCGATTAAGTCAAGCAATCAGCATAATATTACCAGTCTTCATGTTCGGAAGCACATGGAGATACAAGAGCTGAAATGGACATTTTATGCATACACTTCGGGAGGCCTCAATGAATCGCAAATGTTAAAGCAAATTGTAAGGATGAATGAACAGCTTTACTGGCCATGAACCTTGCAAATGAGATCGTTCCTGTTCGTAGAGAGAAGTATCCAAAAAGCAATCATTTGGCTGGTGTTTGCCTTTGGTTGAACATATTGCCATCGCATATGATAATTTTTCCCAATGAATCAAGTGCTCCATGTCAAAATGAACGACCTTGGGCATTTATTTCCGTCGATTTCGATTGACTTTATGGATGTGACATGATGTATGGACATTAAGGATTACGATTAGGAAGAGGTCAACAACATGAGTGTTGACTGTGGTATGAACTATTAACTAGGCCATTCTAAGCCAATTTGATACCAGATCGGATAATTTCCTATGCATTTTAGTTAATCTAAGCAAGTTTTTAGCTTGCTTAGATTTACGAAGCAATAAACCCCCAGTTGCGTATACCTCATATTTTCTTTAGTATTATTTAAAAATATATATGTAAAATAAACAAAAAGAAGCTGAAGGGCAAAGTAAATTATAAATTCATAGATAAACTTAGAGTGCCCGCATAGGGCCAGTAAGATAGTATAAGAATCCCGTTTTGTATATCTAGTTTAAGTATTTTTTTTCTAGAATGTAAGATTTTTAAAAGATAAAAATAAAAAAATGCATTAAAACTTAAACCTAAATACTTCATATTTTATTGGCCTACAGTGTTTTGTAAGGACGCCGATTAGGCTCGGAGTCAAAGATTGTTTAGACCGGAGATAAGTTGCCAATACGCTTGACACGGCTTTGACCTTTCTAGTAGTGGTTGGATCTTCCCTTCTTTTCCACACCGAGAAATTACATATAATACAGGGCGGCACATAGATAATTGTGATACCACGCGGATCTGATATCACCTATGTATCCAAAAAACCATTGGGTGCTTTCAACGAAGCTCTTTCGTTGATTAATGCCGAAGTTGTCCAATTCGCTCAAGTGGTTGAAGAAGTACGAGTAGGCTCCAAGGTGTTTCTTCCTGCGAGAGGAGAGAGCGCTACAAGTGCAAAGGAGATGAGTTATGCTTTCCTCTTCTTCTTCTTCTCTGCAGCTTCTGCAGAAATCATTGTGAGGGTGGCGTATAAGAAACGTTAAGATTTAATTGAATACATTTTTAGGTTACGTACTCGTACTTTTGTTTCAGAATTTACTTTGAAAAACTTGGACAATTGATGACGGAGAGTCTCAGCAGAACAGAGAACCAAAGTGGTTCAATTTAATTTGGAAGTTTTATTATTCAGACCAAAATATTGTATCGAAATGCGAACAGTGCCCCAACAATTTACAGACTGGTCCAGTGTTTTCAGCAGCCAAGGTTTTTTTGTGATCTTCCGCATGCTGGAAGACCTCGTACAGTTTGAAATGATGTGAACATTATACAAGCAAGTATTGAGGAAAAACCAGAAACTTCCACCAGGCGACGTTCTCAGTAGTTGTCGATGTCTTGGCGGTCTTTGCAAAGAATTTTAAAGCAGTTACGCCTTTTTCCATATAAGAATCAATTGGATCATGAGTTGAAAGCAAATGATCCACAAATACGCATTCAGTATGCTCGGCGCTTTCAAGTGATCAGATAATATCACGTTTTTCCGATTTTAGTTGGCCACCTGTTTTAACAGCTCCAGAAAACCTGAAATTCTGAGAAATGTAATGGAAAATGCTTTGGAAAGAGCACGTCAGGTCGAAGCAAACAATGGTCACCATTTGAGAGATATTATTTTTAGAACATGCTGTGAACATATTTCCAAACCATAATCTAAATTTTAATAAATGTCAAAGCTAAATAAAATCGGAAAGAAAAATATTATTCATCAAATAAATCTTAACATTTCTTATGCGCCACCCTGTACAATGTTGCAATCATTCTATCAATGATCAAGACAATGCATGTCCCAATGGCTGTTCTTTTTTCTTTTATGTTTTCTTCATTCTCATAAGCAATTTATGTGGAGCAAAAATCCGCAGTACAAATGCAAAACAAACCGGATTGTACGGGGAAGGTTCCGCCGCAAATTTTTTTTTTATTTTAGGAAGAATTTCTGAACTTTTCAATTTTCTTCTAACTTCGACTAAACATTTATATACAGTTGAATTTTTACGGGATATCAAAATTATTTCGAGTTAGTTGGAGTTCGACTTAAAAAGAGGCGACTGTATATGTATAATTTTATATACAAATTTTATGAATAAAAAAATTATAAATACTTCATATTTGACACATCAAAAGAAACTTGACACCCTGTGAATAAAGACTGTTTCCGTACAGGTAGACCTAAGAGACTGTCGCAATATGGCGCAAAATATAAAAAAATACATCTACTAGTGCTGTGAAAATATCGGAAGACATTGAAAGAGCATCCGGCATACCCTTTAGTGAATACCATCGAAGACTAATGCATGATAATGGACTATATGGAAGAATACCGACAAAAAAAGCCATTCATATCAATGAGATGAGCCAAAAATGAGGAATTTAAGGAGAAAAAATATTGTTCCCACTATTGAGCATGGGGAATGGTCTGTTATGGTCCAGGGATGTATGGCGGCAGCAGTTATGGAAAATTTAATTTGGACAGAACATGGGTATTTCAGTAGAACAATGATCCAAGGCACCGCTAAAACTGTGAAGGAACGGTTGCTATATCGGACGCCGAAGCTACTGGATCATTCTCCGTTATCCTCAGACCTTAAAGCTATTTAACACTTCTGGGACTATCTAGACCAACAGGGAAATAACTCAGGGAAAAGGAAAAGACTCACTAATGTCAGCACTCTTGAAAGAGTGGCAGAACATTCCTTCCGAGCATACAAAAAAATAAAATAATCCAATGCTGTTATCAAAGCAAAAGGCAATCAAACAAAATATTGACAGTGTCCATTTTTAAGCTTCCGTCTACAAAAATGGAGTCTTTATCATTTCAGTGAGCCCGTCCGTCCGTCCGTCTTCCTGTCACGCATTTTTATCTCCGACTTTTAAAAAGGTATCGCCATGAAATTTTGCGATTTGGTACTTCAGGCTTTCACAATTCCTGCCTGAATTACAACTAATTTCTTTTTGTCCTTTAACAAATATATTTTTTTACTAATTCAACAAATATATATTTTGTCAAAAGAGATGAACACAATACTCGCACATGTGGTGCATTTCTTAAATACATTTTTAAAAATAAAAATAACTCAAAAGATAAATGCCCATAGTCTCCCATGAACGGCACAACAGGTGTGAACGACAACAAATGCTTTCACGAACCATTGACCGTTCGGGAATATACTGTATTTCGAAGATCAGAAAGAAGAAATCATTTCTGTTGACTAATGTAAACACAATGTGTGGACGTTTTATTTGAAGCAAGAATGATCTGCGCAATTGGAATTACTGCTGATTCTGATGAATCTATTAGCAAATGGATACCATTGGGCTGGGTGGCTGATTAATATACCGTTGTTTTTGGCTTAAACTATTTATGGGGCATGTCGCCTTGTCACATTGTCTTTGTGTTAAGTTGTTGTTCCAATGAAGTTAGCTTCGTAAAATTTTTGCATATGTTCAATATTTATACAGCGACCAACGATAAAGGAATTCTGAAAATTAATTTCTTAAGATCTCTGAATTGACTTGAAAAATTGTTTCATCACTCCAGTACATTAATTTGTTTTTGCCTTCTGTTCGGAAAGTGGCATTTGTTGCGCTTTTGAAGATTCCCTTCCTTTGAGCCCAGATGGACCTTCATGGAATTGAATTGCACAACTCGGGCGTTCATATACAAAAAAAACTTTTATACTCACAAAACAGTTCTGGAGAGAAATTTAATTTTGACAGAATGACTACAATTTAATTCTTTTTTTTTTCCTGCACTTGGATGGCGACACAATCGAGCATGAAATTCGCATGCAAAGTTTTTAAAAGTCGCCCTCAACTTGTGTGCCACTTTAATATCGTTCTTTTTATCACGTCTTGTTGTACTTTGAGTAAGAAACGATAGCCAAATTCGGTATCCCAATAAAATAAATCCGGTCGTATTGCGCCACGCTACAAAACTCACGACGCACTGTGAAATACTTTTCTAGAACATCTGAATCGTTTACAACCTGAATTGGATTTCGCCAAGGAAGTGCGCTGTCGTGTGATTTCTTCAATCTGGTACTGGAGAAGATAGTGCAACAGGCAGGAGTAGAAATTGTTGTGAGCCGTTGTAGAAGTATTCACGATTGAAGAACAGGCGAAGCAACCGAGTCTTAGGGCAAATAAAGATAGAACGAAGTACATGCTGTAGACGTTTAATTTTTTTTGTACACTACTGTAAGTGTTCTCGCATAGATCATTATTGTATTCATACAAATATACACTCTTATAATAGCAAGAAGTAAATATGAACCGAAATAAGGAACTACTCTTATATCGTATGATGTTCTCACCATCTCACTTTTTTTACATAAGCATACCGTTTAATAGGAACTTATAAATACCGCCTGTAATGTCTTATTCTTTCTTCTCAATAAACCATCGTAAGTGGTGCATCTCGTCTCAAGTTGTTTTATTTGATCAGCTCGCCTATCCTACAATGCTGTCGAGTAAAAATCGCTCCATCGCTTAACACCTACGACAAAACGTCACAATCAACAGCTACAATTGTCGGGTAGGTAAGAAGTTTGTCTACCTCGGGGCAAACGCGAATTTTAGTGGAGTTTCGACACAAAATCGCCCTTGGCAAAGCCTGCTACTTCGGTTTATCTGAACAACTTGGGTAAAAACTCCTAACTCGAAGGACCAAAATCATACCTTACAAACCCTTATCTTGCTGTATGCAACCGAAAGTTGTACAGTAAGGCGGATTCCCGAGCTGATTTTTGGTGCCATAAAAAAAAATTCTACGTTGGAGGAAGGCGAATGGAGGAGAAGATACAACCGCGAACTCTACGAGCTGTACGAGGATGTGAACATAGTCAAGAAAGCATTGATTATTAATGATTCGGCGGCATCGGGCAAATGAACACGAAAGATTCACCCAAAAAGTATTCGAATTCGAGTCTATTGATGCGAAAATTAGAGGAAGACCAAACCCTCGGTATAAAGACTAAGTCATCATAGTTGCAAGGCAACTTGGTCTTAATGACTGGAACCAGCGTGCCCGGGACCGTCAGCGTCATAGGTTGAGGGCCTGATAAAAAAGTTAGTAAGTAAGTAAGAAGCGTATGTATTATCCCGTATAGTCTGGTGGGCCATAAATGAACTCTGCGCTGATAGTCCTTGGTATTATGTTATCAAAGAGATAGTTTGTGTTAATACTGACTCTTTCAACATTTCCTTAGAACTAACGTATTGTGAACAATTAATGGTTAATTTCATTCTCATCTAAAAGTTATAATGACCTTCCAGGTGATTGTCAAATGGTTTAAAGACCAATTACATTTTGTACCCCTTTAAGAAAGACGTTGCCCAGGCCATCACCGTCAACGGCGAGAGCTATACTCGTAGGTCGATGATAACCAACTTCTTTTGGCTTGAATTGGATGACATGGACACCAACGACATGTGGTTTCAAAAGGACGGCGCTGCGTCGACGTGCCACACAGCTTGCGCCACATTAGAAATTCTGCACAAGCGATTCGAGGGCATGGTTATCTCACGTGAAGGTTATGTGAGCCAGCGAGATCATGCAACTTAGCTCCGATAGACTTTTTCTTGTGGAGTTTTCTGAAGTCGCAGGTCAATGTGAATTAGCCACAAACCACAGCGGCCCTTAAAGCCAATATAACCCATGCCATTGGTGAATTTCAGTCTGATTTATGCGTCCGAATCATGGAAAATGGGTCATTTTGGATGCGCGTAACCCTTTTGAACGATGTCATACGCCGTACATAATGGCATCGAAAGGCCTTTTTAACGAATAAAAAAGTTCGATTATAACTTACACACGCTTTGTTTTATTTAAATTTAAAGATAGGAAGAGATTAATGAAGGATCCTTTATATTATCCGCAAACTGAGTTGTTGCACAATAGACATAGGCTGGAAATGTGGTGGTGGTGGTTTCTTAAATAACTTACATTCAATTACAATAATTCACGAGCAGCAATCATTTTGGAACTATTTTGTATTCAGCGTATTTTGTGTCCAAAAAAGCATGACCGTTTATTATGATCCAGTTATCCCATGTGAGAAAAAATACCCATCCATGTCTAACGCTTTATCATCAATCAACTTCAAACTTTCTTCTTCGGGTTACTCAATTTATTATGCACAACACGCTAAGTCTGATACTCTTCACTCGTCTGAGTTGACATCCCATGATAATGTTAATTAATATGACGTTAGTACATGCTACGAATGAGGTGTCCTTCCATAATTGCTCAACACCCAGCTGGATGCTCCCTTAATGCGCCAAGAATATTGCGGACCGCAAATTGACCATAACATCTGCTCCGAATAACAAAAGTTTGTAATAAAAACCGTCTGCGCATTATGACATGAACTAAGAAAACAGTTTCTCCTTGTCATAAGTAACTGTCCCCACTTCCTGCTGAAGACTATTAATCTTCCTTCTTTTCATTTATGATGTGCACACACATCTTTTGAGTAGCCAAAGTCAGGAAACAGAAACCCCACCAACCACGACCGGCACTTGTTCGCTTTAGTGAACATGAGGCGACGGAAGCATCATTTTGTTACGGGGTACTTAGCACCAAACTCCACATAAGACATATGTTACAAACCCCTAGATTCTAAGATTTATGCTTTGAAAAGGTTAAGAGGAGCGTGCTAGTGAATTAAGAAAATCTCGAAACCCGACCTGTGTGATGGTTTTTACTGCCGCCTTAACTTGCTTTACCTTGAATAGATTACTTTTTAGATGAAGTGTTCGTCTAAGTTACAGGGAATGATGTGAAGTGGGGGAGGGCTGAAGTATTCAATTTGAGACATCTCCAGGCACCTAACACGAGTCTGAGTCCCCAAGGAAGAGTGTAGTTGATTGTTTGAATTAAATTAAGGACGATGATGAGGCGGCGGAATGGGAGTAATTAATTTCAACTCCTTAGTACTCAGGATGTGTTGTCAACTGAGTATACTCGTATGCAAGTCACAGAAATTACTTTCATTTGGTTTTCAGCAGATCGGGAAGATGGTGATAAGGTTCACACATATTCGCTGCAAATTTGTTTTCTCTGTGCGAAGCTAGACATCTTTATGTTGATTATAAAGGGCCATTCATTAAGCGCTTCCAATCTTTAAATTTAAGTATAACAATGCGTGTGTGATATATCATCGACATTTTATATTCGTTTAAAAGACCTATCGATGCCATTATCTGTGGGATATAAGATCGTTCAAATGTTCACCACGGCTTTTGTGGTTGGCGCACCTCCGAAATGACCCATTCTCCACGACTCTGGCGCATAAATCAGACTGAATTTGACCGATGGCATGGGTTATGTTGAGTTTGAGGGCCGTTGTGGTTTGCGGCTTAGTCGCATAAATCTGCGACTTTAGAAAACCCCACAACAAAAAGTCTAACGGGGTCAAGCCGCAGGATTTCGGTGGCCAGTTCACATCATCTCTACGTATAACGACCATGCCCTCGAATCGCTCGTCCAGCTTTTCCAATGTGGCGTGAGATGTGTGGCACGTCAACGAAGCGCCGTCCTGTTGAAACCACATGTCGTTGGGTCAATGTCATCCAATTCAAGCCAAGAGAAGTTGGTAATCATCGACCTACGAGTATAGCTCTCGCCGTTGACAATGATGACCTGGCCAATGTCGTCCTCAAAGAATTTTGGACCGATAGCGCCGCACCGCCAGTCCAAAATCCACACCAAATGGTGATTTTTTCGGGATGTGTTGGACGCTCTTGGATCTCATGTGGATTGGTATTGCCCTAAATTTGATAATTTTTTTTTGGTGACGTAACCATTCGTTCAGAAATGGGCCTCATAGCTGAAGATGATTTTTCGACGGAAATTAGGTTCAGTTTCCAACTGCTCCACAGCCCATTTAATGAACACACGTCGTTGTCTATGGTCGTTTAACTTCAGCTCCTGTGTCAGTTGAATTTTGTACGGGTGCAAAGTGCCTAAGTCACGAGGCAAAATTCGCCAAGTTGTGGTCTGCAAAAGCCCGAGTTCTTGTGAGCGACGCGAAATCGACTGCATCGGATTCTCCTGCACACTCTTACAGACAGCGGCGACGTTTTCGCAGATCTTGAGTTTCGTCGACGTACGTGTGCGGGTGTTGGTTTATTGTTTACTGAACCAGTGGACTCAAATTTATTAACCACCGTGAAATGTGCGAAGGGCGTGGAACGTTGCCCGAACAAAACTTCTTCTTCTTCTTAGGGCGCTACAGTCCGAGGGCCTCACCCAACATGTCTCTCCAGCCAGCACAATCTCTCGCCAGCTGTCTCTAGTTTCGCACACCAAGCCGGCAGAGGTCCCCCTCGACTTGTATGCGCCACCTTGTACGTGGACGTCCTCTGTTGCGTTGTCCCATAGGCTCAGAGTTGAAGACTCTTCGGTCCGGAGCTAAGTTGTCCCTACGCTCTACATGGCCTAGCCATCTTAGGCGTTGGATCCGTTGACGCCTGGCTAGACTCATATTGCTGTACAGTCCATATAGTTCGTGGTTGAACCTTCTCCTTCAAATGCCATCAACGCAAACATGTCCAAAGATCGTGCGCAGAATTTTCCTCTCGAAAAGAACAAGACACTGTTCATATGCTTGGGGTATTGTCCATGCCTCTGCGCCGTAAAGCAGGACTGGGATGATCAATGTCTTTTTTTCGCTGCCAACCGCGCTCCAGTTCAGACGCGTTTTTAAATCGCTCCGCAACAATTTAGCCCTTGTCTTTTTCTCTTCGCCACCCAATTTGCTACGCGCGCAATCCACAATAACTTGTGCTGTTCGTGCAATTTATCCATACGACACCTACCTTTCTCAACCTTTGCTTTCTCAACCTACCTCAACAATGGAAAAGTGCTGTGCAAACGAAACGTGCGGATTCGGGTCGGGTAACGTAAGTGAACTAATTACTTGCAGTGGTTTGTGCCAAAAATCGTATCACCCGGTGTGCATTGGCCTCAAAGGTCGCTCTCTGACCTATATAAAAGAACTCTCAACCGTGATGCAATTCGTGTGCCCTGATTGCAAAGAACTATCGTTATCGCACATCTTGCTAGCGATTAAGTGCCATAATGAGGCAATGACCTCACTATTTTCGGATTTATCAAACCAAAACAAAAAAGTTTTAAATAAGCTCTCCGCTGTAGAGCTTATTTCCAAGTCCATCGATGATCTCCAATATTGTTTAGAAAATCGTACTGAGCCTCGTAATGATAGTCTGAAGGCTCTGGAAAAACATTTGAATAGCTCCTCCGATAATCGGAACATCATGGCCAAGGAGATCAGTGACTTATTTTGCTTAAAATTTAACAAACTAGAAAAAAAGTTCACAGTGCTCTCGGAAATGATAAAATCGAAAAGTGAAGACTTGCGCCATACCAATGAAGGCATTAACG
This sequence comes from Myathropa florea, assembly GCA_930367185.1. NCBI lineage: Eukaryota > Metazoa > Arthropoda > Insecta > Diptera > Syrphidae > Myathropa > Myathropa florea. The sequence continues at coordinate 114,636,127 of OV884002.1, read as the reverse complement.
GTATTCGCTCGGATCTCGATGTGCTTCAGCAATCAACCTCCTCCTCGACTTTATCCCACAGCATTGCATTATCGGCGATAGATTCGGCCTGTGACCGTCTATCCTCCATTTATATGGATATGGAGAAAGCCATCTCTGAACTCAGGGAAGAAATCCAACATCTCGCTGCGAGGAACATGAACTCTTCTACTGCGCACGATACTACAAACAACATATCACTAATGGATGAACTTCTCAGTGTTAGCCCTGCAACCGATAACGTAACAGTCATTTCCAGCGACAGCCCAACCGATTCCACCTCTCAAACGTCTATTGAGTCTGAACCTCCACCGTCCAAACTCCACTTCTTCGGTACATCATGGTCCAAGACAGAGTGGGACCATAGATTAAAAAAGCTTCAGGAGCAAAACCATCCCAGTGAGAAAGAGCTCACCGCATTTATCATCAGCAGAGCCCCACGAAAGATGACTGCTACACAGCTGAAGGAGTTCATGAAAGAAAGGTTCTTTTTTGACATCTATAAATGCAAGAGCTTGAAAAATCGACGCTTCCTGTTTCACATCCCCAGTAAATACGAGTGGCTACTTACGAACCCGTTTGGCGGCAATTATAAAATAGATAGCTTAAGTATAAAAAAACTGTCAGCTTCTACTAATTCTAGTCACCCTGTTAACCTGACTGGTGTAAATAATATCCCCCCCCTCTCTTAGTAACACCCACCAAGCTTACCCCTCTAACAAGGATCCCAATTGGAGCTTTAAAGTCGGCATTTTTCCGGACTTCTCTAAGCAAATTCGCGTGCCTCCTAAGCGAGTTTCGTTCAATTTGACAACTCAACCTACTAACTCACATCCGTTTCCCAAATTTGATCTAACATCTGGTGCCAAATATCCAAACTTTCGCAGATCCCACATTCTCAACCCATCATCAACATCAAATCTTAATCCTGACTCTGCACCATTTACTCCCTCCACTTCACATCGCTCTGCAAAACCACCTTCCAACCCCCCTAACTTACCTACTGAACCTAAATCGTTCCTTGACCCACTGTTCCCTCCCGTTGCGAAATTAACCAAGCAACTCAGTGACATCGGTGAAGATGGCCGCTATGTTCTGTCACGCCTTCGTGATCGCAAAATTTACGGCAACGTTCATCTCTATCTGGCATATTTACATGATAAGGACGACTCCATCTGCGTTGACGGAATAACCAAAACAAATGTTATGGTCTCACTTCATCAAGAAGGTCTTCCCACCGACCCCACAGAATTAAAAAAGATTTTCGTCAATTTTCATTTTCAGAGCTTAAATATACCACCCAATAATGTTGCAAATGATCTATCCACATTTGCGTCGCATATTGCCACGAAGCGCATTGCCCATCTTCAAAGAACTCGTTCTAATTATAAAAACTATTTTCGCTCCTAACCGTCCAAATCACGAAATTAAACACCTGTCTATTCATTATCAGAACGTTCGAGGTTTACGCACTAAGTCTTCTTCCGTGTTTCTTAATTCTCAAAAACTACCTTATGATGTCTTCGTCCTTACTGAAACTAATCTCTCTTCTTCCTTTAACAGCAATGAGTTCTTTACCTCTAACTTTAATGTTCTCCGGAACGATGGCGTAGAAAAAGAAGATAATTCTAACGGGCGCGGCGTTCTCTTGGCCATCCACAACCAATACGATTCATCAGTTTTTAAAACCTCTCACACTGCTAATTTCGAATTTATTTGTGCTAAAATTTCCATTCTCAAACGTAACCTTTATCTGTTTTGCTGCTACATTCGCCCTTCTCAGCCAATCCGAAGTTATCAGCTTGCTATTGATGCCATAGACTCTCTTTTTGACGTCATAGATACCAACGATGATGTTATAATATTAGGTGACTTTAACCTACCTCATCTTCAATGGGTACAATCTGATGATGAATCATATTTTGTCGCGACCAATGTTACCACTGAATTGGAATCAGTCTTTTTAGATTGCATTTCCAATTCCGGTTTATATCAAATAAGTGGTATAACTAACTGCCTTAGTAGGCAACTTGATCTCATTTTCTCATCCAACACAGAAAATTGCGTTGTCGTTGAAAGTGATCACCTACTGTCTACTTTAGACCGGTATCACCCACCCGTATTTCTTTCTTTTTCTTACGGCGACTTAATTCAGAAAAATCATACACCAACCTCATATAGTTTAAATTTTCGAAAAGCGGACTTTGACAAACTTAATAGCTTGCTCAGTTACGCCAACTTTAATAATACTCATCTTAACGTTGTAACTGCTCTTTCGTCCTTTTACTCTATAATTTTTGATTGCATTCTAAAATCAGTCCCTTATAAGACCACCAGAACCTCTACTTCCTCCCCACCTTGGTATAACAAACACCTACGCTCGCTTCGCAACAAGAGAAACAAACTCTGGGAAACCTATTTAAAATCTCGGTCTGGTTTTGACTACTCCATATACCAGCGATTCCATTTACAATTTGCTGACCAAAATGAACGTCTTTACCAAGAGTACATCAACCGAATGCAATCTAATCTCATTACAGATCCCAAGAGCTTTTATCATTTCATTAATACCAAACGGAAATGTGATAACTATCCTACAACTCTTAAATTCGAAGATACAGTTTCGTCAGACCCGCAAACTATTGCAAACCTGTTCGCGGACTTCTTCAGTCAGTCGTACTCCGACGATTCCACTGACGTTGATGTTGATTATTTCTCCTACATGAACAACTGCGCCCAAACTTCACTAGTTTCCATCAACATCACCGTTCCCATCGTTGAAGAGAAATTAAATAACCTAAAGGACGATTATTCTCCTGGTCCCGATGGGTTACCGGCAATAGTTCTCAAAAAATGCGCAAAACTCCTGGCCCAACCTATGACGTCCCTCTTCCTTATGTCCACCTCGCAAGGATCCTTCCCACCGCCTTGGAAGAATTCATTCATTGTTCCTATTCACAAGAAAGGCTCAAAAAATGAGTTAAATAACTATCGCCCTATAGCCAAACTTTCTTGCATTCCTAAAGTTTTTGAAAGCATCGTTTATGATTTAATGTATTTCCATTGCAAATCTTTGTTTTCTTCTTCACAACACGGTTTTCTCAAGGGCAGGTCGACCACGACGAATCTCACGCAATTTGTCTCTGAAGCACTACGCGCATTTGAACATGGGAAAGAAGTCGACGTGATAGCTACCGACTTCAGCAAAGCATTTGATAAAATATCACACGATATTATTTTGTTCAAATTAAACGCTCTAGGTTTCCCACCAAGTCTCGTCAAATGGGTAAATTCGTATTTGGAAGGAAGAAAATATGAAGTTTTATTTAGATCTGTTGTCTCCAAGTCCTTTAACGCTACATCAGGTGTTCCGCAGGGTAGCCACCTGGGTCCTTTAATTTTCGTCCTTACTACGAATGATGTTGTCTACATCATCAAGAACTCTCAACTTTCTGTTTACGCCGATGATATGAAAATCTTTAATTACATCTCTTCTCCCTCCGACTCTAAACCCCTTCAACGTGATCTCAATAGATTCTCTGTTTGGTGTAAGAAAAACTTTCTCCAGTTGAATGTCAGCAAATGTCAATCTATTACATTCTCCCGAAAACGACTGCAACCGGCTAGAAATTACTTCCTATGCAATGAATTAATTCCTTCCGTCTGTTCTCTGCGTGATCTCGGTGTAATCTGCGATCGGGAGCTTAACTTCCGTTCCCATATCGATAACATAATATAAATAGAGCTAACTTTGCACTAGGCTTTGTTAAACGTTGGTCAAAAGAATTTTCAAACCCCTATGTCACTAAGTCTCTGTATGTCACCTTCGTTAGACCTATCCTTGAATATGCCAGTCCGGTCTGGTCCCCCTACTATCTTGTTCACATCCAATGTATAGAAGCCGTCCAACGCAGATTCTTACGTTTTGCCCTTCGCGATCTCAACTGGGCTGACAGAATTAACTTGCCCCCTTATTCGGAACGCCTAAAACTTATACGTCTCGAATCTCTTGAAAAGCGTCGCGAAATTGCAGACTTACTTTTCCTCCACCAACTACTTACTGGTCACACAGATTGCCCCCAGCTACTTGAACTCGTCTCCTTTAGCACCAATTCCCACTACCTAAGATCTAATTTTCTATTCCGCGTTAGATCACACCGTACTAATTATGGCTTAAACTCCCCTATCTCCAGAATGTTACGTTTTGCTAACATCGCTAATCGCTCATTCGACTTCCACCTCTCAAAATCATCTCTCCGAAATGGTCTTAAGACTCGCCATTCTTCTCCCTAAGTTATGTTTTAGTTCTTAAGTTTAGTTTATTAAGTTAGATTAAGTTTATTAAATTAGATTAAGTTCGCTTGTATTAAGCAGAAATAAATAAATAAATAAATATACAGAGTTATCTTGGTCTCCCGCGAAAGGGCTCTACTACTCAATTGCCTTTTGAGCCCAAAAAATCCCAGCGGCTGGCAAGAGTTGTTCTGCGTTAGATCTCGGTACTAATGTTATTTGTACTATTAACCGAACAGAACACTCATTGAAATGGAACAGTTTTATCATTTGCACGTTTTGTTGAACGCTGTGTCATCCAAGATAATTTGGCAAAATGGACTGACTAAATGACAGCCAATTGGACAATAATATGGCCGCTGTCAACTGTCAAAGATCGGAATTCCGTATTGGAAGACCCTTTATTAGAAGATTAACGAGTCTAGGAATGCATACTCAATCATGTGCATTTGTAGCATCTGCCATGCATGGAGTCTGATTAATTTTCAGTAATTTTCAGACTGATTAAATTACATATGTATGTTGTCCTTAAGTGCGGCGGTCGTAGCATAAACTTAGAGATGGTTAATGAGCTTAAAAAGTGAGAAGTGTGTTGCTTCAAGTCGAGAATAACAAAGACGTTCTTAAAATATCAATATGGCAACACTCGACAGAGTATTCGATTACCATAATAAAAATTATAAAGTTGTTTAGGCTCAGATCGATTTCAAAGCCTGCTCATTATTGTTTACTGTTGAAGTAGTTTGCCTTACAGTTGGAGTTTCGCTGAGACCATTTAATTACTTTAGTTTCCTATTTATCTTGAGAATGTCCACTTTCTCAAACGTTGCACGTTCTCACCTAATAAATGGTTCTTTTCCAAGTGTTTTGCTACCACCAATTGGTCTTTACTCCTTGTGTCGAACGTGCATCAAGGCACGGAAGTAAAAGTTTTTAACGTCTACTAACGAGGAATTGGATTGAAAACTTTTTTCCAAAGCGTTCTGTAATAAGACCATTGAATGGATGACGGAAGTAATGAAAATTAGTTAACCGAGAGCAGTTTTTAACTTTGTACGCTCTGCAACGTTTGTAAGTTTGACCCATATTGGCTTAGGTGGCAATAAAATACCTGAACCTTGTTTTCACGTCTCTGCACTGAAAAGCAGTCTCATTTTATAACCTGCCTCAACTATTGGTAAAGAAATTTTGCTGCGATGTTATAGCCTAATGAGTGTAACGCTTTAGCTAAAGTTGGAAAAGGTGGAACATTTTTCATGCTGTGCTGGCCAATAGTGACGTAAGTTTTTTAATTATATTTTATATATTGTTGCTTCAAATTCTATGAAATACTTTGCACAGTAATAATTTGCACAGTAATTGTGGAACTCAGCAGTCAAAATGGAGCGGAAATTTGACGTAGTAACATTTAACATAGTTAACAGCAAATTGGAATACATGGTGGACAAGAGATTCCATAAGGAGGCTAGAAAACAATACATTCTGCATTCGAGCTAAAGAAACAATTAATTCATCGGTTTCTTTTTCGGACATGCTCAAAGTTTTTCAATACTATCGATATCACGACAAAAACTTTAAATTTCTGGCCATAAATCTCTCCGAAATTATGAGAAATTGATGCAGGTTTCAATGCCTCTTCTGACTTCGGAAAGATGTTCGACATTGTATGGTGATACATGGTCACACGCTTATTGAAACTCAGTTCGTTGTCAAATATATTAAATTCTCCTCAAGAAAATATGTGATAGAAGACTTAAATGAAATTCCAAAAGATGGCAACAACACTGTTCAAAAACCCGCTGTCTGGGACCTCTGAGGATTTTAGAAAAAAGGAAACAAGGTACCTGCGAATAGAATTGTCTGTAGCTCTGGTTATGATTTGAGGCATATACGCGCCACGATAAGCTTGAATAAAGCGCAATCATGAAGTCCAATTTTCACCAATGACACGGCTAATGTTGATTTCCAAATCGTTCAAAAGCGTAGGCTAGTGACTTCACATACCCCCCAATGAAAGTAATCTAAAGATCGAAGATCACAGGATCGTGGAGGTCAGTTCACAAGTCCATTCCGCGAAATTATGCGCTCAGCAATGTTTCCCACAATAGTTGACGGTATCGGGCGCCATCTTGCTGAAACCGAAGCTCTGTCAGGTCAATGCCAGTCAACTGAGGAACGAAGAAGTCAGAAATCATGTTTCTATAGCGCGGTGTGGATTTTTGACGGTAGGATTGTGGCCGCCATCGTCCTTTAAGAAATATGGGCCCATGATTCCACCAGCCCATAAAGCACACCAAATAGTGAGTTTTAATGGTTGTAAGGACATCCCGACAAAGGCTTCTATGTTTTCACTACTCTAATTTCGCGAAATTTGCATGTTTACGTATCCATTTAACCAAAAATAGGCATCATCGGAGTTCAAGATTTTGCTTTAAAAATGAGGATCAAACTGCATCATGTTTTCAGCCCATTCACCGAACCTGCGACGCGTATAATGGTCACGAGATTTCAATACTTGAACAAGCTGGATCTTATAAGCTTCAAAGCAAGATCTTTCCACAAAAAGATGGGCATAGCTCCAATTGCTGTGCACGATTGCGAATCGACTCATTCGGATTCTCCTCAACACTGCGGTCCACAATAACGCTCCACGCACTGTTTGTTATCTTTGGGATTAGGTTTTATCCACTAAAGTGTACGCGGTGGGAAAGTAATTCATCGTGTTCCGAATAACTTGTTCAGATGGACGATTATGTCGACCATGATTTTAAAAATAAGTTTGATCATTTTGCTGGCGTTATGTAGGTAGGTAAGTGGGTAGACGGGCACAAGCCACGCCTCACTTAGGCCCTAAGGGACCCATTGTGATGCCCAATTGGGGATTAGTGTCCCCTCATAACCCTTGTCGCACTCATGGTCCTTCATTGTGTCGGAGCCATCCCCATTTCTTTATGAACCTGCAAGGAGATCTTAGAGGTTTATTTGAAATTTTCTATAAGTCTTGGAAGAAAAATTCTCCCAGTGTTCTATGACGCAACTGACAAAAACTAGGGCAGTGACAGAGGTAGTGAGCAGTATCCTCTCGTTCCTCCTCATCACCGCAGCAAATGTTGTCGTTAGAGAGTCGCATTTTCATGGCGTGGTTTCTAAGATGATTATGGTCAGTGAGAGCTCCAACCATCATTGTTAGCAACTCTTTGTCGCACTGAAGGATTTTGTCGGTTTTTGCTCAATCGTATGTGGGTCATAATGCTTTAGTAGTCACACATGTAGACAGACCATTGCCATTTCAATGATCTTTGTATCCACCTTATTCCTCAGCTCTGAGAGGGGCGGTTTAGTACCATGATTTGCTTGTGACGCGTCGGTCACTGACCCTGTTTTGGCAAGTTAATCAGCTATCTCATTGCCGTCTATGTCCCTATGTCCTGGAACCCAGCACAGATTGATCGAGTGCTGTGAGCCAAGAGCCTTTAGATCTTCGCGACAGCTTGCGACTAGCTTGGACTTGATTTCTATTGCGGATATAGCTTTCATGGCCGCCTGACTGTCAATGAAAATGGTAATATCAGCTGGTGGTATCGCCATCATTGATATCGTTTTGTCCGCTTCTTTGATCGCCAGGAACTCCGCTTGAAACACACTGCCATAATCAGGGAGTCTGGTTGAGCAATGAAATGCTCGTTGAAGAAAATGCCCGCGCCTGTGCCTGCTTCCATCTTTGACCCATCGGTATATATGTATGTACCTTTATGGTCGAATTGTTGATCGGTTCAATGGACGCCCACTCCTCTCTGGTGGGGTATTGGCAATTGAAGGGTCTCTCGAAGTCGAGGTATGGGAGCCTATAGTCGCTCTCGACTTCTGCTACTGCAAGTCTGTTAAGAATACTTGCATGTCCTATGGTACCTGAGCGCCAGTTGCAAGATTGACTGATTCTCAGAGCACTTTTAGTGGCGGTTGCCTGCATATAAAGGTCAAGTGGTAGCATGTGTAGGATCGTTTCCAATCCAGCTGTTGGGGTAGAGCTGATTACTCCAGTAACTCCCATACACGCAAGTCTCTGCATTTTTGTCAATGCGTTAAGATTAATGGCTTTCAATGCTGCCTGCCACCAGACTACGCTGCAGGCGTTGTTCTGGCGTTAGTCAACGTTAAATTCATCGTAAAACGGCGAAACTTACTAACCACTAATCTACTTTCAACTGTCAAATTGACAATCTGTAAAAAACAGTGTGGCCAGTTTAAAAACCAAACCTCTACCTACCGAAATGACTATTCGCAGGGAGGTGGATAAATTTGAGTCCACTGGTTCAAAACGATAAACCAATATTCGTACTCGTACGTCGACGAAACACAAGATCTACTGAAAACATCGCCGCTGTCCGTGAGAGTGTGCAGGAGAATCGGAGGTAGTCTATTTCGCGTCGCTCACAAGCGAATTTTGCGTCGTGACTTGGGCCTGCACCCGAAGAAAACAGAACTGACCCAGGAGCTGAAGTTAAACGACCATAGACAACGACGTGTGCTCGCTGAACGGGCTCTGGAACATTTGGAAACTGACCCTAATTTTCATCGAAAAATAATCTTCAGCGATGAGGCCCATTTCTGAACGAATGGATACGTCACCAAAGAGAATTATCGAATTTGGGACAGTACCAATCCACATGAGATTCAATAGCGTCCAATGCATCCCGAAAAAAATCACTGTCATCGGTCCATACTCGCTTATCTTTCACGACGACGTTGGCTAGGCCATCATTGTCAACGGCGAGCGCTATAGGTCGGTGATTACCAACTTCTTTTGGCATGAATCATATCCAACCACCAACGACATGTGGTTTCAACACGAAGACGCTACGTTGGCGTGTCACACAGTTCACGTCACATTGGAAATTCTGCACGAGCGATTCGGAGGCATGGTCATCTCACGTGGAGATGATGTGAACTGGCCGCCGAAATCGTGCACATCAGCCATTTGAAAGATGTGGTATACCGTACATAATGGCCTGAATGTAGTTTCAAAATAAACCCAGAATCAATTTTACAGCTCACTCCGTTTATGTTTTATTTAAATTTCTTTACCTGTGATCACCATGTATATAGCGTTATCGGTGCCCTAATAGCGGCTATGGTTAAATGGTTAACTTTCTTAGCAATTAATTAAATTAAGTGTTTTGATTATCCAACAAGTTGTTGCGATATTAGCTGCTCCATAATAATGTGCTACCGAACACTCTCTACGTCTGTCAAACGTCAGCTGACAAATGTCATTCAAACCGAAATGGCTGCCAAAGAAATTCGACATGGAAACACAAAAAGAAACCCGTATATCCTCAAAGCAATCTTTACCATATTTGTCAAACGGTAGCCCATATATTCACTAGGTGGAACAGAGAATAAGCATAAACGGGTACACACATAAATAAAACCACCCAGCTATTGTTTTGCTTAAATACCCCACACATCAAACAGATTTCAAGCAATTAAGCAATCAGTCTAGCAAACCAGTACCCCCCAAGCGAAAAACTGAGTATAGCTCCTAACTGGAGAATGAAAAGCAAACCAAAAACGTAGTAAAACGGAAAAGACGCAGCAATCCATTCATTTACATGCTTCAGATAGTTGCCTTCATTCCGATTATGGAACACAGTTAGCAACATACTACCGAGTGGCGTGTAATAAACTCTCCCCTTAAATTCTACGATTAGTTTTATTTTAGGTATCCCCCCAGTACGTGCCCCTCGGCGCAGAAATCCAGTGCTTCCGATACAAAGCGATATTTCACTTGAAGCCGTGACTACTTATGTGGATACATCTCGCAGTAAAAGCGAAAGACCCAACTGGGTGTACTCAAAGCAAAAAGCATTTGCTTGGCTTTTATCGGGCGGGGAAAATTTGCACAAGCAATTATTTTGGAACTCAACGCGTCGGAACGGAAATGAAGAAAAACGAGAGGAATCCTGAAGTGGAATGCGGAGCTATTTGATTTGCTTAATTCGATATCATGAGCGATTCGTGGGAGGGCTGAGTAAAGGCTAATGAATGTTGTATCTGTGCTTTCGAACGTGTACAGAGATACGCATTTTTTGAAAAGAAACACTAACTGGCGAGAAATTTATTTGATGAATGTACTTGTGAACTTCCTGAAATAGCCTCAGAGGAAAACCGAACATTCGTCAATACCCGGTGGTTGAATAGGTTCACAGATGTAAAAGTTTTGGCATTTGATTGGCTTGTAATTCAGTTATTTCAAGCAGATGGTTACAAGAGAATATCTTAATCATCATCATCATCAGATGTAGACGTGGCCGAGGACTGGAATATTTGCCTTCTGTGGCGTCGTGGTCGTGTGGGTTTGTCCGTTGACCCATACGCACTAGACTTTCAAGTCTAGGTTTAAATACGAGTTTAGGAAAATTTTCTTCAAAACTTATTCATTGCTCCACCTCTTTCGAGCCACTGACAATGCTCAAAGAGTATAACTGTGTAGAAAAAGCTGTACACCAGGGAAGCGTTCTGCAGACCTTTGCTGTTTATTACAGTCCTTGATTATTTGCTTTAAGGAAAAGTGACGGACCGCAAAGTGCATCATTTATTCTTTTCTGATGATGGAGCCATCATACGAGTAAGTGAAGATCAAACGTCCCTGCAACGAGCACTTGATGTATGGGTGGATGTTTTGGAGGGACATGGGTACCGTATTAGTTCAAAATAGATTGAGTAGATGTACTGCCCATTCTCTGATCCGCACCGGCCTATTCCAGACATTTAGTGTGAAAAGTTCAAATATTTGGGATCTATGATCCAAGTTACTTCGTTACTTGTGATGATGACATCAATCATCGCGTTGTGAATGGATGAATGAAGTGGCGGGAAAACTCCGCTATCTTTTGCGATCGAGAAATGTCCCCTAAGCTGAAAGGAAGGCTCTACACCGCAGTTGTACGTCCGGCGCTCACATATGTATGGTTCACAATGCTGGACAATGTACGGCAGCTGAGATGAAGATCGCATGACAGCAGGAGTAACAAGACTTGACAGAATTAGAAGTTCGAAGATTCGAGGAAGTCTTTATGTAAAAGAACCCATCACAAGTAAAATAGAGCACGGTCGGCTCAGTTAGTTTTGTCATGTTCAAAGAAGAGATCCTTCGCACCCCGTCAAAAAGGCAATATCAATCAACGTTCTTGCACAATCGCGCAAAGAAAGGGAGACTCAAAATCAATCGGATCACACAAATGCAAAAACACCAGCATTTGATTAGCGTCAGTGATGAAGTGATCCGAAACCGGGAAGCCTGCCGTTACTTCTTGAGGTCAAACCGGCAAACCCCACAGGTGGTCCAGTAGGGATTATGATCCTGGAAGGGTTATGATCCTTTTATTCCAAACCATAACCTCGCTGTAAAGAAAGAAAAAGAAGAAGAAGAAGAAGAAGAATAATAATGGCGGCGCTACCGTCCGAGGTGGCCTAGCTTCTCTGCAACCACTCGTGTTGTGCGTGCTATTGTTCTCCCACTGAAGATCCCAGTTTAATGCCGACTCGGAACGCCGAGATTGAGAAACTTTTCCAAGACAGCTATTTTCTTTTTTCGGAGGATTTTTGAAACTCTTCTCTAGCACTCAGACTCAAACCTGATCAAAACTGATCCCAAAGGCAAATGATGACTGGACCAGATTCGATTTCACTGTGATTCGAACCTGAGACCTATCTAATTTCGGGCAGGCACCTAACCAACTGCGCCATCCAGTCGTTATACTCTTTGAGCATTGTCAGCCATGAAAATATCAAAGTTGTTTTTTTTTCTGCGACTCGAACCCAGACTTCGAGCATAGGAGTCGACGGACTTACCCTCTGCGCCACTGCTCTCAACACACCTCGAAATAAACAGCTTTACGAGGTATGCCAACATTTAAATATCCGCCCTAACTTTAAGGGAGAAACCCGCAAATATTCTTACTTAATTTGTTAACAGGTCTACGACCCATGGAGGGTCCGAGCCTGTGCTATCACTGCCTTCTATCGTTGACAGTCCTGGGCACGCAGTTTCCAGTCATCAAGACTAAGCTGTCTTGCGTTCGCGACGACTTGGTCTTTGTACCGGAGGTTCGGTCTTCCTCTTCTTGACGAACCAGGAGGCTCGGATTCGAAGACCTTCTTAGCTGGAGGAGTTCAACGTGGCCGAGTCAGTGCAGTCGACGGATTTTGCCTTCCGGACTACATCCACATCCTGGTACAGCTCATAGAGTTCGCAGTTGTGTCTTCTCCTCCATTCGCTTTCCTCGCAGACGGGACCATATATCCGACGTAGATTTTTTCTTTCGAAGGCACCAAGAATCAGCTCTGCAGTTCTGCTCAGTGTCGAGCTTTCGGCTCCATATAGCAGGACTGGCAGAATAAGAGTTTTGTAGAGCATGATTTTGGTCCCTCGAGTCAGGAGTTTTAAGCCCAGTTATTTTGACAAACCGAAGTAGTATCGGTTGCCAAAGGCGATTCTACATCGGATCTCCACTGTGATGTCGTTTGTGGAGTTCATGTTTGCCCCGAGGTAGACAAACTCCTTCACAACCTCAAAAATGTGGCTGTCGATTGTAATGTTTTGCAATAGATGGTGTGCGGCGATAGGTTTCTTGCTCGACAGCATATTTTTTTTTTTCGGATGGTTTTTGAAACGCTACTGGAGCACTCAGACTCAAAACTGGTCCATTGTACTGCCAGGTACCAACCTACTCCAGTGCCGTTAATTTAATCCCAACGGCAAATGGTGACTGGACCAGATTCGATTTCACTGGGATTCGAACCTGGGACCTAACTTGGGGCAGGCACTTAACCAACTGCGTCATCCAGTCGACAGCATATACTTTGTCTTATCCACCTTGACCTTAAGACCAGCTCGTTTCGCCTGTTCTTCAATCGCCGTGAAAGTTTCCACTACGGCTCGCTGGGAACGCGCAACGATGACGATGTCATCTGCGTATCCCAACAGTTGGACTGACTTGTAGAAGATAGTGTCTTCCGTGTTTACAGCAGCCCACCGCACTATCTTCTCCAGTACCAAATTGAAGAAATCACACGACAGCGCATCTCCTTGCCGAAATCCGGTGCAGGTTTCAAATGCCTCGGAGGTCCTCGAGCCGAACTGCACGGTGCATCGCGTATGTGTGGCGCGTGATCCGACACAACCGGAACAGTTTTCCCGGGATCCCGAATTCGGCCATTGCTTCGAATAATTCCTTGCGATTAATGCTGTCGTATGCGGCTGTTTAAGAATGCAATTAAACGAATAAACAAAAAAAAAACTGTGTTCAAGAACGTTACAAAATGATTTATTTTTGCTCCAAAGAAATCGATGTTAATAGTCGGACGGTCAATAGTAAAAAGGGCAGAATCAACAAGTCAAAAATGTTAAGAGCATAGTTAGAACATAATGAGAGCATATGAGCATAAAGATATTCAAGCAGTTAACAAAGACATAAACATAAGTAATTAATATTGTGAGAGCATTACAAAATTATGAACATAGTGAGAGCAAAACAAGAGCATTAACATAGGGAGAAATTATATGAGTATTGAACATGGTGAGAGTTAACATAACATGAGATATCATTGATAACAGAAATATTACAGAGAAATATTACGTGTAAATAAATGAGAGTGAGAGATCAGTGTTGATAATAGAGTGATGTTCAAAAGCTAACATATAAGGGCGCATATTACAAAACAGCGGCTTTAAAATCGATAAAAAGATGGTGCGTATCGATTTGAAACTCGCTGATTTTCTTCAGGATTTGCCTTAGTGTGAAGATCTGGTCTATAGTCGATTTGCCGGGCCCGAAGCCGCTCTGGTACGTGCCGATTAGTGCGGTGCAAAACGACTTTAGATGTTCACACAGTAAGCTGGACAGGATCTTGTAGCCGACGTTGAGCAGGGATATACCTCTATAGTTGTTGCAAGAGGGAGGATCCCCTTTTTTGTAGATGGGGCATGTGGAGTTGATATTCCAGTCGTCGCGCATGCATTCGTTTTACGAAATTCTGAAAATGATCTGGTGCATGCTCCCTACCAGAACATTGCTACCGGCCTTAAAGAGCTCTGATGGTAAGCCATCTATCAAACATCATCATATCGTCCAAATATCCTTACTTGTTAAATTTTAAATGCATGGAAATTTATATCTTGGTCTTATGCACCTAATTCTAAAATTTCATGTCGGTTTCTTCATAAATGTAGAAGCTGCTGATAGTCTAGGAGAAAACCGGACACACGGAAAAGATTCAAATTCTCTGAACTGAGCCTTTAAAGAATGGGAAAGGATTACAACTTTAAATTAATTAATGTCAAGAGACAATTTTTTACATTGATATCATCTACTCTGGTGTCCAAATGATTCGTTATCATGTGGCAATTTCTTTTGACATTTCATGTTACACCAATACCTAAAGCATTTTCGAAGAACCACCACAGCGCACCGTCGTAACACCAGCACGAACGAAACAATTGATTTCCAATGAACCCAAAAAAGAGAAACTCACTTTCTATTCACCTAAAAAAGCTTCATTAACCCCTTACTCTTTAGATCCCCGGTTGACACAGATGCTACTCGATGCCAAATGGTAATTTGATCAAATCTACTTCGCCTACTTTTACTCCCGCTTATTTTGAAACATCCTTTTTGCGAGACCTTAGAAACATAATACGAGTACTTCGGTGTTATCTTTCACTCGTACAATTTCATTGAGTCCCATTGTCAATCGTTACACGCCATTACCTTGAAGTACTTTAACAGCTTCCATATCATCCCACAATTGACGATAAAATTGATTCATCATAAACGAAGGTATCTGCCGATGGCACTTCAGTTCAATTGAAAACGACATTCGATTCCCTTTATATACTTCAGCACCTTGTGCTCTTATTTCATTTTACGATACCGCAATTGGCTTCGTTTTCGTAAATCCAATCCATTAATCCTATAAAAGTAGCTGAAGGCTGTTTCCGTAAATGTACACAGCCTTCGGTTGATGTTTCACGTGCTCCACAAAAATGTAAACATTCGCAAGGTGAATCCGCGTGGTTGGTACATAAACATTTTAGTGTCATCGTAAAATGGCAGGTTTTCGCTATGAACTGAGATTAAAGTTCGAATGTGGAGTGGATTAAAGTGCAGAGATGGACACAGGTAGTGTGTGCTTAAGTGTGTTCATTTCGTTGAGACCGATATGAGCAATTGTTTAACAGACAATGATATCAGGACCACAGGATACGACCATCTGCACACCCAGAAGAGACCTTAAAAACTTTTCACATTAATGATCATTTAGAATTTCAGGAAAGATAATTTGCCGCTGGCGATGATGTCGAAGCCTGCCGGGACGAGAATGGACAACTAGTAGTAGATTCACAGTCGATACTGAAAATTTGGAAAAATCATTTCCGCAGACTGTTAAACCGCAGACACAAATACCGCTGTCAAGCAGAATGGTCCTCTCAACACAATGGACGACGATAGAAGAGAATACTATCCCCCCGATCTAGACGAAGTCAAGATAGCGATATCGAAACGGAAGGCTAATAAAGCTGCTGGTGCAGATAGTCTGCCCGCTCAAATGTTTAAAGCAGGTGGAGATGATCTGGCAGGGCGCATGCACCAGCTCATGTGTAAGAAATGGTCGGAGGAAAGCATGCCCGATGAGTGGAATCTCAGTATCGTTTGCCCGATCCACAAGAAAGGAGACCCATTTGACTGCGCCAACTATCGAAGGATAAGTCGCCTTAACATAGCCTCCAAAATCTTTGCTGCCATTCTGGGTGAACGCTTGAAACCTTTAGTCACTAAAGGGACCTATCAGCCCTATCAGTGTGGTTTCAGGCCCGGGAAGTCCACCAGCGATTAAATCTTTACACTGCGGCAGATCATGGAGAAGAACCAAGAAATGCAGATCGACACACACCATCTATTTGTCGATTTCAAGGCCGCATATGACAGCGTGTATAGAGACGAGCTATACAGCGCCATGTCTAGTTTTGACATTCCTGCCAAACTCGTCAGACTGAGCAGGATGACGATGGAGAACTCTCGCTGCTCCATCAAGGTCGGTAACGAACTCACCGAGACCTTCAATGCCAAAAAAGGTTTTAGACTAGGCGACGCGCTGTCATGTGATTTCTTTAACATCGTTCTTGATGGTTCAACCATATAGGCTGTAAGACGACTGGATGACGCAGTTGGTTAAGTGCCTGCCCCAAGTTCGGGGGATCCCAGGTTCGAATCCCAGTAAAATCGAATCTGGTCCAGTCAACATTTGCCGTTGGGATCAAATTAACGGCACTGGAGTAGGTTGCTACCTGGCAGTACAATCGACTTGGACAATAGACAATGAGTTTTGAGTCTGTGTGCTCCAGTAGTGCTTCAAAAATCCTCCGAAAAAAATATGGGCTGTACAGCGACATGCGCCTAGCCAGGCGTCTACGGATCCAACGCCTAAGATGGCTAGGCCATGTAGAGCGTATGGACAACTTAGCTGCGTCCCGAAGAGTCTTCGAGTCTGAGCCTGTGGGACAACGCAACAGAGGACGTCCTCGTACAGGATGGCGCACACAAGACCTCGGCCGGCTTGGTGTGCGAAACTGGAGACAGCTGGTGAGAGATCATGCTGGCTGGAGAGGCATATTGGGTGAGGGCAAGGTCCACCTCGAACTGTAGCGCCCTAAGAAGAAAAAGAAGAAAACTTGGGCCTGCATCAATACAAAATTCAACTGACCCAGAAGTTGATTGTAAGCGACCATAGACTACGACCTGTGTTCGCTGAATGGGCTCTGGATCAGTTAGAAACTGACCCTAATTTCCAACACTCCACTTCGGACTGTAGCGCCCTAAGAAGATGGTGTCCTTTTTACATTAAAGATCGATAGTTAATTGAAAGAGTTGAAAAGATACGTTAAAGCGATGGGACCTCAGCAGCGGACAGGTCAAAACTTGCAACAGATTTCGGTTAAGTGAAGCCCCGTATTGTGTCTTGTTTGTATAGTGGTTCACCCTTTGCTGTGACGTGAGAGTTTTAACACATCATCCTCATCCTCGTCCTAACTTCCAGATGTAATACTTCAAAAGACTTTTTCCAAGTATCAGTGCCAAAGCTGTCAAAACCAGTTGATTAAATCTCTCTCATGCCGGTGTACTTTAAAAGTAGATACTTTTGTTTACGAGTATTCTAAATTCGTCCTTTTCATGTGAATGATTTATTAGCGATCCCTTGATATATTTTCAGAACATACCCCGAACCGTGACGTCAAAAAATAGCATTCAATCAAGCAACCCCCACTGTCTGGAGTATCGGCTCTCCGATTCATTACATTTGCGGACATATTTCCTTTGAATTGAATGGTAGGAATTATTCTGTATCCATGGAACCAGTCATTTGCTAACACCGTGGCAGACATCTATTGATGAAATGAAACAAAAATCAATAAAACAGTCACATACCCGTACGTGAAAAGAACTAATAGATATCCCCACGAACGGTATGCGAATGGCCGGAAATCCGAAATACATTTCTAACAGTATATTAATACGGAGCAAGGAAACGACATTTATCAATGGATTAGGGGACTAAACGTATTAGGGCTTATCCTAATCGCGTGGTCTTGGGGATTATTTCCAGGCTGCCGGTAATACGTCAAGCATGTTGAACACCCATCCACCGTTCCTTTGTTTTCGGATGGAGATTAATGCCACAAATCCAGGGATGTGTTGTGTGAAGAGAAAAGGTAGGATATCCATCCGTGGTGTATCACAAATTAACTTGTTTAACTGTATGGATCTAGTGGCAACAAGAGGCACACTGGGAGCTGTTCATGCTGTGACAAATTGTGGTATCCAAACTTTAAACAAATTGTTCATGGAAAGTTTTAGTTGCTCAATATCTCCTCTTTTAAATAAATTCTTCGAAGGATATAAAATCTAAACATCGAACCTCCACCGAAAACCTTGACAACATTTCATTCATACATTCATACATCCAAACAAACATTTATCCATACATATACATGGGCGCCGTGGCGTAGTGGGTAGGTGCATCGACTCCTACGCTCGAGGTCGTCGGTTCGAATCTCGAAAGAACCATCAAACATTTTTTCACGGCTCCACCTCTTTCGAGTCCACCTCTTTCGAGTTCGATGCTCAAAGAGTATAACTGTCTAGAAAAAACTGTAGGTCCCCTCCGCTCGTGACAGAACAATAGCACACGAGTGGTTGCTGAGAAGCTAGGCCCAGGTCCAGTGATGCTTGACAACAGGCTACGCTTTAATAGACATGTGGATTATGTGAGCAAAAAAGCTTCATCCATACAAGCGGCACTTTCCAGGATACTGCCGAACGTGGGCGGGCCCGGATACGCAAAAAGGATACTTTTATCTAGATTCGTCAGCTCGGTTATTTTATACGCTGCACCAGTCTGGGCAGATACCCTAAAAAAAAAAATAAATCAACATGCCGGAAACTATCCTCGATCTACCGGCGATGCGCGTTACGAGTAATAAGCGGCTACCGGACGATCTCGGACGAAGCCGCATTTGTTATAGCGGGAATGATCCCCATTGATATCCCTGCGGATGAGATGAGGAGGATTCACCGCAGGAAACCCTTAATCCCAACGGAGGCAGGGGAAATAAGGAGTATGGAAAAGGAAGAAAGGACTCGTTCAGTAGCACTGTGGCAATCTCGATGGGATAGCACCATGAAGGGCAGATGGACTCATACCTTGATTCCACAAGTTTATACCTGGATTAGCAGATCGCAAGGAAACTGCAACTACCACCTAACTCAGTTTCTATCTGGCCACGGTGGATACCGAAAGTACCTGCACCGTTTTGGCCATGACGACTCGCCGTACTGTCCAGAATGTCCAAACCAGGAGGAGGACGTGGAGCACGCATTCTTTTACTGTGGACGCTTCACGGAATCGAGAGGTAATCTACCAGACCCACCAGATCTAGTAAAGAGAATGATGGAGTCGGAAGATTACTGGGTGGACATATGCGGACGCATAAAAAACATGCAGATTGACCCGCGGAGAATAGAAGCAGCAAGAAGAGCAGTAGCAGCAGAAGCAACAGAGTCTGCTGAAGCACAGGAGTAGCATTAATTGCTTGCCAGCCCCGCGAAGCATTACCTAACGGCAGTTCCGCGGGGAGAGTGGTAGAAGAGTGCAGGGTGTGGGTTAGTACGTAGGCGTATTCCCTAAATCGAATACTTGGGTTTGGGAATCGTGCATGCTGATAGCACGGGCTATTAGTATCTTTCGAAAATTGCCACATCCTTGGACGTAACCAAAAAACAAAAAAAAAAAGTCCACCTCGGACTGTACCGCCGCCATTATTATTATTATTAAATGCCAATCAGCAATGTCCACAGGGCAGGCATGAACAGTGGCTATGATTGAAAGTATTTGCGACAAGATATTCCCCGTGTGAGTACAACTAGCAGTTGTCCAGCTTATTTTAAGTTATTAACATGGTTACTGTGGGCGCCGACTCCTATGCTCGAAGTCTGAGTTCGATTCCCGATAATTTCGCGGGTCCACCTCTTTTGAGTCACTGATAATGCTTGAAGAGTATAATTGTCTCCAAAGAGCTTCTCAATCTCGACGTTCGGAGTCGGCATTAAACTGTAGGTCCCCTCCATTTGTGAGAGAACAGTAGCACGCACGGGCACAAGTGGTTACGGAGAAGGTAGGCTCAGGTCCACATCGGACTGTCGCCATTATTATTATTAGTAGTTGCTACAAAGTTACGTACAGAGAATCGATATTTAATTTTATATATTTGTGGTAAGTAAATAAATTAACAATTAAATAAATAATCAAATACAATTGCAATTTCCGTCAAATTCACCGTTGCCAACATTCATTCGATATAATTACTTGGAATTCTGCAATTTTCTGTGTTCTGTATTGATTCAAAATAACACCATTCTCTAGAATTTCAATTCGCCATAGACTACAATGAAAAACAGGTCACGAGGCGTCACTGCCAACGTTAGTTATTCTTCTCGATTCCTGGACTCGACTGCCCCCAAATCGATTTCCAATTAAAGGCTGCCACTAAAACGTGGTTGCCGTTATCGAATTTTTTCTACCATTCCGAGAACAATTGGACACCACACAATAGGGATCATCCGTGAAATTACTAAGTGAGGCTTTGAGCACCATGCTTCTGTGAATTCTAAGTACAAAAGCCAAACATGTACAGATTGCACATTAGGACACAAATGACACAGTCTCCAACGAACGAAATCTCGTGATTGGACTTCAAAGAAAACCCTCTAAGCACATATTTGTCTGGTGTATGATTTCGCAAAAATAATGTTTACACTGAAGTTGAAATCCGCATACTCACCAAAATAAAGACGATGAGCTGTTTCCTATCGACTTCTGTAAATCCTTTCAAATGTTCGTGCAATGAAACGTGACTCAGGCAAACCTAAGGCAGCGACAATACATGCGGTAGCATTCTGAGCGAGACACAATTATTCTCCGTAATTGAGTTGCTGGAGGCGTGAACAATTTGTGGGATAGTTTCAAATTGTATCCTTTCAGACTTGTACCGCACTGAACTCGTAATGGAACCGAAGAGGGAAAGTGCCGTCACCACAATCCTCCCGGGAGTGTTGGCTGGCTTGTGGTGAATGTCACTAATTACAAGAGTGATTCGTTTTGATGAGGCTATGCTCATGGATTATGCCAGTCGTGGCAAGCCAAGATAAATTAGTGCTGAAAGGGGTGACTTAAAGACGTGAAGAAACAATTCACGTAACATTTAATCCTGCTTGTAAGGGAGATGTTTGTTGCAGTGTTTGACATCTGAAACATTTGCAGTCATAATATATATTAAATTTGGATGTATAATGGAATGAAACGAAATTAAAAGAGAGAGAGAACATGATACCAATTGAGTTTTAGCAGTAAAAATCCATTAATCTCATTGTCAATGACGGCTTTGTTTACGTACCATTAGTTCTGTCTTCTAATTTTGAGTACAATCTATCATAAAAAGTGTACAATATCAAGTATGGAAGCTGACAAAGTCGTAGACGGCATTACAGTGTGGGGTATGACTGGACGGCGCAGTCGGTTAAGTGCCTGCCCCAAGTTAGAGGGGTCCCAGATTCGAATCCCAGTGAAATCGAATCTGGTCCAGTCATCATTTGTCGTTGGGATCAAATTAACGGCACTGGAGTAGGTTGCTACCTGGCAGTACAATGGACCAGTTTTGAGTCTGAGTGCTCCAGTGCAGAGTTTCAAAAATCCTCGAAAAAAAAGGTCTACAAAACTGCATTTTCAGATCTTCAAAATTCGCATATCGATGATTTGCCGTTTTTGACCAATATTTTCAAAATTATAGGTGCTAGAATGCTCAATCTGCAAGAAAGGAGACCCCTTTGACTGCGCCAACTATCGATGGATAAGTCTCCTTAACGTCGCCTATAAGATCTTTTCTGCCATTCTGTGTGAACGCCTGAAATCTTTCGTCACCAATCTGATAGGTCCGTTTCAGTCTGGTTCCAAACTTTCATGCCGATATCTTTATAAATTGTAGGACACAGACGACAGACGGACGGACGGACACATCGAAATTATAAATGTTCCATTTTGGTTAGCGGAACCTTGAAAAGAAATATATATCTAAAAAACGTTAGCTTACAAGGTTATCTTCTTTCAGTGTCCTTAATAACGAACCCTTTACTAAAGAATCTCAATAATCTAGGAACTTAGGGCAGAAATATGAGCAAAATATCTTGTTGCGACTTGAAAGAACTTTGGTCTTGATCTTGACGATTAGATGGCGTAGTTGGTTAAGGGCCTACCCTAAGTTAGAGGGCTCCCAGGTTCGAATATCAATGAAAGCAAAGTTAGTACGCTTTTATCCGGTTTTTCAAATTTGGTCCTGTCATCATTTGCCTTTGGGATCAAATAATTGGCACTATCATTGGAGCGGTCGATCAGTGGTATTAGTCTGACTGTGGGTAATACAACGGACCAGCATGGTCTAAGTATGCTGGTGGATTTGCCAGCACCCCCCAACCTAACCTAGCATAGCAGTCTAAAACCTCCGCGAGTTTGTCGGCTGCACGTGGTCTGTTAAGGAAGCTCATGTTTCATATGTAACTCCGAAAATAGTTGTCCTTTTTCAATTTGCTGACAAATGGGGTTATAAAGGGTTGGTTATATCCTTGAAGAGCATGTTAAAAAAATGGAAAGGTCATATAACTGTCACGGATCTAGATCCATGCAAAGCGGACCACGGTATGAGTCCTTTTCGTGAAGGTTGTGTATTTTTTTTTGCTCCTTCAGCGTCCAAAATCGACCAGATAGAGAAGAGAAGTAAACAAAAGGGCTTCACTTCGCTGTTCCATTCATTACAAAAACCAATAGCATATAATGATTGAAGGCGTGAATATTGGATCACGGTGAGGATTAATAATCTGATCTTTTTTCAAGTAATCCAAACAGCAAGTCTCTAAAAAACGGGGTCATCTTCTGAGAAGGCCACCACCGAAACCAAAAAAAAAAATCAAATATTGAATAGGACTTGGTTTCTGCCCCCTGCTTCTACGTCTCCTAACTCCCAGCAGCTTCTACCGACCTTAATCCCCTGCTAAACCCTTAAGAAATTTCTGACATGATTGCCACAACAAAATTCCTAACTCAAATTTAAGTCTCCCCGTTATGCCACACAAAGGACCTTATTAAAATTTATTCACGAAAATGTGGGGAAATGTCTGCTTATTTACGGTCAAGGAGGCGCGAATAAGTGAATAGGGGAAGCAGCCCAGTTCTCAAGCCCGAATGGGGTGAAAAGTGTTCTCGTTAAAACATTCGCTTAGAATAAGTGTGCCAAACATTTTCGCCGTAATCATGTCCTGATTAAAATATTCTCAATCTCCACCTGATGAATTAAAGTCCTTAAAGGGAAAATGAAAATCTTTCGACACGTAAACCAAGTAATTTCAGCCACAAATGCCCTCTTTTGATTATTCTTAGCAATTTCCACTCATTATCTCTTGATTAGCATTTTCAAGTTGTACATAATCATGCACGTAATCTTCAGCTGAAGGGAGTCCTTGCTCTGCAAGACATATACGTACGTGTACATGAACGTGCTCTTAGTGGCCGTAATTTGCTTGTGATTAGCAAATGTTCACACAACTTTCCAATGAGCGAACTGTATCTGATGGTTGTCTGTAGTTGCATCGATTTTCCTGAATAATCATCTCTGCTTTCCTCGCTGGGAAATTTATTCTACGACGTCACTTGAAACATGGTAAGGGTTTCCTTTATCAGCCATAGAATAAATTGCCACAAGTGGGTTGTCGACGACAATTTAGGGAAAATAATGATACTCTTTTCTCCCTTTTAAGTGTCGTCTTGTTAAGAATTGGATTAGGAAACCTTTTGGCCCGCATTTTCCATTGGGATTTGCTAATAAATTCATGTAGGAATGAATGTACAGTGGGTCACAATGTGTGGCTGCATTATTGTGGTTCACTGAACTTCACCAGAATTTCCATTACATTTGTCCTCTTTAAAGGTGAATTTTAAGCTTACGTCCATGCACATGCCACATGTCGAGAATCCTGGTTCGAGAAGGAGAGGAAGACCGAACCTCCGGTACAAATGCCAAGTCATCGCGGACGTAAGACAGCTTGATCTTGATGACTGGAAGCAACGTGCCCAGTACCGTCAATGATGGAAAGCAGCGATAGCTCAGGCTCAGACCCTACACGGGTCGTAGACCTGCTAAGGTTAAGTAAGTCCATGCACACGTGTAGGACACACCGTAAACAGATTTATAACGATTTCTGATTGACTTCCTTTCTTTAGAATATCGTCGACAACGTCCTGCTGTGGGTGGTTCTCATACCTCAAAATTAATATTTAATTAGTCAGGCAAAAATATCCTAAATTTCTTCTTGTGAGATGTTCATCAGATTATCAGCTAAGGGCTGACCAGATAAGAACGATAGAAAAAGGAATTTCATTAAAAAAACAAGGGTGCAGGATATATAACTAACTCTAGCTATATTTTGAAGCTATATTCATACCATTATATATGAAAAACCACATTATTCAAATGGCTACCTCGGCTTTGCTGGTAGTGCTTCAAGCGGTGGGTCCTATTTACGTTCACCCGGTCCAATATGTGGGGCCTTATTCCGGC
Source organism: Myathropa florea (assembly GCA_930367185.1). Taxonomy (NCBI): domain Eukaryota; kingdom Metazoa; phylum Arthropoda; class Insecta; order Diptera; family Syrphidae; genus Myathropa; species Myathropa florea. The sequence goes on along the minus strand of OV884002.1, from coordinate 114,611,595 downwards.
AAATAGCGTCTCGAATGTTGTCCTCGAGAGCATTGAAATATTGGATTGTTCGAGTAGACTAACGACTTGACGTAATAATAATGCAGTAATAATGGCGGCGCTACAGTCCGAGGTGGACCTGGGCCTAGCTTCTCAGCAACCACTCGTGTTGTGCGTGCTATTGTTCTCTCACGAGTGGAGGGGACCTACAGCTTAATGCCGTCTCCGAACGGCGAGAACCTATTTCTAGACCATTATACTCTTTCAGCATTGTCAGTGACTCGAAAGAGGTGGAGCCGTGAAAAAATGTTTGGTGTTTTTTCGGGAATCGAACCGAGAACATCAAGCGTAGGAGTCGACGCACCTACGCACTACGCCACGGTACCCACAACGACTTGACGTAGCCCCGGAGAAAATAATCGATTGGTGATAAGTCGCATGATCGCGGTGTCCAACTGATAAACACTCGCCGTGAGACGACCCAGTCGCAAAATTCATTTTCGAGCATAGCATCGTTTGTATGGCATGTAGTCCCGTCTTATTGTAATCACAGCTCGGATGTATCGATGTTGTTGAGGTATGGTTGCAGAAAGTCGGTTAACATCACTATTTCCTTCCTCATTTGGAAAGGAAAAAGGTCCGATGTTGACACCACAGCATAAACCGCTCCAACTCAAACTGCTTGGTCGAACACTGGTGAATCGTGTTCACTAGAATAACGATAATTTTGCGTGTTGACATAGTCCCTGTGCCGAAAATGGGACTCATCAGAGAAGGTGATTTTTGATCAAAATCTAGGTCACTGGAAAACATTTCCAGCGTAATCACTGCCTTGTCCGTGGTCGTCCGCCTTTAATTCTTGAGCCAACACATTCTAATACGGATGTAGGACCAAAATCAAACCGCAAAAGAAGTTATATTGGTTCTCTGGCGATGCCGAATTCAATTGGTCGGCGCCGAGTCGATATTTTTGAGTCTTCTTCGATATTGATCGCTACGGCGACCCGATTTCTCTCTAGTTGGTGCCCTAAGGTCCGAACGAGTGTACTTATGCTTAAACATTTCCACGATGCAACGAATTACCTGCACACTGACTGAAGTCAAGATGACGGCCGAAATCACGACGAAATTCGCTTGACGTATTTACTACCGAGCCGGATTTCGATATTTTTCAATTATTTCCGTACGTTTGGCAAACGTGAGGCGAAGCATGGTAAAATGGCAATTCCTCCTTCAGCACAATCTCATTCGGATGTAGGCTCACATCCACGCGAAAAATTAGCCGTGTTAACTCTCAGATCGGCATTTCTGAATCTTCTTCAATACTAACTACTATGGTAGCTATGTTTTCATCATTTCGCAATAATTTCTGTCTGGTTAGTTGCCTTAGATCCAAAAAAAGTGTTCTGAAGCTTAAACTTTTCCGTGGTGCAACAAATTGCCTGCCTATAGACTGAAGCCATGATGTTGACCGACCTCACGGTGAATTTTTGAGAATATATTTTAATACTTTTCCCACTTTCGGCAAGCGTGAAACGATGCATGGCGACATGTCTTATTGAATATTTTGACAGCTGGATGCAATTGCTCACTTTGACAGGTGCTAAAATATAACAAATGGAAAAAACTATTATTGCTATCTGCTTACCCTTTATAAGTTGTCGCAGACAATACCTTTCTGGCAGCTCCGAGGCGGCCAATTGATATCGCCAAGACGGCTGATAACACTGAGCAAAAGATTGATTGTGTGGCATGGTGCGCTATCCTACATGAACCAGACGTCGTCCAAGTCCATGTCTTCAATTTCAGTACAAAAAAGTCGGCTAACATGGCTGTATAACGCCCACCGTTAACCGAAACGTTGTTCCCAGCCTCATTCTTGACGAAAAATGGTCTAATGATGCCACCACTCCACAATCCGCACCAAACTGTCACTCTTTGTGATTGCATTGGCTTCTCAACAATAACGTGCGGGTTTTCCGAGTCCCAGATGAGGCAATTTTGTTTTTTAACGTAGCCGCTGAGATGAAAACACGCCTCGTCAGAAAAGATGATTTTTCGCCCAAGATCGTTATCCAATTCAAGCTGCTCTAAGGCCCAAACTGCGAAGCTACAACGAAGCAGATGGCCGCGCGCTTTCTATTGCTGACTCAATTGGACCTTGTAAGCGAAGAACCCGAGACCTTTGTGCAGAAGTCTCCTCAGGCTAGTCCCTGAAATGTTGAGCTGTTGAGATTGATGGCGAGTTGGTGTTCGTGAATTGAGACTTACACTCTCGGTCACAGCAGCCACATTCTCATCTATGCGCACCGTGCGACGACGGGAACCATGAGTGTTGTCCATTAGCATACCAGTCCCACGAACTTTTTGCACAAACTGCGACTGCTATAGGTAAAGTCGCGGTGGGCGCCTCATTTCGGCCATAACTTCTTTTCAAAAAACGCACTGTTTGGGCTACACAGCACTCACTTTGGAAATAAGTTTTCAATATTTCCCAACGTTATTCAAGCGTAAAGCGACTCATTTCGTTCCGCGGAGGTATGAAACTGACTTTCTGTCAAGATTTCGAGCGGGAAACAGTTGTCAGTGTCAAAGTAACCTATGTATGACTTAAAAAAACAACCAGACGGTGATTTTTAAGCAGATATTCCCAGTTCTTGAATGATTTTTCGAATGGATTTCAAATTCTTTACAAAAGAATACTATGAAGGAGATTGTATTCTTTAAAATATATGACATTCACTGTGGTATTGAATATCTATGTGTTTTCAGCACTCTAGTAAAATAAATATCAAAAATCAACAATCCTTCTATCCAATGCCCGACATCCGGACAAATACAAGCCAGAAGCAGTCCAGCAACTCGTTACTCATCCTTGGAGGATTACCCAGTTCGAAAAAAAACTCCAACAGTTATGAATAAAATTGTTTTTCTTATTTCCTGTCAATGAATAAACTTCGCTTGCCAACACAAATAAACCATCGGGTCAGCAAAAACCACCCCAAAGGGATCTCAACTGGCAGAGATATGAAAGTTTGGTTCATTTGACATGTATTCGGGATTATTAACTTAGGACAGCAAAAACTTGACCACAAGACAGGGAGGTTGAGACAATCAATTCATGGTCAGAAAGTTCTCCATACGCTCAACTTTAATACACTGTACCGGTGAATCCTGTCGCACCCGCATGTGCTGTTATTGGTTTATGTGTGCATGCATACTCCCACAAGAAAATAACACTTTGTCTGTGGGTACGTACGCATATATCCACACATGGCTGTGTATGGCAATAGGGTTGCTTGTTTTGAAATGCTAATTGACAAGTGGGAATGCCCTTATATGGATTTACAAAAACACTCGGCTAATTGTAAGCATTCAAATCCGTCAAGTGAACGAGTACATTTTGCTACAACCTTGTCCTCAGTAAATCAAAAGTTTGCTGCTAATTTTCATCTGAAGGAATCTGGTTTGTTGGTTGGCGTGGGTTGCGGTTCGGTCGAAAAGATCCATTATGCTGCTGTGGTGCAAATCCTCTTGACCCGGTTGTTGAAGTGGTTGGCTTGAGTTCCCGTTGAAGGGCGATCCAGAAATAATCCTGTGGAGGTAAACGAAACTAAATACGTCCCTAGATTGTGGATTGTAGACTAATGAAATAGAAGAAGTCTCCTTGTCTGGGGTTAACGCATCAAGTAAGAAATATTGTAGCATCGTCCTTTTAACAGCAGCTCTCTCATAATATTGTACGCTATGTGATTATGTCCAAAAGACAAGTTCTTTCCATTAACACTCGCAGTGAAATTACGCAAAGATGTTCCGCTGAAACCCTTTTTTGTCACATCTACGCATCAGTGAAAAAAGTCCCCGTACACCTGTTAATGTCCTTTAAAATCTTGGAATAAACTCTTTAATGCACTCTTTATTATAGCCGACTGATCGCTATCGCTTCTATTCACAAACTTTCCTTAAAATTAACTTATCCTACTCTGACCTAACCGGCAATCCATATGCATATATGCTCTGGATCTCACTTCGTTCTCGTTTCTTTCTTTCGTTATTATTCTACTACAGTAGCTTCAATTTACGTACAAACAGAGGCAATTTTATGCTACGAACTGATGGGCACAAATGCTTCACATAATTTTTTCATTAACGAGGATGATATTGAGTTGGGATTAAGAAAGCTTTATTAGATATTGAATCCAGCTTTGTACCCAATTTTGATAATGGATTATAACATGACATAAAGACGAGGGTTACACCAAAGCTTATTACACACTTGACCCTTGTCCTGTGACCCAAACATCCGGAGCTCAATGTGACAAATTTCAAGAAGATTACACTTCCATGAACAGAATGTACAACATTTCTTCTATAACAGCTGGGGTAAGCTCCTTTAATCCCATTAGTTTCAAGTGTCGTGTGAAAATACCTGGAGGAAACGATTTAAAGATTCAATAAATTTAAATGCCTGTACGACTTAGGAAGCGGGTCATATCTTCAACTCACTCAACTTAAATTTCCTCAATTCCAAAGATTGTTCTCAACTACGATGAAATGTGTGTCGTTCACTAACCCATGGTTGAAAAAATGTGAGATAACTTAAGTCCACGTGCGTCGGTGCATTTAAGATGAAACGTGTTAGTTCATTGTTGCACTCTATCTTAAGTATTACGTGAGCTTTTATAGTCGTCATGGCCACGATTGCTGGAGCTAATACGCCGAGCGTGAAATGGGCTTCTTCCAAGAGCACATACATGTGGACAACTTGCACATGGCTCATGTGTGGAAAGTTGGAGAAAAGAAGATGAGGAAAACATCTTCACTTTCAAGCTATTTAATGAAGTGGGGGAATAGCAGGACTGGGAAATTTGCTAAATGAAATGCGAGCTTGAGTGGGTGCAGGAATTTTTCTTATTCGTTGATATAGTTGAGCAGAATGTGTTTACCTACTTTTTCCAAAGTGCCGAGTTACGAAGATAGTTTGAAAATATTTCAGTCTATGGAGCTACACCTAGAAAACTTAACTGAGTTGATAGCTCAGGCATTTGATCTTCAAATATAATTGCACGTGGCGTAGTCAGTCGATCAATGGTTGCAGAATTGGAAAACAAAATTGTTTTAGTTTTCAAAAGTAGTTTTGAAAGTGTAAATGACTAAGTATTTGTATCCATTTTTTTCAGTTGAAAATACAGCTTATAGTCAAAGTAAAAGTCCGAGGTGAACTTGGGCCAAGTTTCTAGAGCAACCACTCATGTAATGCATGTTATTATTCCCTCAGTACAGTTTTAAGCCGTCTCTGAACGGTGATATTTTTCTGAAGCTTTTCCTGATACCTTCTACCGCTACCTTCTGAACATTGTCAGTGACTCTGAAGAGGTGGGACCTCTCCATTCTCCTTCGAATGTTTGTTGAGAGATACGAATTTCTGTTTTTCCTATCGGTGCTAATAGTATCAAAAATTACATAAGGATCGGAGCAATTGTTTAGAAATTTATCCCATACATACAAACGAACCTTCAATGTTATATTTATAAATACAAATGGCAAGATGATAATTAAAAGTTAAGATTGGCTCACGTCATCTTTTGGAACTTGCACATTCGCGACTTCACATGACTGTGTGTCGTCCACTCTCGCTTAGGCATGATGATGAATATGAAACACTGAATAATGCCATAGATCGTATTGGTCGAATTCTAATAAACCAAAAACGCATAAAAGAGCCCAAGTCACTCTTGACAACCTCCTCTTCATGCCTGCAAAGTTTCATTGAAATCGGTCCAGCCGTTTCGATGTTTAAAGTGTGTGATCCAGGATTATTTTATTATTTGGTAAGTTTACATGTTTTTAATTGTATTTCAGCAAGTATTTCGTGTTTTTTTTTAAAGAAAATAAAATGGAGTGCAATAATAAGAAGATTTGGCTAACAAGAAGATTATGATTGACCTGAGAAAAAAGGAAAGTCGCTGGGAGAAATTGCGAACATTATAAAGAGACTCCGTTCTTCTACTCAGTACGTATTGGAAAAATTTATAGAAACAAAAGCTATCGCCAACAAGCCAAGATCTGGACGTCCGAGAAAGATAGATAGTCGGACAGAGACGCGATTAGTAAGAAGAGTGGAAGAAGATCCTCCGAAGAGTGTCCCTGTAATCGCCGGTAAATTAAAAACTACCGATGGAATAGATGTGACTCCCCAGGCGATAAGGAATGTCCTAAAAAGAAATGGGTACAATGGTCGAGTGAACCGTAAGAAGCCATGTATTCTGAAAGCAAATATGATAGCAAGGCTGCAGTGTGCTACTGGACATTTAGAGAAGGATAATGCTTTCTGGGATCACGTTATATTTACAGATGAGAGCAAATTTAACGTTTTTGGTTCAGACGGACAACGCATGGTGTGAAGAAAGCCAGACACTGCTCTTAATCCAAAAAACTTAACCCCTACAGTAAAGCATGGCGGAGGCAATGTAATGGTGTGGGGATGTATGGCCTCCTCCGGCGTTGGACATCTTGTATTTTTTGATTCAACGATGGACAAATATGGGTACTTGAAAATACTCAAAGAAAACCTTCATTCAAGTACTCAAAAACTGGGTCTCGGCAACATTTTCATATTCCAACAGGATAATGACCCAAAGCACTCATCATTTCTGGTGAAAGAATGGATACTTTACAACGTTAAAACCTGATCAGTCACCAGACTCAAACCCAATTGACCATCTGTGGGACCATTTAGAAAAAAAATCCAGGAACGCACAATATCGAACGAGTGTTGATGTTAATTTTACTAAAGATTGAACCCCTTACACTACATAAAATTGGCTGACATTTTTTCAGTCGATTTTTCCAAATCTCCATGGATGGACATAGTGTTCAACAACACGTGCAAATGGTAAAATTGTTTTACCAAAATAATCTGTACCGCAACGTTACACGCCCTTCGCCCATTTCACGGTCGCCATAATCGTCTTATCGAGAGGACTATTCGCAGAGTGGTGGATAAATTTGACTCGATAAACGATAAACCAACACTCGTACTAGTACCTCGACGAAACGCAAGATCTGCCGAAAACATCGGCGCTGTCGGTGAGAATGTGCAAGAAAATCGGAGGCAGTCGATTTCGCATCGCTCACTATAACTCGGCTTTTCACAGACTACAACTTTGTGGTCGTGAATTTTGCGTCGTGACTGTCAGCTCGGCAGCCGTACAAAGTTCTATTGGCGCAGGAGCTCAAGGTAAACGAACATAAACAACAACGTGTATTCGCTGAATGGGCTTTGGAGCAGTTTAACACTGACCCTAATTTTCATCTAAAAATCATCTTCAGAGATGATGTCCATTTCCGGGCGAATGGGTATATCAACAAACAAAATTTGTCGAATTTGGGACTATACCAATCCACAAGAGCATCCAATGCATCCCGAAAAAATCACCATTTGGTGTGGATTTTGGACTGGCGGCGCCATCGGTCCATACTAAATTTTCTTTGATGACGACGTTGGCCAAGCCATCATCATTAACGGCGAGCACTATAGGTCGCTGATATATCAACTTTTGTTTTACCTGAATTGAATGACATGGACACCAAAGACATGTGGTTTCAACAGGACGTGGCTAACAGCCGCACAGCTCACGCCACATTGAAAATTCTGCACGACCGATTCGAGGACATGGTCATCTCACGTGGATGTAATGTGAAATGGCCACCGAGATAGTGCCACATAGAACCCCATTATCTTGTGGGGTTTTCTGAAGTTGCAGGTCTATGGGAATAAGCCCCAAACCACAGCGGCCCTAAAAGCCAACATAACCCATTTATTAATATTATTATTATTATTATGGTTGAGGGTATACTGATCTATTGTGCACCCTTTCAATACCTTAGCACATTTACGATTTCCACTCAAATACAGTTCTTTTCAGAGTTATGTTGAGGGCAACTAATATTGCGCATAGGTGAAGAAATCTGTTCTAGAGTATTCTCTCTAAGCCAGTTTCCTTCAGGAAACTGGGGATAGGAGATGGTTCTAGTAACACAACCCATGTCGTATTCCTTCTGATCTAGGCGTCAGAGTCATACAAAATTTTACATTTCGGATGTGCGACACCCAGAGAAGCCGCGGCGGAAATTTGAACGATGTTATTGTATATTCCATACATAATGGCATCAATAGGCCTTTCAAACGAATAAAAAACTTCGGTGATATCTCACAAACGCTTTGTCTTATTTGAATTTAAAGATAGAAAGCGCTTAATGAAGGACCTTTTAAATTTTCTACCCACTTCGTGATTCCCACATAATTCATCGGGACTACATGTACTGAAGGAATGTAAAGCACTATCACTGTGTCCTATACGCCGTCCTCCACGGTTCTCATTCAATCAAGCTGTTTCCCCAGAAATTTTAAAATTACTTAATTTGTTTACTTTCTTCCAAAAGGGCCCTGAAATGACATCCTAATTAACAGGCTCTTTGAAAAGTTTTTCTATTACAACCGAGCGAATCGACCTTATTCTGATAATTTAAAGGGTTGAATCATAAGTCCTAGCAAAATTGTTTTTTTAAATGCCAGTATCTAACAAAGTTGAGCGTACACCCTCCACCTGTTTCAAAGTGGAGGAATGAATTTAAAAACATGAGTTTAGAATCACATATGTACATCCACCGGCAAAACCACAACAAACGAAAAGACGGACTCTTATCCAATTTGCCGACAGCTGCCGAATCTTTGTCAGCCACCTCGCCAATTGTTCAATCTTCACGTCATGGAAGACAAGAGAAACGACCATCCATCTGGAGTATAAGGCATATTCCACAAAACTCAATCAGTATATATATTCACTTTTGAAGCACTTGGGCAACCGGCAACCACCTGTGCCGTGGTTTTCTTTTATAGGAATTGCTAAGAAATGCATCTGTCGGATATTGGTTATCTTTGAGGAATACAGAACGGGTGACCAGATAGCAATGATAGCTTTTCTATTATTATGTTTCAGCAGTTGTCAAAGCTTCCAATGATACCCAGCAGTCGAAATACTCGGTAGGATTTGCCATTTTACAACGCTTCGTCTCACGTTTGCCGAATGTGCGGAAATTATTGAAAAATATCGAATTCCGGTTCAGTTGTAAATACGTAACGCGAATTTCGTCGTGTTGTCGGCCGTCATCATGTCTTCAGTCAGTGAGTGGGCAATTCGTTGCATCATGGAAAAGTTTAAGCAGGAGTACACTCCTTTGGACCTTAAGCCACCAATTAGACAGAGATTGGGGCGAAATGAATAAAATAGCCACCGTAGCGATCAATATCGAAGAAGATCCCGAAATATCGACTCGGCGCCGATCAACTGAATTTTGCATCGTCAGAGAATCAATCTGACTTATTTTTCGGTTGGATTTTGGGTCTACATCCGTATTAGATTGACGACCATGGATAGCGTCATGATTCCGCTAATTGGAAGCTGGGAATTTAGGCCAGTGACCCATATTTGATAAAAAAATCACCGTCTCTGTCGGTGCTTATTTTCGGCACAGGGGCTATGTCAATAAGCAAAATTACCGTCATTGGACTGAACACAATCCACAAGTTTTCGACCAAGCACCAATGCATCCACAAAGATTAATTATTTGGTGCGGTTTACGGCAAGGCGACATCATCGGACCTTATTTCTCTCGAAATGTGGAAGGAGATACCGTTACTGTCAATAACCTGAGGTCAAACCGACTTTCTGTGGCCAGAGCTCAACAACATCGATGTATCCGAGTTGTGGTTTCAACAAAATGGTGCGACATCCAATAAAAGCGGCATAACACTCAAAGTTGTGAAAGAGAAATTTGGGACATCTCACAGTAAGCGTTCCTCAAGTGGCCACCGCCATCATGCGAATTCATACCACTCGATTTTTTCTCTGTGGCTGCGTCAAGTCTGTAGCCTACTCCAACAAGCCAACCTCATCGGATGAGTTCTAGGGCAACATTCGAGATGCTATTACCAGAATCACGCCACACATATTGAACCGACTACGACTAGTCTCATCAGTACGGCTTAGGAAGATTTTTAGCTTGAACAATTACTTGCTTTGTTTTGGCCCATTTACTAGGTATACGAGTACACTTCCCTACAGAGAGGGAAGGTGGCGCTTATTCGAATGTGAAGTCGTTGTTCGAAGCAGACTTAGGCAAAAAGCCTTAAGCATTAAATTACACAATTAAACACAACAATTCGGCAACATCAGTCTGATTTTCGCCCACGCCCCCCAGGACGACTTTTAAAGAGTCGACAATCTTGTGGTTTTGTTTTTTAAAAGAGCAGCTTGAATTGGACAATGATTTTGGGCGAAAAATCATCTTTTCTGACGAGGCACATTTTCATCTCGACTACGGCGGCTACGAAATTGTCGCATCTGGAGCTCGGAAAACCCTCACATTATTGTCGAGAAGCCAATGCATCCACAGAGAGTGACAATTTGGTGCGGATTGTGGAGTGATGGCATCATTGGACCAGTTTTCTTTAAAAATGAGGCTAAGAACAACGTTTTGGTCAACAGTGGGCGTTACAGAGCCTTGTTAATCGATGTTTTTTTCTGAAATTGAAGACATGGATTTGGATGACTTCTGGTTCATACAGAATATCGCGCCAGGCAACACAGCCCAAGCCACAATCAATCTTTTGCTCACCAAATTCCCAAATCGTGTTATCAGCCGTCTTGGCGATGATTTGACCCCTTTGGAAATTGAAATGCGATGTTATGCAAACAATCCGAAAACGATACAAGCACTTAAGGTCTGTATCATCCAAGCAATCCGTGAGCTACAGCCCGAAACCATCAACAATGTCTTGGAAAATTAGGGTGACAAAAAGCGGTACTGTGAAGCCAACCGAGACAGCCACTTGAACGGAGTTGTACTTCATAGTTAATGGGAGTATTTGTTCTTACTAGTAAAGCCATAATACATGGAAAAAATGTAATCTTAGTTCATTTTCTTGCATTTTTAAGAAGAATTTTATATTTGACCCGCCCATATAATGAAAAGGAGAGGTGACAAGATGCACCCTTGGCGAAGTCCAACGCCCACCGTGAAGAGTGTTGATTTGATAAATTGAACCTCAACACAGCTACTAAAGTTTGTGTATAGAGGCTGAATGGCCTCCTGCAGAACACTCCAGAGTTAACCATGAGGAACTCGGTAGTATGCATATTTCCAAATCTACAAAACAACTGTCGGCTTGGCATACTCCCAACTTCTTCTCGATCACCATTCTTAGAGTGAAAGATGGTCGGTTGTACTTCTGCCAGGACGAAAGCCGTAATTAAAGCAAAAAGCAAATATAAATATTCGTAAGCAAGTATTTTGCTGAGAAGCTAGGCCCAGGTCCACCTCGGACTGTAGCGCCGCCATTATTATTATTTTTAAGCAAGTCTTTTGTTTTTAACCATTCTTAGCGAATTTGACGGTATTAAGAAACTTCTGAAAAATACATATTTCATTATTTTCCCAAACCTATCATTTTCCAAAAAGTTTAGTTCCTTATGACGTCGGGCTAAAAAAAGTGAAGATGCTCAGAAAGAATAAGAATAATAAGAAACAATTAACTCTTTCAAGGTCTCCAGTGCGACCAAGTTCGTTCAAAATCAACAGTGAAACCACAGCGTGCTTTCATTTGCACGATATTTGCATTTATCATTACTCTCCCAACCACAGCACGGAGTTTCATGTTTACCTCTTCTTCGTCAACACATCAGGGACAGTAAAGTAAGACTACCAGTGTCCTTGCCCGTCAGCCTTGATGTGTTGATGTCTTACTGTTTTCCATTTCGGTCCTGCGTCTATCTCCCGGTCTACTACATAAAAAAGCACTTCATTTCTCATGCTGTTCATGCCCAAGACAATGGATGAATGAGAAAGGCAAACAGAGATATACAAACCAAACAGAGCTCACCGCAAAAAGTCAGTGCACACCACATAAATGAAATTTCCAAGGATAACAGATATAATTGAATTTCTTTCGCAATGTTTTGCGGGTTATTCTCTTGGTCACACTTCTCCTAACGAAAGGTAAATATTAAATTTGCATAATTTAAGTCCTCGGGAGGAGCATTGAACCGAAGACATGCTTTCGCTTCGAAGGAATCAGAAGTCCTTCGTGCAAATAATCTTGCTAACATTACTGAAAGAATTGCATGTGATTTCATCTGTCAGACGTCACAACTTCTTTAATTCTATTTGAGGATTTGCGATTGAGCGACAGACAACTGCCATCTGCAGACGCAAGAGAAAAGATTTGAATTAATGAACTTTATGGAATTGAAGGCACTATTTAAATGCAGGCCACAGAAGCAATTCAAAAGGGGTTTTAATTGTATGAAAGATTGAACGTGGTTGAGCGAAGTGAAGTGCTGATAAAAGAAAGTGAAGGAATTTATATTATTCTTGGAGGACTCAGTAGCTGTGCTTCGAAAATTTAAATTGCGTGCCTTTGTCCATCGAAATCTTAATTTACTTGAACTGGTTTGGTGCCAATGATGCATTGCATTTTATATTAAAAAAGAAAATATTTCCACCTCTATCTCTGAAAGAAATAAAAATACGAAAGAGGGTTTGTAACGCAGATCAAGGCCTTTGGTTAGCAGGCGTAACATAAATGGTTTGGTAACAAATCTTTCAATTATCTCCTGAGATTTCTCCATCAAAGGACGTGTTAGGATAAACCACAATCAAGGAGCCATTCATTGTGGTAGTGGAGATAAAAAGAAATGGTATGCCAGCACGGACATGTATGACAGCATCTATAGAGACGAGCTATACAGAGCAATGTCTGGTTTTGGCATCCCTACCAAACTCGCTCGGAGAATGCACGCTGCTCCATCAAGGTCGGTAAAGACCTAACCGAGACCGAGACATGCCAAAAAAGGATTCAGACGCGCTGTCATGCGACTTCTTCAACATCATTCTTGAAAGAATTGTACAAAACTCGCACGCCAACACCAGAGGCACAATCTTTCAGAAGTTCGTCCAACTAGTTGCATATGCCGACGTTATTGACATAATCAGAAGAACACAGAGTGATGTCAATGACACTTTTGTGAGTATTGCGACGGAGGCCGCGAAGATGGGCTTAGCGGTAAATGAGGGCAAGACCAAATATATGCTGTCAATCAGAAAGGACACCCAACACCGACGTCTCGGACAGAACGTCACAGCAGACAGATATAACTTTGAGGTAGACTTTGCCTACCCAGGAACCGCTTTCAACTCAGACAATGACACCAGCGCTGAAATCAAACAGAGAATAACTCTTGACAGTCGCTGCTTCTTTGGGCTATGAAAGCAATTGATAAACAAAGACCTCTCTCGAGCAACCAAGGTAACCGTATATAAGACCTTAATCGTCCCAGTCCTTCTATATGGCACAGAAGCATGGACTTTATCAAAAGCGGATGAGGTTGCTCTTGGCTGCTTTGAGAGGAAAATTCTTCAGGTGTTTTTCGGTCCCGTCTGCATAGAAGGTGAGTGGAGGATAAGATATAACAACGAACTGTAAGAGCTGTTCAGCGACATCAACTTAGTCAGAAGGGTTAAGATCCAACGATTAAGATGGCTTGGTTATGTAGAGCGAATGGAAACCAATGCCCCGGCCCGGAAAGTCTTCGAATTCACCACCGAGGGACGGCGGCGCAGTAAAGGAAGACCGCGACTCAGGTGGCGCACACAAGTGAAAAGGGACCTAACCAACTGTGCGTGCGAAACTGGAGGTAGTTAGCTAAAGATCGAGCTAGCTGGAGACGCTTGTTGGTTGAGGCCCAGGTATACCCCGGACTGTAGCGGCACCTTAAGTAAGTAAGTAAGTAAGTATGCCAACACTGCATTGTGCAGATGATCTTTGGAAACGTACTGGATAATCACATCAACACCCTTGCAGGTCGATATGGTCAATAATATGTACTTATCCGCAGATTATCCCAGATCGTTACTGATTTGTATCAGATTTGAATTGTATTGGTCTTGAAAAGCTACGGCTTCAACTAGAGAGTGTAATCTGTCGAAGAAGATCTTCGATGAGAATATAACTCATTTGAATGCATCCGTGAATTAGCTTCCAAAATAGTTATGCTCTTCGTCCATACCGCTGATGGGTAATTTGAAAGCAAATAATTGTTAAGGTTTTGTTTAGGTGGGCGCCGTAACAAATGGATGGCGCACTTGGTTAAGTGCCTGCCCTAAGTTAGTGGGGTTTCAGGTTCGAATCCCAGTGAAGCAATGTTAATTGGCTTTTATCCGGTTTTTCAAATCTGGTCCACTCACCATTTGCGGTTGGGATCAAATTAACGCGATCCCTGGAGCGGTCGATCAGTGGTAGTAGTCTGACTGTGGGTATTAAAATGAACCAACATGGTCTAAGTGTGCTGGTGAATTCACTAGCAGCCCCCTTACCTAGGTGGGTGCCGTGGGTAAGTAGTGGGTAAGTGCGTCGACTCCTATACTCAAAGTATGAGTTCGATTTCCGAAAAACCACCTCAGATATTTTCATGGCTCCATCTTTCTCAAGTCACTGACAGTACTCAAAGAGTATATCTGTCTAGAAAAACTTCTCAATCTCACCGTTCGAAGTCCGCATTAAACTGTAGGTCCCCTCCACTCGTGAGAGATCAATAGCACGCATAACACGGGTGATTGTTGAGAAGCTAGGCACAGGTCCACCACTACAAAACAACTGAAAGTGTGCCGCTGATATGTGTGAAAGGATGGTGAGAAATTGATTCCAAAGAATCGACCACTGTAAACGCGCTCGTGGTGGTCGCTCTCCGATATACGAGTATTAGTTATTCTGTATTTTATTTAAATACAAATCTTGTAGGTCCTTATTAAAAATCCCTGAATGAATGAAACATCTTCAACAGGGAATGACTTCCAAATATTACATTTAGGATAACACTCACGGCATACGTCAGTAAAAGGGATTATATTCACTTCAATTATCTTCTCTTTAATTTCCAACTTCCAATCAACAAAAATCAGAATTTCTTCGAGTATTCGAGGCCTTTTTTCTGCTCATCCCTCCCCACTGAACTTATTGGATTTCCATAACGTGTGCTTTTTAGCAGTCTAGACAAATTAATCGGCAGCGTGCGGTGTTAATAGACCACACGTCCCACGTGGGAATATGAAAATCGTTGTTTTTTTCGTTTTGTTTGTGCGAGCAATTAACAGAGGTTCCGAGGCTTTCATGTATTTAACAATATTTTTTTAGACGATAAGAGTGGTATCCCACGTGCAAATTCCAAAATCTCTCTTAAGGTTCTTGGATAAAAGGGTGTAAGAAAACTCTTTGTCGGTAGCCTCACTAATGGTGTGTATGCACCACCGCCATTCTCAAAGAGAGATATGCGTTGATGCGGAGGTACCTTTCTTTCGTTTACAGTCGCCAACGACATCAGAATGTGTACATATGCATGTAAAGTCAATTCGCCAACGACTTTCAACAACAATTGACTGTATTCTATATTCTGTAGAAATAAGTAAGTAGCTGCTGTCTGCACGGTTCGCATGTCAACGCCGTGAAAACCACGAGACTTTGATGTTCACTTGAATGTTAACTAAGTGCAAATTAAGCTTAATTAAATTAAATTAAAAAATACCTTTTCTTTTAAGATATTCCATTAATTGTGTTGTGTGTATTTGTGTGTACACAAAGTGGGTTATGTGGCAAAATCACCAAAGATCGTTGCAACTTATTCAATAATATGCCTCTATTGACAGTTAACTAATCCAGTAAGTAGAAAGGAATTTTCCTCACAGGCAATTCGTGACAAATTAATAATATTTCCGAAGTTATAAAATTGTAACTCACTCACGATTCATGAGTACTTGGAATTTTATAACACTCACTTTTAAATAAAACAAAATTGTGTCGTTGACGGCAGAAAAGGTGAAATATAATTCTTTTAAAATACATATATCCTGTAAATCCAGATGTATAGGTGGGTCATCTAGAGGTTTTGTAGGTTATTTTGACACTGAAAGCTGTTTCCCGCTCGGAGGTTTGACAGAAAGTCAGTATTATACCTCCGCGGAACGAAATGATTCGCTTTACTCTTAAACAACGTTGGGAAATATTGAAAACTTATTTCTAAAGTGAGTGCTGTGCAGCCCAAACAGTGCGTTGTTTGAAAAGAAGTTTTGGCCGAAATGAAGCACCCAATGCGAATGCTGTACTCAAGTTTGTGCAACAAGTTCGTGAGACTGGTAGGCTAACGGATAACACAAATGGTCCCCGTCATTGTACGGTTCGCACAGATGAGAATGTGGCTGCTGTGGCCGAGAGTGTAAGATTGTAGAGTGAGGCTGGGAACAACGTTTCGATCAACGGTGGGCGTTACAGAGTACGTTCTTTGCTAATTTCCTACTATAAACAGAAGCAGACTTCTCCATTTTGGCAGCGAAATTATATTAAATTTTATAAATTCGACGCTAAAGTGGTACAAAAGTTGATAGTGGCTTTTTTAACAATACAAATTATTGATTAGTCGAACACCTACGCTTTTTAGTCAAAAACTATCTACCAGTTCAGTGCAAAAATTACTGAAGATAGTCATGTGAGAAACAGAACACCGGAAACTTTCAGGAACTTCATAAAATAACAAATAAACGTTCTAACCAATTTTGCAGGTTCATAAGAATAACCGGATGGCCAGAAACCACAAAGAATTTGATACACGACGAGGAGGAAAGAGATGAGCTTACTCCTTGGGCATCACAGTGTGTCCACTGGGACCTTAGTGTGAGGCGTAGCTTTTGGCTCGCCTAACATAAAGATGGAAGACCATTTGGTCTGACTAATCTTTGAAATGCTGAATACACTGAAATACTTCATTAAAACAGGTGGAGCGCTTTTTGCACTTTTCAATGTTTCTTGTTTTTTAAAAATAAATTATATTTATATTTTGAAATATATATGGCGCATAAGAATCGTTAAGATTTAATTATTAAATAATTATTTACGTCTGTCAAAGTTCTGTTCAATTATTACAACAAAATTTCAAATATTTCCTAACGATATCCTGCAATATCTACATAACTATAAACAGTGCATTAAAAAAATCCCCCATTTCAAAGAAATAGATGAGTCAGTCTCATTATACATAACAAATTCGCAAAACGCATCAGGAAAATGAAGAAAGGATCAAATATTGCACGAACGCCACCAAGAAACAGCAAAACGCCACTGACACCGGCATAGATGTCTAAGTGGCGTATAATAGAAACGTCACCGTCTGCAAAAGAAATCGATCCGCAAAACAAGGCCGTAGTAAGTATATCCATATTAGACCTAAAGGCACTAATCCTATCCATCTATCTATCTAATTATTAAATACTTTTTTTGTTTACGTATTTTTTTTTCCAGAATGTACTTTGAAAAATTTAGGAAATTTATGAGGGAAAGATTCAGCACAGAACAAAGAACCAAAGCGGGTCAATTCTATTTTGAAAGTCGACATTAAATTATTCAAACCCAAAGATTTTATCGAAACCTCTTTCATGTTCGAAATGCGCCCAGTGCTCCAACAATTTAGCGATTGGTCCAGCGTTTTCAGCAACAAGGGGCTGTCTGTGATCTGTGCTGGAAGACCTCATACAGTTTGAAATGATGTGAACATTGCTCGGGTGCAAGCAAGTATTGAGGAAAACCTCGAAACTTCCACCAGGCGATGTTCTCAGCAGTTGATAATGCCTAGGTGGTCTTTGTAAGGAATTTTAAGGGAGTTACACCTTTTCCTTATAAGATTCAATTGGTTCATGAGTTGAAAGGAAATGATCCACAAATACGCATTCTCGACGTTTTCAAGACTTGAACAACGAGTTTATTCACAAACTCATAATGAGCGATGAGGCCCATTTTCACCTCAACGGTAACGTGAATAAACAAAATTGCAGAATGTGGAGAATCAAAAATTCAAAAATAATTATTAAACATCAAATGCACCCATTTAGATGCACAGTATAGTGTGACATAACTTCAGAAAGCATCATTGGACCATTTATTTTTCGAAAACGACGAACAAGTTGCGGTTAGTGTGGATGGCTTTCAATACCGGGAAATTTTAAATTATTTTTAAGGACACATTAAACATTTTTTAAGGACAGATATAGAGAACAATTCAGAATTGTGGCCCCAACTAGACGGAGTCACAGCCCACACAGCTCAACCAACTATGACTTTCCTGAGGGAAGTTTTTGGTGATCGGATAATATCGGGTTTTTCTGATTTAACTGACCACCGCGTTCACCCTATTTAACCTATTTTTTTCTTTAATGCTACCTAAAAAGTAGGGTGTATGCCAAGAAGCCAAGAACCATACAAGAGCTTAAGGCCAATATCCGAGAAGAATTGAGGTCGCTAGGACCTCAAATTCTAAGAAAAGTAATGGAAAATGCTTTAGGTCGAAGCAAACAATGGGCAGCATTTGGGAGATATCTTTAAAGCATAATGTGAACATATTTCTAAAACATAATCTTCATTAATTCGGTACCATACGTAAATGAAGCCAGATATTTTGGGATGACGCTAGACGCAAAGCTCAAATGGAAGGCACTCATAAAAAAAAAGTGACGAACTTGAGAATCGATTTAGATAAATGTACTTTTTACTCGGACGACATTCCAAGTTAATCATATATAACAAACTGCTTATATATAAGCAAGAGCTAAAGCCTATATGGACCTACGGTATACTAATCTGGGGTTGCACTAAAGCAAGTAACAGAGATTTTATACAGTCATTCCAAAATAAGGTTATAAGAGCTATCGTGAGTACTCCCTGGTATCTTCGTAACAGTGATATACAAAGGTATCTAGAAATCGCAACCGTGGACGAAGAAATAACAAACTTCACTAGGAAGTTGCGAACTCGACTCGACGGTTATTGTAACCATGCCAAACTCCAAGCATTAAACATGTGATACCTCGTGCGCCGACTTCAACGAACGAAACCGTTCGATTTAGCGCAATGAGTAGTAGCCGCTCCTAACGGTTTCAGCAGGTGATTTTACGGAAAATCTACCTGCCTCACGCGTAAAAATATTGAAAGTGAAACTAGTGGATGAGAAAACTTAGTTGTAGTAAAGTACAAAATTCTAAAAGGGAAGGGTGTGTTTAGTCAGTAAAAATCTGACACTACTATGAGCACAAAGGATTCACACCAAACCCACAAAAAAAAATAGTGTTTTTGAGATTCTGCTGTACCTAATTCTTTTCGGCTTTTTGAGAATCTGATCGCGATTACTGGTGGTTTTAGAAAATAAGAAACGAAAAGGCAGATGAACTGGCACGGACAGATTTGAATTCAGGCGCAGAATCGGCTGATAATACTATCCATCCTTCTTTTAGCTCAGCCAAAAGACTAATTGAGCAGTGGCAAAGCCACCCAGGCTGCCTCATATCCCACTGCTTATGGCCCAAATACGATATCAACAAGACCAAATCACGCATATCCAACAATAAGAAAATCATACGCATCATAACAGGGTTCTCACTGGCCACTGCAAGTTAGGTGCAATGGCTAAGAGACTAAACCTCCCGACGAACGATTTTTGTAGGAGCTGTAGGGATGAAGAAGAAATTGAATCAGTGGAGCATCTCATTTGCCATTGCCCTGCTCTATAAGAACGACGGCTTACTCACTTGAAAGCAATGTTCTTTCACGAGCACAGCGATGTGGCGAAGGTTCAGAGCCCTGACTTCAAGGAATTTATAACTAGAACGGGGTGGTTTTTGTAATTGCATGCTGACCCTGCGTTCTTCTTCTTCTTCTTCTTAGAGCGCTATAGTCCGATGTGGACCTGGGCGTCACTCAATATGTCTCTCCAGCCAGCACGATCTTTCGCCAGTTGGCTGGCTGACCCTGCGTTAATCCTCGAAATACGAGTACATGCAATCCTTATAGGGCGTACACAATGGACCTTCACGGCCTCTGGGTGTAATTGCTGGCAACAGCATAAAGCCCTCCTAACCTAACCTAACCGAACCTAGTAAATAAGAATACAAGTATGTACACGGTGACAAGAAGAAGAGCGTTTATATCTTCAACTGCCAATTCGGGGCCGGTCAAGTCGACCGGTCAGGAGTGATTGGGTATGACAAGTATACACGCAACGTGAAAACCGGAAAAATTCTTAAGGTAAACGATTAAACACAAAAAACTAAGAACAAGCTCAAGACGGTTTTAAAGAAAAAATACACGCCCCGAATTTGCGCATAATATTGCCAAATCATTCAAATTTAAGCAGAAAACATACGCACATTTCTGTCAAATTATAATGAAGAACTTTTTGAAGTGATAAACACTCACCGAGCGAAGCTGTTAATCATAATTCGATATGCAATTCAAATTAAGAGATGCGAAAGAGAAATTCTGTGCCTAAAAATAAACTAATTAATTCATGGATTTGAAATCCATCCATCGTGCGGATATTTTAATTTCTGCCGACTCAGAGAACCGGTTAACAAAGTTTTCCCACACGCGCCTAGACGAGTGATTGTAAAATAAATTGTTGCAGTTTGAACCCAAATCTCGTGCACAGTTGGTGAGTAACCACTATTCCACTCCTCGGTTACCTCAAAAATGCAATAAAACAAAAGCTGGAATGCATGTTCACCCCAGGTAGCAATTAAATTTAAAATAAGTGCATTTTACGGTGAAGACTTGTTAAAGATTGAAAAAAATGTAATCTTCCTTCTCAAGGAAAACATTTGAAACGAGACTTTCGAAAAATCTCTTGACAGCACTTTTGAGTTGAACAACCCCTAAGAAGAAGACCAAACTCCTCATATTTCAACCATCCTCTCGAAATGAGGGTATCCAATAAATCTCAGAAAATGCCACCCTCACAAACCACATAATCCCCTTCGGAAAACCATTTTCCAAAAAACCAATTAGATTTCTTACTCACTTAAGACCTTTCCCGCCGCTGCTGGCTGTCGTTTTGGGTATGAAATTATCCAATCAGCAAGAAATTCGCCGAAATAAAACACTCACACACACCTTTCAGACGCCGCCGCAGGTAACAAATCACATCCACACTCACTTTTTTTTATCGCACAATTTATCGCGCTGACAGACTCGATTTTATGCACGAAATTTGAGCAAGACTCCTCGCCGGCAGGCCTGCCACCCACGTTATGATTACAATTCAATTATAGCCAACCGCGAACTCACTTTTCAATGCACAACACACTGAGCGAATGGATTTTACGAAAATTTATATTTTACTACCGAGCATCTCACTCACTAAACGCTGTAAATTATTCGCTAGTAAAAGTATGGCGGCACGTTCGGCAAAATGCATTAACCACGCTCGTTCGGCTCGAAATGAGTTATGGGTTGTAATAAGACGCACACGCTGGTGTTTAGTGGGTACCACAAGAATATCTTCGAAACTTCTTAGTGAATATCGAAATGAAACCACGCACTCGTTACGAATTCCAATTATAGACAGGCCATCAAAACAGTCTCTGCTCTCGAGGTGCTTGAAATTCCCGCGATGGAATACGCGAAGTCAAGGAAGAGATGCGAGATCTAAAGACTATCCCTCGCTCCAATCAGAGTTAGGTGATAAAAGACAGAACACGTCGAATCACGGCTAAGGACTAAAGTGCGTTTCCCGCGATAATATCTAGCATGGGTCGACCGAAGAAGCCGATTCAATAAGCTACGCGAACAAATTTCATGTCACCCTCTAAACTCGTAGCACTGGAAGACCAAAGCTCTGTCAGCTGTGCGCTTCCCCTGGCCGTGAGCTTTTTCGTTAAGTTTCTTCATTGGCAGGTTGTAAATATAGAGCCATCCACGCGATGTGCTGTATCTGGAAAACGCTGAGCGAGACGTGATTTATGACTGACACCTGTTGATTGTTGTCATACGTTGTGAATGAAATAGATTGCTGGCGGGAAGACACGCCATGAATGACAGGCTGGAGGGTGGTGTTCGGGGGGGATATTGTGTTACGGGCTGACGGTGGAAATTGCTTTACCGAAGTGTTAACTAGGTAACTGCCCTCGAGGTGGGGAAAGTTATAATTTCATTGTTTTGTTTGGATGAATTTGATCTCACCTTTTTGTGTTTTGTGTTTACCCAGCAGGGCATAGTTGTTGATTGAATCCAGTAAAGGTCAACTAGAAGGGTGACTTTGTAAGGCAATCCTTCAAAAAAACGTGTGAGGATGGGAATATTTGGAAATTTTGAGGGGGGAACTGGGCTCCTGTTTGTATTGTGCGGCATATCATCCAAAACTGTTTCTGATACCTGTTTGATGTGAGTACAATGAGGGTAAGTAAAGCCCACTTAAGGTAGGGCGTTGAAAACGATACGTTCTATTTTGAAGTTTAGTTTGTTCCATTATAATTGACTATTCTATTCCGAGTTCAGGTCTGAATGTTTTTTCACGCAGGCATACAGGGTGTGACTTTGAAAAAAAGCAACCAAGTTCCGTATGAGATGTAATTTTATTTGATTTGGTCCTTTTCAATTTATTTCGACTAGTTTTTTCGGCCGCCTCTATTGAGTAAAGCAAAATGTGCCCATTTTTCTGTGTTTTCCATCACTTTTTCGAAAATCTCGGCGATGGTTTGCCTTTCTAAATAATTCTAAATAATAATAAAAAAAAAAGTCCGGATGGATAAAATGTGGATATTTGAGTGGCCAGTCAATGAGGCCATTTTTTTGAGACCACACGTCCTGGGATTTTCCGAATTGCATTGTGGCTTGGCGCATCATCTCATCATCTTCATTAAGGCCTTTTTTCACACATTTGTAAGCAGACATACAAAGGCAACATCCTTCTGCTTCTTCTTCTAGTGGCGGTACAGTCCGCGGCGGATTTGGCCCTCAAACAACAAACCTCGCCAGGTAGCACGATTTTGCTAGCAGTCGCCAATTGTGCACGCCAAGTTAGTTGAGGTGGCTCTCCATTTGGGTGTACCACCTTATACGTGGACGTCCTCTGTTGCGTTCTCTCACTGGAGCAGAGTCGAAGGATCTTCGTGCCGTAAGTTGTCCATGTGGTTTACATAGCCTGGCCATCTCAGGCGTTGTATCCGTAGACGCCTGGCTAGGCTCATGTCGCTGTATAGCCCATAGAGTTCTTGATTGAATTTTCTTCTAAAATTCCATCAACGCAAACATTACCAAAGATCGCACACAGAACTATTCTTTCAAAAAACCAAGACCTCCTTCATTCGTTTTCGAAGTTGTCCATACTTCTGCGCCACATAGCAGGACTGTTATGATCCATGTCTTGTACAAAGTCAGCTTGGTCCTTCGAAAGATGGTTCTGTTACTCAACTGCCTCTGGAGCCCAAAGAAACAGCGTTTGATACTGATGTTGTTTGTTCTGTTTACCGCGAAGTTAAAGATGCCTATTGTGACGATCTGGTCAAGTCGTCGGTGTTGTGTGTCCTTTCCTGAAGACTTCGTTTTGCCCTTATTCACGGTTAAGCACATTTTACCCGTTAGTTAGACCAATCACGTCAATGTCATCCGCGTTTGCTTTCGTTTGTAAGGAATTCAGTGAGTTTTGCACGATCTTCTCAAGAACGATGTTAAAGAAATCACATGACAGCGCGTCGCCTTGTCTAAAACCATTTTACAAATTGAAGGTTTCGGTGAGTTCGTTGCCGACTTTGATGGAGCAGCGAGATTTCTCCATCGTCATCCTGCTCAGTCTGTCGAGTTCGGCAGTATTGTCAAAACTAGACATGGCGCTGTATAGCTCGTCTCTACACACGCTGTCATATGCGGCCTTGAAATCGACGAATAGGTGGTGTGTGTCGATCTGCATTTCTTGGGTCTTCTACAGGATCTGCGGCATTGTGAAGATTTGATCGATGGTGGACTTCCCTGGCCTAAAACCACACTGATACGAAACTATCGGAGTGGTGGCGAAGGGTTTCAGGAGTTCACACAGAATGGCAGAAAAATGCTTTAAACATTTCGGCAGGCAGAAATTCTCAGTATCGACTGTGAATCTACTACTAGTTGTCCATTGTCATCCCGCCAGCATGACACCCTTTGGTAAAACTTTCGGACATCATTCCTGCCATAACACCTCTCCATCTCCTCGATCGCGCGCTTCTCGTGCACTTTCTTTTCCTTCCTGAGAAGCCGGTTCTCTTCCCTTCTTCTCTGTTCGTAGAGCTCACGAACAGCTCTCATAGTTCGATGCAGCGTTGCCTTATAGGTTTCTTGTTTCGCATGTGCCTGCCTGCACTCGTAAAACCAGGGGTTTTTCCGTGGTGGTGTTTCAAAACCCAACACATCAGTAGCGGCTTCTCTGATTGCTTTTTGACAAACTTTTTGGCAAAGTTCCTAGGAGTCTGTTGCGATTGTAGCTTTTCGACATCAAACCGTGGTTGTCTTTCTCGACTCCGTTGTTCTGTCGATATCCGTGTCCTTACCTTGGCTACAACAAGGACATGGTCCGAGTCGATCTTGACGCCTCGGAACGTTCGGACATCAAGAATACTGGAGGAGTGTCTGACGTCGATCGCAACGTGATCAATCTGGTTGACGGTTGAATGATCAGGGGACCGCCAGGTCCCTTTATGGATGTTGAGGTGTGGGAACAATTGTACTCCTCCCCTCCATGAATTCAACCGCAATACTCGACTCGGCAGGAGTGCTTATTAGTTCACCCTTAAGTCTGGTTTTGGACTTGCAGTTAAGTTGAAAGCGTTGGCCATGTTAGTGTATGAACAACTGAGCTCCGGCCCGAAGAGTCTTCGACTCTGCGCATGTGGGACAACGCAACAGAGGTCGTCCACGTACAAAGTGGCGCACACAAGTCGAGGGGGACCTCGATCGGCTTCGTGTGCGAAACTGGAGACAGCTAGCGAAAGATCGTGCTGGCTGGAGAGGCATGTTGAGTGAGGCCCAGGTCCACCTCGGACTGTAGCGCCCTAAGTAAAAAAAGAAGAAGAAGAAGAAGAAGAAGGAGAAGAAGAAGAAGAAGAAGACGAATTTAAGTTGAAAGAGTCGTTTTTAAGCAACACTAGACGAATATGGACTACCTCTCTCAGCCCAGTGTTTTTTACAATATACAATTCCTTGGCATTTAAGACCATATACAAAAGTACCTTCTCTCTCTTTCCCCCTACTAAACTATCGGCCCATGATTCTGATGCTATTTGTTGGCTCTTTTTGCTCTGAAATGGATGCAAATATTGATTTGAAAATGCCGCCTGCGGGTAAATTGAATTCCACCATATAAACCGATCAAACCAAGCTCTGCTTTAAAAATAAATATTCGTACGGTTGACATGAAAAAATATTCGACTGAAATTGAATTTGTCATGTCATTATTAACGTCCAAAGGGTTAAATGTGATTACAACCCTTAATCACACATCCACGTGAAGGATAACAGGGAGGCCTACTGGAAAACCAATCAATTTATGTGGAATTTCCGACTTTTATTTGCAACAAACTTTTGTGTAACTATTAGCTCGGCTCAAATAATTGAATGCAACGACTAATTTTTTTCACTCAGCTGGATTTTTAGGCATGAATGGGTTTTGTAATGATAAATATCAACATTCAATAAAAAAACGGCCGCAAGCTTTGATAAAAAAAATACATTTTCGAGGTAAATTCGTTATATCATCATGTACTGCTTGTTTTGGTTGGTAAATTATGTGGATTTAGTTATGAATTTGGAATGATTCCAAGAAGTGTATTGATTCTCCGCTCGGCTGTCATCTTTTACCGCATTAATCGGCGGGATGTTTTTTACAATTCAAAGATCAAAGACATGACACGGGAGAGATAAAAATAGTTTCAAATCAAGCGAATATTCTAGATTACCGACTGATTTGTGGGGTAATTCTAGGTGAATCTGGAAGAGATACAAATGGTTAAAAGAAAATGTTGTAATTACGACATTAATAGTAGGTACTTTAAATTAGATGCATAGGTTTTGTTGGATGGACATCATTACTTTCAGAGAATGTATAAAAAAGCTGCGCAGATTGTACAGCAAATGGACCTTCCTGAGATGGAAATCACCTGCTGCTTGGATAGTCAAGCGGCCTTGGCATTGAAGGCATTGAATTCCCATCTTGTAAACTCCAAATCCGTCAAGGACTGCATTAAAGGGCTTAAAAGCCTGAACCACGACAAAATCCTTCTGTGCTGGGTTCCTGGACACTCCAGCATTGAAGGAAACGAAAAGGCAGATGAACTGGCACGGACAGGTTCACGTTCAGGCGCAGAATCGGCTGACAATACTATCCATCTTCCTATGAAGACTGGAGAGTCGCAAGGGAGATCTTCTCCAAAGGGCGACTGGAATGGGCAATTAACTCGTTTCAGCCCTTCAAATCCTCAGGTGTGGATGGAATCACACCAGTCCTACTCCAAAAAGGGCAAAGCAAACTAATACTATTTCTATTAATGATATTAAGAAGTAGTCTAGCATTCGGTACATACCGAACCAGTGGAAACGGGCAAAGGTAGTGTTCATTCCGAAAATGGGGAAGAAAGACCCAAGTCTACCAAAGTCCTACAGACCCATCAGTCTAATATCGTTTCTTCTCAAAACAATGGAAAAGGCTGTCGATAACTACATAAGAGAGAAAGTGCTACAGACATCCCCTCTTCATTACTGTCAGCATGCTTACAGAGCAGGCAGATCCACAGAGACTGCACTCTACCAACTGACAGAAGCTATAGAAAGCGCCCTTGATATGAAAGAAGTAGTTATATGTGCTTGTTTGAATATTGAGGGAGCATTTGACAACACATCCCATGATGCAATTATTCGGGCTCTAGACAAAAAGGAAGTAAACCACACAGTATCGAAATGGATGTATGAACTCCTGAGCACAAGATCAGCGGAGACTCACACACCAGGAGCCATAATAAAAGTCGACACAACAAGAGGATGCCCACAAGGAGGAGTTCTATCTCCTCTCATGTGGAGCCTAGTTGTAGACGAGCTTCTAGAGATACTAACAAACCATGGCATCAGATGTCAGGCATATGCCGATGACAGCCAGAGGAAAAATGGAGGAGACCCTATGCGATATTATCAAATGGGGGCTAACTTTAACTAAGGAATGGTGCCTGTCGGCTGGGCTAAGCCTAAATCCAGCAAAAACCAACATAGTACCTTTCACAAGAAAACGGAAACTGGAACGACTAAAACCAATAATTCTGTCGGGTACAACACTGACTCCGGTAAAAGAAGTTAAATATCTGGGGGTAATCCTGGACAGCAAACTCATCTCGAAAAAAACATACAGAAGAGCTAACCAGGAAAGCGATGCGTGCTCTGATGATTTGTCGAAGCTTGGCGGGCAAATCCTGGGGATGCAGTTCAAGTATTCTAAGATGGATGTACATCTCTATTGTTCGACCTACAATAACCTATGGTGCAATAGCATGGACCAAGAGAACCAATCTGATCAGCGCGAGGGAGACACTCAGCAAAGTTCAAAAGTTGGCATGCCTCTGTATTACAGGAGCCATGAGAACTTGCCCAACTGCGGCTATGGAGGTGCTACTGAAGCTGACTCCTTTGCATCTAGTGGTAGCAGAGTGTGCAGACAAAACAACCATGAGAATGGCAAAAGAAGGGATAGGTAAATACAGGTGCATTACATTGAGGCAATTCGACGCACTAGTCAAAAAGCTACCACTCCTGGCCATTCCGAAGGATGACGTGATTAGGAAATTCAATTTCCAAAAGAAATTTACCAGCAAGCTCAGCACCAAAAGGGACTGGAGCAATGAATCCATGGTCCACAGACTGAGCAGCAACACGGTAAAATGGTATACAGACGGATTAAGAACTGATGGAGGAACTGGAGCAGGAGTTTTTGGACCCAGGACAAAATACTTCGAATCCATGGGCAAATGTCCCAGCATTTTTCAAGCGGAAATTTATGCCATAGATGCCACAGATGCGTTCAGATCAATCTTGAAAGGAAGTATACCAACTGCGACATAGCAATAATGTCGGACAGTCGGACAGCTTGTATGGAGTCCCTGTAGAAGCTCAAGGAGTTGAGTAGGAGCAACCGAGTAAAACTCTGCTGGATACCTGGCCATACGGGGATAGAAGGTAATTAAAAGGCCGACTCCCTGGCAAGGAAAGTAGCATCAGAACCCTTCATAAGCCCTCCTCAAAATTCAGGGAACTGGAAAGAAGGAATCGGATGGAAACCTGGAATAACGCTCGTGGAATGAAGCAGGCCAAAAAACTCCTAGGGAAATATAACCGAAAGAGGTTCGAGGCATGCATCAAAATGAGCAAGAACAACCTCTGTATCCTAACAGGCTTCCGAACGGGGCACTGTAGACTCAGGGAGCATCTAAGGAAACTAGGGGTATCAGAAGAATGTCTCTGCAGATTTTGTGGAGAATTTAACGAAATTCCAGAACATATACTGAGATTTTGTGAGGCACTAGCCCACAAAAGAAAAAGAAGTTTGGGCAAGTACCTACTATCAGAAGAAGAAATGCAATCACTACAACCATCTCTCATTCTCGGATTCCTGAAGGAAACTTGCTTAGAGAGAATACTCTAGAACAGATTTCTTCACATATGCACAATAGGAGTCCATTACCCTCAATACAACTCTGAAAAGAACTGTATTTGAGGGGAACTCGTAATTGTGCTAAGGCATTGAAAGGGGGCACAATAGATCTTAAAGGTCGCGGTGCAATATACCCTCAACCATAATAATAATAATAAAAGACTCATTGAGCAAGTATCTGTATCATCAGCAAACGAACAGTGGCAAAGCCACCCAGGCTGCGCCATATCCCACTGCTCCCACGGCCCAAATACAATGTCAACAAGACCAAATCCCTCATATCCAACAATAAGAAAATCATACGCATCTTAATACGGGTTCTCACTGGCCACTACACGATAGGTGCAATGGGTAAGAGACTAAACCTCCAGGCGAACGATTTCTGTAAGAGCTGTAAGAAATTGAATCAGTGGAGCATCTCCTTTGCCATTGCCCTGCTCTACAAGAACGACGGCTCACTTAATTGAAAACAAGGTTCTTTCAAGAGCTCAGCGAGGTTCAGATCCCTGACCGCAGGAAATTTTTATCTAGAACGGGGTGGTTTTGGCAATTGCATGCTGACCCTGCGTTAATTCTCGGTAAGCATGCAATCCTTACAGGGCATACACAATGGACCTTCACGCCCTCTGGATGTGATTGCTGGCAACAGCATAAAGCACTCCTAACCTAACCTACCCTAATTTCAGAGAAATGAGCTCTGCAATGGGCAGTCCTTGGAGTAACATTCTCGGGCTATTATAGCAGCTTAAAGACCTGACCATAGCAACAAGAAATGCGACCATTTCCATCGAGAATGAACGTAATGGGCAGGAAGACATTTTCCACTTTCAAGCATCAAAGATCCAATAATTCCTTCTGTATCCCAATTCACTACAGAAATATGAAGAACTTTCAGTTTTAATGCGGTTTTCTCCCAGACCATCCATCTCCCAGACCATCTTCCCCCTGTAAAAAAATTCTACTCAGACGATATGTTCTTGCGTCTGATGGAAATTACATTTCAACTCTTATTTAATTGAGTTATGAGTTCGAAAGTTCATAGTGGAGGATAGGTTAATGGCTATTGCAATAGCATCTAGGACCCCATTAAGATCATCCAATTAGAAATGCATCCCGGTGGAATTGCTTAACTGTCCATTTCAGGGATTATGTCCAGCGATTATCCGAAATGTGTGGTGAGTAATTAAGGTTTCAAATGAGCACTTTACGTTGAGTGTTGTTGGACCTCATGATGGATTAAATTGATTTTATGGTGCTGAGACTTTGCGATGAGATAGAAATCAGTCAGATAAAAGATGGGGATTTTAAATTGGTTTCAACATTCAACAGATACATTAGGGAGTTTTACAAGATTCGACGTACGTTTGTTTTTGAAGAAATTGGATGGATATTGGACGAATTGCTTCGGACTTTACTTTCTATGTAAATCGTTAGGAAGATGCACCAACTTGTAGCAGGATAAAAAAAAATTCCATCAAATTATAGAAGTTGCAATTTGCCTGCCAAATTGAATAAAATATGTTCTGCGAGGGAACACAGGCCTTGAATACATTTTCATTGTATTTCAATGGATATGCAGTGGGGGACTTTGGGAGACTTTGGGAGTCTGGTGTAAAGTCCGTCAAATACCCTCTGAAAAGAAGGTATCGGTGAACATAAACTCTCATATGCTAGTTCAAATAGAGGCATGCCTCAATTCTAAGCCACTTTATTATCTATCGAAAGACCCGAGCGATCCAGATACGACTACCCCATGACACTAGAAGGAATTTGAAGACAGCGAGATTTTCATCAATTTTCATGAGCCCGGGTATGCCTGGAACTGCAGTTTTTCCCCATAGTCTTTCAACTGCCACCGTGCCCGATTAAGGGCTAGCTATGACTTGTATGCATGTTTTTATACTGGGGTAAATGCGATGCACTAGGTCATCGAAACTCCATTGCGAGTTGTACCAAAAAACACTTCTTTTTAAACGGATGATGGCCTTGAGAATGCATCCCATGACGTAGATATCTATGTGGGGGGAGATACAGCAGTGCATCAAGAGCAGAGCCAGGCGTACTAGGGAAGGCCCCTATGCAGCTCGAAATAAGCTGTCAGCAGGTGAAAGAAAGTATTAAAATTCTGTTCTAAATGTTAACAAAGAATACTCACTTAGCAGGCCATGTAGGGTCTGACCCTGATATATCGCTGCCTTCCATCGTTGACGGTCCTGGGCATGCTGCCTCCATTCATCAAGACCAAGCTGTCTTACGTCTGCGATGACTTGGTCTTTGTACCGGAGGACCGGTCTTCCTCTCCTTCTCGAACCAGGAAGCTCAGATTCGAAGACCCTCTTAGCTGGAGGGTTGTTGTCCATGCGCTCGATGTGCAGTCGACGGATTTTTGCTTTCCGGACTACATCCACATCCTGGTACAGCTCATAGAGTCCGCGGTTGTGTCTTCTCCTCCATTCGCTGTCCTCGCAGACAAGATCATATATCCGACGTAGATTTTTTCTTTCGAAGGCACCAAGAATCAACTCCGCAGTTCTGCTTAGTGTTCAGCTTTCAGCTCCATATAGCAGGACTGGCAGAATAAGAGTTTTGTAGAGCATGATTTTGGTCTTTCGAGTCAGGAGTTTTGAGTCCAGTTGTTTTGACAAACCGAAGTAGCATCGGTTGCCAAGGGCGATTCCACTGTGATGTCGATCGTGGAGTTCGCGTTTGGCCCGAGGTATACAAACTCCTTCACTACCTCAAAATTGTGGCTGTCGGTGGAGGTGGAGGTGTGCGTTCGATCGTTTCGTGCCGACAGCATATACTTTGTCTTATCTACCTTGACCTTAAGACCAGCTCATTTCGCCTGTTCTTCAATCGCCGTGAGAGTTTCCACTACGGCTCGCTGGGAACGCGCAACGATTTCGATGTCATCTGCGTATCCCAACAGTTGGACTGACTTGTAGAAGATAGTGCCTTCCGTGTTTACAGCAGCCCACTGCACTATCTTCTCCAGTACCAAATTGAAGAAATCACACGACAGCGCATCTCCTTGCCAAAATCCGGTGCAGGTTTCAAACGGCTCGGAGGTCCTCAAGCCGAATTGCACGGTGCATCGCGTATGTGTTAGCGTGGTGCGACACAACCGAAGCAGTTTTCCCGGGATCCCGAATTCGGCCATCGCTTCGAATAGTTACTTGCGATGAATGCTGTCGTATGCGGTTTTAAAATCGATAAAAAGATGGTGCGTATTGATTTCAAACTCGCTGGTCTTCTCCAGGATTTGCCTTAGTGTGAAGAACTGGTCTATAGTCGATTTGCCGGGCCGGAAGCCGCACTGGTACGTGCCGATTAGTGCGATGCAAAACGGCTTTAGACGTTCACAGAGTACGCTGGACAGGACCTTGCAGGCGACGTTAAGCAGGGATATACCTCTATAGTTGTTGCAAGAGGTAGGACCGCCTTTTTTGTGGATGGGGCATATGGAGCTGATATTCCAGTCGTCGGGCATGCTTTCGTCTTCCCAAATTCTACAAATGATCTAGTGCATGCTCCTTACCAGAGCATTGCCACAATCCTTGAAAACCCCTTATGGTAAGCCATCTGAGCCTGCGGCTTTGTTGTTCTTCAGCTTTTTAATGGCTGTGCCGACTTCTTCAAAGCTCGGTAGGATGACTATCACTCCCTCCTGGTCTGGCCCGCTAAGCAGCTGTTGGAAGTGCTGCTTACATCCATCCACTATTCCCTGCGGGTCAGTAACTAGATTACCCTCACAATTTCGAATTTAACAAAGAATAAATCTAAAAAAAATCGGATGAAAACAGTTGAGTAGCAGCGAACGGTGTTCCTTTTTTCAAAAGAATGCTGTTAAAACTCACCTTCTGCCAAAAGTCTAACTTACAAAATGTGAATGAAGAATTCAGACAATTTCCGCACATGGAATTCACGATTAAGTATCAGATTTTAACGAAAAACAATAAGCAAAGTTTACCCGAGGCCACGTGTCCATTTCCACAGACACAGCAAGAGTAACAGACACAGGACTGCAGTCTCTTAGATGAATCAGAGTGTGCTCAAGGCCAATGGTCAGCGTAAACAGGGAATATCTCATCGTGATTTGTAGCATTGTATTTTGCAATGTGGCTGGATGGCTATGGTCAAAGAGTACAATTCATACAGAGACATGTGTGATACTATACGAGTACATTAGCAGTATGTTGTCGCACGTGTTACAGGCGAAAGTTCCATGACAAGAGACTTTCATTGAAGAAAAGAAACTTTGAGATAATATCCAGCAGATATACGCACATGTCCATTCATGTGTATTGCAAACGAGTGCTAGTGAAATTAACGACAAGTAGATTTAATGGAACAGTACCTACGCTCATTTGAGGAGGTCGCAACAAGCAGACTAGAAAATTATTTTTATTTGGGTTTCAAAGAATGTGTCCTTAATTACGCCACACGACAAAAATGTTAGCTCAAACTGTGCGAAAAATAATATTAGGTCGCACATTAACTCATCACGTAACGAACAATGGTGGAGGCATGTCATATCTCAGTCTCGGAGGTGCAACTAACTGAACTAACAAACAACAAGTTCCAATAAAAATGTTTCTTGGATAGTTTGTAAAATCAATCTAATGAAAAAAAATCAAATTAGTGGAAAGGAAAACAACCAAAAACACACAAAATCGAATACAACAAATGCTAACAAATGAAAGGATATTTCGATTGGTTTTTTACAACTCTAATTTTAGAACTTAACATTACAGTAGATAGTCGATTATTGTCCGCAGTAAACAGTACAAACAACATCAGCACCGAGATCAAACGCAGAACAACTCTTGCCAACCGCTGTTTTTTTGGGCGCAAAAGACAATTGAATAGTAGAGCCTTCTCTCGGAAGAACAAGTTGACTTTTTATAAGACCTTGATCATCCCATTTCTGCGTCCCAGCGGATGAACAGTGTCTTAGTCTTTTCGAGCGAAAAGTTCTGCGCGCGATTTTTGGTCCTGTTTCCGTTGATGGCATTTGGAGGAGAAGGTTCAACCACGACCTATATGGGCTATAGAGCGACATGAGTCTACCCAGGCGTCTGCGGATCCAACGCCTAAGATGGCTAGACCATGTGCAGCATATGGACAACTTAGCTCCGGCCCGAAATGTCTTCGACTCTGAGCCTGTGGGACAACGCAGCAGAGGTCGTCCACGTACAAAGTGGCGCACACAAGTCGAGGGGGACCTCGATTGGCTTCGTGTGCGAAACTGGAGACAGCTGGCGATAGATCTTGCTGGCTGGAGAGGCATGTGGGGTGAGGCCCAGGTCCATCTCGGACTGTAGCGCCCTAAGAAAAAGAAGAAGAAGAAGATCGTCAATTATCCGAACGTCAATTAACCGAAACGTCAGTTATCCGAACGCAACAGCGGAAGCAAATGGACGTCAGCTATCTGACCTCCAATCAGAAACAAAGTCAATTATCCGAACTAAACCTTAAATGACTGGATGTCGCAGTTGGTTAGGTGCATGCCCCAAGTTAGAGGGCTCCCAGGTTCGAATCCCAGTGAAATCGAATCTGGTCCAGTCACCATTTGCCGTTGGGATTAAATTAACGGCATTTCAGTAGGTTGCTGCCTGGCAATACAATGGACCAGTTTTGAGTCTGAATGCTCCAGTAGTGTTTCAAAAATCCTTCGAAAAAAAAAAATAAAATAAAAGGAGAAAACAAAACAAAGGACACCGGTGCCGTGAAATAACGCCGACTTTTGGAATTCGCCGTTACTTCAGTTTATGAAAGCGAAAAAACGCCGAATTTTCACTTTGCTTATTTCGGTGTTATTTCACTCGGCGTTATTTCACGGCATCCAATGCACCATTTCATACAGAAGTGGACAAATTGAATGCCGTCAAGTGATTTTTTTACCACCAAACGTCACAGCAATCGTCCAACCAATGGATCTGGGAGTTATAGTTAAGAATTCATACAGAAAGCATGTCCTATGTCGTTTGCTGTCGTCATATCGCCCAATATGTCTACTAGATACAATGGGAAAGGTATTGGAATGTATAATATACGATAGACTGTTGACTATAGCAGAAGAGAAGGGAGCCCTATCAGACCGCCAGTTTGGATTCAGGAAGTCACGCTCTACTGTCGATGCTATTAAAACAGTAGTCGACATAGCGGCTGCAGCCATAGAAGGCCGTTCTTGGAGGTGGGGCACAAAGCAATACTGCGCTGTTGTCACACTAGACGTTAAGAACGCATTCAACACAGCCGATTGGTGTCAAATAAGGAGATCGTTGATGAAGATGGAAACACCGTACTATTTACAACGGATCATTTCCAGCTACTTCACAGGTAGAAAACTAAGATACGACACAGAAGAAGGGGTTAGGTACTATAACGTATCCGCCGGCGTCCCCCAAGGATCGGTGCTGGGCCCACTGCTCTGGAACATCATGTATGATGGAGTACTAAGGCTAAGGTTGCCCACAGGAGTAAATATAATCGGCTTCGCTGATGATATAGCTATTGTAGTCGTTGCAAAACACATTCATGAAGTGGAGTCAAACACGAATGTGACAATTGGGCAAATAAAGCTGTGGCTCGAATCAGCAGGCCTCGAACTAGCGGACCACAAAACGGAAGCCGTTCTCATCACGAGCAGAAAAACCGTGGAGTATATTAATATTCAAGTCGGCAACCAGTCAAAGGAAACGGTAAAATATTTAGGAGTGATGCTTGACAACAGGCTACGCTTTAATAGACATGTGGATTATGTGAGCAAAAAAGCTTCATCCATACAAGCGGCACTTTCCAGGATACTGCCGAACGTGGGCGGGCCCGGATACGCAAAAAGGATACTTTTATCTACAGTCGTCAGCTCGGTTATTTTATACGCTGCACCAGTCTGGGCGGATACCCTCAAAAAAAAATAAATCAACATGCCGGAAACTATCCTCGATCTACCGGCTATGCGCGTTAAGAGTAATAAGCGGCTACCGGACGATCTCGGACGAAGCCGCATTTGTTATAGCGGGAATGATCCCCATTGAAATCCTTGCTGATGAGATGAGGAGGATTCACCGCAGGAAACCCTTAATCCCAACGGAGACCGGGGAAATAAGGAGTATGGAAAAGGAAGAAAGGACTCGTTTAGTAGGTCTGTGGCAATCTCGATGGGATAGCACCACGAAGGGCAGATGGACTCATACCTTGATTCCACAAGTTTATACCTGGATTAGTAGATCGCAAGGAAACTGCAACTACCACCTAACTCAGTTTCTATCTGGCCACGGTGGGTACCGAAAGTACCTGCACCGTTTTGGCCATGAGGACTCGCCGTACTGTCCAGAATGTCCAAACCAGGAGGCGGACGTGGAGCACGCATTCTTTTACTGTGGACGCTTCACGGAATCGAGAGGTAATCTACCAGACCCACCAGATGTAGTAAAGAGAATGACGGAGTCGGAAGATTACTGGGTGGACATATGCGGACGCATAAAAAACATGCAGATTGAGCTGCGGAGAATAGAAGCAGCAAGAAGAGCAGTAGCAGCAGAAGCAACAGAGTCTGCTGAAGCACAGGAGTAGCATTAATTGCTTGCCAGCCCCGCGAAGTAATACCTAACGGCTGTTCCGCGGGGAGAGTGGTAGAAGAGTGCAGGGTGTGGGTTAGTACGTAGGCGTATTCCCTAAATCGAATACTTGGGTTTGCGAATTGTGCATGCTGATAGCACGGGCTATTAGTATCTTTCGAAGATTGCCACATCCTTGGAAGTAACCAAAAAAAGATGAGGAAAGTGTCTGCACAGGACTTGTTATGGTCAAATCTAGGCCAGGCCTGCCATTTTCGAGAAGAAGTTGGCTCTTCGGTCAAACACCCACATGTTCTTGGCTAAAAATGGGGTTCTAATGCTTATGCTATTTATTGGCTCTTCTTCCTCGCTGCCGCAGTGATAAGGGGCTTAACCCCTACAAACTGGACGTCATCGCTATTAAAAACGCGCAGCTCC
This sequence comes from Myathropa florea, assembly GCA_930367185.1. Lineage (NCBI taxonomy): Eukaryota > Metazoa > Arthropoda > Insecta > Diptera > Syrphidae > Myathropa > Myathropa florea. The sequence goes on along the minus strand of OV884002.1, from coordinate 114,575,024 downwards.
TCGATCTTCCGATAGGCTGATTAATTTTGCATCACCCTGTATAGGTACACGAAGGTATGAGTCCACATTAATTGACAACATCTTAGTTTTTGTTTACTAAACACCACCGCCGTAATGGTTAAGTGTAGACAGTCCATCAATGGTGGAAATTTTAAAATGTCACCTCTTGTTGAGTATCTCTATCCAAGAATGCACGCAATATGAATTGTCAACCGGGTATTACCAAGGAGAATGTTCCTTAAATTCCCATAAATACATTTAGTCTTCTGCATAAGCCTTTTATGCGTGCAAAAGTTATTCCTCTAAATCCAATCAAATGGCAACCACGGCTTAGTAAACAGTGAAAAGGCAGATTGCCGCTTTTGTAACCTCTTATTGGTTTAATTTTGATCTCAGAAAATCTGGTTAAACAAATTTTGCGCCCCAAATCCATTCATTTTTTATTCGAAGGGATAACGAAAACGGCGAAAGGCTCCCCCTCAAGGCATTTAATCTGATAAAGAAGACTTCAGGTGCTTCAGCCGGTGCTTGAGTGTTAGAAAATTCAAAAGAAAACGTTATCTCGCCACCTCCGTCACTGAATTACACCATACATCAAGATTGGGAGTTATTTCCCCCAACTCCAGCCGTCCTTTTCAGCAGAAACTAAGGCAAGGAGCTTCAAGAATTCCGCCACCACCCCGTTGAGTTTACCCTTCAATAAACCCCTTCCATCCCGCAATCCTTCTAACCACAATCATGCCCGAGGACACTTAATTTGCATTCAAAACAAAGCAACCGTCTAATCCTCTGTTAAGCACAGGCTGAAACCGGCACAGGATGCTGGAAAAATGTTTCCATTGAAGGCAATGGTGGTTTGCCTGAAATTATTTCCCTTTCACTTCCCACAGGATTCACAGCGTAAATGAAACTAACTCACTATTGTTTGTCCGATGACAAAGGGAGAAAATGGGAAAACGGTGTGCACTTGTGAGAGAAAGCCTATGTGTACTACTGCTGGGCGGGTGGAGAAAGGATTCCGGGTTCTCTCCTTTACCTACAATCGTCGTGAAAATGTTGAGAGCTGAAGAAGAACAGCCCCTGGGTTTTGCATTCAGGAGGAAAATGTTTTTTCGTCTCTTATTTTTTAAATTGAAAGAAGAATACCATTCATTTTGTTCATTCCTTGCAGGACTCAGCGTTTATCCTCCAGATAATAGCGATTTTCTCAGACAACTTCTATGGTAGGTCGATCGATTTTAAGTAGATTCACGTGTTTACTTGTGGGTAATCCTTGGAGTTGATGGTACAAAAACGTAAAAAGCTGGTGTATCTTGCACTTGCCTCCCATAAATTCGTCCGCCGGTGTTTACTCGGAATTGAAGGACTTTATCCGTTTAACATTCAGTTGCTTGGGGATTACGAAATCATTTCTTTATTATAGAGCAGGTTTTCTTGGGAGGTATATGTGTGCATTTGAATACAAAGTTCGGTCCTTCGGGGGATAATTGATGATTTACCCTTTGAAGTAACATCAATGCATATCTACCGATCGTTCAATTAGTTGGCTGGGCAAAAGATGAAGTCGATGCAAGTAAAAATGGACACAATTGCTGCGAGAAATGAAAACTTCGAAGCGTGGTCGTGCAAACTGATTGTGTTGTCGAGATGGTGTTAAGCCCTGTTGGGTTGTCCAGAAATCTACACCAAGGATAAACAACAACAGCAAAATTTTTTTGTTTTTTTTATCGGAGGTTTTAGTAACACTGCATTGGAGCACTCAGACTCAAAAACTGGCCCATTGTACTGCCAGGCAGCAACCTACTTTTGCTGAAATTTCATGGTATTCCAAAGGAAGACCAGCAGGCGCTTCTGTTATGAGGAGCCTACATCATCAGCTCTCACCTCATTAGCACCGAATAACTGCCACCTGATCCGAGCAAAGGCGGGACAATGGTAGAGGAAGTGCTCTGCAGTGTCATCGTCTTCTCCACAGGCGTCGCAGAGGGTTTCATCGCTTAGGCCGAGGACACTTAGGCGTTTGGGGAATGTGTAGTGCTCCGTTAGTACGCCGGTGAGTTGCCTGCAATCTTTTCTGTTAAGAGATAAAAAGAAAGCCGCGGATTTCTTACGGACGTTGGGGAGCGCTTGGTCTGTCTATATCCTGTAGAGTAATGCCACCTGCGGTTGTACTCTCGAACCAAGGACGCAGGCAGTCCTAGTGTAAGTGCAGGTCCTGAATGCCTCATCTCGGCGATCTCATTTCCTGTGATGCTGTGATCCCGTGGTCACCCGGAACCCAGACAAGTCTTAGCGAATTTAAGCTACCGATCAAATTCAGAGAAGACTTGCATTCCTGAGCTATCCTGGAAGTGGTTAAAGGGTTGAGCAAGGCCTTAAGCACAGTTTGGCTCTGCCCCTTCCACCGAATCGTCACAATATAGTTCGTAGCCATTAGGATCGCATAGGTTTCCGCTTGGAAAACCGACGCAAATTACCTAACGAGGTGTGCAGTCTAAAGCTGTCGCCCTCCACGAAGGCATCGGCATCAGATCCTTCATTGGTCTTGGAGCCGTCCGTGAAGATTCGACTACATTCCTTTCCTGGTTCAGATTCTGGCCAGAGTCAGTCCTGAGTACAGGGAAAGTCGACTTTGTATGTTCGTCGCAGCTGGAGTACAGATGTCCGTGCGTCAGACGGCATATCCAGACGGCATATCCATAAAAGGAAATGCGGTGCGCAAGGTCATCGAAACTCCAGTGCGAGTTGTACCAAAAACCACTTCTTTTTAAACGGAAGATGGCCTTGAGAGTGCACCCCATGATGTAGATATCTAGGTAGGGGGAGATTCAGCAGTGCATCAAGAGCAGAGCCGGGCGTACTAGGGAAGGCCCCTATGCAGCCGAGACTGACCTTTCTTTGAAGTTTGGTGAAAGCAGCAGTTACGTATTTACGCAAAAGCTTATTCCACCAAACGACCTATGCATAGGAGAGAAGGGGCCTAATCATACTCGTGTAGATCCAAACGGATATTTTTGGTGATAGATCCCAGGATTTGCCGAAAATTCCCTTACATTGACAGAAAACTGACAGTGCCTTCGCAATTTTCGTTTCGTTGTGTTTTTTCCACAGAAGCTTCCTATCTAGAATGACACCCAGATATTTAGCTTCATCGGAAAAGCGGATAGTGATACCATTTAGTACTAGTTGAGTCAAACCAGTCAATTTCCTCCTCCTCGTGAAGAGGACAACCTCGGTTTGTTGACTGAAAGCCCATTTCTTTTTCATTTCATTTTGAACACACAACCGCTAGGCATTATCCGACAGACAGAAAAGCTACATCATCCGCATATTCCTGGGCGTAGATGTTAGAACTATTGAGAGCATGATCCATCTTAATACCCTGGTTGATAACAACAAAAGTGATCACAGAACGTACCCTTAGTTCGTTCGGTTGGGATTGTTCTGCAACCAAACATTGTCATTTTGCTTATTTATGGCTGACAGTTGACAGACACAATGACACCAGCGCTGAAATTAAACGATGAATAACTCAGCCAATCGCTGCTTCTTTGGGCTAAGAAAGGAATTGATAAACAAAGTCCTCTCTCGAACAACCAAGGTAACCCTGTACAAGACCTTAATTGTCACAGTCCTGCTATATGACTTTGTCAAAAGCGAATGAAGTTGCTCTTGGCTGCTTTGAGAGGAAAATTCTTCGAGTGATTTTCGGTCCAGTCTGCATAGAGGGTGAGTGAAGTGGAAGATATAACAACGAATTGTACGAACTGTTCAGCGACATGGACTTAACCATAAGGATGAATATCCAAAGTTTGAGATGGCTGGGTCATATAGAGCGAATGGAAACCAATGCTCCGGCCCAGAAAGTCTTCGAATCCACTCCCGAGGGAAGGCGCAGTAGAGGAAGACCGCGACTCAGGTGGCGCACGCAAGTGTAAAAGGACTTAAACCAACTGTGCGTGCGAAACTGGAGGCAGCTAACTAAATATCGATGGCTGGAGAGCTGGGCTGTTTGTTGAGGCCCAGGTCCACCCCGGACTGTAGCGTTACCTTAAGTAAGTATCGGAAGATATTATCATTTTTGCAAATAGCGTCGTACGTCAATCATATTTGACATTTGTCAACTAGATAGCTGCAGTATACAAACCGACAAACAAGTCAGAGCATGGAATAATTGTGTAGATTTTTTGACCAATAATCGGTCGGTGGTGTTAGCGCAGCTAATCGTGTCGCGCCAAGTAGGCAATCATTCCGGCGCTTAAGGTAGCCCTAAACGACGAACATGCTCGCCGAACTAGCTCGTTTGCGTTATCCCCTACATGGCGAACATTCATCTCGTGTTGTTTCTTCAAACCGTCAACATGTGTCACAGGGAAGTAATAATAATAATAACGGCGGGGCTACAGTCCGAGGTGAACCTGGGCTTAGCTTCTCAGCAACCACTCGTGTTGTGCGTGCTATTGTTCTGTCACGAGCGGAGGGGACCTACAGTTTAATGGCGACTCCGAACGGGGAGATTGAGAAGCTTTTTCTAGACAGTTATACTCTTTGAGCATTGTCAGTGGCTCGAAAGAGGTGGAGCCGTGAAAAAATGTTTGATGTTTTTTTCGAACCGACGACCTCGAGCGTAGGATCCGACGCACCTACCCACTACGCCACGGCGCCCACAGGGTCACAGGGAACTGCAAGTGGTGAATTCCTTGATAAAATCGTGGCTGGCTGTTGATATTGTGCTTAATCCGCGATGTGCACTCGGCGACGTTCACAGCAAAAATGAGGTTTGCTCGCTAGCATGGCCCTACACGCCGAACATCAAAACCAACGAACACGACAAAAACGACATTTTTCGCCAGCAGCGAGCGGCTCGCTAACCAGTTCATACACGACGAAAATATGGCGAGCATATTCGTCTTTTAGGGCTACCTTTAGCTACTCGGCTCGAACAGATTGGAACCACAGGAGACCATGTAGGGCGTGGCCGCCACCGGACTGGTCGTTCGGCCGAGAATATCGCGACTGTGGCTGCCGATGTCGCTGAGAACGAAGAAACATCAACCAGACGACGGGCCACTCAATTGGCCATCATCAGACGGACTTTAAAGCGAATTTTAGTGAAAGACTTACACATGTTCCCATACAAAGTGGAAACAATGCATCAGTTAATGCCTCCCGACCGTCAGTCGCGTGTGAATTACTGTCAGGCCATCCTCAATTTCAACAACGGAGAGGACGTTTTTGTGTCGAAAATCATCATAAGCGACGAGGCCCATTTTTACTTAAGCGGTTACGTCAATAAACAAAGTCTCCTTTTCTGGGGCACTGAAAATCCGCGTGCGCTGCACGAGGAGCCATTACATCCACTCAAAGCCACTGTGTGGTGCGCCTTTCACGCGTGAGGAGTGATTGGACCGTATTTTTTTAAGGACGCCATCGGCAATACTGTCACTGTTACTAGCGAACGTTACAGGGCCATGATAAACGACTACTTACTGCCGGATGAATTGGATGAGCGGTGCTTGGCGAAGATGAAGTTTCAACATGACGATGCAACCGCACACAAAGCACGAACCACAATGGATATTTTGAAGGAAGCGTTTGCTGGTCGCGTAATCTCCCTTTTTGGCGATTTAACATGGCCAGCAAGACCGGCCGATTTAACCATCCCAGACTTCTTTCTTTGGGGCTATTTCGAGTTTATGCCAACAAGCCTCAGGAAGTCGTATGCCTTTTTTTACGGAGGTTTTTTGAAACACTACTGGAGCACTCAGACTCAAAACTGGTCCATTGTACTGCCAGGTACCAAACTACTCCAGTGCCGTTAATTTTATCCCAACGGCAGATGGTGACTAGACCAGATTCGATTTCACTGGGATTCGAACCTAGAACCCCTCTAACTTGTGGCAGGCACTTAACCAACTGCGCCATCCAGTACCTCAAGTCGCAGCCCTTAAGGAGAATATTCGACAAAAATGCGAACAATTATCACCGGAAATCTTGTGGAAAGCCATGGAAAGTGCGATAAAACGGGCACAAATGATTCACATAAATAGAATCAAGATGAAGTATTTCTTGTCTTCATTGGAGAAGCTCTTAAGTAGCATTTTCGCTTTCGATATATATGAATATTTTGAGAAAACAAGCATAACAATTATCCGGATACCTAGTCACAACATCATGCAAAATCATCGCCCCTAGATAACTTTAATATATTCTCATATCCTGCATATCATCTAACAACAACTTGATTTCAAATCTAACTTCAAATTAAACGCAATAATCAGATATATTGTTGAATTATATTTCTATTGGCTTTTATTTATTTATTTTTATTTAGTTAATTATTAATTTATTTACGTTCTTATTTATATATATTTATTTATTTATTTATTCATTCATTTATTTATTTGTTTATTTATTTATTTATTTGTTTATTTATTTATTTATTTAATTATATACTTATTTATTTATGTATTTATTTATTTATTTATTCATTTATTTATTTGTTTATTTATTTATTTATTTATTTATTCATTTGATTATTTAGTTATTTTTGTTTCATTTATATCTAAGTCTATTTTTGCGTTAGTGCTACCATTGCCTTGATCTTTGATCCTTGAAATCAGGTGATGACTCCACTTCTCTTTTCCCCTCCACAACACCATAAAATTTAATGAAGGTTTTTTAGTGGCTTTTCCTTCAAATTTAATCTGTGATATATTATTTAAGAAGTTATATTAATATTTTAGTAGTAAGGTAACATGACCGCATCTCTAAAAATGTAAGATACACAAATAATATTGTAACTTTTTGCCACAATAAAACAAATCTAATCTAATATATTCTCATTTTTTTCATCTTTTCTTAACTAGCTGAGGAATAAACAAAAAACATCCCGAGGCCACTAAGCTTAGTGTCCTGACTCGAACATGGGAAAGCAAAACTAAAGCCAAGAGAGCGTTAAATTGAAAAGACAAACCAATCTATATCCATGCATACACACATCTCTTCACACGAACATATGGCTTGGGTGTACATGGATGAAGAATGCAAATATTTACCACAACTCTTGTGCACACTAGTGAGTAGGGGCACTTCCTTGCACATATCCGTACAATGAAAGAACTTTTCACGGATTAAACGAATGCCAGTGAGTTTTATGTTAGTCGAGTTCATTGAAGACCCCATTCGGTTTCCGTGGTTCAATGCCACTTGCAATGTGCGGAAATGTTAGAAACCTATTCAAGCTTGAATAGGGCTTATAGTTTTTGGAATGGATTTCCACCAGGGCTGAGATGAAACAAAAGGAGGTGCAATAAAGAAATCTGCTCAGGGCACCGCCTTTGACAGAGTGTATAAGTGATTATCCAAAGGCATGCATGAACGAATTTAATTAGTGAAAGTTGCAGCAAATTGCTTTCAGCAATTGTGGGTTGCAAAAATACTGGATGACCTTATCCAGCTTCGATGGGAGAAGAAAATTGATTGTAAATTTTTGTTTTAAACAGGAGAATGTTAGGTTAGGTAGATGGGTGCCCTTGCTGACATGAAGAACATGTCAACGTCTCACTTAGATCACTATGAGTGAGAGAAAAAGTTTAAAACCGTTGAAAACCTAAATCTTCGATGTACTCGTATCAACAGCTAAGTTAAACCACCCAGATATAGATATGTATCTCAGGAGTTTGCTTAGATCTATTTTCCCTAGAACATCCAGCTCCGAAAAGAAGAAACTTCCTAGGGTTTCCTTGCTCGTAACGGCTAGTGCACGACAATCACACAGTAGTTGACGAATAGATTCTATTTCTTCTTCGTCTCTATAGCTTCTACAAAAGCCTTTATGGGGTATTCTCAGCCATGCTGGGTGATTTCCTATCGCGCAGTGCCCTGTCACGACTCCAACGGCTGTTTGTATATCCCTTTGACTTAGTTTTATGAGATCGGTAAATCTCCTCTTGTCGTAGACTGGCCATAACGATTTAGCTGTAGCGCATGTGTCTAATCGACACCACCGTTTATTAGTTGCCTCGTTAGACTTAGTGTCTATTTCCCTGTGCAAGGTGCTAAGCGGTGCGCTGGCCTCAGGTAGGGTCCGCGAAGAGCTTAGATGTAACCGAACCCAAAATGTGGTACGATATAGTCCGTTTCCGTCCCGAATCTCGATATATTCCATCTGTCCAGAATTGAGGCATGACCATAGGGCTTGACTATCCATAGGCCAGATTCCCTAAGTCTTATTGCAGTCTTAGCTGCCAAATTGCTGCAATGGATACCAAGCGAAAGAAGATTCAATTGTGTTTTCAGAACTGCTGTTGGTGTTGATCTCAACGATCCTGTCACCGCCAGACATCCTGCGCTATGAATCTTTGTCATATTTCGAAGGTGGTATTACTTTTCCAGTGCTGTCCACCAGACAATGGATCCATAGGTTAAGATGGGTCTTACCACCGCGGTGTATATCCCATATACTACTTTAGACTTAAAACCCCATGTCTTCCCGCCTGCATGCATATAATGCCACGTATGTTTTCTTTCCAATTTAATTTGGAGTCTAAAATTACACCGAGATACTTTGCAGTTTCCTTAGGTATTAGGTCAACTCCATTGTAATTGTACTCTGGTATCGACCTTTTCCTTGTGAATTAAGGTAAACTAATTCGGTTTTGGCTGGATTGATGTCCAGACCTCTACCTCTGATCCATTTACTCACTAAAAGAAGCGCGTAATTGAGTCGTTCGCTCACTAAAGAAAGGTATTTTCCGGATACCAGAATAGCAACATTGTCGGCATAGGCCACCACGATACGATGATACGATGATACGGCATGGCAGCATCATCGGACCTTATTTCTTTCGAAATGAGGAAGGAGACACCGACACCCAATGATCTACGGTATGGGGCGATTGTTTGTTTCACACAAATAATATAAAAATAATAATGGCGGCGCTACAGTCAGAGGTGGACCTGCGCCTAGCTTCTCAGCAACCACTAGTGTTGTGCGTGCTATCGTTCTCTCACGAGTGGAGAAGACCTACGTCTACTGGCGACTCCGAACGGCGAGATTGAGAAGCTTTTTTTAGACGATTATACTCTTTGAGCATTACCAGTGACTCGAAAGAGTTTGAGCCGTGCAAAAATACCAGATGTTTTTTTCGAAACTCGAACCCTAGACCTTAAACGTAGGAGCCGACGCACCTACCCCCTACGCCACGGCGTCGATTCCCTTTAAAATAGGTTAATAATTTAAATCATTTTCCACTACAATGAGCATATTAATCAATCATATTAAAGTCATCATCGACAACCACTTGAGACTCTTTTAATAGATCGCAAATATTCCATTTCTGCACCGCACAAAGTTCAATAAATTGAATTCAACTAAATTGTGGACGAAAGGCAAATAACCGGTTTTTAAGGATCCCAAAGGCGGTAGATGAAAAATGAATTGTCAACCAAAAAGGATTACGGAAAAAAATGTAAATGGCGATGAACCCACTTTAAGTACATCAAAAGCGGGACTAGGCCAAATAAAGGTTACCCTGTCCGTATGATGGGATTTCGAGTGGATTATTTGCTTCCAAGAAACGTATAAGTATCAGTGTCCATGTGTACCACAATATTTTGGACTTAAAGAACGTCCAGTATATTTGATATACTCTTATACACACATACTATTATAAGTATTAGAATTTGAGAGGGAGATGAGATTCACTATGACAACATAGTTACACATAAGACTTTTATCCCAGCGGAACCCATAACAACTTGATTGTGGTGCTTTCAAAGATATGTAAGGTCTTCGAAGAAAACAATTTAAACACTATTTTGATAGTTTTTTTCAATACAAATCTTTAACTGACACTAAATGTAGCAAAATGTAACATTCAGTAAGCGCTTCCTATCTTTAAATTTAATTAAAACAAAGTGTGTGTGAATTTTTTTATACATTTAAAGTGTCTATTGATGTCATTATGCATTGAATATAAATATGTTCATATGTCCGCCGCGGCTTTTTTGGGTGGCGCGCATCGGAAATGTCCAATTTTCCATGACTCTGGCGTATCAGACTGAATTTGACCGATGGCATGAGTTATGCTGGCTTTGAGGGCAGCTGTTACTTGTGGCTAAAAACCTGCGTCTTCAGAAAACCCCACAAGAAAAAGTCGAACGGAATCAAATTGCACGATCTCGGTGTCCACTTCACATCACGTCCACGTGAGATGACCTGACCATCCCCTCGAATCGCTCGTGCGAAATTTTCAATGTGTCGTGAGCTGTGTGACACCTACCACCGTCCTGATAAAACCACATGCCGTTGGTGTCCATATCATCCAATTCAGACCAAAATAAGTTGGTAATCACCGACCTATAGCGCTCGGCGTTGACGGAGATGGCCTGCCCAACGTCGTTCTCAAAGAAATCTGGACCGATGACGCCGCTAGCCCAAAATCCACACCAAACAGTGATTTTTTCCGGGACGCATTGAAAGGTCTGGGATCTCATGGGGATTGGTATCCACATCTCCCAAACTCGAGAATTTTATTTGTTTACGTAGCCAATCATCCAAAAATGAGCCTCATTGCTGAAGATGATTTCTAGTGTCAGTTTCCAACTGCTCCAAAGCCATTCAGCGAACACACGTCGTTGTCTACGAGTATGGTCATTTACCTTCAGCTCCTGGATCAGTTGAATTTTGTACGGGTGGTCAAGTTGTGGTCTGCGAAAGGCCAAGTTCTTGTGAGCGACGCTAATATCGACTGCCTCGGATTCTAATGCACACTATCACGGACAGCGGCGATGTTTTCAGCAGATCTTGCGTTGAGGTTGGTTTATCATTTGCCGATCCAATGGACTCAAATTTTTCCACCACACTGCGAATAGTCATCTCGGTAGGACGATTATGGCGACCGTAAAGTGAGCGAAACGCGCCGAACGTTGTCCGAGCAGAACACCCATTTTGATACAAAAATTGTATTATTTGCACGTGCTGTTGAACGCTATGTCCATCCATGCTGATTTGGCATCATAAACGGAATAAACGACAGAAAATTTGACAGATGTAGCTTCAGCAATATGGTGGCTATCAACTATCAAAGTTCGGAAGTCTCTATATCTAAGCGGAATAATGTTATCAGGTCTGAACCATGCAGACACAATGCAGAAACTCTCATAAAGTTTGACACCGCTTCAAAGAATATTGGACAAAACCCAGAGGACGATATGCTGCGTTTTGTGAACTCAGAAAAAAACATTGGACAAAGAGGGGGAGCATGAGCTTGCGATAAACGCAGAAGACTTAAGGATTGTGTATGAGCTCAAGGAACAGAAGAAGGAACCGTGGCTTCAGAAGAGAAAAGAAAGTGTGAAAGGCACGTGTTATATAGACGGAAAGTATCGAAACAACGAACTTTTCTTGGTGAGGCTAGACTCCTGGCTGGGAATGACCACCCAGAGTGCGTACTTATATTCTCTCACGAATGGCGGGGACTACAACGCTGCCGGCATCTAATTCAAATCCCTTAAATGAATGCACTACATACATCTCATAAGAACCTTAATTCATGTTGCATTAGCCATACAAAGTGTTTAAAATCATATACAAAGCTAAAATACCCCCTTACCATTTTGACTTTTCATGAGAAGCATGATTTCACTCCCAATAACCAAGCGTGACTCCACAGAGCAAGCATCAAACACAATGCATCAATTTACGGAATTAATGAAGATGCAAATCTCCTTCCTTCTATGAGATTATTTCTCTGCTCAACGAAGTTCTGACGAGTTCATAATGCATACATATTATCTGCATTATGCTTCTAATTTGAAGTTTATCAACTCATCATCATCGTTAGCTATTTAGTGTTGATGTGGCTTTAATAGATCTCTAAAGTTGTGTGATTTCAAGAAATTTAAGAGGCACAGCAGAGTGGAATGTTGATAGTTGATTTTATGGTGGAAACAATCAGTATACGTAACATGAAGGAGCTAGTGTCATTGCCATTCTTCGGAGTTGAGGAAATAGGATGTTGCATTTTCTTAGTACCGAGAATTTACAAGCATCATTTTGCAATGGCTTTCGATATCAGTTAGAATGCTTCATTTAATGCAGACGATAAAGGGAAAGAACTTAGTTCATTTGACTAACATGCGAACTCCATGAAACCCAAATGAGTTTTTTCTGTATTAATCCGCAAAAAAGCTGGCTATTCTGGGGTGGAATCGGCAATTGCGATTTATGATTGTTTGTAGGTCACTATTCAAGTAGTGACACGTTCATGTTGCTTGCTCTGCGTAACGCGATTGCCAATTTTGCGATCGTTTTCAAGTGACAGCTAAATTAGTAAATTCGTAACGATCTAATTTATATACATACAGTGTCCAACACTGTCGGCTTTGCTTCATACTGTTCTTCTATTTTCATCGTTCCCTTCTGTCGGATTTTAAACATTTTTTTTTTATAAATTTCCTATGTCTTAAACTATAAAAAAAAAACTTAATAATCTAACCCTCCTTTAATAATAATAATAATGACGGCGCCACTGTCTGAGGTGGACCTAACTTCTTAGCAACCACTCGAGTTGTATGTACGTACTATTATTCTCGCACGAGTGGAGGGGACCTACAGTTTAATGCCGACTCCGAACGGCGAGAATGAGAAGCTTTTTCTAGACAGTTATCTCTTTGAGCATTGTCAGTGAGTCGAAAGAGGTGGAGGCGTAAAAAAATGTTAGGTGTTTTTTTCGAGATTCGAACCTTAGACCTCGAGCGTAGGAATCGACGCACATACCCACTGCACCACAGCACCCACATAACCGTCCATTGGGCGATGTAAAATAAATTAAACTCAAACTAATTTAACCTCTTTTTTCGGCTGGCCAAAACTAAAGCAACTAAACTTAAAAATTCAAAAATATTAGTACTTAGTAGCATAACCCTTATTTTTGATGCCAACAGCTCATCTTCTTGGCACACTTTCCGAAAGGTTTGAAATAAATTACTGCGGAATGCTGTTCCAAGCTTCCTTAACCTTTTGGAAAAGCATAGCCTTGGTTTTGCAACTCCCACGTACAACTCACCGGTCTACAATCTTCCAAAGGTTCTTAATACGATTTTTTTTCGGAGGATTTTTGAAACACTACTGGATCACTCAGACTCAAAACTGGTCCATTGTACTGCCAGGTAGCAACCTACGCCAGTGCCATTAATTTGATCCCAATGGCAAATGCTGACTGAACCAGATTCGATTTCACTGGGATTCGAACCTGGAATCCCTCTAACTTGGGGCAGGCACTTAACCGACTGCGCCATCCAGTCGTCCTCAATAGGATTGAGATCCGGAGATCGCGCAGGCCATGCCATAACTACAATCTTTTGTACCCTAAACTACTCCTTGACCATTTTTGCGGTTTGCTGTGGGTCATTGTCCTGCTAAAATTTCCATTTCAGAGGCATTTTTTCCTCAGCATGAGGAATCATGACACTTTTAAGGATGTCCTTGTACACGAATCGATCCATACTTCCATTTATTTGATGGATTAGACCGATACCATATCCAGAAAAACATCCCTAAACCATGGCGCTTCCTCCCCCATGCTTGATAGTACCCTTACAATACTGAGGGTTTAGGGCATAACTGATTGGTCGACGAACACCGCGTAATCCGTCTGAGCCGTACAAATTGATCTTAGACTCATCGGAGAAAAGACTGTCTTCCATTTCTGACTAGTCCAGTTGAGGTGCTCATGTGTAAAACTTCAGCCTTGCTCTTATATTCTTTTCTTCTTTACGTGGGCGTCGTGGCGTAGTGGGTAGAAGCCTCGACTCCTACGCTCGAGGTCTAAGGATCGAATCTCGAAAAAAAACAACAATTATTTTTTTCACAGCTCCACTTCTTTCGAGTCATTGACAATGCTCAAGGAGTATAACTGTCTAGCTTCTCAAAATCGCTGTTCGGAGTCGGCATTAAACTGCAGATCCCCTTCGCTCGTGAGAGAACAGTAGCACGCACAACACGAATGGTTGCTAAGAAGCTAGGCCTAGGTCCCTAGACCTCGAGCTCTTTGTCAGCTACGTAGTTATTAGTACTTCAGCGAAGAGATCAGATTAGGAACCTTATCAATCGCTCATTTCATGAGACCAAACTCTCTATCCTCAGTCTTATTTTACAGCGAAGACACGTGAAAGACTATGAAGTCGAAGTTCATGGATCAGTTTGCATTGATGGGTAGAAGAAGATTGGAGAAGAAGGTTGAAACACGAACTTAAAGACCGCCAAGACTGTAGTCTGACTGGGAGTCTTTGTATCTAGGTCATGTAGAGCCCATGGGCTACATGTGGGATATCGCATTAAGAGGCAACCAAATGCGATTTCAATCAACTTGGCGTTCTAAGCTGTAGGCAGATAGATAAATAGACCTGCCCGTATTAGCTGTACATGATTGAAAGTTAGGCGGCTGGTGCTTTGAATTGAAGATCAGAATGTTGCAAACATTTGATGGTCTAGCAAGGTCTTTGCGTGATCAAAATGATGAATTCTATCCGGGGATATGTGGAAACGTACTGAATGGCGCAGTTGGTTAAAGGCCTGCCCCAAGTTAGAGAGGTCTCAGGTTCGAATCCCAGTGAAAACAAAGTCAATACACTTTTATTCGGTTTTTCAAATCTGGTCCAGTCACCATTTGCCGTTGGGATAATATGAACAGCACTATCTCTGGAGCGGTCGATCAGTGGTAGTAGTCTAACTTTGGGTATCACAACGGACCAACATAGTCTAAGCGTGCTGGTGAATTCACTAGAACTCTCCTAACCTAACCTAACCCTAACCTATCTGTGGATATGAACTTCCTGAGTTTTTTTGTTTTGCAAGACCTGCTGTGGGATAGATCAACTGCTGTCCTTACTGACTGAAACCAATTAAAATAAGGAGTCAATGAACGGTATCAGGAACTTAACCAAAGCCATAGCATAGCCCATTGCAAGGTATATTTATCATCCTTCAAGTCTGAAGATCCACCAATTACATCAAATCATTTTGTCAAAGACTCTTTAGTATCTCATAGCGTTTCCATTTTGTTAATTTTTTTTTTTTTTTTTCCTAACTTGGTGTCTATATCTTCACTTCGACAGTCATCATTGAGTTAAAAGAACTCCAATTAATCCACCCAACTGATTTCAATTGCTGAACAAGATTTCTTTTAAATTCCATTTAACATTAAATGAAAGCGCTCCTCGTCCTCTAAAATTAATTAGAGGCCACGGTAGGCCGAGGGTAAAACACACAGTAAGTGGTTGTATCCACTTGAATAAACTCTAATAAAATTTACGAACCACTCCCCGACTTCTGTTTTCATTGTTAACCATAGTTTTGTTGAATTTTCCGTCTTTTGTTGTGTTTACCTTTGTTATTTTTGTTTTTTTTTTGTTTTGGTTTGCTTCTTGTTTTGAAAGGACGTTGCGTTCATTAATTCTTAAATCTCTGAAATGATTCTTTAAACATTGTTTAGGGTAAGGTGGCAGACAAAGTTGATCTTCAGATTTAAGCGACATTCAAATTAACTAATAATTGCGTTAGATATTTTATTATCATTCGCCATAGCGCGATAGCGCGAAAACAGTTTCAATGAATCAATAGTTTTGAGATAGAGGCGTTTAACAACACGTGCAAATGATAAAATTTTTCTGTCAAAATGGATGTTCTCTTCAGAAAATGACCATAGTCAACGACTGGATGGCGCAGTTGGTTAAGTGCCTTCCCCCAAGTTCGGGACCCCTCGAGGTTGGAATCCCAGTGAAAACGAATCTGGTCCAGTCACCATTTGCCGTTGAGATCAAATTAACGGCTACGGCACTGGAGTAGGTTGCTACCTGGCAGTACAATGGACCAGTTTTGAGTCTGAGTGCTCCAGTAGAGTATCAACAAAAAAAAAAAAATGGTCAACGACGTGTGTTCGTGGAATAGGCTCTGTAGCAGTTGGCAACTGGCCCTAATTTTCATCGAAAAATCATATTAATGGGTACGTCAACAAACAAAATTATCGAATTTGCGACAATACAATCCCGAAAAAATCACTGTTTGGTGTGGATTTAAAGCTAACGGTGTCAGCTAGTCCGTTAGTCCAGTCGGTCCATATTTCATTCAGATCGATGATGGTCTCATTGATGATTACCGAGCTATGATTACCAACTTATTTTGGTCTGAATTGAATGATATTGACACCATCGACATGTGGTTCCAATAGGACAGTCCGCCAACACAGCTAACGCCACATGGGTAATTCTGCAGTTCGAAGGCATGGTCATCTCACATGTCAACATCTGCTTGAAGGAGATCTGGTTCATCGACTAAATTTACTTTTCAGGAAGATGATTCACTTATCCTATTAGAGATAGCTGTTGACTGTTGACTTATTGTTATGACAAATACTCCCATGTTCTGTGCAATGTCCCGCACCGTTTTTATTCAGTCTGATTCTACCGATGCTTTCATTACATTGTTATCAGTTATGGTTTCTGGTTTTCAACATGGTTCGTGGACTGACATCTCCGGAACGAAACTTTCCAAACTAACGTCGTATAGTGCGTTCGTTTAATGTTACATCCTCAGATGCGTCATTAAAGTTTTTCATTGCCAATAACGCATTATGTCCCATTTCAAGTTCGTAAAGGAAGATGGTTCAAATTTGAACTGCGACAGCATGGTAAATAGTTCCTGGATAAATAATAACGGTACTTGTAACGCAACCTAAGATTATCACACGTCAAGCATACGTACCACTAATGAAATGTCGATTCAGCGACGATAAGATGAATTGGGCATCGCCAGAGGGTCAACTCAAGTTATCTTGCGGTATGATTTGGGCCTAAATCCGTATGAGATTGTGTTGACGTCAGCCGGACGACTATAGACAACGTCGTGTGTTCCCTAATTAGACTGTGGCCGTAGATCCGGATTTTGGCCATAAATTCCTATTCTCGGACAAGAAACATTTTATTGGCTAAGCGGCTATGTCAACAATCAAATTTCTCTTAATTGGATCGAACACAATCCACAAGTGTTCGATCAAGCCTCAATATGCATTCACAAAGATTTCAATCTGTTTGATATGCTTAATGTCATGACGGCGTCATCATTCTTTCGAAATAAAGCGACACCGTTACTGTCAATGGCCTCAGGTATACAGCAATATTAACCATCTTTCTGTGCCCAAAGCTCGACAGCATCAATATATCCGGGCTGTGGTTCCAACAAGATGGCGCTACTTGCCATACAAGTGGCGCAACGTTCGAAATTGTGAAGCACAAATTTGACAACTATTTTGGGGAGCATTCATGAACTGGCCGCCGCGATCATGCGACTTGTCACCACTCGATTATTTTCTTTGAGGCTATGTCAAATCCTTCGTCTACGCTAACAAGCCAGACACTTTGGACAACCTCGAGGCTTACATTCGAGACACTATTGCTGCAATAACGTCGCACATATTGGACAGAGTCAAACAAATTTGGGCCGACCGAAAGCCGTTTGAATGTCGTGCAATTACGTATATGACGGCATGAATGTAGCTTCAAAATAATGTCACAATCAATTATATATCTCATACCGTTGTTTTTTTTTATTCAAATTTCCTTTCTTTTCGTTCTAATTCGGTCACCATATACGTGCTAAACAGAATGCTGGATATTAGAGGTTTCCGGTTATTGAAGTTCCGTATAAAAGTGTTACAACCACAAATCAGTCATATAAAGATGCGTAGCTTTCCAGATGGAAATCTATATATGACTGATTTGTGGTTACAACTATATGAAATTAAACTTATCAAATCCTCAGAATTTACTGTCAATCGAAAAAAACAACAATAGAGATTTATTTTTGATTTGACTGAATATTTTTAAAACTTTTTGAATATATCTTTACACTCTCATTCTTCAAAATGGAAAGCAATAATAGATCTCTTACTTCAAAATCTTCCACGCCCCGTGAATTCAAACCAAATCTACTTGAGCGGTTAGTGCAAACAACCAGAGAGGAAGACTGGGAATACCTCGCTAAGCATCCTGAAGTGAGTAAAAAGCATTTGAAAGAGGTTCGTGTAGCCCTATAACAGTCTTATTTTATAACAGATTGGTGACATCATAAGATCATTCTTACGCCGAGCTTTTGAACAGCGCCCGACTGATATTCGTGCATTCGCCACTGAATTCTCTAGATGGCTTAAAAGTGAGTTACAAAACAAAAATATGGACATCGAGGGAAAGGAAAATGAATCTTAAGTAATTTGTGCTACATAAAAACTTATTTAGTTTTTTTATTTCTTGGCCCCGAATAAAAAGGGTTTCTGGTAAAAGATAGTCCCCAATACACCGTGTACGATAATAAGATCCATTGATTTTGTGGCCCATAAATCAGGCTGAATTCGACCGATGGCATGGGCTATGTTTGCTTAAGGGCCGCTGTGGTTTGTGGCTTATTCGCATAGACCTGCGACTTCAGAAAACCCCACAAGGAAAAGTATGACGGGGTCAAATTTCATGATCTCGATGGCCACTTCACATCACTTCCACGTGAGATGACCAGCTCCTGCAAAATTTCCAATGTGGCGTGAGCTGTGTGGTACGTAGCGCCATCCTGTTGAAACCACATGTCGTTGGTGTCCATATAATCCAATTTATACCAAAAGAAATTTGTAATAATCGGTCAGTAATCATCGGCGATGACCTGTCTAACGTCGTTCTCAAAGAAATACGAGTATGGACCGATGACGCCGCCAACCCAAAGTCCACACCAAAAAATGTTTTTTTCCAGGACGCATTAGACACTCTTGGATCTCATCTGAATTGGTATCGTCCCAAATTCGACAATTTTGCTTGTTGACGTACCCATTCATCCATCATCCAGAAATGGACCTCATCGCTGGAAATGATTTTTTGATGAAAATTAGGGTCAGTTTCTAACTGCCAGAGCCTATTCAGCGAACTCACGTCGTTGTCTATGGTTGTTTAGCTTCAGCTTTTGGATCAGTTTAACTTTGAACTATTGGGACAGGCCCAAGTCACCACGCAAAATTCGCCAAGGTGTGGTCTGCAAAATGCCGAGCTCTTGTGAGCTACGCGAAATCGACTGTCTCGGATTCTCCTGCACACTCTCACCGACAGCGGCGATGTTTTCAGCAGATCTTGTGTTTCATCGACGTACGGGTGTTGGTTTATCGCGGACTTAACCATACCCACCACTTTGCAAATAGCCCTTACGGAAGGACGATTAAGGCGACCGTAAAGTGAACGAAGTGGGCGGAACGTTGCCCGATCAGAACAATCATTTTGATAAAACAATTTTAAAATTGTTGAACGCTACCTCCGTTAATGGTGACTTGGCAAAATAGGCTAAGTAAACGACAGCCAAATTGACAGATGTAGCTTCAACATTATGGCCGCTTTTGACTGTCAAAGTTTGGGAGTCCCTATTGGAAGACCATTTATCTTTCTATAATACATTGACGACTGTCTTATAGTTTGTAATGATGAGTAATAGTGTATGTGCATTTTTTTTATATATTTTTCCATTTCACAATCTAATTATTTTTTTTTTTTTCGCTATCTTCAAATAATTTCCCTTTTGCTGTCAGTGATGCGACAATTACTTCTGACCGCGATCGAGACTATTTGGAAAAAGTTTCAACAAAAGGGAGCCATATTAAACACAGCTCATGGGAAAATCGGTCGAATAAGAAAAAAAGTGGTGATATCGACCGTTCCCGCTGATACCCTGATTTTGAACCATCCTTCATACGGCAGTACTTCAAGTAAAGATGTACACTCACAAACCAATCACAAAATTTATGCTTAAGGATTACATTCAAAACGAAAATACCGAAATAACGCCAGAAATCTGTGAAATGTATTTTGTGTCATCACCAAAGTCGGCCACGTGACTGGTATTATATTCCATAAGCAATGCTAAATGCCATACTCCACCCTTCACATATGATAGATTGCAGCGACTGAACCGTGTAAATGCTAACCATAGAACTGCACACATTTCAAACAACATCCAATAACGTGCAACAACGATGTGTGCTTAATTCCCCTTTTTGCCTAACATGACAAAAATCCTTATAGTGGTGCTAAAGAAAATTACATCGCGGTCTTTGTGCTTCACTTCAGACCACAATATCGCATGTGATGATTAAAATTCAATAACCCAACAGTGTAAGGATGTAGCTACGATCTAATTAATATGAGCACATAAAATTTGGGATCCACGTGCACAGGAGAGAACGGGTTTAATTAAATTGCAAGGCAAAAAATTTGGTCCCAATTAAATTGAAAATTCCAAGCTCGCGTAAGAACAATAAGGAGTTTCGATGACCTTGCGCACCGCATCTCCTTTGACCCCAGTCTTATGGATATGCCGTCTGACGCACGGACACCAGTACTCCAGCTGCGACGAACATACAAAGTCGACTTTCCGTGTACTCAGGACTGGCTCTGGCCAGAATCTGAGCCAGGAAAGGAATGTAGTCGAATTTTCACGGACGGCTCCAGGACCAGTGAAGGATCTGGTGCTGGTGCCTTCGTGGAGAGCGACAACTTTAGACTGCACACCTCGTTAGGCAAATTTGCGTCGGTTTTCCAAGCGGAAACCTATGCGATCCTAATGGCTACGAGCTATATTGTGAAGAATAGGTGGAAGGGGCGAAGTATTTATGTCTGCAGCGACAGCCAAGCTGTGCTTAAGGCCTTGCTCAACCCTTTAACCACTTCCAGAATAGTTCAGGAATGCAAGTCTTCTCTGAATTTGATCGGTAGATTGAATTCGGTAAGACTTGTCTGGGTTCCCGGGCACCACGGGATCACGGGAAATGAGATCGCTGATGAACTTGCTAGGCGAGGATCAGATGAGGCTTTCTCAGGACCTGAACCTACGCTGGGACTGCCCGCGTCCTCGGTTAGGGCTTCCATCGATGGTTGGGCTTTTCGAGAGCACAACCGCAGGTGGCATGACTCTCCAGGATGTAGACAAACCAAGCGCATGCTCCCCAACGTCTGTAAGAAATCCGCGGCTTTCTTGTTATCTCTTAACAGAAAAGACTGCAGACAACTTATTGGCGTACTAACGGGGCACTACACTTTCGCCAAACACCTAAGTGTGCTTGGCCTAAGTGACGAAACCCTCTGTGACGCCTGTGGAGAAGACGATGACACTGCAGAGCACTTCCTCTGCCATTGTCCCGCCTTTGCTCGGATCAGGTGGCAGTTATTCGGCGCTGATGAGGTGAGAGCTGATGATGTAGGCTCCTCATCACAGAAGCGCCTGCTGGTCTTCCTTCGGAAGACCAGGAAATTTCAGTAAAAGTAGGTTGCTGCCTGGTAGTACAATGGACCAGTTTTGAGTCTGAGTGCTCCAGTGTAGTGTGACAAAAACCTACGACAAAAAAAAAAAAAAAAAAAAAAAAAAAAATAGAACAATAATTGAAATTTCTAGGTTATAGAAGAATGGAATTTATTATGAAGAATAAATTAGCAGTTGTAATCGGCTTTATTGCCTGTTGAAATATTGTCGCTGGAGAAAACCGAACACCTTTCCGTGGCTTCATATCAATATATTAACCCTTTTTTAGGGATATGAATCAAAAACGAGTTTCAGTGGGAAATTAAAAACAGTCAAGCCATGACAGTGGATTTAATTGTTTGAGTCGAGTAACCAAATTGGCCGAGTCGAGTCGGTTTCGTCGGAAATTTAACAAATTTTGTTTTCACCGTTGGCGTTAGTTCGACTAAACTTTTATTTCTCATGTTCAAACTTTGACGTCGGATTAAATTCTCAAAAGAAAATAAGTTGCAATTTGAACTGAATTGAATTGAAGAACTCGGGGTGTGTCACAAGAAAGCACTAGTAATGCGACCATAACGATTTATTATACCCCCCTCTTTTGGTAGAGGACTTAAAAGCTGCCTTCAAAAATTGTACAACTTCTCTAGAGAGATTCCTTGAAAGTCATTCCCTGTTACGGTTGTTTTGTTAATTTTCCATTTATTTGTAATTCTTAAAGTTCCAGAAAAACGAACAAACAGCAGCTAAGTAAATTGAAGTGGTTTTTGTCACAACTCGCACTGGAGTTTCGATGACCTTGCGCATCGCATTTCCTTTGACCGCAGTCTTATGGATATGCCGTCTGACGCACGGACACCTGTACTCCAGCTGTTGACTTTCCCTGCACTCAGGACTGGTTCTGGCCAGGATCTGAGCCGGAAAACGAATGTAGTCAAATCTTCACGGACGGCTCCAAGACTATTGAAGGATCTGGTGCCGGTGCCTTCGTGGAGGGCGACAACTTTAGACTGCACACCTCGTTAGGTAATTTGCGTCAGTTTTCCAAGCGGAAACCTATGCGATCCTAATGGCTACGAACTATATTGTGAAGAATACGTGGAAGGGGCGAAGCCAAACTGTGCTTAAGGCCTTGCTCAACCATTTAACCACTTCCAGGATATTTCAGATAGATAGAATGCAAGTCTTCTCTGAATTTGATCGGTAGCTTAAATTCGCTAAGACTTGTCTGGGTCCGGGGGCACCACGGGATCACAGGAAATGAGATCGCCGATGAACTTGCTAGGCGAGGATCAGATGAGGCATTCTCAGGACCTGAACCTACGTTGGGACTGCCTGCGTCCTTGGTTACGGCTTGCATCGATGGTTGGACTTCTCGAGAGCACAACCGCAGGTGGCATGATTCTTCAGGATGTGCACAGACCAAGCGCATGCTCCCCAAAGTCTGTTAGAAATCCGCGGCTTTCTTGTTATCCCTTAACAGAAAAGACTGCAGACAACTCACCGGCGTAGTACCGGGGCACTACACCTTCGCCAAACACCTAAGTGTGGTTGGCCTAAGCGATGAAACCCTCTGCGACGCCTGTGGAGAAGACGATGACACTGCAGAGCACTTCCTCTGCCATTGTGCCCCTTTGCTCGGATCAGGTGGCAATTATTCGGTGCTAATGAGTTTAGAGCTGATGATGTAGGCTCTTCATAACAGAAGCGCCTACTGGTCTTCCTTCGGAATACCATGAAATTTCAGCAAAAGTAGGTGCTGCACGCCTTATGCTATAATAAACAAAATATTAATTTGTTTTAATGTTTGAATTGAGATTAAGTTATTGTTGAACGACATTTTACAATTGAATGACACAAAACACGGGAGGAAATTCTGACAGATGGCCATGCGCGAGTTCCGTGCCACCCTGTCACTCAACCCTGTATTTACTCAACAATAAGTAATAACAGCGGCTTACCCAGCAACAGCGGCTTACGATAGCCAAGCCAAAGATGGCTTGTGAAGAAGTCCCAACAGCCAGTCAGAATAGGGCTTTCAAAGGTCACCAACCAAACCAACCTCGGCTTGAAAACAACACATTACCGCCAGATCTTTCGGAGCACGATAAAGATTATCACGGCAAATGAACGATGAGTTAGTCAAGTTTGAAGAGTGAAAATTGTCACACCAAATTGAAGAATAAAAATATTAAAAAAATAAAAAAAAATTAAAATCATAACTCGCACATGTGTTCATTTTGGCTATGCATGTGTTTTGTGTAAGCATGACAAACCTTTTCGTTAAAATGTGACTTTAGCTCATGCGTGCTCATGTCTATTATAGTTGGGCCTGAAGCGACGAGCAATGAGCGACGAGCGATTGAGCGATTAAGCGACAAGCGATTAAGCGACAAGCGATAAAGCGACGAGTCTGATCGATGGGTGGCCATTTACTGAGCGTCATCGCTGAGCGATTAGTTTCGAAAATGCCATTGTCGAGTGCAGTTCGTCGTAGTCTTATAGAAATTCATTCATGTTTATAGAGCTACTAGAGTATCCGGCGTGCTTCGCTACACCCTCTCTGGTGGGCGTGTCCCCTTCTTTTTCCTGGGGATACATTTGTTCCCTGTGTTCTTTACATGTGGGCAAAATTTCATAATTCTTCGTCGAATGACTGCGAAAAGATGCGAATTTCTATTTTTGCTGTACCTGATCGATCGGTGCTAGTAGTGTCAAAAATTGCATAAGGATCGGTGCAATTGTTTAGAAACTTATCTAAAATCAAAAGTTCTACGTTGATTTTCTCCATGTTCTTATTTCGTTGCTCAGCGATAGACTATAGAATTAAAATAGATTTGGCCGTCGAGCGATGTCGCTCGGTCACTTAAAAAATTCGCAAATCGCTCAGTGCTTACGTAGCCGCCTCCATTTGATTTCATGTTTTTAATTTTTTTGCGTCGCTCTAACACTCGTCGCTCAATCGCTCGTCGCTCAATCACTCGTCGCTCAATCGCTGGTTACTCAATCACTCGTCGCTCAATCGCTAGTCGCTCAATCACTCGTCGCTCTAACACTCGTCGCTCAATCGCTCGTCGCTCAATCGCTAGTCGCTCAATCACTTGTCGCTCAATCACTCGTCGCTCAATCGCTCGTCGCTCTAACACTCGTCGCTCAATCGCTCGTCGCTCAATCGCTCGTCGCTCAATCGCTCGTCGCTCAATCGCTCGTCGCTCAATCGCTCGTCGCTCAATCGCTCGTCGCTCAATCGCTCGTCGCTCAATCGCTCGTCGCTCAATCGCTCGTCGCTCTAACACTCGTCGCTCAAACGCTCGTCGCTCAATCGCTCGTCGCTCAATCACATTCACTCAATCTCTCGTCGTTCATTGCGTGGCCGCAGCCAGGATATCTCATAAATCAGGAGCGTATGGAGAGCGCAGTTCTGACTCGAAGAAGATTCAACTCCAAATGTTTGAAACGACGCAACAAAAAACGACCATAAAAGCGTACACACAAATTGTAGTAGAGCTCTAACAAATTGGAGTATGAAACTGAACACCCTTAACAAGACACCTTGCTAGCTGTGTAGTCTTACTGTTTGAGGCATAGATTGTACGCGGACTGTAGTGCTGTAGTGGACTGTATTCGAGAAGAAGATGAAGAGTCTATTAAAGATCAAAGAAATTTCCTCTACTGGCACTTTATCTAAGTTGTTCGACTTTGTTGTCCAAATATTTCAATGGAGCGAAAAGTGGTTTCGAAACAGCAAAGGACACTTACCACAGTCTCCAATCAAATTAATTTACCTTCTTCTGCTGTATGCAAACAATTTTTGAAGGAATATTGAAAAATTAGTGTTTGCCACAGCATGGTGAGCATAGTTTAATCTGCAGTTGACAGGTTGTATCATAAAGTATAAATCCACATCAGCGGGACCTTCCCAAGAAAATTCAGTTGGTACCTGTCCTTTCAACTGGGAATTTTTGATATCTCATTATACGTGTATTCAACGTATCATTAAGAGCTGATCAAAGAGGACTCGATTAACATCCAATTGGGCAACAGAAATTAATGACTGTACCCGAGAGACGTGTCGAACGCAGAAGTGAATACAATCACAATCCATCGCAGTCATCCTTTCATTTTCACGACTTCAGAAAATAATTAAAGCTACTGTCCGGTACACCACCCAAAATACCCACTTTCATCAGAGAAAACTCCCTCACCACTGTCAACTTAGTTACCATTCAACTATTTATTTGATGTTAATTAATGAAGAAGAGGCCCTCCTTCGCTGGAAAAAAAATGACTACCGGGAGCAAAAGACACAAGCATATTATGCCGACATATGCCAACGAATACGAAAGGAAGCCCACATAACCTTGACTGATGTCAGTTGAGTGGTCATCGGGCAACGATGCGTAGACGGCATGGATCAAGTGCTCCGAGGTCTTTATTGCCTGTCAGGAGGAAGGCAATTTTAACGAGTCACCAAAGAGACATCAATTTTCCGACGTTTCAACGATGCGAAAACCTCAGAATTCTTCATTTAATTATCCCATAAATACATCACTTCAGAAGTATCGATTGGCACGGCCGTTATTGCTTCGAATGTGAGTGACTGTGTGCCAGGGGGGGTTTCCTATGCAATAGCTTTGAAAATATTTACGGGAAATAGGCACGATTAATTTCGTCGAAGGCGACACAGGATAGGCCTCACATATGGGCGGAGGAAATATGTTCGAATTCATGTCAAAAGAAATTATTAATGATTCATCAATCTTTCTTATCGAATTTGGTATATTACCTAATTAAAGCTTCATTGAGATTTTGGAGACAACAATGAAATAAACTGAAAATTCACTTGGTTGTCATTTAGAAAAGTATGATTTATGATACAAAATCGATACTTAATAAAGTAACATTTGGAATGGGAGGCAGGGCTTAGGCATACTGCGTAAGATTTTTGATTACAGTAGACTCGCGTTACCGTGAACACCGGCTAATGTGAACATCGAATAAAGTGAACACATTTTTTTTGCAAACATCTCTAAATCGTGAACAAGTCATGAACGCTCTAAAACATGAACAATTATTTTCGCCAAAAGTTAAAAGTAAAATTTGAGCAAGCTGCATTTGAATTTGGAATTTATCTTTCTTGGTACAATGAATGCTTGACACCTTTATCCGGCCCACCGGAAAGGAGGAAGGACGTTAAATTAAGAAAGGGGACAGGGAGGAGCAGGGAATGGTTGCATAACCACCATACAGGTCATTCCAACATTCTAGATAACCTCGAGTTTCTACCCCACGACACTGACCTCCTACTACCCCATCTCATCTTCGAGAAAAAGTTCTCTACCAGCATACCTACTGACGAGGGAGTACGTTTAGGTGTCTACTCCAAGGATCTCAACTTCAGCATATCCCTCCACCTACCAGAACTTTGTAGCGTATTCCAGGTTGAAACGATGACAATAAAAGAAGCTCTGTCTTCGCTCAAGAACAACGTGATATCCAAGAAGGACATCACCATCTGTGATGTGCCAGGCACCAATCAAATCCCTGAGCTCGGTCACTTTCTTCTTTAAGACCTCATTGAATTGCCGCCTATCTCAAAACGAGATGGCTGAGCATTTTAATATTCACCTCATGTGGATGCCAGACACAATTACATTCCAGGGAATAGTGAAGCCGATGATCTCGTCAGGCGTGGAACGGTCTCCACAACCCTTCCTAGTGGAAAACCTCCACCCATGCCATTCGCTACAGCTAAAATTCTTCTAAAGGATCATACTTTTTAAAACACCAGCTTAAGATGGTCAGATGGCACTACGTACCTAATCACAAAACAAATTTGTCTTAAACTTGATTTAAAACGTCAACGATCTCTGAACTAGCAACAGGTGTACAAGGAGATGGAGAAATCTACATACCTGTCAACGCGCAAGGAAAACATGGCCAAAAATGGATCTCCGGAAAACTATAGCCATCCTTAGCCTAAGCAGAAACAATCTGGGTAACCTAGTAAATGTCCTCACAGGACACACACAGGCTATGGGTAGACACGCCGCAAGACTAGGGTTACCAAATAACGACTACTGTAGTAGATGCATGCTGGAAGAGGAAGAGGAATCCCCCTCACATCTACTATGCAACAGTCCAGCCCTAGCCTCCACAAGGAAGAAAACCCTGGGAGAATATAATCTAAGCTCACTAATGGACCATTTCCTTGTTGTAGCCAAGGTAAGGACTC
This sequence comes from Myathropa florea, assembly GCA_930367185.1. Classification (NCBI taxonomy): domain Eukaryota; kingdom Metazoa; phylum Arthropoda; class Insecta; order Diptera; family Syrphidae; genus Myathropa; species Myathropa florea. The sequence goes on along the minus strand of OV884002.1, from coordinate 114,547,464 downwards.
GGATATCGAGAGAACAGCGAAATCGAGGAAGACAACCACGGTTTGACGTCAGAAATCTTCAATCGCAACAGACCACCAAGAAATTTGTCGACCGAGTCTCCCTGAAACTCTCCGAAAGTTCAACGTCGCCTGGACTAAGAATAGACGAAAAATGGAAACGTTGTCAAAGAGCCATCAGAGAAGCCTCTACTGATGTGCTGGGTTCTCCCAGGAAAAACCTCCGGTTTGACAACGAGTGCAGGCTGGCATATGCAGCAAAGCAAGAGGCCTACAAGGCAATGCTGGAATTTTAGTATCGTTGGCCCGATCCACAAGAAAGAAGACCCATTTGACTGCGCCAACTATCGAGGGAAAAGTCTCCTTAACATATTTACAATGCGGCAGATCCTGGAGAAGACCCAAGAGATGCAGATCGACACACACCATCTATTTGTCGATTTCAAGGCCGCATATGACAGCGTGTATAGAGACGAGCTATACAGCGCCATATCTAGTTTCGACATACCTGCCAAACTCGTCAGACTGAGAAGGATGACGATTGAGAACTCTCGCTGCTCTATCAAAGGTCGGTAACGAACTCACCGAGACCTTCAATGTCAAAAAAGGTTTTTAACAAGGCGACGCGCTGTTATGCGATTTCTTTAACATCGTTCTTGAGAAGATTGTGCAAAACTCACTGGCCAACACAAGAGTCACGATCTTCCAAAAGTCTGTTTAATTGCTAGCTTACGCGGATGACATTGACGTGATTGGGCGAACACAGCGAGCCGTCAATGATGCGCTTGCTGGCATTGAAATGGAAGCGGCTAAAATGGGTCTGGCGGTAAACGAGGTCAAAACAAAGTATATGCTGTCATCGAGAAATAATGCACAACATCGACGACTTGGCCAGAACGTCACCATAGGCCGCTATAACTTTGAGGTAGCAAAGGACTTCGTCTACCTTGGCTCCGCGGTAAATAGCACAAACAATTGAATTGAATTGAAAAGAATTGAAGGGGTGAAGGTACCTGAGCACCTTTCTTGGCTTGTATGTCAGCCTTTATAGTACAAAAAACATCAGTACCGAGATCAAACGCCGAATAACTCTTGCCAACCGCTGTTTTTTTAGACTCAAAAAGCAATTGAGTAGTAGAGCCCTCTCTCGGAAGCCGAAGTTGACTCTGTATAAGACCTTGATCATTCCAGTCCTGCTTAAGGCGCAGAGGCATGGACAATATCCCAAGTGGATGAACTGTGTCTTGGACTTTTCGAGAGAAAAGTTCTGCGCGCGATCTTTGGTCCTGTTTCCGTTGATGGCATTTGGAGGAGAAGGTTCAACCACGAATTGTATGAGCTGTACAGCGACATGAGTCTAGTCAGGCGTCTACGGATTCAACGGATCCAAGATGGCTAGGCCATGTAGAGCTTATGGACAACTTAGCTCCGGCCCGAAGAGTCTTCGACTCTGAGCCTGTGGGACAACGCAACAGAGGACGTCCACGAACAAAGTGGCGCACACAAGTCGAGGGGGACCTCGGCCGGTTTCGTGTGCGAAACTGGAGACAGCTGGCGAAAGATCATGCTGGCTGGAGAGGCATGTTGAGTGAGGTCCATGTCCACCTCGGACTGTAGCGCCCTAAGAAGAAGAAGAAGAAATAAATAAAGTGAACTAATCTGATCCAAACTGAACTAAATAGAACTAAACCGAACTAAACTGCATTGCGAGTTCATCGGCTGCACGTGGTCTATTCAGGGATCTCACATTCCACGTGCAGAACCGAAAGTCATTGTCCTTTTTTCGTTTGCTAGGGTCGTCAACAGTAAATCCGTCCATATCCGAGGCAGTTTGTGTTTTCTGAACTCGTTAATTTTTACGTGGTGAGGAAGTTAACCCAACGCACAACCTCCAACTGGGAGGACAGGTCCATTGGTTTAGCCCCCGGACAAAGGCGTCCGGAAGGATCCTGCGTCGGTAATATCTTACAGGCCGTGAGCGCTGCCGTTGGCCCTAAGAGAAGGGCTCATCCGCCGCCATCTCTATTCCAGGGTCCCGACCTTACCATGAAAACCAGGTAGCTCCTGTTGACTGCAGTTGTGGATGCCGCCGTTGGCCAATCAGTTGACCAGCTCCTGCGCCGCCATCCTAACAAGAGTGATGAGCCCTGGTAGATTCACACTCCCCCTTCTCTCGTTTGCAGCCACCCAGACGTGGCACGGGGGTTGGTTACCCCATCTTCTGTCGACGGTACTCGGCACCCGAATTTCACCACGGGGAGGTGAGAGTAGGAGTTCGTTAATAGAGGCTAGGTGCTAACATGATTCTTTAATTCAAATAGACTCTCCTGCTTTCCATCCCTGCTCTATACCATAAAGTACGCATGTGCTTAAAGTCAGACACCTAAACCCATCTGACATAAAATAACAGGTCACGAATTGCAAACACAGACAATTCAAATACGATTACTTGCGGAGTTCTGCAAGCCTGTCTAGCTGACACATGGTTCTTCACGGATCGGATGACAATACATATTTCTCCTTCACACTCAAATAAACCGCAGTCGATGTAATGTCCTTACGACTTCTGTCAACATAAATATTACAGGGATCTACGTCAATGCTTTTCCAAATGACTACTGCCACGTCTTGCTTGTGTTTTATTACTATTTCGGCGTTATTAACAAACAAATCAAAGAGAATGACGGTCTGTATCGAAAGTTCACACAGAAATACGTAAGCTCTTAGGTGCACTGCCTAAGGACCTAATATTCCGAATCACATGCGTACGTCATAAATGTAAACAACATCACGTGTGAGTCGTAACAACTCACTTTCCCTCATCCACCCCAGACACGATTTCGCCAAATTACGTATTGAGTACCAAGCGCACAGGAACAGAAGCAATCATATAACTCTCATAGCATTAATACCAAATTAATTAGGTGTCTAGGCATGGCTGGGGGAGGCAACGAAACGAATTTGATGCCGCCAAGACGAACGATAATATCATATTTCTTATATTTTCCTGGTAATTGACCATTGATTTGCCGTAAAAGCAATTCGCTATCTGTCATTCCCCAATCTCTCACGTGTCCTTGGATGTTACACACGAGAAGTGGGTTTGCGTGTAATTTACATCAAAAGGGACCACGGAATGATAGCGAATTTCGCCGGAGATACGCCGACATATCTGTACAAGCGAACTAATGCACAGGACGATGAAGTTCGCGTGTCCTTTTCAGAAAATGGGTTTCATATTTCCTTAAATTTGGGTCGGTGTGGTGTTGTCAGATGGGCTGATTGGAATTCAATTGATTTTCGTTTAAAGAATGACGTCTCTTCTGTTGAGATCGATTTGATGTCTACTACTCACTTTAAGTGTAAGGCAACAAAGTACTTAGAGTCTCTTTGGAAAGGCAATTAGTTTGATGAGTGCTCGAAAACGACTGAAAATTACTCGGTGACCATTTCTCAGCCTGCAAGAAGGTGTCGAAGGATGACACATGATCTGATTTTTATACAAGCCGGAAAGAGAGATTAACTCACCGCCAAGAACTGTAAACCAATCATCTTTAGTCCTCTCTGCTAAAACACTCGACCATCTAATACCCGAAGTGAAGTAACATACCAAGAAATATGCCTTTAGTGCATTGCTTGATATGGGAGTTGTTCGATTTAACAATGTTACTAAAAAACAATCCATGTCGGCCTATACAAGGTGGGCCAAATACAAGTTTCTTTTTAAAAATGCAATAAATTGAACAAAACTAAAAGTTTTCCATGTATTATGGCTTTATTAGTAAAAACAAACATTTCCATTAATTATGAAATTCACCGTCTTTCAACTGGCTGCCTCGGCTGGCTTTGCAGTAGTGGATTCTTTCACCCCAATTTTCCAAGACCGTGTTGATGTTTTCGGGCTGTAGCTCAGGGATTGCTTGGATGATTTGGCCTTAATTACTTGAATTGTTTCCGGATTGTCCTTTACGGTTCCCCACAAAAAAATCCAAAGAGATCAAATCACAGCCCTGAGGCGGCCAATGAGCATCGCCAAGACGGCTAATAACACAATTTGGGAATTTTGTGCGCAAACGATCGATTGTGGCAGGGGATGTGTAGCATAGCGTGTCATTCTGCATGAGACAGACGTTGTCCAAATCCATGTCTTCAATTTCAGTAAAATAAAAGTCGGTTAACATGGCTCTATAACGCTCACCGTTGACCGATACCTTGTTCCCAGCCTCATTTTCGAAGAAAAATGGTGCAATGACGCAACCGCTCTACAATCCGCACCAAACTGTCACTCTCTGTGGATTCATTGGTTTCTGGACAATAACGTGCGGGTTCTCCGTTTCCGAGCCCCAAATGCAGCAATTTTGTTTGTTAACGTAGCCGCCGAGATGAAACTGCTCCTCGTCAGAAAAGATTTTTCGCCAAAAATCATTGTCCAATTGAAGCTGCTCTAAGGCCCAAACAGCGAAGCGAAAACGAAGTGGATGGTCGCGCTTCTTCAATCGCTGAGTCAATTGGACTTTGTAAACGAATAATCCGAGATATTTGTGCAGGATTCTCCTCAGGCTAGTGCGTGAAATGTTGAGCTATTAAGATCGATGGCGAATTGAGTTAATGTTCGTGAATTAAGTCTCACACCCTCGGTCACGGCAGCCACATTCTCATCTGTGCGCACCGTACGACGACGGGGACAATGAGTGTTGTCCACTAGCATATCAGTCTCACGAACTTTTTGCACAAACTTTCATACAGCACAAACTCGCGATGGGTGCTTCATTTCGGCTAAGACTTCTTTTCAAAAAAGGCATTATTTGGGCTACACCGCACTCACTTTGGAAATACGTTTTCAATATTTCCCAACGTTATTTAAGAGCAAAGCGACTCATTTCGTTCCCCGGAGGTATGATACTGACTTTCTGTCAAGATTCAAGATCGAGCGGGAAGGAGCTGTCAGTGTCAAAATAACCTATGATTTAAAAAAAAACACTAGATGGCCCACCCTGTAGTGAACTTATCTGACATGCTTTTCTCCAACCATACTTTACAGAAGAGTGCTTGTGCCAACTAGCTCATCTCCAAATTCTTTAAAAAGTAGCCACGATATCGCTATCTTGACCTCGTCTAGGTGGGGAGACCGGAATTTATTTCTATCATAGCGTCTTGCGTTAAGAGAAACAGTCTGCCGGACAGCGCTATTGGTGTGTTCATCGCCGTTTAACAGTCTACAGAAGCGATCCTTCCAGATTCTCTGTATCGACTGCGACTCTACTTCGAGTTGTCTCTCCTCGCTCAAGTTCGTAGAGCTCATGAACCGCTCTCGTCCGTTTATGCAGCGGCGCCTTATAAGCTGCTTACTTCATTGAGGGTGCCTGTCTGCACTTACGAGTACTGCCAAACCAAATGTTTTTGCTGGCCGAAGTTTCGGAACCCAGCACATCAGGGGCAGCTTCTTTGATGGCGTTCTGACAACGTTTCGATTATTTCGTCTGGCAGGGTTGAACTCTTTGAGAGGTTCAGGGAAACCCGAAAGTTTCTATGGTCAATTGCGATTCCAGCTTTCCGACGCTGGACTGTTGCGGTCTTACTCTACTCGGTTGTCCTATCGTTTTTTTGTATCCTTATCTACAACAGGGAAATGTTTTCTTACCTCACTTCTGGTATTTAGGTGGCAGATTTTATTTTTACAAAAAAAGTTCTCGTGCGTACTACTCTCGTACTACTACACCAATATCTCAGTCATTATTTTTACCGTATTTAAAGCAAAATATCTGCGATTCAAAGTGGATGAAATCTGTTCAATCTCTCATAAATCTAGAGTATTGCATTTGTGCATGATTAAACAACGCTTCAGCGCGAATGCCATTGGCTACAGATCATAAAAAACTACCAAGCTTTAAGGCAAGAAAATTGCAAATGAAATGTTCCCCTTTATTTCGTTTAAAGACAAGAAAATATGAACGAATTTCGGTCATAAACATTACAGGTGCCACATACGGCACATGAAACCCAAACTTCCGGGGTGTACTTGTGTCCACATACCTTTTTCAGCATCCATTCGTGTAGTGCGCGCTGTTGTTCTCTCACATGTGCACGCCTACAATTTTATGGGCGGAAAGGTTTGCGAAACCTTTCAATCTTGAGGCAGATGGTGCCTTAAAAATGAAAGTTGGTGTGTTTGGGATCTTCTTTCTGCTCAGGAGAGGACGCACTTACCCACTGTGCCACTGTTACATCACCACAATATCAACGAACATTTTTTGTGATATTTAATCCAGAAACTTAGTTTAACCCTTCATCTTTTGAACTGTACCCACCCTCAGCGTCATTTCTTCTGCCTTCTCGTTCGTTTCAGACACGATAAAGCGGAGTGAGGACTGTGTACCCCGTTTGCCTCTTGCCGTATGTGAAAAACATCAACTCAGCAAATGAGCATTCATTCAACCATTTAGTGATTACTTCTAATAACATAAATTATTTGCTGTTAAAAGAAATTGCGGGTCAACTTAAATCACTTTCTCCTAGTTTTCTCTCAAAGACCCTCTGTCCCTTTTCGCCACATCCTAATGGATATGACAACCCCCCAACATTAAATATTTATGTAAGCAATCCCCATCCAATCAAGGGTTACTTGCTAACCAATGTGTGAGTTCATTACTCCCGAGAATTACAGCTTTCAAACCTCGACTTGACAACGTGCAGGGCAGGCAGCAGAGATAGAAATCCAATTTACTCGTGTCGTGTGACTTTAAAACTGCACACATGTTCATCCTCCCGACGTGGCATCGGCAAAATTAAAGTTTCCATCTGATTGAGTGTGCAGCCACTCAATTGAAAAGCGATTGATGTATGATGGATGTGCTTATGTGCTCGAGTATACACCTTTATTGGTTTCAGGGATGGCGGCGAGTTAAGAAGTCAGTGTACGTTGTCGGGATTCTTATCGTAATTCCAGTTCGTTACACGTGTGCCACTAACGCACGTCTTTTGCATTTCTGAAGGAATATCCAGCCGAACAGGAACGATATAAAAAATGCAAATTAATTTCAGCGACAGAAACACATCGATCAGAATACTCGTATGTATGTAGGAGCATATGTGTGGATTTAGTGTCCTTGGGATTAATGCGAACGCCTTGATTTCGATGGAAGACGAAAATTGGAAAATGTTTATTAATACGCAGTAGAAACGTTATTGCCGATGATTTCGATTAACTGAAGCAATGAATTTGTTCGAATCCATTAAGTCATTTGGCAGAAGTATACATTAATGGAAGAAAATTATGGCTTTGATTTGAATATTACTTTGTTACAGGCAGGAAAAATGGGAGCTGTTAACATGCATTTGACAAGAAAATATATTTCAATAGATTGATAGCCTTGAAAGCCTTGAAAGCCAAGAAATATAAAATATACAACAAATAATGTTCTCCCATATGTTGGCTATATCGTAAACTGCCCAATCCATAGTAAAAAGTTAGTGGCGGAGGAAGCGCCTGGTGCTTGAGTGACCAACAACAAAAGTGCTAGTTTGCTGCAAATTTAGACGAACTTGCGCCATTTGGCATAATGTCACTTTTACAAAGTGTCATAGTGCCAAATTTGGCATAATGTCGCAAATCAATTTGGCCCTATGACGTTTTCGAAAGCGACAGTATGCCAAATGTTAATATGCCCAATGACACTTTCAAAAGCGTTATTATACCAAATTTTTCCATTTGACACAATTTCACGACACCTCTTTCGCACACTCTCTCCTATCGCGAGCAGATATTGCTCTGCTAAAACGGAGAAGACCTCGTCCCTGAGAGCCGCTGTTCGGCGTGTGATGTGGATGACTATAGGGCATCTTTCTGCATCCTGGATCAGACCTCCGATGTCTAAGTAGAGGAATGCTTCGAGTGGAATAAAGCCACTCTGACATACTCTCTCATGAAACGTTATATTGCGGTAGTAAGTTCTAAAGTTCTAACGACTGGATGGCGCAGTTGGTTAAGTGCCTGCCCCAAGTTCGAGGGGTCCCAGGTTCGATTCCGAAATCGGTCCAGTCACCATTTGCCGTTGGGATCAAATTAACGGCACTGGAGTAGGTTGCTACCTGGCAGTACAATGGACCAGTTTTGAGTCTGAGTGCTCCAGTAGTGTTTCTAAAATCCTCCAAAAAAAAAAAAAAAGTTCTAAAGATCAGACCATTAGTTAAGGTTTTAACCCTTGCAACAAGCCCTCGGATTAAACAATTTATTTGTTCTTTTCACTTTTGACTCGTTGTACAAGACTTCGTTAAGATTCTCGGATTCTATAATAATAATAATATAATAATAATAATAATAATAATAATGGCGGCGCTACAGTCCGAGGTGGACCTGGGCTTAGCTTCTCAGCAACCACTCGTGTTGTGCGTGCTATTGTTCTCTCACGAGTGAAGGGTGACCTACAGTTTCATGCCGACTCCGAATGGCGAGATTGAGAAGGTTTTTCTATACAGTTATACTCTTTGAACTCGAAAGAGGTGGAGCCGTGAATAATTTTTTTTTTGAAAAATTGTTTGTCTGAACTTGGATTCGAACCTAGACTGTGAAAGTCTAATGCGCATGGGTCGACGCACGGACCCACACGGCCACGGCGCCCACATTCTCGGATTCTGGCGTTCGATAAAGCCTGAGATAGATCCGAAGACACTGCCTCTTGAACAGCTTCATCTCTTCCATGAGCGTACGAGGGCCATGAATAAAATTACCTTCACCCTGGCATCAAGTATATTCAGGGTGGGCCATCTAGTGTTCTTTTTTATTTTGACACTGACAGCTGTTTACCGCTCGAAATCTTAACAGAAAGTCAGTATCATACCTCCGCGGAAGGAAATGAGTAACTTTGCGCTTGAACAACATTAGGAAATATTGAAAACTTATTTTCAAAGTGAGTGCTGTTTAGCCCAAACAGTGCGTTTTTTGAAAACAAGTTTTGGCCGATATGAAGCACCCACCGCGACTGCTCTACACAAGTTTGTGCAAAAAGTTCGTGAGACTGGTATGCTAGTGGACTCATGGGCTCATGGCCCCTGTCGTCGTACGGTGCGCACAGATGAGAATGTGGCTGCTGTAGCCGAGAGTGTGCGACTCAATTCACGAGCATCAACTCGCCATCGATCTCAAGAACTCAACATTTCACGCACTAGTCTGAGGAGAATTCTGCACAAAGATCTCGGATTATTCGCTTACAAGGTCCAATTGACTCAGCAATTGAAGGCGCGCGACCATCCGCTTCGTTATTTGGGCCTTAGAGCAGCTTGAATTGGACAACGACAATTGGTGGGCGAAAAATCATCTTTTCTGACGAGGCGCATTTTCATCTCGGCGGCTACGTTAACAAATAAGGTTGCCGCATCTGAGGCTCGGAAAAGGGAAAACCCACACTTTATTGCCGAGAAGCCAATGCATCCACAGAGAGTGACAGTTTGGTGCGGATTGTGGAGTGGTGGCATCATTGGACCATTTCTCTTCGAAAATGAGGCTATGAACAACGTTTCGGTCAACGGTGGGCGTTACGGAGCCATATTTACCGACTTTTTTTTTTACTGAAATTGAAGACATGGATTTGGACGACTTCTGGTTCATACACACTCGCCATCGTACCACAGGTTGTTTTTCGGGGGTGGCAGGTAGCCTAGGGTGGTTTTGGCTAACTCTTGGATGGCCCCAATGCAACCACATGTTGTTGGCATTTGTATTCGACGTAAGCATAACAGAGAGTCTCTCACTTAGTAGCTCTTCGTAGGCTCATATTTAAATACCAATGGCATAAACTTATACATAAAATAAAGCTAATATCATAGACATTAATATTAGCTTCAAGCGTTTTATTTTCATATTGAATTTGTATGCCTCTAAAAAGATCACTCTCTACCCATCACTTTTTCTAGCTTTTTGGGCAAAATTTGCCCATTTAATACACGGTGGCTCATAAGAAACTTGAAACTTGATGAATAACATTTTTCTTTCTGATTTTATTTAATCTTGGCATTTATTAAAATTTAAATTATAACTTGGAAATATGTGGTGCCCATTATTTGCTTCGGCCTAATGTGCTCTTTCCAAAGCATTTTCCATTACTTTTCTTAGAATTTCAGGTCCCAGCGCCCTAGATTCTTCTAAAATATTGGCCTTAAACTCTTGTATGATTCCTGGCTTATACGGATATACCTTATTTTTTAGAAAGAACGAAATCTGGAACCTTTAAATTGGGCGAACGCGGTGAACAATTCAAAAAAACGTCTTAAATCAAAAAACATTCCGGGTTTTTGATTGGGTTTAATTAAATTTTTTTCACTTTCGTTTAGTATTGACGTCTTAAGCCTAGCACAACTTCATTTCAGAGCTTATTTGCCATCATTTCTTTTTTTTCGGACACATTTAATCCCGATTTGCGATAATCTATTTTCAATTTGGATTAACGAAAACTTCAATTTCCGACCTTATTACCTAACGTCAAAGAAGTAAAATCAGAAAAACGCGATATTATCCGATCACCAAAAATTTCCCTCAGGAGAGCCATAGTTGGACGAATTATGTAAGCTATGGCTCCGTCTTGTATAGAAAAAAAGGTGTAACTGCCTTAAAATTATGTGCTAAGACCGCCTATACATCACCAACTGCTGAGAACGTCGCCTGGTGGAAGTTTCGGGGTTTTCCTCAGTACATGCTTGCACCCGAGCAATGTTCACATTATTTCAATTTGTACGAAGTTCTGCAGCACGCAGAAGATCACAGACAGCCCCTTGTTGGTGAAAACGATGAACTAATCGGTACATTGTTGGAGCACTGGGCGTCTTTTGAGCATGAAAGACTTTTGAGCATGAAGAGAGACACTTTGTTCCGTGCTGAATTTTTCCATCGTCAATTTTAGAATTGTACCGAATAGTGATTTGGCCGGATACCGGATACCGAATATTCGGCCTGCAGCTGGCAGATAGCCGAGTATTCGGCGGCCGGATATCTGCCCAAATTAAAAGTGTAATAGTTTGGTGCTCTGATACTCAAATCAGACCAGTACAAGTAAATCCAACTTAAACATGTTTTTTTCCTTCTCCTCCACAAAATATTCTTACTTTCTACACAACAAAGTTTTTGGGACATTTTTGAAGAGGTAAGAGAAGGCATGTGAAATTGAGTTTTCTCCCAAAAAAAATACCGCCAACGAGCTTGACTTATATCTCAAAACAGTTTATTTTAAACGGAAGTGACCCTTGGGCTTTGTGGTCAGTCAGGTTGGAAGACAGTACCCAATTTTGCCCAAATTTTCCAAAACTTACTTTTCATCTCCATGTATCAATGTATACTCTTTTCTGAAGCATGCATCGTATACGAAAACAATCGTAATAAATTATTTTTTTTGCTTTTTTTTTCGGAGGATTTTGAAAACACTACACTGGAGCACTCAGACTCAAAACTGGTCCATTGTACTGCCAGATAGCAACTTACTCCAATACTGTTAATTTGATCCTAACGGCAAATAGTGACTGGACCAGATTGGATTTCACTGGGATTCGAACCTGGGACCCCTCCAACTTCTGGCAGGCACTTAACCAACTGCGCCATCCAGTCGTGTTAATAAATTATTACCCCTGAATGTAGAAAAACTAATTTTCATTCACCATAATTTGGCTTTAGAAAACTTAAAATATTAAATTGTTTTTTTATTTTGTTGTTTTTTACTGAAAAAACGACTATCCGGTATTTGTCCGGATATTATAAAAGAAGCTGGATAGGCCGGATATCGAATGCTTACAGGATATTCGTCACACGTCTAATAAATTTTCCAAGTTTTTCAAAGTTAATTTTGGAAAAAAAATACGTAACCAAAAAAAGTGTTCAATAACTAAATCTTAACATTTCTTATGATAATAATGGCGACGCTACAGTGCGAGATGTTCTTGGGCCTAACTTCTCAGCAACCACTGGTGTTGTGCGTCCTATTGTTTTCTCACGAGTGGAGGGGCCTACGGTCTAATGTCGACTCCGAACGTTGAGATTGAGAAGCTTTTTCTAGACAGTTATATTCTTTGAGCATTGTCAGTGACTCGAAAGAGGTGGAGCCGTGAAAAAATGCCAGATGTTTTTTTTTTTGAGATTCGAACCCTAGACCTCAAGCGTAGGAGTTGACGCACCTGCCCAGTACGCCACGGCGCCCACCCTGTACAATAAAACATCTAATTTTGGTCGTCAATACACATGTTTGCCTGTTTAAAGTTGATAAAAATAGCTTTCAAATTGCTTTCAGCTTTCGTTTTGTATTTGTTTCCTGGTTCTTTAAATTCCGAAAATTTAAAATCATTGAGACATTTCGCAAGCACCTTTTACTTAAAGAAACTTGAGCGAAATCCTCTTATGGTTAAGCATTCCTACTTACTTGTATTAAAACGTTTCAGTAAGTTGTCTTAAGCCCCATTAAGTCTATTATGGATGGGCCTTTACAAATTGAATGATGGACCAAAGTGCATCTGCAGCAAACGTGATCTGCACTCTGCTGTATTTAAGCCGCTTGTGACCATTGGCGGTCTCCTTGTTGACATTGTGTATGTGTAGGCACATAAGTATGTGCGAGAGATGGTGTTCTGTTGAACCCCAACTAGAAAGATATAACCATAATCCACCACACTTTTCACGAATCTCTCACATTCTTTTTCGTTCTTTTGATAGCGCTACCTGACGGTTCAATGGACGGAACCATTGAACCATGAACCAACACTCACCTACATATGCTCTGTAATTCTTCTTTAGTCTCCACTCCTTAGAAAGATTCAACCGCATTCACTCACTGAAATAGCGAAAGATGAGTTGGGAAATCCGCATCCTGCATCCAATAATTTACCTAACGATATCGACGTAAGGAGTTTCTACAGTGTTGCCCATGTTTTAATATAAAATATCGATAAATGCGCAATTTCGGAGGTATTTGTGAAGTACAAAAGGCTATAAGCTCCTATTTTGGCTTCTGAAATACCGATAACTGATAGCTGCTTTGAATATCCTTAAATTTGTTGTGTGCACACTTTTTCGATTATTAGAGCCTCTTCGCTTTGAACGGGTGAATTAAAAAGTATTTGAGTATTGATGGATTTCTATTACAACCTGCAAGTTTTTTTTTTTTTCTGAAATTTTCCAACTATGGAGACCATAGGGAATCCGTGAAGGCTCTAGGGAATTGATGAAGACCAAAAAAACGCAACAACTTTCCTTGATGACACATTTACAGTTCCGTTCTTTTTTACAATAAACTGAACTTGTGAATGCACATTCAAGGAGGAGGACATTTCACAAAAATTGATGTGTCCCAAGCCTATTCATAGATCCAAAGAAGTCACAGAAAATGTTAATTGAAATTGGATTATTTGAGTTGCACAAGGCTGGCGTCAATACAGAAGGCACAACAAATCCGTTCAGTTGCTGGGCTACGGAAACGACATTGACATCATAGGAAGACTGGCTTTCGGCACATTCAATTCAATTGGACTATTTCAAGGATTCAAGGACTTAACACGAACCTGTGGAAGTGTAACCTGTCAATTTGTTGAAGGGGATTACATTAATGGATATGGTCTATGACCACCTGAAATAGGTACGTCTGCAGGCAATGAAAGACTTTCAAACGACTTGTAAGAAATTTGAATATCATGGAGAGTTTCAAAAGTGTTAAATTTGTGTGAAATCGAAGGCAACAGCTTTCCGAAGCAATTGGTGGGTTCCTTAATAATAATAATAATAATAATAATGGCGGCGCTACAGTCCGAGGTGGACCTGGGCCTAGCTTCTAAGCAACCACTCGTATTGTGCGTGTTATTGTTCTCTCACGAGTGGAGGAGACCTACAGCTTGGGCTGTCTAAACATGTGGTGATGTCCTTCTTCGATATCACGTTGTTCTTAAGCCAAGACAGAGCTTCTTTTATTGCCATGATCTCAGCCTGGAATTCGCTACAATGTTCTGGAAGGTGGAGGGATATGCTAAAACTCAGATCCTTGGAGTAGACACCTAATCCTACTCCCTCGTCCATCTTGGATCCATTTGTGAAAACACGCAGAGGACCGTCTAGCATCTGAATATCAGACTTCCAGTCAGACATGGAGGGCAGGCTGGTAGAGAAATTTTTCTCAAAAATGAGATGAGGTAGGAGGAGAGCAGTGTCGTGGGGTACAAACTCGAGGTTATCTAGAATGGTGGAATGACCTGTATGGTGGTTATTCCACAGGTGCAGTGTTCTGAGTCTAACCGCTGTGCAGGCTCCCACTTGCCTTCTAAATAAGTCGAGTGGAGGGAGATGAAGGAAAACATTCTGTGCTTCGGATAGTGTCGCCCTTAGCAATTCACTGATGCATATGCTTGCAGTTGTGTGCACGCGGTTAAAAAGGTTGCGTTTGACAGCTGTATCAAGAGCTGTCCACCATATCTCATTCCCCTGCGATTCCATGCAATAGAACTGGTCTGACTACAGCTGTGTACAGCCAGTAGGCTATTTTATGCTGTAAGCCCAGCTCAATGGTAGCTTCATAATTCGCTCCATGATGTTGGGCTTCCAGCTTAGTTTTCGATCAACGATGAGACCCAGGAATTTGGCCTTATCTGTGACTGGAAGTTTTACTTCACAACACCTCTTGGTTTACGTCAGAAAAACTCCCACATTTTTATCACGCATGTTGCAGAAGTAAGTTTTTACCCCTAAGTACATACAAGGGAGCTGTTGAGTGTATGGTACGGAATGAATATAAAGCATCCTCTACTGCTGCAACAAGGTTTCGGGTTAAGTTCCTGACTCTAGCGATGACGAATCCATTCCATGGTTCTACTTCTTACGAGGAACAGAAAAATGATAGTGTAGTGGCAGAAAAGACTGAGTATGAGTTTAGTTACGTCAACGAAATCTCCAGGCTAAGCACGATGACTCTCTGCTGGGTACCGGGACATACAGGATTTCAAGGAAACGAAAAAGCGGACGTGTTAGCGAAGGAGGGCTCAGAGTTAGATAAATCTCTAGCACTACCTTATGTCTACATGCCGTTAAGTTTCCTTAGGAAAGAAATAGAGGACGAAGCCTTAGAAAGAGCAAATGAGCAATGGCTGAATCTGGATATTAGGTCAACGTCGAGAGCCCTATGGCCGGTGTTGAACAGGAAGAAATCATTATCAATGATTAGCATAAGTCGCAAGGATATACGGATGGTGGTGGGCGTCTTCACCGGGCATTGTCCGGTAGGTACCCATGCCAGAAGGTTAGGTATCCCCCATAGCGACTACTGTAGAATTTGCAGAGACGAGGAGGAAATACAGTCTGTCAGCCACCTGCTTTGCGATTGTCCAGCCCTACGGGGAAGGAGACTAACACTAAGAAGTAACTTCTTTGACGAGCTGGAGGATCTGAATGAAGTAGAGCTGAAGCACCTCCTGAGATATATACAACAATCTTTGTGGTTCTAATCAGTGGTGAAAATGTAGGTCGCACGGAGTACACCTCCCCCCCACACCCAGGGCACAATGGGCCCAACTGTTGGTCTCAGTGAGCCGCGACCCAGTGACCAAGGGCACCCACCCTACCTACCTGCCTATCTACCTAAAGGCAGCCCTAAACGACGAACATGCTCGCCGAACTTGCTCGTGCTCGCCGCATTTTCGTCGTGTATGGGCTGTTCGCGAGCCGCTCGCTGTTGGCGAAAAATTTCGAATTTGTCTTGTGCGTCGTTTAGGGGCATGTTCGCGAGCAAACCTCATTTTTGCTGTGAAGGTCGCCGAGTGCATATCGCGGATTAAGCACAATGTCAACAGTCAGCCACGATTTTATTGAATTCACCACTTGCGTTTCCCTGTGACACATGTTGATGGTTTGAAGAAACAACACGAAATAAATGTTCGCCGAATGTGTTCGCCGTGTAGGGGATAACGCAAACGAGCAAGTTCGGCGAGCATGTTCGTCGTTTAGGGCTACCTTTAATACCCGATTCACCAGGAAAAGGAAACAAATAAGCAATCGGATGGACCCCCGTAGACACAAAGACAAATAGGATTTTTTTTCTAGGAAATAGGAATGAACTTGCGGTATGAACAAATATTTATTGGAAACAGACAACTTTGACAAAAAAAAATCACCGAGGTAGCGACAGAGAGTGGAAGCAGAACATGATTTCCTTTAGTGATTCCTAGGATTTGTCTAAATAAACTTGTATCATGTACAGTATTTGGTTGTTAGTAGATACAGTTTGAATAATTTTCCAAGAAAATGAAAACGACAAGTCAAAGAACAACTCATAGTTCTCGAAATCCATCACGGTTCGTAGGAAATTAACTTTATCCATCAAATACAACTAACTTCGAGGAGGAAGAACAGATTTTCAAAACATTTGACTTAAATTCATCGAATTGCTTGGATATGCCCGCCTAGATTTCCACTCCAGACTCATTTCCCGGAACGTTCAATAATTTATTAACGGAGCCTACTCAATGAGCGTTCCCTGTGAAAATTCCAAAATCTGTCGTTTATATATCATTCCCCAAATCTCCTATCAACAATGAATAATACGACACATGACTTTGAGGGTTAAACGCAAAATTCGAGCAGGAAGAAAAAGAGAATAGAAAGACAAAACAAAAACACAAGTTGATGTATGACTCCGAGGAAGTATCATTCATCCCCAGGGGAAGAGTGATTAATCTTATTCACCGCCTTGTGCAATTTAAAATCCATTATTCACATGGCTTTGTGCAAACTCAAACCTTTGAGATTGAAGAGTCCCTCATTGATTTTGATTGAGTTTCTTTATTTGCGAAGTATACGAAATGTTTTCTGTGGTCTTCTGGCAATGAATGTCTTCCACGCAATGAATGATTTGAATTTCTTCGCGAAGCACCAAAGATAACTTCTTTTTCGGAAAGTGTTCGTGAATGAATTAGCTTAAGTTCTGAAAAGCTATAAAAGTTTCGCATTGATATGAAGGTTTTTTGTTTTGAAAAGTCTTCTCGAAACTTATCCAATCTTCGGTCAAAACCAGATGCAATCGAAACTTTTTTGAGACGTGAAAGGATTTTGGAAGTTTGTTAAAATAGCAATAATCGTCTCTACTTTAAAAACACAATTTAAAACATTTTCACGTTAGTTTGGGGATTTTGTAGACTAAGTGCAGAAAGCTTTTGTTTATTTCATAGCGTTGATATACAAACAGGCGTCAGCATAAAATCTCAACTTTCAAACTCCTAATCTCATCTCCACTTGACGAAGTCCAGGGGGCGAGTATTTTCGATAGAAAATGAGGTACCCATCTCCTATGGGACGTCGATGCAGATTGCAAATGACGGAAGAGTGACTTTGGCTGAGGAGGAGCTAATCAGCTGACAGCATTAACAAAAATAATTTTCTGGCGCACGCATTTTGCCTTCTTCTTTCTTTGGTGGCACTACAACCTGGAGTGAACTTGGGCATAATTATAAGAAGAAAAAAGAAGTTTTATCCGCAAGGGGAGCCGCTAGCAGCGAAAAGTTTAGTAAGGTATTTAGCTGGATCAGTATCTATATTTCGACATGCATATAGCTACTGCTCTGACGAAAGCTAGGAAGGCCTCTGCTGTGGCAAGGGAGTTGTTTTACAGCAGCCAACTTGATACAAGGGTGAAAGTAATCTGCTACATTGCCCCTTATCCGGCCAGTCATGACGTACGGTTGACCAGTGTGGTTCAACGTGAGTCCTTCCCAGATGGAAAAGATGAGGCTGTTCGAGAGGCAGTGTCTTTGGGTTTGTCTCAAGAAGTACAGAACCCCAGAATCTGAGTACAAAAAATTCTATTCCAACGAGTTCTTGTATAACGAAGCAAACGTGAACAGGGTGGATAATTTTATTATTAAGCTGATTCGAAGACACGTTGCACGAGCTATGACCTCGGAAAATGAGCTGATATTTGGAGCCTACTACCCCAATGAAACATATTTCGAGAACGCTCGCCGAAGTGGATTTATTCCACCGGAAGCGTTCTTGTTCCTTGACCAGATTGGCTTAATCCAGGATGCATCCCATTGATCTACCACGTGGTGCGAAGGACAGTGGATAGGCGACTCCTCTACGAAGGCGATGTCGCAAGAATTAGTCCGGATGATCTCCGGTTCAGTAGATCTATCCTTGTTTGCGACAGAACGGAGTGCAGTGGTGGTTGCAGCCGCATCAAACTCCTCAGCTGCCGTCAACTTAATCAGCTAACTGTTGGTCCCTTACGGCAAACTTGCATTTAGGTTGGGGAATTAGATTAGGGTAATTTTAAGAAAAAAAAATATACAAAAAATAATAAAAGCAAAAAAAAAAGTTAGATAGGTTAGTTTAGGTAAGTTAGTGTTAAGTAAGATTAAGAATATAAATAAAAAAAATGTTTAGAGTACTAAGTTTTTAATAAGTTTTTCTTAGCATAAGTATTCTTTTAGCATTATTAAAAAAATATATATTTGAAAATCACATAAGAAGCCGAAAGGCAAAATAAATTATAAATACTTAGGTTAACTTAGAGAAACCATTTGTTGCATATCTAGTTTAAGTATTTTTCCTAGAATATAAGATTTGTTATAAAGATAAAAATAAAAAAATTCATTCAAACTTCAAACTAAGAACTAAGAAAGAAGTTTTCACCAGAATCGAACCATAAATATTCCACGCATTAATCGGCATACGCGCTAGAAATGATCAGCCGGAGTAATGCATGGAATATCGGTTTATCTTACAAGATACACAAAAAATGAGACACTTTCAGCTGTTCAGAATTCTTGACAATACGTGATCCTTTCAATGCAAGAAACACTTGGTTTATATATCTCTCTCTAAATACCACAATTCCATCAATGTAACTTCAGTCCATATGTTTTGAATCAAATCGCAATAATCAGCAACCTGTCAATTTGTTTTACTCCATTCTGATTTGCAAATGAAAATCTATCAGCGATTGCTTTCAATTAAAAATGAAAATTCGAATTATCACGAAACCGTTAACGACTCCAAAAGACGCTTTCCGTAGCGAATATTTGGTAGAATTCAGAAAGAGAATAGCTTTCAAACTTTTATATTCTGTTAAAATTTCTCTTCAATTTTACTCGAAGCTCATGGCACAAACTTTTTCGCTCAGTTTTCCCCTGAAATATAAGGGGTTGAAACAGATTGATGAAAAGCATCTGAAAGCGTTTCGTCTACTTTACCTGCTCTTGCTCTGAAAAAAAGCTATTATTTACTTTTCTCTTTGCGAGAACTTGACCTTCTTAAGACTTGTTTCTGTTTTGTCGGTAGGTCAATGGAACTTCTGTGGTACATGACCTAGAATAAGAAAAGTTATCAGGGTCATGGACTTGTAGCTGAAAAAGAATTGCTGTTAACATTAAATAGAGAGCAGGTCACACAGGCAGGGACCACTGACATAACAAAGAATTTAATTTCAACGACATTTTAGTGTAATACAGTCAAACTTCTTTATAACGAACTTCTCTATACCGAATTTGATTTTGTTTTGCTTCCCCTTCAAAAATATCCCATATGAATTAGGTTCTTTATAACGAAATTCTCTATAGAATTCTCTTTATAAGGAACTAATTTTACGCCCAAAATTAAAAAAAATATTTCTTTATAACAAAATAACAAATTTGAAAACAAAGATTGCTACGATTTTTTGTTCCTAATTTTTAAAGGAAACACCCCCTTTTGGCAAAAATTTTCTTTAAGTGAAAACGTTTTTTTCTTTAAGTATGAAAAAGTGTGCCTGTGCAGTAGAAATTTTACGCATATCAACAGGTCAATTGTTTGAGTTTCCATTTCAAGTCCGTGAAACGTTTACACGAAAATGTCGACGCGCAAGGCTATTTCACTTTCAGAGATATTGTCAATTATTGAAGAAGGTAAAAGGGGAGAAAAGAAAAAAGATGTTGCCAAGAAATTTGGTGTTTCATTTAGAAGAATGAGGTAAAAAATTTTAAAGTTTTACGAAGCAGTTCAAACAGAACCCGCCAAAAAAAATTTAAAAACAATATAGGGTGATGTGGATAAAGAAATGTTCTATTTTGTACCAATTTTCTTTGAAAATATAAAGGAACACTGACAGTGTTAAGAAAAATAAAATTTTCTATATAACGAATTTTGTGTAAAACTTCTTTATAACGAAGCAATTTGTTGTTCTCTTGCAGGTTCGTTATAAAGAAGTGTGACTGTAATTGAGAATTATGCAAAAAAAAACAGAAATAACAAAATTCTAGCTTTGCCTATCTTGTAATGTCTCTAAAATTACGCTCGAAAGAAATACCAAAAAAAATAAGACACAGATGTGATTTATTAAGCAGCGAGCCTTCGTTGGGGTTTTTCTTGTATTGGAAGAATAATACAGTACATTCTCGATTCACGCAACTCCTCGATTTTCGCAACAGTTGAATTTACATCATTGTTGACGCAGTAATCGCAACTTTTCAAATAATTTTGACTCGATAATTGCAACTTTTGTTTTCATATATCTTTATTTACTCTGGTTCTTGGCTAAGACGGAAAAAGCTTTGTACAAGTGGTTTCTAAATCAAAGAAAGCCAATTTCCAGCGATGTCCTAAAAACAAAGGCGTGCTCATTGTCTGAAAAAATTAAGGAGAGGCCAAGATTTTCTAATCGGAGCAATGCTTGGGTGACAAATTTTAAGAAAAGAAAAGGAATTCGCTTGTTGAAAACTTGTGGAGAAAAACTTAAAAAAAAAATCCCAGCTTGTAGATCCTTTCTTGATTAAATTTTAGGAAAAAGTCAGAGAACTCGATTTGACTTCCCATCAAATTTATAACGCCGATGAGTCCGTGTTATTCTACCGTCTTATGTCCAACAAAACCCTTGTAGGTTTTGAGGAATCGTCAGCTCCTGGCGGAAAGACAAGCAAAGAAAGAATCATGTTTCTCACCTGCACTAACGCTTCGGGTTTGAACAAAGTTAAGCTCTGCGTCAACGGCAAATCTGGAAACCCACGATCTTTTAAAAATGTTGACATGCCCGTTGTATACGGGGCAAATAAAAATGCTTGCATGGCGTTAGCATTCTTTGAACAATAGTTCCACTCGACATTTGTGTCTGAGGTAACAAAATTTTACTGACCACAGATAGGTTTTTTTTTCTTAGGTTTTTTGTTTCTTTTAGGTAAGACTTGTAGTCTTAAAACTTAAAACTTGTAGGCATACAAAATGTAACATTATAATAATAATAATAATAATAACAATGGCGGCGCTACAGTCCGAGGTGGATCTGGGCCTAGCTTCTCAGCAGCCACTCGTGTTGTGCGTGCTATTGTTCTCTCACGAGTGGAGGGGATCTACAGTTTAATGTCGACTCCGAACGGCGATTTTGAGAACCTTTTTCTAGACATTTATACTCTTTGAGCATTATCAGTGACTCGAAAGAGGTGGAGCCGTGAAAAAATGTTTGATGTTTTTTTCGAGATTCGAACCGACGATCTCGAGCGTAGGAGTCGACGCACCCACTACGCCACGGCGCCCTCCAAAAAAAAATGTAACATTGCCCTAGGCATAATCGATCAAATTATCACTCATGTCAAATATCGTATGATCACATGTATGTATATATGTAAATATAAAATAAAGAATAGACGGATGGAACTCCAACCCCTCGTCGAAACAAGTTGTCTACAGACTCTTTCTAAGTTCAAAAGGACTTCCACGAAAGGCGCTTTTACTATTGGATAACGCTCCTTGCCATCCGAAAGATGGCGAGTTAAAAAGTAATGACGACATGATCGTTGTCATGTGTTTTCCTGCAAATTGCACTACTATTCTTCAGCCAATGGGCCAGATCGAAATTTGCTAAAGTTGCACTACAAAAGAAAGTCTATTGGCGTTTTTAGTTGGATGTGAGGGATGAGACCTTAGAATAAAAATTAAAGCATTTAATCTCCGAAATGCAATTTCCCTTCTATCTAACGCATGGGATGGATTGCAGGCAGATTCAGTCAGCAAATGCTGGAATGTGTTGATGACGAAAACTATGAAGATAATGAGACAGTTGAAAGATATAGTGAAAGTGGGCCCGGGGTTGAGACTCCTGCTCCCAAAAAAAATAAAAAATAAGACTGCAATACAAGCTTTCAACACAGCAATTCAAAAGGCTGAACAAAATTCGGCCTCCATAGAACAAACTTTAAGTCTTCAAAAATTGCGAGAAATTACGGATTTAGAATATCTACGAGTAACAAACCAAAAAATCCAAACAAAAATGCCTAATTTTTTCAAAAGAAAATAATAACAAAGGTATAGAGAACTATACATATTTATTTACCTATATCTAAATGAATTAACTTCTTTTTGTTTTGTTTCTTATTAGAATTATAGTTGATTTTAACTGCCAAGTAGCTGCCCCCAGTATGGATACACATTTGTGCCCGTTTTATAGCCTTTTCCATGACTTTCCACAAGATTTCCGGTGATAATTGTTCGCATTTCTTTCGAATATCCTCCTTAAGGGCTGCGATTGTCTACGGCTTGTTGGCTTAAACCCGCGACTTCAAGTAGCCCCAAAGAAAGAAATCTGGGATGGTTAAATCGGGCGATCTTGCTGGCCATGTCAAATCGTCAAAACGGGAGATTACGCGACCAGGAAACGCTTCCTTTACAATATCCATTGTGGCTCGTGGTGAGTGTGCGGTTGTGCCGACTTGTTGAAACCACATGATCACCAAGCATAGCTCATCCAATTTCGGCAGTAATCGTGGCCCTGTAGAATTCGCCAGTAACTGTGACCGCCTGGTTATGTTTCTTCGCTCTCAGCAACATCGGCAGCCACAGCCGCGATATTCTCGGCCGAACGACCAGTCCGGTGGCGGCCACGCCCTATATGGTGTCCTGTGGTTCCAGTCTGTTCGAGTCGAGTGGCTAAGCGACGGAATGTTTGCCCAGTTGGTGCGACACGATTAGGAAATCGACGTCGAAATTCATGCTGCGCTAACACCATCGGTGTCCATCCGACCGATTGTTGGTCAACAAATTTGACCACGCTCTTGCGGAGTATAGCGCTCCATTGCTTGTCTGTTTATATACTACAGCTGTCTAGTCCATAAATGCCAAATATGATTGACGTACGACGCCATTTGCAAAAATTATAACATAGGATGGTAGGATGCTTAATTTTGTGCCATCTTGTATATAGACCATTGCAGGACAAACTGATTTAATCAAATGGAAAAATGTAGTCTGAAGTTTTTTTTAAGATTTGAAAGTCCAGAAATTATATATAACGGAAACTACTGCTGCTAGCTAGTAGCCTTTTGATTTTGTTCAACTCTTCAGAAATTAAAGCCTTGGTCAAAAGTATCAGGCACCCTTATCTTTTTGTTTTTTCTGCCAAATCACTTATCGAAAGTAATTAGTTTGAATTTTATGGTTTTCGGCGACACTATCTGAGGTTGTAAACGATTTTTATTTCACGATTTTCTCTCATTTCATTGATTAGTTAGCTTTTTAAGGATATAACGAATCTTAAAATTTGGCCAAGGTTGTATGTTTGAGACATGATGTACAACTCTTGAGCATCAGACGGAGGAAAAGATTATACCCATTGAATATTCTTGTCCGCTTAATGTGTATTCACTGAATAACTTAAGCTAAACAAATCCCGTCGCAAGTCTATCATCTCCGCTGATATCACAAAATGAAATGTCTCCTGCCACGAATTACACCTAAATGGATTAATGTGGTAAATTAATTTTGATGACTTGTGCGGGGAGAGCTCATTCCATTACCCCTGCCTGAGATGAATTCTTAGGCCTATAAGGAATACATTCAATGAAGTAGGGAGATTTATTAAAAAAGGCGGAATGAGATTAATCTCTTTGATTATGTTTGACACACACAGCGACGGCTGGAGTGAATTCGATTGGGAATAATTTCAGAAATAAACTTATTTTGTATTTCTTATGAGCATAATTTTTTTGGAATTGTAATCGTGGTGCAATTCTCAATCAAATTTCGTCCAAACACAAAATATCAATTAACTTGGCACTTCTACATATGATTCTAATAAATTATTAAATTTAATGTTAGCCATGAAACTAATTGAGAAGTTTTTCAAAGGAAAATGTTTCAAATATACAGTCAATACAAAAATGTTGGCATTACCCAGGTACTATGCAATCCTTTCAAGCTAAGGAACATGCAAAAGTGTGGTTACTTACTTACTTACTTACTTAAGGTGGCGCTACAGTCCGGAGTGGACCTGGGCCTCAACCAACAAGCGTCTCCAGCCAGGCCGATATTTAGCTAGCTGCCTCCAGTTTCGCAAGCACAGTTGGTTGCGGCCCCATTCCACTTGCGTGCGCCACCTGAGTCGCGGTCTTCCTCTACTGCGCCGTCCCTCGAGAGTGGATTCGAAGACTTTCCGGCCCGGAGCATTCGTTTCCATTCGCTCTACATGACCTAGCCATCTCAGTCGTTGGATTTTCACCCTTCTGGCTAAAAAAAAAGTGTGGTTACATGTCTGAAATGTTTATTTTATCAAAGAGCGGAGCAGGGGAATATTATTCCTCCACAATTCTACTTGAAGTTGACCACAAGATAGCAATAGTGGTTTGTGTTGTTGATGGTTTACTCCGATACATGCGTATTGACTGTCACCACCGAGGTGAATTTAAAGGTGTAGTTGCTTCCTCCAGTGTCCTCGATGAGTATGTACATAGCATAGCATAGCTTTATCCCCCACAGCTAGAGGGCACTCGGTGAGTGGGTGAAGTCTACACTTAAAATCCTAGCAAGGACTAAAGCCTTGAAACCTTGTGAATTTAAATTTCCCAGTTGGAAGCATATATTCTCGGTCCCGATTGGTTTCTCCATCAAACGTATGTGGATGTATAGTGGCATCTGGAGTTAACGAAAATTTTGCATTAATACCTAAAAAGCGCAGAAAAATTCGGTCTTGCTCGGAATATTTATTTCCAACAAGACAACAATCCCAAGAACACGGCTCCTTTATTTCAGAAATGGTTATTTTACAACACTCCCCACACTTTAAATACCCCACCGCTGTCCCCAGATATGAATCCAATCAAACATCTCTAGGATATGTTAGAAAAACGTATTCGAAAACGTCACGTATAAAACAAAGCCTAATTAAAGGAAATAATCGCCGATAAATGGAGTAAAATCGATCCATAAACTAAAAAGAATTAGTTGCATCAATGCAGAATAGGTTGAAAGAAGTTTCAAAAACAAATGCCTCTCAACACGATACTAATTTGCATTGTCAGTGACAGGAAAGAGGTGTTTTTTTCGAAATTTGAACCTTAGACGCACCTACCCACTACGCTACGGCGCCCACTATGATAATTTCAACTGAAGAACGAATTGAAGAATGATTATCTTGAATCGACCAAAGGCATTTCCAACCCATTTCGGTGTTGTGCATATCTCTGCATCCTTGCGAGAATGTGATGATTGAGCCAACTTTCTGTTGCGAAAAACGTCCCTCATGCACAATAGTTACTTGAGCTCAAAGAAACCCCAACTAACAAGTATGATTTTGTGTTTGATCTTTAAGCTGATGTCATTTGTGATCTTAACTGCTAAGCCAAAGTAGGCGAAGAGTTTTATTAGCTCGAAGTCAAAGTTAACCGAGTCATAGGTGTAGTGTGTTTTTTTGAAGACAGCCTGCTTTTTCTTCTAGACGCATTTTAATTGCTTTCGCTTCTATGACAGAAAACGTCCCATTCAGTTTGCTGTGTTCGACTAATCACATTTATTTAACAATTTTACAAAATTTTAAAAAATGGACCAGCTAGACAAATTTGACAGGAATGTGAGCACTAGACATGGTTTTGTATAGCACTTCGCTATGCAGGCTGTCATCTACACCGTTAATGTCAAGAAAATGTGCTGGAAGATACGGTGTTTTTTATGAAGGGTCTTCCAATAGGAACAACTGAACTTTGACACTTGGTAGTGGGTATAATTTTGAAGCTGCATTCGTCAAATTAGCTGTCATTTGTTGAGTCTGTTTTACCATATCACTATGGATGGATAAAGCGTTCAAGAACACGTGCAAATGATAAAATTGTTTTAACAAAATGGGTGTTCTGTTCGGACATCGTACCGCGCGCTTCGCCCATTTTACGGTCGCCATAATCGTCCTACCGCGAGGACTATTCGCAGTGTGGTGAATTAATTTAAGCCCACTCGTTTAGTGAACGATGAACCAACACCAATACGTCAACGAAACACAAGATCTTCCAAAAAAAATCGCGGATATCCCTGAAAGTGTGTAAGAGTATCGGAGATAGTCGATTTCACATAGTTCACAAGAACTCGGCATTTCGCAAGTCACAACTTAGCGAATTTTACGTCGTGACTTGGGCCTGAACCCGAACAAAACTCAACTGACCCAGAAGTTGAACATAAACGACCATAGACAACGACGTCTGGTCGCTGATTGGGCTCTGGAGCAGTTGGAAATTGGATCTAATTTTTATCGAAAAATCATCTTCAGCGATGAGACTCACTTTTGGATAAATGGGTACGTCAACAGACAAGATTCTTGAATTTGCGACGATGTCAATCCACACGACATCCGAGAGTGTCCAATGCATCCCGAAAAAGTGTTTTTTAGTTTAGTGTGGTTTTTGCCCTGGCGGCGTCTTCGGTCCATACGAGTATTTCTTTGAGATCGACGTTGGCCCGGTCATCACCGTCAACGACGAGCGCTATAAGTCGATGATTACCAACTTCTTTTGGCTTGAATTGGATGATATAGTTACATGTTGGTAACCCTACACACAAATAAACGTCGATGCACTTGTTGTTGTTTATGCGTCTTCTCCTAATTCCCTTATTTGTTTACGTGTTGTATCAATAGCGTCCTTTCCTATTTCCTTAGCCCTCTCATTTGTTTACGCCTAAAACGTTTTGTCAACTGTTATTAAAAGGGCATAGACGCTGTAGTTAGTTTAGTCAGGACCGCCGACGAAGTCGTTTTATTTTAGTTTTGATACCAAATATATATCCTATTACAAACAATGGTCCGTTTTTTAATTTGTTTGTGTATGTTTTGTAACCATTCCGTCTCGGAACGTAACTATATAGACACGAGCGACATGTTTTTTCAACAGCGCGACGCTACACAGCTGACGCCACATTGGAAATTCCGCATGAGCAATTCGAGGACATGGTCATCTCAAGTGGATTTGACCCCGTCAAACTTTTACTTGTGGGGTTTACTAAAGTCGCAGGTCTATGCGAATAAGCCATAAACCACAGCGGCCCTCAAAACCAACATAACCCATGCCAACGGTCAAATTCAGCCTGATTTATGCGGCAGAGTCATGGAAAATTTGACATTTCAAATGTGCGGCACCCATAGAAGCCGCGGCGGACATTTGAAGGACGTTATATTCCGTACATAATGGCATCAATAGGCCTTTCAAGCAAATGGGAAAGATAATAATTATGTTAACCCATCATTGATGTCCTGCCTCAGCACAGAAAACGGTTTACAAACTTTGTGACATCAAAATCTAATAAAAATTGATAATAAACTCACTCGCTACCGCTCGAGGATAACGTTGTTTCAGAGAATGACATGCAATGGAACCAATTTTCCCAGTCCGCCATCGTGCAGATCGGTTGTGACGAGATAGGCCTCAACACGTAGGTGATGTGCATGTACTTATGCTATTCCTAAGCCCACAAGAAGTATTTCCATAAGAAACACATCTAATGATCTTTGTGGAGATGCTCAAGATTCTCCTACCGCTTGCTTTGATGCAATTCGGATGCAGCCATATCCAGTGACAGTGAGAATGTGTGTCATCTTCACGAAACATGAGCTACTGACTTACCGTCTAAGTGAAATCCCAAATGTCTAAGTTTATGTGCACTGGGCCAGAGTCAAAACTGCTCGTCCTTGTAGTGAATAGAAGAGGACAAAAAAAATCAAATAGAAACATCGAAACGTAATTACCCACGTTCGTGATTATTTGCAATTCCGACGCCAACTCGCAGTGACAATTCGAATCAAAATTGAATAAATTATCATGTGTTCATGCCACATCGAAGCCTTTTTCATGCTCACACCTGATGCAACCCACATCAGAGCCACCTCATGTCCTGACATAGTGGTTCTTTAATTGCTTAAGTTCAGTAATTTATTTATTTTTTTATTTATTGCCGCCGATGTCATCTCACCTTCACAAGTATCCTTATGAGTGTGTAACGCAGGGGTGCCTGGTGCCATCCCCCTTTGGCAGTCGGTTGGATTTGCTTGCGCCATCATTGGATATTAGATCAAAGCTGCTAATTGCTACAGCCATGCCATGCACACGCATGAGATAGTTTCCAGGTGAAATTTATTGCCTCCGCGAGTGTAATCACAGCACACATTTCGATTTGTCGTGCTGACTCTGTGTCTGTGTGGGTTGTCAACCAACCAATCATTATCATTAACTGTGCAACACCAAATGGGTTATATTAGGATAATTTGAGTTCTTTTACTGTGTTTCGTTCCAATGGCAAGAGGACATAAAACCTGTATACTACAGCTGCCGAGGACGGATGATTAGATTAGGGCTTAATGGAAATATGATTAAGGCCGTTAAGACAGTTATCATTTTACAAAATTCAAACTTCTATGGAAATTCACACGACCTGGATACGTTCGCAATTGTGGTTCAACAGATGGAAAAACTAAATGGGCGAGTTTTCCTTTAAACAATTCTTACATACTTTAATACTTGGGCTCGTAAGGCAACTCTGTAAAATGACTTCATGATGCCAAAAGGTACAACAATTATCCGAAGGATTTAAATCTCGGACGGAAGCCTACCGGGATGAGAATGGACAACTTGTTGGAAAAAAAACAGTCGATACTGAGAATTCGGGAAAATCATTTCTACTGTTTAAAGCAGTTGGGGATGTTCTAGTTAGGCGCATGCACCAGCTCATCTGTAAGATATGGTCGGAGGAAAGCCCGATCCACATGAAAGGAGATCCCTTTGAGTGCACTCCTTAACATCGCAGATAAGATCTTCTCTACCGTTCTGTGTGAATGCCTGAAACCATTTGTGAACGTTACATCTTTAGAGATCGTAATTCTATTGAATTCATCCAGAATGATTTGAAGTCTTTTTGGTAAAAACGACTGCGATTTAATAAAACTATAAGTCACCATTCTTTGGAACTCTGTGACTAATGCATTACATTTTTTACAATCTTTGAATAAAGCCAAATGATTGCATTCTTTTGAAAAAAAATAGTGAATTCACTGTATGTTAGTTAGTCAGCAGTGAATTCACATAAAATCTTTTGAAGTCTATGAATTCAACGAAAATAATTTGAATTCATTTGACTTTAGTTGGTACTGAACTTTCGTTTTTTGACTTGTCACTTGCGGGTATGGATATGTTTTTTATACAATTTAAAGAATATGTTAATATTGTTATGCATAAACTGTTGTATTCCAGATCAATTATTAGAAAACTCTAATAATTTTGATACCACAGGTGTGGATGAGCTATATGCATATCTAACCGATCTTCCAACAGACTTCAACATGTTGGATCGTTACCCGAGATTAAAACAAAATGCTCTTAAATATAAACTGGGCAAGTGCGAGTTGTACTCGCACGGGTAAGGTTCCGTCGCATAATATTGATAGATGATTTCTGATTATCAAACGACGTTTCAAAACTATTTCAGTTGAATTTTCTTCTAACTTCAACCTAAATCAACTATTCATTCATACATTTATACATCCGAACAAACATTTATCCATACATATGCCTATACCTCTATCGAAGTTTATCCACCACAGAAATCCCTTCCATCATACACATACCCAATCACTGCTCATGCCTGCGGTGTGTGTGTGTTCATTTCTGTTGGGCATTTAGGGATGAGATCGAAAAGATAACGCTCATCAACGAATAGAGTGGCCGAACACAGCATGAAATTATATGTGAAAATGAAAATTTGTTCTTATTTTAAATCTTAGATATCTCAAAATTTCAACATAAATCGATATTTTGAAATTTATCATTTCTTAATGCTTACATTGATGTCTTCAAAACTGCGTTTTCAGATACTCAAAATTCGCATGTCGATGATTGACCGTTTTTGGCCAATATCTCCAACCCATTAGGGCCAGAATGCTTGCAATGGTTTTAAATGAAAGTACTCAATGAAGCCAAGTTTTTGTGATTTTTTCAGATTTTTAAACACTTTGGTTTAGAAATGTCAGAGGGGGAAGCATTTAAAAAAACTTTGGAGCTCCATATTTTCCGAACGGTATTTTGGATAAAAAAGTGTTAAAAGAAACCTCCACCTCATTTCGAAAGATCTGTCGATTGATATATATTTTGATGGGGTGCCACAATTTTTCAAAATTAATGTCAACTTCACCTGTATTGGAGCAACCCCCAAATGGCCCCACTTTTTAAAATCGCTGCATAGGCAATGACATCTAGGTCTGAAGTACCTAATTCCAAAATTTCATGCCGATATCTTCATAAACTTCTGAGATAAAAAAGTGTGACAGACACGACGGACAGACGGACGGACGGACGGACACACCGAAATTATAAAGGTTCCGTTTTTGTAGACGGAACCTCAATAACACACCATTACCTTCGTTAGCCGCTAGGGAAAGATTGTTTTCTTTTGTAAGTTTAATCAACACCCCCCGGCGAGGCGCGCTTTCGGATGAACATTTTGAACGGTTGGTGTTATTAAAAGTTAATAACATTGAGGAAGTTTAAAATGTTTCATTCCTAGAATATTATTTTATTTGTTTGATTAAGTTGAGTTCTTATTTAGTTTATTATACTTACTAGAATGAAATGAAAAAAGGCCTGCTTATTATTATGTTTACTTAGGCAAATAAATTATTTACGCTGGCTCAACGTTGCAATGTTTAATGAGAAGTCTTGCCTATGGTCATTTTTTCAACTTCTGTTTGTATTATAACCAAATAATGTTGTGATGAGAACCCATAGACTTTAAATTAATTCAAATAAGTTCTATTGAAATCACTGACTTCAACTGATTTAAAGTGTATTCACTGCTGAATTCAAGTCAAATTAAGTGAATTCAATTGACTTGCATCAATGATTTCAATTCTATGATTGCTAAATATTGAATGCACCAGTCAATGATTTCATAAGAATGGTGACTTTAAATTTCTTAAATCCCAGTCTTTTTTTAGTTTTGATAGCATCGATAAAAAAAACTGAAACGGACTTCAAATTCTATTCTAATTCCTAACTGAATGCATTCTTTTACAACACAGCTTATCATTCATTTGAGAATGCATTCTTTTACAACTCTGCTTATCCGTGTGGCTTCAAGCCAGGGAAGTCAGTAATAGACCAAATTTCCACACCGCGGTAGATCCTGGAAAATACCCAAGAAATGGAAATCTACACACACCACCTACTTGTCGATTTCAAGGCCGCATATGACAGCGTGTCCTCTGTGCGCTTGGACAACAACCCTCCAGCTAAGAGGGTCTTCGAATCCGAGCCTCGTGGTTCGAGAAGGAGAGGAAGACCGAACCTCCGGTACAAAGACCAAGTCATCGCGGACGTAAGACAGCTTGGTCTTGATGACTGGAAACAGCGTGTCCAGGACCGTCAACGATGGAAGGCAGCGATATCTCAGGCTCAGACCCTCCTTGCGCCATAGGCCTATTAAGTAAGAAAGCAAGTATTTGTTAATTCCTCCAACACTGAAGCAACTAAATACAATTCGTTAAATGAATGACGGTTACTCTTCCTTTAGCATCAAAGCCTTAAATACCATATTCGACAGATGATACCGTCTTGTCCATGTGACCATCTAAACGTTTCTCGATTCATAACGATTTTTTTGTCGTTTTTATTGCCATCATTTCTAGCAGTCTATTCCGCAAGACTAATTGATAACTTTTTAAGTAGTGGGTGTCTTCTTTATTACATGACAATTGACCCAAGACTTTCATTAAGTTATGTGAAAATGTCACCTGGATAGGTGAATTATGAGGGATCCCTGCTGACAGAAGGGTGAATCTTTTTTCATAACGTCTTCCTTTTCATGAACCAGCGGGGAGTAATGTAACCCTTTTCATCGGAACATATCGCAAGCGGCCTTTGGGACATCTGCCCATTAAATTGTTTCCCCTCTACAAAAACGGAATCGTTAATTTATTGATTTCAAATTAGTCTTTCGCAGTTGAGGTTAGGAATTTCTGTTTTGTTTTTATTTCATTGTTAAGAGAATCACATGCAAACGATTTTGTTTACAAAACACTTTTTTTTTCTTTTGCACAGAGATAAGTTGTGGTTAAGGCCTTTAGGTTTGTGGTTTAACAATTTGATACGGAGAGTGAAGACGAGAAAATGCATTACAGCCAATTATAGCTTCCTCGGCATTAGGTAAGTTTATAGCGTTTCTATTGGAAAAGCTTGCTGTGTAGAAATAAATGAAAGATGTGCTTCTTCTTCTTCTTCTTTTTGGGCGCTACAGTACGAGGTGGACCTGAGCCTAGCTTTCTCAGCAACCACTCCTGTTGTGCGTGCTATTGTTCTCCCACGAGTGGAAGGGAGCTACAGTTTAATGCCGACTCCGAACGGCGAGATTGAGAAGCTTTTTCTAGACAGTTATACTTTTTGAGCATTGTCAGTGACTCGAAAGAAGTGGAGCCGTGAAAAAATCTTAGGTGTTTTTTCAGGAATCGAACCGAGAGCATCGAGCGTAGGAGTCGGCGCACCTACCCACTACGCCACGGGGCCCCGCCCAAGGTCGTGCTAGTTGGAGAGGTTTATTGGTTGAGGCCCAGGTCCACTCCGGACTGTAGCTTCACAAGAAGAAGAAAAAGAAGAAGAAGAAAGAATACCACGACGAATCAAGTAAATATTGCCTACGTCATTAATGAACATGTTTTTTTGGTTTAACGGTTATTCCATTCCTTTCCGTTTAGCCTTTGACAGTTTTTTTTAAAAATTGGAGTTGAATAAACTAAATGATAAGAGAAATGACAAAGGCTATCAAGAATTGTAAAAAAATCGTGTTTGCTGAATTTAACTAAAAAGCGGACTTCATTAGCCAACGGGCACGATATATGACGTTGCAAAGTTTGTTAGTATTGGGATTTTAAATGATTGTCAATCGTTCATAAACGTCAAAATATCTTTCAGACATAAGGGCTTTCAAACAGAAATCAGGTTGAGTCGATTGTAATATAGGATAATACGGAAAAATCTCGAAAAGATAAAGAGATTCCTCTTTTAAGGCATAGACATTTATTTAGGGAAAGAAAAACGTGTAGCCGCATTTCTGAACTATCCTGGAAGTGGTTAAAGGGTTGAGCAAAGCCTTAAGCACAGCTTGGCTGTCGCTACAGGCACCAGCACCAGATCCTTCACTGGTCTTGGAGCCGTCCGTAAAAATTTGATTACATTCCTTTCCTGGCTCAGATTCTGGCCAGAGCCAGTCCTGAGTACAGGGAAAGTCAACTTCGTATGTTCGTCGCAGCTGGAGTACAGGTGTCCGTGCGTCAGACGGCATATCCATAAGACTGGGGTCAAAGGAAATGCGGTGCGCAAGGTCATCGAAACTCCAGTGCGAGCTGTACCAATAACCACTTCTTTTTAAACGGAAGATGGCCTTGAGAGTACACCCCATGATATGGACATCTAGGGGGTGAGATTCAGCAAGGCATCAAGAGCAGAGCCAGGCGTGCTAGGGAAGGCCCCCATGCAGCCGAGACAGACAGTTCTTTGAAGCTTGGTGAAAGCAGCAGTTACGTATTTACGCGAAAGCTTATTCCACCAAACGACCGATGCATAGGAAAGAAGGGGCCTAATCATAGCCGTGTAGATCCAAACGGATCTTTTTGGTGATAGACCCCATCCCTTACACTGCCAGTAAACTGACAGTGCCTTCGCAATTTTCGTTTCAATGTGTTTTTTCCACAGAAGCTTCCTATCTAGAATGACACCCAGATATTTAGCTTCAGCGGATAGTGATACCATTTAGTACTAGTTGAGTCAAACCAGTCAATTTCCTCCTCCTCGTGAAGAGGACAACCTCGATTTTAAGAGGGTTGACTGAAAGCCCATTTCTGGTACACCAATCGTCGATCACGTCTAGAGCTGCCTGCGCTTTTGAACACACATCCGCTAGGCATGATCCGACAGACAGAACAGCTACATCATCCGCTTAGGCCTGGGCGTAGATGTTGGAACTATTGAGAGCATCGAGCAGAGAGTCAACCAGCATGCACCATAGCAGAGGAGACAAGACACCACCCTGCGGGCAGCCCCTATTTACCCCCGCCATAACATACTGGCCACAGTCCGCGTCCGCAATAATAGTTCTATTCATCAGCACTGCTTTAATCCAAAGCACTAATGATTCATCTACACCGTGTTCTCTGGCCGAGTTGCACATGCCATCAAAAGTCGCATTGTCAAAGGCACCCTCTATATCAATGAAAATGCCCATCGCGTACTCTTTCCTGTCGAGTGCACATTCAATTCAGCCAACGAGATTTTGAAGTGCAGTCTCGCAAGATTTTCCCGGCTGATAGGCATGTTGCATCTGAGACAGAGGATGAAATCGCAACGCGGTTTTGCGCACATGAAGCTCAACCAGCCTTTCCATGCTTTTCAGCAGGAAAGAGGTTAGACTGATAGGTATAAAGTTCTTGGCGAGTGAGTAGTCCCCCTTACCGATATTTGGTATGAAGGCTACCCTAACTGTACGCCAAGGGGTCGGGATATAGGCGAGTGCCAGACTGGCTGTGAAGATTCTTTTCAGAACCGGCAGCAACTTGTCTATACCCTTTTGCAACAAGGCTGAATATATGCCATCGGTACCAGGCGACTTGAAACCATCGATGGACGCGACTGCGTATTTCATAGCTTCATCTGTCACCATGAGCGATGAAACAAACCAGCATCGTCGTGTTACATTTATCAGCTCATCCTCAGTTCCAGGGATAGCAACTGGTTTTGAGCCGGTTGTAATCTGGTTACCTGAAAAATGAGTCTCTAGCATGAGGTTAAGCGTTTCAGTTTTTGACTCAGTGTAGGTACCGTCTGGTCTTCTGAGTGTTTCCAGTTTGGTTGGTTTGTCCTTTTTAAGAACTTTAACCAGTCTGCTGGTTTCACCGAGTGTCTCGATCTTTCCACAAAAATCCCTATAGGAGGCACTTTTCGGGTACTTTTCTTTTTGTTTTGATTGGTACAGGTTCCAGTCCTCTTCCAAGTCGGTCTTGAGAGATCTGTTTAGAAGTTTCCTGGTTTCCTTGCGAATTGTCTGCAGTTCTGCGTTCCACCATGGAACAGGTCATCTGCAGGGGGTATTTCTAGCTGGACACGTCAGTTCACGTCAGGGTAGTATGATGGTTGGGGCCTCCAGAATCCTTGCCCCAGCCGTAGTCGAGAAGACTACGGGTGGATTTTCGCTGTCGCGAGTACCACCTGGAGTAATTTCCAATCTTTGTTTGTCCGTCATACTTTAATCATCATACAATTAATTTTATTTAAAAAACCAAGAACCTTATCAAAGCATAAAAAAAATTAAAAAAAAAAAAATTATTATAAATTCATAAGAGGATAAAAACAGACTTGTTCTTCTTAAAAATATCTGCTTTATATTAGACCGTTGCCCGAAAGAAAGATTTGGAAAAAATCAAACTGTTCGTTTTTTCTAGATTCTTGTTGCCTTATTTCTGCTTAAAAGTCGAATCAATCTTTCCGTCTTTCCTACAAAGACTAATCTGCATACTATATTCTTAGAATAGCGTAGAAACCGCTGCCATCGAATCATCCGAATTTCGAAACTTGTTAAGCACACGCCTGTACAACCAATTTCATGTTCAAATTTCTGTCTACTAATGCTTGTGAGCAGATGAAAAATCCAAATATTTACAAAAAAGTTTACACATCGTTAGTTATCACTTGGTTCTTGCTACACAACCCTTGGGACACAGGAGCGGGGTATCATTATCACACCAAGCAAATATTTGACCATCCATTTGTTGACTAATGTCCTCCTGACATTCGTATTTGATCCCCTGCCCAGATCATTAGTCGCACCATTCGGTTAAATTATTTCCTCGACCCAAAAACTGGTAGGCCACTTCACGAGTACACGCTGGCGTCCCATACCCCAAGGCTATTATAGAATATTAAATCACATATCCTAATTAAGGACCGAAAAGGAACGAGCCGCGCAACAATTTAACCAGGCTCGACCAGGTGAAAGGTGTGGAAAGGGTCAATGCGATGTCGGTCCTTCAGACAACCAAGCTCAACGAATGCGGTTACAAGCAGCCGAGGGTATGCCGTGTCGCTCATAGGTCATGTAATTATCGATAATAACTGTTCGTTCGGCCAACTCGAACGCAAAAGGGACACATTGGTGTTAAAAAATCGAAATGTTTCGTTACTCCTACCCCCTTTCCGAAGCACTATGGCACAGGGACAGTTCATCACTATCATCGGCAACGTCATCAGCAACGCAATTAGGTATGGGTCTACAATTGTGCACACATGTCTCTTGTTAATGTTTTGTTTTAGCGGTGATATTGATGGCGATGGTGATTCTTCCTGTTTTTGTCTGCTTGTGTCCTCGTCAGGACTATTTAACCCCGCATGGATACTTGTAAAATTATCCAGGACGACATATGATCGGATTCCCAGTGAACGTTTGGAAATTTAATGGAAATTGTCAAATGTACCCGATGTGCAAGGACATCCGATAAAATCAGAACGGAATGTTCGAAAGGGTTTTATTTCGCATTTATTATTTATGTTGATTACTTCAGTGCGAGTAATTTTACTCACTAAGAACTGTAAGAGGCCACAAGAAAACGAGTTGTAGAGTTGTAGTTATTGTTGGGAAATTAGCAAATTCTTTTTAAGAGTCATCTAAGCGGTGGCGGTAACTTTGCAAGAGAGGTAGCACAAGATATTTCATTCTAATTTAAACACGGACTGTCTGATTCAAAAAGGACAAGCTTGATGTCAAAGCCAAGTTATCGAAGGAAACCCTACGGCTAAAGAAGATATTCCTCGCTCCTTCCCAGCTCAAGTATGTCGAGTCGTCGGACTAGCATAGAATATGGGACTGTTATGAAAAAGCAAAAATGCGAGTTTAGAAAAAGAATCCAGACTGTCAGAAACTGCAAGGATATTTTTTTTGCTGACTCGTAAGCAATAGAGAATGTATTTTAGCAGAATTTTCAGCACGGCAGAGTGATAGGTAACGTAGAAGTCCAATCTACAGTCAGCGAAGTAGAACTCCATCCTAACATTTTTTTTCGGATGTTTTGAAACACTACTGGAGCACTCAGAGTTTGTATTGCCAGGTAGCAACCTACTACAGTGCCGTTAATTTGATCCCAACGGCAAATGGTGACTGGACCAGATTCAATTTCACTGGGACTCGAACCTGGGACCCCTCTAACCTGGGGCAGGCACTTAACCAACTGCGCCATCTAGTCGCTCCCATCCCAACATTGTAGAAGTCAATACCTAGCAAAAAGCTGAAAAACAACGGAGTTGTAGCTTTTCAAGCCTGGTAGCAATGTTTTCGTAAATACCATACACTAGATCATTTGCAGAATTTGGAAAAAAAAACCCACACCTAAAAGTCGATTGACTGAAGTAAAAAAACAAAATACATGACTTAGTTTTAATTAATTTGTTACGATACAATTTTTCTAGGCTAGTTTTCGAATACAGCATCAACAACATACAACAATCAAGCGGCCGTGACTATTGACCAAAGCAAAATGTGCCTTTTTGGTTGCATTTGCCATTACTTTTCCGAGTATCTCATGATTTCGGCATGAATGTTTGGTCAATGGTCTGAGGCTTGCTGGCGGACACCACAAAAAGTCCGGAGGGGTCAAATATGAAAATCTAGATGATCAGTCAATGTCGCCAGTTTTTGACAGCACATGTTCAGGGAATTTTCAAAAATATGTTAATCGGTTGATAAATGTCAAAATTATTTAACATTAAAGTGAACATTAAAGTAATAACGACATAAAAGATGACACCCTGTATGTACACCCCTACTCGTTGTGGCCTATTAGATCTACAGGGTGGGCCAAATACAAGTTTCTTTTTAAAAGTGCAATAAAATGAATAACATTTAATTTTTTCCATGTATTATGGCTTTATTAGTAAGAACAAACATTCCCATTAATTATGAAATACAACGTCGTTCAAGTGGTTGCCTCTCCTGGCTTCGCAGAAGCGCATTCTATCATCCCAATTTTCTAAGACCTTGTTGATGGTTTTGGGCTGTAGCTCACGGATTGCTTGGATGATATTGGCCTTACAAATGCACGTCCTCTGTTGCGGTGGGCCGGAGCTAGGTTATCCATGCGCTCTAAATTTCCTAGACGTCTTAGGCGTTAGGTGCGTACCCGACTTCTTATTCTGCTTTCCATATTTTCTATGGCTCTGCGTCGTAAGGCAGGGTTAGATGATCAATATCTTTTACAAAGTCAGCATTGTCTTTCGAGACAGTGCTGTGCTACCCAATTGCCTCTTGAGCAAACAAGAAAAATAGGTGGCAAGAGTTGCTCTGCGTATAGACTCCAAAGCTGTCAAATGTTGCTCTGCAATCCCTTGCCAAACACAACGAAGTGAAACTTGGCTGGGTCCCTGGACACAAGGGAATTGCAGGTTACGAATCTGCAGACGAACTCGATGGAATGGGTTCAGGAACTGCGTTCATAGGTCCTGAACTGCACTGCAGTGTTCTCTGATTAACGAATGGGAAAACAGACTTCGCCTAGATCATTGGACCATTAATCCAAGCGATTAATCAGACCCAATTCCTATAAGGAAATCCTTAGTCTAGATAAGGAGAACATAAGAAAGCTAACGAGTTTTCTTAGTGGCCACTGCGGCCTGAATTACCACGTTAACAAAATGAACTTGTGTCAGAACGAGGAATGTGGATTTTGTCTTGAAGAAAATTTTATGTGAACGTTCGGCACTACACTGTTTAAGGAAACTTATTTTCCATAGGGAAATGCTAACTTTAGTGGAATTGAAAAACTCCACTTCAGAAGATGTACTATCTTCCATAAGGGAAGTAGTAAGTCCTTTGGATACGACTGGACGGCGCAGTTGGTTAAGTGCCTGCCCCAAGTTTGAGGGGTCCCAGTTTCGAATCTGGTTCAGTCACGATTTGCCGTTAGGATCAAATTAATGGCACTGGAGTAGGTTGCTACCTGACAGTACAATGGACCAGTTTTGAGTCTGAGTGCTCCAATAGCGTTTCAAAAATCCTCCGAAAAAATAAATTCGGCTCATCGGAATCAACATTTCTATGTCCTTTTCGTTATTGGCCGCTTCAACAGTTAGGTTTTCTTCATTTCACAACAATCTCTGTTTTGTTTGTGGCTTAAGATCCAAAAGAGTGATAGGAATTGCCTGCACAGTACGTTGAAGCAATGATGACGAGCGACCTCACGACAAAATTCACGTTGGGTATTTACAACCATGCCGAAATTTCGATAATATTTTTTAATGATTTCTACGCGTTCGGAAAGTGTGTTGCGTGATGAAATGGCAAACCTTACTGAATGTAAATTTGACAGCTGGATGTCATTGGTAACTTGGACAGCTGCTGATACTTAACAATTGTCAACATTGTCATTCCTATCTGGTCACCCTTTACTACTAACGGGTACACGAGAAAACCGGATTATCAGAAATGGAGGTTCGACTATTCCAATTCGTAAAGGAAATGAAATAGATTTTCCAAAAAGAAAATAAATGCATTTCTTACATACATTTCTTGCTGCAGCAACTACTCGTGTTGTGCGTGCTATTGTTTTCTTACGAGTGGAGGGGACCTACAGTTTTTTTAATGCCGACTCCGAGCGGCGAGATGGAGACAACTTTTTCTAGACAGTTATACTCTTTAAGCATTGTCAGTGACTTGAAAGAGGGGGAGCCGCGAACAATTTTGTTTTGAAAAATTGTTGCTTGTTCTGGTTTTGAACCTAGACTTCAAGGTCTAGTGCATAGGGGTCGACGCACAAACCCGCACCGCCACGACGCCTACAATATCAGGTACATGCAACAGCAAATTAAAACTTTTTTGACTTCAGTAGCGATGAAAAGCATTGCAAACAAGTTTCGAAGTTTTAACTAAATTTTGAAAAATTTTAATTAAATTTTAAAATATTTTTCATCTAAATTTGATATATCGCGGTTCAATTTCACGGTATTTCCAACGCTACTACACACAAAACAACAGTTTTAACAGTTTTTGCAACACATTAATTAATACAAATGGTTTATATCACTTCTAGGCAGAAAATACATTTCAATAAAATCAGAACTGTACCCAAAATTGCCAAATGTAACTCAAAAAACTCTAAAATGTAAACTATCCCTTACCTCCCATTAAAAAAAATAATATTTTCTTTTGTCTTACAAAAATTTGAAAACAACAAAATCAGTCCTAATCTAAAATTCTCAAGTCAACATCCATTTTCAGCGAAGCAATTACATTGTTCTGCAATCAAATCATGGCCCATTCCCCATTCGCCTCAAACAAAGTTCCCAACTGTGATTGGTCAACCCCGTTATTAGGCAACGATTATAGGTCAAATCGACCGTCTGGAAAATGTCCATTTCAACCACCAAACACAACCGTTTCAACCCCAACACCGATAAACAACTCGAAAACAAGTATTAGATCCTTGAAACAAGACAAACCACACCAGCTATCGACCGACGCACACTCACAGGCACCCCACCACGAGCGAGTTGCAATAAGAGTTACTCGAAGTCCGTGTAACAGTGTACGGCAAATGAATGTCATTCGACATGGAAAAGTGTTGTACGTCCAAGTAATTACCGTCAACATTGCGTGATTGGTTGAATCAGAGCCTAGACACAGAAAAACTGCCTTTCCGACGAGCAGACCTGTAATTATTACCAACCGGAGTAAATTGCCATCCTCGCTCAAATCAGTCCTTTCTCCAATACATAGCGGTATAAAAAAGATGTCTTCCCTGCGGACGGGTTTAGTACGACACTAGCTCGCGCCTGGAATAAATGCTACCGCGGTAACTGCGAAAATAAAAGGATATTCGATTTGGAATTGCTGCTTTTCGTGCAAGGACACCTCCTTGAAGGATACTATATCGAGAATGTGTAACAGTGCAGTGCATCGGCCGTTCAGCGGAATTGTTGATCCGTTCTCTTTTTCAACTTTTCACTTGTTAAGAACCTGTAACCGCCTTATGCTGCCAACAGGTAAGCCCTAAGGATTTGTTGAATGTTTTATGCTCTGCAAGCCACTAACCGACTTGTTTCCTGGAACAGATTGCTGTTTTGGTTGCGAGGTAAACTGAAAGTTTGTTCAATTTTTAATTTTGTACTCGTCGGAAGTTGGACGCTTGTTTTTAATGAAAGTGCAGTTAGTGGTCTGTCGCCATACAAAGGACTGTTTCCCGGAAAAAATACAGTCGCGGGGAGTTTTTTTCCTGCATTTTTCATTGGCCTGGTGTGTGATGAAATTTGTTCTCAGAATTTTGTAGCAGTTCTTTGTTTGTAAACATGGATTTGGCTTATTTTTGCTTAGTCTCAATAGACATTCTGAAGATTTCAGCCATTGTGGTCTCAGAAATGTTTATTTGCGTGAATCAATTATGATGAAAACGTTTTTTTTGCTAGTTTGGGATTTTGGATGAGATGGATGAGCTAATAAGAATAACAAAACTCAGCCGCATTTTATTAGCTGAGTATCATCTGCTGGAGTCAATGATCTTTTCAGAAAACTGAGAAACATTTTTTTGTTGAAACAAACCTAATAAATGTTGTCTTCTGTTAACGAAATACGATTTCTAATAGCTTTGAAATTGAAAGATATCCTTGATTCATATGGGAGTTCCAATGGATTTTGGAATATGAAACCAACTAGACTACGAAGCTTTTAAGTAAGCCTTCTACTGACAATTCAGAATTGCCCACAGATTTGCTGCAGAGTTCGATAGTTCCAAATTGGTGCCATTTCCTCCACTTTATTAGAAATTAGTTCAGTTAGTTTCGAGATTTCGTCAAGAGTTTATCAGCGTGATCCTCGACCTGATTTCTTTTTATTAATGTGGAGTGTGATGACGAGGTTTATCTCAATCTTTGCAGGCTCTCTAAACTGAATTTGTGACAATGGATTTAATGCGAAAGTTGTGATTGTAATATACATTGATCCCTGTTGCTGTTAAGATGTTGATGTGTATTATAAAACAACATTTGGAGAAGTAAGTGCCTTGAATTTTGTAAGAACCCACGCAAAATAATGAAGAGGTCCTAAAACTTCTTGCATTGCATCACTTATCTAGTAATCCCAGTCGAATACCAAAAATATAAGAGTTTTCTAGAGTCTTTTGGAGATTATAAATT
Organism: Myathropa florea; assembly: GCA_930367185.1. Taxonomy (NCBI): domain Eukaryota; kingdom Metazoa; phylum Arthropoda; class Insecta; order Diptera; family Syrphidae; genus Myathropa; species Myathropa florea. The sequence goes on along the minus strand of OV884002.1, from coordinate 114,505,041 downwards.
AAATATTTTTGTATTTGACACGAAGGGAGCGTTTTAAAGCATGCCTTTTTAATCCAATCATCGTCGATAGCTGCGTGGGTATTATTTTTCGAACACAGGATGCAAAGTTTTAAACCTAACGAAACGAATGTTCATACAGCTAAATCGGTTATCAGATAAAAAACGATTTTTTGAAAATCACTTTCATCACATCGAATATTTCAAACCATGACCGAAGGAAGGGAGATTACATTCAACGAAATAGAATTTACAAATGCAATTCAATGCGTTTTGCAAAAAGCCTTCATACCTTTCAGACACTTCTTGGTAATTGTAATTATATTTGTTACCAGATCTGGAGGGGAATTAAACGGAATTGCGAGGCCTGAAATCGTAATACAGTAGACTTGCGTTAGCGTGAACTCCAGGTAACGTGAACAGATTTATTTTTACATTGACATCTCAAAAACGTGAACAAATCTTGCACGCTCCAAATCGTGAACAACAATTTTCGTACCAAGTTAACATTAAAATTCGAAGAAGCTGCATTTTAATTTGGAATTTGTCGTTCTTTGATTCGTGTCGTCTTGGTCTATTCTTCGTCGTTTTTTGCAAAATATAAATTTTTGTTAAAAATAAAAAAAAATTAATCAAAAGACGTTTAGGAAATAGTAAAAACTTATAACTAAACTTTTAATTTGTGAAATGAAACACATTATTGAATGAATATCCACCGTGAGATTATTCTATTCTTTTGTTAAAATTCAACCTTCGCAAACGTGAACTCTCTCGCAAACTTGAACTAGCTTGGTTTTTAATTGTTCGCTTCATCGCGAGTCTACTTTAATGTGATTTAACACTCCGGAATTCTGTGCTATTTTCTGTCTTCAAATTTCAAAGCTGCTACTATTCAACAACAACATTAGCAACTTAAAAACTAATTAAAATCTCCTCCTAGGCTTCGCATGAATAAATGAAGTCCATGCCATTAAACGTTCATAACTCATTCCTGTTTAGCACAAGTATTATATAAGCCCGAATTCCCCTTCTATTTATATCAGTTTTAAAGTGTGTGATGAACATTTTGAGAGTGTTTATTTTTCATCAAACAACTTTTGTCGTACAAACCGTTGAGTGTGAACTAGAGTTGGGCCGAATAGTGATTTGGCCGGATACCGGACACCGAATATTCGGCCTGCAACTAGGCCGGATAGCCGAATATTTGGCGGCCGGATATCTGCCCAAATTAAAAGTATAACAGTTTGGTGCTCTGATACTCAAATCAGACCGGTACAAGTAAAACCAAGTTAAACATGTTTTTTTTCCTTCTCCTCCACAAGATATTCTTACTTTCTACACAGCAAAGGTTTTGGGACATTTTTGAAGAGGTAAGAGAAGGCATGTGAGATTGAGTTTTCTCCCAAAAAAAAAATACCGCCAACGAGCTTGACTTATATCTCAAAACAGTTTATTTTGAACTGAATAGTGACCCTTGGGCTTGGTGGTCAGTAAATAAATAAAGTCAGTAAATACCCAATTTTGCCCAAATTTGCCAAAACTTATTTTTCATCTCCATGTAGCAGAGTATACAATAAGAGACTCTTTTCTGAAGCATGCGTGCACCCCTGAATGCAGAAAAACTAATTTTCATTCACCATAATTTGGCTTCCAATATTATAATAATAATAATAATGGCGGCGCTACAGTCCGAGGTGGACCTAGGCCTAGCTTCCCACCATCCAATATTAAATTGTTTTTTTTTTTTTTTTGTTGTGTTTTACTGAGAAAACGGCTATCCGGTAATCGGCCGTATATCTAAAGACTATTCGACTCCGGCCCGATATTATAAAAGAGGCCGGATAGGCCGGATACCGAATACTTACCGGATATCTGTCACACCTCTAGTGTGAACCCCGCTATTCACATTTCACTGGTGAAATAACATGTTTTTTTCTCGCGAGTATTTATCTTAGAAGTCATGATACGACATGGAGAACATGCGATCTAAAGTTTTGCGTAAGCTGGAAACCGGGAAAAATAAGTTTTTGAATATTGCTATTTTGTGTTTTATTTTTTGACGATGAAATCAGTGTAACGAGACCGACTTCGGCTTTTTTCAAAAAAAAGTTAAACTTATATATAAGGGGCGCCGTGGCCGTGTGGGTTTGTGCGTCGACCCATACGTACTAGAATTTCAAGTCTAAGTTCAAATACAAGTCCAGAAAAACAATTTTAAAAAAAAAATTGTTCAAGGCTTCACCTCTTTCGAGTCACTGACAATGCTCAAAGAATATAACTGTCTAAAAAAAGCTTCTCAAAATCGCCGTTCTGAGTCGGCATTAAACTGTAGGTCCCCTCCACTCGTGAGAGAACAATAGCACGCACAACACGAGTGGTTGCTGAGAAGCTAGGCCCAGTCCACCTCGGACTGTAGCGCCGCCATTATTATTATTATATATCTCGATATTATACAGTGCGATAATCCTTTGAAGAAATTGGTAGACATTTTTTCTCTGGAGACATTCTGGTTATACCAGAAGACAACTGCTAATGATCCGGCGGAGAGTCATCCTGAAATAATAATTTTCCAGTAGAAATGCTTCTCAGATAAACATTCTTGGCAAAACTTTGTTACCAGTGTAAACATATTTTTCTTAACTTTTTGCCTTTTTTTAATTATTTATTTACTTAATTTTAAATTCACTTCAAAAATGTTTCCTTTATTCTGGATTCCTTGTTTAATAAAATTAAGTGTTTTTTTATTAAAATCAACACAATATTTTTTTAATCTTTAAGAAGAATTTTTTCCAGTGTTAAGACTTGACCAGTGATCGGTTAAGAATGTTCTTTTTAATTGTTTTTCTTAGGTATTTTTAGTAGAATATACTGTATTAAATGCAAGTTTTAGAAGGATTTGAATTCACATCCACGAACGCCCGCTCAGTCGGCAGAGCATTAGACCCTTAATCCGAAAAAACATTTAGAATTTGTAATGATGTGCGATTAGACAACAAATTAAAAAAACGTCGACTCTCGCAACAGGTAGAAGAAAATAAGGGGAAAAGGCATTATTGGCTTTGCTTTTATACAAGGCAAGCGGGTTTCGTGTGAATAATAATTATGGCTGGTTCAAAAAGTCTAATAAGCGAGAAATTCAAAATTGTATAATTTCCTATTGTTAACGTGTTAACAATAAATTTGAATATTTTTGGCTGTGTGATGCACTCTAACTGAACGAGTACCTTTTGTACACGAGGCATTTGCAATTAATCGGAACAGTCGATGGATAACATTCGAATGTTGCAAAAGATTGATTCTCTGTGGATTTCATAAATGCTTTGAAGATCATGTAAAGAATTACAGAATAAGTGCTCTTAAAATATATATAAAAAGGACAAGATTTAAATTGTGCGCCCTTTGTTGGGTATAGGATCTTCAACTAAAAAAATCATCGGACCATTCTTTTTTAAAATAGCGGCTAATCGAGCAGTAATAGTCAATGGTACTCGATATCGATGTTGACCACGCTGCCACGTGCCATACGACCCAAGAAACAAGTTAATGAATTCATGCGCCTTTTCTTAGTGTTTTAATTTCTACCAAGTTCAGACTATTTGTAGAGGGTGGCGCATAAGAAACATTAAGATTTATTTGATGAATAAACTTTTTCTTTCTGATATTATTTAACCTTGGCATTTATTAAAATTTAGATTATGGTTTGGAAACATGTTCACATTATGTTTTAAAGATAATATCTCTCAAATGTGTCCATTGCTTGTTTCGATCTGGCGTGCTCTTTCCAAAGCAGTTTCCATTACTTTTCCTAGAATTTCAGGTCCCAGCGTCCTCACATCTTCTCGGATATTGACCTTAAGCTCTTGTATGGTTCTTGGCTTATTGGCATACACCTTACTTTTTCGGTAACCCTCAAAGAAATAAGTCTGGCGCCGTTAAAAAGGGCGAACGCGGTGGCCAGTTAAAATCAGAAAAATACGATATTATCCAATCACCACAAATTTCTCTCAAGAGAGCCAGGGGAACCACAATTCTGAATTGTTCTCTAGATCGCCTAGATATCACCAACTGCTAAGAACGTCGCCTGGTGGAAGTTTCGGGGTTTTCCTCAATACCTGCTTGCACCCGAGAAATGTTTACATCATTTCGAACTGTACGAGGTCGTCCAGCACGCGGAAGATCGCAGACAGCCCCTTGTTGCTGAAACTGCTGGACCAATCGGTAAATTTTTGGAGCACTTTGTGTCTGAATACAGTGGACGGTCGATATAGTGAACTAATAATAACCGGACCTGTTCACTGCATCTAGATTGTTCATTGTAATGAGCGTATACTGCTTGGAGCAAATTTCATCAAAATGCGTATGTTTTGAAGTATGTGTGGATTGTATGGATACGACCGACCGACTAGTGAGTTTTAGACGTGTTTGTCCATGCTGAAAGGCTCAAAGAAAGAAAAAAAAACATACAATCAGGAACATTCAGTTTCATACGATTGAAATTTTGAATAATAAACTTGATTTAAATGAAAGTCTTGGAAGTCAAACAAATTTGAATATTTTTTAATTACTTCTTGAAATATTTAGGTACTAAATGAAGAAAAATAAATAAAAAAAATGCATAATTACAATACAATAAAATAAAAAAAATAAGATAGAACAAAAATATAGGAATATTCAATTTCATACGACATAATTGGAGCAAAAGCCATAATTGGAGTTTTTGGTTATTCGAACTAATTTGTTTGTCCAGATAATCCCATAAATGTTCGATCGGGTTAATATCTGGACTGTGAGGTGTTTCCATAACTTTGGAACAGTTGTATAATAACCACGTTCGCACTAGCAAAGACTAATGCATGGGGTGAATGTCCTGGTAAAAATGGAAAGTGTTGTTTTTTTTTTTTGTTTTTGAGCACTATTAACTAATTTTTTTTAAAAATTGCCAAATACATTTCTTTGTTTATATTTCTATCAATAAATTCCAAATTTTCAACTCCTTTATGGCTCATGGAACTACATACCATCATTGACTGACCACCATGCTTAGTACCTCTATGAAACTGAATGTTCCTGACTGTAGGTTCACTATAACGAGATTTATTTTGTTCACTATATTTCATTTTAGAATAACCTGTATAAAATTGTATGTGTTCACTATATTGGATTGTTCATTATATCGATGTTCACTATATCGAGCGTCTACTGTAATTGAATGTCGACTTTCAAAATAAAATAGAACCACTTCGATTCTTTGTTCTGTGCTGAAGATTTTCAAAGTTAAATCTGAAAAAAAAAATACCTAAACAAAAAAAGTATTCAATAATTTAATCTTAACGTTTCTTATGCGCCACCCAGTAGTTGCTTTTTTTTTCTTTGCGTTTTTTTCCAAAGATTATGGTTTATGCCAACAAGCCTACAATCAATCTTGCCCTGAAGGAGTAAATTGAGCTCTGTATCAACAAAATTCAGCCACATTTATGCAAAACTGTCATTGAAAAAAAAATTTTGACAAAATGGGTGTGTGTAAGAATGGATTGAGCGCAGTATACAGTTTCTTACTTCGTTTTGGAAATAATGTTATATCAAAAAGGATTTTATTCGAAATATTTCGGTCATAGTTGGCGTATTACAAGGTGGCGTCATTTTGAAGGTTCTGTCTACAAAAACGGAACCTTTATAATTTCGGTGTGTCCGTCCGTCCGTCGTGTCTGTCACACTTTTTTAAAGTAGTTTTTAAAGTAAATAAAAAATCGGCATGAAATTTTGGAATTAGGTACTTCAGGCCTAGATGTCGTTGCCTATGCACCCACATTTAAAAATTGGGGTTATTTGGGGGTGGCTCCAGTATAGGTGAAGTTGCTATTAATTTGCGATGTATTGCGAATCGAAAACCACTTGATGAAGCTTGCTACTGTACTGATGTCTGGCCTCACAGGGACTGGGCGGCCTGCTCGAAAACAAGAAATTTTAAACAATCTCAATGAAGTAGTACAGAGACGTTCCAGGTTCAAATTTGATTCAATTCGAAGGGTAAACATCAGATTGTTATTTCACTACACTCCATTTCAGGAGCCACAAATGCAGACAATGGGTCGAAAAAATATGCGTGCATAAAAACATCTTAAATCGGGACTGTGAGAATCGACGTCAGTCATACCCAACTTTGTCTTTCAAGAGAAAGGTGGAGACAGTTTTTCCTGTAAAGTTAATTGCTCTTAATATCAAAGTTGAAGTGGACAAAGTCCTTCACCACTTTGTGCAGGTTAAATCATAGGGTTTGCTTTTTGATGACAATGTATTTCCTGTTTCTGATCCGCTGTCCTTCACCGCTAAAATCTTATTATCCGATTTTGTTTTCACTCGAATGTTATCCGCGTATGCTAGTTACGACACGGATAGTACTTAAAGGATAGTATTTCTAGTGCAACTTAGTTTTGCGCAATTTTCTCAAATTAAATGTTAAAAATATAAATTGAAAACCCGTCGGCTTTCCCACAATCTTTATCAAGCTTGATGGAGCATCGATAAGACTTCCTTTTTATCCCGCACAGTCTGATGAACTTAGCAGGGGTGTTGAACTCAACCTATACATCTTGTCTCAATGTACGGCTTATTTTTCGGCCTCAAATTCCACACAGTCTGAAAATTTGGTAATGAACAACTTGCCTAAAACAGTCTCATAAAAAAGTTTCCGATTTGTTTGCTTCAATGATTTACTTATTTTAATTTTTAAACATTTTTTTCCTTTCAGATGTTCAAAACTACTACAGCATAATGAAGGACAACAATTTCCCACATTTAAGCCCACTGAAGTCGCCCACGCTTGACCCAAAAGAGCTTCAACCACAACCACCAGACATACTTTGTCAAAACATAAACGGGATCTTTTCCCAAAAACTACCCGAAAGCGAAAAACTCTCCACACCATTGGCTCCAGTTTTAAGCATTGTCAGCAATCCCAGTACCTGTTCTTCACTCGACTACGAGTACGGCTCACAAGAATATCCTCTGTCCGATATAAACCGTTCGGGAGTCTTCTCTTCGTTCTTGCAACGAAGGCCTCGTGGCGAGAAACGACCAATACCCGATGAACAAAAGGATGAAAAATACTACGAACGTCGAAAGCGGAACAACGAGGCAGCGAAGAAGTCTCGAGATGCTCGAAAGATTCGCGAAGACAGGATAGCCTTTAGGGCGGCTCTCCTGGAACAAGAGAATTCGATTTTAAGAGCACAGATACTTGCTCTGCGGAATGAACTGCAGACCGTGCGCCAGATGTTAGCTAGTGGAACAAATGGAGTTCGACAGCCGTAAAAACATCCGTTGTGCTATACCGGTGTGATTTTGTAAATAGTTATCCAATTAAGTGATGTAGATACATTGATAAATTATTTTGTTGAATGTGATTAAGTATCTTAAATAAAGTGAATGTTACTAAAATTTTAATTTGATTGAATTGTAGCCAAGAACATATCGAAGGCGAAGTTCTTAAAGAAGTCATACGATAATGAATCCCCTTGTCGAAGTCCGGTGCATGTTTCAAACGAATATCAACATTTTCGTTCGCGTTTTACTTCGAAACACAACCAAAACGGAGCCAAAGCAAAGCATCCTGCCATCCGACCTGCCGAAACCAAGGCAACAACCCTTATTTTTTTCCGAAAGTGAGTTCGAAAACAATCGAAATGCTGAGCACGAATATTTATTTCGATCGAAACTTGGAGAATGACTGATTGTTATAAGAGAGTTCCCTGTCTTCCATGACATCGCCAATAATTTGTTTGTTACTGTTCAACGTGGGCATTCAATTTTCAACTAACTGGTCATCTCTAATGTTAAGAAAAAATTACTATTTCATTTCTGACTATAATATCGATCAATTAACAGTACCACAGGTACATCTAGATGATTTGAAAAAATATATATTGAGCTGATAGCTGATTTAAATCGTTTTTGTATAGCTCTACTGTACCACCGCACTGCATTATCACTCTCCCACAGTTTGCCTTGCTCTGAGATTTGAAAGTCAGACATGTCAAAACAAGTTTACATTTGTTTTGAAATAGGGACATTTTTACGTTTATTTTCCGTTTTGTTGTTTAAAAATTCAATTATTTTGTGTGTTTGGACATGTCCTCCTTCACCAAAGAGCTTATTCGTCATGGAGAAAAGCACAACACCCAAAGCCTACAAGAGCTAATTGCAAAAACATCAGCAAAAGAGGTAAAAATAATTTGCGCCAAAAAACCATTCAGGGAATTTAACATTCAGAAAATTCCATGAGTTAGCTTATCGCGTCTCTAAAAGGCAAATTGGGACGTACGGATTGTGCAACCTTTTGGAATTACCTCCTTCAAGGATTCTCCAATGATGTAGACTCTAAATTGAAGCGTTTCGCTTGTGTCCAAGCGTTCCTTTCGGAGATCTCCAAAGTGGAACTGACTTACAAGCAAACCTACGACTTGATCACAAGACTATGTCTGGATTTGCCAAGTTTTACCAGTGATCAGCTGGTTGAAATCGTGGAACATTGTGTGGAAGGAATTCGGATTGGTGATCCGAAATGTGTTGGGTAAGAACTTCTTCACATGAACTGCGAATTGGAATGGTGCTTATGACTGCTTTTAGCTGGAAAGACCTCCTACCGGAGACGATTTCTGTCTTGAGTGGTGCTTCATCTTTGAATGTAAATGGTATGCTGATGACTGGAAGGGAGTACAGAGACACAATAGTGAAAAACATCTGCTTCATGAAGTGGCCAATAGAAGTTCTGACACCAATAGCTGATATGTTTCGGTAGGCTCTTAACTTTGTCTTATGTTCTGTCTAATGATGTCATATTTTGCAGGGAACTTTCATTGTCACCGAGTGAAACATCGATTGTACTCAATAAGTTCTCGACAAGTCTTCAGAGCATGGCTCCTTCGGAGTTGCCGGCGTTGTCTTATCAACTCTTCTCGATGTGCCGTACTGCCTCACAGATTGTCATACCCATTCTGGCCTTGGAGAAGTATTTCTATAGGTTCTACTACAAGAAGCTATTTGCTGACATCAACAGCAATTCGACGGACTTCAACAGCATCGGTGAGGGATGCCTGATTCTTGTGATGACGAGTGGATAAAAGTTTTGCTTTCATTTGCAGACGCATTTTCGGATAAGGAACTTCGCGAGGCAGAGGAGACAATCCTTCATCATTTGAATTACTGCACGCAGTATAAGATTAATGAAATACAACTGTGTATTGTTTTTAGGGTAAATATGATGCGCTGTCTGTCGATTTGCAGATATTTTGTTAATTTTTGACATCTCATCCCGGCAGGCTTCTGTCCGAACTTTAGAACCATTCGATAAAAGTTTCAACCTTTGGGGAATCTTTCAGACATCTTTCCTGCTATAACACCTCTACATCTCCTCGATCTCGCGCTTCTCGTGCTCTTTCATTTCCTTTCTGAGAAGCCGGTTCTCTTCGTTTCGTTTCTGTTCATAGAGCTTACGAACAGCTCTCGTAGTTCGGCGTAGCGTTACCTGGTAGGATTTTTGCTTTGCTGCATGTGCCTGCCAGCAATCGTTGTCAAACCAGGGGTTTTTCCGTGGCAGAAACCCAGCACATCTGTAGCGGCTTCTCTGATGGCTTTTTGACGTTTCCATTCTTCGTCTATTGTACAGGCGACGTCGAACTTTCGGAGATTTTCAGGGAGACTCGTTCGAGAAATTTCTTGGTAGTCTGTTGCGATTGTAGATTTCTGACGTCAAATCGTGGTTCTCTTCCTCGACTCCGTGTCCGTGTCCTTACCATGACAACAAGGAAATGGTCTAAGTCGGTGTTGGCACCTCGTAACTTTCGGACATCAAGAATACTGAAGGAGTGTCTGACGTCGATCGCAACGTGATCAATCTGGTTGACGGTTGAATGGTCAGAGGACAGCCATGTCCCTTTATGGGTATTTTGGTGTGGGAAACGCGTGCCAGCTACAGAGAGGCTCCGCCCTGAGGAGTAGTCCACAAGCCGGAGTCCGTTTCCTGATGTGTGCCTGTGCATGCTGTGTTTTCCGATGACTCTAGCGAAGATTTCTTCTTTTCCCAGCTGTGCGTCTCGATCTTCGTGTCGTTGGTTCTAGGAGATCATAGAACTCAGCCTAGCCATTATCATCCTTCTCCTCTGTCGGGGAGTGGACACAACTCGGGCAAATGTTGTCGAATACAGCCTTGAGCCTTGTTACGAGGCGATGGCTTAAGACATTTTGCCTCGAACATCAAATCCCCAGCCAAATAAGCACTGCCTTCGCTCTCTGTAGGTAGGTAAAAGTGGGTGGCTAAGATGTGCACTTAGACCAGAGTTGATCCATTGTGCAGCCACATGGTTTGACTGAGGTCAATCCAGTAGAGTGTGTGGTTGTTAGTGGGAAACCATTTACTAAGGGGAACCACACTGAGTTCGTATAAGTTTTCAAAGAAGTGGGCCGCTAGATGAAGGCGTCGAAGACACGCCAGCGCCGGACAGGAGCAGAGAAGGTGTGAAACGCTTTCCACTTCCTCCTCGTTCAAGCAGCTTCTGCTGGCATGATTTCGCTCACTGAAATAATCGCCGCAATGGTCCACCGCACTTCCTAGATTGTGGTCATGCCCGCTTTATAGCAGTCTGTGGTCTCCTCGAGTTCATCGGCTGCACGTGGTCTGTTCATTGGCTTCACATTCCACATGCAGAACCGAAAATCATTGTCCTTTTTCCGTTTTGCTGTTGTGACAGTAAATCCGTCCATATCCGAGGCAGGTTGTCGCTTCTGGGCCCTTACTCTGTATTGCTACTCTAATATGAAATTACTCGAATTCGCAAAATCGGTACTCTCTAACTCTAATAGCAAAGTCACATTTTCGAAAATCGAGTAGTGTTGGGTTGCCAATCGCAAAGCACTTTCGCATATTTGTGCTATTCGAATATCGATACAGAGTAAGGGCCCTGAACTCAGAGTTTTTTACGTGGTAATGAAGTTAACCCCACGTACAACCTCCAACTGAGAGGACAGGTCCATATGTTTAGCCCCTGGGAGTCCGGAAGGATCCGGTGTCGACAGCTTGTGAGCGCCGCCGTTGGCGCTGAGAGAAGAAATCATCCACCGCCTTCTCTATTCCAGGGTCCCGACCTAACCGTGGAAACCAGGTAACTTCTACTAACTGGAGTTGTGGATGCCGCCGTTGGCCAATAAGTTGATCAGCTCCCCCGCTGCCATCCTAAAAGAGCGATAAGCCCTGGTAGGCTTACTCTCCTCCCTCTCTCATTTGCAACCGCCCAGACGTCGCACAAGGGTTGTTTACCCCGTCTTCTGTCGAAGCTACTAGGCTCTCGAATGTCACCATGGGGAGGTGAGAGGAGGAGTTCATAAACAGAGGCTAAGTGTGGACGCTTAATCGTCCCAGTCCTGCTATATGGCGCAGAAGCATAGACTTTGTCAAAAGCGGATGAGGTTGCTCTTGGCTGCTTTGAGAGAAAAATTCTTCTGGTGATAGAGGGTGAGTGGAGAAGAAGATATAACAACGAATTGTACGAGCTATTCAGCGACATCGACTTAGCCAGAAGGGTGAAGATCCAACGATTAAGATGGCTAGGTCATGTAGAGCGAATGGAAACCAATGCTCCGGCCCAGAAAGTCTTTGAATCCACCCCCAAGGGCCGGTGCAGTAGAGGAAGACCGCGACGTAGCTGGCACACGCAAGTGGAAAGGGACCTCAACCAACTGTGCGAAACTGCAGGCAGCTAGCTAAAGATCGAGCTGGCTAGAGACGCTTGTTGGTTGAGGCCCAGGTCCACCCCGGACGCTGGTGCCTGTATAGTTCGCATGTCAACGCTTTGAAAACCCGGCATATACTTCGTTTCAGCCTAATTCACCACAAAAACCACCTCCAATTTAATGCCAGCAAAAGGGACGTTCAACTGGATAATCAAAAATAAATTTCATGATCTCAAATTGTGCGCCAGTGAATTCTGATCCGAAATTCCGATCTGATAACTTGCCTTGCTGTTTTCTAGTCTCAGTTGTATATTTGTTATCCATGCAGGCAACAACTGAAGTTCTCTGGATACGAACCCTGATGTAGACCAATTCTAATTGTTTAGCAGATTATGTGAGAAATCATTGTTAAATTGCTAATTAGCACCAGAATCAGCTAACTCGTATAGACACTTCATTTCCCAAGTAAATCATTCATCAGATCCTTTTTTTTTGTTTTACAGAATTTCCTTTCAATTCCCGACGTAATACTTACACCGTTTGTCCTCAGCGCCATTTTATCAATGACTCGTGCAAACCGTGAACCAGAATCCCGTCTAAGCTCGTCAGTGATGCTTCCATTTCTTCGCAGCGTAATAAGGAACAACAACGACGAGAAAAAATTGGCACAGTATTCAGTCTGGTGTCGTGACTGCTTACAGAGAAGTCAAGTGGATTTGGATCTGATGTTCACGGTGATGATCAATCAGAACAAAGAAGGCAAAGACACCATTACACCGGGACTAGTGAATCTGGCTTTTACTTTGCTCAAGTCAAAGCACTCGGCAATCAATCAGCTTGGGATGAATTTCTTGATGAAATTCGTACGAAAACGTTTCATTTTTGGTCAAGGAGTTGTGAAAAAGTTGACCGAATGGATGATCGTCGATCAGGAAGCACTTCAATACTCAGGTTTGTTCGAAGTTGCCAGGTTTTTGGAAGTTTCTTAACGAGGGTTTTCTTTTAGAGTGTCTCACGTTATTGAGCACAAGTGATACGTTTACTGTGTCCGAGTGTGTGAAGTCAATCAATTATGTTCTTGATTTCCTCCTTTGGGTAAGAATTCTTCGAGATGTGAGGTTATGAATGTAATTCAATGGGATTCTTTTCAGATTCCTGGGGAACAAGCGATGCGAATGATGACGTTCATATTGCCCATTCTCAAGATCTCACCTGCTGTGCGGGATTCGTTTATAGAAATCCTACAAAAGGCTATGAATTCAAGGTAAACCATCAAGTTGTCCAGCTCTAGGAAACTGTTTAACTCTTGTCATTGCCAGTGATCCAAAAACCTGTCGAATGGGTGTGTATGGATTTTGTATGATTCTCAAACAGCTCAACAACAGCAACTCTCAACGCAGCTCATTGAATGCGTCCGGCATATGCACTCAGCAAAGCATTTCTGGGTTTTCTCTAATGTCCCAAGCAACTCTGGGCAGTCGAAGCAATCCGCAGAGGAACTTCGACATGCTCACACTCGAAATCATTGGTCTGTTGCGAAATTGTTTCAGCCACAATTTAGACATAAAGTGCACTTTGTATGAAAGTAAGTAATCGACACAAAACTAACTTCAGTCGACTATATGTCCGCGTTTCTTTCTAAAGATCTTCAACGTGCCGTGGAACTTAACCGCAAACTTGTTCCTCATGTCCTCCAGTTCATTGACTCCCACTTCCGTTCGTACTTTGAGATGGAAAAAAACGATGAGGAGAAGATGGTAGTGAAGGTTCATTTCTCGAAGCTTCTCTTCAGTGTCGCTGACAATGACAACGAAATTGAGGTTAAGGACAACTTGGGAAAGCTGATTATCTTTGTGAGTCATTGCTTGAAGGCTTACGACAGATTTGAGCATGCATATGACACAAATGGAATGTGTACGATCTTGGCGACTGTGATCGAGCACATTGTGTCGAAGGAATTGCGCTTGGAGTCACCGGTAAGTGGAACTACACAGGGTGCGCCATTTTTTATGACGGTATGTGAATATTGAATAACTTTAAAAAAACAACTGATTTCCATATGTGAGGTATCTTTATTTAATTTGGTCCTTTGCAATTTATTTAGACTATGTATTGAATACAACAGCAATCATGTGGCCGCCTGTGTTGGTCAACGTCAATATATAATACTTTTTCTAGCATCTCGGACAGTATAGCCAAGATTTCGTCACGAATGTTTGCCTTGAGCTCGTCAAAAGCCTGAGGCTTGCTAGCGTACACTAGCTAGCGAAGTCCGGAGGGTTCAAATCTGAAGATCTGGGTGGGCAGTCCACGTCGCCATTTTTTGACAGCCCACGTCCAGAGACTTTTCGTTGCAGAAACTGTATTGTTTGAATTGCAATGTGGCCTGGCATCATCCTGTTGAAACCAGTAACCGTTCAGGCCTTTTTTTCACATATTTGTGAGCCAACAACCATTAATAACGATTCGCATCGACTGTTTCGCCTTCTCTGAAAAAATGGCCCAATGTTGGTTTTGTCAAAAATCCGCCCCAAACAGTCACTTTTTGGTCATGCAACAGTGTTGTATGGATCTCGTGTGGATTTTGCGTTGCCCAAATGCGTCAATTTTGCTTGTTAAAGGTGCCAGAGAGTGTGTGAAATGGGCCTCTTCTTTAGTTCCTATATCCCCCTTGGCCATTGGTCCTCGACTACGCTTTCGCGCTATCGCGTTTCATTTTTAGAAATGTGCCTTAACTCTCCCCAATTGCCAGGCTTCATTCTCTAACGTTCTGCGACAAGTTCTCTTTGGACCGCCAGGTCTTCTGCCATCGTGTGCTAAGTGGTCCCATGGCATAGCTTGGTAAGCTGTACAGCTGTCACCCTTTCGTAGACTGTGACCAATCCATTGTCCCTTCCGGCGTTGTATAGTGATGCCTATTAGTTCCCGACCCATTCTCTCGTAAAGATGCTCAATGGAGATACGATCGGGCCAGAAAATTCGCAATGTGTTACTTAGACGAATGTTTGTAGCTTTCTCGCGATAGTGGTGGTGGTCACTCTCCACGTGCTGCATCCATAAAGAAGCACGAACAAAACATTGGCCCGACGAAACAGTTTCAGCTTAATGTTGACGCTGATTGCATTGGTACACCAAATGTTGTGTGGCATGGGTTGGGGAAACCATAATCGTGGTATACGGAATGCGGATTTTGCCTTAGAGATTCTTTGAGGAGTATCCAATTCGGTTCCCCCATCAGTTGACACAGTAATTCCAAGGTACTCGAATTCATATGCTGTTTTCCATCGGTTACCCAGCAATGCATATTTGGGCTGATGAGTTCAGTTCAAGGCTGATTATTTTTGTTTTCTGTGTATTTCTTTTCAGTCCGAATATGTGTGCTTCATTCTCCACCCTTGATGTCATTTCGTGGAGGTCCATTCTCTTATGTGCAAGTAAGCATACATCGCCCGCGAAGATGCAGTCTTGTCTTACTCCACTTTGAATCTCGAATTCCTCTGATAACCTACCTCTATGCAACACGTGGCATTTGGATCAGTCGTATGTAGCCTTGATAATAATAATACTAATAATGGCGGCGCTACAGTCCGAGGTGCGTATTCGGGCACTTACATCGGAGAGCTCAGTCCGATTTGGGTGTATATTGCTGCTGAATTAACGGTTCAGAACTGTAGCAAAATGCTCCTTTCACCTTTTGAGCTGATCCTCATCCGAAGTAAGTACAGAACCGTCTAGACTTTCCACTGGGTGATGATTAGAGCTACGACAACCAGCCGGCACTTAAGTGAAACGGTTCTGCTGTCACACCTACTTACAGCTTCCTTTGCTACAGCGACCAGTGCGTTGATAATGTCACCCTTGTCACGTCGCACACTACACTGGACTTCTCTCATATCCATACGATATAGGAATTCTAGTTCACTTCTCTTTCAAAAAATCCAAATTTGCTTCAAAAAATCAGGTTAAATGTCAAACATTCGAGCGACTATGACCTATAGGCAATATTGTTTGGGTCAATTTCCACTTTAAACGGAAACAAATGCAAATCACCCTTCAAAGTCCACTAACGCCAAAATGACAGTGGCAATACGACTCGGCAACACAGTCTTACCGCTTTCACCAAACATCGGAACGTCTTGGGCGTTAATAAACGGCATGCCAACGATATCCCACTGTCCCGTATTAAAAAAAATAATCGACACCGAACGACGAATAGTGTTATCAGACGGTGCTTGTGGCCACGATATTTTCTATTTTATTTCTATTCTATTTCTTGTGAAACGACAATTATGAATATACAGCGGCGCTATTTCAGCGCGTTATTTAGGTTAAAATTGTGCTGAACTTACGTTTCAAAACCATTATCTACTCAAGTCAATCGGTCGATAAATGTCAAAGTTATTCAATAAAGTACGGCGCACCCTGTAGCATGAAAGGTGTTATTCGTTCGGATTCCCCTTCGGTGATGTTCATGAACCTAATTCTCTTGAATTTTCTCTTTCAGACTGGGTCACTAACGCATTTGAAGAGCGAAACTGTGATGCAGAAGTTAAACCTCCTCGAGGGACTGATGTGTTACTTGATTCTAACTTCAACTGAGAACAACGATAATGTAACAAAGATCTTGAACTTATTCAAACAGCATCATTCGATCACAGAAGGCTTGAAAGTACGCTCTCTGATTTTTCCGATTTGTTAATTTTCCTCTGACTGTTCTCGCCCAAACTGAACCTCATTTCATTTTCCAGAGTCTGGGCGGAGGAAAGAAAGCAGTCAAACCAAAGTCCAAAAAGGACGCTAACGACACAGAATCGCAAAATACCACAATCAACGGAGTGGTTGTGAAGAAGATCAGCACAAAGCCAACGAATATATGGAATCTCTCCGACATTGAAGTCTTCTTAAGACTCTTGCACGAGTAAGTGTGTTAGGTGACAAATCTGTTCGCATATTTCTCTATTTACAACAAATTCCAGAGACTCAGTTCCATTTGCAAAAGCAAGTGCAGCAGCTCCTCTTCGCAGCAACCGGGAACTGGTGCGTTACATTCACCAAGTTACTGCAGATCACATTGAAAGTCTGCGCCACCAGCCGGCTTACAAACAACTCTCGTCTAGTCTACGGGTCCTGAAAAATCTAACTGATGTCACGAAAATCATATACGAACGATGTATCAAGCTGCTGCCATCGCTGTGGAAAAACTTTGACCTTCAAACCGCTGCTTTGTGTGCAGAGTGTTTCTTTCAGAGTCTGAACACAGCCAAGACAGTGTTTGGAAAGAAATTCGATGAATTCATGAAGGGAGTTGGTAAGACGCGACGGCAAACACACTTTTTCCGATAATCCGTGAGCTGCTTGCTTTAGATTTTCATCCATCTCATTCGACTGGACACAAGGAGGCAATAACTGTGATTCAGGAGATCATAGATGAATACATGCGTGATGAGGAAGACCTTCGCGAGGAGGCTAATGCAAGTGCTGGAGCTAGGATACCAATCACCCTTTTCCAGTGTCTAGAGATTCTCTACGATAACAAATCGTATAGTGATCGACTCACCATCGAAAGCTACACGTGGTTGCTTGAGTTTTGCAAAAACAATGAAGTCTACACCAAGGAAATGGGTTTGGTTCACAAGCTGCTGTTTATTCAACGTCAGAAGACGCACTCCGGCATGTTCTTTAACACGATTGCGATGCACCTAGAGAAGGTCATCGGACAAGTAACTGATGAGGTAAGCAAAAGTTCTGTGTACAAATTCTCCTCATCCCTCGATGGTCTCTCGTTCTAGCCCGACTTGGAGTTGAATTTCGAACTGAAATCGATCACTCTCACCAGTGCCGAGTCGTGTATCAATCACCTCTACGAAACCCTGCGCAAGCAAATCGAAGACGTTGAGTTCTTCATCTCCAAGGCAGACAATCTTCACTACAAGCTTAGAATTATTCCCGAAGACGAAAGAGATATGTGCTTGGCATCCCTCAAAAGTCTGGAGCGGTCAATCTGTTCCCAACTGATACACATTTCCAACACCTTGTTGCGCCTCTCAAACGTGACCATTCCTCTGGGCAATTGCATGGAGAATCTTCTGCGGATCCTCATACAGACGTACACTTGTCTGAAGAACCTCGCAAAACATTTCCTCAGTCGAAGCGCAACGTCGAAGCTGTCAATTCAAGGAACCAAGTAAAGAAATGGAATACACCCTAAGCCCAGTGATAAACTGAGTTTCTTTTTCAGATTTGACCACCTGTTGCAAGTCGTTGGCAAACCGTTGCCTACGAACATTTACGCTCTCATCACCTACATCGAGGCGAATATCTTTGAAGACCGCGCGAAAGGCAAACCAACGAACCCACAAGCGGAGAAGGCTAAAATTCTCCGTGAGACCAAGCAAATTCCCCGTCTGATTCTTTTCATTGAGAACTTCAATAAAAACGTGATCCTCCTGAGCAAGAAAACGAACGAAAAACTCGCAAGTTTCCTTCATCTTGGCACAGTGCGAGACTTTCGAATCAAGACTGCGGACTTGAAAGCAGCTATTGATGATTCCCTGTCACATTGCAGTGACATTGAAGATGATTCCGATGGGGAAAAACAAATTCCCATGGACGAGGAAGATGCACAACAAATTGAAGAGGAAACTCTTCTGGATCAAATCGAAGCTGGCTCATCTGCAACCGAACCGGATCCTCTGTCAGAAAGTGCTCCGGCAGCGAAAAAATCGAGTAACACTCCGACGCCGGGCTCTGAAGAAGAGATACTTCAGCACGAAAGTAATGCTTCCACAAATTCACAACTTCTGAAAAATTTGGCGAAGATCAATTCAAAATCCAAGAAGCGATCTCTGAGGAGTAGTGACGCCAATGCTGTAACCACTGCACCACCGCCAAAGAAGCCAAGAGGACGGCCGTCAAAGAGGGACAAAAAGTCAACGTAGTTATGACTAAGTCGTTCTGTTTTGTTTATGTGTTAATACATGTGAATGTAGATTATTTATCTCCGCTGCCATAGAATAAAGCGCGCTCTATTTTTTTATTAGATATTGTTCGTTGCGGTTGTTTCTCTCAAATTTATCACTGCCGATACTTTTGAAGAAATTGAACGTCTTATGGCTGACTGAGTTATTTACATGTCCAGTCAGCCATAACGTCCTTTAATCGCTATTGAAGCAATCGAAGTGGAAGACTAGTTTCAGACCCAAACTTTAAACGTTCACAAATAGATAGGGACCAACTATCGGTGACTTGGTCTAAAGCTGAACTGAAATTATACGAAATTATCCTAATGAATTTGGGCCTATATACTTTATTGAGTCCTCAGTGCGAAGAAAAAGCCAAGTAGAACTTATGTTGTTAATCGTAGTTTAAGTTAGGTTAGGTTAGGGGGCTGCTAGTGAATTCACTAGCACACTTAGACAATATTAGTCCATTGTGATACCCATAGTCAGACTACTACCACTGATCGACCGCTCCAGTGATAGTGCCGTTAATTTGATCACAACGGCAAATGGTAACTGGACCAGATTAGTTAGTTTAGTTTAGGTTCAACTGGTCGACTGCAGGTTACCAGTCTCACTTAGGCCCATAGTGGTACCATCCGGATCGGGTGCTCACTCAAGTCATCGAAGAAGTAGGCTCTTAGGTAGGTTCTCTTACGGGTGAAGAGGGCCCTGAAACTCATGGAAGGAACCGACAGGAAAGTGCTGTTAGAGAATTCGTAAAGAAACTTTTCTCAATGCCTTAACTCAATGTTCGTAACAACGATTTCGAAAGATACGAGTACAATAGAGTATAAAGGGCCATCCAATAGGGAAGTGTTCTGTTCGGCCAACGTTCCGCGAGCTTCGCCAATGGTTCAGTAAACGATGAACCAGTACCGGTACGTCGGCGAAACGCATAATCTGTCGAAAACATCGTCGCTGAACCTGAGAATGTGCACGTGCAGAAGAATCCGAGGCAGTCGATTTCGCGTCGCTCACAAGAACTCTGCCTTTCGCAGAACACAACCTGGCGAAGTTTGCGTTGTGACTTGGGTCTGCACCCGTACAAAATTCAACTGACCCAGGCGCTGAAAGTATATTACCATAAACAACGAAGTGTGTTCGCTGAATGGGCTCTGTAGCAGTTGGAAACTGACCCCAATTTGATGATGATGATGACTGATGAGGCTCAGTTTTGGATAAATGGGAACGTCAACAAACAAAATTGTTGAATTTGGGATGATGTGAATCCACATGAGATCTAAGAGCGTCCAATGCATCCCGAAAAAAATCACTCTTTGGTATGGAATTTGGGCTGGCCATATTTTTTTGAGAACGGCGTTGGTCGGGCATCACCGTCAATGGCGCCATAGCCTATGGACGATATAGGTCGATGATTTTGGCCTAAATTGGATGATATGGACACCAATGATATGTAGTTTCAACAGGACGACGCTACGTGCCACACAGCTCACGCCACATCGGAAATTCTGCACGAGCCAATTGAGGGCATGGTCATCTCACGTGGAGGTGATGTAAACCACAGTGGCTCACAGAAACAACTTTACCCATAACCCAAGCTCAAATTTAAAACAAACATAAATAACCCCATAGGGAAGGTATGGATTGCCCGAAGATTGCTCTCGGAAACAAGTGGAGACTTCAACCAAGAGTGATGCACTGGATATACACTGCAATAGTCAAACCGATACTAACCTAGACGTAGATAGACTTGTTTAAGAGTAGCACTACAGCCTACTTTCACCATCCTCTTGGAGATTGTTTCCTTTTAGAATCTAGCGGCTACGAAGGTGACTTTGCGACTACAAAGGGGAACCAGTGGAACTGATGATGATGCTGATGACAGCACTCTCAGCTTTTCATATTCGTTCCAAGACTCACGTTCCTGTCTTTCGGCCATAGAATTGGAGCGGCAGCGTATGTTAAGCACATTAATTTCCGACCTTGACAGCATATTTAATTGGGTGGGCGCCGTGGCGTAGTGGGTAGGTGCGTCGACTCCTACGCTCGAGGTCGTCGGTTCGAATCTCGAAAAAGAACATCAAACATTTTTTTCACGGCTCCACCTCTTTCGAGTCACTGACAATGCTCAAAGAGTATAACTGTCTAGAAAAAAAAAGCTTCTCAATCTCGCCGTTCGGAGTCGGCATTAAACTGTAGGTCCCCTCCGCTCGTGACAAAACAATAGCACGCACAACACGAGTGGTTGTTGAGAAGCTAGGCCCAGGTCCACTTCGGACTGTAGCGCCGCCATTATTATATTAAAAACAATAGAGTGGAATTTAATGTTTCCAAAACTCAATGCTGTCTATTGTCAGTAAAGCGAACCCTTAATAATCAGCCATTATTCCTGAATGGCATTTGCATCGAAGAAACCGAGAAACTTTCCATCCTCGGTGTGTGTACCAACTCTACACTTAGTTGGAATGATTACATATTCGAGGTCGACATAAATGCTGCGAAATGTCTAGGTTTCCTAAAACGATGCAAGAAATACTTCACCCTCTCTGATTCGGCTTCTATTTATAAGGCCTTCATTCGCCTCAATCTTGAGTACAACACTCAAATCTGGCCTGGTGCTCCCAAGACATATCTGCACCTACTTATTCTATCAAGTAGTACAACAGTGAGCAATAAAACTTATAGGACACAGTAATATCGCAAGGTCGATAGACTCGCTCGAACAATGTCTCATCCCTGTCATTGTTTTATCGCTATTTTTACAAACGATGCTCAAGTGAGCTAGGCAATTGCATTCCTCCCCTCCATGAATTCACGCGTAATACTCGTCTCGCCAGGAATGCTCATCAGTTCACCCTTAAGCCTGTTTTCGGACATACAGTTAAGTTTAGAGAGTCGTTTTTTAGCCGCATCACACGAATATGGATTGCTCTTCCTAGCCCGATATTTCCACACTCACTCACTCAATCCGCAGACATTTAAGATCAATGTGCACAGGTACCTCCTCTCCCTTTCTCCCTCTGTACCTTCGGCCCATGCTGTGTCTTGATTCCGGGCAAGGGTATTCGTAGCTCACATAGGACACACAGATGTTTCCTATATTTTCCCCATAAAGCTAAAATTCTGAAACAAACGGATAAGATAGACGGGAAACAGTGCGAGCATGGAATTTTAATCAATTTTGCAGAAGATATCCCCAGCATTTCGTTTACCTGTCTATTGCATTGCCTTTAAAGCGGGATTGGAAGTAATTCAAAAGACAGCTAGCTTACTCTTAAAGAGTCAGATAGATGATATGACAAGCGGCCATCATCGACTAGATTCAGAATGGTGAAGTCTGGAGTCTTGTATGGTAACAAGACTAATGTGGCCTCTAATGGATCTCAACAAAACCGAAGCACTGCTATTCGTAAGCAGAAAGATGTTATACGACTCGTTACTGAACAAAGAAAGAAAACGGAGGTTCTCCAAAATTACTTCTTAAGATGATATAGAGATAAGGAAGAGGAAAAGACAATCCCAAGCTATCTCGACGCGATAAGCCGCAATACACTACGTAAGTAGAAGAACTGTCAAAAGTGGATATACAAAAAATCCCCACACAGCTCTCCACTTGTGTGTGCCACCTTAATCGTGGATATTCTCTGTTTCTTTGTATCATAGGCTTAGAGCCCGCTGGAGCTAAGTTGTCCATACGTTTAGTCATTTTAGACGTTGTATTCGTAGAGGCTAAATACATGTCGCTCTTCAGTTCATGATTGAGTTTTCTCCGTCCTGGCGATGGGAGGATCAAAGATCGCAGTCAGAAACTTTCTCTCGAAAAGACCAAGACATTCTTTATCCTCTTTTGATATTTTCTATGACTCTATGACCAGGACTGGAGTGATCAATATTTTATGGAAAGCCGGCTTGGTCTTTTGAGGGAGGGCTGCATTAAATCTTGTTATTGATGTTCGTACTACTACTTACAATGTAAACGAATTCCTTGGTTAACGTTTAAATCGCCCAATAAATTCCAGTCCTTACTTTCGCTACCACAATTTTCATCCATTTTATCCAACATTTCCTACCACCATTAAATCCATGACGCGGATCCTCCTTAAGGAGTAATTATTTCGCTGTTTTATAACAAATTGACTTTTCAAACTTCAGTCACATGAGTTACAAGCTTTAAAAAACCATTCAACACAACTGATACCAACCCCTTGTGTGCATTTAACTTATACTAGGCCAGTGGAAAAAAAATTAACCATTAATTCATAAAATATTCCCCACTCATTCCCCCCAAAGAAGGTGGCAAAGGGGTGGGCAAGACGACGCAGCCGGGTATTTCAAAACTCGTTCCCCCATCGGAAAAAAAAATAGACAAAATGAAAAGTGAGACAAGAAAAATGACAGCGAGGACGAAAGTTTTTTTGCCCCGCTTCAAAAAGGGGGCATATGATGGTGGAAAGGGAAAAGAATCTACTTATTAGCCCCAAGTTGACATTAAACTGATAAGAATACCATTGAGGTTATTATTCAAATCCACCCACCTATACACACCACGCCACCACTGCAGTACCGTCTAATAGGCTTTTGAAAGCGATAATTTTTTACTTTTCCGCAGAAGAAGATGAAAAACCGCAAAAAAAACGTTGAAATGAAAAACAAAGAAATGGAGACTTCATTGTTTTCTTTCAAAAATGATAATCGCTGGAAATGGAGGTGTTGTGGTTTCATCGGTTTCAAAATGGCAGAGTGGAATTTTGAATTTGTGGATCGATTGCAGTTTATTCACTGTAAGTATTTAAATAACTGTCATTCCAACAAAAGTTTCCATGGAAATATGTAATAACAATTTTTACGTATTTTATCGTTTAAAAAATTGGGCGCTGTGGCCGTATGGGTTTGTGTGTCAACCTATGGCCACTAGACTTTTATGTCTAGATTCAAATCCAAGTTCAGACAAACAAATTTTCCTAAAAATGCTTCACGGCTCCACCTCTTTCGAGTCACTAACAATCCTCAAAGAATGTAAATGTCTAGAAAAAGCTTCTCAATCTCGCCCATCGGAGGCGGCATTAAACTCTAGGTCCCCTCCACTTGTGGGAGAATAATAGCACGCACAATGCGAGTGGTTGCTGAGAAACTAGGCCCAGGTACACTTAGGACTTTGACGCTGCCATTTTTATTATTATTGTTGTGTATTACCGAAATTTGAGAAAATGAAAGAAAAATATTATCTGTATCCTATTCAAGTTTATTACTTCATTTTCCTTTTTTAAAATCTACACTCTCGTTACCATGCGGCAAAAGTTCCGTTCCCCACGGCAAAATCCAACTGCTAGCAAAACTCGTCGTGTGCCCATGTAACTCTTCGTTCTACTTCATTACATATTCTTAAATACTTAATCTTACAGAGGCAACAGATTTGCCAAAAATGGGTATACAACAATTATCATCCTTAAAAAAAATACTGTACTAAAGAGTCTTCTAATAGAGACTTTCGAACTTTGACAGTTGATAGTGTCTATATTGTTGAAGCTACATCTGTCAAATTGGCTGGCATTTATTCAGTCTGTTTTGCCAAATCACCACGAATAGTGTTCAACAACACGTGCAAATGATAAAATTGTTTTATCAAAATGGGTGATCTATTTGGGCAACGTTCCGCGCGCTTCGCCCATTTTACGGTCGCTATAATCGTCCGGCCGAGAGAACTATTCGCAGAGTGGTCGATAAATTTTAGTCCACTGGTTTAATAAACAATAAGCCAACACCCGTACGTAGACGAAACGCAAGATCTGTCGAAAACATCGCCGCTGTCCGTGAGAATGTGCAGGACAATCCGAGGCAGTCGATTTCGCGTCGCTTACAAGAACTTGGCCTTTCGCAGACCACAAATTTACGAATTTTGCGTCGTGACTTAGGCCTGCACCCGTATAAAATACAGCTGACCCAGAGGCTAGGAGGTGAAGTTAACGACCATAGACAACGACGAGTGTTCGCTGAATGGGCTCTGGTAGTTTCCAACTGCTGACCCTAATTTTCATTGAAAAATCATTTTCAGCGATGAGGCCCATTTCTGGATGAATGGGTACGTCAACAAACAAAATTGTCAAATTTGGGACAAGACCAATCCACATGAGATCCAAGAGCGTCCAATACATCCCGAAAAAATCACTGTTTGATGTGCATTTCGGGCGGGCGGCGTCATCGGTTCATACTTTTTTGAGAACGACGTTGGCCAAGCCATCATCGTCAACGGCAAGCGCTATAGGTCGGTGACTACCAACTTCTTTTGGCCTGAATTGGACGATATGAACACCAACGATATGTAGTTTCAACTGGGCGGTGCTACGTGCCACACAGCTCACGCCACTTTGGAGATTCTGCACGATTAGTGTGGTATTTGGGCTGGTGGCGTCATCGGTCCAGATTTCGTTGAGAACGACGATGACTTTGACCAGGCCATCAGCGTCAACGACGAGCGCTACAGGCCGATAATTACTAACTTCTTTTGACCTGAATTGGATGATATGGACACGAGCGACGTGTTTTTTCAACAGCACGACACAACTCACGCCACATTGAAAATTTTGTACGAGCGATTCGAGAGCATGGTCTTCTCACGTGGAGGTGATGTGAACTGGCCACCGAGATCGTACGATTTGACCCTGTTAGACTTTTTCTTATGGGGTTTTCTGAAGTCGCAGGTCTATGCGAATAAGCCACAAACCACAGCGGCCCTTGTAGCCGACATAAACCACGCCATCGGCCAAATTCAGTCTGATTTATGCACCAGAGTCATGGAAAATTGGACATGCGCGCCACCCAGAAAAGCTGCGGCAAACAATTGAACAAAGCTATATTTCATATATAATAGCATCGATAGGTCTTTCAAATGTATAAAAAATCTCACACATACTTTGTTTTATTTAAATTTAAAGATAGGAAGAGCTTAATGAAACCCCCTTTATGTTTTGTGACATTTTTCGCATCACATGCAATGGTATAAATAACAGTATATGACCGTATGTTGATATATCACAACACAACTTGTGTCTCTAAACAAATCGTCTTTTAAGGACTTGACTTATCTGATGTTTACCTTTACTTTCTTCAAAGAAAATAATAAAAATAACAGGTCTACCATCAAAACCCCATTTAATCCTTGAACAATCTCTCTAGTAAAATAAATGCTAGCCTTTCTTAGGAGCATTTAAAAACCGTATCTGTCAACTCAATATCAACATGAACTGCAAAGTACCTGAAAGTTATAATCCAGCCCTTTTTATGGGACATGCTTGACTTATTTATTTTTTCCTGGCCGACACACAGTGTGTTGGGCATACTTAAAAATTGCATAAAAAAGTTTTTCCCCCAAAAGCTTTTGGTGGCTTATAGTCACTTCGTTGGGATAATGTTTGAAATGGCTTTCCTATAGAGGTATTGGTAGCTCATTACTCATTGAATTCACGTCGAAGGTATTCGGTGAAACTTTGTAATTACCTGCACGTACAGATGATCATTAGAAGGTAGGATAATTTCGTGGATACTCCGAAGTAGGAAATAAGCGTGGAAACTCGTGAAAAAAACCAACCCCCCTTTGGAAGAGTGCTTAAAAAGTGTTTTCTTTTTTTTCTGTTAAATCATCCTCATGGGCTGTAAAAGGACTATCGTCTGTATTGGTTTGAAGAAATGGTTTTAGGGAAAGAAAATGCGTTGAATGCATTAATAATTGATCTACAATACATATGTACATATACAGCGGCTTACGCAATTTAAAAAAAAAAAAAAAAAAAACAAATATCGGTCGAGACATTTTACGAAGTATAAATTTTATTAGCACCTTACCTCATTTGAGAATTCTTTGGATGCTAAAAAGAAATTTGGCAAGGTCTTTTCGAGATATAATTTATATTACAGATATAATCTATTTTCATATTGGTAGTGCAACAAAGGATAAGTTAATTTTAAGCACCGTTTTGTGAATAGTAGCGATAGCGATAGGGCGGCTGTAATAAATAGTGCACAAAACAAAAACGGAAAAATATATCGAACGAGTGCTGAAATTAAATTTTACTAAAGAGTGAACCCCCTACAATACAGAACATCAGTCGATTCATATACAGTATAGCAAATTGCCTATAGACCAAATATTCGTACTTCAACAAATCCTGGAAAAGATGAGGAAGTTTCAAATCAATACATACCAGTCGTTTACTGACTTTAAAGCTGCATACGACAACATTAATCGCAAGGAACTATTCAATGCGACGACCGATTTCAGAAAAATTTAACAGTTGCGTAATGCCACGTTAAAAAACCGTAAGTAAAATAGTTCTTCTTCTTGTGGCGCTACAGTACGGGGTGGACCTGGGCCAAAACCAATAAACCCCGCCAGCTAGCACGATCTTTTGCTAGAGCTGTCGTCAATTACGCACACCAAGTTGGTTGAGGTATCTCTCCACTTGGGTGCGACACCTTACACGTGGACGTCTTCTGTTGCGTTGTCTCATTGGCTCAGAGTCGAAGACTCTTCGGGCCATACCTAAGTTGTCCTTGCGCTCTACATCGCCTAGCCATTTTAGGCGTTGAAACCGTAGGCGCCAGTCCAAACTCATATCGTTGAACAGCCCATACAGTTCTTGGTTGAATCTATCACACCCAGCACTTTTCTCTCGAAAAGACCAAGAGCTTTTTCATCCGGTTCCGATATTGCCTATTCCTCTGCGCCGTAAAGCAGGACTTTTACAAAGTCAGCTTGTTTTTCCGAAAGAGGGCTCTGTTATACAATTACCTCTTCAGCCCAAGAGTTATTCTACGTTTAATCTCAGTACTGATATTGTTTGTACTGTTTACAGCGGAACTTAAGCATACGAAGTCCTTCACTACTTCGAAGTTCTTGCCGCCTATTGTAACGTTTTGGCCAAGTCGTCAATGTTGTGCGACCTTTCTCGATGAGAGCATATACTTCGTTTTAGCCGCCTTCGTTTCAATGCAAACAAACGCCTCATTGACGGCTCGTTATGCCAAAATATAAGAAAAATCAAACAAGATTATTATATAACATTTTCTTTTTAATATTCTTCGAAAATAAATGCCGCACAAAAAGTACAGTATTTTTTTTTATTGTTATTTATTTTTATTATTTTAATTTTTATTATTATTCATTCTTAATAAATTCAGTACATAATTGCAATAATTTGGAAAGCAAAAGAAAAGTTAATATGGAAAGTGCTGAAAATGACGTAAAAATGCAAACACCCAAATATAATTTGGGTATTAAAAGTGTTTTGAGGTGACGCTATAATTTATAATTTAAGCCATGATTACAATGTTGGTAGAGCAGATTCCGTCCTTCGGTTTCATTAAGTACACACCTGATCAAAAAAAATAGATACACCCTCATTCACCTTACATTTTTCGTCTTCAATGAAGGAAATGGCTAGTATGTTTCTACATACTTATTAAAAACTAAAAACATAAAAATATTTAAAATTTTTACTGAATCAATTTTTTTATGAAGATTAAATTGTGTTAGATCATAAAAATCGTGTGATCAAAAAAATTGATACATTGTAATTTTTTCCAAAATATTTAAATGAAAAGCTAAAATGCTTATTTATTTCAATTGCAAAACCAATTACCACTAATACCCTGCGAAGTTACCCCTTTGCATTGTATTTTTTGCCATCCTTTTCGGCATACTGCTGAAAAATGTTTGACATGTACTCGTATCTAGTGGTATTTCATAACAAGTTTTTTGAAGAAATTATCACTGTTTGTCTGTATTGCTAAATATTTGCTTAAACAATTTCTTCTTTAGATGCGCCCACACGTTTTCAATAAGGTTTAGGTCTGGAGATTGACTTGGACAAGCTAGCAGGTCGATTTTGTTGGGAACAAAACCTTTTTTTTAATAGTGTGGTAGTATGCTTTGGGTCGTTATCCTGCTGAAACACCCAACGCAGAGGCATATTTTCCTTGGCGTATGCTTGCATTACCATTTGCAAAATGTCTTTGTGCTCGGCTGCTCATATTGTTTGTAATCTGGAATATTGGACGAACATCATTCTAAGAAAAACCTTTATGTTGCCGCCTCTATGCTTCACTGAATTTTTTTCAACGGTTACGAAATTCCTTGACTCAAAGAGATTAATCTTTGTTTCGTCAATATTTCGCCATTTTTCTTCCCCGATATCGCTCGTCCAATCGATATCGATATCGCTCGCATCATGCGCAATATTTTTTTCCATCAGGAAAACTTTCCTAGCTTTTCATCCGAGAAGTTTGAATTTTTGTAAGCGAACACGAACTGTTGGAGCACTAACGGTATTGTCAATTTCTGCGGAAATTGCCTTTGATGACTTAAAAGGGTCACTTTTTGATAACATTATTATATGGCGATCATCCGCTGAGGTCTTTTTTTCGATCTGCCTTGAAATTCCTTTTGGGATGCAGATTTAAAAAAATAAATTTAACAAAATGAAGTGACCATCCCACACATTTCGCGATTTCATACAGAGATTTTTTTCTTTTCTGTGCGTCTGAGCCAAAACTTTCTCTTCTGCAGTTCAATGACTATTTCGGGCCATGGTGAACCTATAATGTTCATTTCCTTCTTCTTAATTGATATCAAGCAATTAAAATAAAAAACTCACAAAGAAAATAATGATATAATTGAATATTGATCACAAGCTGAAGTGTACATATTTTTTTGATCATTTTGAGCTAACACAATTTAATCTTCATAAAAAAATTATTAACGTAAAAATTGAAAACATTTTTATGTTTTAAGTTTTTAATAAGTATATAGAATACAAATATATTGGCCTTTTTTGTGAATTTTAACCATTTCCTTCATTGTGCAACACTGAGGACGAAAAATGTAAGGTGAATGAGGGTGTATCAATTTTTTGATCAGATGTGTATATTCTTGGTCTCTTTCAGTGTGAGAGATTCTTTGGAGAGGTAGAATAAAAGTAATTCTAATAAAACCGCGACGAAGTAGTTTTTCGGTATCATCGCGATTACAAAGTGTGTCCATGTGGCATGTAATTAACTCTCAGAAGTTCAGTTCTTGCCCTAAATATTATAATTGATTGATTGGCAGTATGTTCAGTTTTAAAGTAGTTATTTGATCCCAGTAAGTAATTAAGCAGTTTACAGATAAGCCACGAGGAGGATGAACAGCCTCTTTTTAGACATTTGTCATATCTGCGATCAACGAGTTTCTTTATAAATTGGTACAGTTTATCTTCCCATTCATTGAAATTATTCTCTGTGAGACTGAGTACTATGTTATGGGAAGATGTAAGCTCTTTTCATTTTTAAAAAGTGATAGATTATATTGGAGCGCCATTTTGAGAAGCTTCTTTTGAAGGCTGTTATTCGACATGTGCATTAGTTTAACTATAAAATCAGCGTTTGCTTTCAAATTTCTCAAGTATCACTTCGACATGTAGGTGGGTGTTTGAAAATACGTTTGAAAGTAGTACTTGCAAGCCTAAAACTTGCTTTGTAAAACCTTTTATATATGCTATATATATGCTAAATAATCGTAGCATTATAATAATAATAATGGCGGCGCTACAGTCCGAGGTGGACTTGGGCCTAACTTCTCAGCAACCACTCGCTTGTTGTGTGTGCTATTGTTCTCTCACGAATGGAGGGGTCCTACCGTTTAATGCCGACTCCGAACGGCGAGATTAAGAATATTTTTCCAGACAGTTATACTCTTTGAGCATTGTCAGTGACTCGAAAGAGGTGGAGCCGCGAAAAAATGTTTGGTGTTTTTTTCGGGAATCGAACCGACAACAGTCGGTCGAGTCGACGCACCTACCCACTACGCCACGTTACCCACAGTAGCATTAAACATTTTAAATTTTGAGCCATTGTCAATTTGGTGGTTACCAAAAGAGACTCCTCCACATATCTTTAATAGCCGTTATAGTTATCTATTGTATTTTTGGCTTTGAATTGTGAAATTTGGTGTTTTATTGCTTAAAATTAAAAATTGATAATCTTTGAAAAAAATTAAAAAATTGAAAAATCGGAGCCCTGGAACCCATTTTATGAGTGCTACTTTAACTTGACTTGTCTTGTTAAAAAAAAAATACGAACTGAAGTCTGTAAAGTTTTAATTCTCTTTTAATATACTCTGCACTGTCTACGCAGATTACTACAATCTTTTACCGGTCATTTTCTCTTACAGTCTTCCCTTACGAACGTTATATGTTCGAAGTTTGAAATAAACCAAAACACAACTAGTAACTTTTTGCAAATAACAACAAACAACGAAGAGAACCACAAAACAATAAACAAAGAGATCGAAAGCTCACTTGTTAACGCATATCTTTGAACCAGGCTCTGAAGCTTTCCACTCATGTGCGTCCGAGGTGTGATAAAAACAACGTTCAAGCCGATAATTGCCTACAGTTGTGCGGTTGTTCTAGGCAAAGAAGCCTCCCTCTAGCGAAAGTGAAACTATTCAGCTCATAATCTCTTGACTCTTTTAAGCCTTCACTTTAGTTGGTATTTCGTCGCGGATATCTTGTGATTTCTGGTTGATTTGATTTCAAAAGTGAATTGCACCGCCTTACAATGGGATGTATAGTGAT
The DNA here is from genome assembly GCA_930367185.1 of Myathropa florea. NCBI lineage: Eukaryota > Metazoa > Arthropoda > Insecta > Diptera > Syrphidae > Myathropa > Myathropa florea. Next base: position 114,473,750 of record OV884002.1, on the reverse strand, counting down.
TTGTGTTGCGATCATGTTGGCTGTTGGGATTCAGAACGCCTCTGCGAAACTGCGTAAGTACTCATCAGTTCTAGTAAATGGTTTATTGTTTATTTTTTCATAACTTGGTCAAAACAAATTTAGAGTAAATATTTGCTTACAGACACTGTTATCAATTAGATAAATTAAGCAGTGTCTTGTCAGTTTTATTTTTTAATTTGTGATCGTGACGAATATTAGAGTCTGATCTTCAAGTTCAAAAATATAAACAAACGGTTCTATCATTTCAAGGTTTTGATCATTCAGTGTCATCGAATTTTTGGAATATTTTCTGTGTTAAAGTGGTTTTAGCGGAACGTAACGAAGCTGTGTCGTGAGTGATAGATCACGTTAATAAATTGATTTCGTATTTTAATTCACACACATTTTGTCAATTCGGGGAATCTGAAAAATTAACAACAATTTTCGTCTTAAAAAAATTGCATTTGGACATCTGTATTGATAGTAAGAGAGGCGTCAAGAAGACGTAAGGCACAAATGAATGTATACGTAAGAAAATACTAATTTATTGATATTGTGAAGTGTCGAGGTTCTAATGTGAATTAATTGCGCGCGATCATTGATCCTGTCTGGGAACATGGGGCTAAAGCAGCTAGCATGCGTTTTCGGATAGTAAAAATCTCTTGGTCGCCAGTTATACCCACCAGGTTAATAGAGATCCTTTACAACTTGTTTAGTTCGTCTTAATTTTGCATATCCTGTGTTGCGTTCTCTAACAGACTCGGAGTCGATCATTTTTCCAAGTGTGATACTGGATATGCACGCCTTCGTGCTGTTGTTCAACTTGAATAGACTGAATTTCTTCCTCCGATCATCATCAACGCAGTCAAATGATTATCTTGGATCAACCAAAGTCATTTCCATCCAATTTCTGTGTTGTTCATACATCCTTAAGCTGGGATGTGATGATTGAGCCAACTTTCTGCTGCTGGAAATAACCCTCATGCACAATAGTTCTTGAGCTCAAAGAAACTCCAAGTGACAAGTGTGATTTTGTGTTTGATCTTCAAGCTGATGTCATTTGTGATCTTAACTGCTAAGCCAAAGTAGACGAAGAGTTTTATTAGCTCGAAGTTATAGCTAGCCGAGTCATCGGTGTCTTGGGTTTTTTTTCGAAGACAGCCAGCTTTTACTGCTAGACGCATTTTAATTGCTTTCGCTTCTATGACAGAAAATGTCAGATCGCTGTGTTTGACAAATCACTCATCAATTTATTTCACTTCCGTATGCAAACAATTTAACAAAATTTTGAAAAAATGAAAGCTAGACAAGTTTGACAGGGATGTGAGAACTAGACATGGCTTTGTATAGCACTTCGCTATGCAGGCTGTCATCTACACCGTTAATGTCAAGAAAATGTGGTCGAGGATACGGTGCGCGTTTTTATGAAGGGTCTTCCAATAGGGGCTTCTAAACTTTGACAGTTAATAGTGGCCATATTGTTGAAGCTACATCTACCAAACTGTGGTTGCCGTGGCGTAGTGGGTAGGTGCGTCGACACCTACGCTCGATGTTGTCGGTTCGATTCCCGAAAAAACACCAAACATTTTTTCACGGCTCTACCTCTTTTGAGTCACTGACAATGCTCAAAGAGTCTACTGTCTAGAAAAAGCTTCTCAATTTCGCCGTTCGGAGTCAGCATTAAACTGTACGTCGCTTCCATTCGTAGGAGAACAATAGCACGCACAACACGAGTGGTTGCTGAGAAGCTAGGCCCAGGTCCACCTTGGACTGTAGCGCCGCCGTTATTATTATTACATCTGTCAAACTGGCTGTCATTTATTCAGTCTGTTTTGCTAAATCGCCATGGGTGGACATAGCGTTCAACAACAAATGCATTTCGCCCATTTTACGGTCGCAATAATCGTACTACCGAGAGGCCCGTTCGCAATGTGTTGGATAAATTTGAGTTCACTGGATCACTAAACTATAAACCAACACCCGTACGTCAACGAAACGTCAGATCTGCCGAAAACATCACCGGTGTCCTTAATAGTGTGCAGGAGAATCCGAGACAGTCGATTTCGCGTCGCTCACAAGAACTCGTCCCTTCGAGGCTACAACGACGTGATTTGGACCTGCATGAGCTCACAACGACGTGTGTCTGCTAAATGGACTCTGGAGCAGTTGAAAACTGATCCTAATTTTCTGTTTCATTGAAAAATCATCTTCAGCGATGAGGCCCATTTTTGGATGATTGAGTACGTCAACAAACAAATTGTCGAATTTGGGTCTATACCAATCGACATGAGATCCAAGAGCATCTAATGCATCCCGAAGAAATCACTGTTTGGTGTGAATTTTTGACTGGCGGCATCATCGGTCCATATTTTTTTGAGAACGACGTTGGCCAACATCTTCAACGGCGAGCGCTATAGGTCGGTGACTACCAACTTCTTTTGGCCTGAATTGGATATTATGGACACCAACGACGCGACTTGTGGTTTTATGAGGACGGCGGCGCTACGTGCCACACAGCTCAAGCCACATTGGAAATTCTGCACGAGCCATTCGAGGGCATGGTTATCTCACGTGGAGGCGATGTGAACTGGCCACCTAGATAGTACGATTTTATCCGGTTAGACTTTTTCTTGTGGGGTTTTCTGAAGTCGCAGGTCTATGCGAATAAACCACAAACGACAGCGGCCCTCTAAGAAAACATAACCCATGCCATCTGTCAAAATTAGTCTGATTTATGCTTCAGTGTCATGGAAAGTTTGACATTTTAGATGAGTGCCACCCAGAGAAGCCGCGGCGGACAATTGAATGATGTTATATTTCATACATAATGGCATCGATAGGCCTTTCAAAGAAATAAAAAATGCCGATGATATCTCACACACGCTTTGTTTGATTTAAATTTAAAGATAAGAAGCGCTTAATGAAGGACTCTTCATAATCTTCCGTTATTTCAAAAAGCGGGGCCAAATAAGAACGAGCAATGTTAAACACATTTCAATCAGAAGGTCCATAGTTTGAACTGTGTGCAGTCGTTCCATCATGAAGCACAAATTATGATGCTGTTTTGCTATTGGCCGCAAAAGCTTGTCGATCATTGTTCTCTAAGAAGCTTCGGAAATCGATGTGGGTGTCATTTGTTTTTTCTGCCAAAACACAGCACCAAAGATCTTATTGGGTGTAACTGGTGATGGTGTGTTGCCCTTGGATTTGCGGAGCCCCATAATCTGCAGTTTTACGTGTTGACTTAAATGTAAATGCGTTTCATCCGACATCAAATCGGCTAATTTTATGTATCTAGGTGGATAGGCTTGGTAACGAATGTCTTTCAAACATTATCTGAATGTGTTTGCATGGCATGAATGCACTTGTAGGTGCTGCTTGGGTTCATTTAACGTGGCAATATTATAATCATACTCTCGATCCTAAGATATTCAATATTCAGTACATACTGGAATACGTAGGCTTTAACTCAGCGTCGCAACATTCGTGATATGTCAACGTTAATTGTTTGCACGCCGTTTATTTAAACAGGTTTACCACTTGATACCTAGTTACATATTTGTATATATACGACTATAATCAATTTGTTTTTGAATTTAATTCAGAATTTGTATTTTTATTCTTGTCATCCAATATTTCTACGTACTTTAAGAAAAAAATATTTTTGCAATTTTTTGGACCGAGATGGCTGTTTTTATATTGCGAACGGTTCATTGAGGATCGTGAATTCAGCTTGACAATTCGCGAAGTGATTGTTCAACTCGCAGAAAAAAAGCGAAATCGATAATTTTCTTATTTAAACAACATTTTTTGAGTTTTTACTTCATGAAAAAAATTCGATAATTTAAAACGTACATTCTGGCATACCAATGAGAGTACATTTTTGCTGATATTTCCTGAAATATGGTTATTTCGAAAAATTCGCGTTTGGAGTTGACGCCTCATGTGAAAGGCCCTTTATACTCTTTTAGCATCGTCAGTTACTCGAAAGTTGTGGAGCCGTGAATATTTTTTTTTAGTATTTGTGTGTACTGAGATTTAAACGTAGACTGAAAGGCGTAGGAGTCGACGCACATACGCACAATGTCTCAAGTGTATATACCACCGTTATATCACTGCAATAGTTTTTTTTTTAAATTGGGCTTCAAGCCTGTAATGCGCTGGGTGTATAACGATGGTGCACTTTTGCTTTTACATACAACACCTTTTTCTATTCTGTTTTGTATCGTTTTCGTTGGATTTCCATTGTATTTTGTGGATTTCTTTAAAGCGTTTTTTCCTTAGTTTGGTGTGTATGGTTTTTTTACCTCAACTGTGGCAACATTCGTTTCCGATAATCATATAAACATAAAAAACCGCACACAGAAATATCCATTTGAAACGAACTATCGATCACTATAGAAACTGCATATATCATTGGCAATACTATACGGAAAAAAGGTCTCATGAATTCAGACATTTTCTTATTCTCAGGATGGCGTTTCAGTGCTGCGAAGCCTTGTGCACAGCTCCTACAGCAATCACTCGTGTTGAGGATTCTTTTGTTGTCTCATGAGATGACTTCTCAAGTCTAAGTTAGAAAAGATTTTCTTGACAGTTGTACTCTCAGAGTATTGTCAATAACTTGGAAGAGGTTGTGCCTTAAAAATGAAAATGGGTGTGTTCTAGGTGTGTCCTCGAAACATGGAACGTAGGATGCACTTACCTTATTGGGATTCAATTTTATTGCTTAGTCGGATACTTAATATGTGATAATGAGTTTAAATTGATTTGAGTTCATCGTCAAGTATGATAACATCTAAGTTCGTATGGAGCCCTTCCTGACCGATTTTGTTTTTTACGCTCACTTTACTCTTCTTCTTTATGATGACCCACAAATGAGCATAAAGCTTGTCATCATCTACACATGCTTACATGTGTACATATTAATAATAAAGGCGGCGCTACAATCCTGGACTTGGACTCGTGCTGTGCGTGCTATTCTTCTCTCAGGAGTGGAGGGAACCTATAGTTTATTACCGACACCGAACGGCGATTTTCAGACGCTTTTTCTAGACAGTTATTCTCTTTGAACATTCTCAGTGACTCAAAAGTGGTAAAGCCGTGAAATAATGATAAGTGTTTTTTCGAGTGGGCGCCGTGGCGTAGTGGGTAGGTGCGTCGACTCCTACGCTCGAGGTCGTCGGTTCGAATCTCGAAAAAAACATCAAACATTTTTTTCACGGCTCCACCTCTTTCGAGTCACTGACAATGCTCAAAGAGTATAACTGTCTAGGAAAAGCTTCTCAATCTCGCCGTTCGGAATCGGCATTAAACTGTAGGTTCCTTCCACTCGTGAGAGAACAATAGCACGCACAACACGAGTGGTTGCTGAGAAACTAGGCCCAGGTCCACCTCGGACTGTAGCGCCACCATTATTATTATTATTATATTATATTATTTTTTCTAGATTCGAACCTTAGACCTCGAGCGAGCGACGTACCTACCCACTACGCCACGGCGCCTCAAGTATTTACATATTATATTGACTTTAATTATTTATCTATATTTGTATATAATTCTTTATCCCCAAAAGGAAATCAATAAGAAAAAAGGAACTACTGACTTCAATAACACTTTCATATTTTATATACATATTTAATGAGTTATTATCAACTGCTTTCGTGGGTACATGAGCACCCGGCAACTTGTTTAATTAGACAAGATAATAGCTAATCTTTGTCATAAATTAAACCTAATAGCTTCCGTATGTTTATTCTATGATTTATATGCTTCTGTACGAATATAATCACATTTAAACAAATCTACTATGCACATATTTTGTGCTCTAACACGAACATCAATTCTCATGTGAGAATATTTTTGCGAGGTTAAAGGTCCTTGAAATTATTGTTTAGACAATCAAGTTATAACCCTTGAACTCCGAATTGTATGACTGAAGAGTAATTAGTTTAATTGAAAAGATTTGTCTAAGAAAATTATTAGTATTTTTTTAGTGGGCAGAATAGACTAGACGAAACGTTAATCGTTGGTGACATGTGTTTGTATCTACGAGTACGTATTGACATACATATGTAGATCAAAAGTTTGTTAGGAAGTCAAACATTTTTCTCTTCCTTGGGATTTGAAGATAGCATTGCATGTGTTAGCAATATGGAGTCGCTTGTCTTCGATGAATCAAAGTTAGCTTGGACTGGATTTTTTTTTCGGAGGATTTTTGAAACGCTACTGGAGCACTCAGACTCAAAACTGGTCCATTGTACTACCGTTAATTTGAACCCAACGGCAAATGGTGGACCTCTAACTTTGGGCAGGCACCTAACCAACTGCGCCATCCAGTCGTTTTTTGGACTGGATTACTGATGCATAATCAAAAGAAGAATCATTCCTTTCTGCGGAAATTGCTCTTAATATGAGATAGAGCATTAGTCATTCCGTTTTGTAGTGCGTTTTAAAGGTTCCATTCACCAAAAATAGAACCCATTTGGAGGTGGCTCCCGTATAGGTCATGTAGGTGGATTTTGAAATATTGGCGCGTCTCATGAAATGATTTATCAATCAAGAGGTCTATTGAAACGAAGTGGAGTTTCGGTATGTATTATTATTGATTCATTCATATCGATCGAGAAATATGGAGCTATATTTTTATTTTAAAGGAAACAGTTAATATTTTCTCCAGAGGAGTCCTCCTTCTAGAAACAAGCCAACTATGGACATGCGGCGATAATCAAGGCAATAGATGACCTGGGAAAAAATGATGATTTCAGTAGTCTCACAGCTACAACCAACTGTACTTGTATATCTACCTACAATGATTTCTTTCAATTCTATACCCCATACCCTAGCAAGGACGAGTGGTTGTCGAATGTCGTTATCAACGAGCACGAGTTTACCCTATTCACTGACGGATCAAAATAGACACAGGTACTCGGGCCGGAATCTACTCGGACACCCTGCACAAACAGACTTCCTAACATGTGCAGTGTCTTCCAAGCAGATATTCTGGCGATTGAGAAGGCACCTAAGTTCACACAAGAAACCGTCATCCCACCATCGGATATCACAATTTTTGTAGCCGGCCAGGCTCCCTTGAAGTCAATAGGATACTATGAAATCACAAATCAATCACATATAGATATCCAACTCCTACTTCTCTTGCCCCTTAATTTCATCTGACAGCGTTTTTTATAACATTTTCACCGACACGATTTACCGAGAATACGTGTGACTTCCCCTCCAAGCTGATGTAGTGAAATGGGCATGGACAGTGTTTACATGAACGAGAGAAGGCACGAACATCGAAAATAAAGTATTTGATTTTTCACAAGTTTGAATGAAATAGTGTAGATTCGGCTACAATCTTACTTTATATGACTGATTTGTGTATGAAATCAAAGGCTGTTATGAATTGCCGCGACTCACTGATGTCCATCAGTCATTACTAAGTCAAACGCTGCTGTGTCCCGTGCCGAGTGAATAAAATAGAATAAAATTTAACAAACAAAATTTGATTTCGTTGCCCGATATTCAGAAAAGCTTTTTTAAAAAAGTGATCTATGCGACAGAAGTGCAACCCCCGCAGGAGTGCAACCCGCACTTCCTCAGTTCGTTTATTGTTAGTATGTTCAATGAAATCGACTTTTCTTCTAAATTGTTTTATAGTTGGAAGTTGAATGTTTTATAGTTGAATGAATGAGTTGTCTTCTTGCAACCAAGTCGACTAAAGTCCATTAGCTCGTTTTATAAATAAATTGAATAGTCCTAATTTGTATGCTACAATTGTCTTGTGGTCTGACTGTATGCTTATTTTGATGTTCTTCCTCAATGGAAACTGTCTGTTGAATACATTTTGCATAATCGGTCCTATTCGATGATTCACTATGGGTGTCGAGTATAATTATTTTCTAAGAAAGTAGAGCTTAAGCCTTGAGACCAATAATAATAATAATATTGGCGGTGCTACCGTCCGAGGTGGTCTTGGGCCTAGCTTCTCAGCAACCACTCGTGTTGTGCGTGTTATTGTTTTCTCGCGAGTGGAGGGGTTTAATGCCGACTCCAAACGGTGGGATTGAGAAGCTTTTTCTAGACAGATATACTCTTTGACTCAGTAACTCGAAAGCGGTGGAGCCGCGAACAATTTTGTTTTTGAAAAATTGTAGCTTGTTCTGGGATTTGAACCTAGACGGTGAGAGTCAAGTGCGTATGGGTCGACGCACAAACCTACACGGCTACGGCGCCCACATGAGACCATTTACAGTATCTTAAATTTGGACTTCAAAGACCACCGCTACTGTTGATTCTGATTTTGACTGACTCTGATTTTGATTTTAATAATTATTTCTTTCGAAAATCTGGTGATGTTGTGTGGTTAACGATTGTTATGAATTCATTGCATTTACTACAGAAAGATGTTTTACGTTCCAATTCGCGCAAATCATTATGCAAGTCTCGTTATATCCCTGTGGTAATACGGTTTATAATTCCATATAGAAACTTAAGGAGAATTTAGCTGTCAGCCGACATTTGTATTCGTAGAGAATAATTCGTTTCGCTGACGCTGATGTTAGCAAACAAGAGTCAACGAATTTACCGAAACTGAACCCATTTGATTTATTTATAAAAGGTATGTACATTAAGATATATATCTTTTTTTGTACTTAGTACATTAATTTCAAAAAACTGTTAAATTCATTTAACTTAAATCTAATATATAACAGAATTTTGAGGGATGGGGATAGAGGTTCATTGTTGATGAGTAGCAAAATGGTTTAGAATTGCACTTTTAAAATGTTACGGGTGAGAAATTGATCTAATGTTATATAGCAAAGAATTCCATAGTCTAACTGAGTAAATGAAGAATAAGCGCGAGGATGATAAGTAATTACTACGATAAGGAATAATGTTTGTGGTTCTGAGAGAGCGAGTGAAATTAAGTCTGTTATACAAATACGGCGGACTACGATTGTTAATTATTTTGTGTAAAAACATGCAATTTCTAGCGTTGATGTACTGCTGCAAGTTCCACCCCAGCAAGTCTCGAGAGTATACACATATATGCTCGTATCGAGCGATACCATAGACGTAACGCACAGCATAATTGAAAGCTATTTGTAAATTACGTTGAGATAGTGAGTCGAGGGTACTATGTATATACTACTTCGTTGTATGTTACAGTTGGTAAGAAAGTACTAGTTTCTTACGTAATGCTAGCGGAGTAAAATACGAAAATAGACACAATTTTCGCAGAAATCCAGAAATACGGCCTATGACCATGTTTATGTGCTTGTAGTCGGAGAGATCACGACTTATGACATATCCAAGACTCGTAACAGACTCGACTGCATTAATCGGAGAGTTACTGAGGTATATGTATGTCGGGTAAGAGATCTAGATTAAACTGTTTTTTTGAAATTGGCATAACCTGTGATTTCGTCGGGTTTAATAGTAATCCATTTTTGACTGACCAAGCGTAGATTCGTTTCAGATCGTCATTCATGAGGTAAGCAAGTTCATGTAAATCATTAAACGGTTTAGAGATGAGTAGTTGGTGGAAAATCATTGATGAACATATAAAACAGTATTGGGCCTAATATCGAGCCCTGTGGAACACCTAACTGAACATCTAAGAACTATGTTCTCCCAAAAGTACCCTTTGCGACCTACAAGAACGAAAACTTCTCAATAAGCAAACCGTCGTTACATAAAATGCAACGAAGCAGCTGCAATGGTCACATTGCGATCGTTTGGTTGTTTCAGTTCTTTTCCGTGTCTATTATAGTCAAATATAACGTCAATTTTATGGCAAATCTTTTGGTAATGTTTCGTGAAAAGATATTTAGAAATTTGCGACTTTAAATCGGGTTAAAACTTCTGATGATGAGTCTATGTAGAAAACGGAAGAAGAAGAAGCGGTGCGAATACTCTGCATTAGCGTAACACTGCAAAGTTGCGCAAAAAATAGACATAAGATGGCTCTTAAAACTGTAGGTCCTTCCATTTATGGGAGAATAATACCACCCACAGTACAAGTGGCAGCAAAAGACGCTAGACAATGGCCCATCACGAGGTCGTGAGGCCACAATTATTATTCCTATAGTAAAGTAATCTTTTATTTTCGCGTTTTTTACCATTTTCATACTTTCATAGCGAAGTTGTGCTGAATGCGTTTCGTTACTCAACACGGATAAGGAAGTTATTTTAGAACTCCCAAGACAATTCATTCATTCACCCATGAATAGTCTATAAAAGCATCTTTCATTTTCCTCTAATTATACACAACTAGAACCAGTTCTATGCAGGTCAAAAAAATGTGACACTTTCAAAGACTACCGTTAAATAACCCATTTAATGGGTTTTTTAAAGGGTTTTTATACATCAATTGACAAACGTTAGTGCCAAGTATCTTATTCCAGTTAATAACATCTGCGATTACAACTTGAATGCAATGCACTCTAACTGTATTCTAAATGCGTGTCCAATTAGACACCAGTTTTTTTATGACTCGGTTTTTAAACACGCAACACTCTCTATCTAGAATATCAGTACATAAATTCATAAAGAAAAATCATTCATTATTTGTGCAAAAAAAGAACACAGCGAAATAACTGACGAACAAACAACTTACACGGTTAGAGATATATATTATAATTACATCTTAATAGCCCATATGTCAAATACTGTCTAAAACCGGCATCACGTCGTGTAGACCAGGTGAACAGAACGATCACAACTGCGTAAGCATATAGCACACATCCCACCGTAAAGGGATTACCGGTTGCATCCCAATCAGAATAACAACGCTAACAAAGCTTGACTCGGGTAAAGCCCCCTTCTGACAGATGTCCGTCAACGTTCCTCATTACTTATTCACAAAAGTTACCGGAAAATGCGCCTTAAATCCAAAAGATGTCCATATCGCTGATGACGTTTACGACATCGTTAACGTGCTTGCACCGAGGCATATGCAACACTCGTTGACTGCTGTCAGTGGCGGCGGCCTTGTCTGCTCGCACACTTCGACTCAACAAAAGCGAAAGCAACAACAACAAACTGTTAAAACAAGAACAAACCGAACGTGATTTTAACTCCCGGTCAACACCGCTGACCATCATCGATTGTGGGGCAACGAGAAAATGCGTTAATTGCAGTTTACCCGCACGGGGTTGCGGTTGTTGTTTCGTTTTGTTGTTGCATTTCTGAAATCGAGTCTCATGGTCTCGCTGTGCATTTTGCAATAACAAAATGCACTCGGATACACTGTTGTCCATGATTCTTCCATCGCCCCGCGAAGATAATCACAATGAGACGGTGAGCGAGACTTGCACAATTTCTCAAATGTTTTGGTGTTTGCCAGTCGGTCTTGAGTCATCGATGTTTTGCTTGCTTAAGCCATTTGGTCTCGAATGGGGTGAGAAATCGACGATTAGGAATTCTGCTCTGGTATCGAATGTATTTGTCGCATCGTTATCGGTTTCTAGATTGTCTACTTATTCGATTTTGATTGCAAAGACCGAGCTTTGGATTGGTAGCTTGAGGTGTACTCGTTCTTGGAACAATAATGAACGGCAGTCTTTGAAGTTTGGTGAGTGATTTGTATGCAAGTGTGCAAATTAAGTCGTTAATTTGAATCCGGGAAGAAATTTTTTATCCAGGAAGCAAGAGACATCCGTTGATGGTGATATTCTTTGTTTGTTGGAGCACTAATTTTTCATAGTTGGATCTAATAAATTCAAAATCACTTCGTTGAAACAGACCCCGAGCGAGAATGGACTGAGCTTAAAAGATGTCATCATTTGATCCATTTCTGCAGCATTTCGATTTTTTGACACTTTTTGGTGTCTGATAGTTCGATTTCGATTTTCAAAACTATTTATTTACAGTCGTTGGGAGTGTCGTTAATTAGGACAAGCAAATGTGTTTTTTGATAGCAGACTGTGGTTTGTACGGTATTTTTCAAATCGTTTATGTTCTATTTTGAATGTTTGTGCTAGTCATTTAAATTTAATTGAGTGCTCTAAGAGGTAAGCCGCGTTGTTTTTAGGAAAATAAAGATATCATACAATTTACAACACGGTTTGTTAAGAGTACATCATCATGAATATTTCGATGGAAAAGAAGGCTAAAATTATAGTCTTAGGTTAGGTAAATGGGTGCCCTTGCTGACATGAAGAACATGTCACGGATCACTTAGACCACTATGAGTCCATTGTGCCTAAAAAGTTTAAAACCGTGGAAAACCTAAAAACTTCGATGTATCAACATTTAAGTTAAAATCAACCAGATATAGATATGTATCTCAGGAGTTTGCTTAGCTCTATTTTCCCAAGATCATCCAGCTCCGAAAAGAATAAACTTCCTAGGGTTTCCTTCCTTGTAACGGCTAGTGCAGAACCATCACACAGTAGGTGACGAATAGATTCTATTTCTTCTTCGTCTCTACAGCTTCTACAAGAGTCTTTATGGGGTATTCCCAGCCCTTCTGGGACTTCCCTTTGACTTAGTTTAATTAGATCGGTAGATCTCCTCTTTTCGTAGACTGGTCATAACCATTTAGCTGTAGCGCATGTTACTAATCGACACCACCGTTTATTAGCTGCCTCGTTAGACTCAATGTCTATTTCCCTGTAGAAGATGCTAAGCGGTGTGCTGGCATCAGGTAGGGCCCGCGAAGAGCTTAGATGTGATCCAACCCTGGCCAGCTCATCCGCAAATTCATAGTCTTACATGAATGCACTTGAAAACCTTTCAGTAGATTTCAGTTGATGTTGAAGTTTGAAAACCTAGTGTTTCGAGGAATATTGCTTATTTTATTGGATCAATTTAAATAAGTGGAAAAGGGCATTGCGGGCGAAAAAGCAAAAGAATAACACAAGGATGACAAAGTACACGAATATGACACGAAACAGTGTATTTAACCCTGGTAAGACAAGCTTTGACCTTCACAAGGAGTGGACAAGAGCTGGTGTTCAAGTGGATACATCCACAGTCAGTAGCTGATTTCTGGAAGTGAAACGAAAAGCAAAAAAAAACCTTTGAAAAAGCAGCTTCAGACAGATACAATGACGAAAAAAAAGACTGCAATGGGTTAAGAAACATAAAGAATGGGCAGTGGAAAATTGGAAATAAGTTGTTTTCTCGGACGAGAGTCACTTTGAGATTTAAGTACACAGGGTAAGAAAAACTCCAACCTGGCAACATTGTTCAAACAACAAAACACCCACCCAAAGTCATGTTTCGGGGGTGTTTTATGTTGGAAGACCCTGAAAGTCTGAAAAACAGTACCAAATATTCCGAAGTTTTGACACAAATACTGCTTCCAACCATTCGGAGGAGACTTTTAATCCACAATTCAATTTTCCAACAAGATGTTGCTTTATGCCTAGGCTGACCAGACGTCCTCTTTTTGTCTCATAATAAAATGTCCGGTATCTTTTTGGAAGAACATGCAATTTGTCCTTCTTTTTTGGTTTTCTCAGTTAACTACATTTTTCGACATCACAAAAATACAACAAAACTTATTTTTTCAACACTAATTTAGAAATTAGTTTGCATCTTTCTGGTGCGAACACGATCTAAAATATGTTTGTACCTAAACTCGTTCACTTCTGAACACAACGTCATCTTTTGTGTTTTTTAACAGTCACCTGACAGCTCATTTCATACCTATTTTTTTGCTTAAAAGGAAATACACCGTTTGTTTGCCCTATTTTTACGTGCTTTTCTAATGTAAAAAGAAGTGAGTCTTCAATTTTTATCTGAGACTGTTCAATGTGTCCTCTTTTTCATGCCCATGGATCTGGTCACTCTATGTATGCCTCACATCCAAAACAATAAAGCTGTTCTTTATAACTTGTGGTCAATAGCTAAAGCAAGACTCAAGAAGTTCCTAGTTCTAACCGGTGCAATCTGCACTACTCCAATTGCAGAGATTGAAGCAATACTCCATTTGCTTCTATCAAACTTACACATGCAGCAAAGAGGTAATCGTGTATTGGAACTCAAGCTCCACTGGTCATGCTAACATTTTGAATTAAATAATGCTAAAGAAAAGCTCGAGTGATTATTCCTTGACTATGAAAAACCCTTTTGTTGTCAGTTCCCCACTTGAGACAACTGGGAGTCAAATAAGATCAACTATAAAGGTTTACAACAAAAATGGAAAAAGGAACAGGTACGAGCATATTCTCCCATGCACCAAACTTGTGCTGCTCGATCAGACTACCTGATTATAGCAGTGTTTTTCAAGCGGAGGTCCATGCAGTCAAAGAAGCGGCCAAAATTATATCGATCCGGGCAATTAGATCGGATGATATTACCGTTCTGATCGACAGTCAACCGGCCATGAAGGCAATATACGCAACGGAAATCAAGTCCAATCAAGTAGGAAGCGAAGAACTCAGGGTTCACTTGGATAACTCATAAGCCATAACCGTCTTAAAAATCATATTAGGAAAATGAGACTACCAATGACAATGTACGCCGGGACTGTGGTGACGAACAGGAACAGGAGGGCACACCACACTACCTCTGCTACTCTCCTAGCCTGCGTCACTCGAGATATAGAACCCTAGGACATTGATTCCATGACCTTAGTGATATTTTAAATAAACCTTCCTCTAATCTTTGACTCTCCGGATGGCTGGACAACACTTAAAACAATAGGTTCACGTTGCGGATTGGAAGAATGGGTTATTCTAACCTAACCTAACCTAAAGCTCAGAAAAAAAGATTGCACCACAAAAACGAAACATATTTCCTCAATAGTTGATGTACATCATCAGTGAAAATAAAGCAAAATATGTTGAAAATTTCGTTTGTCCCAATATATTTTGCACACGACTGTACGAAGCACTTAATGGCAGGGTATACGAGTATGTTCGAGTGAAATACTGCCTCGGAACGCAATCAAAACCAGTGTTTTAAGGTTTGCATCAAAGAAAGTGCTATACTTCCTCAGCACCACACTTACCTTCTAATCTGCACCCTTGGGCTCTTCAAGCACTCTTCCCGTTAACTAAGCTGTCTGATAATATTGGCTCGGGTTCTTCATTGACAATAGTCAAAAAGTATAACTGTCTAGAAAAAGATTCGCGAATTTCCTTCGAACCAGAAGCACTATCTTCCAAAATTCCGTACAAATGCTAGCATACGCGGATAATATTGACGTCATTGTTCGAACTCAGCGAGCTGTCAATGAGACATTTGCGGACATTGAAACGGAAACGGCTAAAATGGGTCTGGCTGTAAACGAGGGCAAAATCAAGTATATGCTGTCATCGAAAAGACACACAACATGGCGACTTGGCCAAAATGTACAATATGCAGCTATAACTTTGAGGTAGTTAAGGACTTCGTTTAGATCGGCTCCGCGGTAAACAGTTCAAACCGCATAAGTAGCAAGATCAGACGCAGAATAACTCTTGCCGACCACAGTGGTCTTTCAAGAGAGAAGTAGAGCCCGAAGCATCGAAAGCGGATGAAGAAGCTCTTGGTCTTTTCGAGAGAAAAGTTTTGCGTGCGGTCTTTGGTCCAGTTTGCGCTGATGGCATTTGGAGAAGCAGATTTGACCACGAACTATATGGGCTGTCTAGCCAGGCATGTACGAATCCAACGCCTAGGATGGCTAGGCCATGTAGAGCACTTATATAACATTGCTCTGGTCATAAAAAATCTTCGATTCCTCGCCTGTGGAACAGCGCCATAGAGTACGTCTACGCTTAAGGTGGCGCACCTAAATGGTAAGGGACCTCAACCAATTTGGCGTCCGCAATTAACGACAGCTAGCAAAAGATCGTGCTAGCTGGCTGTAGGTTGGGACTCAGGTCTAGCCCGGACTTTAGTGCCACAAGAAGAAGATTATCACGCAGAATACTAATTCTGTCTTTATTTATCACCTTAGCCGAAGTGATCTTCTCTAGATTAATAACATAGTTAATCAGCTCATGGTGAACATTTTTCTGCCGTCTAAAAAAACATTTAAACAATTCAAAATGGGCTCAATTGCATGCAAGCACTTGACAGTGTAAAGTAAACATTTTGAAACACCCCAACACACGCGTTGCACTCTCTGATTGCTCATCATCAAAACAACTCCCTCACCTATCCATCATAAAACTGCGCGATGTCAACAGAGTGCTACTCAGCTGTCAAAATAAAGATCACCAAAGGCCACCGCGCCTATGATGACACTTTTCAAACCACTTAACAAATGTCAGCGCGAGTCATTAGGTGCCAAAATGTTGCAAAATAGGCATCAGTGTGTTACAGGTTGGGATGGTTTTGCACATCGTAGTTGGGTATGCGAAACATGACGATGTAATCGCAGCGCGTTAATGAAATACGATGACGATAGCAATACTGTCTGTTTGCTGTCGCTCGCTATAATTGATCGTGGCAGTGCGTATTTAAATATGAATAAATGTGCACTTTTGTGGGGAACATCCACATCAGTTGGCACTCAATCCCCTCAAGCTGAGCTCTTGAATTCTACCTTAAGGTCGTTCTACTCCCATCAGCTGTCACCCGAATCAGTATTCCACGCAGCAACGCTGACTTACAGAGAAAGACTTCAAAACTCCGCAATCGATTGTAAAAAAAATTGTTTTGTCGCATTAATTCATTTTCTGCTTAAAATTCTGATCAGTATCTTGGACGGTAATCAAATATAATAGAAATAAAGTCAGAAAAGTGCATATGTGTGTATTGAAGGGTAAACAAAGCTCGAAGTGAAGTTAAGTAATTTCTTCACTTCAAGGCCGTCTGTGATTTTCGATTAATATTCAGGGAAATATTGTTTACCTTTTTAAAGTTTCATTGGCTTCGGTTATCCACCACAGGGCTGCGGGTAAGGCTGTGTACGATTTTTTCTTCAAACCACATGATCTATGCTGAACATGGGATTAAAAGTTAAGGCGTGTGAACATGTTTGTAAGAAACTTGTTAATTTTTGGTGTGGATATGTAACATGTTGTTAACATTATTTCCTTGAAAACAAGTGGTTAAACGAAGTCAATTTGGGCGGAAGCTTTTGTGTTTTTGTAATTTATTCAGTACCCAATGTTGAGGTGCTTGTGGATAAATTAGCAGCTTCTTACCGGAATAGGAAGGCTTTGAATTGATTTAATTAGATACATCACTCATCAATTTAATGTGGCAATTATGCCTTCGCTAGAAGTGTTTCTGCTTCTGTGCAAAGTTTAGCCCTTGTGGTCGTCTTTGAACTCAAGCGAAAATAGAATTATGAACGAAATATTATCGTTGGAAAGATCTCTGCCTTTTCAAACGAGGTTCCAGACTAATTGATGGTGAGCAATTATTTGTGAAGCCCAGAAATTAAATTGTAACTCAAAGTTGGTATAAAAAGGGTGATGAATTGAAGTAAGAGCAATTACGACCGCAATACGGGTGAACGTTCGTGTAACAGAGTTCATCTCCAAAAAACTGCCATTAATGATAATAGGTCATTAGCAATTCGCGATGGGGGAACAAAAAAGAGTCTCCGATGAGCTTATCCACACCTACTATCATTGAAGCGGAATAGAGTTCGTTCGATTGTTGATGAAGTGAACTCGTGCAATGGTCTGAGCTATACAGAAAAGATGGAGAAGGGTCTCCTCACACACCTGGTCCAAATAACTCCTTTGAAGTCTTCTACACGCTCTTCAGATAAGTACGACAATAATAATGGCGGCGCTTCAGTACGGCGTGGACCTGTGCCTTGCTCCTCAGCAATCACTCTTGCCAGTGACTTGAAAGAGGTGGAGCTATGAACAATTTTTCCTTTTTAAATGGTTGCTTGTGCTGGGATTTGAACATTGCTTGTGAAAGTCTAGTGCGTATGAGTCGACGCACATACCCACAGGGCCACGGCGCCCGCATATAAGTCTCATCTCATCTCATTTTCAGTGTTCTACTAAAGGGGTCGCTGGGGGCAATGCATGCACGAGAGATCTCTAGGCCAATCGATCCTCTGCCATCGACTCTAACTCATCAGGAGCTATGCCCAAGCGTAACCAGACTTGGTCCAACCATCTCGTCCTGGGTCTGCCAAGCGGTCGTCTACCTGATGGAATCGCATTCAAGGCACGCCTCGGAAGTCGTGAGGATGGGGACATTCGTGCCACTTGACCAATCATCGAAGTACAGCGCTTTCCGTACGAAGAAGCATCTGCCCAACGTTGAGTTCCTCGCGCACTGCCGTGTTTCTCACCCTATCCCGGCGAGTAATTCCCACAACAGCACGAAGAAATTTCATCTCGGCAGCTTGTATTCGCGATCTTATTCTTTCGGTCATTACCCAAATTTCATGACCATAGGTGAGAATTGGAACCACAGATAAGTCCAATAGGAAACGACATTTTAATAAAACAACAAGGGTATGAGATATAAAATTGATTTTGACTTTATTTTAAAGCTACTTTCATTTCATTATGTATGGAAAAGTACGCCATTCAAACGGCAACCCCGGATTCGCCGGCAATGCTTTAATCCGTCAGTCCAATTTTGGACGAATCGGTCCAATATGTGCTGCATTATTCCGGCAATAGCGTCTCGAATGTTGGCCTTGAGCTCATCTAAAGCGATTGGCTAATTAGCTTAGACTAAGAACTTGACGTAGACTTAGAAATAGATAAAATATTTGAGTGGTGTCAAGTTAAGGCAGTCTATTGATGAACGCTTGCCGAGAGATGACCCAGTCGCTAGATTTCTCCTTCACAACTGTGAACATTTCTTCGCTTGTACGGCACGCATGTAACGCCATCTTTTTTATTACCACAGCTCGGATATATCGGTGTTGTCGTGCTCTCGCCACATAACATCGCTCTATACCTGGGAATCGATATATTCCGACAACCAAGCTGCGATAAGAGTCATAGCGTCGGATATTGTAAAGTCAAAGCGATGCAGACAGAACATTAACGAAATCTCCAGTGTTAACACGGTGACACTCTGCTGAGCACCGAGACATACAGGAGTGCTGGCAAAGGTGTGCTCAGAGCTAGATAAATCCGTAGCTCTACCTTATGTTGCGCCCTAATGCAGGACTGGGTTGATCAATGTTTTAGGCCCCTATTGCGGTTGTCGATCGTCAATCGACGATTTTTAATACATTTCTAAAGAAATTTGAATATACTCTGAATACAAATAAAAAACACTTGAAACTGCTTGGAAAATGTATGCACGAAAATACCGATTGCAAAAATTATTTCCACATGATTTTTTTGCATTCGTGTGCTATCACAATCGCAAGCGCCTGTTTACATGCACATTGAATGAGAGAGTGACAAGAAAAAAGCCAAAGGAAAGAGTGAGATGGTTGTATTGCATTCTATGGCTCATGTAAACAAAGTTCAAGGGAGTTGATGTTTGCAACTGTCAAACGTGACAATATGCATGAGGTTATTCACAATAACACTATCCTTTGTCGATTGAGTTACACAATATCAAAAATGAAATCAATCGACGAACTCAGCGATTGTCGATCAAATCGACAGGGGGGTGATATACAAAGTCAGCTTGGTCCCTGGAGAGAGGCTCTATTACTCAATTGACTTTGGTAAGATTTATTCTGCGTTTAATCTTGGTAATGATGGCATTCGTACTGTTTTTCATCAAGCCGAGGTAGACGAAGTCATTCACTACCTCGAAGTTATTGCTGCCCATTGCAACATTCTGGCCTAGTTGTCGATGTTGTGCGTCCTTTCTCGATGACAGCATATATGAGTACTTCGTTTTGCCCTCATTTACCACCAGACTCATCTTAGCCGGTCCCATTTCAATACCAAGAAACGTCTCATTGACGGCTCACTGAAATCCAGAAATCCCGTCAATGCCATTAGCGGAAGCTAGCATTTGCACGTACTTCTGGAAGTGCCTGCCTCTAGTGCTGGCCAGTGAGTTTTGCACGATCTTCTGAAAAACGATGTGGAAAAAAACCTTTTTTGAAATCGAAGGTCTCCTAGAGTTCGTTACCTACCGTGATGGACCAGTGAGAGTTCTCCATCGTCATCCTGCTCAGTCTGACGAGTTTGGCAGGAATGTAAAAACTAGACATGGCGCTGTATAGCTCGTCTTTATGCGCGCTGTCATGTGCGGCCTTGAAATCGAACGAATGGATGGTGAGTATAGATCTGCATTTCTTGGGTCTTCTCCAGGATTTGCCGCAGTGTGAAGATTTGGTCGATGGTGGACTTCCCTGGCCTGAAGCCACACTGATACGGACCTACCAGTATGGTGACGAAATGTTTCAGGCGTTCACACAGAACTGGAGAAAATATGTTGCATGCAATGTTAAAGATACTTATTCCTCGATAGTTTGCGCAGTCGAAGGGACCTCCTTTCTTATGTATCAGCAAACGACACTGGAATTCCACTCATCGAGCATGCGTTCCTTCGACCATTTCTTACAGATGAGCTGGAGCATGTGCCCAACCAGATCATCTCCAGTTGCTTTAAGCATTCCAGCAGGCAGACTATCTGCCCCAGCAGCTTTATTAGACTGTGTCGATAGTGTCGATAGTGGAATCTTGACTTCGTCTAGGTCGGGGGCACGAAATTCTTGTCTATCATCGTTCAAGTTGGCTGGAGCATTCTACCTACTCTGTAGAGGGGCCTCACGTTCCACCGGCAGAACCGAAAGCCGTTCTCCTTTTTTCCGTTTGCTGAAGTCGTCAAAGGTAGGTCCGTCCGAATCCGAGCAAGTCCTTATTTCTGGACTTAATGTTCTTTACGAGGTTGGGAAGTTAAACCGAAGCTCATCTACCAACGAAGAGACCAGGCCCCTTTCTTTAGACCCTGAACATAGGAGCCCGGAAGAATTCAATGTCGGTAATATTTTTCATGCTGTGAGCGCCACCGTTGGCCCTTAGAAAAGGGTCTCGTCTGCCGCCACCTCTATTCCAGGGTTCCGCCACCTCTATTCCGGAGATATCAACTTAAGCTAATTATTTGCACGACTGTATGGCGCAGTTAGTTCAGTGCCTGCCCCAAGTTCGAGGGGTCCCAGGTTCGAATCCCAGTGAAATCAAATCTGGTCCAGTCACCATTTGCCGTTGGGATAAAATTAACGGCACTGGAGTAGGTTGCTAGCTGGCAGTACAATGGACCAGTTTTGAGTCTGAGTGCTCCTGTAGGGTTTCAAAAATCTTCGAAAAAAAAGCTAATTACTGTGATACCTGTCTGTAGCTCATTTTTAAATTGCTCATGCATCAATACAGAATCTACGTAAACCGCCTACGACTCAAGGAGGGTCGGAGCCTGAACTATCGCTGCCTTCCATCGTTGACTGTCCTGGGCACGCTGCTTCCAGTCATCAAGATCAAGCTGTCTTATGTCCGCGATGACTTGGTCTTCGTACCGGAGGTTTGGTCTTCCTCTCCTTCTCGAACCAGGAAGCTCGGATTCGAAGACCCTCTTAGCTGGAGCGTTGTTGTCCATGCGCTCGATGTGACCGAGCTAGTGCAGTCGACGGATTTTTGCCTTCCGGACTACATCCACATCCTGGTACAGCTCATAGAGTTCGCGGTTGTGTGTTCTCCTCCATTCGCCTTCCTCGCAGACGGGACCATATATCCGAGGTAGAATTTTTCTTTCGAAGGCACCAAAAATCAACTCTGCAGTTCTGCTTAGTGTCCAGTTTTCGGCTCCATAAGCAGGACTGGAAACTACCACGCGTCCAATGAATTCTCTGTAATATTCATATTGTCACCAGTTTCTATTCAATCGTCAAAGACATTTACTTACACTTTGCCGCTAAAAATGAAATGAAAAACATGAATTGCTTCATTGTCAAATCACCAAACTTGCATGTGTCACGTTCACATATGGTCCCCATTAGAATCGTTTTCAATTAACAAAACCAGATCCAAAGTTAGCGTCACGTTATCGGCGTCTGAAACAACCGCACAGACGTGCAAATTAGCCTTCATGCACTCTCTCGTCAGCACGCTTGTCAAGTTGAATGTCAATGTCAGCGGAATTTGTGCTGAGATTAAAAATAAACTGTCAACAAAAAGTGAAGAAAAAAACAGAAAACAAAACAGTAAACTACAGAGGTTGCCTTCACGTGAGCGTCTCTCATTACCTTTGCATCGTAATCGAAACCGAAACATGCACCGTTCAGGAGAAAAGGTGCTTACCTTTGCCATGTCAAAGAACTGCAAGTAAACACTGTCATCGTTTAACGCGTCCTTGTACTTGTGGCATCAGTGCCATGCCCACATCCGAACTAGATCAACTTGAAAACTCTCAATGAAAACGTTGCATTTATTTATACTTACAGCTTCGACGATAAAAACCTGTTCCCGCAACGATCCCGACATCAACCAATGCATCATCAAGGCTGTGAATGTGGTCCGACCACTGCTGGCGACCGGAGATCTCGGAGACGGCTATCACACACCTCCGCTGGAGCCTCTTTTCTTGGACAACATCGACATGGCCAGAGGCAGGGAGTTCAGGGCGACGTTCAGTGAGATTCAAGCCACAGGTGGCAGCAACTTCATCATTGACAAGCTCAGGTATGGCATGCATCAACTGTTTCGGTGTCAATTACACAGAAATGTGCTTCTCTTTCAGTGCGAACACGTCAGCTATTTCCTTCGATGTGGCCATTACGCTGCCGAAAATTACTTTCACTGGAAAGTACAAACTCCGGATAAGGATTCTAGTTCTCGACATCCAAGGCGCTGGGGACATGAGGGGATATTTTGGTAAGCATCGACTTTTTGTTTGAGAAATTTGACAAATGACACCCACTTTCTCCCTCTTAGAAAATGCAAAGGCTGTGGTAAAAATGCGGGGAGCTAAGTATCTGAAGGATGGTATGGAATATGTAAAATTCACAAAGATGCCCATTCGTCTTTCGGTGAAGAGCATGCAGCTTCAGCTGGACAACCTGTTCAATGGAGACAAAGTGTTGGGTGAAGTGGGCAACTCGATCATAAACGACAACCAAGATCTGTACCTCAGTGAGATAACTCCTGGTCTGGAGAAGGGATTGTCACGGAAGTTCTTAGACATTGCCAACGATATTCTGCAGACGACGACATTCGACGAGATGTTCCCGCCCAATTAAGAGAGTCTGGCTTCACACATCACTTATTTTTGTTAAGTTACATTCACCGAGCACAATACGTCATCACACACCTGCCTACAGACACTAGTTTTAAGAATCAGTTTAGTGGTTAATAAATTCTTTTTTAAGTTGTTTATTTGTTCTTTTAATTAGATGCTTTGGCAGGTGGCAGGTTGCGTAGGTAGAATGGATTTGGTTTGTCTCAAGAATGAGTCTTAATGAGAGCTGCTAAAGACTTGTTTCAAGATCCAAAGCCTGGACTTAACTGGACAAATTTTAAAAATTTCTTCAAAAAGTGATCAGCAAATGATTTATGATCAAACGTCTGTCATTCTTGTGAAAATTTAGCTGTTGTTATGAAGTTTGCATTAGAGAACGTCAAGGCTGTATAGTACCGTCAACGTTTTATTTTTGCCATTTTTGACACAACAAGGAAAGAGACTTGGACTGATTCTGGTCGACTGAAGCACCATGCTATGAAAATGGGATTTACCAATGACAACATATGTAGGGCCTGTGGTGACGAAGAGGAAGATACTCCCCACTACATCAAATACTGCCTTTGCCTTTGACAGTAGAGAAACAGAACACAGGGAGATCACTTCTTCAAGAGATATCAACACACCTCTTTCGAATGTCTTATAAGAATAGTTTATAAGAAGACCTGGATGACTGAATACGGCTTTTCGATATGGGAGAAAGAGGTGTAGTACCCATCTGGATATCATAAAGAGTCCACATTTTAAGGTTGGACTTAGACCTACATCGGTATAAAATTGTGCTGACGCAAGAGTTGAAGCCGGACGACCATAGACAACGCCGTGCAGTGAGTTTGGGCGATGAAAATGTTGGCCAGAGGCCCAGCGGATCAGCGGCTATGTCAGCAAACAAAATTACCTTTATTGGAGCGAACACAAACTAAAATCCACGAATCGAACACAAGCCAACAATCAACCAAAACATCGCGGGTTCGTGTTTGTTGCTTGCCTCTCTTCCTGCTCATAAGTATACCTCTATCTTTATGGACTTTAGGCAGTACTTAATTTCGAACCGCTTGCTTTTTAGGATAAAAAGGGACTCCCTGCGGTGGACGCCGTGACGTAGTGGGTAGGTGCGTCGACTCTTACGCTCGAGGTCTAAGGTTCAAATCTCGATAAAAACCATTTAACATTTTTTCACGGCTCCACCTCTTTCGAGTCACCGACAATGCTCAAAGAGTATAACTGCCTAGAAAAAGCTTCCCAATCTCGCCGATCGGAGTCGGCATTAAACTGTAGGTCCCCTCTACTCGTGAGAGAATAACAGCACGCAGAACACGAATGGTTGCTGAGAAGCTAGGCCCAGGTTCACCTCGGACTGTAGCGCCGCCATTATTATTATTATTAATCGGCACGTACCAGTGCGGCTTCCGGCCCGGCAAATCGACGATATACCAAATAGATACGCACCATCAATTTTAAAGCCGCATACGACAGCATTCATAGCAAGGAACTATTCGAAGCGATTGCTAAATTCGGGATGCCGGGAAAACTGATCCGGTTGTGTCGGACCACGCGCCACACATGCGCGATGCACCGTGCAGTTCGGCTCAAGGACTTCAGAGCCGTTTGAAACCTGCACCGGATTTCGGCAAGGAGATGCGCTGTCGTGTGATTTCTTCAATTTAGTATAGGAGAAGAAGTGCGGCGGGCTTCTGTAAACACGGAAGGCACTATCTTCTACAAGTCAGTCCAACTGTTAGGATACGCAGATGACATCGACATCGTCGCGCGTTCCCAACGCGCCGTAGTGGAAGCTTTCACGACGATTGAGGAACAGGCGAAACGAGTTGGTCTTAAGGTCAATGAGGATAAGACAAAACATATGCTGTCGAGCAAGAAACGATCCGCCGTAAAACACCTAGGGCAAAACTTCACAATCGACAGCCACAATTTTGATGTAGTGAAGAAGTTTGTCTACCTCGGGGCAAATGTAAACTCCACAATCGACATCACAGTGAAGATCCGACGTAGAATCGCCCTTGGCAACCGATGCTACTTCGGTTTGTCAAAACAACTGGTCTCAAAACTTCTGATTCGAAGGACCAAAATCATGCTCTACAAAACTCTTATTTTACCTGCTGTATGAAACCGAAAGAAGAACACTAAGCAAACCTGCAGAGCTGATTCTTGGTACGTTCGAAAGAAAAATTCTACGTCGGATATATGGTCCCGTCTGCGAGGAAGGCGAATGGAGGAGAAGACACAACCGCGAACTCTATGAACTGTACGAGGATGTGGATGTAGTCCGGAAGGCAAAAATCTGTCGACTGCATTGGCTCGGCCACATCGAGCGCATGGACAACAACGCTCCAGCTAAGAGGGTCTTCGAATCCGAGCCTTCTGGTTCGAGAAGGAGAGGAAGACCGAACCTCCGGTACAAAGATCAAGTCATCGCGGACATTAGACAGCTTGGTCTTGATGACTGGAAGCAGCGCGGACCGTCAACGAAGGAAGGCATAAATATCTCAGGCTTGGACCTTCCATGGGCTGTAGGTCTGTTAAGTAAAGTAAGTATTGCCCATCTGCGCATCATAAAGGGTGCACATTATACGGTTGGACCTGGGCCTACATCCGTATAAAATTGTGCTGACGCAAGAGTTGAAGCCGAGCGACCATATGCAACACCGTGCAGTGAGTTCGCTAATTAGGGTTGGAAATGTTTGCTGGGGATTCGGATTTTGGTCAAAAAATAATTTTCTCGGACGAAGCCCAGCGGACCAGCGGCTATGTCAACAAGCGAAATTGCTTTTATTGGAGCGAACACTAACCAACAATCTGCCAAAGCATCAATGCATCCACAATAATTAACTGTTTGGTATGGTTTATTGATTTTATTTATTTTGAAATAAGGAATGGGACACCGTTACCATCAATGGTCTCAAGTTTAGAGTGATATTCTGTGGCAAGAGCTCAACAACATCGTTGTATCCGATCTAAGGTCCCAACAAGACGGCGCTACATACCAAACAAATGTCTGGATTTGGAGACTGATTCATCTCACAGTGCTTGCTCGATTATATATATTCTCTGGAGATACGTCAAGTCCTTAGTCTACGCTAAGAAGCCAACCACTTTGGACGAGGTGGAGGCCAACATTTGAGACGATTTTGCCGGAATAATACCGCATATATTGGACCGACCGCTTAGAGCACTCCCAGCAAAGACGAATAATAATAACAATGGCGGCGCTACAGTCCGAAGTGGACCTGGGCCTAACTTCTCAGCAACCACTCGTGTTGTGCGTGCTATTGTTCTCTCACTAGTGGAGGGGATCTACAGTTTAATGCCGACTCCGAATGGCGAGATTGAGAAGCTTTTCTAGACAGTTATACTCTTTGGCTATTGTCAGTGACTCGAAAGAGATGGAGCCGCGAGCAATTTTTTTTTGAAAAATTGAACTTGGAGTCGAACCTAGACTGTAAAAGTCTAATGCGCATGGGTCGACGCACAAACCCACACGGCCACGGCGCCCACCAGCAAAGACGAAGCGGCTCTTTAAATGGCGTGCTGTTTCATACATAATGGCATAAGTGTAGCTTCAAAATAAAGCTAGAATTCATTTTATTTCCCACACTCTTGTTGTTTCATTTAAATTTCCTTTCCAATCATTCTTATCTGATCCCCCTTACGTCTATGCTAAGAGGCTAAATCTCACAATACTTTACCTATGGAGATAGCAGAGTTCGTGTCAAATGAAGGGTGGGCAAGCGGACATGTGCCAATATCACCAGGTACCCTCGGGTTCTTAACGAACCTTCATCGCCAGACGACACTGAAAGGGTGTCGTCTAGCGTTAGAGCTAAGCTAGCTAGTTTTAAGGTAGATTAGGTTTAGTTTAGGTATAGTTTGAAGTTAGGGTAGCTTAGACGTAGACTAGGTTAGTTAGCTCAGCTCCGCGAACTCCTTTCCGGTCTCATTTGATGGTAAGGGCACAGACCTTGAACACCTGTCTCTTCTTTCTCTTCGCTGCCCTATATTTTGGCGATCCTTGCGTGGTCTGTTAGAGTATAAAGCTTTCACCTTTGTCTATCTTTCCGCCTCTTTCTATCCTCTCCTTGCTAGCTATAGGGACGATTTTTTTTTGTTTGCAGTCGGGTGGTGTACGCGTGAGTGAACAAGAACCGCTCCGTCCGACGAACTAAGCCGTGGAATCACAATCGTACCGCCGTTTTACTTACTGACACCGTGGCCTAGCTAAGCTTTTTGCTACAAAATTGTTGTCTAAGTATGACAAATGATAGATCACATCGACGACTTGACGAGAATGTCACAATAGGCAGGTATCAAGGTAACCAAGAACTTCGTCCACATCGAATGATCCAGTGATGGTATAAGTAGATTCCGACCGAAGGCTAGTTTTTCGGCCGAAGTCGAACTTCGGCTTTTTGATCACCTTCGTCCGAAGCCGAAGCCGAATGTTCGGTCGGACTCTACTTATCTCCCGGACAGCGCCTTAGTACGTGTAGATTAGGGTGGTGAAAAAAGTTTTCAAATCTTCTCTCAGTACGATGGACAGAAACTTATAGATCACAGGTTGCAGACCTAGCTTATGTCCTACCAAAATATGGAGTTTTTTTTTTCAACTGCAAGATTTTCAGTATTAGTAGCCATCAGCTTGAATTGACTTTGAAGTCATTCATATCGCTTGACAGTTAATTCCGGAATTTCACCGAATTTGTAACGGTTTTCCGGAAAAAGAAAATCAAATTCCAGGAATATCAAATTACGAATTAACAAATCCCCAAAAATCGAATAATAAAGGAAATACCCAACTGTCAACAAGTCAGAGGTGAGACACGAATGAAATGCCGAAAAACTAACATTTTAAACATTGTTTCGAAATTCATTCGTTTACTTCGTCAACCTCACCCCATGTCCCGCCATGCTGATGAAGTGTTGACATTTAAATCGCCTTCGGCTACATGAAAATAAAAGCAAATTTGAATACTAAATTGCATTCAATTGTTGAAAATGAAGAACAAAAAAAGAATATCGCAGCTTCATCAAAACGAGATGACAGCTCTTCACGCTCTCACTAGGGGTAGCTAAGCGCAGGAATCATGCGGAACAAAAAAAAAAGGAAACCGAAAAAAAATCCTAAAATGTCCTTAAGTGGAAAACGCTTACCTAACGAACCACGAAACCCCTCTGACCGAATGTGAAGTGTTTCCATTGGACACACGATGAATGGAATCGCAGGACTCTGAGGTATTTCCTTTTGGGTCTTCCGCATCGATCCTGTTTCGTTTTTGAATTTGAAATTTCCACGCTAGTGAGTTTCTGATAAACATCCTATTGTGACACAGAGCTTGGATAAAAATACCCATCGGATGCAAAATGTAATCAATCGAAGCGTCCAATGGGTTTGTCCCAATTAGTGCAGTGCAATGGAAACACTCAGAGTTGTAGGTGACCTCTGACACTTCGGTTGCATGCTGCTGACATTGACAAGGAAATTTTTGCCTCATTAAAAAGCCATTGATTGTCGACAGGAGAACTGATTGACAGTTGTTGATTTGAACAATTTATTGCAGCGAATTGTTTCGCGATGCTGTAGAAATTCAAAGGGAATGCATTTAGGAAACGATATTTTAATTTTTTTTTGTTTTTTTTTTTTTTTTATATAAAATTTGCATCGAAAATTAATGCACAAGTGTTTAGTGCAGGCTCAAGATACAAAGGTTAGCCAGGCTTGGTGTTACTACTACTAATAATAATATTAATAATGGCGGCGCTACAGTCCGAGATGGACCTGGGCCTAGCTTCTCAACAACCACTCATGCTGTGCGTGCTATTGTTCTCTCACAAGTGGAGGGGACCTACAGTTTAATGCCGACTCCGAACGGCGAGATTGAGAAGCTTTTTCTAGACAGTAATACTCTGTGAGCATTGTCAGTGACTCCAAAGAGGTGAGGCCGTGAACAATTTTTTTTTTTTGAAAAATTGGTTTTTTGAACTTTGTTTCGAACCTAGACTGTGAAAGTCAAATGCGCATGGGTCGACACACGAACCCACACGGCCACGGCGCCCGCTGGCCAGTCTTGGCCTTACTGGTGCACACAAATCCACCCTTTAGATTGGGCTGGAAACGATGCTTCACCTTCAACCTTTGCAACTCTTCATCAAGAGCTCTGCCGCTAAATCAGCCTTCAGACTACGGGAATGTTATAACTGGCATTCAAACAGCTACGGACATTCAAGTCTGCTCGAATCTCTCAGTCGCAGGGGTCTCTGGACTACCACAGACTACGAAAAATCCGAGTATGACTTTGACAAGAACTTCACGATATGATTGGGAAAAGTCTGACTTCATCAAAGGCACACCCATTTTCACCGATGGATCGAAAACAGAAGGCGGTACGGGAGCGGGAATCTTCTAAGAATAAACAATGACTATCGGCTAACTGACTATTCTAGTGCATTTCAATCAGAAATCTTTGCCATTAAGAAAGCTGTGCAGATTGTACAGCAAATGGACCTTCCTGACATGGAAATCACCTTCTTCTCGGACAGTCAAGCGGCCTTGAAGGCTTGGTGCCAGATAGTTCGACGTTATGTACTACCAATATCTTTACTTCCCCGAGTCTCATTGCGGTTGTAGTCGCTCTGCTACTACAGAAGATGTCAAGAGGGGTAGTTAGGTAGGTAGGTAAATGGGTAGACGGGCACAAGCCACGCCTCACTTAGGTCCTTAGGGACCCATTGTGATGCCCAATTAGGGAATAGTCTCCCCTTGTAACCCTTGTCGCACTCATGGTCCTTCGTTGTGCCGGAGCCATCCCGATTTCCTTATGAACCTGCAAAGAGATCTTAGAGGTTTATTTGAAAGTCTTGGAAGCAAAAATTCTCCCAGTGTTCTATGACGCAACTGACAAAGACTATGGCAGTGACAGAGGTAGTGAGGAGTGTCCTCTCGTTCCTCCTTATCACTGCAGCCTCTACAAATGTTGTCGTTGGAGAGTCCCATTTTCATGGTGTGGTTTCTAAGATAATTATGGCCAGTGAGAGCTCCAACCACCATCGTAAGCAACTTTTTGTCGCACTGAAGGATTTTGTCGGTTTTTGCTCAACCATATCTGGGCCATAATGCTTTAGTAGTCACACATGTAGACAGACCGTGCCATCTACTGTTTGCCATTTCAATGATCTTTGTATCCACCTTATTCCTCAGCTCTGAGAGTGGCGGTTTAATATCAGATTGATCGAGTGCTGTGAGCCAAGAGCGTTTAGATCTTCGTGACAGCTTGCGACTAGCTTGGACTTGATTTCTATTGCGGATATAGCTTTCATGGCCGCCTGACTGTCACTGAGAATGGTAATATCAGCTGGTTGTATCGCCATCATTGACATCGTTTTGGCCGCTTCTTTGACCGCCAAGCCCTCCGCTTGAAACACACTGCCATAATCAGGGAGTCTGATTGAGCAGTGCACGTTTAGCTCATTGGAGAAAATGCCCGCGCCTTTGCCTGCTTCCATCTTTGACCCATCGGTATATACCTTTATGGTCGTATTGTTGATGGGTTCATTGAACGCCCACTCCTCTCTGGTGGGGTATTGGCAAGAGTCTCTCAAAGTCGAGGAATGGGAGCCTATAGTCGCTCTTGACTTCTGATACTGCAAGTCTGTTAAGAATACTTGCATGTGCGCCATGCAAGTGACTGATTCTCAGAGCACTTTTAGCGGCGATTGCCCGCATATGAAGGTCAAGCGGTAGCGGTGTAGGATCGTTTCTAGTCCAGCTGTTGAGGTAGAGCTGATTGCTCCAGTAACTCTCAAACACGCAGGTCTTTGTAGTTTTGTCAATGCCTTAAAATTAATGGCTTTCAATGCTGCCTGTCATCAGACTACGCTGCCATACGTAAGGATGGGTCTGACAATAGCGGTGTACATCCATAGGAAGATCTTGGGGTTTGGTCCCCATTTTTTACCGACAATTTTGGCGCAGATATAAAATCCGCATGTTGCTTTTTTGACCCTTTCAATGACATTGAGTTTCCAATTTTGTCAATACTGATACCTAGGTATCTAGCACTGTTGGATAACGTCAGTGTGGATCCTGCAATAGTTGGAAGCCTAAATTGCGGAATGACTCTTTTATTGGAGAAAAGAACCAATTCGGTCTTACTTGGGTAAACACCCAGTCCGCAGTTCTTTGCCCACCTAGCTAGAATTCTTATAGCGCCCTCAAGTACTTCACTTATGATCGGGAGGAATTTGCCTCTTGGTATCAACACTACGTCGTCTGCATAAGCAACTACCTTCACTCTCGAGTATTTGAGCTGTTCTAAGACTTCGTTGATGACAAGAACCCAAAGCAGGGGTGAAATTACCTCTCCCTGCGGTGTGCCTCTAGAGGCAAGTCAAGAGGGGTAAGATAGAGCAGGATCTCGAGCTCTGCTGTCGGTATTATCCTTGTAGCAACCGTAACTCTTGAGCAGGTCGATCTTTGGACCTTCGTCAAGTCAGAAAGAAGTGGCAGTCCAGTTGTTGACCAACCTCAGTGCGTGATTGAGGCGATCGCGACTCCTCTCGTAAGAAAACTATAGCAAGTGCAACACGAGTAGCCAGCTAGGCATAAGTCCACCTTTGACTGTAGCCCAACGCGAAGAGGAAGATGGTGTAACTTTAGTCTGAAAGTGTTATGAAAACAGAAACAGAAACTATGAAAACTTGCTTTATGCAAAAACTGGTTCAGTAGGTCCCCTAAAATATGTGTTACTGCGGGCAATCATTCGTTAAGAATATGACCAGCTCCGTGGACCACATTTAAAACTTTTGCTTCCCGTACACATAATCCAATCTTCAACCTAGCAACAGCGCTCCACAGAGAAGCCATCACCACATCCATTTCGGCCACATTTCTGAGAATCTCATTCCCATCCATTAGCTGGAACGGAAAAAAAGAAATCCCGAAAATTCGAGGAGGTACAAGAGCGAGAAGAATTAGATTACTTCAATTAAACTTTTGAGTAATTCCATTTCGTCAATTTTCACTCTTATTCCGCGGCAAGCGGGGAGCACTGAGCGGTGACAGTGGACGGACAACCTTTCTTTGATATTTGCCGGGACATTCGCCATCCAAGACACAGATGGATGGCTGCCGTGGGCGAGTCTTGACAAATGTCCTCGGTCCATTCAGTTTTTTTTTTCCGCTCTCCTTCTTATTTTTGTCTCGCGATTTGGATAAATTGCCAGTTGAAGGATATGCAGGCGATGGAGGAAAAGTTTTTAATTTTCTTTCAGCCGGGAGAGTGTCTCTTTGATGATATGTCTCTGTTTTCTGTTCTGGCAAAAAAGTTTGGCACTTTCTTGTGGAACGTGAGAGAGCCCCACTGCCGCAGCCCGCATTTCGGGCGGGGAGGCCTATTCGGTTGCCTGGTATTTTCGAGTTTTATTGCCCTTCGAAGCTAATTAACAAACGTGATATTTGAGTTTTATTGGAGTTTCCTTTGCGCCATTCTGCAAACACTCAATGCGCCTGGCCTACAAGTGTGTACCCCGGTCCGAGAACGGGCGCATCCAGTTGCCACAGGAACACGACGCTTCCAGTGGTAATGGCGATGACGGTGGCAGTTTCACAGTAAAGACAGAAACAAGTGCTCCTTGTGTTACATTTTATTTTTTTTTTTTTTCGGTTTTATTACCTTTTTAAAGGTGGAACACGTTTATGATTTCAGTGGCACGATGGATGGATGGATGATGAGGATGGTTCACCTATGAGCAACCGGCACGGCGGCGGTGGCGGTTGCATGGGCGGGGTTTGGTAAAAGTTTCTGGAGAGTTGTTTTAGCTGAGACAATTTTATACTCTGTAATTACATTCTGTTTTATGTGCTTTTTTATTGCGGTTTTTGGGTCCTGTTTATTGTGGTGTGGGTTAACGATGAAGTGCGTTATATCACTCAGTTCGCACCTGATGAGGTGCGCAGTGTTTGGGGTATGAGTAGAAACTTTTTTTTCTTGCTGGTGGTTGCCTCCCTTCAGGGAGTATGTGTGCAACAGATCAACGAGGGAGGAACTTTGTTGGGGTTTGTTGGTTGCTTTTCTAATCAACCACTTGGATGAGGTCTTAAGAGGGCTTCTAGAACCCAGTACAGATTTATATGGTAGCTCTTTTGCAGTTTTTTTTTCGGAGAATTTTTTGAAGCTCTACTGGAGCACTCAGACTCAAAACTGGTCCATTTTACTGCCAGGTAGCAGCCTACTCCTTCTTCTTCTTCTTCTTCTTAGGACGCTACAGTCCGAGGTGGACCTGGACCCCACTCAACATGCCTCTCCAGTCAGCACGATCTTTCGCCAGCTGTCTCCAGTTTCGCACACCAAGCCGGCCGAGGTCCCCCTCGATTTGTGTACGCCACCTTGTACGTTTACCGCCAGACTCGTTTTAGCCGCTTCAATCTACTCTAGTGCCGTTAATTTGATCCCAAATGGTGACTGGAATCCCGATTTCACTGGGATTCGAACCAGGGACCCTCCTAGCTTGCGCTCATCAACTCATCAACCACTTGAATGAGGTTTTAAGAGGGGTTTTAGAGCTCTGTACAGATTTATATAACACCTCTTTTTGCCGCAATGATGTGAACTCGAAAATCGAAGACCAGAAAGGTTTTGAAAATTGCATCACAAAGCAATAATTCTCATCCTCCTTTAAAGGAAACACAAAGAATATGCTCAATACCTCTCATTCATGCGTAGCGCCGATATAGAATTTTTGTCAAAACTTGTTGGAGGGTACAAAGCTACCAGCTTTCCTAAAAGTAAAGCGACACTGATTGGAAGATTTGAGACATACTTTTACCTGCCTACAGTAAAATTTCGTAGACTAACTTGCTCAATGCAAAAGAGCTTTAGGTTTTTATCCATCGCCCGAAAGTATGCGTCAATTTATTTAATTTTTAAGTGAACCAGTTTTTATCAGAAGACATTTCGTATGAGAAGAAACGGAATATTAGCGGGAAATAAAAATGTGACATAACATGAGTTTGGAATGTTCCCAAAAAGTAAAAAGAACTAATGCACGAGTACCTGCTTGTTCGACTTAGGCAACTAAAGGTCCGGAGTATGGCTATACGAGAAAGCCAATTGGAGCGGCCTTAACGACTTCTTTAGGAATTTTAACTGGTCACTATGTTTCCTCGATAGTGAAATGGATGCCGCTGCTGATACGATCACGAACATCATTTTGCTGGGTATGAGATGAAACCCAAAGCAAATGCGTGGTATTACTCGAGCTGCAAAGAGGCTATCAGGTTGAATAAGTTGAGATTTAGGACTCAGGAAAACCGGAAAAAGTTTAAACGGGCCAGAAATGATTGCAATGCACTAATATCATCTTCAATTCCTGCGCTCATTTGCAATGACATTAAAGCTGTCACCTCTTTAGACAAGGCCAATCTTCTTGCTGCGCATTTCGTTGCCAGCTCAACGCTGCCAGATTCGACTTTCTCTAGGCCTGCACTTGAGAGCGTCGATTGTGCCATGGGACAAATCCATTTCCGCACTCGTACAGTTGCAAGAGCACTAAAGGATCTCAACGTACACAAATCCGCTGGCTCGGATAGTATCCCCGCGATACTTCTGAAGAGGTATTCTTCTGTGCTGGCAAAACCACTGCGTAAGCTTTTTCATGTGTCCTTCTCTTCTGGTCTCTTTCCGAGTGGATGGAAAACAGCATTTTTCCAGTCCGTCCCTAAAAAGGGCAAATCTTCGTCACCCTCCTCCTACCGACCCATAGCACTAACGTCCCTTCTTTCCAAGGTCATGGAAACGCAGATAAACCGTCAGCTTATGAAATATCTTCAATCGCGGAAGCTTCTTAATGACCGGCAGTACGGTTTCTGGTGATTTGATGGCATGTCTCACCGGAAAGTGGAACCAATCCAAAATCGTTGCGATTGATATTTCCAAGGCATTTGACAGAGTTTGGCATCAAGCTCTTTTGTCGAAAATGCGTGCTTATGGTATCGATGAACTCTTCTTCTATGGATTAGAAATTACCTTTCGAACCGTTCAATTCAAGCCAATTTGAATGGGTTCAAGTCTGATATCCACGAAATTAATGCTGGTGATCCCCAAGGCTCTGTTTTGTCTCCGACTCTCTTTCTCATTTTTATAAATGATCTCCTGTCTGCTACTTCTAATCCAATCCACTCCTTCGCTGATGACAGTGCTTTCAGCTTTTCATATTCGTTCCAAGACTCACCAAGAGCGGCAGCGTATGTTAAGCACATTAAATTCCGACCTTGACAGCATACTTAATTGGGTCAAAAACAATAGAGTGGAATTTAATGCTTCCGAAACTCAATGCTGTCTACTGCCACTTATGCGATCCCAAAATAATCATTATCCCTGAATGGCACTTGCATCGATGAAACCGAAAAAATGTCCATCCTGGGTATGTGTATCAACTCAGCACTTAGTTGGAATAATCACATATTCGAAGTCGCCAAAAACTCTGCGAAATGTCCTAAAACGATGCAAGAAATACTTCACCCCCTCTGATCTGGCTTCAATTTATAAGGTCTTCATTCGCTCCAAGCTTGAGTACAATGCTCATATCTGATCTGGTGCTCCCAAGAACTCTCTGCACTTACTTGATAGAATACAACAGCGAGCGATAAAACTTATGGAAGACAGTAATATCGCGAAGTCGATAGACTCGCTTTAACATCGCCGTAACGTCTCATCCTTATCGCTATTTTGACAAACGACACTTAAGTGAGCTGGCCAATTGCATTCCTCCCCTCCATGAATTCATCCACAATACTCGTCTCGTCAGGAATGCTCATCAGTTCACCCTTAAGCCTGCTTTCGGACGTACAATTAAGTTTAGAGTGTCGTCTTTTAGCCGCACCACACGAATATGGAATGCTCTTCCCAGCCCAATATTTCCCACTCACTACAATCCGCAGACATTTAAGACCAATGTGCATAGTTACCTCCTCTCCATTTTCTCAATTTCTCCCTCTATATCTTCGGCCCGTGCTGTGCCTTGATTCCGGACACTTAAGGGTATTCGTAACCCCTTGTGCGAGCGCAAATTATATAAAAAAAAAAACCTGCAGCTTCATTTTCAAAGAAGACTTCATTCTTAACCAAACTGAGTTGACTTAACCATTTCTAGGTGAATGTGCTTTCTGTCGTGTAGAAGGTGTTGCGACTAGAATCCGTAAAGATTTACATAACATTTTTCCTTAAAATGTCGGTGGCAGGACTCACATGTACCGCCTTTGTATTCCAACGCCGACTTCCCTCGTGAATAGCAAACCCGGCCTTCTTCGAAAAAGTCGATCTATTGTCATGAAGCAAATTAAATTCTTATGATGCCCATCGAATGAGTGACAAACTTTTCTGATTTAATCCCATCTTCCCTAAATGATTCTCTCAACAGTTTCCTTTATGCATCTCTCCCCACAGACCAACAAAACAGAAATATCCAAAAGAAGGTAAATTTGAAATCCAATTTCCATACTCCTCACCCGAAAGGTCAAGTGAACTGTCAAAACCATACATGTGAAGGCGAAAGTGAATTCTAACTTAAACTCAATTCCTAATCCTACTCTTCCACTGACAGGGGGCTTCCGAAGAATCGATTGATTCAATTCAATTCTGTCAACCAGACCAGAACAACTACAACCGACCAGCCAACGCATGTACCGTTCGCAACACAAAAACCATTCAATTTTCCAACAAAACAAAAATCAGAGACAGGGGAGGGCAGTTGACATGTAAATTTCCCATCAACGGACAATCACTTTCATACCAACATCGACAACAACGAATCAATCCGAAGATGAAAATCCCAACAATAAAGGGGAGAGATGAAAGATACTCCTGAACCCACTTACCGGTGATTTGCTCCAGTGACTTTCGATTTTAAATTCGTCCTTCCGGACCGACCATCCAACCCACCGACCGATCCCCTTTTCATTGCCACTCAGGTGGGTCAGAGGTGACACGACATACATCTGCGTGTGTGTGCGAGTACAAATCCTGTGGAAGGGCGCATTCTGAGAAAGTGCTCTATTGACCGTTATTATCCCCCAGGGGCGCCTTTGGTGGTGGGCTGTGATTGTTATGATTACTCCTGCATTGAAGTGATGGACTGAAGGAACGAAGGACTCACGTGTGCGTGAGGGCATATGGCATCTTGAGGGAAGAAATCCGTTGCAGATTTGCATCTGAAAAGGGATCGCTATTTGGTGCTGGGTGCGTGTGTGTTCACAGATTTTTTTGGGTATCCTTTTTTGACCGCCGATGAGGAGGGGCGATAAAACGATATAATTTGTTTACCCAAATCCGGGAGCAATTGATTATTTGCATGTAGTCCCTCTTGATTCCGTTAT
Source organism: Myathropa florea (assembly GCA_930367185.1). Lineage (NCBI taxonomy): Eukaryota > Metazoa > Arthropoda > Insecta > Diptera > Syrphidae > Myathropa > Myathropa florea. Next base: position 114,436,291 of record OV884002.1, on the reverse strand, counting down.
TTTGTTTGGAAATTTCAGATTTCCCAGGTAAAGGAAGTGATTATCCTTTTTGCGCTCGAATAAATGTGGAACACAAGTGTGAGGGTATGCGACTTTGTCATGGATACGGTTTTGTATCCAAATATTTTGCGTGTCCGGGTGATGTTGTGTTTGTTTTTTTGTTGCAGATTTACTCTTGCCCTCTGACCCTGTGGACGATGCTTTTAAATGATTTCTTGGAGATTTGGGAGATGACATGAGGAATTATTCAAACCTACTCGTGTTCTGTGACTTACTCGTCTGTAGAACATATTTTAAGTGACGAAGTGTGGGAATTTTTTAGGCATACGAATTTTGCAATTACATGCATACGTAAATGTTTAAATTTATCTTTGAAAACCGTCTCCAAATTAAACAACAATGAAAAGTCTATTATAGCCCAGCCCAGCAACACTAAGAGTAAACGTTTGATCATGTCCAGAAGAGAATACATACAATCGAGGGATAAGTCTCCTTAACATTACGCACAACGGCTTTTCTGCCGTTCTGTGAGAACTCCTGAAGATTTTCGTCATCAGATTGGTCCTTACGAGTGTGGATTCAGGACAAGAAAGTCCATCATCGGCCAAATCTTCACACTACGGCAGATCCTGGAAAAATCCCAAGAAATGCAAATCGACACACATCACCTATTTATCACAGCGTGTATAGAGACGAGCTACAACGACCTGTCTAGTTTTGACATCTACGAGTAGGTCAAACTCGTCAGACTGAGTGGGATGAGGATGGAGAACTCTCGCTACTCCATCAAAGTCGGTAACGAACTTGCCGAGACCTTCAATGTCAAAAAAGGGTTTTAGACACGGCGACGCGCTGTCATGTGATTTCTTTAACATCGTTCTCGAGAAGATCGTGCAAAACTCACGGGCAAACACAAGAGGCACGATCTTCCAAAAGTCTGTTCAACTGCTAGCTTACGGGGATGACATTGACGTGATTAGGCGAACACAACGAGCCGTCAATGATGCGTTTGCTGGCATTGAAACGGAAGCGGCTAAAATGGGTCTGGCGGTAAACGAGGTCAAAGCCAGGTATATGCTATCATCAAGAAAGGACTCACAACATCGACGACTTGGCCAGAACGTCACCATAGGCAGCGAACACTTTGAGGTAGTGAAGGACTTTGTTGACCTCAGCTCTGCGGAAGACAGTACAAACAACATCAGTAGCGAGATCAAACGCAGAATAACTCTTGCCAACCGCTGTTTTTTGGGCTCAAAAGGCGTAAATTGAGTAATAGAGCACTATTTCGGAAGAACAAGTTGACTCTATACAAGACCTTGATCATTTCAGTCCTAATTTACGGCGCAGAGGCATGGACAATATCCCAAGCGGATGAACAGTCTCTTGGTCTTTACGAGAGAAAAGTTCTGCGCGCGGTCTTTGGTCCTGTTTGCGTTGATGGCTTTTGGAGGAGAAGGTTCAACCATGAACTATATGGGCTGTAGAGCGACATGAGTCTAGCCAGGCGTCTACGGATCCAACGCATAAGATGGCTAGGCCATGTAGAGCGTATGGACAACTTAGCTCCGGCCCGAAGAGTTTTCGACTCTGAGCCTGTGAGACAACTCAACAGAGGACGTCCACGAACAAGGTGACGCACACCAGTCGAGGGGGACTTCGACCGGCTTGGTGTGCGAAACTGAAGACAGCTGGCGAAAGATCGTGCTGGCTGGCTGGAGAGGCATGTTGAGTGAGGCCCAGGTCCACCTCGGATTGTAGGGCCCTAAGAAGACGAAGAAGAAGAACATAGCGTTCAACAGCACTCGTAAATGATAAAATCGTGTTATCAAAATGGGTGTTCTGTTCGGGCAACGACTCGCGCGCTTCGCCCATTTTACGGTCGTCAAAATCGTTTTACCAAGTGGACTAAGAGTATTCGCAGTGTAGGGGATACATTTGAGTCCACTGGTTCAGTAAACGACAATCCAACACCCATACTCGTACGTCGACGAAACGCAAGATCTGCCAAAAACATCGCTGCTGTTGGTTAGAGTGTGCAGGAGAACCGCGGGCAGTCGATTTGACGTCGCTCACAAGAACTCAAGCCTTTCGCAGACCACGACTTGTCGCCGGGCCTGCCCCTGCAACCGCACAAAGCTGAAGATAAACGACCATAGCCAACGATGTGTGTTCGCTGAATCGACTCTGGAGCAGATCCCATTTTCTACAAAACGTGCTTGAGTTTAAGAAATATGGCAGTTGGTTTCTCTATATGCCAATAATTTCGTCGACACGTTTCATATATTGAAGCTTTTGCCCCCACAGGCATCAATTTTGTCTTGCAGTTATGCGATCGTGAAAATATTTCCGCAGTCTTCTTCTGGGGAATTAATTTAGAAAAGGAACAAAGAAAAATCTTTCATTTGGTGCCTCGTGTTTCATTTCCACATTCCAATGAACTAATTAACAGTTAGTCTATGGGGACTATGGGACTAAGTTCGTCACTAGGCTCATTGTTTTTTGATCAATCAATATGAACTTTATTTTTAAAATAAGCCCTCAGATATGAGCGAAGAAGTTCATTAATTTTGTAAAGTGTTCTCCGAACGCCTCCCTCAGGTAACTAAGTTCTTCCTTTGATCCTCTATGATATTAAGACCTTTTTTTAATTTATAACATCGCAGCCTGAGGGCAATTAATGGATCCAAACTTCAATCAACTTATCGTACGGAATTAAAAATACTGAGGAAAGTTTTAAAAACATTAGACCTCCATTCATAAAAGTATCTCCATAGCGATCGAAAATATTTTTATCGCAACCCTCCAACTCCCTCAAGACCACTCAAAACATTGTAAACAAAAATTAACCACCCCCCCCTCCGGACTATGAGCTCTTTAACACTTATATTTTTGTTCCAGAAAAAAAATCCAACACAAAGAGCTGAGAAAAAAGTAGGAGTGTCCTTTAAGGCGATCCGACAGGAGAATCGACAGAAAAGAAAATTTTAATTCCTCAACAAAAAAAAGAATTCTCGTGTAACAGAAACAATTTTTTAATCCTACTTATGAACATTTCTCTCAGCGCTCCAAACACAGACACCCTGACGTATAATTCCTTTGAATCCCGTGCTCCACAAAACAATGTGAACCGTTCGTTTGCGCGACGAGGTGAGCATGAAAGTATCTCCAAAAGAGTGGTATCTCACGGTAATGGTATTAATTTCATTTATTAATTTGCCAACCTTTTTCACCGCCCACCAACGCCAGCGTGCTGCTGCCGCCCACTCAACCGTCTCCAATGCCAACATCAATGGTACTCACATTGAGGGAAGGATGCTGGTCCGCTTCAAGTGAAGGCGGAAGAATAGAGGTACGCAGAGTGCGTAAAGATAGATAGAGCGCTTTTTGTGTAAAAAGAAAAAAATCGGCAGGCACGTGAATTCTTTAGCTTCGTCCGTGTGGATTGGGATGATGGTCGGTTTGGGGAGCAAGCCGCCCTGTAGGTACCATTTTACGCCCCAGTTCAGTTTAGGGAAAAATTAATTTCTTCTAGAGTGGTTTCCATTAAAAAGAACGCGATGAGACACCACCGGTTAGAGTGGGCGATACAGTGACCAACAAAGTGAAGAGATGGCGTCGCCTGGCTGACCAGTTGCTCAATGACAAGGCAGGGTTACTACGCAAGGGAGTATCTTTTATTTTATTAAATGTTGTATTGAGTTGGACTTGGAGACCTGCTTGGATAGTCGAATCAGACCGATTTCTTTTAAAAGTCACTTACATCCGAATACATCATCGGCAATTTGCAACAATAAATTTCTATGCAATGTGGCGTTTGCAGAACATTCGCAAATAGATCTGGCAAACACTTTGCTTTACCAAATTTAACCAAAAGAGAAAAGCGAGTTTCGTGTTGTATGTGAACAAAATAAATTTGATCCGTTTGGTTTCATGCTTGGTTGCGAGACTTTATTTACTCGTTCTTTTGAATTCCCGCAAACAGTGCCTAACAAAATTTAGCGTACACCCAGGGAATAGCCATATTTTTTGCCTTTTCAATGGGAAGGGATGTTTTGAAAAGAAATGTTAAAGTCTGCTTATTGACATTTTCATAGTAATAACAGAAAAAAATACAAAAATACCTACAAACAAATTAATTCATTTTTAAAGTATAGAAAAACAAACAAAAATAATCTATAAAATAAGGACTTCAAAATTACAGATAATTGTTTTTTATTTTGATCAATATTTTATGTGACCACCTTTAGCGTCTATAACCGCCTGTAAGCGTCGAGGCATAGAGTTCAGCAATTTTTTTTACAAAAGAAGGAGGGATACTGTTCTATTTTTTAAATCAACTTTATTAGAAATATTCGTTTTCTTTAACCTGATTTTAGGTTAGGTTAGGTTAAGAGGGCTTTATGCTGTTGCCAGCAATTACACCCAGAGGCCGTGAAGGTCCATTGTGTATGCCCTGTAAGGATTGCATGCTTACCGAGAATTAACGCAGGGTCAGCATGCAATTGCCAAAACCACCCCGTTCTAGTTAAAAATTTCCTGAGGTCAGGGATCTGTACCTTCGCTGAGCTCGTGAAAGAATCTAGCTTTCAAGTGAGTGAGCCGTCGTTCTTGTAGAGTAGGGCAATAGCAGAAGAGATGATGCTCCACTGATTAAATTTCTTCTTCATCCCTACAGCTCGTACAGAAATCGTTCGCCGGGAGGTTTAGTCTCTTAGCCTATCGTGTAGTGGCCAGTGAGAACCCGTATTAAGATGCGTATGATTTTCTTATTGTTGGATATGAGGGATTTGGTTTTGTTGATATCGTATTCATAAGCAGTGGGATATGACGCAGTCTGGGCGGCTTTGCCACTGTTCGTTTGCTGATAACACAGATACTTGTTAAAGAGTCTTTTGGCTGATCTAATAGGAGGATGGATAGTATTGTCAGCCGATTCTACGTCCGAACTTGAACCTGTCCGTGCCAGTTCATCTGCCTTTTCGTTTCTTTCAATATTGGAGTGTCCACGAACCCAGAACAGAAGGATTTTGTGGCGGTTCAGGCTTTTAAGCTATTTAATGCAGTCCTTGGCGGATTTGGAGTTTACGAGATGGGAATTCAATGCCTTCAAGGCCGCTTGACTGTCCGAGCAGAAGGTGATTTTCATATCAGGAAGGTCCATTTGCTGTACAATATTAATCGTGAGGTTACTATTTCAGCCCAAGATGAGAGGTCGCATAATGCGGACGGCGTGACTTCACTGATGGTGGGTAGAAATTTACCTGATACCAGGATGGTTACGTCATGAGCATAAGAGACTATAATGCCCTTGTTTTCAAGAGATAACCTGATCTTAATTTTCTGCGACAAATGTTCAAGAGGATTCAAATTGGGTGATTGTGGAGGAGTTCTGAGCTGTTTTGGAGCATGATAGAGTAACCACTCCCTAACAACATGTGAGATATACTTTGGATCGTTGTCCTGTTGGAACAAAAAATCCATGGACAAGCCTGGTTTCCTTGCAAAGGCGATTATGGATCTTTTAAATAATAATAACAATAATGGCGGCGCTACAGTCCGAGGTGAACCTGGGCCTAGCTCCTCAGCAACCACTCGTGTTGTGTGCGCTATTGTTCTCAGATTGAGAACCCTTTTCTAGACAGTTATACTCTTTGAGCATTGTTAGTGACTCGAAAGAGGTGGAGCCGTGAACATTTTTTTTTTCAATTGTTTATCTGAACTTGGATTCGACCCTAGATTGTGAAAGTCTAATGCGCATAGGTCGACGCACGAACCCACACGTCCACGGCGCCCACATCTTGTTGGCAGCTGAAATAAATAGCACCTTAACTCTTCCATTTTTTCCTTAACATACGATGAACAGAGTCTACTGACAAAAACGTCTGCATAATGTTTGGGCTGCACTTAACTTTAAGAACAATTAAACGTTCGTTTCACTCCGATCAAACTTTCTTCCTACAGTCAGTCACAAAAGTAAGTACACAGGGGCAATCTACACGAATAATGCAAAAAAATACTGTGAATTTCTGTTCATATAACGCACAAGGACTTTCATTGAATGTCTGTTCAGCTGGCATAACATAAAAATTGTACCGTAAGACTAACGGTATGCAACAGTTTCGTAAATGCTTCCAGCAGATGTGCGAATTCATATCACACAAGTACTCGTAAGTACACAGACATCCCATTCTGAGTTAAAACTTTAAGAACAGAAGTTGTATTGCTAAAAAAGGTATTTTGTTCTAGTGAAGGTTCTTAAGTGAATTTAGTATTTGAAAAGGAATATCTTCAGCATGGCACCGAGGAAAGCAACTATCAGAAGATATAAAGAATTTAATAATAAAATATTACAAAGAAGATAAAAGCATACGGAAAATTGCTGTTCTCATCGATAAAAGTCCCTTTACCATTCAGAAGATCATTCAAAAATATAAGGAAACCGGCACGATAGAAAATAGAACCCGCAGCGGACGCCCACGTACATTTACACCCCAAGACACCCATTTAATACTGCGAAAAATAAAACAAGATCCCAAATTAAGCGCCATTGTCCCGCCTTTGCTCGGATCAGGTGTCAGTTATTCGGCGCTGATGAGGTGAGAGCTGATGATGTAGGCTCCTCATCACAGAAGCGCCTGCTGGTCTTCCGAAGGAATTTCAGTAAAAGTAGGTTGCTGACTGGTAGTACAATGGACCAGTCTTGAGTTTGAGTGCTCCAGTGTAGTGTGACAAAAACCTACGACAAAAAAAAAAAAGCGCTCCTAGCATTCAAAAAGAGGTTGCCAATGATATTGGTAAAGAATGTTACCCTCAAGCAATTCGCCGTGTCCTTAACAGTGCTGGATGTCATGGTCGAGCCATAAGAAAAAAACCTTTCATCAGCAAAGTTAATCGGTTGAAAAGGCTAGTTTTTGCAAAAAACTATCTAAAGTATGATTCAACTTTTTGGAATACCGTCATTTTTACCGATGAAAGGAAATTCAATATCCATGGCTCAGATGGACGTGGTAAAGTTTGGAGGAAGGCAAATGAGGAGCTACTTCCAAAGAACATGGCTGGTACCATCAAACACGGTGGTGGATCGGTTATGGTTTGGGGGTGTATGGCAGCCTCTGGGGTGGGAAATTTGGTCTTCATTGACGAAATCATGGATCGATATGTGTATTTAAATATTCTCAAGAACAACCTACACCAGAGCGTCGGAAGATTAGGCCTAGAGGGGTCATTTATTTTCCAGCAAGATAATGACCCCAAGCACACTTCGTTGTTGGTTAAGGAGTGGTTGCTTTATAATGTTCAAAAACAGCTACGAACTCCACCAGTCTCCCGATTTGAATGCGATTGAACATCTAGGGGAACATTTGGAGCGAAAAATTAGAAAGCATGATATCAAATCAAAAGACGACCTGAAACGTTTCAGTCCTGCAGGAAGAATGGTCAAAAATAGGACCAAATGTTACCTCTTTGTAAATTCAATGCCGTCGAGGTTGTCTGCCGTTATCAAGACAAAAGGGTACCCCACAAAATACTAATTTGTAAATAATTTATGTCATTCTCAATTTTTTTTTCTCATATTTCTTTTGCTTTTGTTCTTTGTGTACTTACTTTTGTAACGTTTATTTTCTATTATTATTTGCTGTACTTGAATTATGCTTCTAACGTTCTTTGTTTGCCGTGTTTTTTTTGTTTCATAAAGATTACGAGTTATTGAAATAAAAAACATATAATTTCCTATTTGAAATTCAGTTTGACTCGTTTTATCTTTCATTGCACAGTAAAGTGTAGACTGTGTACTTACTTTTATGACTAACTGTACCTCATCCAGGAGCATATTTTTAGTATTTTTCGGTACAGCCAAATGAGTTCGCTCTACAGTCCTATCAACCTTTCGTAAAGATTCTCCATCACAAAATAGCTTAATGATAAGCTTTCTTGGTGAAATATCATTTTCTGCCCTTTTTTCCTCCATTCGAAAAAAAAACGCTTTCGAATACCTTTCATCATAAAAGTCGCAACACAAATGATCAATAGATACATTTTTCCCCCTTCTTTAACTTCACTTAATAATAAACACAGTTTTTTGTCATAGGATTCATGTGCTTTGCAAGTCATTGAGCAATTGAGCGACGAGCGATAGAGTGACGCAAAAAAATTAAAACACATGAAATCATACGGAGTTGGCCACGTACGCACTGAGCGATTTGCGATTTTTTTAAGCGACAGAGCGACGTCGCTCGGCAACCAAATCTGTTTTAATTTTTTAGGCGATCGCTGAGCGACGAAATAAGAACATAGAGAAACTAAACGTAGAAAGTTTAATCTCAGCTTTTCAAAAACGCCCAGTTCTATGGAAGGACAGCCACAAGGATTATAAAAATAAAAATGTCAAAATAAAGAGCAGTGGAATCAAGTTGGACACATTTGTAGATGTTTTTTGAAATGATGAGCTTCGTATAGCTGACAGTTGTTTCAGATCCAACTGAAGGGAATCTGCGACAGCCAGAGGATTATTCATATGAACGCGACTTTCAACTAAAAGACTACGAAGTGAACTTGAAAACGACATATTCGCAACTAATCGCTTAGCGATGATGCTCAGTAAATGGCCACCCATCGTTCAAACGCGTCGCGCTATCACTCGTCGCTCGTTGCGTGGCTGCAGCCTTACGCTTATGTTATTTAGATGTGTATGAAAAAAATTCCCAGTTGGGCCTTTGATTTAATCGAGACGCGCAAGCAGAGCGTTGGACTTTTCTTTTTTTTCGCTCATTGTTTTCGTTCAGTCTTACAGTGCTTTAATAAAGCACTACTTTTTGCGTGGTAAAACCATTAGAGAGACTCTGCTCTCTTGCATGGAATGGTACACTAGTGGTTCACTGAATTTCGTTGTGTCGTACGAGCACAAAGGATGCTGAGATCCCAGGATGTCCAAATGTCGTCACAACGGAAGAAATGGTCAACAAAATCGACGATCGCTTGGTCAAGATAGCTATTTCAAGTGATGCCATAGTTTGAATCCTGCACGACCATTTGCGCATGAAACAATTACCATCAAGCTAGTTTCGGCGTTTGCTGACGATGGCCCACAAATCCGATTCGCATTTCAATACAAAATTTGGAACTCTTCAAGCTAAATTCAAGTGAATTTTTGTGGCGTTCCGTAACAGCGGACAATTTTAATGCACTTGTGAAAACATATGGTTGATGTTCATAGCTTTGTACCGGGCGCCATTCGCGTTTATAATTCAATTTTCCTTATTATTGAAAAAGTACACCCCAATTCTCTGAAGGTCGATGATTCATGGACTTTCATCGACTGGCCCAAGTCCACATCAGACTGTATTGTCAAAATATAGACCATGCATAGCAATACGAAGAGAATAAATGAGGCTTCGACTTCGATTTTTTCTTCACAGATACGTCTTAATAATAATATAATAATAATGGCGGCGCTATAGTCCGAGGTGGACCTGGGCCTAGCTTCTCAGCCAACTACTCGTGTTGTACGTGCTATTGTTCTCTCACGAGTGGAGGGGACCTACAGTTTAATGCCGACTCCGAACGGCGAGATTGAGAAGCTTTTTCTAGACTCTTTGACTCTTGATACTCTTTGAGCATTGTCAGTGACTCGAAAGAGGTGGAGCCGTGAAAAAATGGTTATGTGTTTTTTCTGGAATCGAACCGAGAACATCGAGCGTAGGAGTCGACGCACCTACCCACTACGCCACGGCGCCCCACAGACACATCTTGCCCACAACATAAAGTTAACTCTGTGTTAAAGTAGTTGGGCAGAAGCCCAAAAATTCTGCCATGATGTGAAGACAGTTTATGAAACTCAAAAACTAAATTCTAAGAAGTTTTCATACCATGAATGTACATAATTTGGGCGTAAAAAAGGAGGTTTCCTAAAGGCACAAAACCCAGCGGTCCCTAATGACGGCCGGGAGATTGTGGCTATAGAGAATAACGAGGATGATACCAAAGGTCTTCGCCATAGAGAATCCTCCTCAGAAAAAAAGATAGTGGTCTGGTCTAAGTGAGCCATTGACATATTCTTCATGTCAGCAAGGGCACCCATCTGCCTAGCCTAACCTTTCATGCCAAGTTGGTCTGAAGTTCCTTAACTTGAGCCTTCCCTATTGGACTGCAATTTTCTGTTTCACAAATTTTACGAGATATTATGTTTAAGCAACGAAAACTCATTGAAATTGCCAAAATCAATCAGCTCCTTATTCACAGGCTCGCAACTCAAGTCCTTCCTGCACGCCCAGTGTACCTGAGAACAGCCGAATGGGGATTATTCACCCGCATTTCAGGCATCTTCTGTACTTCTTGAACCTAAATACACCCATCGGCTGGTTGGGTAGACACTTAAGCTATGCGCGTAACGATGTTGAGAGAAATTCGCATTAAAACATTTTTCCATCCTCCACCCACTGCTGCCCGAGCTCCTCCGTGTTTTTTTTTTTTTTTTTTCTTACAATTTTGTGCTCCTTAGGATAAAGGACGAAATGGCCATTAAAATAATTCCGAACCAAACAAGCTGATGCGAGAAAGGACAGGGCAATCTGATGCGCAACGTTGCCCCTGATGAAGGGGTGCGTACTTTATGCCCAACAAATCCAATGAACAGCAAAACGACGACGGGAAACCCAGCCCACACCTACCGCCCACCCACCATCCACCACCATCACAGCCCGACAAAATGTTGCTGGCTGGGGTGTAATTTTTAAGGATATTAATTATTCATCTCAAGTGTAGTATGTACAAGGAGATTCCATTGCTGACACGAACGCTACTGGACTGAAAGGGGGTTGTTTAGGTATTTTCCACCACGCGGACTAGTTAGCTCCTCATTCCACGTCGCGTTCGCTGGTTCGTCCTCTTTGCTACGCGGCTACTGTGAAATTTAATTTAAAAGCAAAGCAGAAGAAAAGGACTAAATCTGAAGATGGAAAATCTGCAGGACACGCAATTACACGGACTGTAACAGTTCTCTTTCTTCATCTTACACTTCCTTTTGTTGAGCACATCACTTGTTGGGCTAAAATGGACGAAAAACACGAACAACAACAACAAAATCTAACAAAATCACAAAAAAAAAATGAAAATAGGCAACGCACTTAATTTTTTTGTGCGCTCCCCCACCATCTTCTGGTACTCGACATTGCCGAGGGCAGAGTTAAAGGGCAACGCGCAGGAAAGTCCGTTAAAAGGATACGAAATTAACGTATACAGCTGTAGAGGTTTTCAAGGATTCCTTTTCGTTCGGCGCTTTTCTTCTTGTGCTTCTTTTTTTCGCGAAGTGCCGAAAGCAATTAAAATTTTATGACAAAGGAAGCTGCGAGGAAGCACAAAAGGAGGGGAGGAGAAAAAAATCATTATAATGCTGAGAAATTCATTTTTGGCATTTTCCGCGAGAGGGATAAGCTTAAGGGGATGTGCGAAGGGAGGAGCTGGTACTGATGGAGGCTGCTTGATGGAGGTGGTGTTAAGATATTGGAAAACACATAAATTTGAAGGTGCAGCGAAAAAATTTAGTCACCGAATTTCCTGAAAATGCCGTTTTTGTACAGTGAAATCTGTTAGATAGAGGCGTTGGAAACCCAATGGAGTAGTAGGGACTGATTAAGTATGAAGAGAAAAAAAACGTTTTCGTTGAGCTTAAATGAAGTGCAGAACACTAACATCTTACATAGTACTGAGTGGGCCATCTAGTGGATTTTTTTTAAATCATAGGCTATTTTGACACCGGCAGCTGTTTCCCGCTAGAAATCTTACCTTATTATACCTCCGCGGAACGAAATGAGCCGCTTAACACTTGAATAACGTTGGGAAGTATTGAAAACTTATTTCCAAAGTAAGTAGCACAAACAGTGCGTGCGTTTTTTGAAAAAAAGTTTAGGGCAAAATGAAGCACCCACCGCGACTATTGTACTCAAGTTTGTGCAAAAAAATCTTGAGACTGGAACATCGGAGGACCCGGATACCCAAGAATTATCTTGCCTTCCAGAGTGGTAAGTTCGATTCTTCTATATGCTGCGCCAGTCTGGGCGGATGCTCCTTCTACAAAGGCAAAGAAGCTTTCGTCAGCATACAGGCTCTACGCCATAAGAACAATCAGCGGCTTCCGAACAATTTCGGACGAAGCACCCTGTGTGATCGCGGATATGGTCCGCTTCGACATTCTCGCCAAAGAGATGCATAGAATCTACCTAAGGCGAACGGCAAATCACGCGGAGACTAGCGCAAGATGCCTGAAGAAGGAAGAAAGGCCACCATCTAGGCACTGTGGCAAGCCAAATGGGACACCACAACCAAAGGCAGATGGACCCATAAATTGATCCCCGCGATAGAAGCCTGGACATCGAGCACTCACGGGAACTGCAACTACCACCTCACGCAGTTCTTGTCGGGCCATGGAGGTTATCGGAAATACCTCCACAGATTTGGTCACGGCAGCTCACCCTTCTGTCCAGAATAAGCTGGCGAAGAGAAATACACGGAGCACACAATATTCCATTGCAGACTCCTGGTTAGCCATATGTTAGATTCAACTGACAAATGGCTGGAGATTTGTTTCTTTATAACGAGTATCGAGAACGAGCTAAGAAGGCTCGAAAGAGTAAGGAAATCCGAATTGGACAAATTGGTTGAAGTGTGCAGGGCGTGGGATACGAGTGTACGTACATAAGCGTATTCCCGAAGTCGAGTACTCGGGTTTGCGAATCGGGAATGCTGATAGCCCGAGCTATCAGTATCTTTAGAAGATTGTCAAATCCATGAACGAAAAAAAAAAAACTGGTATGCTAGTGGACAACACTCATGGTCTTCGCCGTCGTCGTCGTACGGTGCACACTGATGAGAATGTGGTCACTGTGGCCGAAGGTGTGAGACTCAATTCACGAACATCAACTCGCCATCGATCTCAACTCAACAGCTCAACATTTCACGCACTAGCCTGAGGAGAATTGTGCACAAAGATCTCATATTAATCGCTTACAAGGTCCAATTGACTCAGCAATTGAAGGCGCATGACCATTTGCTTCGTTATCGCTTCGCAGTTTGAGCCTTAGAGCAGATTGAATTGGATAACGATTTTGGGCGAAAAATCATCTTTTCTGACGATGGCGAGGCGCATTTTCATTTCGGCGGCTACGTTAACAAACAAAATTGCCACATCGGAGGCTCGGAAAATTCGCACGTTTTTGTCGAGAAGCCAATGCATCCACAGAGAGTGACAGTTAGGTACGGATTGTGGAGTGGTGGCATCATTGGACCATTTCTTTTCAAAAATGAGGCTGGGAACAACGTTTCGGTCAACGGTGAACGTTACAAAGCCATGTTAACCGACTTTTTTTTACTCAAATTATAGATATGGATTTGGACGACCTCTGGTTCATGCAGGATGTCCCGGCCATGCCACACAGCCCATGCCACAATCAATATTTTGCGCACCAAATTGGCAAATCGCGTTATCAGAAGTCATTGGCCGCTTTGGAGCCCCTTTGGACTTTTTTTTGTTGGGAAGCGTGAAGGAGCGATGTTATGCCAACAATCCGGGAACGATTCAAGCACTTAAGGCCAATATCATCCAAGCAATCCGTGAGCTGCAGCCCGAAAGGTTTATGAAAACTGGGGTGATAGAGTGCGCTACTGCGAAGCCAGCCGAGGCGGGCACTTGAACGATTTCATGTTTCAATTAATGGGAATGAATTTGTTCTTGGTAATAAAGCCATAACACATGGAAAACATTTAATTTTGCTCATTTTATTGAATTTTAAAAAAGAAACTTGTATTTGGTCCACCCTGTATAAGTACGTCGAAACAAACAAACCTACCTAAGTGGAGTGACCCTGCGCAAACCATATAATTGCTAGAGTTTTATTTGCTGACGTACGATCATTTAACAATCTGCCTGGCCAGGACGTCAATGCCAGCGCGTACGGACATTCATCCTGGTAAGATAGGTAGGTAAGTGGGTAGACAAGATGTAGCAACCCCTTGGCTCAAAACAATTGTATAGAAACTGTTTACTACTCAATCACATCCCCCAGTCGTGGAGACGGGTTCGAAACCAAAAATAGGCCGTCGGGGTCATGAAACCGCGAAGGATTTCAGACCAATCAGCCTATCGTCTTTCATGCTTAAAGCCCTGGAACGCATTATAGATACACACATCAGGCTCAAGCTAGAGGGGAAGTCTCTCTCCAAATCTCAACATGCCTACATCAAGGGTAAATCCACTGATACAGCTCTGCACGAGGTGGTCGGCACCATTGAGAAAACCATTCACTACAAACAATATACCATGGCCGCCTTTCTAGAAATAGAAGGGGCCTTCATTAACGTCCACACAGAAGCTATCCAAGAATCTCTTATCACCCAAGGGGTAGAAGAGATGCTAGTAAAATGGATAGTTTCTATGCTCAAAACTAGAATTATACAATCCACGCTAGGAAATAGCCAACAAACAAAGTATGTAACTAGGAGAACTCCTCAGGGAGGGGTTATCTCCCCATTGTTATGGATACTAGTCATTAACAACCTAGTAGAAGAACTAGACCGGGAAGGAATCAAAGTTGTTGCGTATGCGGACGACGTTGTGATTTTATTATCAGGCCAGTTTCTCTCAGTAATTAGTGAAATCATGGAGGGGGCGTTGCAAAAGGTTAATAGATGGGCTACCAGTTGTGGCCTAAATACGAACCCAAGCAAAACCGAACTGATGCTTTTTACGACGAAAACCAAAATACCAAACTTTCCCCTTCCTAGACTAGCCAATCAAACCCTCACTCTGTCTTCAACTGCCAGGTACTTAGGCACTATTCTTGACCCAAAACTAAATTGGAAAACTAACATAGAGCAAAGAGTTAAAAAGGCATGCATAGCCTTATACGCTTGCAACAAAACTCTTGGCAAAAGCTGGGGACTTCGACCGAAGGTAACACTTTGGATGTATACTGCAGTAATACGTCCTATTCTTACCTACGGCTCCTTAGTCTGGTGGCCAGCTTTAGCCAAAGCATACAATATTACAAAACTAAACAAGGTACAAAGAACTGCATGTATAGGTGTCACTGGCGCCTTAAGAACGACTGCCACAGATGCGCTTACAGTTATTTTGCACCTTCTACCTCCAGATCTACACGCAACGTTCATGGCCACATGCAGTGCACTTAGACTCAGAGAGTCAAACTGCTGGAATAGCAGAACTTATGGACATGGTAACATCCTTAACTCACTACCACAACAGGCGATACTGAGTCATACTGACTACCTCATCCATGACATATGACATAGCCATCTTCACAGACGGTTCGAAGATGGACTCTGCAGTGGGCGCTGGAATCTTCTACGAAGCTCTTAAGATATCAAAGTCACTCAAGCTACCAAGCTTTGCAAGCATTTTTCAGGCAGAAGTGCTTGCAATATATGATGCGTGTCTCGAAATTAAAAACAAAACAGAACCAACACAGCGGATAGCAATCTTTTCAGATAGTCAAGCTGCTATCAAGGCTCTAACATCTATAACCACAACGTCTAAACTAGTGGATTGCTGCTGCAAGGAACTATCCATTATAGGTGAACGGAGCCCGGTCTCTTTGATCTGGGTTCCCGGGCACACGGGTGTAATAGGAAACGAAGCAGCAGACAGGGATCCAAACTCGATAGCCTCGTTGTGGAACAAATCCAGGCTCCACTAGGCTTCGTAAAAAACAACATCTACAATCACTTCCTCAAGATCGCCAATGAAAGATAGACCAAGCTGGAAACATGTGTCCTATCCAGAAGCTTATGGCCCAACTACAACCAAAAGAAAACAAAAGACCTGCTTAACAACAGTAGAAGAAATATATCCAGAATCACAGCGGTCTGCACTGGACACTGGGCTGTTGGCAGGCATGCTGAAAGACTAGGCATACCATTCAACTCACACTGCCGCAGCTGCCGGGTGGAAACTGAGTCAGAAACCCCCGAGCACTTTCTGTGCAAATGTCCGGCTCTAGCTAGAGTCAGGCAACGCACTCTGGGCAAAGCCTTCTTCAACACCCCTAAAAATCTCTCAGAAGCAAACATTCACAGCCTGCTAGCCTTCATAAATTCCACGAAGTGGTTTCAAAATTAGGCTAATCTGAGTGAATACACACTCTTTTTCACCCTCATCTCACAAAATAGGTATCCCATAGGATGTGGTATCAAAACGGCGCTTTCATGGCGCTAATTGGGTGCGAAAACAGGATCTGTATGTCCACCGACACTTTTACCTACCTACCCAAGTGGGTAGACGGGCGTAATACACGCCTCGCTTAGGTCCTTGAGGACCCATTGTGATGCCCTTGATAACTTGCCGTACTCATGGTCCCTCGTTGTGCCGAAGCCATCCCGATGTCCTTATGAACCTGTAAAGAGATCTCCTGGTAATGATAGTATATGTATCGAGCGTCTAAAGCCTGACTTCGTCTCTAAAAACCACCAAAGCCTCAGTTAAAAAATTATTTACTAACGAGGTCCTATACAACAGAGAAAACCTGATATGAGTGGATAACTGTCTTGAGAAAATAAGACTCACACGACCAAGTATCACGATGCTTCTTGTTCTTCTTCTTAGGGCGCTACAGTCCGAGGTGGACCTCGGCCTCACTCAACATGCCTCTTCAGCCAGCACGATCTTTCGCCAGCTGTCTCCAGTTTCGCACACCAAGCCGGTCGAGGTCTCCCTCGACTTGTGTGCGCCACCTTGTTCGTGGACGTCCTCTGTTGCATTGTCCCACAGGCTCAGAGTCGAAGATCACGATGCTACAAAGAGAAAATCTCCCCTGATGAATTCCTCTCAAAATATTTGTATTTTGTCATGCTTAAAACTTGAACTGTGTAATTTTTATTGCGGGAGTCAAATATAGTTTCACTAAACTTGTATTTGGACTAACTTTTTGTACAGAACTTAGCGTCTGGTGCCCAATCAGTGTTCGGTTAAGGAACCGCAATAGCATTGCTGCATTCAGTTTCGTAAATGCTTTTAAACCTTTCTCCCGTCTTCCTCAAGTTTCACTGACGGAAATTGTAAGTTACTCATTATTGTCCTGCCAGTTTTTAGATTAGAACTTCAGTTATAGTTTGCGCCACGGGCAAACTACGATCTTATTCTTACAGAGCGCCTATAAGCTCCCTCACTTTTAGTAAAGCGCTGTCAAATGTGATGTTGAAAACGTTAGTAGGCAATATCAGCCATTCCAATGTTTAACGAGAAAGAAGAGAGTTCTCAAGTCTGAGAAAAGCGGCTTATGTTTGGCAGTGGCAGTCTTCTCATCGGTTACCTTCTTTAGCATTCCTTTGGCGAGAGACTCGTGTGCTCATTTTCTAGTGACCACAATTCGCAAAAGACCGCATAATCAGGAATAGAAATTATGCAGGAATTTAATTGCGGAGTCTGTTTATTCAATCGCATCGCTGCCTTTAACACAAATACACAAAATGTCAGCTACCACTCTTTTACATTTCCACGACAACTTACCCTCGAAGCTCCATATTGATCGGTGGTGACTCTTTTGTCCCCAGAATTTTATTCGGTTTCCTTCTTGTTAATTTAATGAACGAGGAGAAGGAAAACAAAACAACGGAATAATTCTCTGCCGCCCCACATCATGTTCTGTGTTCGTCATTCAGTCGTCCGTTCGTCACCCCAAAATATCAGGGAATCCGGTGGTCGAGGACAACCATTGCATGAGGTTTGAAAATGTCCTGTTCGTCCCGAATCTTATCGGGTTGCTGCCGCTTTGTTTTCTTTACCACGCAAATGGGTGGTAGGATGGGGGGATGCTCGCTAATGGATGGAAACAATGGATGAGCGGGTGGGATAAGCCAAAGAAAAAAATGGAGCTGACCCCTTCGTTGAGAATCTCGGGGGGAATGGTTCTTTGCGCGTTTGTTGAGGAGGCACAGATTTTTCGACTCTGTAGTCCACTTTTGAATGGTTAAGTGGGTTATGAAATTTAAATTAGGACATGCGTACCTTTTGCTCATCGGGGGCTTCGTTTAGAACTCACTCCGAAAAGTTGATTCAAAGAAATCTGTTAAAGGGACTTTGACATTAAGCATTTCGAGATGTCTCGGGTGGGTTTTGGAAAATATTTTAGCGAGGAAAAAGTCGGGTAAAAAGATGTTTTGCCAAATTTTTGCAAGTAGTTTGTTCATCTTCCTACGCACAAGCAGGTTTGCATGACAATGCAAAGTCTCAATAAACGCAGTAGGTAAAAGTCTCTCTCAGGCCGCTAGGATAGGTTAGGGGGCTGCTAGTGTACTCACCATCACACTTAGACCATGTTGGTCCTTTGTGATACCCACAGTCATACTACTACCAATGATCGACCGCTATCGAGTGATGGTGCTGTTAATTTGATCCCAACGGCAAATGGGATAAAAGCGTATTAACTTTGCTTTCACTGGGATTCGAACCTGGGACCACTCTAACTTAGGGCAGACATTTAACCAAGGTACCTAAACATTTAAGCTTAGTAATGAAAGAAAAATATATTACAGCTGGCATCACGTATGTATTTCTCAAGCGGCGCTCTCGATCAAAATTGTGTTTTTGTCAACGGAAAGAAACGGTATCAAAAGAAAGTGCTACTTTTCTTCAAAAAAAATGCTGTTGTTTTTATGACAGCTTCTAGGCATAAATTCGATTAGCTTTTGTCTAACTTCAGTTGGAATTTTTGCCACTCATCCATTAAGACTACTTATAGGAATAGGAAATGTTTATTGATTATATTGCATGATCTGAAGAAATAGTAGGACTTCCGCTTTGGAATGCAGCCACCCGCGATGCCCATATTGCTGAACTCACATTTAAGTGCAATATTAATGCCATAAAACTATTTATCCAATAAAGCCAATATACCATAGCCATTAACGCGACTTTTATGTGTTTTATTTCATTACACATTTCTGTAACTTCTAAAAATAAATTGACTTATGGACCTACATCGTTATGTCTGCTTTTCATATTCCTCGTGTTTTAGAAAGGAAATCAAGTTGTTACCATGGGTGGCCATCGACCACTGTGGCTTGTCTGCCGCTATACAAATTGATCGACAGGATCTTTTACTACTTGAGTTGACAAGAACTAAAGCAAGAATATGTGCATAAATAAATATGCTATTTAGCGATGATAATTACATTGTGGAAGCTGAATATGCGTCTGTGTTAAAGGATTTCTGATGTTACCCCACACACCACTTTTAAATTGACATCATTTCATGAAATTATGACAACGGATGAAAACCTTGGAAAAAGAATCCTCCTATCTAGGCAAAGCTTCTCGATCTCGCCGTTCGCAGTCGGCATTAAGCTGTAGGTGCCCTCCACTCACGAGGAACCAATAGCACGCATAACACGGTGGTTGCTGAGAAGTTAGGCCCAAGTCCACCTCGGAGAAGTTTATAGCCCAACTACAACCAAAAGAAAACAAAAGACCTGCTTAACAACAGTAGAAGAAATATATCCAGAATCACAGCGGTCTGCACTGGACACTGGGCTGTTGGCAGGCATGCTGAAAGACTAGGCATACCATTCAACTCACACTGCCGCAGCTGCCGGGTGGAAACTGAGTCAGAAACCCCCGAGCACTTTCTGTGCAAATGTCCGGCTCTAGCTAGAGTCAGGCAACGCACTCTGGGCAAAGCCTTCTTCAACACCCCTAAAAATCTCTCAGAAGCAAACATTCACAGCCTGCTAGCCTTCATAAATTCCACGAAGTGGTTTCAAAATTAGGCTAATCTGAGTGAATACACACTCTTTTTCACCCTCATCTCACAAAATAGGTATCCCATAGGATGTGGTATCAAAACGGCGCTTTCATGGCGCTAATTGGGTGCGAAAACAGGATCTGTATGTCCACCGCCACTTTTACTTACCTACCTACCACCTCGGACTGTAGCGCCGCCATTATTATTATACAGGGTGGGTCAAATACAAGTTTAGTTATGAAAATGCAGAAAAATGAAATAAATTTATATTAGTAAGAAAAAACACAGCGATTGAATGGCGCAGTTCGTTAAGTGCCTGTCCCAAGTTAGACGGGTCCCAGGTTCGATTCCCAGTGAAATCGAATCTGGTCCAGTCACAATTTGCCGTTGGGATAAAACTAACGGCACTGGAGTAGGTTGCTAGCTGTCAGTACAATGAACCAGTTTTGAGTCTGAGTGCTCCAGTGAAGTGCTTCAAAAAATTCGAAAAAAAACATTCCCATTAATTATGACATACAATGTCGTTCAATTGGCTGGGTCGGCTGGCTTCGCAGTAGTGCACTCTGTCACCCCCATTTTCCAAGACCTTGTTGATGGTTTCGGGCTGTAGCACACGGATTGCTTGGATGATATTGGCATTAAGAGCTTGAATCGTTCCCGGATTGTTGGCATAACATCGCTCCTTCAGGGTTTGCAACAAAAAAATGAGTCCAAGGAGGTGAAATCGCAGCTCCAAAGTGGCCAATCGACATCAAGACGGCTGATAACACGATTTGGGAATTAAGTGCTCAAAAGATCGCAAAAGATTGTGGCATGGACTGTGTGGCATTGAGCGCCATCCTGCATGAACCAGAGGTCATCCAAATCCATGTCTTCTATTTCAGTTAAAAAAAGTCGGTTAACATGGCTTTGTAACGTTCACCGTTGACCAAAACGTTGTTTCCACCATCATTTTCGAAGAAAAATGGTGCAATGATGCCACCACTACGGCAATTTTGTTTGTTAACGTAGCTGCCGAGCTGAAAATGCGCATCGTCAGAAAAGATGATTTTTCGCCCAAAATCGTTGTCCAATTCAAGCTGCTCTACGGCCCAAACTTCGAAGCAATGCCAATGAAGCGGATGGTCGTGCACCTTCAATTGTTGAGTCAATTGGATCCTGTTAGCGAATAATCCCAGATCTTGCAGAATTCTCCTCAGATTAGTGCGTGAAAAGTTGAGCTGTTGAGATCAATGGCGAGTTGATGTTCATAAATTGAGTCTCACACTCTCGACCACAGCAGCCACATTCTCATATGTGCGCAACGTACAACGACGACGGGGACCATGAGTGTTGTCCACTAGCATACCAGTCTCAAGAATTTTTTGCACAAACTTGCGTACAGCAGTCGTGGTGGGTGATTTATTTCAGCCAAAACCTCTCTTCAAAAAACGCACTGTTTGGGCTCCACAGCACTCTACTTGGGATATAAGTTTTTAATATTTCCCAACGTTGTTCAAGCCTAAAGTGACAAATTTTAGGTGTTTTTTTTCGAGATTCGAACCTTCGACCTCGAGCGCAGGAGTCAACGCACCTACCCATAAATAGTCAGCAGCCATTTTACTTTTTAGTCCAAGATGACTTCTAGATGACATTTCTGCGTGCTGTTGTGGGAATTACTCTCCGGGATAGGGTGAGAAACACGGCAGTGAGAACTCAACGTTGGGCAGCTGTTTCTTCGTACGGAAAGGGCTGCTCTTCGATGATTTGGTCACGTGGCATGAATGTCCCCATCCTCACGATGGACGTGCCTTGAATGCGATTCCAACAGATAGGCGACCCCTTGACAAACCCAGGACGAGATAGTTGGACCAAGTCCAAACACTCGCCTGGTTGCGCTTGAGCATAGCGCCTAATGAGTTAGAGTCTATAGCGGAAGATCGCGTGGCCTTGGAGATCTCTCGTGCATGCATTGCCCTCGCGACCCCTTTAGTGGAACATGCGGGTCACTGAAAATGATGATGATGGCTTCTAGATCGGACCAGAGTAAAAACAAAGAACAGAGAACATCTCTGCAACTTCAATCACGCCTTCCTCCGCATAGTGAACAAAAAGTTCAGTTTTAAACCACACAATTTGAGCAGTTAATTATTTATTTTCAATTCATCAACATAAATGTCGTCTTTTTACACAAGAGATAGACTATCGTCTTCAGTTTCCGCTCAAGAATGAGCAGTACGAAGCGTTCATTGAGCACAGCTTCAAACGGAAGAAGTTGTACTTCATCTGGTAGCTAGCCTCGATATTCTGCAACGTGAACACGATGAAAGCAATGACTAGAACCAAAGTGAACAGGTTTGCGAACATGATTCTGAATTTATTTGATTGAAGCTGGAAGATACTTAGAAAGCGACTGATACTGAAGCTTGCGCCGAGTGATCTTTTATACTCCAACGACGCGTTTCGGCAGCTGTTGCAATGAACTTGAAAATGTTTGATCAACAACAATGCCACGCCAAGGGACATGTAAACTGTTGTTACACCTTTTTTTGTTTACTCAGTGTCAAAAGCTGCAACTGACATGTGGTTAAACTTCACCGCGTAGACCCCATTAACTCAAAGCCACAAGGTAAAGCCGAATAAGAAATGAGCGCAAGAGAACCAAAGAAAAAGAAAACAAAAGAGAGAGGGAGAAAAGAATCTGTGATTAAGTACCAGGACCAAAGTTTCATGTTTCATTACGCCATGAATGCGTAATGGACATTCCTTTGGAGAGGAAGGACGTGCGCCTAATCCATCTCGCTCGTCATTCAAGGCTTTTCGATGGTTGCCTAATTTAATCTTGAATGGCTTCAACGAAACTAAGTACAATGGCCAGAGCAACGATGCGGCAGCAACAGCGACAGCGCTTGCGGTGGCGTTGAAGGTTACAGTTACGGCAACGTTGACGGTGAGTAACGTTCTTTTATTCTTCTTTTAAAATTCATCTATTCATTTTTTTTTATTGGCGGTATCCTGTCACCTACTTACCATGGTCACAGGGAAATACTTCATCCACCTACAGTCTTCTACTACTGGGAATCCTTAAAAGTGCCCACCTTCGGCGAATGTGAAAGTAGGTAGGATTTCTTCCTCACTCAAAGTAAGTCATTAGAAAGTTTCCATCGCGTTTCGGTGGGTGTGGACTTAGAACAAAAAGTGTTGCGATGGCCGGGAACCCATTTTGAAAACTCTCCTTCAAACCAGAGAGGACACAGAGTCCACGAAAGTTTTGTTGGTGCTTTAGCTTCGCTTGATTTTTTTTTTCTTTTCTTCTCTTCATTT
This sequence comes from Myathropa florea, assembly GCA_930367185.1. NCBI lineage: Eukaryota > Metazoa > Arthropoda > Insecta > Diptera > Syrphidae > Myathropa > Myathropa florea. Next base: position 114,413,237 of record OV884002.1, on the reverse strand, counting down.
TTGTTTAATATAAGGAATAGGATAATGAAAAAAAAAGAATAAGACGGGAAGGGAAGACGAAAAGAAAGGGAAGGGAAGAAGAAGAAAAAAACTCTACACCAGCGACCAAAGTGATTAATCAAAGGACATTGTGTCCTTTATTTCGTGGAACTTTTCTCTCCCTTCAGTTTTTTTTCTTTCACATTTTTGGATCAGGAAATCCTAAGAGTTCGTCATCGTATATATACGCTTCTTGGTTAACCCACACTGAGTGGGCGCTGCGAGGTTGGGCCGGTTGTCCACCGCGCTTGAGTTTTTTGTCGGGCGGTTTTGTGTCACAGATTAAAAAGTTTTAAATGGAGTTAGTCGATAAGAGAAATTAATGTCATTAAGGTACCGCAGTATGAACACAAATGCACAGCGCCTACCAGGCCCAAGCCGCTGCCACTGGAACATCCAACGTCTAATGCCCTCCTGATGAAGGATCATAATGACTAACTGGAACTTGGAAATTAGTTAATAACACGAGAAGGGCACGGAAGTGGGTGAACTGTGGTTTCAACTTATTGCTCAAAAATTCCATTATCACGTCAATAATTTTAATGGATGCTTAGTCCTTAAATAGAAGGGAATGACTCAGAGAGGATGAGGTTGAATTCAATTTTGCGGAACTGAAGCGATGTAGAAATGTTTCTCTGGGGCGGTGGGTGGTGAATTGCCGATCGATAGTTCAGAATTTCTGCAAAGAAAAAATGGCGTTGATTTTAACGAACGCAATGTTTGCCATTGCTCACTCCTCAACTTAAGCCCGTTGATCGTTGTTTGTGGGTCATAAGAGTGGAATATTTCCCCTGATTTCGATGAGAAATGCTGACTTCTGACTGACTTCAGTGGAATTGAAAAACTCCACTACAAAAGATATACTATCTTTCATAAGGAAAGTGGTTAATCTTTTGGATTAACTCCAACCCGTCGATACAATAGATCTTTTTAGGTCGCAGTGTCGCTGCCTTTACGGCATGATTGTACAAGAGGAAAAAAAAAAAAGGTCCGATGATACTGCAATGCGCACCAAACAGTCAATCTTTGTGGATGCATTGATGCTTGGTCGAACACTTGTAGATATTGTTCGCTCCAATAACAGTGCTAAAAATGTTCCTCGTCCGAGAATGTGATTTTGTGGCCAAAATCCGGTCAACAATTCTCCAAGTTGATTTGGATCCAAGTCCAAATCCAACCAAAACAAAATAAACCGGCGATGTACAAGTCGGCGCCGAATCTACATTTCTGGGTCTTTTTCGCGACTGGCCTCTACGGCGGCTATCTTTCCTTTATTTCGAACTAATTTCCATCCAGTTAGTGGCTTAAGGTCTAAAAGAGTACACACGCGCTTTTCACGGTGCGACGAAATGCACTGAAGCCATGATGACGATCGATCTAACGGAATTCAAAATGCGTATTAACAACTGAGCCGGAATTTTGAAAATTGTTTTTAAAATGTCCGTGCCTTCGTCAATGGTAAAACAATGTACGATGAGATGACAACATTAGCTGAATATTTTGACAGATGGATACCATTGGTAGCTTTGAAAGCTGCTGAATCATAACATTTGGAAAAGCTATCATTGCTATCTGGTCACCCGTTGCATTACTTCTACAGGAGTAAAGGGGTTTAATTTATAAATTTCAAATTTCTCCCGATTGAGAAATTGAAAAGCATGGGAATTATACACGCGGAGCATTGCCAGGGACTTGCGAGTATAGTAAATATAAATGTTCTTGTTTGCCCCGAGTTCAATCATGAACCTTTGGCGTAGGAGTCGTAGCAACTGTCCGTAAAGCTCCCATGTGTGTAAACGACTGGATGGCACAGTTGGTTAAGTGCCTGCCCCCAATTCAAGGGGTCCCAGGTTCGAATCCCAGTGAAATTGAATCTGGTCCAGTCACCATTTGCCGTTGGGATCAAATTAACGACACTGGAGTAGGATGCTACTGGCAGTACAGTGGACCAGTTTTGAGTCTGAGTGCTTCAGTAGTATTTCAAAAAATCCTCCAAAAAAAAGTTGACGTGTACTGTTCTCCTTATTTCTTGAACAGAGTCATTTTCAAAAAAAAATAGTTTGATGACTCATTCGGACTAAACTCGAACGAAAAATGTTAAAACTAGTACATTTTTTGAACTCGAAATTCGACAAGTTTGGCGATTTGGGAAGTCAAAATTTGCCCCTAATTTATGTTGCTCCATGTTCAATTCAACGAACTCTCCTCAATCCATACGCTCTGTTTTTAAAAACCTTGGATTGTCAACTGTTTTATTCTTCTTCTTGTGATGCTACAGTCCGGGGTGGATGGGTGATGGGTCTGAACCAACAAACCTCTTCAGCTGGCACTATCTTTCGCTAGGTATCTCTAGCTTTCGCACACCAAGTCGATTGAGGTCTCTCACCACTTGGATATACCACCTTAATCGTGGAAGTTATCTGCTGCGTTGTCGAACAGGCAAAGACTGAGTGAGTCTGCACCAGGGCGGCGGAGGAGCTGATCAGCTGATTGCCATCCAGAGCTGTACTCAGCAGCTGTTATCTAATTCACAACCCTTTTAGAGCAATTCCAAAATATTTCGCAGCCCAGGTTTAAAAGGATCTCTCCATGTTCCTACAATGGAGACGACGGAGGATGAGTCAACGGTGACGATCATAATCTGAAAGAGGTTGACGACACTGGATACTCCCGGGCTTATTGTCCAGGGGCTAAAGAAATGGACCTGGCCTCCCAGTTGAGGACTTCCTCAGCACGTAATAAGTTCTTATTTTATTTCTTATTGCACATAGTCCCCACTTCATGAGTTTTATCGTAAGTATTGTGCCTGTTTCTTCTACAGAGTCAACTTTACATCGCATGCTCCACATAATACATCGTGGTTAGCCCCTTAAACATGTTTTTGTCTGTTGCCAATGTTAGTGAAGAAACCACAAGCAGTGTTGTTCCGTTAGAGTTGGCAGGTTTATCCAATCGATTACAAAAGACATGCGCCCTCCCAAGTCCAAGCGAACAGAAATTAGGTCTCCTCTTTCCCCAGCCAGATTGAGGCGCGATGAGCAAATAGGCTCAAGTGAATAATTTCCTGTGATGTCTGCTTGTGACAACATTGACTTCAGCTGACCCCTAATCGTTCACGGTTCGCCATTAATTGAATCCAAGTAGCCAGCGAGGTCCGGATTGTAAACAAAACTTTGCATTCCGTGAAACTTTGAAGAAACACTTCAACGCACAGTTTCCCTGCGTCAAAACGAAAGTCAGAAACTTTTTGCAAAAGTTTACCAACATCGTCTGTTTGTTGGCGCAGAACAAAGGAAATCGAAAGGAAAACTCAAAGCAATGCAAACGAACGGAAAGTTGCTGCCAACCAATGGGGGGAGCAATTAAAAATTTCCACTTCAGTGGGGTTTCCACTGCTCATTTACACTGAATTTAACCTCCCCAAGCGAGTCTGGTTGGGTTGTGAGCCCATCGGTTTTGTTTTTCTTGCGAGAATCGAAGGAAGGGCGGCTGTCACTTGCAATCATCTTTTCACATAAAAAGGATACTCTCCGTAGCGAGGAAACGGACGAAGGGCCTTTCGCCGCTTCCCGCGCTTCTGGTGCTCGTTTGGCCTCGGGAATCTGCGTTGATGCCGCATGTGGTAAATTAATCAAAAGGCGGATACCCCTAATTAATGATACGGCCGATGAGACTGACACCAGTGGTTCTTGTTGTGCTTCCTCATGCGACGATATCTCGGGCTGCCTGCCGTACCTGGTTGTGTATAATTCATTTGTCGTTGTCGTCAGCTACTTGGCCGGTGCTGTCATTGCTGTAGTCGTGTGGATTATTCGAGTGTAAAGAGCTTAATCGATTATTAATGCCGCCATTGATAGGGGTAGTTGGGCATGGGGGGGGCTGCGTGGGCCGCATGGGCTGCTCAACCCCAAATACACAAGTGTAGCGAGGAAGCCCTAACAATTATTTCGAAATCAATTAGTGGGACAACTTTGATTGTTTGACGGCTGACGTGGACCATTTTGTGGGCCTAGCGTGGCATGGGAGCGAAATAATTTATCACAGTCACCCTCATCGCGTAACCCTCATCGATAGTATGTAATCGTAAACATCGCAAGTGACGTAAATAATGAAATAACAGCGAGCAGCAAATTAATGAATGCATGGTGGGCTAGAAGGCCAGACGAATTTACGTAGGCTCTGCACACACACGGATACATTTTGCGAATGTTTCAAGGTTAGACACCGACTGCAACATGCTGCTACTTGAATACCTTTAAAATATTTTGGAACCCTGTCTGTGGTATTGTGTCTATGGTCTCTGGCCCGAAGATTCTACGACTCTGAGTCTGTGCGACAGCGCAACAAAGGACGTCCACGAACAAGGTGGCGCACACAAGCCGAGGGAGACCTCGGCCGGCTTGGTGTGCGAATCTGGAGACAGCTGGTGAAAGATCGTGCTGGCTGGAGAGGCATGTTGAGTGAGGCCCAAGCCCACCGCGGACTATAGCACCGTAAGAAGAAAAGAAGAAGTCTGTGGTACAGAAACTTGCGATTGTGCATGACAGACTGATACGAAAAAAAAAACCTCGACTACGACAGATGTTGAGCTTGATAATGTTGGACACGAAGGGGTATCAGTTATTAGCAGCTCTTGTGTTTATACTTCCTTAAATGACTTCCTCCTGCTTAATGAAGTCATAGCTAGGTTGGATTATCCCTGGCACCCGTGCCGTATGTGCAGTTTACCATGATGACGACCACGAACAATCCGTTGGCCAGTCTATGAGTTGGTGATCCTCATACAACGTTTTTCGTCAATGGCAGAAGCGACCTTTTAACCATTTCGCCACAAAGATGATACACACGAGCATTATATTGAAAAGTATACGCTACCAGCGGTACTCACATAGCAACGTTCAGACAGAAACACCATACTGCGTTGGGGCTAACATTTTCGCGTTACGTAATCTGTCCTTCAGGTATATTTTGAAATGACAATCCATATTTGTCAGCTGTTTTCACTTCTCAAAGACACAAAAAACTCTCAGGTTGTAAAGGAAGTGTCAAGACGCAGGCAAATGTTTCAAATGTTAAAACATGGCGTCAGAGACAGCGTTTTTAAGGGAAGATTGTTACTCACATTGCTCTCATTTTTTGCCAACATAAGATCATTAATAATAATAATAATAATGGCGGCGCTACAGTCCGAGGTGGACCTGGTCCTAGCTTCTCAGCAACCACTCGTGTTGTGCGTGGTATTATTTTGTCACGACCGGAGGGGACCTACAGTTTAATGCCGACTCCGAACGGCGAGATTGAGAAGCTTTTTCTAGACAGTTATACTCTTTGAGCATTGTCAGTGACTCGAAAGAGGTGGAGCCGTGAAAAAATGTTTGATGTTTTTTTCTCGAGATTCGAACCTTAGACCTCAAGCGTAGGAGTCGACGCACCTACCCACTACTCCACGGTGCCCATAAGCACAATGCAATATTCCTGGCTGACATGACATGACATTGCACTGCTTGTGTTGGAGGTTAGACGTCACTTGACGGTAGCATCAACGCAGTATTGTGTTCCAGGCATCACTCTAAATTTAAATCTAAGTCTTATCAGATGTATCAATGGCCGTTGATTTATAATATCATACCCAACTGGTCATTAACTTTCAGAACGCTGCATTTCAGTCAATCAAATTTATAGTCTTAGTCTTACTGCATTAATCAGTATCTCCAAAGCCCGCAAAGACAACGTAAGAATGAGTCTCCTTCATAAATTTCTTGAAATTCATCAGAATTTCACAAAACGTACTACTGCGAAGCACAACATTGCTTATCACATCGAAACGACAGAACCATCAATTTATGAAAGAGCTGAAAGACTATTACTTGAGTCACTGAAATTGGCTAAGAAGTGTTCAACTGAATGCCTTTAGCCCTGTCCATTACACATGGTTCCAAAAATTTTTTTTTTTATATATAGTCTATAAACAAAGGCCCCCCTTCTCACATCTGTGAACTCACTTCAATTTTACGTGCCAAAGAAGCTCTGGCCTGTAATCGATTTGATCAGGGTCAGGTAAAACCGGATCCCACTGAAATCAGAAGACTAATCCAAGACTTCAATCACCACTCTATTTAGTTACGAATGGAGTTAGTCTTTTTTTACGAACTTTAACCATTTCTTTCAATGTGCTACACTAAAGACGAAAAATGTAAGGTGAATGGAAGTGTATCATTTTTTTGATCAGGTGTGTATATCTGTCTACTGTGAGGTTCTGTCTGAGACGTCGGTGTTGGGTGTCCTCCTGGTTGACAGCATATACTTGGTCTTGCCCTCATTTACCTCTAAACCCACCTTCGCGGCCTCCGTCGCAATACTCACAAAAGTGCCATTGACATCACGCTGTGTTCTTCCGATTATGTCAATATCGTCGGCATATGCAAGTAGTTGGACGGACTTTTGAAAGTTTCGAGTTTTGCACAATTCTTGCAAGAATAATGTTGAAGAAGTTGCATTATAGCGCGTCGCCTTGTCTAAAGTACACACATGGCCTCAAAAAGATAAGACGATGTGCGTCTTTGAAAAAATTTGATTAGGCATAAACCCAGAATAATGGAAATTGATGTTGTCCGTTCGATTCCCGAAAAAAAACACCAAACATTTTTTCACGGCTCCACCTCTTTTGAGTCACTAACAATGCTCAAAGAGTATAACTGTCTAGAAAAAGCTTCTCAATCTCGCCGTTCGGAGTAGGCATTAAACTGTGCCATTATTATTATTATTATTATTATTATTATTATTATTATTATGTCACCTAGAGGTACACAGTGCAGCCAGATAGAGTGCAAGATATAGAATCGTTTAAGAAACCAGAGACACTCGCACAAATCCGACAGTTACACTGAAAATTATATACAGTCGCCTCTCGTTAATTCAAACCTGCGATAATTCGAACCTCTCCATAATTCGAAGTTGTCACGAGTTCCATGGAAAATCTCTTTATATTTCGAAAAAATTCGATACATATTTAAGCACTTGGTATTTCACAAAAAAATCATCGCTACGTAACAAAATGACGCGTTTATTCGAACTCATAGGCTTCGAACACTCGACAATTCAAAGTTATCAGATTGCATAGAATAGAGGTACATTTTGAGACAAGTTTAAACTTGTCTCATCGTTGCAGAGCATTTGTTATTGAAATGAGTAGTTTGCCACACACTTCAGTTTGGGTAGTTTAGTTTCAGTTATCGTTGGTTACAGATTAAAAGATTGTGTTAATTATGAGTCCTAAAAAGTATAAATGCTTGACAATTGCTGAAGAGAAGGAGTTAATCGAAAAAGTGGATGGAGGTGGGAAGAAAAGTGTTGTCGCAAAAGAATTTAAAATTCCTCTGAGTACACTCTCAACCATAATAAAGCACAAGGAGAAGATTTATGCTACTCAAACTACTGGAGTAAGAAAAAATAACTACAAAAGGTGGATTTCCTCGTCTGGAAGAGAGCCTGGTCATTTGGCTAAGGCAGTGTAGAGCACAAAAAGTGTCTATTAGCGGAAACGTTTTAAAACAAAAAGCAAAACAGTTCGCGTCTACTCTAAACATCAAAAACTTTGCGGCAAGTGAAGGATGGCTTACAAATTTCAAAAAGAGAAATGGTGTTGTGTTGAAAACTGTTTGTGGGGAAAGTGGAAGTGTTAGTGATGCAGTTTGCTTAGATTGGCACGGCAAGTTGAAGACTTTGATAGAAAACTATGATGCTCGAGACATTTTTAATACTGATGAAACCGGCCTCTTTTTCAAATGTTTACCTGACAAAACTCTTACTTTCAAAGATGAAAAATGTCGCGGCGGAAAACATAGTAAAGAGAGATTGACAGCTTTACTTGCAGCAAATATGGACGGATCGGAAAAATTGAAGACCTTACTGATAGGAAAAGCAATAAAGCCGCGATGTTTCAAAGGAGTGAAATCGTTTCCTACTGATTATCGTGCTAACAAAAAAGCTTGGATGACCACAGAACTTTTTAACGATTGGCTTCTAACAGTTAACGTGGTGATGAAGATGAAACGACAAAAGCGGAAAATTCTACTCTTTTTAGACAATTGTACGGTCCACAACAGTCCCCCTACATTGTCCAATGTAAAACTCTACTTCTTTCCACCGAATACCACTTCCAAATTGCAACCATTGGACCAAGGCATCATCCATAATTTTAAGACTTTCTATCGCAATGAAATTGTTAAGCTCTTTTTAGAATCTCTCGACAATCAGGTAACTGCGAATATCACGGTCCTGACGGCTATTTTACTGATTGACAAGGCATGGAGAGCTGTAACGCCAATAACGATTCTCAACTGCTTCAAAAAATCCGGTTTCATAAAAGAAGATCAGAAAAATCAGCCTGTGATTACTGAAGATGCAGAAGCAGCAGTAGTTCCACTGGTTGATATTAGCGGAGTGAGTTTTTATGACTTTGTTCAGGTGGATCAAGATGTTGCTGCCTCGGGACCTCTAACTGATTGCGAAATTTTAACTTCTACAGATACAAATGAAACAAGCAACGACGAAGATGAGGATGATACATCACAGTCCTTGGCAGATGTGTCAGTAAAGGAAGCAAGAGCCTCATTCGACACATTACAAAGCTTCTGTCTACTAAACAACACTGATGAAACAGCATTTCAGGCACTATTTTTGATAAAAAAAAAGTTATTGACCAATCTCAGCAAAGTGCTTTGAAGCAAACTCACATTAAAGACTTCTTCCAAAAGACTAATAATTAATTCACATTATGTACATATGTATATGCATGTATATAAGAACCTCCAACGATTTGGTTTTGTTAAAAAATTAGCAGTTAATAAATAACAATTGATTATTACTCAATAATTCGAACTTTCATATTTTTTCTCTCGACACTTTCGAACCATTTGATATTTCAAACTCTTGTTAATTCGAATTTTTTGTGGGGTCACATGAGTTTCGAATTATCGAGAGGCGACTGTATTTGAAATTAAAGACGCAGCTAATAAGTAAGTATCTCTACATGAACTCGTTAAGTATTCTCGCAAAAAAAAAATGAAGTATCTACTGGTTAAATGGACAAAGAAAACAACAACATAACCAGATTTAACTAATGCCATGCTATTAACATTTTCAGCAGAACATGCTTCTTCGTTTTACATCAAAGGATTCAGGCAAGTGAAGCGGTTTCTAAGCAACTAATTCACAACGCCTGGGAACCATTATCACTTCTCTTGCTGACTCTGGATAAAATAAACTATGAGAGACAACTTCTGACGATTTACAGCGTCTTAAGTGCTCATTCACAACTAATGAGAAGCAGCTGGCTAAAGATCGTGTTAGCTGAAGGGGCTTGTTGGTTGAGAGCCAGGTCAATCCCGGACTGAAATTGGAGAAGAAGACTTTAACTTTAACGATCTCAAATTCTAAAGTGAAAAATAAATTTAAATCATGAGCAACTTCGTGGTTTTTTCGCACGTGTTCAACGGATTCGTGTTCATGGCTTGGTTGCTTCTCAATTCAATTTCCGAAGTCAGCAAAATGGGATAAGTTCATTCATTTACTTCAAAACTAAGGAATTTTGATTTGGTTTTATAAGATGAATGATAAAAATATTCACTGCAATAGAACTTTTATCGTTTGTGCCCAGTTTACCTAAAAAATCCTTTTCAGCATAAATTGAAAGCTTCCACCAAATTCCTAATTCATCCATCTTATCGGGTTTATCCCATAAAGTCATTCCAGCCTCACCCTCCCCCACCATTGTTTAAAGACATTATCACGAATAACTGAAAATAATCTCAAAAGTACACTCTGCCAAATCAGAATGTATCCCTCCGAGGAACGTCACACATTAATAGCAACCTAATAAGTGTGAAATTCCACATTCAGTCCCGATACTAGCACTCAACGTACTCCAACCCCTTCTCGCAACGGGCGCACGTACGACGGAAAACTCTTCCTAATCATCGCTGCAAATCATCATCGCGAATAAAAAGGAAAATCATAATCAAGGATATGTGCTCCGCCGCTGCCGCGACATCGAATGTGTGTGCGTACCCGGGTGCGTGTAAGAGACACAGTGACACTGGTGCCTCCCCGGGAGCGTAATGTTTTCATTCTGATTAAAATTTTAATGCACACACAACGCGCCAGCGAAGCCGAGCCAGAAGTCCTTAACCGGGAAGCGAGTATTTGCGCTATGGGTATGCATATGCAAAGGATTTGCGCCGGGCGGAGTGGGTGGTGGGCGAACGAATGTATGTACACACCAGCCGCCCTTCGTTTGGCAAACAACCCACCCCGCGCGCATGTAATGATAATAAATATGCGTGCAAAGTTAAGAAGCGATAGCTACCTTACGCTTCGAGACGACGACGATGACGACGACGACACGCACCACCCCATTCCCCCCCCTCGACAGTGGCAAGGATACGAAGGGGTTGCATATTACCTCCAAAACTTCGTGCGTGTGCTCTGGCTGAGGGGTGCAGACGGTGGCTGGCGAAATGAATGAATGTGTCTCCTTCAGCGCGTAATGAATGAAGTATTGCATTACTCTCATTTAGGATTCATCCATCCGCCACGCTTGGGCTTCCCAGCAGCAGCAGCAGCATCACCATCCGACGCGTATTTGCCTATTATTATTTCACAATCTAATACAGAAGCGCCCGCTGCATGTGTGCGTGCGTACAGGGCCGCGTTGGGTGGCCATAAATAATTCCACCCCTTGCCGGAGCGAGGCAGCCAACAACAAAAAGAACGTACATTTGTAAAAATTAACTGATGGGGTACGCGAGGCTAGAGAGAGATGAAAAGGATACCGGAGCCGGGATCACACCGAAGTAACATCTCCGCAAGGTACACGCCGCGCGGTGCGACGTAATAAAAAATGGAAAGCCGGGGGTAGAGGACCGGGAAAAAAAATTTGCATATCGCGCTTTTTTTTCGTTTCGGCGCTCGCTCCGTTCTCGTTACTCAGGCACTCACCCCCTTGAACGTGCGGTACCTGATGAATTAGAAATTTCATGCTAAGGGTTGTTTTTTACGAGCGTGAGACACTGGCGTACTTGGCTGAGTTTAATTGGAAGTTGGGCTTTAATTTTGGAAATGTATTCATTTAATTTTTAATCTCCATCGTGAATGTGATGGAATCCGCCCACATTTTGTCAAGTCCCTCCGACGGGGGGAGGGCATATCAGATTTGTTTTGCTGTGTTGAAAAGTTTGCACTCGTATTTGACTAGGGATTTGGGGTGGAATTTAACCCTTTCTCTTGGGTCGAGTTCAGCCAATGGTTGATGGTTTTGTTGGAAAACATCATGCGTACGAGCTCATGGAGAGAACAATCCCGGGACTGTGGTGGAGATGTCGTAAAAGGGTTGATGGCTGCTTTCCCATTGGTATTGATGGGTAGGGAGGCTTTTAACCCTTTCGGAGATGGGGTGGACTGTAGTGTTGTTGCGCAGTAAGGTTGAGTTATTTCAGTTCGATGTTGGAGGAAGTGCGTCGCATGACATGCGTACGTACGAATTTGAGGGCACCTCCAGGACAGTTTTGAAACAGAAGTTTACACGAAAAAAATTGGAAAATGGTATGTCACTCACTATTGCTTCCAGAAATATCGTGTTTCAAAGGTCTAGAGAGTCATAAGAGCTTAATAATGACAGATAATCTATCGCTTTTATGGCGATTGAAGAAGAGGCAAAGCGAGCTGGTCTAAGAGTAAATGAAGACAAAACAAAATTTTTGCTGTCGAGTACAAATCGATACGTCGCACACCACCTGGGGCTACAAGTTTGGGGTAGTAAAGAAGTTTGTCTGCCTCGGGGCAAATGTAAACTCCACAAAAGACATCCTGGTGGAGATCCGACGCAGAATCACAGTTGGCAATCGTTGTGATTTCGATTTGTCTAAACGACTTGAGTCGAAACTCCTGACTGGAAGTACCAAAATCATCCTCTACAAAACCCTAATTCTGCCAGTCCTGCTTTATGGAGCTTTATTAATGCTGGACCATAGGCATGACCGCGGGGCTGATTCTTGATTCTTTCGAAAGAAAAAATGTGGCTCGAAAATGAAAATGAAGGTGAATGAAGGAGAAGCAATAAGCACTATATGCTATACCACGATTTGGATGTAGTCCGGAAGGCAAAAATCCATCGACTTCATTGATTCGGCCACATCGAGCGCATGGACAACAACGCTCCAGCCAAGAGGGCCTTCGAATCCGAGTTCCTGGTTCGGGAAGATGAGGAAGAAGAAGCAGCGTGCCCGGGACCGCCATATATGGAAGACAGCCATAGCTCTGGCTCAGTCCGTTTATGTTCCATAGGCCTGATAAGTAAGTAAGTAATCAATTAAATTAAGTCAAGAGGTACAGACTTGTTGCAGTTGTATGCCTTCTCAAAGCGGCAAAGTTTACTCTCTGAGCTCGAGAGAGGTGCTTCCGTGAATATGGAAGTCGTTGTGTCCGGAATGGAACCGGGACCCTCAGCTTTGGTTTCGAAGAACTTTTTTTTTTTTTGGAAGATTTTTTGAAGCTCTGCTGGAGCACTCAGACTCAAAACTAAGTCCGTTGTACTGCCAGATAGCAACCTGCTCCAGTGCCGTTAATTTGATCCCAACGGCAAATGGTGACTGGACCAGATTCGATTTCACTGGGATTCGAACCTGGGACCCCTCTAACTTGGGGCAGGCACTTAACCAACTGCGCCATCCAGTCGTATAACTTACTCCTCAGCGTGAGTGGAATATTCATCGGCTTATCTGAAGGAAAGTGGGGTCAAAGGAACAAGCAACTAAATGGAATGACGTAAACACTTTTACACCTCCATTCAACTAACCGTTTCCGGACAAGAAGCTGATATACTTCGACGTATATCGAACACACCCTACGGCGCGAAGCAAGCTCACTCAAGGAAACAGAACTGCGGGACGTCCAAGGCAAATGTAACACACAGCAATTGACGAGGAGTCGGGTTGATTGTGAACGGGTTGGATGGGCGATGAAGAAATTCTAACAGTCCAGGATGTGGTCCATGAAACCTTTGAAACTACAGACAAAGGCGATAGTAGGATTGCTGTTTCGAGACTATATCGCCACAGCGTGTTGGTCTTTCGACTCCAGATCCGTTTTTTTTTCCTCCTTAGCCCTGCCTTGGATTAAGTATTGTTTAAGTTCCAAGCTTGTATTGCAATAAATGGGGGTACTGCCTCCACTAAACTAAAAAAAAACTAAACTCCTGGAGCATCAATATTAATTTTTTCAACATTTAAAGTTCTATCACAAAAATTAATTCGCTCGTTATTGACCTAAAAATCTGCGATCAATGTTAGCATGCTCACATAGGACATCAAAGACATAGGAAAAAGCCAAAAAAATTCAAATTGCTTGGAGACGATATGTTACCGTCGCACCCTGTCCCCAGGGTGACCTCGACCGAATGGGGTACCTGAGTAGTTTTGGAGAACATGTGGAGGCCCCTAATCGTTCGATCGTCACTGGATGTCAAGCACTTTGACACTCTGGGCTGAATTAAGGGTCTTTCTTATCGCGAATAAATGAAAGGTTTTCGCACTTTATAAAAATGTAATTACATTTAGCTTAGAACTATCAATTTTGCTAACAAAAACAAAACACATACGACTCCTTTCGCTTGGATGAGCATTTTCTCGCCATGGCAATCACGTGGGCATGGGACGCAGTATACCACCGGACTAATTAAAAACTTAACAACAAGAACGTCTTTCTCATTGCCGCCGTCTGATAGCTGATTGACTGGTTGTGGGTGGGATTGATGCTACATACCTGCTCTTTTCTTTTCAGTGAAACGTATTCCCTAACAACAAAAAAAAAGAGTCGTATCACTCCTGTGTATCTTTACAAAAACGGAACCTTTATAATTTCTGTGTGTCCGTCCGTCCGTCCGTCATGTCTGTCACACTTTTTTATCTCCGAAGTTTATGAAGATATCGGCATGAAATTTTGGAATTAGGTACTTCAGGCCTAGATGTCATTGCAAATTTAAAAAATGGGGCCATTTGGGGGTGGCTTCAGTACAGGTGAAGTTGCCATTAATTTTGAAACATTGTCGCACCACATCGACTTATATATCAATCGATAGATCTTTTGAAATGAGGTAGAGGTTTGCTTCTACGGTTTTTGATCCAAAGTACCGTTTGGAAAATATGGAGCTGCCTGCCTTTTCTAAACCAAAGTGTATAAAAATCTGAAAAAATCACAAAAACTTGGTTTCATTGAGTACTTTCATTTAAAACCATTGCGAGCATTCTGGCCCTAATAGTTTTGAAGATATTGGACAAAAACGATCAATCATCGACATGCGAATTTTGAAGATCTAAAAACGCAGTTTTGAAGACATCAATGTAAGCATTATAATAATAATAATAATGGCGGCGCTACAGTCCGAGGTGGACCTGGGCCTAGCTTCTCAGCAACCACTCGTGTTGTGCGTGCTATTGTTCTCTCACGAGTGGAGGGGACCTACAGTTTAATGCCGACTCCGAACGGCGAGATTGCGAAGCTTTTTCTAGACAGTTATACTCTTTGAGCATTTTCAGTGACTCGAAAAAGGTGGAGCCGTGAAAAAATGTTTGATGTTTTTTTTCGAGATTCGAACTGACGACCTCGAGCGTAGGAGTCGACGCATCTACCCACTACGCCACGGCGCCCACATGTAAGCATTAAGAAATGATAAATTTGAAAATATCGATTTATGTTGAAATTTTTGCCTCGTCGATGAAGAATACTTATGTTCCTTTTTCCCGCTTCACGTCTTAGGCCTCCCTTGGCTGACCTTTTTTAATTTTTAATTTTTTATCATTTGGGCTGACCGACAGCTCGTACTAGCGATAGACCCCAACTTCTGTAGAGCCCCTCCCCCGCGACTCGAACCGGGTAACCCCACTACTCTCTCGTCCTAGCTCTAACCCCTACTCCACGGTGTGTCTTTTTTCGCAGTTCATTGCCGGAAACCCAATCTTCACTACCCTTGGTGCTCTACTGCTCATTAAATGTTGTCTACTCTAAGGTGAAATCGTGGGCGCCGTGGTGTAGGTGCGTCGACTCCTACGCTCGAAGTCTCAGGTTCGAATCTAAAAAAAAACTTCTAACATTTTTGCACTTCTCCACCTCTTTCGAGTCACTGACAATGCTCAGAGAGTATAACTGTCTGAAGAAGCTTCTCAATCTTCCTGTTCGGACTCGGCATTAAACTCCCCTCCACTCGTGAGAGAACAATAGCACGCATAACACGAGCGGTTGCTGAGAAACTAGGCCCAGGTCCAGCTCGGACTGTATCACCGCCTTTATTATATTTAAGGCGAAAATCTTCACGGAGGGTCGGTAACAGATGTTCGTGTACTTTTAAGGACAGTTAACCATTGATCATGACTCTGTACCGGGCGCCATGCGAAATTTTGCTTCATTTTCAAAGAAGGACGTTCCGATGGTGTAACTTATCCATGAATTGAACCAAACGCTTTTGGAATTGCCCAACTCGAATTGGGAAAATTTTTCTTACTATCAAAAGACTCTGAGACGTAAATGAGTCTGTAAACTGAACAAAATTTTACGGTAAATATGTTGTGATTATTTTCAAACTGTTCGACGCAAAACATTGAACATTCTGTTCAATTCTCGCACCGATTAAACCTAGTAAGCGTATAAACAAATACCCATCAACAGAATCGTCCACAAAGTTCAGTGAGCGAGGCTCACAGGATTGTCACTG
This sequence comes from Myathropa florea, assembly GCA_930367185.1. Taxonomy (NCBI): domain Eukaryota; kingdom Metazoa; phylum Arthropoda; class Insecta; order Diptera; family Syrphidae; genus Myathropa; species Myathropa florea. Next base: position 114,397,435 of record OV884002.1, on the reverse strand, counting down.
ACTTTGAGTCGGCATGAACGATATCCCTTTTGGTGTTGTTCACAGGTCGAACTTGAGGTCGCACAAAAAAGTTCTAAGATTTCCCTTTAAGCACTGTTCCCAGATACAAAAGGGGATACATTAGTTTCGCCGATGTCAGCGCCATCCACCGAACCTAAGAAGGCTTTGAGATGATTCTGCCTGACACTTTCATATTTCTCAGAATTTCCATTTCCATTATTTATTTTCATTACGCTCATTATTTAATCTCCACGGCGAAGTACGCTGACATTTTCTCGGGAATAAATCATCGGAGGACCTCGTCATATTCGGTGGGCAGTTGTGGGCCGAGTGTCGCAAGGAGACAAAGGGGAGTTCGTGCTTAAGTGCTCGCAGTGTAAAAGGATTTTAAGCAGGATTCGGGTGCTTCTTTTTTCCTGTTTTCGCCTCCTGCCTTCTCGTCTTCCTTTCAAGCCTCGCTTTCTGGTATCCTTTATCTCTGGCGCTCAACCATCTGCACCCTCCCCCCGTCTTGCCTCACCATGCCGTCCTTCTAATGGAAATTAGAAAATGTTAAGCAGAAAGCACGCACGGGAGAACGGGAGCGCGGAGGGAAATCTCAAAAAGTTTCTGATGCCCATTAGTCGAGAAGAGTTTTGTGTGCCATAAGATGTCGCAAACCGCGATGGGGTGCAGATTTCAGGGAATCCTCTGTGTATGTAGGTGAAACAAGCGGGGGTTGTTTTTCGTTTTGGATTCATACCCTTCAGCCACCCCACCGCTGTTTGTTGTTGCTATCGTTTTTGGTTGCGAGAATTATCCTTAATGATGGTAAGACCGCGAAGGCGCCATTCAATCTCAACCACGATTTCCTTTTGGCTCGTTTTTTATTGTAATTTTTTTTCTTTCGTTTTTTGCGCTTTGTTTGTGTTGATGTCACAGTGTCCTTGTGGGTGTGCGGATGGTGGATGAGAGAGAAATTATTAAAGACGAATTATTGTGCTGTGCCCTCGTTTGTGCGCTCAAGTGAAGAAGGGGTACCGAGTTCTTCATTTCCTTGTGTACTGTGCTCCATTGAAAGTTTTGTTTCATACCGAGCGATGGTGGGCGATGTGGTGGTGGAGAGGGGCTGCTCTTACTCTTTTAAGTGCAGGGAGCGGCATTGTGCTGTGCTGGTGGGTAGTTGGGTGGTGGTTGAAATAATTTCTATTCATTTAATTTGGGGTGTCATGATTGGGATCTGCTTAAGCTCGTGCATAGACTGCTGATGGATGTTGAAGGAAAGGGGATGGAAGATGGAATGAGTTGAGTTGATTTTTCTTGAGCTCGCCCTTATCATTCGACTGGAATCGAAAAAGTGTCATTCAATGAAAGACAGGAATGTTTTTGACGAAAGTTTGAAGCCTTATTTTTTATGTTACATGGCTTCCAGGTCTTCGACTAACTTGCTGGGTCTATCAAATCACGTGGCGTTCGTTTCTAGCTGCGTTTTCGAAAATTGGATTTTGGTGACATTTCAAACGAAAATAGTTTGTCTGTCTTTTCATTACGTTAATTCTGAATCCTTATTTTTGCCCAATTTAAAAACATTGTTACTGTACCACATTTGCCTTCATAGCTGATTATTCATTGAAGTTCTTTTGTTTCTTTCAAATGACAAATATCTGTTCTACTTTCCGACATTACCCTGTGCATTCACGGCGATTCACGATTCACCCTGTTCACGGCGATTTAAAACGCTATGAACAATTTTTTTTTGAAAAATTATTTGTCTAATCTTGGATTCGAACCTAGACTGTGAAAGTCATCATTTAGTTCACACTCGTTCAAAAATTTGTAGACAGCATGTTAGAACACCGTATGGGAATACATTTTTTTAAAGACTACATACAGACCACACTGAGCACACAAAGTTTTTAACTCAAAACGACGAACTTTAATAAACAGTCGCTTATTAATAGGTTTTTTCATTCAGTACTTTTTTGTTTTATTTGCATTTATATTCTTAAAACATTGTCTTGGAACTTGAGAGACTCCTCTGAAATTAAAATCAGTATTTTCCCCGATAAGGGAACTATAACTATAACTTCAATTATTTATAGTGAGGTAGACTTGCATAACCAGATATATTCTAAACAAAAAACTAATTAAACATGGTGCAACCAAAAGAGCGAAGCTGAATTTCACCTAGAAAAGCAGATAGTATGTGTGCTATTTGAATAAAAAATATATATACTTCATTTAAAAATAAAACTTATTTCCGCATATTGGCTTTTCGACCTATTCTGATATTCCATTTTAAATGACACTTTGAAGGATATACTTTAAATTAATGTTATGGATAAGTTTCTCGTCTATTTGTCTATACTCTTGAATTCACTTCTCCGATAGACTCAAAAAAGAGAACCTTTAATTACTAAATAGCATTTAATTTAAGAACTGATTCACATTAAGCTGGTTTATTGTTTATACAGATACTTTAATAATACTAAAAATACTTATACTAAGAAAAACTTAAATAAAAACTTAGTAATCTAAACATTTTTTTTATTTATATTCTCAACACAACTTAAAATTAGCTTACTAACAAACAAATATTTTTTTTAACTTTAATTTTATTACTTTTTTTGTTTTTAAGATTTTTTGTATTTTTTGGATTGAAAAAAAAAAGTTTTTTGTTTAATTTACCCTAGTCTAATGTCCTAATCTAAATGCAAGGAACCAGAAGTTATCTGATTATGCTGAAGACAGCTGTGGCGTTTGATGGGGCTGCAACCATCAGCAGAACCCCCTTACACTCCGTTCTGTCACGAACGGGTATGGATCTACTGAATCGGAGATCATCCGGTTAACTCTTGCGACATCGCCTCCGTAGAGGAGTCGCCTATCCACTGTCCTTCGCACCACGTGGTAGATCAATGGACATCCCTCCGCATCCTGTATTAAGCCAATTCGGTCAAGGTATAAGAACTCTTCTAGCGGAATTAAACCACTTCGGCCAATGTTCTCATGATATGATCCATTGGGGTAGTAATATGGCCGACTCTCTGGCAAGGAAAGGAGCATCAGAACCCTACATAGGCCCTGAACCATTCTGCGCTGTAGGAGATCATCTAATCAGAGAAGAATTCAGGGAATTAGAAAGAAGGAACCGGATTGAAACCCGAAATAACGCTCGTGGAATGGAGCTGGCTAAGAGACTCCTAGGGCAATATAACCGGAAGAGATTCGAGGCATGCATCAAAATGAGCAAGAATAACCTACGTAACCTAACAGGCTTACTAACGGGGCACTGTAGACTCAGGGAGCATCTAAGGAATCTAGGGGTATCGGAAGAAGGTATCTGCAGATTTTGTGGAGAATTTAATGAAATTATAGAACATATACTGGGATTTGAGGTGAGGCACTAGTCCACAAAATAAAAGTCCACACAGAAGAAGAAATGGAATCAATAGAACCATCTCTCATTCTCAGATTCCTTAAGGAAACTGGCTTAGAGAGAATACTCTAGAACAGATTTCTTCACTTATGCACAATAGGAGTCCATTACAATACAGCTCTTTTCAGAGTTGTATTTGAGGGGAACTCATAATTGTGCTAAGGTTTCGAAAGGGGGCGCAATAGATCTCGAAGGTCGCGGTGCAATATACCCTCAACAACAATAATAATAATAAGCTCCAAATATTAGCTCGTTTTCCGAGGTCATAGCTCGTGCAACGTATCTTCGAATCAGCTTAATAATATAATTATCCACCCTGTTCACGTTCACCTTGGACCGATGACGCCGCCAGTCCAAATCAGCCTCAAACAGTAAGTTTTCGGGTTGCATTGGACACTCTTGGATCTCATGTGGTTGGTATTGTCCCAAATTCAATTTTGTTTATTGACGTACCCAGATGAAGATGACTTTTCGATGAAAATTAGGGTCAGTTTCCAACTGCTCCAAAGCCCATTCAGCGAACACACGTCGTTGTCTATTGTCGTTTACCTTCAGCTCCTGGGTCAGTTGAATTTTGTGCGGGTGAAGGCACAAGACACGATGCACAATTCACCAAGTCTTGGAAAGCCCGAGTTCTTTTGAGTGACGCGAAATCGATTGCCTATCACGGACAGCGTACGGGTGTTGGTTTATCGTTTACTGAATCAGTGGACACTAATTTATCCACCACACTCGTAGTAAGATGATTACGGCGATCGTAAGATGGACGAAGTGCATGGTACGTTGCCCGAACACCTATTTTGATAAAACAATGTTATCATAAGCACGTGTCGTGGAACGGTATATCCGTCCACAGTATATTGGCAAACTGAATAAAGGTATCCTTAAACGACGAACATGCTAACATATTATCCCTTACACGGCGAACATTCATTTCGTTTTGTTTCTTCAAACCGTCGACATGTGTGATAGGGAAGCGCAAGTGGTGAATTCCTCGTGGCTGACTGTTGACATTGTGCTTAACCCGCGATATGCACTCGGCGACGTTCACAGCAAAAATGAGGTTTGCTCCCGAACATGGCCCTACACGGCGAACATCAAAGCCAACGAACACGATAAAATCGAAATTTTTCGCCAAAAGCGAGCGGCTCGCGAACCAGGCAATACACGACGAAAATGCGGCGAGCACAATTTCACAGAAGAAGTTTCAACGATATGGCCGCTATCAACTGTCAAAGTTCGGAAGTCCCTATTGGAAGACCCCTCATAATGCTAACGAATCGTGATGAACGCACTTTATTTTCATGATTTTCGTATATCATTTATCTTTTTTTTTAAATGATGAATTTTTTTTTCTAATTTTTTTAAGTTTAGTGGTTGGTCTATTTTATACAATTCACCATTTCCAAGTCATATGCGAAATATTTATGTGCAAGTGAACCGTGACCCGTCAGAAATTTTAAAAAAAGGGGTTGTAGAGAAGCTTCGCGCATCTACCAGCAATTAATGATGATCTGAACGAAAAATGCAATTCACAAGGTGTTTTCTGTAATTCACCGAAAATTCTCATGCCTAACTCGATCGCAGGAAACCTCCACTACCCATGAGTATGGGTTTCATGTTCCCCTAATAGTTTTCCATGACAAAGAGTTCACTGCCAGTATCATAGCCTGATGCCACATTTCTTTCGCTTTGTAATGCAAATAGTCACAATCCCGTTGCGGATTGCACCTTTTCGAGTGCAAGGAACGTTCCTTTTCGCAATTATTGTTCCCCAGTGTTTTTTTTATATGCATAGCACGGGTGTATTTTTTTAGGACCAACACGCGCCTGGTTTTTTTTTTTGTCATTCAAATGTGAAATATTAAACCCTTTCCAACATTTTTTTTGAATCTGATTAAAAAAAATTGAATTTGCATCTCACCACGCTTACCCTGTCACATTTTGGTTGGGAAAAAAACCTGAGGGTGACGCTATGGCGCGTGTGTTGTATGACTGCATAATTGCCCCTCGGAAGGAATGAGATGATGCGTCCTGAAACCCTTTACTCAAAAATAAATGTCACCCCAGAGATTTTTTTATAACGAGTTTTTTTTCATTAATTTTTGGTACTGAAGGGTTAACAGATGCAAATGTAACTGGGTGTACAGTTTTTTTTTGCTGTGTCGGGCGTTTTATAAACTTTTTTTCCTTTAACCAGTAATCTGAGGAAGGATTTTTTAATAAATTAATTATTCTAATTAAGTTTTTTTCTTCTTCTGACGATGTTCACGGGTCTTAATGAATTTCGGCTGAGAGGGTGATTTTTTCTTGAACTTTTTTTAAGGTGTGTTGGCTTTTTTTAGAATAGGTTTTAAAGCTACATTTTTTTAAAGATGTGTTTGCTTTTTTTGTAGGCAAAGTTTTTTGGAAATTCAAAACGAGGCAGCTGCTCGGCTGGGAAGTCAAGTGGGGAGATAAATGGATTTCGTATAGTGGATTGTATTTGTGGGGGGTGATAAATGAGCGTTAGGGGTCATTAGTTTAGGGGTGTTTTTTTGTAACTAGTTTTATTTGATAAAGGAACGGTTGGGTTGGCCTAATGCTTGCATTGTTAATGGTTTCATTAAGTTTATCCTGAAATGTTTTATTTACAGGAGTTAGTTTATTTTTTTATTTCTGGCATGAATTTGAATTCCCACCAAATAATACGCACACTTGGATTCATGTCTGAACTCGAACCTAAATCTGCCTTTAGCGGACAAGATCCAATTTATGTTTTACAAATGGCTTATTGATTACTTTTTGTTGCATATTTAAAAAAAAATGTTCGCAGTCAAATTTTGTGCTCAAAGATTGAGTATGCAGATGACTGAAGGAACCAAAATCCCCTGTTTTCAATGTGATTTCGCCGACTGCATTTATTTTTTTTGGAACGGTGGTGCAAAAAAAGAAAAAAAAAAAACACTCTAAAAGCGTACATGTCGTATTCACACAAAACGACAAGTCGGTCCGACCAACGACGACCGATCTAAACGACTTGTTGTAAGAGCTGTAAAACATAGAACAACCTGTAAGACAGAACAAATTTTGTCTATCAAGTAAAGTCCGACAACTAAGTCGTACGACTTGTAGTACATTGTGAACGCCCCCCTTAGTAAGACAACCGAGTCTGTTATTCCTTTTTGGACAAGATGGGGACTAGAAGGAAAACTTACCACAGATTTTGTGTTGATATTTTATTCAAACGCACTCGGATTCTTTGACAATAATTACCTACATATGTACGTACACATGTTATCAAAATTCACACAGTCATCCAGAACGGGATATCATTTGGAATTATGAACCAATGTTGAGCTCTCAATCAAATATGCAATGACCTCTGAAAAGTACATACAGTGAAGTCTCACTTATATGAACTAATCATTGTTGCGCCAGTTCATATAACCATGTATAGTATGAAATACATTTTTTTTACGGTTAAAAAATGAAATTAAGATACACATTTATTCAATCCAGTTAATGCATAAAACTTAAAATAATTTATTTGAAATTTATTGAATTAAACTCGGTTGAAAAATGTAAATATTTTTGTTTGGACAGTTTTCTTAAATCTAGGTTCTATAACTCTTTCATGGGCAAATGCAAATGTAGCAAAATTAAACGTAAACAAATTCCAAACAAACAAAATAACTGCTTTAACTACTAAAAAAATTTCAACAGAAATTCACTTATATGACTGCGCGCAGTCATTTAATAGAACATCAGTTCATATAACTGAATTCCAGTACAAACACTTTTGCGGTTCATACATTGAAACAATCCATATATTTGAGGGTTCATATAAATGAGAATTCACTGTACTAGGAAACGTCCTCAAACAGTGATAATTCACTTAAAACCGGGTAAGAATATAGCGGAAATTTTTCGTAAAATTCGAACAGCTTGTTGTTATCATAAAGTTGTTGCACAGCTACATTGGCTATATTGAATTAGATAAACAAATTTGAACGTCTCGAAAAATTTGATGATGCTAAGGCTCTTCGTCAAGCAATTTTATACTTGAGACCATTTCAGTAAAAGGATTACGACTTTTTTGGCTCCGCCGCACACCACATAGCTGGTGAAACAATGGCTCTAATGCGTGAAAAATTTCCTGAACATGTTTAGAGATCGTGGGATTTAGGGCCATTAGACTAAGAGCAGGGCCGCCTTGGCATAGTGAATTAGAGCATGGTAAGCCTATGAACTAGATTTTATCTCAGAATCCTCCTTCCGGGCACCGCCTCTTCTGCGTCATTGACAACGTTCAGGGAGATCAACTGCCATGAATAAGTTTCTCAAACTTCACAGTTCGAAGGCGGCATTAGATTCCATCGATTATGAGAACAATAGCACGTATAACACGATTGGTCGCTGTAGAAACTAGGCTCAAATCCACGGCCTTTTGTATTGACACAATATCTCTCAAGAATGCAATATAAAAAATTGGAAAGTTTACGAGTGGTATAAGCGTTTACAAGACGTTGAGGATGACAAACGCTCCAGCACATCAACAACCGATGAAAACGAGGAAAGAGTGAATAAAAGGGTTATGAACGATCGCCGAATCACAAGCAATCAGAGATGTCGCTGGTGATGTTGGCATATCGATTGGCTCGCTTGCGTAAAGCAATCTGTAAAAAAGCAAGACTTGTGACATTTTAATTCAAGGCCTTTGCACCACGATATTGCACCTGCTCACACTTCATTGCTTGTTATTGAATTTTTGGTCAAAAACAATACTGTAACGATGCCCCAGGATATATATTCGACAGACATGGCCCCGTGTGACTTTTTCCTATTTCTAAAAGTAAAGAGCATAGATGACATTAAAAGCTCTGAAAGCTAAACTACCTAACTTCGAGGTAGCGAAGGACTTCATCTACCTCGGCTCCAGCTGATCAGTATCGAGATCAGACACGGAATAACTCTTGCCAACCAGTGATTTTTTGGGGCTCTAAAGGCAACTGAGTAACGGAGCCCTCTCTCGAAAGACCGAGCTAACTTTGTATAATACCTTGATCATTCCATTCCAGCTTTACGGCACAGAGGCTTTAGTAATACCGAAAACGGGTAAAAAAGCTCTTGGTCTTTTCGAGAGAAAAGTTCTGCGTTGCGATCGTTGCATTTATGGCATTTGGAGAAGAAGATTCGGCCTGGTCCAACGCTTAAGATGAGACAGGTAGAGAACTAGTTATTCGGGCAGCAATGCTAAAACAATTTTAGCCAAATAATTTTATTTAAATTAAAAACACGTTTAAATTTTCACTAAGACTTCTATTGGTTTCCATGTTAATATTTTGAATGTTCTTCAAAAACTGACTCTGTCGTATACTATTTGTTTCAACGAAACCTAGCTTATGACAAGCTTATGAAACCTAGCTTATACAAGATGAAAAGCGGGACTTGTCGAACTTGGACAAACAAATAATCTGGGAAAAGAGAATACAAAAAGACGCTTCGGTCCATATGGACAAAACGAGTAAACACATAGGGGAATAGACAATTAGGAAAAGACGCTTTAGGTACGCACTGCAGTAGACAATAGGTAGATACATTTATGTATTACTGCTGATGCTTAGCATTGACGCGTAAACAAATAAGTGGAAGAAGGATTATGAAAAAGACGCTTTACGCATAAACAAATGGGAGACTAAGGAATAGGGAAAAACATAGGGAAACGTGAATATACTGGGTTGACGATGACAAGTGAGTTTATGTTGCTAGGTGCGTTTATGTGGCTAGATGACCAGGGTTACCAAGACGTAACTCGCTCATGGCGCACTTGGAGAACCTTCGACTCTGAACTTCTACTTCTACCCACGACGTTTATGTTTAAGGTGGCACATCCAAGTGGAGAAAGACCTCAACCAACTTGGTTTGCGAAATTGGGGACAGTTAAGAAAGGATTGCTTTAGCTGGAGAGTTATGTTGTTTGAGGCCTAGGTTCACCCTGGACTGTAGCGCCATAAGAAGAAGAGGAAATGCCTTCAACTCGTTGGTAAGTGATCTGAAATAGGAATGATGGAACAATATACGAATAAAAGTTGAAGCCATATCACTGAAAAAAAAAGTACTGAATGTCCACTGCTGTTGTCAAATATGTACAGCCTTGGCCAAATATGTTAGGCACCCTTTAAGATTCGTTCTATATTCAAAAAGCAAAAAAAAATAATGAAATGAGAGGAAAAATTAAAAATCATTTACAACCTCAGATTCAAACTAGTTCAAACTTATAACTTCCGATAAGAGATTTGGCAGCAAAGACAAAAAGATAAGAGTGCCTAATACATTTGGCCAAGGCTGTATGTTAAGAAAATTGACATATTTTTACCAACGGTTGAAATGATAAGTCAGAATGAAAATTCAATTCGGAAAACTTTATTCTCGATCAAAATAACAACATTTTGAACATAAGCTACTAACATAATTGCGGCCGCCGTGCCTCCGAATCAGACAGTCCAAGGCTCAAATCCACGTCAGCACACTTTTTATTTCTTTTACTTTCACAACACCACTTCTCTGAGAAGACGTGAGTGCTCAAAGTAGTAAACGGACGGAAAAGTACCCAGCAAGGCAGTCCCTCAAAAAGCAATATATTCTTAGTGGTTCGCAGTTTTTCGGGAAGGTTCTTATAAGCAAAAAAACTTTTGCGATTTTCAGCCGAAAAACTGAATGAAGTGGATTTTTAGACTTTTGGACTGATCGAAGGAAATCATGGTCAGATTAACCTACAAACGTCTGGACTAGGCTGTACTTGTTTCACTTTTCAGCTAAACTCGAAGGCAATAGGATCTGAGCTATGCTGTTCATTGATGCTACATCTGGCCGGTTGTTGCAGTTCAGCAACGTAATACTGATGAAATTTCGTCACGTTTTCCAGGCTCAAGAACTCAAACCTAATGGTCTAGTTCCCTACGAGTATTGATAGTGCTGATATCCGGGTCCTGCAAGATTTTTCAAGAACTGCGTTTATTTTAGTATATTACATGGTTTTTGACATAAAATTGCAGGAGCAAAAGGAACGCATTTTAAGTGCGGTTTCTCTCTTTTTATAGGGATAGTGGAAAGTGTAACGAAGTTTCTAATCGGTTTTCTTCTTTTACAAATGTGATTAACCTTAAAATAACATAAAAAACCAAACAATCCTTCACATTTTATTCGAAAGTTTCAGTTTCTTAAAGTTGTTCTTGAGTTATTTGGATTTGCCATCTATTAAGAAAACAATCCGAAACGTTTCCGGAAACTGTTTGTTAGGAACCACGTACAGAAATCATTCAGTTTGGTTTCAACCCAGGGTCTATGAACGCAGATGGTCCCGACAGAGTTCTACCTCCGATAACCTTTCCCCTTCCACTCCACGAGCCTTAGTGCATGATTATTAGCGAATAATTCTCAAAAGTAGAACCATACAATCCTTACTTCTAGGACTCAAACCATAGCCAATTTCCAAGAACACCAACTCTAGACTCATGCTTATTACGTAAATTTTCCTGCAACCCACCCATCCAAAGTACAAAGGAATCCAATGTGACAGCTATTTCCGTTCTTTACCCTCTCGAGTACCCAATTAACCTTTTCTGCCGCCATGTTTAATTTTGTTGTGAAGAGTGGAGAAGAAAAAGCTCATTGACAACATGGCTCCTGGCCAAAGGATGTCAAACGCAATATGCTGTCTAAGCACACTCACCCGTTCCGTGTTCTTTCTTAAAATGTCAACACAACAACCACAAGCCGGTGGGATGGGCGCGGAATGAAGATAAAAAACATCCGCTGTCAAGCCATACCCTTTTCTTTGCGCCCTCGAAAAGGGAAGAAATCCTTGAAATTATCAACAACAAAAAATCCTTTTCTCTCCCGCCTGAGTTTGCTTAGTTAAGAGAGGTTTTCTTCTTCGCTTTTTTTTTCCTACTTCTCAGTCTTTGCCTTCATCAAAAGCTTCGTTTTACCATCTCACAGGATATGCTCCGAGGCAAATTAATTTACCGGACGACCCTTCATTTTGATGAGGATCCAACCAACACAGCGACGGGGAACAGAGCCAAAGCAACAAAACACACAAGCACACACAAAAACATGAATTTCCGTCGTCTTTGATTCATTCAGCGACTTTTCTTTTTTGCTGAAGGAAGCCATCCTTGAGAGCTAGAGGACGCACTTGTCGCTTTTATCACAGAATCCCACTCGGTCATGATGAGCTGTTAGTATGTTGTTGATGGCAGACACAAGGAGTTGAGATACGGGTTCCTCTCTTCAATCAGCCAACCGGAATCGCCTAAGGCCCCGTCCATTCATCCATTCAACCTCTGTCTCTGTTGAGTCTCCTGGCGTATGTCCTTTCTTAATTATTTTTGCCACCCCCTCAACAATCTTCGGGCAGCCAATGAGAATGCGGGCGATTTTCTTTCGTTTGTGTGCCCCTCTGACGAGACATCACGTTGGAATGGAATTAAAAGCTGACATTTTCTATCAATTAGCCGTCGAGGACGAGAGACAAATGAAACTCCTTTTAAATCGCCCGAATTCAATTATTTTCTTTCTTTCTTGTAAAGATTACTCAGAGAAAACGTCCTGAGACTTGAAATATAATTCGATTCGCTTTGTTGCGATTAAAATGGTGCGTGGCCCTATCGCCCGGGGCAGGATTGATAAATTAATAATTTCCTAATTGCTCTCAAAACGTAGCTATCAGCCTATCAGGATATTTTTGGACTGCTCGGGCGCACCACTTGCTCGGTGCGTCATTCATTATTAAGTAGTGGCAGCAACTCAAAAGCTTCTTGTGTATGGTTGACAGGATGTGCAGTAGTTGACTTCTAAACCGCTTCTCGTGGAAGCGAAAGAATCCATAAAAATAATGCGTACGCTCGTCACATCGTCTGTCCGGGGACGGGTGGTGCTCGAGGAAAAGCTATTAGAATTCAAAAATTAACTTCAAAGGACATAATAAAGAAGGACAAAGCAGTTATTATGTTTACACAACTCACAGAGAGTGAACTCGGGGAATTAAGACGTTTATTGCCAGGTAGCAAGATTGTTTGACGGCTACAAGGGGCGGTGGGTGGAAAGTCATTAACTTAGATCAAAGACAGTTTACAGGGAAAAAAATAAAATAGGTAATGTAAAATTAAAAATAAACGCAAAGTATCATGTAAACAGATTTTCGTAAATTATTTCGTCGTCCAGTGGATGGAAGCAGCGACGAAGACTAATTTGGATCTTTTCTTTGGACGGCGGTACTTGGGGATGAATTCGAAGAAATAAATATTTAATTTGCCACCCGATAATCTGTGTCAAACTCAAGGACATCTCCAAGATTCGATATTTTCAAAAACTCGGTTGGGTATTTGCTTCATCCTTCTAATTGGAGGTAATAAGAAGCGATCTTATTTCCTTCAAAATTTCACTCAGCATAGAATTCAATTCGAGTTTCTAAGGAGAATACATGCTTTCAAAAAGTAATTTTCATCAATTTCGTTAGAATTTGTAAGAACTAGAAACGGGATGACTTCTGATGAGCACCATCATAGACTTAGACAGACGTACTTTACTGTGGACCAGTCGCTCAAAGGCAATTTGATGGGTTTATTCTTTATGCACAATGTTTCGAAATCCAAGTAAAACAAGTATTCAAATGGTAGTTTAGGCATTTGCTAGCCAGACTTGATTGTTAAGACTCTCTTGCCAAGCCATCAGTGTTATTCGTCTTTTCCTGATCGAAGTACATTAAGTGTGGCCAAAAAATTCGTAGAAGCATTTAAATTTTGAAAAAGAAAGGAGACCCTCTGAAATGCGCCAACTGCAGGCATCAGTCTTCTGAACATTGCCTATAAGATCTTATCTGCCGTCTTGCGTGAACGGCTTAAGTCATTTGTCAACAATCTGGTCGGTCCATACCAGTGTGGCTTTAGGCCAGGAAAATCCACCATCGACCAACTATTCACACGGCGTCAGATCTTGGAAAAAACCCAGGAACAACAAATCGATACCCACCACCTTTTCATCGATTTCAAAGCCGCGTATGATAGCATCTGTAGAGACGAGCTATACAGAGCAATGTCTAGTTTTGGCATCCCTACCAAACACGTTCATTTGTGTAGAATAACGATGGAGAATGCACGCTGCTCCATCAAGGTCGGTAAAGACCTAACCGAGACCTTTGATGTCAAAAAAGGATTCAGACAAGGCGACGCGCTGTCATGCAACTTCTTCAACATCATTCTTGAAAGAATTGTGCTAAACTCGCACGCCAACTCCAGAGGCACAATCTTTCAGAAGTCCGTCCAACTACTTGCATATGCCGACGATATTGACATAATCGGAAGAACACAGCGTGATGTCAATGTCACTTTTGTGAGTATTGCGATGGAAGCCGCGAAGTTTGGGTTTATCGGTAAATGAGGGCAAGACCAAGTATATGCTGTCAACGAGAAAGGACACCCAACATCGACGTCTCGGACAGAACGTCACATTAGACAGATATAACTTTAAGGTAGTCAACGACTTTGTCTGCCTAGAAACAGCTATCATTTCAGACAACGACACCAGCATCAAACGAAGAGTAACTCTTGCTAATCGCTGCTTCTTTGGGCTAATGATAAACAAAGCCATCTCTCGAACAACCAAGGTAACCCTGTATAAGACCTTAATCGTCCCAGTCCTACTATATGGACATGGACTGTGTCAAAAGCAGATGAGGTTGCTCTTGGCTGCTTTGAGAGGAAAATTCTTCGGGTGATTTTCGGGGCCGTCTGCATAGAGGGTGAGTGGAGAAGAAGATACAACAACGAACTGTACGAGCTGTTCAGCGATATCGACTTAGCCAGAGGGGTGAAGATCCAACGATTAAGATGGCTAGGTCATGTAGAGCGAATGGAAACCAATGCTCCGGCCCAGAAAGTCTTCGAATCCATCCCCGAGGGACGGTGAGAAGTAGAGGAAGACCGCGAATCAGGTGGCGCATTCAAGGGGAAAGGGACCTCAACCAACTATGAGTGTGAAACTGCAGGCAGCTTACTAAAGATCGAGCTGGCTGGAGACGCTTATTGGTTGAGGTCGAGGTCCAGCCTGGATTGTAGCGCCACCTTAAATAAGTAAATAAGTAAATTTGAATTTTGCGCCATTTGTGCGGTAAAGAGTTTTTCTTCTTAGGGCGCTACAGTCCGAGGTGGACCTGGGCCTCACTCAACATGTCTCTCCAGCCAGACCGATCTTTCGCCAGCTGTCTCCAGTTTCGCACACCAAGCCGGCCGAAGTCCCCATCGAATTGCGTGCACCACCTTGTACGCGGACGTCCTCTGTTGCGTTGTCCCACAGGCTCAGAGTCGAAGTCTCTTCGGGCTGGAGCTAAGTTGTCCATACGCTCTACATGGCCTAGTCATCTTAGGCGTTGGATCCGTAGACGGCTGGCTAGACTCATGTCGCTGTACATCCCATACAGTTCGTGGTTGAACCTTCTCCTCCAAAAGCCATCAACGCAAACAGGACCAAAGATCGCGCGCAGAACTTTTCTCTCGAAAAGACCAAGACACTGTTCATCCGCTTGGGATATTGTCCATGCCTGTGCGCCGTAAAGCAGGACTGGGATGATCAAGGTTTTGTATAGAGTCAGCTTGATGTTCCGAGAGAGGGCTCTACTACTCAATTGCCTTTTGAGCCCAGAAAAACAGCGGTTGGCAAGAGTCATTCTGCGTTTGATCTCGGTACTGATGTTGTTTGTACTGTTTACCGCGGAGCCGAGGTAGACGAAGTCCTTAACTACCTCAAAGTTAAAGCTGCTTATGGTGACGTTCTGGCCACGTCGTCGATGTTGTGCGTCCTTTCTCGATGCCAGCATATACTTTGTTTTGCCCTCGTTTACCGCCAGACCCATTTTAGCCGCTTCCGTTTCAATGCCAGCAAAACGCATCATTGACGGCTCGCTGTGTTCGTCCAATCACGTCAATGTCATCCGCGTAAACTAACAGTTGAGCGGACTTTTGTAAGATCGTGCCTCTAGTGTCGGCCAGTGAGTTTAGCATAATCTTCTCAGCAACGATGTTAAAGAAATAACATGACAGCATGTCGCCTTTTCTAAAACCTTTTTTGACATTGAAGATCTCGATGAGTTCGTTACTCTGACATCTGATGAGTTTGGCAGGAATGTCAAAACTAGACATGGCGCGGTATAGCTCGTCTCTATGCACACTGTTATATGCGGCCTTGAAATCGACGAATAGGTGGTGTGTGTCGATCTGCATTTCTTGGGTCTTCTCCAGGATCTGCCGCAGAGTGAAGGTTTGATCGATGGTGGACTTCCCCGGCCAGAAACCACACTGATAGGGACTTTGGAACAGTTTGGTGACCACATTTTTCAGGCGTTCACACAGAATGCAGGAAAGATCTTATAGGCGATGTTAATGAGACTTATCCCTCTATAGTTGGCGCAGTCAAAGGGGTCTCCTTTCTTGTGGATCGGGCAAACGATACTGAGATTCCACTCATCGGGCATGCTTTCTTCCGACTTTGCTCGTATCAGGTGGCTGTTATTTGATGCTGATGAGGTGAGAGCTGATGTTTAGTATTCCCCTGGAACATCCGCAGGGATGGACTTTGACCCATGTACTTTTTTTTTCGTAGTATTTTTGGAACACTACTGGAGCACTCAGACCCGAAACTGGTTCATTGTACTGCCAGGTAGCAACCTACTCCAGCGCCGTTAATTTGATCCCAATGGCAAATGGTGACAGGACCAGATTCGATTTCACTGGGATTCGAATCTGGAACCCCTCTAACTTGGGGTAGGCACTTAGCCAACTGCGCCATCCAGTCGTATACCCATGTACTTGCTACTGTTTTCTCTACAAGTGGAAGGGACCTATAGCTTTATATCAACTTGGACGACGAAATTTAAGAAGCTTATCTTGACAGTTAGTGTCTCTGAACATTGTTTAGTGAGTCGAGAAAAGTTCGTCGAGTCGAATAACGTCTCCACCCCACCTACACGGTTATAATATATATAATGACGGCGCTACAGTCCGAGGTGGACCTGGGCCCAGCTTCTCACCAACCACTTGTGTTGTGCGTGCTATTGTTCTGTCACGAGTGGAGGGGACCTACAGTTTAATGCCGACTCCGAACGGCGATTTGAGAAGCTTTTTCTAGACAGTTATACTCTTTGAGCATTGTCAGTGACTCGAAAGAGGTGGAGCTGTGAAAAAATGTTTGATGTTTTTTTCGAGATTCGAACCGACGACCTCGAGCGCAGGAGTCGACGCACCTACCCACTACGCCACGGCGCCCACCACGACCTACACGGTTAGTCTTCTCTTATTTTCGGTTGCTTCTGTCGCACTCCTTTGTGACTTGCGCTCTTTTGACGCTGTCTTTCTTTGAGCTTCAGTCCCTTAAGAGATCTTCATTTGACAAGAGGGTCATTGGTTTATGATTTCTGGTCAAATGTCTTATGAGAAAAAATTGAATTTATTCTTCTATGGGAGACAAATTCAAAGTCTACTTCGAACACTCCCAGAAGATCAAGATAAATTACAGAAGATCCCCCTAGCAGCCAGCAAAGTAAACGGTCAAAACCTACTCCCTTTTTGCTAAACACTGATGCAATAGATAGTGTCATCGTTACCGCCACCTTAACACTCACAGAATCTCCACCTCCGCCTCAATGACAGACAAAAAGAAGAAAACTTCTGTACCGAGTAAAGTTCTTCTCATCCCCCACCGATTACCTCAAATGAGCTCAATGAGAACGTGTTGAATCAGTATCGCAATTCGGAGAGATTATAGTGATTAAATGAATGGCTAAACTTGTAGGTGTGGAGAGCTTTTCCTTTGTTTTTTCTTCTCCCGCTCCATTACCCGCTCACACTCGCCCGATAAACCCAAAAAAAAACCCCACCAGCATCCGGCAAAAGTTCGAGAGTACATCCCCCTCCAGCCGATGCCCCTCTCGGACAATACGTACCAGTATACATATAAATCTAATGACCGAACAGGACCTAATAAAGATCATCCTTAAAAGATATATTGCAATGAAATTAATTAAGTTGTTAATTTCTCATTAGGGATGCCACACAACTCCCCGGCTCTGGAGTGGAGCCGAGTGTGTTTAGTTCACCATCCCCCATCCCTCTCGGCGGTAACTCTTCTCGAAATAGTGTGGAAATGTGCTCGTGTGTGTGTCAGATGTGTTTGTTCACTTGGATGCCGTATCGTGGTGAGTGGGAGTTTGTTTTCGTTTCGTTCTCGTTTTCGTTTTTGTTTTTGCCAAAAGGACTTCGTTTTTATTTTCACTTTGTGATGACATTTTTGTTTATTGCTTCCAAGTGACTACTACACCAACCAGCTGAGAGTGGAATGGGTTCGGCGAAATTAATTGGTAGTCACACGAGGATTTCTCTTGTATGTTGTTCTTGTCTACCTCGTCGTGTGTCACAACACACGCATGGAAAGGACTTCGAATGGATTTTTTCGGTGTAGGTGCGTAAAAGACTGTGTTATTGCCACGTTGAATCAGCGGAGTACAGCGAAATGCTTTCAAATTGTAAAAAAAGGACTCGCAAGACGGGAAGTGATTGCAGTGCAATGGCGGCCTGAGAAACATCCCTGTCGACAGGGATGACAGGACAAATGTGCGAACATTATCTATTCCGGCTCGGTGTTGTGATGCGCTGCCGATGGGGTGCGAGCCGTCATAAAGGCTGTGCGTGGGGGAGCCGGAGTGAGGAACAGCATCGAAGGAATGTCATCGAATTGTCATTTTATTGTCGTAAGTGACGTGTTTAAACGTCAGTCAGATGCTTCGGGTGTTATATAATGCATGTGACGCGATTTTTACGATAAAATGCGTGTTGAAGCTCCAGTCTATTCTGAGCACGGCAGTGGATGTGATGGGGCTCGCTGTGGACTTAAGTGAAAATTTAGTTTTATATACTGTCAGGAGGAGGGACTGGTTTAATGGATGACAGAGTGCTGTTGGCTTCTGAATGGCTATGGGTCAGTACAGGTTCTGTGAGCTGGTGCGGATTATTTTCGAGCACAACTTCCCTTCGAAGGATAACTTTGTCTATCTGAACTTTACTTTATATTTTACCGAAGGCAGAAGTCCGGCGAAGTATTTAATTTCTTCGCTCAAATTGAGCCTTAAAGCCTTAAAATGAATGTGATTGCTGAAGTGTAAGCAACTTATTTTTTGTGTGATCTATGTCAATGTTTGTGCCACCAAAACATAATTTACGGGAAGCGCTCATTTTCGTTTTCATTTGACAAAAAGTGCAGTTAATGCAAATCGACTGCTGTCTGAAGCATGTGGAGAACGTCCTCTGTCAATTAAAATATGCGATTTTCACACCAGTGGCAAAGAATCCGAACAGATGCCAGTAACGTTTGAAGATGCTGAGTTGAATGAGTTATTGGACGAATATTCATGCTAAACATAAAATGAACACAACCAACTACAACTGGTGCAATTGAGGCGACCATTGAAGCTCAAACGCCCACAATGCCCACAAACTGCCAAAAGACAATTACATAAAATGTGTTCGGATGTTTCCTCCACTTCTCGGCATAACAGATATCCCTATCTTGGCACAGATTCATTTTGTTAAGGTGTTATTTCAAGCTACAGTGGCCAGTGCGAAAGCTTGTCAGCTTTCCTATACCTTGCTTGTCTTAGCAAAGAACTTCCTTATAGGAACTGGGTCTGATTAATCGTTTGGATTGCCTAAGACATCGCCCCATTGGTCCAATGGTCTAGGCGAAGATTATATTCCCATTCTTTAATAAGTGTTTTAGCTGTTGTCCAATTGACACTACAGTACTGTTCAGGTCCTGTGAACGTAATTTCCGAACCAGCCCTAGTGAGTTCAACCTCCATCAGGTTGGACGACAAAGTCTTAAGTGCTGCCTGGGTATCGGAAAAGATTTGCACTTTTGCCCTTAAGGAGATTGTGTCAAGCGCAATTCTCAATGGCGGGTATTTCAGGTTGAAAAGCATTAGGAGTCAACCCCATAGTTACAGAGATCCCAGAGTTGGGTTCGAAGACTCAAGAATCCATTTTCATTTCGTCTGTGTACCATATTAGACTTCTGGGGTCTAGTGTTGGAACACCTTTGGACCGGTCTTCACAATTCAATATTTCATCATCAAATAACCTGCCGAAACAATGCTTCCTGACCATAATGCCCGGCATTGTACAAAACATGTCTCTATTAGGGATTGAGTTGCGTAATCTGAGGGGACCCACTAGGTCGCTCGGTTTGAGCTTATATTCTAGCTGCAGTTTTATGGCAGATCTGGCAGCAATCTTCTTCACGAAGATGGGTAAAGGTGTTAGCCCGAGGATAGCTTCTAGACCTGTTGTGGGGCAAGTGCGCATGGCACCTGTTATGCCAAGACTGGCAACCCACTGTAGTTTTTGCAATTTGTTTGCCCTTGTCTGTTAGAGTATTTTAGGCCACCATAACGAAGGCCGTGTGGGGCCGTGCCGAGTGGACGCCGGCTCCTATGCGCGATGTTCTCGGTTCAATTTCCGAAAAAATACCAAACATTTGTTCACGACTCCACCTCTTTCGAGTCACTGACAATGCTCAAAGAGTATAACTGTCTTGAAAAAGCTTCTCAATCTCGCCGTTCGGAGTCGGCATTAAATTGTAGGTCCCCTCCACTCGTAAGAGAGTGAGCACAACACGAGTGTTTGTTGAGAAGCGAGGCTCAGGTCCACCCCGGACTGTAGCGCCGCCATTATTATTATTATTATAAACGATGGCCGCTTGGAATGTTTCACTCAACACAACGGACGATGATAAAATAGAATACCGTCCCCCCGATCTAGTCGAAGTCATGATAGCGATATCGAGACTGAAGGGATAGGGATAGCAGGGGCCTTATCATAGCCGTGTAGATACGAACTAATCTTTTTGTTGATAGACTCCAAGACTTAGTAGGACGGTAAATAGTCCAACGGTGGAGGAAGTTATATTGGCGATTGAATCGCTAAAAGTCGACAAATCCGTCGGTGTGGATGAAATCCGGCCAGAAATGCTTGAGGCTATGGATAAAGAGGGCGTTTTATGGCTCTCTCGTGTCCTTAAGGTAGCTTAGGAACGCAGTGAGATACCTGGCGATTGGCAGACTGGGGTGATTGTCCAAAAAAGAGGGGACAAAAAAGAGTGCTCCAATTACAGGGGCATATCTTTTTTAAGTCTCCCTGGCAAAGTTTACGCTAAGGTGTTGGAGAAGCGTTCTAGAGCTATGGTCGAATCCAGGATGAAAGATGAACAGTGGGGTTTTCGTCACGGCAGAAGTACAACCGACCAGCTTTTCACTCTAAGAATTGTACTTGAGAAGGTTTGGGAGTGCCTTGAATGCGATTCCATCAGGCAGGCGACCGCTTGGCAGACACAGGACGAGATGGTTGGACCAGGTCCAAAAACTCGCCTGGTTGTGCTTGGGCATAGCTCCTGATGAGTTAGAGTCGATGGCGGAGGATCGAGTGGCCTGGAGATATCTCGTGCGTGCGATACCCCCGCGACTCCTTTAGTGGAACATGCGGGTCACTGAAAATGATGATGATGACTCCAAGACTTGCCGAAAATTCTGTTACGATGCCAGAAAACTGACATCACCTTGGCATTTTCGATTCGGTGTATTTTTTTCCGAGTTTTTCTGTCTAAGATAGCACCCAGATATTTAGAGATCGTGTAGGTTGGGAGGCACGTTGGTGGAGGTCCAAATTTAGCCCACACTCTTACGCACGATGGAAAGGTCAACACAGCCAGTCTTTTCAAAGTGCGTTGGCGAATACACTGCTTTTATGAACCCCGATTCCTTTAAGTCTTTGAACTGCACGACGCAGCCCACGCAACAAAAGCGACTTTACCACATGCTGTAGCTAATAAAAATTTAAAAAAGAAAAGAAGAGATTCTCTTTCATTAGGTATGGTATCGGCGGATTAAGTTCAAATCCACGCCAGTTCAAGGTTCTCCAACAGGAACAAACAGAAATGATGAATTTCACCCGTTTCCGCATACCAGCAACTAAGCCGCAATTAAATTAGCAGCTCGCAGCTTGCCATTACCTTCAAAATGAACAAAAAGCCTTTCCTGCCGTTGATCATAAAAATGTTGTTCCGTTTCCACGTAATATCCTTTCACTCACAGCATTTCCACACAGACAACATCTTAATGGTCAATTCACATGTCAACGCACACGTCAACCCCACCATCCAACATCCACCGTCAAGCTTAACCCCATCGCCACTGCCGCAGCCATGAATACATAATTGCACGCGGATATCATAACAATTACCAACAACAGCACTTACAACTCAAATTCTGAGCCCAGAAACAAACATTCTAATTGCAAAGCAAGAAGGAAAAAAAAGAACACAAATGAAATGAAAATTAACTCCTTAATGCGATCCTTGGAACAAAACACTCGTGCTCAGGACTCAGGGGACGGAATAAATTTTAATTGCGTTTCTCTTCTCCATAAATTCTCAGTTTGTGCAGGACCTCCGTCCTCGCGATTTAACTCAATTATGAAACTGAAACTGAAAAGGAACGAAAGGACTGCTGTTCCCTCGGCTTAATGCCCCACCGGCAGCAGCGCCAGCACCCACATCCTTTCGTCGTCTGAGAAGAAAAACTCATTAGCATTCGCAGTGACTTTTAGCCTTTTGCTCATATTTTGCATTTGCTTGTGTAATTCAGTTTCACGTCGAAAATTTTTGTAATTATCCTTTTTTTGTGTTGAAAAGGATACTCAACTCGCTCTCTCTCTCTCTCCGGGTACCTTCTTAATCAGGGATTTCATTTGAATACGATTGTGCACCGGTGCGGGGATGTGTACTCAAATTACCAAAAGAAACAAGAGACAAGGAGGTCCTTCCACGACGGTAAGGTACCACCTGCGCTTTCCCAATAAGGAGCAAGCAGAAAGAAAGGATCGCAGACAAAAAGTGAAATAAATTGCAGTTATGTACAATTGCGATGCGGAATGACGTTACATGATGCCAGAGGAGCAGATGAACACGCTCGATGGATGCGATGTTATCAGCAATACGCACGAGGAATGCTCAAAGTGTCTAGGTATGAATTCGAGATTAAATAATCTTTAGGAGATCCTTTGGCATATGCCAACAGTTGAGCATGTTGCATAATGCAACAAGAGGCACAACCATCGTTCGGAAATCAATCTCCTGGTCTGCCCGAGAGACGTGGGCCAAGTGTCTTATGACAATCACTCGGCAATTTATCCTTTTATAATCGATTCAGTAATCAGGACGATGGCATAAGAATCGTAGAGTTACGAAAACTTTGATGTAATTCACGGTTATGGTGACTGACTGAATGATTATGTGGTCGGTTTTACCTTCGGTGGGTCTACTGCTGCCAAGGACTCATTAGGGAAGTCCTGTGCAAGTGTAGGCATGTAATTGAATTACAATTTCAATGGAAACAGGCAAGATATTTGCAGATCCTTTGATTTGTTCCACATGCTCAAGGAAGGGATGCATATTGAAAGACGAAATGCAAATATCCTGTCAGATGCAGAGAAAGGATATGTTTCTTTCAATTGCGAGGACATAATGAAGTTGAATTTATTGTTATTATTTTTTTTTTGTTCTCTTTTTTGCATACGCTTCGCATGCACCAACTGCCAGGGATTAACGCAAGACGGAAGAAGCCTTTTGCGTTTATTCTCTGTGAGTGTGTATGTGTTTGCAAGTAGATTGTTCAAGATGTTTCTTGGGCTTGTGGCGGTGGGTCGATGGAGGATGTCAGACAACACGTGGTAGTGTCTGCCTGCGATGGAATTTGGCGCGAAGGGATTTAGCAAGATATGGAGACAGAGAGACAATTTATGTTCATTTTAGGGAGTGCAGTGGAGCTTGTTTTGTAGACTGCACATATCCTTCTATTTCAGCAAGAGTTGGTGCTGAATGTTGTGTCGTACGCATTATTAGGTGTTTTTAAATGTGTCTTAAGAGACTTTAAAGTGACAAACGTAATTGAATGTCATAGCCCTGGAAGCTTTATTCTCAAATTATTATTTGTTTAGTAATTTATCATGTTTCTTCTTATCCAATTATTGGTCTATTTCAAGGATCACATTAAATTTTGGCCAACAAAGTCCCTGGTGATTCGTCCGCCTACAATTAATGCTGTTGACTTCTTACCTTGGAACTAACTCTTCTCGATTTTTCAAAAGCAGTCAACCATGCACTCTAATGCTATAAACATGAAAAATTGTTCAACCCAATAGACGAAATTGATATATTCATACCCAACTGGTAGATAACAATCTGTAGTCGTTGGAGATCTAGTTATTGATGACAACAGGTATACCGCAAGGGTCTATACTTGGTCCTATTATTTTTTTCAATATGCAGTATTGGACAAAACATTTGCAACTAGAAGTGAAATCAAGAAATTTCTTCAAGTTCATTAAAGTCTTTTTACAAAAGCATAGGATCCTATATATATTCTGAAAGGTCTATATTTAAACTGTACAAAAGTAAATAAATTTTAAAATCGTGTTATAATTCTTTGGCGCAGCGAATTTTTTGATGCGGTTTTTTTTTTTCTGTAGCTTGTTTGAGGCTATAGAGTTTAATTAATTAGATAATGAACCAATGTGTACACAAAAGTATTTTAGAGGAAAGGGGACTGGGAAATGCCGTTGCTTTAGGCCTTCTAGCGGGAAAGTGACACAAAGTACACATCTAGACTAGTCCAATCGTGGCTCTGTGATCACAATGTCATATTTCTGTATTGGCCACCTCAGTCATCGGGTTTTAACCCGATAAAAAGTCTTTAAAGGATCTTCAAACGCAAAATTAATAGTGAAAATGTCAAAAGTGCAGACCATTTTTCTTAGACGAATAGAGATGGCTTAAAATGAAATTTCATTAAATATTATATTGAAATAAATTGAATTAATACCAAAAAGGTCTAAGACAGTCAACGAAAATAATTATTTGCAACTAAAAACAGATTATTTGTATTTTTTTTGTAATTCCAT
The DNA here is from genome assembly GCA_930367185.1 of Myathropa florea. Classification (NCBI taxonomy): domain Eukaryota; kingdom Metazoa; phylum Arthropoda; class Insecta; order Diptera; family Syrphidae; genus Myathropa; species Myathropa florea. Next base: position 114,372,973 of record OV884002.1, on the reverse strand, counting down.
TGAAAGTTGTTTGGACTCTATTTGGAACATATTTTGCAAGTTGCATTCGCATCATTTTTACGAAATAACCCCAAATGGGATTCTTAGTTTTGAATTCATAAATTGAAACCAATACAAATAAATTGAATGCTTTTATACAGGCCACTTAATAGTTTACCAACTTGCAAATGGAAAATCTTTTGATTTTAAAGCTGTAAACAATCACACTTTCAAAATACAAAATATCCGACAGTAACAAAACCAAAAACGCACCGTTCCTTGCAACTTCTATTTTTACAGAAAACAGAAATTTCACATTCGGCTTCTGCAAAATCTTCGGCCTCATTTGGCCGAATGTTTTGCCGAAGCTGGCCGAAGCCGAAGCAGATGCCGAATGTTCGGTCGGACTCTATTTAGAATCAATCTGAGCATCAATGCTTTGTGTGTTATTAGAGAGTTTAACGTACAGGGTAGCGCATAAGAAACGTTAAGATTTAATTATTGAATACGTTTTTTGTTTACGTATTTTTTTTTCAGAATTAACTTTAAAAAACTTGGGAAATTTATGATGAAAAAATTCAGCACAAAACAAAGAACCATAGTGGTTGTAGACATTCAATTATTCAGACACAAAGATTGGCGCCGTGGCCGTGTGGGTTCGTGCGTCGACCCATGCGCATTAGACTTTCACAGTCTAGGTTCGAATCCAAGATCAGACAAACAATTTTTCAAAAAAAAAATTGTTCGCGGCTCCACCTCTTTCGAGTCACTGACAATACTCAAAGAGTATAACTGTCTAGGAAAAGTTTCTCAATCTCGCCGTTCGGAGTCGGCATTAAACTGTAGGTCCCCTCCACTCGTGAGAGGACAATAGCACGCACAACACGAGTGGTTGCTGAGAAGCTAGGCTCAGGTCCACCTCGGACTGTAGCGCCGCCATAATTATTATTATTATTATTAGACACAAAGATTATATCGAAATTTCTTTCATGTTCGAAATGCGCCCAGTGTTCTAACAATTTACCGATTAGTCCAGTGTTTTCAGCAACAACGGGCTGTCTGTGATCTTCCGCGTGCTGGAAGACCTTGAGCAGTTCGAAGTGATGTGAACATTGCTCGGGTGCAAGCAAGTATTGAGGAAAACCCTGAAACTTCCACCACTCGACGTTCTCAGCTGTGGGTGGTGTCAAGACGGTCTTTGCAAAGAATTTTAAGGCAGTTACACCTTTCAGAGAATAATTCAGAATTGTGGTTCCAACAAGAAGGAGACACAGCTCACACAGCTCTTCCAACTATGGCTCTCCTGAGGGAATTTTTGGTGATCGGATAATATCGCGTTTTTCTGATTTTAACTGGCCTTAACCGCGTTCGGCCGATTTAACGGTTCCAGATTTTTTTCTTTGCGGCAACCTCAAAAGTAAGGTGTATGCAAATAAGCCAAGAATCATACAACAGCCAATATCCGAGAAGAAGTGAGAGCGCTGGGTCCTGAAACTCTAAGAAAAGTAATGGAAAATGCTTTGGAAGCAAACAGTGGACACCATTTGGGAGATATTATATTTAAAACATAATGTGAACCTATTTACAAACCTTGATCTAAATTTTAATAAATGCCATGGTTAAATAAAGTCAGAAAGAAATATGTTATCCGTCAAATAAATCTTAACGTTTTTTATGCGCCACCCTGTATTGTCTTTAGACATAGTGGCAGCAAACTTTGAAAAAAAAACGCCTTTCTTTTTCACTTAGCAGTTAACTCTACTGAAACGACTGGACGGCGCATTTGGTTAAGTGCCTGCCCCAAGTTAGAGGGGTCCTAGGTTCGAATCCGAGTGAAATCGAATCTGGTCCAGTCACCATTTGCCGTTGGGATCAAATTAACGGCACTGGAGTAGATTGCTACCTATTCTCCAGTAGCGTCTCAAAAATTCTCCGAAAAAAAAAGACTATATGATGGCTGAAGTATTGATCATTTGTTCTTTGAAGGGTCATAAAAGTGCTTCTTGTTATCGCGTTAGAGTAATCAAGGATAGTGTTCACGAGTTAAGCCGTGATGCATTTGCTTTAATACTGAAATCTTTAGACTTTCTGAAGGCGACAGAAACGAACAATAAATCCCGCTGCCATACATCTCTGTAGTAAATGTGTTACATGACCCAGCTTTTCAGCTTTTAATACGCTCTAATTTCGGAATCGAAAGCCGTTTATTTTCGATTCCGATTTTGTCTTTACTGTATAAATTCGTTATAATCCGAGATGAAGCAAAGTTATTTCTCCATGTAGTCTAATACGTGAGACGTAAGCAACAATTTGAACTGTAGTAAGAACAACAGGCGCTGTAGCGTAGTGGGTAGGTGCGTCGGCTCCTACGCTCGATGTTATCAGTTCGATTCCGGAAAAATCACCTACAATTTTTTCACGGCTCCACCTCTTTCGGTTCAGTGACAATTCTCAAAGAGTATAACTATCTAGAAAAAGCTTCGCAATCTCGCCGTTTGGAGTCGGCATTAAAATGTAGGTCCCTGATGAAGGAATAATGTGAAATCTGTTGTAAAAGAACGGACTCTTAGCTCTGAAGTTGCCATCTCAAGCATTTTTCTGCGTTATGGTTGCCAATTACTCCATTTGCCTTGTTCTTTTCAATTAAATTCAGAAAAAAATTCACAGGAGGCGTATTCTTAAAATCTTCATAACAATATTTTCTCAAGAGTCATTCCCACTCCATCCACACGACTCATATTAAGTACCCGTTGTCCACTCTGAACGTACGCCAACCCACTTCATATTTAACCCTTTCAAAGAGATTCCTCCGCCATCTTTTCGTAAGCTCCCACCCAAATCACGAGCAGCGGTCACGGCCGCAATATGCCCACACAGGCGTACATTTAACCCTTTCGCTCCACCCATTCAAATGCCAGCAAACCAGCTTCAGACTTCTCACAACAACTCAGTTCCCAAAGGACCTTCCTCTGACCTGAACAAAATAACACAAAAAAAAAATGTAAAAATGGCAGTATAACCAGTTACCGACCAACAATGTCAAACCTCTCAGCCCTTTTCGGAGTACGACAATTCAAAATAGATAGATGACATTGCACAGGACCAACGAGGATATGCCAGGATATGCGGTGCGAGGGAGATCACCAAATGAATTTAGCTGAGCTTAGGGAAGAACGTGCGCCGCCGTTCTTGTCGTCGACCGTGTCTCCTTTCTCTGAATCAAAGGACATTAAAATAATTTTTCACTTGCACCCTTCCACCCTTAACGACGATGGCTGCTCTCTCCACTTTCCCATCGGTCCGTGTAACTCTCTGTGTGTGTGTGTTTGTTCTTTTTCGCTTTATATTTCCGTTCATTCCTTTTCCTAATTTGCATACTAAACTCTGCCAGGACTACAAGGGCTAACCTTCATTTTCTGTCTTGCTTACACTCAGCCATTCCTGCTTCATCCCCCTTTGGTTTCATTATTTAAATTTGCTCTCGGTATTAATTTACCACCACACGTACAGAGAGCACAACGCTCCTCTGGTTTTAATTCATTCATAGACACGAACTAAGACGAAGACGACTACGACGACGACGACGACGACGACGATGATGATGACAAGGATGAGGATAAGGACGAGGACAAAGACCGAGAAAGCGAATACCATAGAGGAGAAGCTCAAATTCCACCCCCGCCACGAACCCTTTTTCCCCTCCGCTCGTTCCCTCATTCCGGTTGATGTTTTCTCATCAACATTAAAAAAAAAATTGATGAAGAAGGAGGTGGATGGCGAAGAGGAAATTCCAAACCGTTGAAGGAGGCTTTTGTGAAAAGCGTGGATGGGGGTCAGAGAAATAAAGGATATACGACGGTTGCTGGTGGGGCGGGGGGCAGCGAAGCAAAATGCTTGACATGGAAAAATGACTACAGAACAAGATGAGTGCCGAATCTGAAGTGATGACCGAGTTGATTTTTTTTGTTTTGTTATTCCCTGATGAGTTGGCCGAAGAGTGCTTCTTGAAACTTAAAAGAAAATTTCCTGTAGAATTGCAGTTCTCAGGGTATTTCTTTGAGGTAGATAGAATTTAAAGTTCTGATTTGCAGGGAGGCCCTAAATCATTAGCTGGTTGATTGAAGTTAAAGAATTTGTTTCATTGATTGACTGAGTGACCGTCGCGACGTCTCCTACATGCACTCAGTCGGATGGGATGTCAGTGGAATAAGGGTTTCTCTTGCAATTCACCCAGGGTTTTCCGTGTGGTTTTCCGTTTCCCCTGTGATTGATATCAAACTCAGCTGACTTTTGGTCGAGTTCGTCAATACAACTGCGGCGAGCAGCCCCAAGTGCAACTTGCAACAATGTGAAAAACTGGAAGCCTACAGGGGGAGGCATTGTGGAACGTGTGACGTGGGTGAGAATTTTAATACGATCCATTGTCATTTGGAGGTAGTTCTTTCTATTTTCTTTCTTATGTCAGATGGGGGTGGATTGGAATACGAACAAAGCTATAGTTTACCGTAAATGATTTGGGAATTTGTTATTGTCCACTTGTTAATGGGTTTAGACTTGTTTGTCAATCTTTTTTAGAAGCCCTTGATTTGGTTGAGAGTTTTTTGAAAAAAAAAACTAGATGTCTATCAAAGTAGCGAAGTGGTCTGTTTGATTGGTTGGCACTCAGATCTTTGCTTTATTTTTAGGTGCGTTCACTTCTTCATAACTTCGAAATGAGAAAACACATTTAAATGACGGTTATACAGCCAAAATCGGTTATAAGTACCTTCAAGGGACTGACGAATTTGGTCATTGTAAGCGTCATTATATGTCGTTGTAAACGATTTATAATTCTATTGGATTAAATTTAATGGAGCTCAGGCGTGACCTAAGAATTTAGTCGTTATAACCAATTTTGTTATAAGCGATTTTAACTGTATACAATTTTTTTGGTTTTTTCGAAAGACAATTTTATGTCCCTTTGTTTTGAGTATGATTTCTGACGTGTCACGGCTATGCAATCTGCAATCTGCCGTTTCAAGTTTCGACTACTTTTTCCTCTGGTCGCGTGTCAGCAATAACGCGGTGAAGTAATGAAGTGGCTTCCAAGTGGTCCAAAGTCTATCGTCTATTTGGTACATGTCACCACAGAAAATAGCCCAGAGGTATGATCCCGCTTGATGCTGCTTAGAGACCAAGCCACTGACTCATTACGGAAGATGATGTACTCATAAAAGGTGACTCGCATATTGTGTGGCTCATAGCAACATCTCGTTATAGCTAGATCACTTTCTCGTTAAGAAAAATCATCTGCAGAAATATGGCCGGGCTCATCTTTGAAGAACAACCAACAACCAACAGCCCATCCAACACAGCAAACAGTGAGTTTCGTTGGGGGTTACGGCGTCTCCTTAAAGGATTGTGGATTTTTTCCAGTCTTAAGTACAGCACTTTACATTTTTAAGGAGTCATTTTACCAAAAGTTGGCCTCGTAGCCAAGTAGCACACAGCAATTTTTTCGAAATTAAAATTGGATTCTCGAAGTAAATTCGCAAAATGTGTAAGCGTCGGTCCGGGATGGGCTTATCCATAATAAAATGGCAAAGCATACTGACAACCAATAAAGGATCTTGCGTTGGCATCTTCATGGAGGGCGAATACATTAGACTGCACACCTCGTTCGTTAAATTTGAGGCAGTTTTCCAAGCGGGAACCTATGCGATCCTAATGCCACGAACTACATACTCGTACATTGTGCAGAATAGTTCAACGGGGCGAAGTATTTGTGTCTGCAGCGAAAACCAAGCTGCGCTTAAGGCTTTGCTCAATTCTTTAACCAGACCAGGATAGTTTAGGAATGCAATTTAATTCTTTGGATCCGTTCAAAATAGTAAACCGGTCATTTGACCGACTTATGAAACGAAACTTCTTCTTCTTCTTCTTAGGGCGCTACAGTCCGAGGTGGACCTGGGCCTCACTCATCATGCCTCTCCAGCCAGCACGATCTTTCGCCAGCTGTCTCCAGTTTCGCACACCAAGCCGGCCGAGATCCCCCACAGGCTCAGAGTCGAAGACTCTTCGGGCCGGATCTAAGTCGTCCATACGCTCTACATGGCCTAGCCATCTTAGGCGTTGGATCCGTAGACGCCTGGCTAGACTCATGTCGCTGCACAGCCCATACAGTTCGTGGTTGAATCTTCTCTTCCAAATGCCAAACGCAAACAGGACCAAACATCGCGCGCAGAACTTTTCTCTCGAAAAGACTAAGACACTGTTCATCCGCTTGGGATATTGTCCATGCCTGTGCGCCGTAAAGCAGGACTGGGATGATCAAGGTCTTGTATGGAGTCAACTTGGTCTTCCGAGAGAGGGCTCTACTACTCAATTGCCTTTTGAGCTCATAAAAACAGCTGTTGGCAAGAGTTATTCTGCGTTTGATCTCGGTACTGATGTTGTTTGTACTGTTTACCGCGGAGCCGAGGTAGGCGAAGTCCTTAAGTACCTCAAAGTTATAGCTGCCTATGGTGACGTTCTGGCCAAGTCGTCGATGTTGTGCGTCCTTTCTCGATGACAGCATATACTTGGTTTTGCCCCCCTTTACCGCCAGACCCATTTAAGCCGCTTCCGTTTCAATGCCAGCAAACGCATCATTGACGGCTCGCTGTGTTCGCCCAATCACGTCAATGTCATCCGCGTAAACTAGCAGTTGAACGGACTTTTGGAAGATCGTGCCTCTTGTGTTGGCCAGTGAGTTGTGCACGATCTTCACAGCAACGATGTTGAAGAAATCACATGACAGCGCGTCGCCTTGTCTAAAACCTCGTGAGTTCGTTACCGACCTTGATGGAGCAGCGAGAGTTCTCCATCGTCATCCTGCTCAGTCCGCCGAGTTTGGCAGGAATGTCAAAACTAGACATGGCGCTGTATAGCTCGTCTCTATGCACGCTGTCATATGCAGCCCTGAAATCGACAAATAGGTGGTATCTGTCGATCTGCATTACTTGGGTCTTCTCCAGGATCTACCGCAGTGCGAACATTTTATCGATGGTGGACTTCCCTGGCCTGAAACTACACTGATAGGGACCTATCAGTTTGTTCACGAATGGTTTCAGGCGTTCACACAAAACGGCAGAGAAGATTTTGTAGGCGATGTTAAGGAGACTTATCCCCGATAGTTGGCGCAGTCATAGGGGTCTCCTTTCTTGTGGATCGGGCAAACGATACTGAGATTCCACTCATCGGGCATGCTTTCATCCGACCATATCTTAGAGATGAGCTGGTGCATGCGCCCTACCAGATCATCTCCAGCTGCTTTAAACATTTCAGCGAGCAAACTATCTGTTCCAGCAGCTTTGTTAGAATTCAATCTCGATATCGCTATCTTGACTTTGTCCAGATCGGGTGGACGGTATTCTCTTCTATCATCGTCCTTTGTGTTGAGTGGAACATTCTGGCTGACAGCGGTATTTGTGTCCTCACCGACGTTTAACAGTCCGCAGAAATGATTTTTCCAAATTCTCAGTATCGACTGCGAATCTACTATTAGTTGTCCATTCTCGTCCCAGCAGGCTTCTGTCCTAACTTTATACCCGTTCGACAAAAGTTTTACCCTTTGGTAAAACTTTCGGACATCATTCCTGCCATAACACCTCTCCATCTCCTCGATCGCGAAACACAAAGTCAAATTTTATGATCTAAATATTTGGCAATCGAAGCCATTAGTAATATATTTTAATATACACTCCGAAGAAAAAGTCAAAATCGAAAAAGAATCATTTGGCATTGTATTGAAACGAATTGCCTTCAATGAGGAGTTCGTAAATAAGTTAATTGAGATTTGCAGTGCATTGCAGTCACCCCCTGTAAGGATTTTTGTGTTTTAAAGGGTTTTCCAATTAGGACTTTCGAACTTTGGTATAGTTGGTAGCGGCCGTGTTGTTGAAGACACATCTGTCTAATTGGCTGTTATTTACTCAGTCTGATTTGTCAAATTACCATGGATGGACATAGCGTTAAACATCACGTGCAAATGATAAAATTGTTTTATCAAAATTGGTGTTCTGTCGGGTAACTCCGCGCACTTCCCACATTTTACGGTCGCCATAATCGTCCTTCCGAGAGGTCATTCGCAGTAGGGTGGATCAATTTGAGTCCATTTAATCAGTAAACGATAAACCAGACGTACTTTTATGTAGACGAAACGCAAGATCTGCCGAAAACATCGCCGATGTCGATGAGAATGTGCAGGAGAATCGGAGGCAGTCGATTTCGTATAGCTCACTAGAACTCGGCCTTTCACAGACCACAACTTTGTGGTCGCGAATTTTGCGTCGTGACTTGGGCCTGTAGCCGTACAAAATTCAATTGGCCCAGGAGCTCAAGGTAAACGACCATAGACAACGACGTGTGTTCGGTGAATGGGCTTTGGAGCTGTTGGACACTGACCCTAATTTTCATCGAAAAATCATTTTCAGCGATGAGGCCCATTTGAATGGGTACGTCAACAAACAAAATGATTAAATTTGAGATAATTTCAAATCCACTTGAGATCCAAGAGTGATCAATGGGTCCCGAAAAAATCACTCTTTGGTGTTGATCTTGTGCTGTCGGCGACATCGATCCATCATCGTCAACGGCGAACGCTATAGATCGATGATTACCAACTTCCTTTGGCCTGAATTCGATGATATGGACACCAACGACATGTGGTTTCAACAGGACGGCGCGGCGCTACGTGCCGCAAAGCTCACGCCACATTTGAAATTCTGCACGAGGGCTTCGAGGACATGGTCATCTTACGTGGAGGTGATGTGAACTCGTCACCGAGATTGTGAGATTTTACCTTGTTTGACTTTTTCTTGTGGGGTTTTCTGGGGTCTACATATGCAAATCAGCCACAAACCACAGCGGCCATCAGAGGCAACCCATGCCATCGGTCAAATTCAGTCTGATTTATACGACAGAGTCATGGAAAATTAACATTTCGGATGCGCCCCACCCGACAGAAATCCCAGGTCTATGAGACTACACCACAAACCGCAGCGGCCTTTAAAGCCAACATAATCCATGCAATCAGTCAAATTCAGCCGGGTTTTGGGCCAGTTATGGAAAATTTGTCATTTCGAATGCGTGGCACACAGAGAAGCCGCGGCAAACATATGAAAGATGTTAAATCTCACACATAATGGCATCGATAGGACTTTCAAACGACAATGATGTCACTTTGTTTTATTAAAATTCAGAGATAGGAAGCGCTAACGAGTTAATGCGTCACCCCCAAGCATCTGCATTCATATACGGTACAGCGCATTTCTTTTCATTTTACTCTGCTGAGTCAGTAACTTCGTAGCGTTCTGATAAATGTTTTTCTTTTGAAAGTAAACTACTGTCACATTCCAGTGCCGATCGATAATTAATGACCCCGTGCCAGATCAAGCTGAAGGGAGACTGCTTCAGTTTACCCCCGACCGATCAAGAAAAGGTAAACCCTTAACACCATCCGAAAAAAGGGGATGATCGTTTATCTTTGAAAGTGTTATCCTCTTTTTTATGAAAACACCGTCGTCCTTACCCAAGACTGAACTCAATAATCGTTTATTCATTTGAGCATGAGCTCGATTTAGCGGGATTTTGGAAGGAATTTCTGAAGACATTGTCCCGTAAATGATCAGCAGAAGACGAATGCAAGCATTCATTGACAACAGTTATGGAATAGAATTTCAAAACGGAAAAAGGATATCCACCAGGTAAATCCTTCCTCAAACACTCCTCCTCACATCACCTATCAAATCAATCACAAATGGACGGCCTCACGTTATCCTTCACTCGCAAAATTCAATGCATGCACTGCAATGGGTGTAGAATTGCTGCGACGCACAGTTATGAATGCACACACACCAACAACAATGGAGGAGAACAAAATCGTGGTGGCCAGGTGAAATGAATTATGATTTCTTTCGTCCTGGTACGCGAGGAGCGAGTTCCTTCAAGTGACATATATTATGGCATGAAATGACACAATTTCACTTTCCTCCCTTACCGTAATCCTTTGTCCTGCTGCTATTTGGAAATGCTTCCCTTTCAGAGTTCCTTTGTCAGCATCAAAGGGATTCTTGCATGAAGGACACCCGCTACCTGATTGGATGGTTTGATGATGCGCGCGCTTTTTCTTTCTGCTCGCCTTCATTCTTCAATCCCCAGTGTGTCCTCTCCACAAAATATCCTTCTAACTGTGTCACATTGAATTGGAAAAGGACAATGCCGGAAAGGATACTTTTATTTATGTTTATCTATCGGCAACAGTGTCTCCTCTTCGGTTGGCTACGTTACATCAATCTTCGAATTTTACAAAAGGCGTCTACGCACACAGAACGTCCTTTATGCGAGGTTCACTATATTTGTCCTTGAAATCTAACGTGCGCGCATACATGCACACACTCATGTATTGTAGAAAAACTGTCTACGTCCTTGAGGACGAATTCTGTGTATCCCCAAGAGAGGGGCTCGCCGGAAGACCCCCACCGGATACGATGGAGACAGATATCGTTTGCCGCAAGCAAACACTGCACAAGATCAATCGGATGTGTAATCCTTCGTAAAAAAATATGCATGAATGGTGGCAAATAAGAGAAAATACACCAAATCCTTCTCCTTTTTCCTTCTTTTTATTGAAAAATTCCACACAATGGCATAAGTGTGGCGATATTTTGGTTTAATCCTTTCTTTGGATCGCTTTCATGAGTGCGCTCGTTTTAAAGGGCACACCAGGACAGGAAAGGGATAACGATTGATCTTTTTTTCGTTCAGGAAAAATAAAATAAATAACACACATAAACGAAGTCCTTTCTCCGAGGTTTTTCTTTGGCATATCCTTTTAATAGATTTGAAAGAGAAATTTTTGTGTGGAGTTTAAGCATGAAATTGGGTTGATTGTATGATTATTGCGGCGGTAACTGTCCGGAACGGACAGTGTGGGAATGCTGTCAGATTTGTGTCAAAGGGTGTCTTGAAGATGATCTTCGATTGGGCGGATGGCTACTCAGACTCTTTCTTTGTTACTCTTCAGTTCAGTTCGCTTTTTTCCTTCAAGAGACCTTTTTAATTAAAAGAGAAACAGTGTTTATACAGGTTGCTCCATCTAGTGTTTTTTTTTTAAATCATAGGTTATTTTGACACTGACATTTCTTTCCCGCTCCAATCTTGACAGAAAGTCAGTATCATACCTCCGAGGAACGAAATGAGTCGCGTTTGAACAACGTTGAAAAATATTCATCACCAAATATCAAATATTCAGCACCCACCGCGACTGCTGTATGCAAGTTTGTGCAAAAAGTACGTGAGACTGGTATGCTAGTGGACAACACTCATGGTCCCCGTCGTTGTTGTACGTTGCGCACAGATGAGAAGGTGGCTGCTGTGGCCGAGAGTGGGAGACTCAATTCACGAACATCAACCCGCCGTCGATCTCAACAGCTTAACATTTCACGCACTAGCCTGAGGAAAATTCGAATTCTGCACAAAGATCTCGGATTATTCGCTTACAAGGTCCAATCGACTCAGCAAGGAGTGCGACCTTCCGCCACGTTATCGCTTCGCAGTTTGGGCCTAAGAGCAGCACGAATTGGACAACGATTTTGGACGAAAAATCATATTTTCTAACGCTGACGAGACGCATTTTCATCTCGGCGGCTACGTTAACAAACAAAATCTGGGCACTTGGGGCTCGGAAAACCCACATGGTATTGTCGGTAAGCCAATGCATCCACAGAGAGTGACAGTTTCTTTTTTTAGTGTTTTTTTTAATCACTACACTGGAACGCTCAGACTTAAAACTTGTCCATTGTACTGCCATGTAGCAACCCACTCCAGTGCCGTTAATTTTATCCCAACGGCAAATGGTGACTGAACCAGATTCGATTTCACAGGGATTCGTACCTGGGACCCCTCTAACTTGAGGCAGGGTCTTAACCAACTACGTCATGCAGTCGTCTGAGAGTGACAGTTTGGTGACGATTCTGGAGTGGTGGCATCATTGAACCATTTTTCTTCGAAAATGAGGCTGGGAACAACGTTTCGCTCAAAGGTGGGCGTGACAGAACCATGTTAACCGACTTTTTTTTTTACTGAAATTTAAGACATGGACTTGGATGACCTCTGGTGGATGTAGGATAGCGCGCCATGCCACAATCGATCTTTTGCGCATCAAATTCCCAAATCGTATTATCAGCCGTCTTGACAATGTCAACTGGCCGCCTCTAAGCTGCGATTTGACCCCTTTGGATTTTTTTTTGTGGAGAACGGTGAAGTGCCGATGTTATGCCAACAATGTGGAAACGGTTCAAGCACTTAAGGCCAATATCATCTAAGCAGTCCCTTGCCTACAGCCCGAAACCATCAACAATGTTTTTGAAAATTGGGGTGACGGAATGCGCTACTGCGAAGCCAGCCGATACAGCCATTTGAATGACGTTGTATTTCATGTTTCAATTAATGGGAATGTTTTTTCTTACTAATAAAGCCATAATACATGGAAAACATTTAATTTTGTTCATTTTATTGCATTGCACAAAAGAAACTAGTATTTGGCTCACACTGTATGGGTAAATGTGCAAACAGTCACTTACGTAAGCTTCAGATAGCTCAGAATAAATTGCTTAAGATGATTCTGGATTTCCCATGGTTTTTCCCAACAAAAGAACTGCATGAAATGGCCAACATTGAAATGGTAGCACAAAGGATTGAAAAAATTGTGTACAAGTACAATATTTCGTGTTTATCTTCCGACAATGTCTACATTTCTAATTTGGCATTGTAATTTGTGTGTATTTATCATATTTATTCATTTATTTTCTCTGTATTTATTTATATATCTACTCATTTGTGTATATATAGCTATAAATCTATTTGTTTACTCATTTATTACTATTTATTTATTTGTTTATTTATTTTTTATTCATGTATTTATTTATTTATATATTTATTTAATTAATTATTTATTTATTTATTTATTTAGATATTTATTTATTTACTTATTTATTTATTTATCTATTTAGTTATTTTTTTATATATTTATTTAATTATTTATTTATTTATTTATTTATTTATTTATTTATCTATTTATTTATTTTTTTATTTATTTATTTATTTATTTATTTATTTATTTATTTATTTACCTATTTATTTATTTATTTCTATAGCTGCACAAATCGCTTCAATACCATTTAATAATAGCACCAAAGTTTCATTACTGAGTTTTCGCAACTAGTTCTCTCTTCCCTCTAACCTTATATGTATTACTCTTTCTTTTTCTTTTTTTGTTTTAATGAAGGTTTTTAGTGGCTTTTCCTTCTAAATTTAAAAATCATGTGATATTATTTTAACCAATTGTATTTATATTATAGTAGTAAGGTACTTTTACCATATCTCTGTAAGACAATAATTTAAAATTGTATCTATTGTACACTTTATGCCACAATAAATGAAATGAATGAATGTATTATCAGCCGTCTTGGCGATGTCAATTGGCAGCCTCGGAACTGTGATTTGATACCTTTGGACTTTTCTCTTGTCAGGAACCATGAAGGACCGATGTTATGCCAACAATTCGAAAATGATTGAAGCACTTAAGGCCTAACGATCCAGGTAATCCGTGAGCTACAGCCCGAAACCATCAACAAGGTCTTGGAAAATTGGGGTGACCGAATGCGGTACTGCGAAGCCAGCCGAAGCAGCCACTTGAGCGACATTGTATTTCATAATTTATAGCAATACTTGTTCTTACTGATCCTAACAGGAAACCTGTGGTATGATGTCGAGTGTGAGCAAAAGAAACGTGCAACCGAGGAGGCATACCAAAAGGCGCTGTAACGAAAAACTTGAGCAGGGCATGAGGAGTACCAGGCTGGAAGATGGGAGGAGAAAAAGCTTCTACGCCTGAAGAAAAGGTCTCTCGCAACCTCCCAGCTCAAGGATATCGAAGAGTCTAGGGATAAACATAAAATACGGGCCTTTTATAAAAAACCCAAAAGCCTGGCCAAAGGCTTCAGGAAAGGCACCCAGGCTCTTCGAAATTGTGAGGGTAATATAGTTACTGACCCGCAGGGAATAGTGGATGCATTTAAGCACCTTCCAACAGCTGCTTAGCGGGCCGGACCAGGAGAGAGTGATAGGGAATGGAGAAATCTCAACTCCAGTCGATGAAGAAGTCATCCTACCGAGCTTTGAAGAAGTTGGCACAGCCATTAAAAAGCTGAAGAACAACAAAGCCGCAGGCTCAGATGGCTTACCATCAGAGCTCTTCAAGGCCGGTGGCAATGCTCTGGTAGGGAGAACTCAAAACATGTTGTCCTGAAAAAATTGCAGAAGTTCCAAGTTCGCGGATTCAAAAATCATCCTCTCTTCAAATCCAAACAACAAATTTATAGCTAGAACGCAAAACGCTGCTCCCAGTTACGCCCCCAGCCACAGGAAGCTGGTACAAACTGCCTCCCCTTCATGGCACCAGCAAGTGTTCGACTCAGTTCTGGCAAATTGTACTTTTCACATTTCAAAGAGGGTTCTATCTAAACTCCTGAACAAATTGTAAAATAAGCAGAAAACAGTAACTCCAACAAGCTAACAATGTGGCCCACTTAACACCCCCACTGTCAGTGTACCACACGATGCGGATGCACATGTGTAATGGAACATGTGGACTACTGCCAACAAGAGCAACAGTCGGCAATAAATCAAATACATCCCCCCCACAAGACACACATGACACTTCTGCGTCATAAACTAAACCTCAAGACAACACACAACACGCCACCCCTTCTATTTGAGACAGAAATATCATGTAACCGCCACTTACCGCTCAACACGCGACACAGATTAATGCAACGGTTTCCCGTGAATCCGACAAAATGGTGACAACATACAACCAATCCCAAAGAAAAACACACATGAGACAAATCAACCCTTCTAAGGATTCCATCCCCCTAGTCGAGTGCTTCTTGAAAAGGCGCATCCTTTCGTTTTGAACGAAAAAGAGGAAGTTTTTTACAAGAAAAAGAAAAAAGAGAATAACAGATTCCCCCATCCTTGATGGCACACACCATCGAGTCTATTAAGAGCTCGTATAACATCTAATCAAATATGAAACAAACCGTTATTACTGTTATTACACCACATACACGCTCATGTGTGGTTCCAGAGTGATGAACCCCTTCGGCGTGCGTTGTTGTACGGGTTGCTGAAGAACTAACTCATCCGCTCGTCAGAAACGAGACAGGGAACCCCTATAAGATCGAGTTCGAAACATAAAAAAGTGTCGAGTGCCTAGCGCGAGTTAAGGAAATTAACCCTGGGATCAACTCACGTCGGAGCACTCTTCCGACTTCAAGCGATCTAATCATTTCGGATTTTTTTCTCCCTACAAGCTCGTTTGTTTTTTCTGTGATCTTAAGGAGTCATCGGTTCCTTTCCTTTTGTGCCCCGTCGACACACGATGGAACGATGTGATTTTTCCATTAAGGGTTGTAGTGGATCATGTAATCATTAGATCAAGGATCGTCGAAGGAGAGACGGTGTGTTGTGTCGTTTGTACATCTGGTTCTGATTGCATCCCTGGCATGAGATAGATGTCGTGTTAAATGACGCGTGTGGTAAAGGATTCAAATGGGTTTAAATGTAATTGTATATAAATTACAAGATTATCCTATGCGGGGGCTGTTTGTGATATTTACTTTGGGTAATAATCAGTTTAATCAGAAAATGAGTTCTGGAGAATAAAGTAATCCAGAGATCTATCCGGTCGAAGGAGACAAAGGAAAGTTGCTTTTAGGTACATAAGCAGATATAAGCGAATGTCCAGCAGAAGGAAACTCAAGCTACTCGTTGAGCAGGTCACGAGCCTGCGTATCCAAGGTAAAGTTGTTAATTGCCCTCAACCGAGATGTCAGCCACGATCCTTGTAAATGCACAGGTCAAGTTGACATACAGCCTCCTCGTGGCCCCCTTTGTACAGCCTCTACAGCAACCGCTTAGAGGTGAACGAATGTATGCAGCGGCTCCTCTGTCAAGGGGTTTAAATGAGAACCCGGTCCTTCATGTTTGGAGGTTGTGCATGCGGTTATCTTCTACATCACGTAAAAGAACCCTTCGTTCAGAAACAACAACTGTTACCGACACCAGCAAACGAAAAAATGGCAAGGATGTGGCAATCTTCTAAAGATACTAACAGCCCGGGATATCAGCATGCACGACCCAAGTACTCGATTTCGCGAATACGGCTACGTACTGACCCATACCCTGCACTTTTCTACCACTCTCTTGGAACTGCCCTTAGGTATTACTTCAACTCGTTAACGACTTACGCAATATTCTGAACATTGGCCTCTTGTGTATTTCTTTCTGCTTCGGCCTGCCGCAGTTTCATTTGGACTATTGCAATATACAGGACGACTGGATGGCGCAGTTGGTTAAGTGCCTGCCCTAAGTTAAAGGGGTCCCAGGTTCGAATCCCAGTGAAAGCAAAGCGATCAGCGATCAGTGGTAGTGGTCTGACTGTGGGTATCACAATGGACCAGAATGGTCAAAGTGTACTAGTGAACTCACTAGTATCCCCCTAACTTAACTAATCGCAATGTACGAGCATAGCTCATTCCAATTTTCTACAGATCCCATCATGTAAGCGATCATGTTTTCGGGGCTTGATAGATTCAACATTTGCCTATCCTGCACAAAGTACAACAGTCAAAAAATGTGTGCTCTGCGTATTCCTCGGCGTTTGGACATTGTGGTACTTTCGGTAATCGCCGTGTCCAGACAGGAACTGCGAAAGGTGATAGTTACAGTCCCCTGTCGATCTTAACACGTTGAGTGTCACATGAGACCACTTTGGTCTCACACGAATTTGGGCTTGCTGTGCCGCATGATACCAGATTGGTTTCACAGTAGGTTCGCACACATTTGTGTATGCAGCATTGTGTAAGACTCACAATATGTATTGAATCTAATGCCATTCTAAATTATACACCCAAGAGACTGTTAGGGTTGTCTTGGTTTTCGGCTGTGAGATCAATGTGTCACCATACGGAGCTTCGAACTTGCTATACTTGCGCGTATCAGTGTTCTCCTTCATATCACTGTAGATTACGTTTCTGACTACTTCGTCTATTATTGCATCTGCCTTATTGAGAAATTGCATCGGGTTTTCAGAATCCGGTGATATTGGTTCTTGAAGCTGCTCTGCTGGTACGGCTGCTTGAGAAGTTAAGGCCACTGAATCAGATAGTTGTTCTCTAACTTTTCTCGCTGGAGGTTCATAATCTGATTTGGAATCCGAATTGCAACTTTGGAAATCCGGTAAGTATTAGTCTGATGAGACATCTCCTTCAAAAGCATCCGCTCCTCCAGTTTCTTCATCCGATCATCATCAATTCTTGGATCATTGCATTCAAGCGCCTTTCTCTTTGTTCGTAAGACATTTTCCCAAATTTGCAAAATACAACTGCTGTTAGTTCGCAGATTTGTGCCACCGGGAAGATTACCTCTCACTGTTTGACACAACAGCAAGTACACAAACTGAGTCTTTTACTGAAAACACTTACTTCGTTTTCGAATTGAATTTGCGGTGACACATTGGTATCATGCGGCTTCTCGGGATTTACTGCACACCTGGTGGCCGCGTGAGACTAATGTGTCACCGCAGTAAAACAACGGTAAAATGCAAGTATAAACACGCAAATAAATTTATCAACAATCATTTTCCGATAGTAATACCTAAAATCGAAGTGTCAATAAAAAAAAACCTGTGGCCTGTGGGGACAGTTTTTCGGATTGTATTGTGGCACTCAACGTGTTAATGTCCAAGTCTCTATAAGGGGAATAAGCCTATGTGTCCATCTTGTGGAGACGTCACATCTGGCTTTCCACATTGCTATGGATGCTGCTGTACTCGTAGCAATCTCCATTTCCTCTATATGTTCGTCACTTTGACAATAGCAATGTCATGTAAACGCTGATAAACCGTCAGCTTATGAAATATCTTGAATCGCGGAAGCTTCTTAATGACCGGCAATACGGTTTCCGCAGCAACAGGTCCACTGGTGATTTGATGGCATATCTCACCGAAAAGTGGAACAAATCCTTGCACAATGCTGGAGAAAGCAAGATCGTTGCGCTTGATATTTCAAAGGCATTTGACAGAGTTTGGCATCAAGCTCTCTTGTCGAAAATGCGTGCTTATGGCATCGATGAGTCTCTTCTTCAATGGATTAGAAATTACCTTTCGAACCATTCAATTCAAGTTGTTTTGGATGGCTTCAAGTCTGATATTCACCAAATTAATGCTGGTGTTCCCCAAGGCTCATTTTTATAAATGATCTCCAGTCTGCTACTTCTAATCCAATCCACTCCTTCGCTGATGACAGTACTCTCAGCTTTTCATATTCGTTCCAAGACTCACGACCCTCTCCTTCGGCCGTAGAATTGGAGCGGCAGCGTATGTTAAGCACATTAAATTCCGACCTTGACAGCATACTTAATTGGGGTAAAAATAATAGAGTGGAATTTAATGCTTCCAAAACTCAATGCTGTCTACTGTCACTCAAGCGATCCCAAAATAATCAGCCATTATCCCTGAATGGTACTTGCATCGAAGAAACCGAAAAACTTTTCATCCTCGGTATGTGTATCAACTCAACACTTAGTTGGAATAATCACATATTCGAGGTCGCCAAAAATGCTGCGAAATGTCTAGGTTTCCTAAAGCGATGCAAGAAATACTTCACCCCCTCTGATTCGGCTTCAATTTATAAGGCCTTCATTCGCTCCAAGCTTGAGTATAACGCTCATATCTGGTCTGGTGCTCCCAAGACCTCCCTGCACCTATTTGATAGAATACAACAGCGAGCGATAAAACTTATAGGAGATAGTAATATCGCGAAGTCAATAGACTCGCTCGAACATCGCCGTAACGTCTCATCCTTGTCATTGTTTTATCGCTATTTTAACAAACGATGCTCAAGTAAGTTAGCCAATTGCATTCCACCCCTCCATGAATTCACCCGCAATACTCGTCTCGCAGGACGTTCATCAGTTCACCCTTAAGCCTGCTTTCGGACGTACAATTAAGTTTAGAGAGTCGTCTTTTAGCCGCACCACACGAATATGGAATGCTCTTCCCAGCCTAATATTTCCCACTCACTACAATCCACAGACATTTAAGAATAATGTGCACAGGTACCTCCTCTCCCTTTCTCCCTCTATACCTTCGGCCCGTGCTGTGTCTTGATTCCGGACACTTAAGGGTATTCGTAACCCCTTTTGCGTGCGTAAATTATAAAAAAAAAAAAAAAAATGTCGTCGGCCGTGTGAGTTCGCAGTCTAGGTTCGATACCAAGATCAGACAAACAATTTTTCAAAAAAAAAAATTTTTCACGGCTCCACCTCTTTCGAGTCACTGACAATGCTCAAAGAGTATAACTGTATAGAAAAAGCTTCTCAATCTCGCCGTTCGGAGTCGGCATTAAACTGTAGGTCCCCTCCACTCGTGAGAGAACAATAGCACGCACAACACGAGTGGTTGCTGAGAAGCTAGGCCCAGGTCCACCTCGGACTGTAGCGTCGCCATTATTATTATTATTAATATCGTCGGCAAAGCCAATTATTCGTACTCCTTCGGAAAGTTCTAGTACTAGTACTTCATGCCATCGTCGGTGTAGTACATAAGGCTCCTGTTGTTGAAGTAGTCCAAGACTAAAAGACAGAAGGATGTGCCCATGGCAGTTAGAGATCTTCGTATATGCATCCAATTCGCCGAGTTAAGAGCATTTTTAACGTCCAGCCCTACGAGGAAGGAGTTTTCTAATACTAGGCAGTAGGAAAACGGAAACAAATTTAAAAACCGACTCTTGCTTGATAAAACCAAAGAAACGACTAATAGTTGTATAGGGAATAACATGAACTATCGTCTAATAGTCGTTCCCATATTTCTATGCTTATGCAAAACTAATTAGGTCATGCTCAGTTTCATACTGGATTTGAATTTCCTGTGTCCGAATTTTTCATTCCGGCACTTGGTTCGTTCCTAAATTAGTTTTTGGGCAAATACGGGACTTAATTCGAAACCGCGAAGTCCCTCTGACCTTTCATCCAATTTTTTATATCTTCGCAGCTGTTTAAGGTTCCCCTCTTTACAAAATCCAAAAGCACTTGAGTGCCTTAAAACAAAAAAACCCGTTTGTCACTTTGAATAAGTCACCAACGTTCGCTGTCAAATCAGTTTACTGCCACAAATTCCTGAAAACCCGATTTGAGACACTCCACACTTTTTCAAGCAAAAAAATCACACCTGCAACGAAAAAAAATCACTCACAAGAGCCACAACGACCCTATTATAGTCAAACAACAGACGGCTTCATACATTTTTGACGTTCGCTACTCTGAAGCTCGTGCGGGACCCCAAATCCACGCTCAAACAAGGTCCTCTGCCGTCGTATGCAAATAAATTTCCTAGAGTCACTCGGTAATGAACAGTTGATCAACAATAGAGCTCAGCTTTCAACCCTTTCCGCCAACAATGAAATGCAGAAAAAAATCCTTTTTCTATCCTAGGACACACTCAGTCTTCTGACAGGAAAAAAACGGTCACCCCTCGCAATCAGGGTACACAGACTCACATTTTTTTTGTGCCACATCTCTCCCATCAGCTGACTTTAAACTAAAAGTGAATATGCGTGTAGACCTGAGGAGATTTGCAACCCTTTGGGTCTGGGTCTGAAGGGTTAACGCCGAGTCTCACTGTGAATCCTTTTAATTTGCATTTTACAGTGTGGAAGAAGGATATTAATTTTTTTCTATTCCACCACTGGCTTTGTACTTGACAAGTGAATACGTGTGCAGGGTTGAGATAGGGTTGGGCACGAACAAAAAAAAGGTCGATTGTCTGGGTGAGCTGGGACCCCTGGCAGTAGTTTAGTCCGTATCCTGTTTTTGATGAACGTCACAAAAAATGTGGGTACTGCAGCATGTGCTCTGTATGGCTGACTGCATACCACTTTATCCGTTCCTCATGTGTTAACTCTTTTTTTCCCTTTAATTCGTTCATTTGCAGATGAGCCCAATACAGGGTGATGCCGAGTGGAAGGGGCTTGGAAAAATGTATGTTTTAAGAATTTATTTTATAGAGGATTTGTTATATCTAACAAAAATCTCGATCACGCAACACCTAAATATTTTCCCGACAGGAATTTCGAAAGACTGGTCACGTGCGGAGACTTCTAGACTAGAAATCCCAGACTCTTTGAGGGATCCATACAATTCCTTTCGGATAGTTCGAAAGCGAAGGATTGAGTTGGCAGTTGCGCCGTGTCCAATGTCTCTCTCTCTCCGCCAAGGCGTATTGCAGACAAATGGCTGTTCGAGCTCAAATGGAATGTCATATCTGAGCGTGATATTTACATTTTTACAGACAGCCAGGCAACCGTCAAAGACCTGGAACTACTATCTCTAAACTCTGAAGTTTTAACAAATAGTCGCTCATATTTGGATACAGCTTAGTATTCGCTGTGTTGGGAAATACGTCCTAGAGACATTCCACCCAACAGCAAAGCGGACGAACTTGCCAGGCACACAACCACTCTGCCACTAACTATTAAGTATTAAGAATAAGTAAATACGTAAGTGTTGCTTTCACCGAACTTCAAAGAACGGTCTGTCTCGGCTGCATAGAGGCCTTCCCTAGTACGCCTGGGTCTGCTCTTGATGCACTGCTGAATCTCCCTCCCCACCCTAGATATCCACATCATGGGGTGTACTCTCAAGGCCATCTTCCGTTTAAAAATAAGTGGTTTTTGGTACAACTCGCACTGGAGTTTCGATGACCTTGCGCATCGCATTTCCTTTGACCCCAGTCTTATGGATATGCCGTCTGACGCACGGACACCTGTACTCCAGCTGCGACGAACATACAAAGTCGACTTCCCCTGCACTCAGGACTGGCTCTGAGCCAGGAAAGGAATGTAGTCGAATCTTCAAGGCTGCAAGACCAATGAAGGATCTGGTGCTGGTGCCTTCGTGGAGAGCAACAACTTTAGACTGCTAAGGTAAATTTGCGTCGGTTTTCCAAGCGGAAACCTATGCGATCCGAATGGCTACGAGCTATATTGTGAAGAATAGGTGGGGGGCGAAGTATTTGCGTCTGTAGCACCAGCAAAGCTGTGCTTAAGGCCTTGCTGAACCCTTTGACCACTTCCAGGATAGTTCAGGAATGCAAGTCTTCTCTGAATTTGATCGGTAGCTTATATTCGCTAAGACTTGTCTGGGTCCCTGGGTACCACGGGATCACAGGAAATGAGATCGCCGATGAACTTGCTAGACGAGGATCAGAGGAGGTACTCTCAGGACCTGAACCTACACTGGGACTGCCTGCGTCCTTGGTTAGGGCTTGCATCGATGGTTGGACTTCTCGAGAGCACAACTGCAGGTGGCATGACTCTCCAGGATGTAGACAGACCAAGCGCATGCTCCCAAACGTCTGTAAGAAATCCGCGGCTTTCTTGTTTTCTCTTAACAGAAAAGATTGCTAAGATTGGCCTAAGTGATGAAACCCTCTGCGACGCCTGCGGAGAAGACGATGACAATGCAGAGCACTTCCTGTGCCATTGCCCCGCCTTTGCTCGGATCAGGTGGCAGTTATTCGGCGCTAATGAGGTGAGAACTGATGATGTAGGCTCCTCATCAACATGAAATTCCATTAAAAGTAGGTTGCTGCCTGGCAGTAGAATGGACCAGTTTTTGAGCCTGAGTGCTCCAGTATGGTGTTATAAAAACCTCCGACAAAAAAAAAAGCTTAGTCACTTTACGGTCAGAAAATATTGAATTTCGAATTTTGTACAATTGTTATTATTGTTGTTTTTTTGTTCTTTATATTTAAGATTATACTTATGAATCATGAATCAAGCAGGATTACAGAATAAGAGCTTGACCTTAACTACGTACTTACATATTTTTTTAGCTGCATGGATTTTTTTTAATCGAATAAAAGTTAAAGAAAAATATTATGTCCAATCATAACCATTGAGTTCCCTAAAACTTAACTCGGTTAATTTCATGAACACCCTATGCGATTATTTTTTTTTAATCTCCACTACTTTCCGGTTTTCTCTGTCTCAGTGCATTTTTAAGAGTTCGTCGCAAAAATAAAAAAAATCAGAGGGAGTAACTCAACATAAAAAAATTATAAATTCACCCAGACAAAGGGTTGTGTGAGAGAGGGTTAAATCACGAACGAAAAAAAATCACCCATCCAAGTTAATAATGAAAAACGGGACCAAACTCACCCAGCCGCCTCAGCAAAAAAAAAACCGTATCTGCATAGAGTTGAAAAAAACATGCATCCACGCGAGCGTCGTGCCCCCAGGGTAAGTATCTACAATCTCTCCAGGGGTGGTTGAAAATGAAATTGACAAAAAAAAATCGTTAGCTATGCAACCGGCTTTTTAATGTGAAAAATATGCGCACAAATTTTTAGTGCACACTGATGAGTAAAGGACCAGACTCGATGCGTCTCGTTCTCGCTTCAGCCTCCACGGGGCTAAAGCAGACAAAGGAGCGAACGGCGGGTGAAAGGTTATTTTTATGAAGGTACACATCACGAAAGAGTTAATATTGATCCCTACGCAGCAACTGACAAAAAAATGAGGGTGGAGACAGATTGTTTTTTTTTCTGGTCTCGAACCATTTTTTTCCACGACCACGGTACGGGCAACAAAGTCCTTAATCAGACTACATGCGTTTCGGAGGTTTCTTCTTTTTTCATTTCGTGGGGGTTATTAGAAATTCTAAGTAGGGTACTTGAGTGCTCAAGGACTGAAAGTGAGTTTGCCTCGCAGGGGAAGTGACTGGAGGAGTGGGATAGGTTTGAGTGATGGCTCGTGACGGGGAATATGGTTTTGGGAATTTGTGATATCTCATCACAAACGAAAGTCTTTCAATGTGGGTTATTTTCTGATGACGTTGACACTTAAATAGATTCTCCTGGATCAAGTGGAGTCCTTGTGGCAGACTGATGAGTTGGGCTGTCGTAAGTGTAACCCGTTGTCACGAAACAATCTAAGATAAGACACGATCGCGGTGGAAAGGAGTTTTACTGTGAATGCCATTCGATATCGATTTGGCATCTTGCCAGTGAATGGAGGTAGTGGAAAATTATTCTTATTCATTGACATATTTTATACGGCAGTGGAATCTATGGAGGGAGACATAGGGAACAAACTCCTTTTAGTTACACCAATTTTTTGTTGCAGAAATCAGCGTGTGTGTGAAATACACACGAAGGCACGTAAAAGTCGAGTCCCTTTTGAAACTTTAATTTGAGTCGGGTGCGAACATCTTTTCAAATTTGCTGGTAATGCATCAGCAACCACACTTTACCAAGCAATACCCATGAAATGTGTATGTCATCAGAATAACTGCACGAAACAACTTAGACGAAGAAAATATTGTGTAGTCAAGCTTTAAATCAGACTCCAATCAAATGTCAAATGTCTTTTAACAGGTCTTCAAATAGGGACTTCCGAAACTTGGCAGTTGATAGGGGCCATATCGTTGAAGCTATATCTGCCAAATAGGCTGTCACTTATTCAGTCTGTTTTACCAAATCACAATGGATGGACATTGCGTTCAACAATACAGTGTGAGCCAAATCCTAGTTTCTTTTGTGCAATGCAATAAAATGAACAAAATTAAATGTTTTCCATGTATTATGGCTTTATTAGTAAGAAAAAACATTCCCATTAATTGAAACATGAAATACAACGTCATTCAAGTGGCTGTCTCGGCTGGCTTCGCAGTAGCGCATTCCGTCACCCCAATTTTCAAAAACATTGTTGATGGTTTCGGGCTGTAGGCAAGGGACTGCTTAGATGATATTGGCCTTAAGTGCTTGAACCGTTTCCACATTGTTGGCATAACATCGGCACTTCACCGTTCTCCACAAAAAAAAATCCAAAGGGGTCAAATCGCAGCTTAGAGGCGACAAGTTGACATCGTCAAGACGGCTGATAACACGATTTGGCAATTTGGTGCGCAAAAGATCGATTGTGGCATGGCGCGCCATCCTACATGAACTAGAGGTCGTCCAAATCCATGTCTTCAATTTCAGTAAAAAAAAAATTCGGTTAACATGGCTCTGTAGCGCCCACTCTTGACCGAAACGTTGTTCCCAGCCACATTTTCGAAGAAAAATGGTCTAATGATGCCACCACTCCACAATCCGCACCAAACTGTCACTCTCGGACGTGCCAGCCTCAAGTAAGAGGCGTCCCAGGTTGGAATCCCAGTGAAATCGAATCTGGTACTGGAGTAAGCACTGGAGTAAGTTGCTATCTGGCAGTACAATGGACAAGTTTTAAGTCTGAGTGTTCCAGTGTAATCATTCAAAACCACACAGAAAAAAAAAACAAAGAAACTGTTACTCTCTGTGGATGCATTGGCTTCTCGACAATATCGTGTGGGTTTTCCGATCCCCAGATGCGGTAATTTTGTTTGTTAATGTAGCCGCTGAGATGAATATGCGCCTCGTCAGAAAAGATGATTTTTCACCCAAAACCGTTGTCCAATTCAAGCTGCTCTAAGTCCCAAACTGCGAAGCGAAAACGAAGCGGATGGTCGCGCGCCTTCAATTGCTGAGTCAATTGGAACTTGCAAGCGAATAATCCGATATCTTTGTGGAGAATTCGAATTCTCCTCTGGCTAATGCGTGAAATGTTAAGCTGTTGAGATCGATGGCGAGTTGATGTTCGTGAATTGAGTCTCCCACTCTCGGCCACAATAGCCTCATTCTCATCTGTCCGCACCGTAGGACGACGGGGACCGTGAGTGTTGTCCACTAGCATACCAGTCTCACGAACTTTTTACACAAACTTGCGTACAGCAGTCGCGGTGGGTGCTTGATTTCGGTCAAAACTTAAACTGCTTGGGCTGCACAGCACTCACTTTGGAAATAAGTTTCCAATATTTTCCAACGTTGTTCAAGCGTAAATCAGTTGATTGATAAAATACACTAGATAGTCTACCCTTTATATCCCTCCATCCTCCGGAATATTGCAGCGTCTTCCAGGCAAAGACTAGGCAGACGGCAACGCCATAATTTAATTATTTTGAATTATAATGTACTGAATTGAATTATATTACACTCAAAATGTTAATGTAAAATTAAAACAAAATAAAATAAAATGATTTATATAGTCTAATAATCTAAATCTGATTTATGGCAATAAAAGATACTTTGTCTTGGCTTAAGAAGAGTATGATATCGAGGAGAGACATCATCACATTCACGGACAGCGATTGAATCTCTGAATCAAGTCACCTTTCATTCCAAATCATCCTTAATTGCCGCCGATCTCTTGACGAGATGGCTGAGCATGAAATCATGTGAGTGCTGGAACATGGAACATTTTAGGGAAGTGCATGAGCTCGCTGGGAGTGCAATGGTTTTATCACAAGAACCTAGCGAAGAACAACCGCCCATTGCACCGCGAACTTCAAAATCTATTGTGCCCCCTTTCAACACCTTAGCACAATTATGAGTTCCTCTCAATTATTGAGGGTAATGGACTCCTATTGCGCATAGGTGAAGAAATCTATTCTAGAGTATTCTCTCTAAGCCAGTTTCCTTCAGGAATCTGAGAATGAGAGATGGTTCTAGTGATTCCATTTCTTCTCCTGATAGTAGGTACTTGTGGTGACAACTGAACTAATCCTCTGTCACTACAATTACCGCTCCATTTTCGACTGAGCTATCCCCAACAAGATGGGCTATCCCCAACAGTGGGCGCCGTGGCGTAGTGGGTAGGTGCGTCGACTCCTACGCTCGATGTTGTTGGTTCGATTCCTGACGGCTCCACCTCTTTCGATGCTCAAAGAGTATAACTGTCTAGAAAAAGCTTCTCAAACTCGCCGTTCGGAGTCGGCATTAAACTGCAGGTCCCCTCTACTCGTGAGAGAACAATAGCACGCACAACACGAGTGGTTGCTGAGAAGCTAGGCCCAGGTCCACCTCGGACTGTAGCGCCGCCATTATTGTTATTATTATTATCCCCAACAGGATATCGAAGTTTGTTCTGTTAAAGAAAAAACTCAGTCATATTCATAAGGAAATCACAGTATGGACGCTATCACCGGTCCTAAACATATAAATCTCTCGAAACTCTCGATCTAACTATCGATTCCTAGCATATACTTGTACTGCCACTCTCATTAGAAACACTCAACGCGTATTTAATCTTTCATTTCGTTTACATTTCAACGTCTCCAACATCAGTCACTGACTATAGAACAAAACCTTCTTGCAACACCTTTAATCGACGTAAATTCAGCGTCTCGTTGTGCCATGTTCACATTAAATGTGAAAACCTTTCACAAAACCGATCCCAAATTGAATTCACAAGAGACTGCCCCCTCCTGCACCACCCACATCCTGCGGCACGTAACTCTTCTCTCTCGGCACACACAGACATGTAACGTACACAAACTGCAGACTAATCAATATAACTTTTCCTTAATTTTTCCCTCCAGTGAAAGTCAATGAATACCAAAGCCCCCCCAAAGAACCGTCGACAGAGAGCAACAACGAAGAAAAAAATAAAATTAAAATATCGATCACTCTCCAACCCGTTTTCGTCTAAAAAACGAATAAAAAAAATTATCCTGCTCCAAACTAAGTACGAACAGCAAAAAAAAAAAACAGAAATAAACGCCTGAGAGCACCGAAGAAAGGACTTCCCCCAACCAGAAAATGAGTTCAACACAAAAAAATCCTTTTTGCTCCTGTTGTTGTTGTGTCTTTCCTCACCACCCCCACGCTCGAAATGAAAAAAAAAAAACGAAAACCTCCTCGAAAACACAAGCGAAAAAACCGAGAACGGATACGGATGCGTTCGATGTCTCGAAGCGGGGTAAAGGGTAACAACTTTAAATGAGGAAAAAAAACCAGCCACCCCACACAGCTTCTTCTTCTCCTCTCGTTTTTTTTAGCTGTTCCCCGCCTCTACCTACTTAATTTCTTTCACCCCTTAAGACTCGGTTCTGAGGACATGCTGGAGCAAAAACAACAACAACACTCACCCAAATCTTCGACGATGCTTTTACTTTTTAATAGCAAACATTTTTTTCGTTTTAAACTCTGTTCTCTGTTCTTCTTTCGGGTGTTTGCGCGAGGGGTGACTGTGGACGTGAGTGTGGGTGTGGGTGTGCCTGATGGGGTTGTATCGCGAGGGTGGGGGATACGCGATTGATGATGATGACTGAGCGAAGAGAGGCTCTTGGATAAGCATTTCTTTTGCCGCTGGGTGACACACAACAGCAGCAAATGAGCTCTGCGGGTGTATGCGTGAGGTTACGGGCCAAGGAATAGAGGAAGGCTATTCCCGGGCTACAGGTCCCAAGCAAACCACCACCACCACCACCGTTACCGGTGCCACCTCCATTATATGGGTAATCGTGGGCTATGTAAATTTGTTGCAAAGAATTTCCGTTTTCTCTTGACTCGACTCGTCAGCCTTTGCTGAGGTGGGTGGCTCCAGGGAATTACTCTTCCCCGTTCGCGGAGGGCGAAGTGGGCAACCAGTGCACCAGTGGCTTCGAATGCTTAAATGTCGAAATTATGCAAAAAGTGTATTCCATCTGTTAAGCGGTAAATCAAAATTAATGAAATTTTTATTTTCGTGCAACGCAAAGGGTGCGGGGGTGGCTTAGGATTGATGGCGCGGTGCTGGAATGAGGAGAAGATCGATTTGATGGTGGATGCAGAGGTGTTTCGTGTGGTCCTTCAAGGCCGAGTGGAGGTGGTTTTATTTCCTCACTTTTTTAGAAATTTTAAAGAATTTTGAGGATCACCATTTTTAAGCTCATAAATCCATGCAAAAATATTGCTCTGGTCATCTTCTATAGACTATGGGTGATGTAATAGAGACTTTCTCGTAAACAATCAATTTCTTTGTTAGAAGGCTAGAGATTTTCCAAACATAGCTTGTACTATGAGATCCTTAGACGCTTGCTATGCTTCTTTAGCTGGGGCTATAGTCCGGGGTGTGGTCGCAGTCCCCGTGTCGGTTTGTGCGACGACCCATACGCAAGAGACTTTCACGAATCTCAGTTCAGACAAACAAAAATGTATTAGAACCATAGCTCAGATATATTGTTGTTATCGAGCTCGAACGACATAATAATAATAATGGAAGCGCTACAGTCCAAGGTGAATCTGGGCCTAGCCTCTCAGCAACCACTCGTGTTGTGCGTGCTATTGTTCTCTCACGAGGAGGGGAGCTACATCTTAATGCAGACTCCGAACGGCGAGACTAAGAAGCTTTTTCTAGACAGTTATACTCTTTGAGCATTGTCAGTGACTCGAAAGAGGTGGAGCCGTCAGGAATCGAACCGACAACATCGAGCGTAGGAGTCGACACACCTACCCACTACGACACGGCGCCCACAAACCACGTAAACACTTGCGGATTGTGTTCGATCCAATAACGCCAATTTTGCTTTTTGATATAGCGACACGTGGCACGAATGTCCCTATCATCACGACTTCCGAGGCGTGCCTTAAATGCAATTCCATCAGGAAGGCGACCGCTTGGCAGACCCAGGACGAGATGGTTGCACCAAGTCCAAACACTCGCCTGGTTGGGCTTGGGCATAGTGCCTGATGAGTTAGAGTCGATGGCGGGGGATCGAGTGGCCTGGAGATCTCTCGTGGGTGGATTGCCCTCGCGACGCATTTAGTGGGACTTGCGGGTCACTGAAAATGAGATGAGATGAGATGAGATATAACGGCGGGCCCTCGTCCAAGAACGTGACGTTTGACGTTCTAATCCTTTTTCTTCCTTTTTCGATGACATATTTGCCCTCATTTACCGCCGGACCCATTTCGACCGCTTCCGTCTTAATGCCATCAAGCACCTCATTGCCGGCTCGCTAAGTTGACGTATGCCAGCAGTTGTCTCCAATGTTGACCAGTGAATTTTGAACAATTTTCTCAAGAGCGATTTTGAGAAAGTCACAAGACAGCGCATTGCCTTATGGTTAGAAACACCCCTCGAACACTATGACCTAAGTATGATTCGACAGTGGGCGCCGTGCCCGTGTGGGTTTGTGCGTCGACCTATACGCATTAGACTTTCACAGTTTAGGTTCAAATACTAGCACAAGCAACAATTTTGCAAAAATAAAATTGTTCGCGGCTCCACCTCTTTCGAGTCACTGGCAATGCTCAAAGAGATAAACTGTCTAGAAAAAGGTTCTCAATCTTGGCATATGGAGTAGGCATTAAACTGTAAGTCCACTCCACTCGTGAGAGAACAATAGCACGCACAACACGAGTGGTTGCTGAGAGGCTAGGCCCAGATCCACCTCGGAATGTAGCGCCGCCATTATTATTATTATTATTATTATTATTATTATTATTATTATTAAACCTGACAAACTCCTCCAATGGGGCAAAATGTTGCTGTTGATGGCAAAGCTTCTACCTTTCATAATCGTATAAAGAAAATGGGACTTGCCACTTACAAGAGGAACATAAGACAATCCCCACTACTTCGCCCAAGACAATGGCCGATCAGTGTCATTTGAGAAGCAAAACACGGAGCTATATCCTATCTTTTCAGGTTTATAAGTTCAACAGAATGGCTGCTAAATGATTCGTTATACGGAGTTGGGTCACGGGACTGAAGATCGCCATCAGGTCATCTAGGACCTAAGTGAGACGAGGCTTCGGGTCTGTCTTCCCATCAACCGACCTACCTACCAAAGTTGACGATCTCGCATTAAACTTCATGCTCAGCTTAAATGTTTTTTGGCACAACAACCGATTCGTTACTAAATTTACTGAATTCTACCTACCAGCATAATCGAATTCATACCGCACCGGACACACCACTATTTCCGATAAATTTGAGTTCCTTCCCCAAGATGCTGACCTCCTGTACTCCTCTCCCTCTTTAAGAAAAACTTCTCAACCTGCATTTCCTCCAGATCTGACTGGAAGTCTCGCTATCAGATGGTGGACGGTGCAAAGCGCATTTTTACAGACAGATCAAAGATTAACGAAACATTGTAGCGTCTTCCAGGCTAAGCCTTCCATGGCAATAAAAGATTCTCAAAGGCTCAAAACGCTATCATGTATTCGGACAATCAGGCCGCGATTAAATCCTTTAATTGAATCACCTTTTATTCTAAAACCAGTTCAGTTCAGAAACTGCTGGTTTCTTGACGTGTTGACTTATCATTGCAACATTCATCTCATGGGTCTACCGGGGCATAGTGACATCCAGGCAATTGCGAAGTCGACGAACTGACCAGGCGTGGAATCATCTGATCACTCTTACCAACCGCCCATGTCGTTCGCTACAGCTAATCATCTGAAAGGGCACCCAGATGGTCCGAAGGCACTATGCCTCCTAACAAAGCAAAACTTGTCCCATATTTAAATCTAATCTTTCATTCTATGATATCAGAATGGACATGTCATATCTCAAGACTCTTACCGGTGTCATCACAGAACACTGTGCCATTGTCAGACACATCCCAAGATTTGGTGTGCCTCAGAACGACTTCAGGAAAAGCTGCAGGAACGAGGAAGAGGAGAAGACTGTAACACATCTCCACTACATATGCAGTGCACTCTCCACCCACTGGAAAACCTACCTAAGGCCTACTTCTTCCATGACTTGAGTGAGCTGAGCATCAAGCGCATCGGTCAAATGCAGCGCTTCAATACAAGCACTAAAGGATTTAATGAGCAGGAGACACCCCATCCGCGTGGTATCACGATCGGCCCAAGTGTGACAGCTAACCTGCAGTCGGCCACTTGAACCCAACCTCACGAGGGAACAAACAACTAGCGAAACCTGCACGGGACCAAACTTGTTACTGAGGTTGAATAGAAAACTTTGTTGATAAGATTCACTAACATCTTGTTGAAATTGATGGAGGATATTAATGGAAAAACAATCACTACCGACCTCTGGTACAAGCGTGTACTCAAACACACACGTATGCTCACTCATCATTGACGTCAAAACCACACACTGTCCGTCTTAATTCAGTCCTCATTCCATTCCACGACAGCACACATAATCCCGCCGCCAGTGAATCACAAAAAAAAAGAACGCACATCCCCCTGAGAGTGAAAACTTTAAAATCGCAAAAGCAAACTTTTCACTTACAACGAAAGAAGAAGACGAATATCCTCGGGCACTCCTGTGGGCACCATTCTATCTTCGTAACTCCCAGCAGTGCTCCACAAAATCTCATCACGATGCATTATCGTTACGTTTTGGCCTAAACAACAAACAGTCAACAGTCCACATTCGTACATATATCAATCAAATATTGACAGCCAACTTCCACGCACATACCGGAAGTCCAGAGACTCTTGTTGCCGTTGCCGTGCTCCATCTTCAAACAATCAGACTCACTCCCTCTTTGAAATCAACAAACAACATCCGTGCTCCATTAGTCGTCGATCCTCAATTTGGACACATGCACAAATTCCTAACATCCGTTGCCACACCGCCGCCGCGTGCACACTCACGCACATATCAAAGACATTATTCTCCATCAATTTCCCAGCCGCCAACTCCATGCGAATGTCAACCTGTCCGACGACAGGGGACGACACTACCTGCGCTGCGCCCAAGGACTCGCCGGCCCAGCGATGTGCGTGTGTACAAAAGCAAATAATTGTCCACCATTAACATATTACGGATCCACTCCCGCTCCCACGCAATGAGCAAAATTACATCCGACATGTCACGTCCTTCAATCTCTGATATCCTTTGATGGGACGAGGCGGGCGGGGGGTGGGTGGGTGTTCCACATATGAGCGTGTATCGTCGAGACGACAGCACACTAGTTGCGATGTAAACAACGCAACAACAACGGGATGAAATTTATTGGAAAAAGGAGCAACGAACAAGCGAACGAGTCATTCATGGATTGGTCCTGTCGCATGTCCTCCACTCACGGCATTGACGGCGACGGCGGCGGCGGCGGCGGTAGAAGGATGTGTGGTGCGGGTGTATGTTGCGCGACTACTTTCACCGATTTGCACGACTGGCTGATTGAACAGCCAGACAAAATCCACAAAAAAAGGAGGAAAACGGAAAAAAAAACGTGAATTCCCGCAACAAATGTCCTTGGCCCCCATTTCATGTCTTCTATCACAAAACATCCCTGCCACGAGGATGGGAATGTAAAATGTGTGCCACCGGGTGTGGGGTGGTGGTGGATTTTCCTGATTTTTGGAAAATCCTCACCGCATGTGTGGAGTGCGGTCGGTGGTCTGACGGTGGGGTGGGGTATCTGCATATGCACGTCAAATGGGGTGGAAGAAGGATAACATTGACCTAGTGCAAGGATGTTTAGTGCTTTTTTTTGCTTCCCTTTTTTCCCAACCCTGAGAATTCACAGTCATGTGAAAAGGAAAGTCATGTGGGATGGTGTGCTAGGTCAGTGCCCCACACACACATCGCAGCAGAATCGGTGGGGAGGAGGAAACGCAGGATGTGTGTATGTTTACACTGACACGTGTGTCATTTTCTCGTCGAGTGGTTATTATCGAGGGCACTATGTGCAAAAAGGATTCACTTTCGTTTCTAATGTAATGGCCCTGTTATTATGGGCTTTTTGATGTTAAAGGAGTGTTATTAGTCCGAGTCCTTGGTGGGGAAATTGAATTCTCTCTTTTTTTTTGCTCTCTGAGGCCAATGCTGGAGGCTGGATTATTACATTTTCCTAAGTGTAGTGATGGTCACTTCAAAGGAAACGGGCGAGTGGAACGCTGATCAAGGATTAAAAGGTTCTTTTCGGTGGCACGCTTTGGGGTAATAGGGTTATGTTGCGAAATTTGATTGATGTGTGCATGAGTGTTTGGAAGTGTGTGCGTCTCCAAATGGATGAAATAATTAAGAAGTGAGTAATATCTGACATGGAAATGGACACTTACGCCCATTAAAAGGATGGAGCTTTGTTAAGGAAGGCTTTCTGAGTCTGTAAGCAAGTTGGTGTCTGTGTGCGTTAGGCTGGAGTGGGTGGATATGAGAGTGGTAATAGGGTGTCCAATAGAATCAGTTTATTCAGCAGAGTGGTTGAAAATTAAACTTAATTTTCTTATTGATTCTCAATCGTAGATAAGTTGTTAGGCAAGGTGGCACTAAAGTCCGAGGTAGACTTGTGCTTAGCTTCTCAGCGACCTCTCGTTTTGTGCGTGCTATACGAGTGGAGAGGTCCTGCAGTTTAATGGTGACTCCGATCAGCGAGATTTAAAATATTTATCTAGACAGTTATAGTCTTTGAGCATTGTCAGCGACCCGAAAGAGGTGGAGCCGTGAGCAAGACAAGACAGTCTAAGACTCTGAATTTTCAAGCGCACCAGGTCCTTTAAAGGCTTTTTAAATATTAACTTGAGTGATAAGGCTTTTACGAGATAACTGAAAAATGGTAGTTGAGTTGGACAGAAGAAATTGGAAAGAAAAGTTCCAGCAGAAAATTTCATGCAAACAGAAGGTTTGAATATGGTGTGATCAAACATCAAGTAAAGGCAACATGACACCTACATGGAAGAAGCCACATAAAACTCCGCACACAACACACAGCGGACAGCAGGAAAGTTCAATGCGCGAGGAATTATTATTCCTATTTCAGCAATTATATTTTTTGAACATAAATTTGTAAAATAAGCAATTTGATATTATTTATCAAATAGCTATGCTCAAATAGGGTTGAATTGATGAAAAGCAAAAGCCTATGTTCAACGTGACCTCCCCTCACCAGAGGTAAGGGGTCATTTTCAGGTATTTTGATAAAAAGCAGAGTTTTTCCCTAATATCTAACCGCTGCTTTGAATACCGTCAGCTGTTTGTTGCACAGTGGCTCAAATCGATGTTAAGAAGCCCGATATCGAAAAAATGGAGTGCTAATTAATTAATTTAGGGTACAATAAAACCAAATGTTGGTCTAAGTGAGCCGCGGCACTAGCACAACGGCACTTCTCACCTAGTTACATATTGATCCTCCCGAAATTGGACGACCCAGAAATGTGACTAGACAAGGCAGCATAAAGCTCTGAGCGCACCAGTTCCTTTGGACGTTTTAAATATTAACGTGACTAATGAGGCGGGCTTCGAGGCATAGTGGATGTGTGCGTCGACTCCTACGCTCGATGTTCTCTGTTCGATTCCCGAAAAATCACCTAAATATTTTTTCTCGGCTTTCAAGTCACTGACAGCACTCAAAGAGTATAACTGTCTAGAAAAAGCTTCTCAAGATCGCCGATCGGCGTCGGCATTAAACTATAGGTCCCCTCCACTTGTGAGAGAACAATAGCGCGCACAACACGAGTGGTTGCTGAGAAGCTAGGACCAGGTTACCTCGGACTGCAGCGCTGCCATTATTATTATTATTATTAGAGGTTATTATTATTAGAGAGTCGCACCCCCTTGGTGGCGACGGCAAAGAGAAACAGGTCGGCAGAGGTAACTCCAACCGAAACCGATCAGTCTATTGGAGCCAACGCTACCTCCACTTCTGCTGACTCGAACAGGATCAAGAGGAAGAAGGTCTCTAGCTTTCCTGATCCCTCTGCTGATGGCTCTCCCCGCGCACAACGTCCGGATGAAACTAGTGCTGCAACCCTCAAAGGACGCAGCTCTGGCGGACGGAGGTTGAATGACGCGGGAAGATCCACCAACAGAGGTATCCCAACTCCTGTTGGCGACTCCTCCTGCGCGCAAGATCCAAATGAAGCAGGTGCTTCAACCAGCAAAGGTTGTAGCTCCAGTGGATGGAAATTGGCCGATGCAGGCGAAACCGCGAAGAGGAAGAAGGAAAAAACCGAGCGCAAGGAGCGAGAATTGCGGCCCTACAAAAGAGCTGCTATCTCCTCTTTGGCGCTCCGAATTGGAAAAGCTGGCAATGATGACAGTATGACCGACGCGGAGTGCAAACACTGCGAAGATCAACTGTGGGAGCTAGCTACGGCAGAGAATGCTTGCTTTCAAGTGGAGGGCTGTGGTTTGGAAAACGGAACCTTTGTGTTGAAGTGCTCCACCCAGCAAACCCTTGAATGGCTGAGCAAATCTGTGCCGAAAATCCCCCCCCTGGGAACCACAGCTTTTGAGGTTTTCAGGCCGCCAAAACTGACGCGCGCTGTCTGCTGGATTCCGGGGCAACTCAGGAAAACGGCAGATGTGCTGGCGCGATTACATATCCAGAACCCTGGCCTCGAAACCAAGAAGTGGAAAATCTACTCTCATAGGGAGAGTAAGAACCGGGAAAATAAGGACGGTTCTTCTCTCGTTGTGGGTCTAGACGAAACTTCGGTTGAGACCATCCGTTCTAGGTATGACTCCCGTCCCTATCTGCATCTTGGAAGGATTAATTTCCACTTCATTTCCAAGTAGTGCGGATAATGGACGAAAACCACGGTAAACATCAAAATAATTTTTACCCAGATCAACCTTCACCATTCCAAGGATGCTACTGCCCTCCTATGTAGCAGACTTTCCATGGTGAAGACAAAACTACATATCGCATCCATTCAAGAACCATGGGTGTGGAAAAATCGCATCTGTGGTCTTGGTGGCTTGCGAGGTTTCTCACCACTTTATGACGAGCGGTCTGAAAGACCGAGAACTTGTCTTATTGTGCCGAAATTTCTCTCAGCAACCAAGCTTGTACAGTTCTGTGGACAAGACTTGGTTGCTGCAGTTGTAAGCTACGAAGCGAATGGAATGTGGCGTAATTTCGTCGTAGCGTCAGCTTACTTCCCCTACGATTCTGTTCTGCCGCCACCACCAAGAGCGGTATCGGAACTCGTAGAGTACTGTGAAATCAGAAAATTAGGCCTAATCATCTGCTGTGATGCTAATGCTCAGAATACCTTCTGGGGCAGCAGCAAATGCAACAAGAGAGGGAATGATCTTCTGAATTTCTTACTATCGTCTGATTTGGACATCAACAATGTTGGCTCCCAACCAACTTTTGTTACGACAAGGAGACAGGAAGTAATCGACTTAACGTTATCCAACAGATACATTAAGGAGATTACAGACTGGAGGGTTCTGTCGGAAGTGTCCCTGTCAGACCATAGGTACATTGAATTCCGAATCGAATGCGAAACCACAACTTTGCTGAAGAGGAGGAATCCAAGAAAAACCAACTGGATACAGTTTAGGGATGAGCTAGATAATCGTATTGAACCTCTCCCTAAGCTCAGAACGAGACAGAAGGTAGAGAAAGCCGTTCTAGACTTGAACAACACTCTAACCAAATGTTTTGAACTGACGTGTCCAGCTAGAAATACCCCCTGCAGATCACCTGTTCCATGGTGGAACGCAGAACTGCAGACAATTCGCAAGGAAACCAGGAAACTTCTAAACAGATCTCTCAAGACCGACTTGGAAGAGGACTGGAACCTGTACCGATCAAAACAAAAAGAATATAAGAGGTTAATTCGGATATCGAAAAGTGCCTCCTATAGGGATTTTTGTGGAAAGATCGAAACACTCGGTGAAACCAGCAGACTGGTTAAAGTTCTTAAAAGGGACAAACCAACCAAGCTGGAAACACTCAGAAGACCAGACGGTACCTACACTGAGTCAAAAGCTGAAACGCTTAGTCTCATGCTAGAGACTCATTTTCCAGGTAACCGGATTACAACCGGCTCAAAACCATTTCCTATCCCTGGAAGTGAGGATGAGCTGATAAATGTAACACGACGATGCTGGTTTGTTTCATCGCTCGTGGTGACAGATGAAGCTATCAAATACGCAGTCGCGTCCTTCGATGGTTTCAAGTCGCCTGGTACCGATGGCATATATCCAGCCTTGTTGCAAAAAGGTATAGACAAGTTGCTGCCGGTTCTGAAAAGAATCTTCACAGCCAGCCTGGCACTCGCCTATATCCCGACCCCTTGGCGTACAGTTAGGGTAGCCTTCATACCAAAGATCGGTAAGGGGGACTACTCACTCGCCAAGAACTTTAGACCTATCAGTCTAACCTCTTTCCTGCTGAAAAGCATGGAAAGGCTGGTTGAGCTTCATGTGCGCAAAACCGCGTTGCGATTTCATCCTCTGTCTCAAATGCAACATGCCTATCAGCGCGGAAAATCTTGCGAGACTGCGCTTCAAAATCTCGTTGGCAGAATTGAATGTGCACTCGACAGGAAAGAGTACGCGCTGGGCATTTTCATTGATATAGAGGGTGCTTTTGACAATGCGACTTTTGATGGCATGTGCAACTCGGCCAGAGAACACGGTGTAGATGAATCATTAGTGCTTTGGATTAAAGCAATGCTGATGAACAGAACTATTATTGCGGACGCGGACTGTGGCCAGTATGTTATGGCGGGGGTAAACAGGGGCTGCCCGCAGGGTGGTGTCTTGTCTCCTCTGCTATGGTGCATGCTGGTTGACTCTCTGCTCGATGCTCTTAATAGTTCCAACATCTACGCCCAGGCCTATGCGGATGATGTAGCTGTTCTGTCTGTCGGATCATGCCTAGCGGATGTGTGTTCAAAAGGGCAGGCAGCTCTAGACGTGATCGACGATTGGTGTACCAGAAATGGGCTTTCAGTCAACCCTCTTAAAACCGAGGTTGTCCTCTTTACGAGGAGGAGGAAATTGACTGGTTTGACTCAACTGGTACTAAAAGGTGTCACTATCCGCTTTTCCGATGAAGCTAAGTATCTGGGTGTCATTCTAGATAGGAAGCTTCTGTGGAAAAAACACATTGAAACGAAAATTGCGAAGGCACTGTCAGTTTTCTGGCAGTGTAAAGGAATTTTCGGCAAAACCTGGGGTCTATCACCAAAAAGATCCGTTTGGATCTACACGGCTATGATTAGACCCCTTCTCTCCTATGCATCGGTCGTTTGGTGGAATAAGCTTTCGCGTAAATACGTAACTGCTGCTCTCACCAAGCTTCAAAGAACGGTCTGTCTCGGCTGCATGGGGGCCTTCCCTAGCACGCCTGGCTCTGCTCTTGATGCCCTGCTGAACCTCCCCCCCCTAGATGTTCATATCATGGGGTGCACTCTCAAGGCCATCTTCCGTTTAAAAAGAAGTGGTTATTGGTACAACTCGCACTGGAGTTTTGATGATCTTGCGCACCGCATCTCCTTTGACCCCAGTCTTATGGATATGCCGTCTGACGCACGGACACCAGTACTCCTGCTGCGACGAACATACAAAGTCGACTTTCCGTGTACTCAGGACTGGCTCTGGCCAGAATCTGAGCCAGGAAAGGAATGTAGTCGAATTTTCACGGACGGCTCCAAGACCAGTGAAGGATCTGGTGCTGGTGCCTTCGTGGAGAGCGACAACTTTAGACTGCACACCTCGTTAGGCAAATTCGCGTCGGTTTTCCAAGCGGAAACCTATGCGATCCTAATGGCTACGAGCTATATTGTGAAGAATAGGTGGAAGGGGCGAAGTATTTGTGTCTGCAGCGACAGCCAAGCTGTGCTTAAGGCCTTGCTCAACCCTTTAACCACTTCCAGAATAGTTCAGGAATGCAAGTCTTCTCTGAATTTGATCGGTAGATTGAATTCGGTAAGACTTGTCTGGGTTCCCGGGCACCACGGGATCACGGGAAATGAGATCGCTGATGAACTTGCTAGGCGAGGATCAGATGAGGCTTTCTCAGGACCTGAACCTACGCTGGGACTGCCCGCGTCCTCGGTTAGGGCTTCCATCGATGGTTGGACTTTTCGAGAGCACAACCGCAGGTGGCATGACTCTCCAGGATGTAGACAGACCAAGCGCATGCTCCCCAACGTCTGTAAGAAATCCGCGGCTTTCTTGTTATCTCTTAACAGAAAAGACTGCAGACAACTTATTGGCGTACTAACGGGGCACTACACTTTCGCCAAACACCTAAGTGTGCTTGGCCTAAGTGACGAAACCCTCTGTGACGCCTGTGGAGAAGACGATGACACTGCAGAGCACTTCCTCTGCCATTGTCCCGCCTTTGCTCGGATCAGGTGGCAGTTATTCGGCGCTGATGAGGTGAGAGCTGATGATGTAGGCTCCTCATCACAGAAGCGTCTGCTGGTCTTCCTTCGGAAGACCAGGAAATTTCAGTAAAAGTAGGTTGCTGCCTGGTAGTACAATGGACCAGTTTTGAGTCTGAGTGCTCCAGTGTAGTGTGACAAAAACCTACGA
Organism: Myathropa florea; assembly: GCA_930367185.1. Classification (NCBI taxonomy): domain Eukaryota; kingdom Metazoa; phylum Arthropoda; class Insecta; order Diptera; family Syrphidae; genus Myathropa; species Myathropa florea. Next base: position 114,332,804 of record OV884002.1, on the reverse strand, counting down.
CAAAAAAAAAAAAAAAAAAAAAAAAAAAATTATTAGAGGTGTGACGGATATCCGGCAAGTATTCGGTACCCGGCCTATCCGGCTTCTTTTCTAATATCCGGCCGGAGCCGAATAGTCTTTTGATATCAGGCCGGATACCGGACAGTCGTTTTTTTTTCAGTAAAAAACAACAAAATAAAAAAACATTTACTGACTACCAAGCCCAAGGGTCACATTCCGTTCAAAATAAACTGTTTTGAGATATAAGTCAAGCTCTTTGGCGGTATTTTTTGGTAGAAAACTCAATCTGACTTGCCTTCCGCAACCTCTTCAAAAATTTCCCAAAAACTTTGCTGTATAGAAAGCAAGAATATCTTGTGGAGGAGAAGGAACAAAGCATGTTTAAGTTGGTTTTACTTGTACCGGTCTGATTTGAGTAACTATTGTACTTTTAATTTGGGTAGATATCCGGCCGCCGAATATTCGGCTATCCGGCCCAGCTGCAGGCCGAATATTCGGTATCCGGTATCCGGCCAAATCACTATTCGGTACAACTCTAATTATTATTATAAACTACTTTCCTTGGAATTGACATTGAAGGAATATGACGCCAAATCATCTTGACCATCTGTCAATTCTTTCATCCTCAATTAAATGAAGTTGAAAGCATTTTTAAACACCCAATCAAGTAAGTGTCAAGTAAGTTTAGGTTGTATTAACAAAGAAATGCTTGAAACAGACGTACATTAAAATGCGTCCAACTAAATTAAAGAACATGGCTTTATATGTAAGTGGACACATGCTGCACAGACAAGCATCGATCCAAGTTGTCTTTATTTCTAATTTTGATGCAATCCGCATGTAGTAGATCAGCAATTTGGTACGCATCAATGCATGCAGTATTCCCGCACACGACTGGATGGCGCAGTTGGTTAGGTGCCTGCCCCAAGTTCGAGGGGTCCCAGGTTCGATTCCGAAATCGGTCCAGTCGCCATTTGCCGTTGGGATCAAATTAGCGGCTCTGGAATAGGTTGCTACCTGGCAGTACAATGGACCAGTTTTGAGACTGAGTGCTCCAGTAGTGCTTCTAAAAGCCTCAAAAAAAAAATAAAATTCCCGCACATCTGCTCCAGGTTTAAGACCCGTCAGGTTGACATACAGATTATGATTTCCTCTACTCATTTCAATCAATTGAAGCTTAAAATCAAGCAGTTATAACCAGGGCTCGAATTTTTATGCGCTAAAAAACACAAAATATGCACATAAAATGAAAAAATATGCGCTTAAAAAGTAAAAATACACTGTGAAACAACAAAAAGACGTTGAAAATTTAAAAAAAAGCTGTCTTTCATTTAACAACAATAACAGAAAAACTTCAAAAATAAATAGGCAATCATAAAATAAAACTAATTTCATTGAAAACAAAATTAAAATATTACATGTTAGTCTCATTTAAATAAGGTACTAATTGTCGAAATTCATTGATTATGCTTTGATTACACATACCAAAAAGGGTTTTTTAAAATTTTCAAAAAGAAAACTGAAAATCTGGAATTGTGTTCAGTGCGGGCAAGTTGTAAAGTAAAATTTTTAAGGTGCGTATGCACGTTTTTCAAAGTAAACATTTTAAAAATTACGAAAATATGAACTAAATATATGCTCTAACAATTAAATGTCATTTTAAAGGAAATCAATTGATTCGAAAAACTATATTGTTTATTTACTTTTATCTTTATCCAAAAAAATATGTATTAACATAGAAATCCTAGCCCTGGTTATAACGATGTCTAGCAGCAAGATGTCTATTTACGTAGCGAGAGAACATTACATAAGTTATAATAATAAAGGCGGCCTTAGAGTCCGTGGACTTGGGCATAGCTGCTCAGCAACCACTCGTATTGTGCGTGCTATGATTCTCTCACGACTGGAGGGGACTTACAGTTTAATGCCGACTCCAAACGGCGAGATTGAGAAGCCTTTTCTAGACAGTTATACTCTTTGGGCACTGTCAGTAACTCGAAAGAGCTGGAATCGTGAACAATTTTTTTGAAAAATTGTTTGTCTGGACTGTGATTCGAACCCAGACGTGAAAGTCTAGTGCGTATGAATAAACGTATAAACTCATACGGCCACGAAGCCCGTTCTTTAACTGACTTGCCTTCGAACTGGAATTTAACAAGAGTTGATGCGAGTGCGAAAAATGGGAGTAATATTCCTAGTGTCTTATTGCACATATTCCGAAAAGCACGATGTTCTGCGAACAAACGATGGTCCTGTTTTCGTTCCGGATTGTTCATGCCCTGCACCCCTGAACTTTTCCGCAAAGTAAGTCTACAGATTCCGCGCGATTTTTGGTCCTGTTCAACCACGAACTGTATGGGCTGTGAAGCGACATGAGTCTGGCCAGGCGTCTACGGATCCAACGCCTAAGATGGCTAGGCCATGTAGAGCATATGGACAACTTAGCTCCGGCCCGAAGAGTCTTCGACTCTGAGCCTGTGAGGCAACGCAACAGAGGACGTCCACGAACAAGGTGGCGCACACAAGTCGAGGGGGACCTCGGCCGGCTTGGTGAGCCAAACTGGAGACAGCTGCCGAGGGATCGTGCTGGCTGGAGAGGCATGTTGAGTGAGGCCCATTTCCATCTGGGACTGTAGCGCCCTAAGAAGAACAAGAAGAAGTCGACAGATTCATTGTCTAAAGTGGCTAGACCAAGTAGAGCATATGAAAAAAAGGAATTAAACTTTGACACGCTGTGACGGACTGAGAGCGTTTGAATTTTAAACCCAAAAAGACTAAGAGCAAAAATTTAAAGGGACAGACCAAGAACTGAGACAGTTTTTGGAGACTGGTTTTGAATAGAACATCACAGGACAAGTCCGCACTTTGCTCTTTCCATCCTTCACTTGTCCATCTAAAAATATCTGCTACGCCCACTCGCGCTCGACTGACGTCCATTGATACCTGCTCTAAACCGCCCACTTTACACGAAATCCTTGTCAAGTAATTACCCTTCCTTTAGTGCTCATCAACCAACCCACCCAACGACGACGGGCCATTTTCTTTCTCACTCGCCCCGACCCGACATCGTCAAAATCTACATTTCATTAGGAAATCCTTACCCATCTCATCCAGCGTGGAATCATAATGGTGCTACAATCTAAATTACAATTTTTAATTGAATTAGCAAAACGAAGGAAGAACCCAGCGAGGAATCGCAAAGGAACAACCCTCGTCTAAGTGAAGTGAAAGCGCAAAGAGAACAAGAAATCCACTTACCCTGAGCCTAACTAGCAAGGATCATCATCCTTTCCTTTCATCCTTTCATTAATTATGATAAAATAAAATGAGAAGCAGAAATGTAATGAAAATTTCCTCTGGCTCCTTTCAGCGGCCATTAAAAAGCTTACTTACATTTAAATTACACGAGGCACAACAACCCACAATAAGCCACCCACTTCCACAGCTCTGCTCAACATCAACAACACAGCAGAACAACAAAATACAACATCAGCAGCAAAACATCCGTCGTCGCTGTCGTCGTTCCCGTCGCCTGCCCCGCACTCCACCGCTTCTGACAGAGCTTAGTTATGATGATAATAACAAGCAAAGGATATGGCGATATCTTCGCCGTCCATGTCCACCCCTTTCTTACTTTTTTGTGCGCTCTCCGTTAATCCAGACATTTTAACTTGAGCGCAGGATGCCCCTCCTCCGTGAGGCGAAGGTATCGTGCAAAAAGTTGAATGAATTTTTGTGGAGGTGTCTGTGGCTGTGTGTGCGTCTCCCCCCACCCGCATTCGGGCTTTTGTATGTGCGTTAAAGGGATACCAAGCACTAAAATGGAATCTCTCATAACTTGGAAATTAACACAACGACGCGACGCAGCGGTCGAGATGAGGAGCTCTCTGTCGCTGCCAGTGAAACCAGTGAAACACGAATATGCGGGTCGAATGGCAAAGGAGAGCAACAAAAATTCAACCCAAGCGCGGCTACGGCTAAAAACTCGAGTGTATCCCGCCATCATCGTCGCCAGTACACAACACTCTACCCACACTCCGGGCTTTTCGCGGGCCATTGTAGTATTGAGTTTGTTTTGCCTTCCCTTTTAATCCATTAAAACAACAAGCGCGTAATTTAATATTCCCATTAAGCCGCCATTAGATGAAATGCAGGAGGAGGTGCTCTCTCGCTCTGGCGCAGAGTGCCTGGTGCCGGGGAAGGATAATACGGTCGAGTGGAGACGATTCGATGTCGATGGTGTGGTGAATGATTGAGAGGAAGTTTTCGGTGGCGATGGTGGTGTGCGTTTAACAGACAACAACCCCTTTCATTATGGCATCGGCTTTTGTTTCACATCCCACCAGTGAGTGTCCCGTGTCCTGGACAGGCAAGGGACTCCTAGGGTACGAGAGTATTGTGTGAAATTTTCGCAAAAATTCGTTACGGATGCAAATTCACAAACCACACTCTAGCGGAGATAAAAAGAAAGTGATTGAATGGGTTTCGGGGAAAATGGGATCAAGGATGAGGAGATCCTTTTGTTTCGAGACAATTGGATGAAAATAATTAGAGCAAGATTGTGGGATACAATGCTCCCTGCTGGTTGTAGTAGTCTGTTGGGTTGTTGCATTCAGGTGTGGAGATGTTTTTGTGCAACAAAGACTCATTTGTGTGGGAGTTTCAAGAATTTACATGCGGCTTCTGTTGGAAGGGCACTCGTTCTTGCATGGGTATGAATGCGAATTTGATTTTCAAAGTCAAATCCGCACCAGTCTGTGGCTCTTCGAATTTGTGAAACCTACAGCTTTGGGTCATTTCGCATATTGTAGGTATGCCGGAAGCAGAAGTGGTTGTTTGGATGACATTTGTAATGGCAGTGAAAGTATGACCCAAAATTATCGACTGAAATCTGGAACGGTGGATGGGGCGTTATGAAAAAAACTCTGATGTACATAAGAAGAAAGCATTTGTCGTTTTATAAGTCTCCTTACATTTTTAATGAACTTTCACAACTCTCATTCATTCTTAAAATATGTACATATGCGTAGTGATATGTAGTTTTCCAACGGGATATGTGGATCTTTGAAATCGATATCGAGTTTTTTGAATAAAGGGTGGCCCAACGAAAACGCATGAACCTGCATAATTTGCCCTTGAATTGAGTTAGTGGACTTTTGAACTATTGAAAGTTGTTTCGACATGAATCTTGAAGATCTGAAAACGCAGTTTTGTGGGTTGATCAAATGCATAGAACCAAAATCATGCTCTACAAAACTTTTATTCTGCCAATCCTGCTATATGGAGCACTAGGCAAAACTGCGAAAGCTGGACACTAAGCAAAACTGCGGAGCTAATTCTTGGTGCCTTCGAAAGACAAATTCTACGTCGGATATATGGTCCCGTCTGCGAGGAAGGCAATTGGAGGAGAAGACACAACCGCGAACTCTATGAGCTGTATCAGGATGTGGATGTAGTCCGGAAGGCAAAAATTCGTCGACTGCACTGACTCGGCCACATCGAGCGCATGGACAGCTAAGAGGGTCTTCGAATCCGAGCCTCCTGGTTCGAGAAGGAGAGGAAGACCGAACCTCCGGTACAAAGACCAAGTCATCGCGGACGTAAGACAGCTTGGTCTTGATGACTGGAAGCAGCGTGCCCAGGACCGTCAGCGATGGAAAGCAGTGATATATCAGGGTCAGACCCTATATGGGTCGTAGACCTGCTAAGAAGAAGAAAGAAGAAGATCAAATGCATAGAGAAAAGAGGTATCAAGGTATCGATTTATGTGCAAATTTCGAGATATCAAAGATTCAAGATTTCAAAGTCTATAATTTTCATACATAAATTCCATGCTGTGATCGACCACTCCATACGATGATGAGTGTTATTTAAGATCCATTTTAACCCCCAAATGCCCAACAGCAATGCACACACACTGACAGCAGGCATCAGTACTGAGTGGGTGTGATAGAAGGGATTCCCTGTGTTGGATAAACTTGGATAGAGATAAAGGTAAAGGGTGGTCCAACGAAAACGCACGATGATAATTGTAAATAAAACAAAAACTTTTCAAATTTTTTATTATGACAGAAGGATCTATTACAATTACGTGTGAAACAAAATATCGACCAAATGCTCGCCACGGCTTCGATGGCATACCTCTATCCGATGGTCCATATTTTCAATGACTCTGAGACATAATTGAGGTTCAATGTCGTTAATGTGCCCAATTATCTCATCCTTTAGCTCTTGAATTATTCTTGGCTTATTGACGTACACTTTTTCTTTCAAATATCCCCAAAGAAAGAAGTCCAACGGTGTCAAATCACATGATCGTGGCGGCCAATTAACATCGCCACGACGTGAGAAAACACGGCCATTAAATTTCTCGCGCAAAAGAGTCATTGTTTCGTTGGCTGTGTGGCAAGTGCCTCCATCCTGTTGGAAGCACATGTCGTCCAGGTCCATATCCTCAATTTCTGGTCACAAGAAGTCTGTTATCATCTCGCGATAGCGAACACCAATCACGGTAACTACTTGGCCGACCTCATTTTCGAAGAGGTAAGGCCCGATGACGCTCGCCCATAAACCGCACCAAATAGTCACTCTTTGTGGATGCATGGGCTTTTCAACAAGCACTCGTGGATTCTTATTTGCCTAAATGCGGCAATTCTACCGATTGTGGACACATTTGGTCGATTATGCTGACCAAAAAAATCACGAAGTGCACGAAATGCATTTTGATTTGAACGCCCATTTTCGTAAAAGTCTTCAACAATTTTAACGCGCTGCTCAATTGTGTACCTCTTCATGGCTGAATTTGTCAAACACTGAAACAAAGAAATCCCAAATTAAGTTGGGCAAAAAAACTTGACGTTAAGGTGTGACTCACAGTTAACATCGTGCATTATGGTTGGACCATCCTTTCGTAGAGATCACAAAAAGCCTTAACAATAATAATAATAATAATGGCGGCCCTACAGTCCGAAGTGGACCTGGGCCTAGCTTCTCAGCAACCACTCGTGTTGTGCGTACTATTGTTCTCCCAGGAGCGGATTGGACTTACAGTTTAATGCCGACTCCGAACGGCGAGATTGAGAAGCTTTTTTTCTAGACAGCCGTGAAAAAATGTTAGATGTTTTTTTCGAGGTTCGAACCTTAGACCTCGAGAGTATAAGTCGACGCACCTACCCACAACGCCACGGCGCCTTCCATTGGAAGCTAGTTGGTACTTGGAATATCGTGCCTCTGTAGTTGTCCACTGAAATTTGGTAAAGAGATGATTTTGCCTACATGCATCTCTTATTAGAGGTGTCAGTAAATGAGTTACCAGCCTTGATGGAGCATTTAAGTCTATTCTTTGTCAGTCTGGACAAACTGAGAAGTCTGACATGGGCGTCAAAATTTGTCTTGAGATGTCATATACGAGTAGCATAAAAATCGACCAGAAAATGTTGATTTGGTTCTAGTAGGTCTTTTTTTTTTTCGTAGGTCTAATTCAAGTCTGGTGTGACATTATTTATTTGATGCACTTTACAACTTGGCTTCTGGCAGTCAATTGAGACGAAATTGCAAATCCTATAGAAGATTCGGAGTCGATACTGAGAATTTGGAAAAGTCATTTCTGCGGACTTTTAAACGTCGGTGAGGACACAAATACCGCTGTCAGGCAGAATGTTCCACTCAACACAACGGACGATGATAGAAGAGAATACCGTCCCCCCGACCTAGACGAAGTCAAGATAGCGATATGGAAACTGAAGTCTAACAAAGCTGCTGGTGCAGATAGTCTGCCAGCTGAAATGTTTAAAGCAGCTGGAGATGATCTGGTAGGGCGCATGCACCAACTCATCTGTAAGATAGGGTCGGAGGAAAGCATGCCCGATGAGTGGAATCTCAGTATCATTTGCCCGATCCACAAGATAGGAGACCTCTTTGACTGCGCCAACTATCGGGGGATAAGTCTCCTTAACATCGCCCATAAGATATTTTCTGCCATTCTGTGTGAACGCCTGAAACCTTTCGTCACCAAACTGATCCAAAGTATCTATTAGTGTGGTTGCAGGTCGGGGAAGTCCACCATCGATCAAATTTTCACACTGCGGCAGATCCTGGAGAAGACCCAAGAAATGCAAATCGACACACACCACCTATTCGTCGATTTCACGGCCGCTTATGACAGCGTGGAGACGAGCTATACAATGCCTGCCTAGTTTTTACATTTCTGCCGAACTCGTCAGACTGAGCAGGGTGACGATGGAGAACTCTCGCTGCTTCATCAAGGTCGCTAACGAACTCACCGAGACCTTTAATGTCAAAAAAGGTTTTAGACAAGGCTGTTATGCTGTGCTGTCATGTGATTTCTTTAACATCGTTGCTGAGAAGATCGTGCAAAACTCACTGGCCAACACAAGAGGCACGATCTTCCAAAAGTCCGTTCAACTGCTAGTTTACGCGGATGACATTGACGTGATTGGGCGAACACAACTAGCCGTCAGTGAGGCGTTTGCTGGCATTGAAACGGAAGCGGCTAAAATGGGTCTGGCGGTAAACGAGAGCAAAACCAAGTACATGCTGTCATCGAGAAAGGACGCACAATATCGACGACTTGCCCAGAACGTCATCATTGGCAGCTATAACTTTGAGGTACTTAAGGACTTTGTCTACCTTGGCTCCACAGTAAACAGTACAAACAACATCCACACCGAGATCAAACGCAGAATAACTCTTGTCACGTTGTTTTTCTGGACTCAAAAGGCAATTGAGTAGTAGAGCCCTATCTCGGAAGACCAAGCGGACTCTATACAAGACCTTGATCATCCCAGTCCTGCTGTACGGTGCAGAGGTATGGACAATATCCCAAGCGGATGAACAGTCTTTTGATCTTTTCGAGAGAAAAGTTATGCGCGCGATCTTTGGACCTGTTTGCGTTGATGGCATTTGGAGGAGAAGATTCAACCACGAACTGTATGGGCTGTACAGCGACATGAGTCTGGCCAGGCGTCTACGGATCCAACGCCTAAGATGGCTAGGCCATGTAGAGCGTATGGACAACTTAGCTCCGGCCCGAAGAGTCTTCGACTCTGAGCCTGTGGGACAACGCAACAGAGGACGTCCACGTACAAGGTGGCGCACACAAGTCGAGGGGGACCTCGGCCGGCTTGGTGTGCGAAACTGGAGACAGCTGGCGAAAGATCGTGCTGGCTGCAGGGGCATGTCTGAGTGAGGCCCAGGTCCACCTCGGAATGTAGCGCCCTAAGAAGAAGAAGAAGAAGAATAGAAGATCGTCTTATGTTACCAGTTTTTCATCATATCAGTTGCTTTGTCTGTAATACTTGCAAACAGGTGTTTTGCATTTGGTATTGCTGTCACGGAACCCAAGGCTTTATGTCGATGTCCACTAGCGACAAAGTCTGAGGAGATTATTATTTTTTTATGCATCTGGAGAAAGGCACATGTTCGCTCACAATTACATCCGAAGCATATGTCAATTATGGCAAGAAAAGACTCATCTCTAACTTCTTCTTTCTTTTGGTCGCTGCAGTCCGAAGTTGTCTAGTTTTAAAGCAACCACTTGTATTGTGCGTGATATTGTTCTATTAGGGGATCAACTCCAAAAACCAAAATTATGCACCTTTTTTGACAGTTGACAAGAAGGCACCCTTAATATGAAAATTGGAGTTAAGAAACCGATTTGAACCACCTTCAACCTTCGATGCAGGAGTCGACACACTTACGTACTATGCCATGGTAGACACTCCCCTAGTTAAAGGGGTAAAAAACCGTGTGCCATAAGCCGCGGATAGATCTCATAGGACCTGTGTGTCCAGAAATGAAGGATCACTACGCTATTTAAGGCAGTCTTAATTTTTGCGTTCCTAGCGCCAAACAGATTGATGGATGAATAGCTCCCAATTATTTATTCACGCATTTTTTTAAATTCTTTTGTCAAAGTTTCCCTCGTGGATGTCAAAAGTCAAGGCCCATTGATTCATACGAACCCTAAGATATTTCATTCAGCAACATTGTTGTGCTTCACTGCCACATCATCTCTCAAAGTCTCAATGACTTTTGTCGCATCCTTCAAAAATTCAATCGCCTCCATTACCATCATCAGATCCGAAATGCGCCATCATGTGCAGCTCACCTGCCCGCGTCTGCCATTGATTATCAAAGTCACTCCAAGTTTCCAATTACATCTCGTTCGAGAACCCTTTTCCACCGCCCACACCAGTCCCCAGCCCGCCTCCATTAACCCCATTTGCATAGAAATGAATACAAACATAAATACAAGAGGGAGCGAAGGGAAAAAAAAAAATAGCGCAAGCGGCTTGAGAAACGCGAAACCAAGAAGGAACCAGCGCTGAAAAAAATCCACCAAAAAGAATCCTTCAGAAAACTTTCTCATTTAAATTTAATGAAAATGTCCTTCTTCCTTTTTCGTTTGCGTATTCCTTTCTTTTTCATCGTTTTTTTTTTGTTTCTTCTGAGACTGTTGAAGAAGGCAACAAAGCCAAAGTGGGAGATGAGGGAAAAGCAAGAACACCATCAGCCCAGCACAGGGGAGCCGGAGCATTTGAAGAATTCTTAATATATATCCTTTTCCCCTTTTTTACTTGTCTAACCCAACTGTCTTACTCCTTCACTCCTTCATTTGCACTTCTTCGTGGTACTTATACTTGTACAATCACTCCCACCGCCCACCTCCGCTCCTGTCACCCGCGCCTCGGTCGCCCACGAACTGTTTATCCTCATTTCATTGATTATGATGGTGTGCGTTCGTCTTGGTGGGTCTGTGCTGTTTTGTTTTTTTTTGTGTTCGTCTTTCCTTCATCGTCATCATCATCATCATCAGGATATGCAAAGCAGCCCTTTCGTTTACTTTCTCTCCACAATCAGGACGAAATATATTTCCACTCTGTAGTCGTACACATTAAGCAGGCGGCAGCGGCGGCGGTGGTGGCTGTGGCGGTGGCGGTAGATGGCGACGGCGGACGGGGGCAGTCTTCTTTCGTGGTGTGTGCGTCCTTTTCTCTTCGTTTTGTTTCCTCTCCTTTCTTTTAATTCGAACTTTTCTTATGAAACCATCTTGATGGAGTTTGTGTTGGTGATTATACCACCGGCGATGTAGGATGGCGGGAGGCAGCAAGCAGCAAGCACCCAGCGAGCACCCAGCAGAGGGCAGAATGAAAAGCGTCCTTTGAAGTTCGGTTTCTCACAAAGGAGAGAAGCCAGCGAGCCGTGTGTAACCAACCTGAGCTCACGACCTGGCCCTGTACAAAAGGATATGAATGCCGGCGGTCGGTGGCGGGGTGCACGGGCGGTCGGGTTTGTCGTGGGTGTTGGTTCGCCCAACAAGCAGTTCTTCGCTGTGGATATACATTTTTTTTCTCTCCTGTTTTGCAATTTTAAATAATTTTTCTCTATGTCTACTCATTTGCGTCGCTCGGTCCCGATGTCCCTGTGTTGGTGAACGGAATTTGAATATATATGACACGGAGCACAGAACTGTGGAGATTCCTGTAATGAATCCTTACGGGATCATGATGTAATGTAAGAAGAATTTTAAAATTAAGAAAACGAACTGTATGTAGAACAGGATAGGCATGTATAATAAGGAAGTTGATACATGGAAGGATATCGCGGGGATCGCGGGAGATGCGAGTCTCTGCGGTACGATGGCGGGGGGTGGTTTCTGTTGGTTGGCTCGAAAGGGGTGGCACACGGTATTTCTTTTTTTTTTCCTTTCTTTGAGTTTCGTTATCCTTTTTCACGTGGGCATGTAAGACAGACGTTACGCCAAGGGACGTGTCTTTCGATTTTATAACACTTGATGCAAATTAGGAAGGAGAAGTCACATTAGGCACACGGAGATGGCGGTGGTTTGAAGGTGGATGCTTTATTTTTGGCATCAGTGGTCTCTTAACTCTTCTCTGATGGGATTTCCGTATGCAAATGGAGATGTGTCTTATCCTCAAGCTAAGAGCAAGACCGTGTGTGATGGTCTCCCAAGGAGGGTGCTTGGAGATGGAGTGCACCTCAGAGAAATCGCATTTTTAAAACTAATTGTTGGAAACTAAAGAAAGATGTGAATTGCTAACCAGCAAGTAGAGAGTTTTAAAATTGTCTATGGCCAAGCGGGCGCCGTGGCCGTGTGGGTTCGTGCGTCGACCCATGCGCATTAGACTTTCACAGTCTAGGTTCGTTTCCATTTTTCATTTTTCAAAAAAAAATTGTTCACGGCTCCACCTCTTTCGAGTTACTGACAATGCTTAAAGAGTATAACTGTCTAGAAAAAGCTTCTCAATCTCGCCGTTCGGAGTCGGCATTAAACTGTAGGTCCCCTCCACTCGTGAGAGAACAATAGCACGCACAACACGAGTGGTTGCTGAGAAGCTAGGCCCAGGTCCACTTCGGACTGTAGCGCCGCCATTATTATTATGGCCAAGCTAATTCTTGAAGCTGATAAAATGGTCTGTGGTGATGATTAAATTATTCTTTGAAAATTAAGGTGAAATTCTCCCGACTGAGACCATCTAAAATGAAGAATATCTTTGGGGAGAAGATGTTGAATTTTATGTGATTACATGAAGTGCTTCTCTTGGTTTTGATATTGTCGTTGATTGTCGTGAGTTATAGGAATTGTATCTCGATTTTGGATGAAATGTTGAGATTGAAAGATTCACCGTGGGGCATCAGCATAGTGTTGTGTTGATGGTGGCAGTTCGATTGACTTAGCAGAATCGGCGGGTCTTTCAAATTAAAAAAGTACAGTGGAATAAGAATAGGTCAAAAAGATGAACGAAATTTCTCCCATTTTTCTGTTGGGCGAAAGATATATGCAGTTCTTATGTATGGCTATATGTTCTTCATTAATTAAGTTGCGATGCTAAGATAGATGAACAATTCGAAAAGATGAACGAGGCCTGTTTTATATCTGTTCATCTTTTTGAGATTTTATTTATTTATTTTATTTTATTTGTGTTCGCAGTGTAGGGAATAACGCAAACGAGCAAGTTCGGCGAGCATGTTCGTCGTTTAGGGTTACCTTTAAGATAAAAATTCAGTAAATTTGATTATTTCTCAGACTAGATACCTATGGAGGGTCTGAGCCGAAGCTTCTACTGTCTTAGTTAGATAAATCAAATCCCAACCAAGTGTTCTCGGTGTTCTTTGGCCAATCAATAAGAAAAGAGAACCACTTTGATTGCGACAATCATTGAGGGATAAGTCTGCTTTACATTGCCTATAAGCTCATCTCTGCAGTAGAAACCGAGATTAAACGCCAAATTACTCTTGCCAATCGTTGATTCTTTGGGCTCAAGATGCAATTGAGCAGTAGAGCCACCTCTTAGCGGGCCAAGCTGACTTTGTTGGCGTTGCCGTCTGCCGAGTATAACACATTGATCACCCCTGTCCTGCTCAACAAGAAGTTTGAGTATGTTTTGTTTCGAGTAGTAGTGCAAATTTTAGCTCCGATTCTCTTTAATAATTGTACGAAATATAGTCGCCCTAAAATTCGCAGCTGTTGTTAAAGTCGTACACTACAAGATCTCTGTGCTACATCATCAAGCCTATTGCAGAAATAAATTACTTTCATTATTAAAATCAATTTTTTTCAAAGTACGAGCAACTTGAGGGATAATGTCGTCCGGTACCAGAACTAAAACGTCTCAAAACGCACAATTGAGTGCTACTCCATCGAGAGGGAATAACATCGATGCGGCTGAATTGTGGTCCCGCATCGACAAACGTTTATCCGCCTTCACCGAGGAAATCAACATCAAACATTTAACGGCTATGTAGGAACGAGTACTCAGCAAAATAAATGAGATTGAGTCCGATTTAGTTCGTAAGGTCACTGAGCTACAAAGTCAGTGTAATGAACTACAAGGCCGTGTTGACTCTCTGGAGAGATCTCAATTCAGCTCTGATGCTGTACTAGTTGGAGTACCGGCTACTAATGACGAAGACCTTGACGAAATTTTCAAGAAATTGTGTTCTTCGATTAGCTTACCACCTCCCCCCGAAGAAAATATTTCGGTCTAGACCGAGCAACACTGGTAAGCGATTACCGTATGACGGCACAATAATTCTAAAATTCGTCGATTCCCACGACAACAATAATGTCCTGCGACACTGCTTCAATAAGTACAAACAAACCAAAAAAGGTCTCTCTCTCCTTGATGTTGGAATACCATCGGAAAGCAGAATTTTTGTCAATGTGCCACTAAAAAAAGGATTTCGATTTGGCACTCGTAGGGTTGGCAAATTGGGGTAGTTTTCATTCAACTGGCTGGTGTAATCTTGAGGTTTGTTCATCTGGGTGCATTGAATGTTGTAAATCGCATACTTCCATAATACACAAAAAAAAATTAATCCCTTTTCTGTCAATCCATAATTTCTCCCAATTTCTGTCGATTTCAGCAGACTCCTTTCTCTTCAATCGTTTTGACTTTGTGTAGAGCGTTCAAGAGAGATTCGTAATCATTGTATAGTCATTACTTAGGTTCATAGTTCTGTTGTCTTCATCATCATTATCATCATCGGGGCGACAACCGGGATCCGGTCCTGGCCTCCATCAACAATCTCTCCAGTCAACCCGATCGCTCGTCGACGCCATTCAGCAGCGCACCCCAAGACTTCGGGCGTCCTGGTCTACGCCATCTGTCCATCGTAAGCATGGTCTACCAAGGCGACTGAATGGCGCAGTTGGTTAAGTGTTTGCCTTAAATTTGAGGGGTCCCAGGTTCGAATCCCAGTGAAATCAAAATAAATACACTTTTATCCGGTTTTTCAAATCTGGTTCAGTCACCATTTGCCGTTGGGATCAAATTAATGGCACTATCAGTGGTAGTAGTCTGACTGTGGGTATCACAATGGACCAACATGATCTGGTGAATTCACTAGCAGCCCCCTAACCTAGCTAAACCTATAATCTACCACTCGGTCGTTTACAATAAAATGAACTACAAAAGACTTTCCTTCGCTCATGCGAACTACAGTCCCTGGCCATATTGTTAGACGCACTGTAGAATTTGTATAATTGTTAGATTATACGCAATATTTTTAACTTTTAACGTTACAGAAACTAAGATCACTGCCGAGATGAGATTTCTTCGTGATGCTGTGGGAATTACTCCCCGAGATAGAGTGAGAAACACGACAGTGCACGAGGAACTCAACGTTGCGCAGCTGCTTCTTCGAACGGAAAGGGCTATACTTCGATGATTTGGTCACGTGGCAAGAATTTCCCCATCATCACGGCTTCCGAGGCGTGGCTTTAATGCGATTCCGTCAGGTAGGCGAGCGCTTGGCAGACCCAGGACAAGATGGTTGGACCAAGTCAAACCACTCGCCTGGTTGCGCTTGAACATAGCTCCTGATGAGTTAAAGTCGATGGCGGAGGATCGAGTGGCCTGCGTTGTCCCGATCTTAATTCTTGTCACTCTATCAGCTTTGAGGTAGATCGCATGCTGTTCGTGATCGTAGCGTCTCGTCCTGCGTCACATACGGGGCCAACAATTCTCCGTAAATCTTTTCTCTCTACCGCTATGACATCGAAGTGTCTTACTAAGCACCCAAGTTTCAGATCCATATGCGAGTACTGGTAGGACCATCGCCTTGTACAGCAGCAGCTTAGAGGTTAGGGTTATAATAATAATAATAATGGCGGCGCTACAGTCCGAGGTGGACCTGGGCCTAGCTTCTCAGCAACCACTCGTGTTGTGCGTGCTATTGTTCTCTCACGAGCGGAGGGGACCTACAGTTTAATGCCGACTCCGAACGGCGAGATTGAGAAGCTCTTTTCTAGACAGTTATACTCTTTGAGCATTGTCAGTGACTCGAAAGAGGTGGAGCCGTGAAAAAATGTTTGATGTTTTTTTCGAGATTCGAACTGACGACCTCGAGCGTAGGAGTCGACGCACCTACCCACTACGCCACGGCGCCCGAGGTTAGGGTTAGATCTTTGGATTTGAAAAGCCTTGACAGACTATAGTGGGTTCTGTTGTCTCCACTTTTGAAAAAATCTCATTATCAGCTTTTTACGTGATTTATTCACCAGGGAGTTGCTGACTTTGATATACGTTTTGCCAGAGGTCAAGATAGATTGGTGATAGGGTGCCCTTGCGACCGGGTCGCGCTTCTCTGTGACCACCAGTTGGGTTCGTTGTGCCCTAGAGAGGGCAAATGCGCAAACCACTTTTACACTGCAGATTCTGATAAAGTTTCCGTAAATGGGGGACATTTTATTCACTAGCTGCGCATGGTTCTTCAACTTGTCACCCAAATTCAACAGCTTTCGCTGTTCAACAGAGCATCTAAGGGTGTCAATACGATTCCCTCAAAGCGAGTGTCTAGAGCAAATTTCTTTTGATTTCGACTTGAATTCAATGCAGTTTCAGCCAAGATAAGAATAAATAATATCAACTGGTATTTTCAGCGCAGCCATTAGAAAAAATTGCGCGATTTTTCTCCCTAACCACCTGTGTACCTCCTGGCAACAGAGACAGCCACCAAGATTGCGCTAAGTACGTAGAAACCCCCCGACAAAATGAAAGCCGCTTGAGTCAAAATCTCAAACCACTTACCCGAAAACCCCAGCAGAGATATCCTTTATTAGAAGCAGTAAGTTTATGGCCAACATCTCTGTGCCGTCAACAGCCAGTCGGATAGGCCCCGTCTCTAAGCCAGCACAGAAATGGGATTCCCAAAAAAAAACCGCTCACTCCACCTCTACCCGTTCATTTAAATGCGGTCCTTGTTAGCCCCTACCCACCGCACCGATCATGCGAACTCCTATCGGTATCACAGAGCCTCCATCCATCCAGTCAGAGACTGAAGGCACCATGGAACGCTCTTATTCTCTATCTACGCCAAGATGAATCCTTGATTGTAGTGGTAATGGGTTTAGGTACTTTTTAGGACGGCTAATGCAAATGAATGGTGAGAACGATTCCGCCGAAAAGGGTAGATGAGAGAAAGGAAATAAGCACACCCGCCCAACGCACGGTGGAAAAAGTGACGGAGAAAGAGAGGGAAATAGAAGTTGAGGACTCGCTCGCTCTCTCAAAGGACGACAACGGGAAATTTATTTAAATTAGGACGATGATTACGCGTTGCCATTCTTTTTTTTTTGGATATAAATAAGGGTGAGCGCGGTTGGGTGGCTGGAGGTTGACATCCTGGTGTTGGTACCCGGTATATACAGTGAAAGGAGTAAAACCCGCGCGCTGGCGAGAGTTCTACGCAACGGTAATAAGAGACAATCAGCCGTGGAGCAGCTGCGGGTGTGGTGTGGGGGCACACCACCAGAGCAAGGCTTTGATGAGCTCCAAGGGTTGACGATTTTTTCCTCTCTGGTGTTGTTGTTCGTCGTCTTAATTTTTCTTTCCCCCGTTTTGGTTGCTTTTGGAGTCCTCTTTGTTGACTTTGTCGTAGCGCTCGCTTAGCCCTGGGCGGCGAAAAAATGTTCAAGTATTTGTCTAGATTAGAATTTGAATTTAAATTTTGTTCCCTTTAACTCGCTCGATTCCTGTCGTTGGGGCGGCAGCCAGGGAGTGGGCATTATTAATAGGGGTTGTTTTTATTAAAAGAAAGTATTGATTTTTTTTTCTTCGCTGGCATTCCATTAATTTCATTTTTTTCCTGCTCGATGGGACTCTCGGAATGAATTGTGGATTTGGGATGCAATTAATTTCTGGAGATGTGCTGAGATGTTTTGGCAGGACTTTGGAGACAATTAATATGACACTTGACGGGTCGGCGACAAATCACGGAAAACCCCTTGTGATTCTGTGGAAGATAATTGCACACGAACACGGAGTTTCTTTTGAGAATGAGTGAATTCATTTGATTGTGAGGTGAAATCTCAGGCAACACTTAACGCTTTGTATTGATTGCATCCGATTCACGAACTCAGACTGGACTAATATCTGGTACAGTGGTGTGCAAAATAATAGGTGTCCATTCAACTAACTGCAGGGTGGGATGTATTGTGGTTTTCTTTTTAATCATAGGTTATTTTGACACTGACAGCTGTTTCCAGCTTGGAATCTTGACAAAAAGTTAGTATTATTCCTCCGCGAAACGAAATGAGTCGCTTGAACGCTTGAACAACGTTGGGAAATATTGAAAACTTATTTCGAAAGTGAGTGCTGCTATGTCGCCCAAACAGTGCGATTTTTGAGAAGAAGTTTTGGCCGAAATAAAGCACCCACCGCGACTGCTGTACGCAAGTTTGTGCAAAATGTTCGTGAGACTGGTATGCTAGTGGACAACACTCATTTTTTTTTTTTGAGGAT
Organism: Myathropa florea; assembly: GCA_930367185.1. Lineage (NCBI taxonomy): Eukaryota > Metazoa > Arthropoda > Insecta > Diptera > Syrphidae > Myathropa > Myathropa florea. The sequence goes on along the minus strand of OV884002.1, from coordinate 114,314,517 downwards.
TTTTGAACTCGATCACTCAGACTCAAAACTGGTCCATTGTTCTGCTAGGTAGCAACCTACTCCAGTGCCGTTAATTTAATCCCAACGGCAAATGTTGACTGGGCTAGATTCGATTTCACTGGGATTCGAACCTGGAACCCCTCTAACTTGGGACAGGCACTTAACCAACTGCGCCATCCAGTCGGACAACACTCATGGTGTTCGTCCTCGTACGGTGCGCACAGTTGGTTGCTGTAGCCGGGAGTGTGAGACTTAATTTACGAACATCAACTCGCCATCGATCTCAGCCAACAGCTCAACATTTCACATTTCAGCCGGAGGCGAATTCTGCACAAAGATCTCGGATTATTCGCTTACAAGGTCCAACTGACTCAACAATTAAAGGCGCGCAACCATGTGCTTCGTTGTCGCTTCGCAGTTTGGGTCTTAGAGCGGCTTGAGCTTAAATTGGACAACGATTTTGGGCGAAAAATCATTTTTTTCTGATGAGGCGCATTTTCATCTCGGCGGCTACGTTAACAAACAAAATCTGGGCGTCTGGGGCTCCGAAAACCCGCACGTTATTGTCGTTGTCGAGAAGCCAATTCATCCACAGAGAGTGACAGTTTGGTGCAGATTATGGAGTGCTGGGATAATTGAACCATTTTCTTCGAAAATGAATCTGGGAACAACGTTTCGGTCAATAGTGGGCGTTACAGATCCATTTTAACCGACGTTTTCTTACTGACATTGAAGACATGAATTTGTACGACCTCTGGTTCATGTAGAACGGCGCGTCATGCCACACAGCCCATGACACAATCGATATTTTGCGCACCAAATTCTCAAATCGTGTTATCAGGTGTCTTGGCGACGTCAATTGACCGCCTCGTAGCTGCGATTTGAACACTTTGGACGTTTTTTGTGGGGAACCGTGAAGAACTGATGTTATGCCAACTGTCCAAAAACAATTCAAGCGCTTAAGGTCAATATCATCCGAGCAATATGTGAGCTACAGCCCGAAATCATCAACAATGGCCTGGAAAATTGGGGTGGTAGATTGCGCCACTGCGAAGCCAGCCGAGGCAGCCTCTTGAACGACGTTGTATTTCATAATTAATGGGAATGTTTGTTCTTACAAATAAAGCCATAATACATGGAAAAAATTTAGTTTTGCTAATTTTATTGCATTTTTAAAAATTAAACTTGTTATTGACCCCTGTATATGTATAAAAACTACAGCAAACTTGAAACCGAATAAAAAGCAATAATTTTCTGTTTTTAATCATTCCGCTAATCGGTTTTAAATAATTTAATTTTCATTTACGAGATATTTGCCAGCATGCAAAATGTATTTTATCAGAAGTCCGATGACTTTTAAAATCAGTTAGCAATATATATCTTTTCAAGGGCCACGATTCTAACAAAAATACCGGAATCACCATCATCCACCCCATGTACAATTAGTACATGTGCGAACCATATCACTTCATATGGTACCACATGTGAATTGGTGGTTGCACCCTCTATTCAATAGATGTCGGTAGTGTGGATTTGCAATAAAGAAACATTACGGGATATGCATCACAAGGGGGTTGATGAAATTAAAATTAGATGGCTTTATTTCAATTACTAGCAAACGGATAGATGGATATTGCAATTCAAAACTGTGCACCTATTTTTCTCAGTCATCGCTACTCAATTAAATTGCTTTTGATTGTAATAAAAATCTAAATTGGTTAGGCATAGTCGCATACCTCTTATTGAGAGATTGACCAACAATTTACTCCTATGTTGTGGTGGATTCCTTGCTGCAGAAATATTCCAGACAACTGTGAAGTTGACGATTAGCTATACCGCAATCTTCTCCTCAAGAAAACGCATTCTGGTATAGTGTTTCCTTAAGCTATTAACAAACATATCCGATGCGGATGTTGGCAACATATGGAGGTCTTTTTACGATTTATACAAACTGGTTGGAAGAGAAAGAATTTTAACTGCCTCTGGTGGAAACATAAGGATCTTATTATTTTAAATTAATCAGAGTACCAGTATCAGCATGCCTTTTAGCATAGCTGTAATCCTCTAACAACTGGTGTTTTCTCCACATACTACGCTCCTACAACAAAAAATATTCCTCCAAAGTAAAATTAAAAACGCTAGGCTGTTTGTTTCCTAGGCATTGATGATTATCTCATCAATGTAGCAAAATGAAACTTTATCCGATTTTTAAATTAAAATGATAATAACAATGGCGAAGCTTCATTCCGAGGTGGACTTGGGCCTAGCTTCTCAGCAACCATTCGTGTTGTGCGTGCTATTGTTCTCTCACGACTGGAGGGGACCTACAGTTTAATGCTGACTCCGAAATGCGAGATTGAGAAGCTTTTTCTAGACGCTTCTTCTGAAAATTGAACCTGTCCGTCCCAGTTCATCTGCCTTTTCGTTTGCTTCAATGCTGGAGTGTTCAGGAACCGAGCACAGAAGGATTTTGTGGCGGTTCAGACTTTTAAGCTCTTTAATGCAGTCTTTGACCGATTTGGAGTCGAGATGGGAATGCCTTCAAGGCCGCTTGACTGTCCGAGCAGAAGGTGATTTCCATGTCAGGAAGGTCCATTTGCTGTACAATCTGCTCGGCTTCTTAATGGCAAAGATTTTTGATGGAAATAAACTAGAATAGTCAGTAAGCCGATACGCATTGTTTATTCTTAGTGTCTCACAGAAGATTCCCCTCCCGTACCGTCTACTGTTTTCGATCCATCAGTGAAAATGGGTGTGCCTTTGATGAAGTCAGGCTTTTTCCAATCATACGCCCATCTGGGATAAAGATCGTGAGGTTCGTGTCAAAGTTATACTCGGGGTTTTCGTAGTCTGTGGTAGTCCAGAGACCCCTGCGACTGAAAGATTCGAGTAGACTTGAATGTCCGTAGCTGTTTGGATGCCAGTTATGACATTCCCGTAGTCTGAGGGTTGATTTGGCGGCAGAGCTCTTGATGAAGAGCTGCAAAGGTTGAATGTGAAGCATCGTTTCCAGCCCCATCTGGGGGGTGGATTTGATTGCTCCAGTCCAAGACAGGCTAACCATTCTACCTTATTTAAGTTGCTCCGGTAGGATTTGGTGTTAACTGCTTCCCACCAAGCAATACTGCCGTAGGTGACGATAGGTCTGATGGCCGTGTACAACCAGTAGATAATGTGTGGTTATAGGCCCCATCTTTTGCCGAAGGTCTGTTTGCACTTGTAAAAAACGTTGAGACCTTTTGTCATTCTTTCTTCGGTGTTCCTCTTCCAGTTTAGTTTGGAGTTGAACGTAACTCCAAGGAAATTAGCTTCATTGGAGATAGTGAGGGGAAAGTTTTTTATTCTGGGTGTCTTCCATTTGTCTGCCTAGCGTTACAATGGTCTGTGTTTACAACCAGGCTGGACAGAGTGTATTCCAAATTCGATAAGTTTTATAACTCACACAGGGAAGTATTTTCCAGGACTTGAAAAAGATTGGAACTAGCTATTCGATGTTTCTGCAGAACATCATGATATCCGACATGAATTCTAACTACGACACCTACTGGTCACTTATTTCAACAGAGCTAGTTAATTTTTGCGGAACGATAAAAATATTTTCCGAAATTCCCAAGTAGATTCCATGATTAAAATCTGCTTTATAAGGCGTCAACTCCCGGAGTGGACCTAGGCCTCAATCCACAATCCTCTCCAGCTGGTACGATCTAAGGCCAGATGCCTCCAATTACGCAGACCAAGTGGGCTCAGGTGCTTCTCCACTTGTATGCGTCATCGGTTTCGTGGGCGTCCCACGGGAGCGAAATTGAAGATTCTTCGGACTGGAGCAGCCGTGTCTATGCGCTCTACATGGCCTAGCCGTCTAAGGCGTTGAATGCATAGACGTCTGGTTAGACTCATATCGTCTGGATCTCAAACCTAACCACAAACATGACGCTGTTGAATGTTGAGCAAATGTTTGAGCAAATGCCGCCTTCTATCGCTGACGATTCCGAGCACGTTGCTTCTAGTGATTATGATTGTGTCCACGATCACTTGGTCCTTATACCGGAGATTAAGTCTTCCTCTTCTACGCGAACCAGCTGGAGCATTGGTTTTCATTTGTTCGATGTGGGCGAGTCCGTTTAGTCGACGGATTTTTGCCTTTTGCACTACGTCCACAACTTTGTACAGCTCGTAGAGTTCGCGGTTGCGTCCTCTCCTCCATTGGCCTCCTTCGAAGACAGGACAGGACTATATACCCGACGGAGAATTTTTTCCTTCCAAAGCACCACGATTCAGCTCTGCAGTCCTGCTGATCGTTTATCTTTCGCTTTCATGTTACAAGACTGGCAGAATTAGGTTTTGTAGACGAAATTTTTGGTCGTTCGAGTCAAGAGTTTGAGACAAGTTGTTTCAGCAAAACAAAGTAACATTGGCTGCCAAGAACGATTCCACGTCACATCTCCACAAAGATGATTTTTGTGGAGTTTACATCTGCCCCGAGCTAAACAAAGCCCCTATTTACCTCAAAATAGGTAAATAGTAAATTTTGTCCTCGATGATGAGCGACAGGTGGATTTTTCTTTGACAGCCTATACTTTGTATTCTCTTCATTTACCCTAAGACCAGTTATAGATCTGCCTCTTGCGTTTTCTTCAATCGTGGTAATCCGCGCCTGTTCTTCAATCGCCGTGAATGCTTTTAGAACGGCCCGCTGGGAACGCGCGAATACATATGTCTATATCATCGGCGTAACCAACCAGCTGGACCGATATTTAGAGGATTGTGTCTTCCGTATTTAAACCTACCCGTCGCTTTACATATTTCAGAACTAGTTTGAAAAGTCACACGGCAGCGAAATCCTGTGCAGATTTCAAATGCTTCGGACTTCCAAGAACCATATTGCACGGTGCAATGCGCATTTTGTAGGGTGGCTCGACACAACCGCATACATTTTTTCCGGGATCCCGAATTCAGTCATCGCATCGAATAGTTCCTTGCGATGAATGCTATCGCATGTTTTGAAAGAGGTTGTTCGATTTAAACTTCATTGGACTTTCCAGGATTTGACAGAGTTTATAGCCGATTTGCCGCCCAGGAACCGCACCGGTACGTATGGTGCAATTATTTGAACGTTCGAACAGTACGCTGAATAGGATCCTGTAAATGACATCTTGTAGACGACGGCAAAGATATACAGTCAGCGTCAAATGTGAGTAAACAGTCATTAGCTGAAAGGTATTTCTCTAAATTAAAATTGACTGAATGGTCTAAGTCTGATGCCTCAAATAAAAGCTCTGAAATCATACTTCAAAATAAGTTATATTTCATTTAAAATAACAGTAAACATAAAGAAGTTTATTTAGTTCAAACCAAAAAAGGGGCTAAAAACAGGTATCAAAAGTGAGTGAACACATCTCTTTAAAAAACAGTATCTTCTTGAGAAAAAATTGTACTTTGTATGCCCTTACCGCTTTTTCAGTTATGGTATATGGCGGTCTTAATTTTCATACAAATGGCCTTTATGTCTTACAGTCACTGACACAACCATATATACACTCACTTTTGAATGCCGTTTTTAGCACTTTTCTCTTTCAATTAATTGTTTTATATATACACTTATGTTAAATATTATTTATAATAATAATAATAATAATGGCGGCGCTAAAGTCCGAGGTGGATATGGGCCTAGTTTCTCAGCAACCACTCGTGTTGTGCGTGCTATTGTTCTCTCACGAGTGGAGGGACTTACAGTTTAATTCCGACTTCGAACGGCGAGAATGAGAAGCTTTTTCTAGAGAGTTATACTCTTTGAGCATTGTCAGTGACTCGAAAGAGGTGAAGCCGCAAACAATTTTTTTTTTTTTAAATTGTTTGTCTGAACTGGGATTCGAACCTAGACTGTGAAAGCCTAACACGCATGGGTCGACGCACAAACCCACACGGCCACGGCGCCCTATTATTAAATATTAAATATTATTTACCCTATTTCAAAGTATGACTTTTAGCTTTAATTTGATATATCCATGCCTGTTCTACCTCAATCCGATGAATATTAATTTAGTGGATAAACCTTCAGCAGATGAATGAATAGTCACTCACTTTTGACGCTAACTTCAGCTGTTGCATGAACTGGGATAGCCATTTTAATGGATGGGCACATGGAGCTGATATTCCATTCGGGGGGCATGATTTCGTCTTCCCCAGTTTCACAGATGGCCTGCTGCATGATCCCTTCCAAAACATCGCCGTAAGCCTTTTTAGGATGAGGCATTTTTTTTTTGGGTAGTGTCCATATTCGGACCACGTTTGACCTTGTTAGCCAGAAACCACATGAATAGGACGTAGAACGTTTTTGACGAACAACATCTGGAGGTCACATAACACGGAATAAACCTCGCACGTGGTGCAGTCAAGGTAGGTAGGTAGGTTAAAGGGTGCCTTAGGACTAGAGTCGCGGTAATGAACAGTTTGGGTCCATTGTGCGGTGCAGTCAAAGGCGATTCGAGTACAATTTTCACCTAAAAACGAAAACAAAACCGTGAAATACATTGTATTGAATTTTTTTTATTTAAAATTCTTTTTCGCAAATGATCATCCATATTTGATTTGTTTAATTTAATTACTTTATAATTTTATTTCATCTTTTCTGTTTGCCGGCTTATATTGGTTATAACTACTTAAACATACGTCAAAACATCAACAATTTAGATTTAATTTTTTTCTGTTATAATTTCATTTTTGTGAATTTATCTTCTTACATATGAGTGCGTCTGTGTCTAATAAAAATTTTCAATTTTCCTAAATCAAATAATAATTACAATCTATTTACTATACAACTTTACACGAATTACTCAATATTGCACATTTAAAATTGTTACACAGTTAAATTATTCTTAGTCAATTATTATATGCTTTTATATATATATATATATACGTCAGAGGTGAGCCTTACATTATTTACAGAGGAAAAGAAAATACAAATCTTTTTTGAGGTTATAGTACATATTTTCTTTTTTTGGGGGGGGGTTCTCATTTTTGTTTTGTGGTTAACATAACATTTAGTTTAGTTTTTTCTTCTTATTTAAGAACTGAAATAAAATATACCTCATATATGCATATTTTTTGTAGTTAAATACAAATATTTTTTTTTGAAAGATTAGTATTTTCATTTATTCAATTTTTTTTCTTGTTTATATTTCTCTCACTATTTTCTGAGGAACTTGTATACCATACTTTTGAATGATTGAAACGAAAGGATTTATCGTTACAAACCAAAAAAAGATTTTTTCTTAATCGAAACAAAAGTCAAAAAAATATATATATGAAAACTTTGTGAAACTAAGGAGTATATATATGTATATATATATTTAATTTTGTTCATCTATATATATATATATGTTATGTAAATTTATGTATATAATTTATGATTTTTTTTTGTATATAAATATTTATTTTATATATATTTATATTCTTATGAAGTTGGAGGTATTTGGTATTCCTGGATTTGTCTCGAAAAATTACACGGGATGGGGGGAGAGATGCTTGCTTTGGGGATATCCTTGTGCCAAATTAACTCAAACAAATTCAAGCAAAAACTTAAGAAAACCACGAAAAAAAGAACAAAAAACAAAATCAAATAAATTATTTGTTGATAAATTCGTATTTTTTATTTCATTTAACTTTCATGAAAGTGTAAATATATATAATTGAAAATATATTAACCAAAAAAAAACAAAAACAAGTTAAATTATTGTAAAATTTACTCTAAAACAAAGTCAATAGCAATAAAAAATACAAAGAAAAAACGTTTTTTTTTTCTTAAATAACTTATAGTTAATTTTGATTGTTGTCGATCATTGTTTGTTTGTTTTGCAAGCGCTGAGATTCTTTAAGAACAATTGTCATGATTTTTTTCTTTTTCATTTCATTTTATTTTCTATCGTTAGAGTATGTCACTAAAATTATTGTAAAAAAAGAAAACAGATTAACAATTTAAGTCTACAAATAATAATTTTTTTGATATATATACAATTTTCTATCGGTTTCTGAGTTACCCTTTGTCATGAGAGAGAGAAGATCTGCGTGGGAAATAATATAAAATCATGGCACAAGTTAAAGAAAGTATCTAAGAGTTTGTTTTTCGTCTTTTCGTCATCGATTTGTTCGCTTAATAAATATTTTGTACATTTAAATTCAGAATTGTTGTTGCTTCTCATTTTATATAAAAAATGTATATCTTCATCTTGCTTAGGGGTTGTACTTAGAATAATTCCTGTTTCTTTTGCTTTAAATATTTTTGGTATGTACATTGTTTTCTTGTTTGGTGACTTATGCGATGTGTACGTTGCGCTTGAGGGCAATCATTTGCTCTTCCATTTGTTTCTGCTGTTGCTTCATGTAGAGTGTAGCCGCATCGTCCAGGTCGTCCAGGTCGTCGTCGTGGTGCGATGACATGGGTGATGCTGATTCGCGGTGTGATCGTGGCGAATGCATGCTCAGATCCTCGGGTTCGGTTTGCACGGGGATGTCTGTGGGGATGTGCACGATTTGGGGTGGGATGCGGAAGACCCGACGGATGTCGTGTGGCTTGCGTGACCGCTTCTCGCCGTCGACACTGCCGCTGGTGGATAGGGCGCCGTCCTCTGAGAGATCGAGTGGTGTTTCGTAGTTGGCTGGGGTGATTGGCGCTGTTGACATTGACATGGACTCATCGGATCCGGCGAATGAACTGACGGCGGATTTTTGATCGCACAGCGGGTAGTCGGAGGACATGGCGGGGCTGATGGCTGGCGTTGGGGGTGATTGGATGCCGCACTTGTGATGCATGAGGTGGTGTCGCCGACGGAACTTCATGTGGCAACGGTCGCACTCGAAGGGCTTCTCGCCGTTGTGGATGAGCATGTGTGACTTGAGTTGGTTTGAGTCGCTGAATCGGCCGTCGCAGAGGTCGCAGTTGTAGGGGCGTTCGCCTGTGTGAACCCTCAAGTGACGCCTCAAGTTGGCCACCTGCACGAATTGACGGTCGCAGTGGCTGCAGTGGTAGGGCTTCTCTCCTGTGTGCAGGCGCATGTGAGTCTTCAGGTGATGGTCGCGGGTGAAGCGCTTGTGACACTCTGGGCATTCGAATGGCTTCTCGCCGGTGTGGGTGCGTTCGTGGTTCTGGAGGACGTGCTTGTATCCAAACGATCGGCTGCAGATTTTGCATGTGAAGCTCTTGTCGCGGGACACATCCTTTGAGACGGGCCCATCGTTCGTTGAATTTGGCGAAGACCCACTTGATGGAGGCGAGATTGGACCGCTTGGTGTGTGGTACATGTCCGCGTTGATGCCGATGTCCATGGGAGCCGACGGCGAGTGGAGATCCTTTTTCACCGAAATTTTCCTTGGTTTCTTCTGTGCAGCGTCTGTGTTGCTTCCAACACTTGTGGGCGACTGCATGAGGTGAGCGACGGAGTTCGACTTTGACTGCATGATTGGCGGTGAAATTGGGCTGGCTGGCGGCGAGTGTGGTCCAATTGAAAGATTTGCATTCGATGCTGGTGGCCAGGCGCCGAACAACGCTGGGTGATGTGGAAATAGTGTTGAAGCCAGTGTTGACATGGGCAGCTGGGCAGCCATAAACGCCGCGGCCGCAGTCCGATTTGCGGCCAAAAGTTGTGGTGACAGCATTCCGAAGGCCGAGGCGGCAGCAGCCTGCATCGCCTGACCGCTCGAGTACATTACTTGCTGATTATTGCCTGACATTGGCGGTGACATCGATAGACTGTCGACTTCTTCACGTTTCATACCGGCTAGGGCGGCAGCTAATCCTGAAATGACAAGAAAAACCATTGGTGAGTTGTGTTTTATATGCAATCACGGCGGGGTGCATTGGGACTTGGGACTTGGGATGTCCCGCTGCGAAAATTGTATCAAGGAACTGACTTTTCATTCTCTCCCTCTCTCCTATTCTGTTACTGTCACTGACCTGAGGGCGAATCAGTTGGGTAATATGATACAAAAAAGGACACTCTACCCGGGGTGAAAGTAATTTTTTTCCTCTATTCATCTCGAGGCAGTTTCTAACTTTCTATCGTCCGTCTTTGCCTCACCTCTCGCTCATATCGTCCTTGGATTGCGAATTTCTTTCCATCCCTTTTGAGAGGACACGTGCGTTTGCAAAATCATCGCACATGTAATTGACAGTGCAAAGGACCTTAACCTTTTGAGCCGTGCAAGGAGAGAGTAAAAAAAATAAGAACACGGAAAACGATGGTACACCCCGAGACACACATTACCGTTCCTTTTCAAGGATATCCGCACCTCATATGTGAGTGAACTGCCGGTGAATCAGGGGAAATGTCTGTTCATCCACCAACACACACGCAAATTTAAGAGAGACTCACTTGCATAGGTGTGCATATGAGAGGCGATTCTCTTAAGTCGTGTGATGTGAGGTGGCTTGATGGTGCCGTCGTGGATGAATGTATGGGGGCGTGCTGTGTGCGAACTCTTTTCAACCCCACCACCATCGTTCGGTGTGATTCAGAAACAAAAATAAGAAAATAAAATCAAAGCAGACGACAACCGGCAGCGACAGCACAAGAGAGAGAGCGGCTAAGCCATTGAGACGTCGTAATTGCTTTGTCGCTAGACATGTGTGTAGTATCCATCCTTGAATGGAGCAGCCACAATGTATCTGAGAGGGTGGGTGGGTGTTCGTGTTTGAATTGTTGCTGTATCACATATCGAAAAGAGTAAGACGAAGACAAAATGGTGAAGGTGGGCGAGCGCCGAATGCCAAATGGCAAATGGCGAGAGGAGCCGCGCATAAAGCTGAAGTTGGGTGATAAAAGCGCAGTAACAGCGATGGATTATATTTTTGTGAGACCTTGAGACGTTATGACTTGGATTTTTTTTGGCAATGAGGGGCGGGAGAGGAGCTTTGAAGACAAGTTAATTGGAAAACTGTTTGAAAAAACGGAAAGACTTGAGCCTTGATCTTAGAAAACTGTTCAAAAACAAGGAAACATTTGGAAGACTGTTCAAAAACAAGGAAAGATTTGGAAGAGTGTTCAAAAAAGGAAAGATTTGAGGCCTGATCTTAGAAAACTGTTCAAAAACAAGGAAATATTTCGAAGACTGTTTAACAAAAAAGAAAGATTTGAGTCTTGATCCCAGAAAAAGGAAAGATTTGGAAGACTATCCAAAACAAAGGAAAGACTTGAGCCTTGATCTTACAAAAATTTTCAAAAAAACGAAAGACTAAAGACAGTCGGAAAGGCGATTTTGAGCCTTGGTTGAGTAAAAAACGGATGCCTGTTGGATTTATGCATTTTTTGATGGGGAAATTTCACGACAGTTTCAAGCTCTGTAAAGATTTCAGAAAATATGTGAAGTCCTTGTTGGAAATTTTGGGGTTCGCGACCAGTTTTTGAGCCAAGTCAAAACAGAATTTCCGAGAGCTTTGAAATTGGTAGCCGCAAAATTTTGATTTTTAGGTTTTGAATGCACACAGAGCCTAGTTCTCTTCGTAGCTGCTATGATTCACAAGTTTTGAGCAATGCCAAAAAAAAAATTTCGGACAATTTTGAAATTGGAAGCCGTAAAACTTTAATTTTTAGGTTTGAAATTCACACAAAGCCTAGTTCTCGTCGTAGCTGGTATGATTCACCAGTTTTGAGCCAAGCCAGAAAACGAATTTCGGGCAATTTTGAAATCCGGAGCCGAAAAATTTAGATTTTTGGGTTTTGAATGCACACGAAGCCTAGTTCTCGTCGTAGCTGATACGATTCACATTCCTAACGACCCGGGAATTACATAAACCCTCGGCAAATATGTTTCCTATCTAACGTTTAAACTCGTTTCAAACCCGCTCTTTTTTTAAAAAACCGTCAAAAATTCCTAACAAGAGTTTTTCGAAAAACAATGCCAAGATTATTGCTAAGATACATACCTCTTGTTTGCGCGTCCTGCAGCAGTGATAGAGCCATAGTATGATCGTTGAAATTCAGTTTATTGTGAGTCACCAGAAAATTCGCAATGATTGTTGTTTTTATTTACTTTTCACCACACCATATAATTGTGAATTCAAATGTTCAATAAATTCATAAGAAAATGTTTCACTTTCGAAATAAGTTTGGTTCTTGATTAAATTTAAATTTTTGTACTTGAATTGAGGTAGATTTTGTATTTTTTTTTCAAACTTTATGCACTAATTAACACTTAAGATTGATTTTTATTTTGTATATCCTTTGGTTGCTTCTAATATGTGAGGTAGTTAAGTTGAGGTATTTCGTTAGCACGGTAAATATTTTGTTTTAAAAACAAATTCAAAAAATTAAATTAAACTATATTATTTTCTTTTTGTTAAATATTTTGTTGATGTATTTATATGTCCGCTCAAGATCGAGTTTAATTTTGTTTTTTGTTAAGACACGTTCGTGCTTCTTGAGGTTTGTTAGTCGAGTGATTGCTTGAGTATCCTTTCAACGTTCTTAAATAGTTTTGAACTGGTTTTTATCCTTGCCTTGCATTAATTTTTTTTTTCTTTTTTTTAACAAGAATATACTTCTTTCCAATACATAAGTATATTTACTTTATGTATGTACGTAGGAATTGCAGAAAAAAGAAAATGATAAAACTGAAAGTATCCCGTTCTTTCCAATTCACACAGAAACTCTGAGGTGTTGTTTTTTTTCCTTTACTTGACTTTTTTTTTGTGTTATTTTCTTCTCTTGATTAAACAATCCGTAGATAAACTCTAATGGTTCACAACTCAGTGAGAGCCAAATCACGACTGAAGTAATTCGGCACGATGGTCCTGTAGAAATATCAAATCGAAACGTCTCTGCCGAGCAACCCCTGCACACAGTCGAGTTATACACTACACACCACTACAGGGGTAATCGTTACTTTTTTTTTATTTCTTGCTTTTGTCAAACAATGTTGTGTGTTCTTGTTTTTTTTTCGTGTGGCTGTTGCTGATGTATATTTCTTATGCGTATCTATGAGCGGTGCGCATATACCTGGGTTAGAGGGGGTTGCTTTTGGTGTGCGTGAGTTGGTTCGGTTGTCATTACTTTCGCACTGTAGGAGAGAAAGAGACGCAGACTGAACAACAACAATTCGTTCCTTTAGCTATTCACTGAATACAATTTTTTTTCCCTTCTGATGATTATTATGTAAGCCTTTGTGTATACTTCTCTCATTCATACTTTTTAACTCTCTTCGATGGAAGATGTCTGTGACTCTTTATCAAGACTATATACTTTCTCCTTTAGGGTGTTTGGTGATTTTCTTATGTTTTCTTCGTTCCAGGGGTAGGAAAGAGCTCCACCGTAATGCTGCCTTACATTCACAGAAATCCCCCTCTCTCGCTCTCGTTCTTTCGTTCCCCACGACGACTTCGAATTCTAAAGAGAAACGGTCAAAATGTTGTTCCCATTCACTTTCCCTCTTCAAATTCTTCTTATTTTCCAAAGAAACTCTGAAGTATATACACCCAGCCATTGTACTGCAGAAGAATCCTCTGGGCACCATCAAGGGTGTAACATCAACCAACCGCCTGTAGCGTGCTATTTTCAGAGTTGCATATGGAAATGCATTTTTTTTTGCCTCCGTGGGCATGCCTCGCTCTCCTGGATCATTAAAAAATTAATGAAAGCAATAAAATGGTAAAAAACAAGGTGATCACTGGCGACTGTGTGGAAAGCAAATGTAAGGCCTCAACTTATGAGAGGGCTTCCTCGGTTTTTATTTTTTTATTTTTTGTCGGTTTATTAGAAACTCATCAAAAAAGGACACGGTTTTGTAGGTTTTTGTGTGGGTGACTGTGTTTATTTTTTAGGTAGATTAGGTGGCGCGCGCAGATCTCTATTCATGTCGTTTTTTAGTGCTTTTTTATTTTTTTGTTGTTTTAATGAACCGAAAAATAAAAAAGAAAACGATTGACTTTTTAAATAGCGCGCGTGCGGTCTGTGCTGATAAAAAGGAATGAGCGTTTGCATTTGTTTGAGGTTTTTGAAATGAGTGCGATTGCACTTCTTTACTGCTTTGATTGTGATTTTTTTTTTTTGATGTTCTGTCAAGGAGGTCACTTTCATTGGGTGTTTAACGTCGATTAGAAGTGGGGGTGACTATTAAAATTGACTTTTGATGAGAAGGCGAGGGAGTAAAATGCAGCTGAATCAAGTTTGCTGATTATATTCGAGACAGAGCATATGAGGTCATATGAACATTTTTGAGCTTGGAATGCTTTGAATTTTTAAGAATTTTCTCAATTTCCACGTGTCTGAGGGTGAATACAACATTTCAGATCCCAATGAAAAGTCAGTTGCTTAAGCTTTTCGGGTGATCTACCATCGAATAGATAATTAATCTTTTAAAGTAGTAACATCAAACATCACTGAAGGCTACAAGCCGTTGATTGCTTGCTGTTGTTTCATAACATTTTTCTCTTTGAATACGGTCGTTCCGAGCCAAACTGGCATACTTGCTCTCTACCGTCAAATTTTGTAATTTTTATTAGAAACAATGGACTTACCTACGAATATTGATTTTTGGTTTATCAACGTAGTTAAAAAAAAATTTATAGAAATTCATAACATTTTTTTTTCAGTACTTTGCTCCAGAAATTTTCAGATTTGAATTTTTGTTTTATTTTTGAAGTGATCGCGTTTTAGATTTAGACTTATCCATACAAATATGTATATATATTGTGGCACTATAGACTAATTAATAAAGCAAACCTGGACTTACAAATATTCTTAAAGAAGCATGTGTTTTGGGCTTAAAAAAAGATTTTTTCGAGATCAATGATTTTATCATTGAGTCATTCTGTCTTTGTCTGTTTTTGTCAGTTACGCACGCCAAGTTGATTAATGTCCTTCTCCACTTGTGTGCACTTCTCCAATTGTGATCGTCTTGTGTAGCGTTGTCTCACAGATTCGGTGCTTAGGACTCTCTACATGGCCTACCGCCTTAGTCGTCGGATCAGGAGAGGGCTGGCTGGCCTAATGCCGATGTACCAAACACTTTGTGGTTGAATTTTCTCGGTTGCCATCAACACAAACAGGATCAAAGATCGCAGACAGAACATTTCTTTTGAAAAGCCCAAGAGCTTCTTCATCCGCTTTGGATATTTTCATATTATCTGTTTCTGCGCCCTAGAGCAGGACTGTAATTTTGTTTTGAAACGACTTCTAAGGCTGCGGCCACGCAATTGAGCGACGAGCGATTGAGTGACGAGCAATATAGCGACGAGCAATAGAGCGACGAGTCTGAGCGATGGGTGGCCATTTACTGAACGTCATCGATGAGCGATAAGTTGCGAAAATGTCATTTTCAAGTTCACTTCGTCGTAGTTTTTAGTTGAAAGTCGCGTTCATATGAATAATTTTCTGGCTGTTGCAGGTTCAGTTGGATCTGGAACAACTGTCTGCTTTACGAAGCTCATCATTTAAAAAAACCATTACAAATTTGTCCAACATCATTCCACTGCTTTTCGGTGAAGTTTTTGTTTTTATAATCTTTGTGGCTGTCCTTCCATAGAACTGGGCGGGTTTGAATAGCTGAAATCAAACTTTCTATGTTTAGTTTCTCTATGTTCTTATTTGGTCGCTCGGCGATCGATTAAAAAATTAAAACAGACTTGGTTTCCGAGCGACGTCGCTTAAAAAATCGCAAATCGCTCAGTGCTTATGTGGCCACCTCCGTATGATTTCATATGTTTTAATTTTGTTGCGTCGCTCTATCGCTCAATCGCTCAATCGCTCGTCGCTCATTGCGCGGCCGCAGCCTAATATATCCGCTTTCGGCATGTCTATCCCTCCTCATTACGTCTTTGGGGCATTATTTGAAGCCGAGTTGGTTTCTCGCGAAAGACCCCAATTACTAAATTAGCCTTCTGACTACTTCATTACCTCTGAGCCAAAAAGAAAAACATATTTTTTCTATAATTGCTCTTTTATTCGACCATTTGAACATTTTGGGTCACTTTTTTTCCTTCACTTTTTGGAGTATATTATGTTACTGGGATCCTTATATGGTACTCGTATATAAAACATGCGTGGAGTGTTTCAGATTATAGGCGAATGAGAAAATGAGATTTCAAGTATCAAACAGCAATGATCTGGCGGGAACCTTTAACCCTCTAACGGTCAAAACCGGAATTTTGACGCAAAAGAGTCGTATTTCTGTAAATAATGGGCTTATAGATCATAATTTGAAATCAGAATTCTGAAAAAATATTTTGATGGGCCTTCAGGTACAAAATATGTAAGGCGGCTTTAGGGCAGCTATGACCGTTTTGAGTCAAAGGTTTTCTCCCTCCACTTATCATTGATTTCATCGCTTCAACTATTATTTCAAAATAAATGCAGAATTAAGAGCTTAATAAAAGCAAAATGTTGAATTTATCGGGCTTTTTTATTGTTTTATTGAAACAGGAAGACAATAAATAGTAGAAAATGAAAAAGAGAAAATCTTTTGATAATGGTAAAAAAATAAAAGCAAAAAAATTGTTGGTGTAAACGGTTATGGCTGCCCTCAGGCCGCCTTCGTATTTATTTTCTCAAACACGACATTTTCATTTTAATTTATTGTTTTCTTATTACGAAAGTACATGAATATATCTACTTAGTGTAAAATTCCAAACTCTTTCGAAAAATTGGAAGTATTTTATTTCTTTATGAGAAGTTTTTTTTAAGTGCACTCATTTTTGTTGTTCGCTCACAGATTTTTCACATACAAGTGACTACTACAACGAGGCAAAACCTCGCAGTGTGCTGAAACTCAGTTCAAAATACCGCTTGAAGTATAATTGAAGGCATGGGAAACCGTTATAAAAAAAATAATTAAATTAAATTAATTGGGGCAAGATGAGCTACTTGGAAGAGCATTATTTAATAATAATATAATATACAGTTCGAGGTGGACTTGGGTCTCACTCAACATACCTCTCTAGCCAGCACGATCTCGCGCCAGCTGTCTCCAGTTTCGCACACCAAGTCGGCCGAGGTCCACCTCGACTTGTGTGCGCCACCTTGCACGTGGACGTTCTCCGTTGCTTAGTCCCACAGGCTCAGAGCCGAAAAAAATTCCTGACTCAAGGGACAGAAATCATGTTGTACAAATAACTAGTCTCGCCAGTCTTGCTATTTGGAGCCGAAAGCTGGACAATAAACAGAACTGCAGAGACGATTCTTGGTGCCTTCGGAAGAACAATTCTGTTTCAAATACAGCCTTGGCCAAATGTATTAGGCACCCTTTAAGGTTCGTTATATCTTCAAAAAGCAAAAAAATGAAATGATGAGGAAAAAATAAAAATCGTTTACAACCTCAGATAGTGTCGCCGAAAACCATAAAATTCAAACTAATTAGTGATTTGGCAGCAAAGACAAAAAGATAAGGGTACCTAATACAGTTGGCCAAGGCTGTATTTGGTAATATCGGAGCGGAGGGCGAATGGACGAGAATATACATCCGCGAACCCTATGAGCTGTACAGAGATGTTGACATAGTCCGGGAGCAAAAATTCGTCGACTAAACTGACATGGTCACATCACACATTCAAAATCAAAATTCTATCCTAAGTGACAAAATTAAAGATAATCAACATTTTTTTTTGAAAATTTTTTTTCAAAAATTTGTTGCTTGTGCTCATTTGTTCATCATTCGCTCATTTGGTACTTGTTCATTCACGAACTGTATGGGATTTACAGCGACGTGAGTTTGGAGCATACAGTTTCACTAGTTCGATTAATTACAATGCCAATGCCCCAGCCAAAAGAGTGTTCGAATACGAGCCTTCTGGTTCGAAGAGGAGAGGAAAACCAAGCCAAAAGACCAATTGATCGCGGATACGAAACAACTTTGTCTTGATGACCGAAAGCAGGGTGCCCAGGACCGTCAGCGATGGAAGGCGACAATTACTCAGGCTCAGACCTTCCTTAAGGAAGTAAGTAAATATAATGACTAGGTTGTTATATATAAGACTTCAAGCAGAAAGTGGCTAAACTAGCCCAGCCCTTCCCTAATGAGGTACACACTTTTCATAACATTACGGGCATGAAATCTTTGGTTTTCATTGGAATAGAGAAGACTCTTGTTTGGATAAGAAAATGCAGTGACTCTTTTATGCCATTTAGATTTAAGTTAAATGAATTTTAAATTTTTTGAAATTAATGTACTAAGTCAAAAAAAGATATATATCTTAATGTACATACCTTTTAATAAGTAAATAAATGAAATGAAATGACTCTTTTATGCCATTTAAACCCAAATATTGGTTTTACCTTTTCTGCCTCTCAATTAACGCGTTGAGTGCCACATGAGACCACCTTCGTCTCACATGAATTTGGGCTTGCTGTGCCGCTTGAGACCAGAGTGTAATCGAAGTGCCAATAAAAAAACATCCGTGGCCAGTGGGGACAGTTTTTAGGATAGTATGGTGCCACTCAACGTGATAAGGTGGTTTAGGGAATTATCTGCAGATGAAGCCTTTTCAGTCAAATCTGTAATTATGTTGAAAACAACATCGTCTTGGTCTTACCTTGCTTTTTTGCTTACATTTGATTTTGGCTTACTAGTTGTTGTTAAAAACTTGCGGCCTTATAGACAATCTACAATGTCCTGTTGGTATAGGGGACAGAACCAGTCTGCAATCGGACGTTTTAAATCAATGAAAATTCTCTTCGACACTAGAAAATTTTAATAAATTTAAAAGAAATGTGAAAAATAGAACAGGTCCCTTTGCAAAGCATGAAGACGTAAGCGATCTTAAATTCGATCAACAACAAAAGAGGATCCAACACGGATCTAAGTGAGCCAAGGTTTTAACAGACTGTGGGAGTCACCCCAACCTAACCTAAGTTCGACCAAAAAATTATTGGCACCGTTACGGCTTTGAGGACTATGTTGTTATAGTATGCCTTAAAAGTTTTACCAGAAAGTGTACATACACCTAGAGGCACAACAATCGGATTCATTTGTGTACCAACACCTCGTTGACAGTTCCCTCTCAACCAGTTTATGTGAGTAGCATCCAATGTTCGATGACTGGAGTAACCCCAATGAAAAGATTAGCTGAAGAATAAATACCTCCTTAAGGCGTTTTCCATATCCTGTCACCGCACCTAGTAAACAAATATCAAGAAGCAATATGTACATGATGTGGATGTCATTTTAATTGCCCAAACACCTTTGATTCTTCGAAACGACGTGTCACATGTAAACCATTTCATTTAATATATTTTAGGCCACTTTTAACCAGGCAATTCTTAATTTTCCTTTTTGCCGCGAGCTCTATTGATTTGTAAACTTTCCCGTGGATTGTCTAAAACAGTCTGACACTCCCGAGAACACCTTTAATCGGATTAACTGTGTAAAATGTCTGACAAATGTAAAACAAGAAAATGCCTTATTTTTGGTTATAAATTGTAATTCCACAAGAAGTAAGGATTTATTGAAAGAGGCGGTTTGTTTAAAGCAATTACCTGTCATTCGATCTTTAATTGTTTACGCCGGGGAAGAATAGTCACAAAAACTGCTTTCAAAAGATTGATCTTGGAGGCAGAGGGATTACAGTCACCAACCGCCTGTATTTTAAGAACCCAATTACACGAACATTTTTGTTTAATCTGCTGATGCGCTGCGGAAGCAACAAATGTTTTTATGTCACTTGAGAGGATTAAGTAGATAGAGTCGCTCCAAGCCAAACTCGCTCACTTAACTTACACCGTCAAGTTTGGTAGTTATCGTTAAAAACAAAGGATTTGGTTACGAATATTTATTTTTGGTTCCAGAGTCAAAATCGGAATACCACTTTTAGAAATATTGGATATTTCTTTCATTATATTTAATGAGGGATTTTAGTTTATTTAATTTTAGGGATTTTCTATCGAATTAACAATAAATTCTGTTATACTATTCTAAGCAAATTGTATTAATATTTTGGCAGTAAGTTGCTAGACCGTGGGCGCCGTGGCGTAGTGGGTAGGTGCGTCGACTCCTACGCTCGAGGTCGTCGGTTCGAATCTCCACCTCCACCTCTTTTGAGTCACTGACAATGCTCAAAGAGTATAACTGTCTAGAAAAAGCTTCTCAATCTCGCCGTTCGGAGTCGGCATTAAACTGTAGGTCCCCTCCACTCGTGAAGGAACAATAGCACGCACAACACGAGTGGTTGCTGAGAAGCTAGGCCCAGGTCCACCTCGGACTGTAGCTCCGCCATTATCATTATTAAGTTGCTAGACCAAATCTCTGTAAGCAAATATTGTTAGCTAAAGAATTGTAAACAAAAAAAAAATTATTGCTCTCAGTGCTCTACTAAATCTCCCCAGTTGATATCCACATCATGGGGTGCATTCTTAAGGCCATCCTCCGCTTAAAAAAAAGTGGTCCTTGGTACAACTTGCACTGGACCTTCGGTAACCTTGCGCACCACATTTCCTTTCACCCCAGTTTTATGGATATGCCGTCTGGCGCATGGACACCAGTACTTCAGCTGCGACGAATATACAAAGTCTAATTCAAGTGCCCTCAAGACTAGCTTTGGCCAGAATCTGAGCCAAGAAAGGACTGTAGTCGAATCTTCATAGACGGCTTCAAGCCAAATGAAAGATCTTGCGCTGACGCCTTCGTGGAGGGTGACAACATCAGACTCCACCATTAGACTCGTTAGGTAAACTTGCGTCAGTTTTCCAAGCGGGAACCTATGCCGTCCTAATGGCCACGAACTATTTTATGAAGAACAGGTAGAAGGGGCGAAGTACAGGGTAGGCCAAATACAAGTTTCTTTTTAAAAATGCAATAAAATTAAAGTAAAATCCATTTTTTCTATGTATTATGGCTTTTTTAGAACAAGTTTTCCCATTAACTAAGAAATACAACGTCGTTCAAGTGGCTGCCTCGGCTAGCTCCGCAATACCGCATTCTGTCACCCCAATTTTCCAAAACGGTTTCGGGCGGTAGCTCACGGATTTCCTGGATGATATTAGCCTTAGCTACTTGAATCGGTTCCGAATTGTTGGCATAACATCGGTCCTTCACGATTCCCCACAAAAAAAAGTCCAAAAGGGTCAAATCGCAGCTCCGAGGCGTCCAATTGACATCGCCAAGACAGCTGATAACACGATTTAGGAATTTTGTGCGCAAAAGATCGACCATTCTGCATGAACCAGAACTTGTCCAAATCCATGTCTTCAAATTCAGTAAAAAAAAAGTCGGTTAACATACAGTGCCTCCCAAAAATATTCGGAATTATGACCGAAACGTTTGTCCCAGCCTCGTTTTCGAAGAAAAATGGTCCAATGTGGCCATCACTCCACAATCTGCATCACACTGTTACTCTCTGCGGATGCATTGGCTTCGAGACAACGATAATAACGTGCGGGTTTCCGTTTTCCGAGCCCCAGATGCGGCAATTTTATTTGTTAACGTCGGCGAAATGAAAATGCGCGTATTCAGAAAAGATAACTTTTCGCCCAAAATCGTTGTCCAATTCAAGCTGCTTTAAGGCCCAAACTGCGAAGCGATAACGAAGCGGATGGTCACGCGCCTTCTATTGCTGAGTCAGTTGGATCTTGTAAGCGAATAATCCGAGATGTTTGTGCAGAATTCGAATTCTCCTCAGGCTAGTGCGTGAAATGTTGAGCTGTTAAGATCGACGGCGGGTTGATGTTCGTGAATTGAGTCTCACACTCTCGGCCACAGCAGTCAAATTCTCATCTATGCGCATCGTTCGACGACGGGGACCATGAGTGTTGTCCGACTGGATGGCGCAGTTGGTTAAGTGCCTGTCCCAAGTTCGAAGGGTCCCAAGTTCGAATCTGGTCCAGTCATCATTTGTCGTTGGGGTTAAATTAACGACACTGGAGTAGGTTGCTACCTGGCAGTACAATGGACCAGTTTTGGGTCTGAGTGCTCCAGTGTAGAGTTTCAAAAACATCTGAAAAAAAAAGTCGGAAACAAACTCACCCAGACCTTCTATGTCAAAAAAGGTTTTAGACAAGGCGACCCGCTGTCATGTGATTTCTTAAACATCCTTGTTGAGAAGATCGTGCAAAACTCACTGGCCAACACAAGAAGCACAATTTTCCAAAATTCTGTTCAACTGATGACGCGGATGACATTGACGTGATTGGGCGAACACAGCGAGCCGTCAATGATGCGTTTGCTGGCATTGAAACGGAGGTGGCTCTAATGGGTCTGGCGGTAAACGAGGGAAAAACCAAGTGTACGAGTATGCTGTCATCAAGAAAGGACGCACATCATCGACGACTTGGCCAGAACGTCACCATAGGCAGCTATATCTTTGAGGTAGTGAAGGACTTCGTCTACCTCGGCTCCGCGGTAAATAGTACAAACAACATCAGTACCGAAATCAAACGCAAAATAGCTCCTGCCAACCTCTGATTCTTTGGGCTCAAGGGGCAATTGAGTAATAGAGCCCTGTCTCGAAAGACCAGGCAGACTTTGAGCAAGACCTTGATCATCCCAGTCGTGATTTACGTCGCAGAGGCATGGACAATCTGAAAATCGGATGAAGAAGCTCTGGGGGTTTTTGACGGAAAAGTTCTACGCGCGATCTTTGATCTTGTTTGGGTTGGTGGCAAACGAGAAGATTCGACCAAGAATTGTATCGGCGTCTACTGATCCAATCTTTAAGGTGGCTATGGCGTTTATGGCGTTTTGGATAAAAAGATTTGACCACGAACTGATTGGGGCTGTACAGCGTCATGAGTCCAGACAGGCATCTACGGATCTAATGCCTAAGATGACTAGGTCATTTAGAGCGCATGAACACCTTAGCTCTCGCACGAAGAGTCTTCAACTTTGAATCAGTGGAACAACAATAGGAGACGTCCAAGTCTATGATAGCGCACCTAAGTGGAGAAGGACCTCAACCAACTTGGTGTGCGCAATTGGAGACAGCTAGCAAGAGATCGTTTGGTTTGTTGGTTGAGGACCAGGTCCACCTCGTACTGTAGCGTCGCAAGAAGAAGA
Organism: Myathropa florea; assembly: GCA_930367185.1. Taxonomy (NCBI): domain Eukaryota; kingdom Metazoa; phylum Arthropoda; class Insecta; order Diptera; family Syrphidae; genus Myathropa; species Myathropa florea. Next base: position 114,291,549 of record OV884002.1, on the reverse strand, counting down.
AGGCAAGGATCGCATCGGTGTTCTTGACAACAATTCCACTGGTAAGCAAGCATCTTGCAGGATTGATAGAAATCATAAGAAACTTCTTCTCTGCGACTGCAACAAGTACGCTCCCAATGCACACTCAGGTTCATTTTTTACTCAAACATTTCCCAACTACCAAGAATGTCTTTGATAACCATAGTGTCCATACGTAACATCCCACCATATACACATAAACAACTAGCCAAACATGTTGCTCTACTGCCTATCGCTATCAGACCGACCATTAGGAGGCTAAGTAAAATTGTCAAAGGTGAGCAATGCCCTCCAGCACTTTGACATTGACACATTCATTATCGTTCGTTCGGTTCCAATAAAACAATGAAGGCACCAACAAAAATCAAAAAAACACTGAAAAACAAGCCTACTTTCGAATTTCATTCACACCACACACGCACATACACACCCTCCGTCCGTGTGTCCATAAATTCACCTTAAAAGAGATTTCTGATGAAGCACGTTGTTGTCCGAAAATTAGCATAGACGAGCAGTTCGGCTGTTTCCATGTGCATTTTCCGCAAAATGACGTGCAATAAAAAAAACTGATTTTTTTATTGGCAAATAATCCCGGAAGCTAGGTAGTTGGCAAAGTTTGTCAAATAGAATTTAGAAATCACAAAAAAAGTCAAAACTTAGTATGTTTTCCTAAGGTGATGGGATGCACTTTTTTTACGATTTGTGTACGTTGTGTTTTAGGGGCAATTACAGCGTCAATTACTGCCTGCCTGCCGTAGGTGTTCGAAGGTAATTGAGGTGCGATCATTTCAGGGGAAATAATTAAAAAGTCAACTCCTGAGGGTGATGTGGCGGTGACATTTTTCTACTTGATACCCCGGTCGTAAAGGGATCAATTGAAGAGGATTAGGAAGAAGGTGTGTACAACCGACTTTGGACATCGTTTTCAGAAGTCAAACGTGACATGAATTATGTGTCAAAATGGCAATTTTGTTCAGTTTTTGGTCAATTAAGGACGTTCTGTATGCACTATGAGTGATCGTTCACACGATCGTCGAAACGAGGTGTCGTTAGAAAACCTCGAGCCAAAACGAATCTCTGTCATAAGTTGGGTATACAGTCGCTCCAAGACACACTCGTTCACTTAAAAAATAAAAGATCGTGACAATTTCTGAAAAAAAAGTTCGAATGAAAGAAATGTTAGATTTTTATTAATTTTTTGGTCGGAAGTTTTTAACACTACACTGGAGCACTGGAGACTGAAAAAACTGATGCATTGTACTGCCAGGCAGAAATCTACTTTTGTTTGAATTTTTGTGGTGAGAAGCCTACATTATCAGCTCTCACCTCATCAGCACCTAATAACTGCCACCTGATCCGAGCAAAGGCTGGACAGTAGCAGAAGAAGTGCTCTGCAATGTCGTTGTCTTCTCCACAGGCGTCGCAGAGGGTTTCATCGCTTAAGCCAAGCACATTTAGGAATTTAGGCGAAGGTTTAGTGGCCCATTAGTACACCGCTAAGTCGTCTCCAGTCTTTTCTGTCAAGAAACTTTTTACAGAAGTTGTGAAGCATGCTCTTGGTCTGTCTACTTCTTGGAGAGTTATGCCAGCTCCAGTTGTGCTCCCGAGATGCCCAACCATCGATGGAAGCCCTAACCAAGGACGCAGGCCGTCACAGCGTAGGTTCAGGTCCTGAGAGTACCTCCTCTGATCCTTGCCTAGCAATTTCATCGTCGATCTCATTTCCCGTGATCCACTAGTGGCCCGGGATCTAGACAAGCCTTAGAGAATTTAGACTACCGATCAAATTCACAGAAGACCTGCATTCCTGAACTAACCTGGGAGTGGTTAAAGGGTTGAGCAAGGCTTTAAGCACAGCTTGGTTGTCGCTACAGACACAAATACTTCGCCCCTTCCACCTGTTATTCACAAAATGGTTCATGGTCATTAGGATGGCATAGGTTTCCGCTTGGAAAACTGACACAAATTTACCTACCGTGGTGTGCAGTCTAATGTTGTCGCCCTCCAGGAATTTTCTACGATCTGCAGCAGAGTGAAGATTTGGTCAGTGATGGAGTTTCCTGGCCTGGTTTCAGGCCTGATAAGGAAATGTCAGATTTTTGGCGAAAGGTTTCTGGCACCAGCGGCGATTTTTGCATTGGCAATGGAAATTTCGTTTTGCTTTGATACCACTACATGATCTAGGTTAGGTTAGGTACAAGTGGCCGAATACAGGATAGCAGTCTCACTTAGGCCAATATAGGCCCATTGTCGTAACACGAGGATCGGGTGTGTCCTATCAATTAAACCATTTGGTACTTGCTACGAAGTATTTTAGTGGACTGATGCTGACGTTATCCAGCTCACTCAGGTCATCGAAGAATTAGGCTCCAAGGTATTTTTTCCCGCGTGAGACGAGAGCGCCACAGGTGCAGAGAAAATGTATAATGTTTTCCTCATATTCCTCGTCTCTGCAGCTTCTGCAGAAGTCTTTGTGAGAGAGTCCCATTCATAAGGCGTGAGTGCCAATGGCACAGTGTCCTGTGATAACGCCGATGAGAGTCCTTAGAGATGACCTGTTCATTCTAAGAAGATAGAGTGAACGTTTTAAGTTGAGTTTAGGACAAATTTGTTTTGCGATAAGTCACGTAGTGCCATCTCCAGGTGTTTTTAAAAGCACGATTCTTTAAAAGAATTTTAGTTGTAGCGAATGACATGGATGGAGGAGGTTCTTAACTAGGTAGGTTTGTGGAGACCGTTCCACGCCTGATGAGATCATCGGCTTCACAATGGCACAGTGTCCCGGCACCCACATAAGGTGAATATTAATATGCTCAGCCATCTCGTTAAGAGATAGGAGGCAATTCAGGGAGGCCTTAGAGAAGAAGGTGACCCAGCCCAGTTTGCTGCTTGGCTGACTGAACAGATGGTGATGCCCTCCTGTATATCGCGTTGCTCTTAAGCCAAGAAGGTGGAGGGTAGAAGATGGTGGGATATAGATGGAGGGATATTTTAAAGTAGACATCTAGGTTAGGTTAGGTTAGGTTAGGGGGCTGCTAGTGAATTTACAAGCACACTTAGACCATGTTGGTAGTTTGTGATACCCACAGTGATAGTGCCATTAATTTGATCCCAACTGGTGACTGGACCAGATTTGAAAAACGGGATAAAAGCGTATTAACTTTGCCTTCACTGGGATTCGAACCTGGGACCACTAACTTAGGGCAGGTGCTTTACCAACTGCACCATTCAGTCTTCTTAAGTAGTGAAGATAAGCAGAGAGGACCGTCCACTGTCTGAATATCAGTCTCCCAGTCAGATCTGGAGGGTATGCTGGTAGAGTATTTTTTCTCAAAGAGATAATGGGGTGGCAGGAGGTCACTGGGCAGAAACTTGAGGTTATCTAGAATGGTGGAGTGATCAATGTGATAGTTATTCCACAGGTGAAGTGTCTGGAATCTGATCGCTGTACTGGCTGCTATCTGTCAACGGTGAGTGCTATAGGTCGGTGGTTACCAAATTCGTTTGACCTGAATTGGATGATTGGACACCAAAGACATATGGTTTCGACAGGACGGCGCTACGTGCCACACAGCTCACGCCAGATTGGAAATTCTGCACGAGTGATTCGAGGGCATGGTCATCTCACGTGGTGGTGATATGAACAGTCCACCGAGATCATGCGATTTTACCGCGCTAGACCTTTTCTTGTGGTGTTTTTTTTTTTAAGTCGTTCTATGTTACTCATCTATGGATAAATCACAAACCACAGCGGCCCTTAAAGCCAAAATAACCCATGCCATCAGTCAAATGCAGCCTAATTTATGTGCCAGAGTCGTGGAAAATTTCACATTTCGGATGCGCGCCGCCCGGTGTTATATTTCATACCTAATGGCATCGATAGACCTTTCGAACCAATGCAAAATTTCAATAATATCTCACACAAATTTTATTTTATTTAAATTTAAAGATAGGAAGCGCTTAGTGAAATACCTTTTACTTTGGCGCTCTCACTTAAGACTCCACAATCGATGGCCAGAACGCGTCGGACAACGGTGGGAAGAGCTTGCAGCGCCTTTAGGCAATACAAATAAGGTCCAATAAATCGTCGACCAGTGCAACAACACAGCCGTGATTGAGGCGATGCACACATGAGGTGTTCTTAAAAAAAGGTGATGTGCTAAATTGGAGAACTGGGATATCATCTTGTTGGTAGAAGTCACAGTCCACTACGATTCGTAGCACCGCCTCCTGAGAAAAATAAACAGAAAAAACGATGATGTTATTTATGTAGCTCAGCTCATTGACAGGCAGACTTTCATTGACTGCTTTCAAATAAAAACCAAATCATCGACTGAAATAACATTTTCTACATCTCTTCGTGTTTACTTCCAATCCTAGTCGGAATCTCTAAAATGCCCCTTCCCCTTAATTTGGCTTCAACGATAACCCTTTAGAGGCTCTTCCGTTCAGAATCCATCAGCTTAACCTCTCGCCGATTACAGAGACCATAAAAACATCTCTCCAGTGGCTTAAAACTGTTTTCAAAACCAAAAATTAACTTTCAGATAAGAAGAACCCGTCTTCTATCCCGAGTCGCGAGCGAAAACCATCTGTTTACGCAGAGATCACATCATCATCATCAACTCAGCAGCAATCCAAAAATTTGTCAACAAAATCCCATGGCCAGACCTCAACCGACACCATCATGGTCAAGGACAACCTGATACAAGCCTACACTCAACTACGTAGTCCTCAACCGGTTCGTCAAGCAAAAAACTATCGCGATAACTCAGTTCAGTGCCGTCTCATCAAAGGTTCACAGACTCACCCCGCCACTCACACACAGCCATTCGGGTCTCCTCCTCAGAGCACAATTCCCGCGAAAAGACCTCAAAATTATTTTGAAAACCACAAGTTTCGCTTGATAACCGCCGCTTGATTAAGACTTCCATCAGAGACCCACAAAAACAAAACTCTCACTTAACCCCTTACCGCATGAAGATAACCAACCGCATACGGACTTCAAAAATACATACAATTTTCAGGGAAGTCAAAATAACGACACATTCTCACGAACGCCAGAAATCCTTATCAGTTCGCGCGCCTATGCGTATTAATTAGTGGCCACTGACCTACCCCAAAATAGTACGCATAACAGTGTTGCCTCTGCAGTTTGCTTTTCACCCTACTTTTCATTCCACACCACAACAGGAGCTAACTCCTCTTGACTGGGTACGATTGAAGGGCTACCAGGAAGAAAAGGGATATCGGCAGCATTTACTTCCTCCATGCGATTCCCCTTTACGCACTCCCGTGCGTAAGAGAGCGGAGGAACATTCTCCACTTCTCCACCCTTAGGGCTGAGTTCGAAGTTGCTGCGAGTATGTAAAGCAACCCTCTAAAAAGTGAGAGTACATGAACGGCATCGCACTTTCCTTTTCCTCCAACGGGTACATACTCACATCCATGTACACTGCTTAGAATGAACGGAAGAAAGGGATCTATCGTGCGCGCCGTTCCTTGGCTCTCTTGTTTGCTGAAGAGTGCTGCTCTCCAATGCGTACGCACTAGGGGGTTGCTTTTCCGTGCTCAGTTTTAGGGATTGTGTGTGCGGATAGAGGAGGACTCTGTGGAAGCAGGAAAAAAAGGATATCAACACATGGGTGCTTCAAAGAATTTGATGGATACATAAAGGTAAAAGTGAAGAAGACGAAGCACGCAGTACACGAGCGCAGGATATTTTTATGGTTGCTTGTGATAAATGATTCCTTGCGGAGATGGTGTGTGTGTGGATGGTACTTGGGGTTGACACGATGAAGAAGTGGAAAGGACTGTCGGTGTTTCAGAAAATGTTTAACACTTGCGTTGCTTCTTATTTTCTCAGTGACTCTCTAAGCGAAAGGTTTTGAGGGAGGCTTACCTCACCGGGGAATGTAGGACATTGGAGGATGGAGCATTTACATCGAGAGTGGAACTTTTGCGAAAGAAAGATGCGGCTTAGGCCTAAAGCGAGGTTTGATTAGGAGCTGCTGGATCAAGGTGGTGTGGATTACACGGGGCATCATGAGAGGCACGACCTAGACGTGAAGTCAATGAATTAAGTCTCTTTGACAAAAAGGAGCATACGCGTAGTTCAGCAAACCTAATCCTTCTGACCTACTGTATCTCGTGATCCTAAGATACTCCCAATTTGGGTCGATTGGGCGATATTGAAGTTTAATTTTCAGGTTCGCATCAATTTGTGAAATGTGAAGCTTAGGAAGCGGCCTATGATGTTAAAACATCACTTCCAATTGGAGGTCGTAGGGCCCATTGCCTTACGCAGGTCCCTCCAGCGGTCCTAGAACACAACTCCAGGTTGTAACTAGGTTAGGTACAGGTGGCCGATTGCGGATAGCAGTCTCACTTAAGGTAGCCCTAAACGACGAACATACTCTCCGCATTTGCTCGTTTGCGTTATCCCCTACACGGCGAACACATTCGGCGAACATTAATTTCGTGTAGTTTCTTCAAACCGTCAACATGTGTGATGAGGCAAGCGCAAGTGGTGAATTCCTCGATAAAATCGTGGCGGACTGCCGACATTGTGCTTAATCCGCGATATGCAATCGGCGACGTTCACAGCAAAAATGAGGTTTGCTCTCGAACATGGCCCTACACGGCGAACATCAAAGCCAACGAACACGACAAAATCGAAATTTTTCGCCGACAGCGAGCGGCTCGCGAACCAGCCCATACACGACGAAAATGCGGCGAGCACGAGCAAGTTCGGCGAGCATGTTCGTCATTTAGGGCTACCTTTAGGAAGAGGCCTGTGATGTTAAAATATCACTTCCAATCGTAGGTCATAGGGCCCATTACCCTAGGCAGGTCCCCCCAGTAGTCCTAGAACTTTCTGATAACTAAAGTTTGAGATAAATGACACAAAGTTTGTGAACATACTTAAGAGTCTAAGTTAGCACCTGTTTTTTTTTCCTCTCGTACAACCCCTGCCGCCATGGCAATCGACACCGTGACCTAAAGATATCTATTGTATCGAGATTTGTACCAGTTACCGCCGTCTGAAGATTAAAAAGCGTTATGCAGATTACCCCTCTGCTACCAACGTCCTTCTCACTCGTCATCCAGAAAACCAAGTTTTCCATCAAAATTCTGCACTTAAAATGTGACAAAATGTAAAGTACTCGCTCCAGACTCAATTTGCGAGTGAATAGAAGTTAAGATTCTGGAATTCACTAGATTCATTTGACTCTTTGATTAGGCAGGCGATAATTTCTATAAGAATTGACAGTGTGGTAGGATTCCGTGATTGGCTTGTCATTCAGACATACGGCGGCATACGTTTGTAAGTGAAATTCATGTTGGTCGCTAAGGGATTAAAATTTAATTTCGTCGCTGGTGTCTGGAACTGATTAGGTGTCACTTGATAACCGCGCTTTTTGCGCTTTTTAAAGTGGAAACGAACGATTTAAGAATTGCTGACTGTACACAATTCAATGAGATTTTTTTCGAATAAAGCTCATGCTTGACTAGGAGATGGATGGAATGTATGTTTACATGTTCGTGTGCAATTAATCGTGAAAGGAAATTATTTAAACGAAGAGCCTTTCTGATAATTCTTGCTGTCGCTACAATAAAACCAAACATTTAATTTGCATTTTATTAGAGGGATTCAGAGAGACGTGGCTGATGTTGATATTTTCCAACTCGTAAATGTATCTTGCGTTTCTTAAAGTCGTAGGAGTCTTTTTCTACCGCTTTCGCTGCTTTTGCTGTGAGGAAAGCACTAGGAATAATACAGGAACAGAGATCAAATGCTGAATCACTTTTAGCAATTGCTGTTGCTTTGAGCTGAAGAGGTTAGCGATTATCGTTGGTCCTTCCAGTGAATTCGCATACCTCTTCTGGACATCATACTCATTTCCCCACAAGCACTCTATGTGGCATAGCCACCCTTGGTGGTAGTTGTACAGAGGCCTGACTAGATTCATGAGGCCAAAGAGCCCGCTTAGTAAGTTATACGACTGGATGGCGCAGTTGGTTAAGTGCCTGCCCCACGTTAGAGTGGTCCCAGGTTCGAATCCCAGTGAAATCGAATCTGGTCACCATTTGCCGTTGGGATCAAATTAACGGCACTGGAGTAGGTTGCTACTTGGCAGTACAAAGGACCAGTTTTGAGTCTGAGTGCTCCAGTAGGGTTTCAAAAACGCTACGAAAAAAAAAATCCTGTCGTTCCTCCTCATCAGCCTCTACAAATGTTCTCGTTGGAGAGTCCTATTTTCATGGCGTGGTTTCTAAGATAATTATGGCCAATGAGAGCTCCAACCAACATCGTTAGCAACTCTTTGCCGCACTGAAGGATTTTGTCGGTTTTTGCTCGATCATATCTGGGCCATAATGCTTTATTAGTCACACACGCAGACAGACCGCGTCATCTGCTTGCCATATCAATGATCTTTATATAAATGATTATATTCCATGAATTGCTTGTGACACGTTGGGCACTGACCCTGTTCTGGCGAGTTCATCAGCTATCTCATTGCCGGCTATGTCCCTATGTTCTGGGAACCAGCACAGATTGATCGAGTGCTGTAAGCCAAGATCCTTTAGCTTGCGACTAGCTTGGACTTGATAGAGTGTGCACTTCAAATAAATCTAGATTTACTTTGGAATGAAGCACGTAATGCGTTCGGATGACACAGCAAATCAAGAGTGAGGCCTTATCCTTTTTGGCATTTATTTAATTTCGTTTGTAGGACTGAGTCCACCGACTGTGCATTTGCTTTGATGTCTTGAGTGTAGTTCAAATGAGTGGCAGTTATGAACCTTTGCGGTTTCAGGGCGTGTGATAGTGTGATGTTCAAACGTGTGTTTGCCGGAGTCTATAAGTTGTGCCCAGAACGTCTGTATTCATTTATTATCCAATTGATTCGAAAAATCGTTCCACTTTGGAAAAAGTTAACGTTATTCTTTAAAGTATGTACATTCGATCTCTTCTAGAAGTCCAAATCTTTAAAGAATGAGCAAAAAATCATGGCTCCCAACGCAACCAAAAAACCTCCTCGGTAGTAGGATTTTTTGCTCCAGTCACACTCTCTAGATTCTTCTCTGCATGCGGTCGCCACCTTAGTCCTGGACGTCCTCTATTGCGTTTTCCCACAGACTCGGAGCCGAAGATTTAATCAAGAAAATTGTACGCAAAAATTACCAATGCCACTGCGCCTTAAAGCGTGACAGGGATAATATGTCAGGCAAAATGTTTCACTCAACACAACGAACGATGACAGACGAGAATTCCATACTCCCGACCTGGTGAAGTCAGGATAACAATATTGAGTCTAAAGTCTAACAAAGCTGCTGGGGCAGATGATCTGCCTGCTGGAGATGAGCCGGTTGGGCACATTCACTAGTTCATCTGTAAGATATGATCGGAGGAAAGCATGCCCGATGAATGGAATCTTAGTATTGTTGGTCCGATCCAAAAAAAATAAGATCCCTATAACTGCGTCAATTATCACAGAATAAGTCTTCCCAACACCGCGTATAGGATAAATTCTGTCGTTCTGTGTGAACTTCTAAAACCTTTCGTCACCAATCTGATCCGATCCTTATCAGACCAGGGAAGTCCACTATCGATCAGATCCAAGAAATTTGAAGGAAACCACCACAAATAGAGCGTCTTCTATCTACACCAAGTAAGGCTCAGAAGTTAACCTGCCGAATGCAGAATGACCTTCACTGTACCGTATTCTGTTTTAACTTGTAACTTATAAGATCTCATTGCTCGATGGACACACACCAACTAAGGGATGTCGGATAGAGGTAAACCGAGTCGAGCCGACTGTCAAGCTCTCTAATCAAATGAAGCAAAATGTCAACAATCACAAGATAATCGCCCCGTTCCATCCAACCGGATTAAGCAAACATTTCCAACAATATCGTCACAAACAATTGATTCAACAAGTTCTTGCCAAGTTCATGTGTAAACCTCACATCCAAAGGAATGCCAACAATCCACCAGATTCCAAAATCCTATTCATTAACAATTTTCCATTCCATATGCCAGAAGTCAAAGTGCACCCCGGCACTTCGTTTATCCCGAGGCCGACGCTATCCAAGAGGCCTACATACCTCATTTCAGATTCATGTACCCCCCTCCCAACAAAAGTGAATGCATCATTGTTTACGCGCGTGCCTTGATGCCCTCAGACAAACCGCCTTAAGATGTTTATTCCTGTTCCTCCGACTACCCTCGTCGCCGTTTCATTCAAATGCAACACATATGCACTTCAAGGGACCACCTTTCATTGTCATGTGCCGGTAGTTAGCGTTAAAAAACGAATCCAAGGCACACGGAAATGTCCTTTCCATTCATCGGATTGAAATTAAGAACAAAAAAATCTTAACTAGGGGACGTGAGTGCATCCAAAGAACGCACGCACACCAGCACAATCCTCGGTTCCTGCATGCTGATCTGCATCACAGAGGAGGGACCCGATTTTCTTGCATTCCTCCAGAATCTCCAGCGCATTTGTTTTTTACGCTGGTTCTCCCTCTCCCTCTTAGCACGCGATGCTGATGATGCAGCAAGCAAGTGTGTGTGAGTGATCCTGGCTTGATATCATTTTTATTCTCATTCAATTCGTCCTCGTGCGCCAAGCGCATGCTGCGCGCACCGCGCATGTTTTTTTTTGAAAATTTTTTATCCGCACCCTACGTGTATCCTTAGGGGAGGCAAATCGTACCCTGCGCAGGGACACAAAACATTTATATTGACAGTTGACAGATACCATGGCATGTCTCATTTATGCGGTAAAAAGTTGCGAAAAAACTCCGAAAAAAAGGTTCTTTTTTTATCGTTATCGGGGAGTGGTCCTGCGTCGACGTCAAAGCAAACACACATACTTCAGATTGTCAACACACGCGTGACGGCAAGGGGTTGCTCGATCGCTAAAAAGGGGTGTGAGTGGCTGACAATCGAAAGGGGGAAAAGGATTCATTCTGCGTCATCCTTTATTTGTCCACAAATTTCAATTTGTTGCCGATGATGTTGTCGGACTGAGTGATCGTTCTGAGGGGGCTTAGTGCCTTCGCACACACACCACACGCAGAGTGTGACAGATAAACCTTTTAAAATACTCCCCGGAGATGGACTAATCCTTCATGTGTTCAAACAAAGAGCGTTGCAAGAAAAATTCCGGTCATTAGGGGAATCTGAGGAAATCTGAGGCTTTCTTTAAGATCACCCTTAAGTGGTGGCATTAGGAAACCACAGAATTGTCATCAGGGATTATGACTTTCATTAATGAGTATTCAGGATCGCCAGAATGAAGGTGTCCTTAGGTGGGATTAAGTGTGCCCAAAACGATCTGCGTGCGTATGACTGTTTCGCGAATGCGAATGGTTTACCCTTTGAAGAGAATTCGTACTGGTGCCCTCCACGGGATTGCAGGTAATGGATGATTGTCCTGCGGTAATCCTTTCAATCCGTTCGGTGGATGAAGGCTATAAGTCAGAGGACGTCTTATGGATTTGGAATTCACTGAGTTTTGATAGGACACGGCGGAGTATGGCCAACACATGACGAAAAGCAATTATCCTTAGATGGAGTCATTACGGCGAGATCGGGTTAAGCAGATGGTTTGTCTTTTGAATAAGGCGCTTAAGATAATAGGGCATTTTCGGGTGTGAATTCAAAATTCTTTCTACATTCCGACTTCCACTGTCGTTACCTGTCGAGATTAAGTCGTTGCTTATTTGAATGCTGTTGGATAAGGAGCAGCTGGTCACTGTATTTGGCGTCGGCGAAGTCAACGCGGTTTCTTGGGAAAATCGTAAGTAAAGGGTTAATGTTTCGTACGATGCACTGGAGATATGGAATTTCCCAAAATGTCTGATGTGGTTGCCATTTAAGAGAGATTAACGACTTAAATAGTGTGATCAATTTTGGAGGATCAAAGCTTACAGTTTTGGTGATTCTTTGAACTTCTTAAAAAACATAAATTTGGGCACTGAATTGGGCATTTATTTTGCATTTTTTATTCTGCAGTCACTTTGCCTTCATTGGATCTTTAAAGGTTCTCAACATCCGTAAATACATATGTATTCTACTCTGAGTCTGCGGTACAACGCCAGACGACTGTACTGACACGAATATCCTTATTGTCTCATAGCCTAGTTGGCTGATGTGGGTAAAAAGAAGGAAGGAAGGATGTGGTGGTCCCTTAGATCCAGAGACGACGGAATGGCGCAGTTTTTTAAGTCCCTGCCTTAAGTTAGAGAAGTCCCAGGTTTGAATCCCAGTGAAAGCAAAGTTAAAACATTTTTACCCGGTTTTTCAAACTTGAACCAGTCACCATTTGCTGTTGGGATCAAATTAACGGCACTATCACTAGAGCGGTCGATCAGTAGTAGTAGTCTGACTGTGGGTATCACAATGGCTAAGCCGGCTGGTGAATTCACTAGCAGCCCCCTAACCTAACCTAACTAGGGGACCCTATGTTGAACAAATCCGACATAATATAATAATAATAATGGCGGCGTAACAGTCCGAGGTGGACCTGGGCCTTGCTTCTCAGCAACCACTCGTGTTGTGTGTGCTATTGTTCTCTCACGAGCGGAGGGAACCTACAGTTTAATGCCGACTCCGAACGGCGAGATTGAGAAGCTTTTTCTAGACAGTTATACTCTTTGAGCATTGTCAGTGACTCGAAAGAGGTGGAGCCGTGAAAAAATGTTTGATGTTTTTTCGAGATTCGAACCGACGACCTCGAGAGTAGGAGTCGACGCACCTACCCACTACGCCACGGCGCCCACATGACATGTCCCATATCCCTGAACGAAATTTTATGAGAGATAGTCACTTAGCCACCTTATGTTGCTTTATACTTAATTGGACCTGCGTGGCATTGTAACAAAACATTTCAATAACCCATTGACAGCTACTGTGCTCTTCCACGCTCGTGTGTGTTCAAAAATGAACTACCCCTCCGGGTAGGGGTTAGAATTTATCCGGGGTAAGGCATGCCTGTCGTAAAAGCCAACCAACAGAGGATTTATTACCCCAGGTGGAATGCCAGTCGTACTGGAAAATACACACTCTTCGGAGTCAGGCTCTACGGATTCTGGGGAGAGCCATTTATTGCGTTTAATAGACCCTTTCGGCAAAAGTAAAAGGGTAACAAGATCGCCACCACCACGATCTAAGAAAAGTATGAGCGAATCACCGTCAACTCTAACTACTGCGTCTAAAACGCAAGTAATTCAAACTGCGACCATAATACATTCGTCGGTCCAAGAAAAAGAGACTTTAGCCAAATTCAAATGTCTCGAAAATGAAAATGCGGAGCTACGGTCCAGGCTAAGTGATATTGAAACTCTCTGCAAAGAACTTAAAGATGAACTTAAAAAACTTAAAACAGGAAAAATCGAACTTACTGAATGTAAATCAAGTTTAAGTTCGAATCACTTCGTGGAATACATTACTGATGAGGAAGAACTAAGTCATGAAACCGATTGGATGTTAAAGAAGCGACCTGGTAAAAAACGAAAAGCCGGTTCTTCACCCGAAGTGATTCCTCAGCCGGAAAATAAGCTCACTGATAATACAAGAGTCACAACCAATAAAGGAGCTATGCCATCAAAAGAGCGATTACCGCCGCCGATTAATGTAATTGGAATTACGGAATACAATAAGCTGTATTCTATTCTAAAGTCAGCGTTACGAACTCAGTTCAAAGTGACGTCGCGCAACAACAGTGCGTGGAAGATAAACGTCAAGGACTCAGACAGTTATAGGGTACTATCCAAGAGACTCAACACGGAAAAAATTCAATGGTACACCTATGAGAATAAAATAGAAAGACCTATTCGAGTCGTAGATAGGGGACTTCACGCCTCTTGTCCAAAAGAAGATGTCGTAGAGGACTTAAAAAATAAGGGCTTTAAAATCATAGACGCTATTTACTTACAGTCCAAAAAGAAACAACAGATGGAAGGTGTCGAAACCACAATACCTCGCGGATTACCTCTTTTTATGCTAACCTTTGATAAAAGTGAAACTTTGGAAAAAATTTATAGCATAAAAAGTATTCTTAATATGGTAGTCAAGATCGAGACGTTACGTAGAAACTAGAAATTGATCCCTCAGTGTAAACGCTGTCAGGGGTTCAACCACACCCAAGCGTACTGCCAGAAAAATCCGCGATGTGTCAAATGTGCGGGGGAACATCTGACGGCGGAATGCAACGCCAATAAAGGGTCTCCAGCTACTTGTGTTAACTGCAAAGGGAAGCACCCGGCTAATTACCGTGGCTGCGAAGTAGCAAAGGAAATCCAAAAAAGGCGAGATAAAGTAAAAGCCACCCAACGACAAACCCCAAAATCGAATAACCCGAAGAATGTTGTAAACGTCGGGAAGAAACAAATGGTCACTCGAAAGGATCCTGATATAAAAGCACAGACGCAAACTACATCATCATTAAGTAGAAGATCTAAAGAGATTAAAGAAAGATCGTCTCAAGTCGGGGTGAAAACGTTCGCCCAAATGGTAGCAACCGCTACTGACAATGTAGATAAACCGTCAGATCCCGTATCGCATGTCTTTTCGGTTATCCTCGAGAAACTTGAAGAGATACCATTCAAAGCTAAGTATCGACAACAAATTGCTTATATATAAGCAAGTGCTAAGACCTGTCTGGACGACAACTCTGGGGTTGTACCAAACCAAGTAATAGGAACATAGTACAGACTTTTCAAAATAAAGTTCTAAGAACCATCGTCCTCGCACCTTGGTATATAAGAAACGACGATATCCACAGAGATCTTGGAATTATAACAGTCCAAGATGAAATTAAGACTTTTGCTTGTAAGCATAAGCGCCGCCTTGAGGAGCACCCTGTAGTTCTTCCGATTCTTAATGGAAGTAATACTATTCGCCGTCTTCAAGGGACTAAACCACTTGATCTTCTTCTTCTTCTTCTTCTTAGGGCGCTACAGTCCGAGGTGGACCTGGGAGTCACTTAACATTCCTTTCCAGCCAGCACGATCTTTCGCCAGCTGTCTCCAGTTTCGCACACCAAGCCGGCCGAGGTCCCCCTCGACTTGTGTGCGCCACCTTGTACGTGGACGTCCTCTGTTGCGTTGTCCCACAGGCTCAGAGTCGAAGACCACTTGATCTAGCACGGTGAAATCACCCGCGTGTTTGCGGTGTAAGCAGGAACTTTCAGTGGAGAGTCACCTGCCTAATGTCTCTTAATTACGAAATGTAAACTGCTGGATAAGTGACAGTTAGTTGTAGTAATGTAGTATTTTATTTGAAGGGAGGTGTTTTTACTGGGTAAAAATCCCTTTCGCTATAAGGGAACGGCAAAAAAGAAAAAAAAAATGGACTGGTTTTTAAGAAAGTGGAAGTGGTTTCGACATCGGGGCTAATACGTCTTTGTAAATGACGTTCGTTGAATTTGCTCAGGACCTACATTAATATAAAAAAAAACTTATTCGAATGATTACCCGACGAAATTCTCATAGAGAGCTTTTAAATTAATGAAAAACGAAATGTTTCCTCTTTTCCAGCTGAACTTGATTTTATTTGATTTTCGTGATCTGAAACCACACAAAAAAGAGGCAATTAAAAATTTGACCGCAGGTGCTCTCGTAAGGACACTGAAGCTACTACATGGGGTAATTAAGAGAAGATATCCTACTTTATGCAGCAATTTCCATACATATCATACATACGATACCGATAGCTATAGTGATATCAAATTTAGCCGATAAGTGAGATAGTTTCTTTTAACTTTCAGCGGCTTTATTGATAACTGAGTCGCCATTCAGGCTGACAGTTCTTCACTGTCGTCGAGTAACGACGAAGAACTTAGTAACAATAAACTGGAACTTTAATGCAAAAAGAAAAAGTAAATGTAAACGGGGGTAGAACAGATCGCGTACTGGTGAACAACTCTCAACTTCAAGATGATATGCGACAATGGTGATCTGAGAACAGCGACTTTGTCGTGTTCAATGATGAAAACATGGCAGATAATGCCATCGCCGATGAACGGGTTCATCCCCCGTTCATATCGAAGACAGAGCTCCAAGCGGTCTTCGAATCACTTAAGAAGTAAAAGTCAGTTGGAATCGACGGCATTTCCAACATTGTGCTAAGACATCTGCCTCTAGAAATAGTTAATATGTACACAGTTCTCTTTAACGATGCTCCGAATAAGACACATTATCCTGACCATTGGAAAACCGCAATTGTACAACCCATATCTAAACGAGGAAAAGACTCGCCTAATCCGTGCAACCTCCGGTCAATTAGTCTCCTTCCGAACATCAGCAAGGTATTCGAGAGGGTGGTTAATAAAGCTCTACTAAAATGGGCTTAATAATAATAATAATAATAAAACCTACAGTCCGAGGTGGGCCTGGGCCTAGCTTCTCAGCAACCACTCGTGTTGTGCGTGCTATTGTTCTCTCACGAGTGGAGGGGACCTACAGTTTAATGCCGACTCCGAACGGCGAGATTGAGAAGCTTTTTCTAGACAGTTATACTCTTTGAGCATTGTCAGTGACTCGAAAGATTTGGAGCCGTGAAAAAATGTTTGATGTTTTTTCGAGATTTGAACCGACGACCGCGAGCGTAGGTGTCGACGCACCTACCAACTACGATACGGCGCCCACACTAAAAAAAAAAAAAATGGCTTAGGACAAACATATCATTCTGGAAAACCAATTCGGTTTCAAAGGGGGACATGACACTATTCATGATTCGATTTCTCTGGGACTCGAACCTGGGACCCCTCGAACTTGGGGCAGGCAGTCGTATCCAGCTGAACTTAATTTTCGTAATCTGATACCACACAAAAAAAAAATGCAATTAGAAATTTGACCATAGCTTTAAGGTGCTCTCGTAAGGACAGTGATGCTACTACATGGGGCAACTGAGAGAGGATATCATTCCTTCAATATATGTATTGCAATGAGTTCCTTGAAATCAACTCGCAGTGATATCTGATTCGCTAATGTTCGATTACAAAATTTGCCTTGATATAAAGCTTGACAGTATAATTCTGGCATCATCACTGTTAATTGTGCAAATGCCTGAATTTATTTTGTTTCACAAACGTCAGGTGGATCCAAAGTTAAGAGTGGCCAACGACTGGTTATGTCCTCTTTACTTAAAGAGATACGATGGTGAACTCTCGCAGCAGCGTTAAGGGCGGTAAGGAACTCACTGATAATATTATTTATATACAGTCAAAATCGCTTACAACGACATCGGTTATAACGACGTATCGGCTATAACGACAAAATTCTTAGGTCTCGCCTGAGCACAATTGTATGTAATTCAATAGCATAACAAATCGCTTACAACGACCATTCGTCAATCCCTTGAAGGTCGTTATAACCGATTTTGACTGTATTTTAATATAAAAAAAATAAAAACAAATAAAAACTTTAATGTCAAAAAAGGGTTTAGACAAGGCGACGCGCTGTCATGTGACTTTTCAATATCTTTCTTAAGAAGATCTAGAGACACTAGAGGCACAAACCTCCAAAAGATCTTGGCATACGTGGATGACATTGAGGTAACTGGCCATCAGTGAGGCGTTTGTCGGCATTGGCTATAGCGGTTAAAAGAGAGCGAAAACCTTCTTGAGAAGATTGCGCAAAACTCTCTGGCCAACACAAGAGGCACGATCTTCCAAAAGTCTGTTCAACTGCTAGCTTACGAGGATGACATTGACGTGATTGGGCGAACACAGCGAGCCGTCAATGATGCGTTTGCTGGCATTGAAACGGAACCGGCTAAAGTGGGTCTCGCTGTAAACGAGGGCAAAACCAAGTGTACGAGGGGCGTTCAATATATTCTCGGTATCGATATGAAGGAAAATGCGAATTCAATTTAAATTGTTTTTATTTTTCAATATAATCTCCCATCAACGCATTTGTTACATCTTGAGATAAGCTTTTTCAAACCCTCAAAAAAATAAATTTACTCTTTCTCTGCAAAATACCCATTTATTGCCGACTTGAGTTCTTCATCATCCGAAAATCTTTTTCCACGAAGACATTTTTTCAAATCCGGAAACAGGAAATAATCACTAGGGGCAAGGTCTGGACTATAGGGTGGGTGTTGGATTTCTTCGAAACCACAATCTCGCGCAGCAGCCTTGGAAACTCGCGCCGTGTGAACAGGAGCGTTGTCATGAAGAAGCAACACACCCGCTGCGAGTTTACCCCGTCTTTTCTTTTTAATTTCCTCCCGCAAGTTATGCAAAGTGGAAGCGTAGGATGTGACGTTGATGGTTTCACCTTTATTTTTTGTACTCAATGAGCAAGATTCCCTTTGAGTCCCAAAAAACTGTGGCCATGAGCTTCCCGGCAGACGGAGTGACTTTGAACTTCTTCGGGGGGTCTGTTCCTTTTTTATGCCACTGCATGGACTCTTGTTTGCTTTCAGGGTCATAGTGGTGGACCCATGTTTCGTCACCAGTAACAATTCGATCCATAACACCGTCCGCGTTCTCACTACACATCTCCAAAAGCTCTCTACAGCATGCGATTCTCACTTTTTTCTGAGGCTCTGTGAGCATTCGTGGCACCCACCTTGCACTGACCTTTGAAAGGTTAAGATGGTCAGGTCATGAAGAATGGTGTGAATGGTACCAATTGAAAGCTTGGTGATCTCTGCCATCATTTTCACCTTTATTCGGGCATCCTCAAGAATAAGTTTTTCGACTTCTTTGATGCTTTCTCCCGTACAAGCAGTAGCCGGGGCGCCGGAGCGGGGGTCGTCTTTATGCTGTCGCACAACATCGACGACTTTGACTAGAACGTCACAATGGGCAGCTAAAACTTCGAGGTTTTCAAGGACGTCATCTACCTCGGCTACCCGGTAAATTATATACGCAACAGAGATCAAACACAGAATAACTCTTGTCAACCGTTTTTTATTTTGAGCTCAAAAGGCAATTGAGTAGTAGAGCCCTCGTTCGAAAGATTTTGTGTAAGACATTGATCATCCCAGTCGTGATTTAAGTCGCAGAGGCATGGACAATATTAAAAGCGGATGAAGAAACTCGTGGACTTTTCGGAAGAATAGTTCCGCTGCACTCTTTGTTGTTATTTGCGTTGATGTCAATTAGAGGAGCAGATTCGACAACGAACTATGTGTGCTATACAGGGGCATGTATCTAGCTAGGCGTCTAATGCTTCAAAGCCTAAGATCAAGCAAGACCATGTAGAGTGCATTGGCAATTTAACACTAGCCCGAAGAATTTTCGATTCTGCCTGTGGAACAATACAACGGAGGACGTCCATGTCTAAGGTGGTGCACACAAGTTGAGAGAGATCACAACCAACTTAACGTGTTCTGTTGGCGACAACTAGTGACCGATGATGCTGGAATGGCATGTCCATCTCCACTCCATACAAAGTAAAAGAAGAATGTGCACATACTTCTCCAATTTGAACCTTTCAGACAATTAACTTTAAATCACAGGAGGAGAAGAAGAACTTCAAATAAAAAGTGGCAGATTTGTGAAAAGTCATAGAAATACAGCGCAAATGCCCTAAAGCAATATCAAATCGAAGTTTATGATCTCCTTTAGAATCAAAAGTCAAAGATCTGAATATAACGTCGGTAGTGTTGTCGTACTATAATAAAAATGAGTTAAGATCCGTCGTATCCTGCAATAATTCCATGGAATTTCTCCTGTTTGTCGTAAATATAAAAATGCCACATTTTATTCCACACAAGAAAACATCAAAATACTCTCTTTAAAATGTCAAAAAAAATATTCATACTCCTTTTAGTGATTGACAAACGTCAGCAACTTCAGTTCACGGTAATCCTTTCATTTATTGTACCCGCATCGACTTTTTACCTGATAAAAAGAGTAGCAATGAATGGCAGTGAAAGGGTAGATGTTTTTAGAGCCACAATAATTATTAAGTGACTACAAATTCCTGAAAGAAAGGATTACCCTCGAATGCATATCGAGGCGTTAACACCGTCATCCTATGGGAACCCCACACATATTTCTTTTTTGCGGAACAGGTAAAAACAAATAAATCGGTTCGATTTTTATGATTTGCAATTTTTTTTCGCTGTACCCCTTACCTTCAGAGACGGGGGTGGGATCTGCCTTTTCTACAAAAGCAAACATCTCGTCTTATTCGCAGCAGCACATGCAAATGATTTGTTTTCCTCCTCAGGCAAACCGAAATACGCGGAAGAGAAGAAAACAAAAAACAAACTATCACAATGCAGAAGGGACTCGGACAGCATCGCCAATAAAAATCCAAGCCTGCAATAAAAACGCAAGCAAACAAGGTTATGAGAGGGGCAACATAAAAAATGTCCAGTTTCGGAGTTATGACGCAAAAAAAAAAACAAAACAAAAAATTAACTCTCGTCCCAAGCAGTTAGTACTCGACCTCGTTTTGCAGTCAAGGTCATGCAGGGGTTGCCAATATGTTATCTAACGTCCCTTTGCGGACAATGGAGGGACCGAATAGCCGAATAACCAGCCGGCCGCCAAGACAAAGATCCTGCAACGTAAATAGAACACCTCTAAAGTTCGCAAACCCATAAAACAAGGATTCGCTGGATAAGGCGAGAACAAAAAAAAAATTCCATAATCCCCATCCAGTCACTTACCTGCCCACGCACACCGTCACCGAACGCTCTGGCTAAGTCTGGCGAGTTGCATTGTTCCCACTCGCAGTGACCAATTAAGCGTGAGAGGCACACAAGAGGATCTACCTTGCGATGCCCATTTTATGCTCTGTTTTGAATGTGGGATGGTCAGAACATAATTTCAATTGCAAACATTCCTTGGAAGGGTTCCTCTCCGGTGTTGCTTGACCCGGAGAGGACCGTAGTGCAAGCAGTTTGTGCGCGAATGCGAATCCGGGCGGTCGGCTAGACCAAACGATTTGGACGGTTTTATTATTTCCCTCACCAATGTTTGGGATTATGTTTAGGTTGTGAATGCAAATTATTCCCCTAAGACTTTAATGGGAATGGGATGCGTGTGTCGTAAAGTTATCCGCTGTCCGATTCGTCATCCGGTTAATTCTGGCGTTTAAGCAGAAAACGAAGCGAAATACGGTCAACATTTTTATTGATCTTATTGTGAGACCTTCTTTTTTCTGAAAAGGTATGCCGAATTTTCGCGTTTTCTTTAAGGTTTTCACTTTTTTTTTTTGGTTCAGCCGAACACACAGGGATTATCTGTAGTTGACTATTGTGCGACAGTTTGTTTTGCAAATTTTAATGAAATTTCCAAAGAACACTATAGTCTTTTCTGACGCATTTCGAGTAAAATACAGGCAGCCTCCCTACATCCAGGCTTTTATTCGTTCGTCGTCTGCGTGAAGACGCTTGTTACTATTTAAGTAACAAATCATAAAAAAGTACAAATCGGTGTCCGTGCTGAAAACATGATAAGAAATCTTTGTCCATCTACTCCACGAAACATTTGCATCGCGTGCTCTGAACATTTAAGTATGAACATGGCCATTTGACGAACATTCAAGATAAAAATAACGCCAACAATTCTAATTGTCCATCAGAAAACATTTTTTTAGGATGATGGGTTTTTTTGCTGAAAGAAGGCCGATTTTGAGATAATGGGAGCCTAACGCAAAGACTCCAGACGACTTGCCGGAGTACTACATCTTCGCCCAAACACCTAAATGTGCTCGGCTTAAGCGATGAAACCCTCTGCGACGCCTGTGGTGAAGACGATGACACTGCAGAGCACTTCCTCTGCTATTGTTCTGCCTTTGCTCGGATCAGCTGGCAGTTATTCGGTGCTGATGAGGTGAGAGCTGATGATGTAGGCTTCTTATCAATTAAATTTAAGCATGCCTAGTAGTACAATGGAAGGGCTTATTGCAATAACATAATAAGCCACAAAAGCAAAATGTTGAGAAAACTGGTTTCAAAAATTTAAATAATTCAATTGACCAGTTTTCGAGTCTGAGTGCTCCAGTGCAGAGTTAAAAAACTCCGACAAAAAAGAAAACTTTTAAGGCCTTCTGGAAGACAGTGGAGAAAAAGGCTTAGTGTAATCTGATGTGTGGGAAATTTTTTTCTAAAATGTTCTAATATATCCTACTGCTATATAATGCAGCTTGTTACATCAGTCTCTTATTTCACTAGACACATTCTGTAGATAGCATTTCTTGAAGGTGTTAGTTAGTAGACACCGATCATTCAGTGTTCCTTTGGTCTGCTCTCTGACCATGTGGCTCCGTGCAATTTATTGGCAACATTTTACATCGCTGCCAATTAAAGTGTAGAAGAAAGGTTCAAAATCCTTATTCTACGGCAATAGCGGCAGAATGACTGTTGTCCGTCATAGGAAATCCAAATTTTGTGAAAAACCTGGTCCATAAATCTACGAGCTTCGAGAAACGGGCCCTTGAAGAGCGGCTCCGCATTTGATTTTTAACTTCGAAAACAGGTAGAGGAGAACCACCTCGATGGTATACTCGAGGCTTCTTGGTCAAAATATCTATGGCGTGCCTTTTTTAGCAGCATTTATTTCGTTTTGTCCTCTTCTACCACAAATCTCATCCAATTACTTAATGCTTTAATACCAACAAACGTTGCACAATCACGTCAATGTGATTCTACAATAACAACTAATCAAAATTTCGGCGGATATTTGTAGTGACCTTTCTTTCAAGTTTTAAAGAATTTTTAAATATGATGTTAAATAAAAAATCGATGTGAAAACTTTGTTCGTTGCGAAACTTTTAAATTTTTTTAGAATTAATTATTTTTATTTTTGTTTTCCTATTACAATACAATATAAAAAAATTATTATAACATTGTATTTGCGGTCTATCAGAATGACAAATAAAATACAAATTGAAACAAAAAATATGAGTTGCAGAATAATATATCAAAAATCTTCATTCATTATTCTGGCTTTATATCTAATTGCAATTTTGCAATATTCAATCAGTTTGGCCACATCCATCTCATTCAACCTAGTTTCTCTGAGAGTTGGACATCTTCCGATGAAGATTCGTCGATTTCAAAGTCGCATATGACAGTATGTGTGGGAGCCGTGGCTTTGTGTGTACGCGTTAAATTCCCAAGTCTTTTTTTTTTTGTTGCGTCCAAGGATGTGGCAATCTTCGAAAGATACTGATAGCCCGGGCTATCAGCATTCCCGATTCGCACACGCGAGTACTCGACTTCGGGAATACGCTTACGTACACTCGTATCCCACGCCCTGCACACTTCAACCACTCTCCCCGCGGAACTGCCGTTAGGTATTACTTCGCGGGGCTGGTTAGCATATCACACTATGGGCTCCATATTATCCAATTCGGATTTTCTTTCTCTTTCGAGCCTTCTTAGCTCGTTCTGAACGCTCGTTATAAAGGAGCAAATCTCTAGCCATTTGTCGGTTGAATCTGACATATGGCTAACCAAAAGTTCGGGAGTTGGTAAATTTGTTCTCCCCGCGGCAAAGCGTCTGCAGTAGAATATTGCGTGCTCTGCGTCTTCCTCTTCGCCCGCGCATTCTGGACAGGAGGGTGAACTGTCGTGGCCAAATCTGTGGAGGTATTTTCGGTAGCCTCCATGGCCCGACAAGAACTGCGTGAGGTGGTAGTTGCAGTCTCCGTGTGTTCTCGACGTCCAAGCTTCTATCGCGGGGATCAATTTATGGGTCCATCTGCCTTTGGTTGTGGTGTCCCATCTGGCTTGCCACAGTGCCATAGATGTTGCCCTTTCTTCCTTTTTCAGGCATCTTGCGCTAGTTTCCGCGCGATTTGCCGTTCGCCTTAGGTAGACCCTATGCATCTCTTTGGCGAGAATGTCGATCGGGACCATACCCGCGATCACACAGGCTGCTTCGTCCGAAATTGTTCGGAAGCCGCTGATTGTTCTTATGGCGCACAGCCTGTATGCTGACGAAAGCTTCCAGACTGGCGCGGCATATAAAAGGATTGAACTTACCACTCTGGAAAGCAAGATCCTTCTTGGGTATCCGGGTCCTCCGATGTTCGGCAGCATACCGGAAAGTGCTGTCTGCGTCTTTGACGCTTTTCTGCTGCAGTATTCGACGTGCTTTTTGAAGTTAAGTCGGTTGTCGAGCATCACTCCTAGGTATTTCAGCGAATCCTTGGATCTAATTAGCTGGGAGCCAACCCGGAAGTTTGCGTATTCCACAATCTTTCGGCTGGTTATTAGAACAGCCTCTGTCTTGTGGTCCGCTAGTTTGAGGTCGGAAGATTCCAGCCAATTTTTTATCCTGGCGATTGCTTCGTTTGTGGCGGTTTCCACTTCGTGGATGTGCTTGGCCACCGTCACAACCGCGATGTCGTCGGCAAAGCCGATTATCTTGACTCCATGTGGCAGCGTCAGTCTCAGTACTCCGTCGTACATTAGGTTCCACAGGAGGGGTCCAAGAACTGAACCCTGTGGGACGCCTGCCGAGACGTCGTAGTATTTAATACCCTCGTCAGTCTGGTACCTGAGTTTTCTGTTGGTGAAATAGCTGACGATTATCCTCCTCAAGTACTGCGGTGTACTCATCCTATTTAGTATTCTCATGATGCAGGACCAATTGGCCGAGTTAGACGCGTTTCTGATGTCCAGCGTAACCACGGCGCAGTATTTTTTCGTGCCGGCCCTCCATCTTGAGCCCGCTATGGCTTTGCTTGCTGTATCCACCACCTCCTTAATGGCGTCAATGGTAGAGCGCGATTTTCTGAAGCCGTACTGATGATCGGATAGGGCTCCTCGCTCCTCAGCCACGCCGATTAGCCAGCCATATATTATACTCTCCAGGATTTTCCCCGTGGTGTCCAGCAGGCAAATCGGACGGTACGCTGACGGTTCTCGAGACGAGCTGTGCAATGTCATATCTAGTTTTGACATTCCTGCCATACTCGTCCGACTTATCAGGGTGACGATGGAGAACTATCTCTGATCCATCAAGGTCGGTAACGAATTCATCGGGACCTTCATTGTCAAAATACGTTTTAGCAAGCGACACACAGTTATGTAATTTTTTAACATGATTGTCTTGCAGAATAATACAGCCTTCTACGACTCATTTTGCATAGTTCTTTGTGTTCATACACATTATTTCTGTCGACTGTCACGAAATGGAGGCAGCAGTAAAATATAATGATAAATTATTAGTAGAGACCAAAGAGGCATGAAGTGGGCGCCGTGGCGTAGTGGGTAGGTGTGTCGCTACGCTAGAGATCTAAGGTTTGAATCTCGAAAAAACACCTCACATTTTTCCACGGCTCCACATCTTTCGGGTCTTTGACAACGCTCAATAGGGTATAACTGTCTAAAGAAAGCTTCTCAAAATCGCCGTTCGGAGTCGGCATTCAACTGTAGGTCCCCTCCATTTGTGAAAGAACAGTAGCACGCGCAATACGAGTAGTTGCTGAGAAGCTAGGCCCAAGTCCACCTCGGACTGTAGCGCGGCTATTATTATTGTTATATAAGAGGCATGAAGTACATAAAATTATTGTAGAAGAAAATATAAAATGTAATTTTTATTTTTTAGAATTTAAAAAAAAGAATGTTTTTTTTTAGTTGTTGTAGATTCATACCAATGGATGACGGCATGAGCGCCTGTCAAGCGGCTAAATATCAAATAGACTTTAGCCCAACAATTTTTAAAAGTTTACTAAATAATTAGAGACAGGCGGAGAGGTGAGGCCAGTTATTAACTTAAAGTACAATTTAATACAAAGACCCTTTGTATGCGTTGCCAGAATTTAACTTGAGATACTTCAAACAACACCAAGCATCTGAAGACTTTATACATTGTACACTGTTAACAACATAAAGAAAGTGTTAACTTTCAATAGGGAATAACAGATATCCATAAATCATCGAAAATCAATGAAAATATCTTCTGAGAGGAAAGTTTAACTATATTTAATACACTGTTGCACAATCGTTTACTTAAGAAAATTATCTGCACGAAAAAAAGGCAGGAAACGGACGACGACTTTGCACTTTTCAAAACGTGTGCTAAAATGAATATGAACTACAGCAGAGTACCTATCACAAAACTTGGACATGGAATATTGATCAAGATTTGAAGGCAATATGAATGTGGTAAACTCCAAAGAAATATGACATGACCCTTCTCAGACTGTGTGTATAAACATTCACACATGCAGTCTGAAAACCGTGTGGTTTGAGATATGGATAAGCAGTCAGTGTTCTACACTGCTTGTATAAATAAGGGGTAAAGCATTACCAGAATACAACAATATTTCCTCCATTCCTATGCCCCCGGGTTGTGTGCAATCCTGACGGCTACTGGTTGACAGCCCAAGAAACCGATTACCCGCCTTCCTAAAAACACATCCTCTTACAAACTTGCATGCAATGTATTCCATTCATTCACTAAAACCTCCACCATTTTGTTTTGCTCTAATTTGCATAAACGTCTGCAGCACTCCACACCATACCAACAACTTTCATAATCTTTGTTTTATTTTTTTATGTTTTTTTACGGAAAGCAAACAAACGCTTAAAAAGTCAACTACTCTCATAAAACTGAAAGGCACAAAGCATCCCAAGGACACACCGTCATTAAAAAATTGACTTTTGCCTTTTTAACATCAGCTTCCAGTTTTTTACCCGCCCCCAACGCCGAAAAGGACTTCCTGACGGAGGTAGGCGGTGAGTAAAAAACAAACTTCGAGGTATACAAAATCTACAAACATCAAATATGGATTACCTAACTACTTCCTAATTGCCGTTAACTGTTAAAACTGAGACAACAAAATATACAAATCATCCCTCTCGCGGTACCGCATTTCGCAGGATATGCACGTTTCAATGGGCCCGTCCCTAATAAAAGTGCATTTTTATTATTTTTTTTTTTACTATTTATCTGGTATTTTTGTATCTAAACCGTTTCGGACAATGCAAATTGACTGCACGGCCCAGTTTTCTTTGCCTTTTATGATTTACGTCACCTATTTCGGAATTCGCGAATGTCGTTCTTGTTTTTTCCTTTTTTGTGCCGAAAGACATCCCGGTGTCAGAGCCGTCGCAATAAATAAATTTGCAAAACGAGGACACTCTGAATCAAAGGGATGTCTCTTCCCCGAAGTAATCATATTTGCTCGAGTGAGGTGGGCGCAGGTATTCTGAGCCGGAGTACCTGAGATATTTTCGTCAATATTTTGGAAATTCATAATTATCATCCATCCATGGGTGGGACAGTTAATAAAAATTCACATTTCGTTGAGGATTCTCATTATGACTCTTCATATTTTGTTGAAGAAAACCTGTGTTTGCTTAGGTGAAAGTGAGTTAAATTATTTGTGTACCGGGAGTCTTAGTCATACGAAGCAATTGCCAAGTTGACGAATTCGCCAGGCGTGGCAGAGTCTCTCGCAATCCGTATATGCCCCTAGCTGCAATCAAGCAAAGCTTAATGCGTTTAGTTCCACCAAACGGAGACGGTCTGAGGACATAACTTGTCTTATTATAGAGAAGTAACGACTCGCATGAAGCAAGTCTTAGCAAGAGACTGCACAGACAGCAATCGCATTAAGAGGATATAACGACTTCTGTAGTAATTGTAGGAATGAAGAGGAGGAATTGCTAACCTTTCCTGCTCTTCAAATAATTCAACTCAATTTTCAGATAAACTTACTCAGACGCATAGGTACTTCTGCCATAGCTTGAACGAGCTGAGCAACGCCAGAAATTGCCAGGTAATTCGGAAGCTCTGAAGGGTTTAACGGGAAAAATCTAACCCTACCGGCACGATATCACGACTACGTTGGTCTAACTGCAGCTCAAGTCCTTAGTCTGCAACAATCCTTTCCTCAATATTATTAAAAGACTATGCTAATGTTTCTCTATCGCTACCTGAATTTATTTTAGAGACATAATATGAAACTGGAATGTGAGGTCCCTGAACAGACCACGTGCAGCCGATGAACTCGCGGAGGCCCTAGACTGCTATAAAACAGACGTTACCGCAATTCAGGAAGTGCGGTGGGATGGGCCGGGCAAAAAGAGGTTGAAAAACTGCGATATCTACTACGGCGTTTGTTACAGAGAGCAAAACATCGACTCGGACCATTTCCTTATTGTAGCCAAGGTAAGGACACGGATATCGAGAGAACAACGGAGTCGAGGAAGACAACCACGATGTGAACAGGAACTTTGCCGATCGAGTCTCCCTGAAACTCTCCGAAAGTTCGACGTCGCCTGCACGAACAATAGACGAAGAATGGAAACGTTGTCAAAGAGCCATCAGAGAAGCCGCTACTGATGTGCTGGGTTTTAAAACGCCTCCTAGGAAAAACCCCTGGTTTGACAACGAGTGCAGGCAGGCACATGCAGCAAAGCAAGAAACCTACCGGGCAACGCTGCATCGAACTACGAGAGCTGTTCGTGAGCTTTACAAACAGAGAAGAATGGAAAAGAACCGTCTTCTCAGGAAGAAAAAGAAAGAGCACGAGAAGCACGCGATCGAGGAGATGGAGAGGTGTAATGGCAGGAATGATCTCCGAAAGTTTTACCAAAGGGTAAAACTTTTATCGAACGGGTACAAAGTTCGGACAGAAGCCTGCCGGGACGAGAATGGACAACATGTAGTAGATTCACAGTAGATACTAAGAATTTGGAAAAGTAATTTCTGCAAACTGTTAAACGACGATGAGAACACAAATACCACTGTCAGGCAGAATGTTCCACTCAACACAACGGACGATGATAGAAGAGAATACCGTCCCCCCGACCTAGACGAAGTCAAGACAGCGATATCGAGACTGAAGTCTAATAAAGCTGCTGGTGCAGATAGTCTGCCCGCTGAAATGTTTAGAGCACCTGGAGGTGATCTGGTAGGGCGCATGCACCAGCTCATCTGTAAGATATGGTCGGAGGAAAGCATGCCCGATGAATCTCAGTATCGTTTGCTCGATCCACAAGAAAGGAGACCCCTTTGACTGCGCCAACTATAGAGGGATAAGACTAATTAACATCGCCTACAATATCTTCTCTGCCGTTTTGTGTGAACGCCTGAAACCATTTGTGAACAAACTGATAGGTCCCTATCAGTGTGGTTTCAGGCCCGGGAAGTCCACCATCGATGAAATCTTCATACTGCGGCAGATCCTGGAGAAGACCCAAGAAATGCAGATCGACACACACCATCTATTTGTCGACTTCAAGGCCGCATATGACAGTGTGTATAGACACGAGCTATACAGCGCCATGTCTAGTTTTGACATTCCTGCTTAACTCATCAGACTGAGCAGGATGACGATGGAGAACTCTCGCTGCTCCATCAAGGTCGGCAACGAACCCACCGAGACCGTCAAAAAAGATTTTAGACAAGGCGACGCGCTGTCATGTGACTTCTTCAACATCGTTTTTGAGAAGTTTTGTGCAAAACTCACTGGCCAACACAAGAGGCACGATCTTCCAAAAGTCCGTTCAACTGCTAGCCTACGCGGATGACATTGACGTGATTGGGCGAACACAGCGAGCCGTCAATGATGCGTTTGCTGGCATTGAAACGGAAGCGGCTTAAATGGGTCTGGCGGTAAACGAGGGCAAAACAAATTATATGCTGTCATCGAGAAAGGACGCACAACATCGACGACTTGGCCAGAACGTCACACTTGGCAGCTATAACTTTGAGGTAGTTAAGGACTTCGTCTACCTTGGCTCCGCAGTAAACAGTACAAACAACATCAGTAACGAGATCAAACGCAGAATTACTCTTGCCAACCGCTGTTTTTACGGGCTCAAAAGGCAATTGAGTTGTAGAGCCCTCTCTCGGAAGACAAAGTTGACTCTGTATAAGGCCTTGATCATCCCAGTCCTGCCTTACGGCGCAGAGGCATGGACAATATCCCAAGCGGATGAACAGTCTCTTGGTCTTTTAGAGAGAAAAGTTCTGCGCGCGATCTTTGGTCCTGTTTGCGTTGATGGCATTTGGAGGAGAAGGTTCAACCACGAACTGTATGGGCTGTACAGCGACATGAGTCTAGCCAGGCGTCTACGGATCCAACGCCTAAGATAAGTAGGCCATGGACAACTTAGCTCCGGCCCGAAGAGTCTTCGACTCTGAGCCTATCAGACAACTCAACAGAGGACGTCCACGTACAAGGTGGCGCACACAAGTCGAGGGGACCTCGGCCGGCTTGGTGTGCGAAACTGGAGACAGCTGGCGAAAGATCGTGCTGGCTGGAGAGGCATGTTAAGTGAGGCCCAGGTCCACCTCGGACTGTAGCGCCCTAAGAAGAAGAAGAATATGAAACTCCAAAATCTTATTCCTAGTTCGTCTTTGGGTACCACATCCGTCAAGAGGCAATAAGAGCATAAGTAACCAATTTTGTCTTAGGCCGTTGCATTTCTTTTGAGTCATCAAATTAAGGAAAACATTGAGAATAAGAAGCTGCTTTTCCCTTATAAATCAGGTGACCGTATTTGTGTAACTATTCTTCTGTAAGTTTCCGACAAGGGAAAAATTACAATAGACAAAAACCCCTTAAATTTAAATTTCAAGCAACTGATCACAACGAGTTCCAATCAATTTTTTCATACCCTAAGAGTACAGTAGTGCAGACATGTTGTTAATTAGGTCTGCAATTATCATTTTTCTTTTCGCATACGCTTGTAGTTCCAATTCGTGAAAACTCTGACCCAACTATTCGAATTCTATCGGATTTCTACGATCGACGGTGTCTACAGAGTCTGCCCAGAGTACGATTTTGAGATCGTTTTAATTGCAGCGCGATTTAGAGTTCGAGTGTCCAAATTACAAATCTGCACCATCCTCAAAAAAGAGTTTCGACATCGAACGTCTGAGCAAACCAGATATAACCAGAGCCTACGAAGAATAACTTTTTGAGAGACCCTGTGGTAAGCTTACGTCACAAACGTTAACAACATGAGATTGCATTGCAGCCCAGCCATCTAAGAGAAGACAGCAAATCTACAGTGGACCAAATATTCGCACTCCTCCACACTCCTGAAGAAGATGAGCGAATTTCAAATCAACACGCACCACCACTTCATTAATTTTAAAGGTGCGTACGACAGCATACATAGACATACATTTCAGGGAACTATTCGATGCGATGACCGAACTAGAGATCTCGGTAAAATTGACTGAAATGAGGCGGCACTTACGCTTAAAGAGCTTAGTTTGACTGAAAACACGATAACAATTTACTCCGACAGCCAAACGGAGCTATAAGAGCCATAGCGTCGGATATTATAAAGTCGAAACTAGTCAAGCTATGCAGACAGAACGTCAACGAAATCTCCAGGCTAGGTAGGTAGGTAGGTATGTGGGTAGACGGGCTTAAGCCACGTCTCACTTAGGTCCTTAGGGACCCATTGTGATGCCCAATTGGAGGATAGTGTCCCCTTTTTTAACCCTTGTCGCACTCATGGTCCTTCGTTGCGCCGGAGCCATCCCGATTTCCTTATAAACCTGTAAAGAGATCTAAGAGGTATACTTGAGATTTCATGTAAGTCTTGGAAGAAGAATTCTCCCAGTGTTCTATGACGCAACTGACAAAGACTAGGGCAGTGATAGAGGTAGTGAGGAGTATCCTCACGTTCCTCCTCGTCACCACAACCTCTACAAATGTTGTCGTTGGAGAGTCCCATTTTCATGGTATGGTTTCTAAGATGATTATGGCCAGTGAGAGCTCCAACCACCATCGTTAGCAACTCTTTGTCGCACTGAAGGATCTTGTCGGTTTTTGCTCGGTCGTATCTGGGCCATAATGCTTTAGTAGTCGCACATGTAGACAGACCGCGCCATCTACTGTTTCACCTTATTCCTCAGCCCTGAGAGTGGGTTTAATACCCTGAATTGCTTGTGACGCGTCGGTCACTGACCCTGTTCTGGCAAGTTCATCAGCTATCTCATTGCCTTCTGTGTCCCTATGTCCTGGGACCCAGCACAGATTGATCGAGTGCTGTGAGCCAAGAGCCTTTAGATCTTCACGACAGCTTGCGACTAGCTTGGACTTGACTTCTATAGCGGATATAGCTTTCATGGCCGCCTGACTGTCAATGAAAATGGTAATATCAGCTGATGGTATCGCCATCATTGCTATCGTTTTGGCCGCTTCTTTGACCGCCAGGACCTCCGCTTGAAACACACTCCCATAATCAGGGAGTCTGATTGAGCAGTGCAAGTTTAGCTTATCGGAGAAAATGCCCGCGCCTGTGGGTGCTTCCATCTTTGACCCATCGGTGTATACCTTTATCTTCGTATTATTGATGGGTTCATTGGTCGCCCACTCCTCTCTGGTGGGGTATTGGCAATTGAAGGGTCTCTCAAAGTCGAGGAATGGGAGCATATAGTCACTCTTGACTTCTGATACTGCAAGTTTGTTAAGAATACTTGCATGTCCAGTGGTACCTGAGCGCCAGTTGCACGATTGACTGATTCAATCTCCAGTCTAAACACGGTGACTCTCTGCTGGGTACCGGGACACACAGGAGTTCGAGGAAACGAGAGAGCGGAAGTGTTAGCGAAGGAGTTCCCTAAAGAAAGAAATAGAGGACGAAGCCTCAGAAAGAGCAAATGAGCGATGGCTGAATCTGGATATTGTGTCAACGTCGAGAGCCATATGGCCGGTATTGAACTGGAAGACATCATTATTAATGAATTAGCATAAGTCGCAAGGATATACGGACGGTGGTGGGATTTCTCACCGGGTATTGTCCGATGAGCACCCATGCCAGTAGGTTAGGTATCCCCCATAGCGACTACTGTAGAAGTTGCAGGGACGAGGAGGAAATAGAGTCCGTTCGCCACCTGCTATGCGATTGTCCAGCCCTATGGGGAAGGAGACTGCTAGCAATAAGCAGTAGCTTCTTTGACGAACTGAAAGATCTGGAAAAAATAGAGCTGAAGCACCTCTTGAGATGTAGATCTCACGGGGTACACCCCCCCACACATAGGACACAGTGGACCCAACTGTTGGTCTCAGTGAGCGGCGACCCAGTCGCAAAGGCACCCTACCTACCAAGCTACCTACCTTAAATTGACCCTGAAACGCAGATGGCACTATCTTCTACAAATCGGTTCAGCTGATGGGTTACGCAGATGACACCGAGATTATCACAAGACACCCACTTAATGTCATAGAGCCTTGAAAGACGAGTAAAACAAGTTTGACATCGTAGAGCGTTCCCAGCAAGCTGTAGTAGAAGCATTCATCTCATTTATAGAACAAATAAAACAATCTGGTCTTTGACCATGTATAGACTGTCGAGCAAAAATCAAATCGGTTTTGATTTGTCCTAACAACTTGAGTCAAAACTTCTGACTCGAAGGACCAAAATCGTGTTGAAGAAAACCTTAATATGGTGCCAAAAGCTGGACGATAAGCAGGACAGCACACTTAATTTTTGGTAGCTCAGAAAGAAAAATTGTGCGTCGGATACATCGTTCTGTAAGGCAAGTGGAGGAGCAGATACCACCGCGATCTCTATGAGCTGTACAAAGATGTGACCATGGCAAAGATTAGTCGACAAAACCGGTTCGGCCACATCGGGTAGATAAACACCAATGCTCCAACCAAGAGAGCCCTTGAATCCGAGCATCCCGGTTCGAGAAGGAGAGAAAGACTGAACCTACGGTATAAAGACCAAGTGATCGCGAAAGCAGGACAAATTGGTTTTGATGACTACAAGCGACGCGCCCGGAGTCGTTAGCGATGGAAGGCGGCAATTGCCACAGGCTCAGATTCCCAATGGGTCGTTGGTTTAGGTTCGGTTAGGTTAAGGGGCTGCTAGTAAATTCACCAGCACACTTAGACCATGTTGGGCCATTGTGATACCCACAGTCAGACTGCTACTGATCGACCTCTCCAGGGACAGTGCCGTTTATTTGATCCCAACGACAGATGGTGACTGGACCATATTTTGCTTTAAGAACTTTGCTTTCACTGGGATTCGAACCTGGGATCCCTCTAACTTAGGGCAGGCACTTAACCAACTGCGCCATCCAATCGTCGCTGGCCTAAGAAGTAAATAAGTTGTTGTTGAAAACAGAGGGCGGCCAAGTAAAGACCCCTGTGGTACATCTTTAGACCAATGAGGTCTACAGAAAAACGAAAACCGACTCGACTCTATGGATTTCATTTATTTCCTCACTTTCCTCATCTTGTTCACCACCCAAAATTGTCAGATTTATCAAATTTACTGTTTGAGGGAGTACACACATTTCATTGGCCCGAGTTTGATTACTAAGTTCCAAAGCACTTCGTTTTTTTCGAACAATTTTTCTTTCATTCCCCTTGGTGAATGTATTTTGGTTCAGCGATTTTTATTTGAAACTCCTCATAGCCTAGCTAACCATAGCCGCATCTCGTAAGGTTTTCTCGTGATCTCTGATCACTTTCTAAATTTCAGCCTCTTTAGAGACGGTTTAAATTTACCAGTTTGCCAAAATTTCTGATGAATAAGAGGCGCAACATCAAATCCTCTTTCCTTTGGTTCATTCTGTCGTTTTAGAAGAAATATTCGTCAAGATATCATCTCAGAACTCCCCAAGTCAGAATATTAATGCCTGTCTTCAACAACGACATGGTCCTCCTCAGCACGTGTTTGCTATACTTGCCTTCTTTTCATTTCATCACATCCTTTGAAGTCTCTGAAAAGATATTGATCTCGTTCCAATCTTTAATCCACGGTTCCAGCGTCTGCCATCTGCCACCTACTAGCTCCCTATTAGCAGCCATTATCCTCGCAACAAACACCATTCAACCGAACAATTCACCTACAAATTAATTATCCGATTAAAAACCTTACCCAACCAAGGTGTGCAGTCAAGGATCTCAATTAAGTCCTTTTCGGCAGCCTTCGAGTTTTGGTCAGTGCCTTGCCAAACAACTGCAACACTGAACTGAATTGTTGCTTAATCCGTATCCTGATTGCATTCCACGTCCATTGCGTAACAATGCTCGCCGATTGGTTTTTATTTTCAGGAAAAAATTGTTAAATAAAGGAATAGATGCACAGGAGCAAACTGTGAATAGAGAGCGGAAGGATATTCGTTCATCGGGAGTCTGTCAAAATTATAACGACACTACACAGAGGCTGTCCTTCATCATGTCGAGGATGTGTGTCCACAGCGAACAATGCATGTCGCCTTATACGTATCCTTGTGCAAGATATCCCTTCTGGTTTTCTTTTTCTTGGTCATTCAAGGACAATTTTGGTCTTCATCTGGGTATTCATCTGTTGGGCTATTGTGCAATTGCCAGTGGGTGTCCTTTCTGCAATTGACGTAGACATATGCGCACAGGACATTCACGACATACGAGTACACCACACATTCAAAGTAAAATGATATAAGGATTAAGGATATGTCAATGGTACTTGATTTCTAAGTAGACAACCAGTTCAAGGAATGATCAAAGTGAGGGCGAGTCGGGCGAGTTAGTACCTGCTTTGGTTGGGTCCTGCGAGACGGAAACTCTTCAAATGTCACCTCGCACTGAGTGTTTAAATGGGACCTCGTTTTTAAAGTAGTACTCAGAGCGTCCGTCAAAGCGTGCAAAAACATGTTGGCTTCATAGAAAAGAAGTAAGGAAGCGACTGAACTTATCAAGAACTGGATATTTCTGAATCGATTTTCCTGCTTTCGAATTGAGGCAGACGGTATCTTTCTAATTTAGTGCTTTTATTGGACTGGCTAAAAAGTTGTCTGGGCATCCAGGCCTAGTGGGCAAATGCGTCAACTCCTACGCTCGAAGTCTAGATTTTTTCCAAAATCGAACCGAAACCTTAAATATTTTCAATGCACGATTCTTCTTCTTCTTAGGGCGCTACAGTCCGAGGTGGACCTGGGCCTCACTCAGCATGCCTCTCCAGCCAGCACGATCTTTCGCCAGCTGTCTCCAGTTTCGCACACCAAGCCGACTGAGGTCCCCCTCGACTTGTGTGCGCCACCTTGTTCGTGGACGTCCTCTGTTAAGTTGTCTGATAGGCTCAGAGTCGAAGACTCTTCGGGCCGGAGCTAAGTTGTTCATGGCCTACTTATCTTAGGCGTTGGATCCGTAGACGCCTGGCTAGACTCATGTCGCTGTACAGCCCATACAGTTCGTGGTTGAATCTCCTCCTTCAAATGCCATCAACGCAAACAGGACCAAAGATCGCGCGCACAACTTTTCTCTCGAAAAGACCAAGACACTCTTCATCCGCTTGGGATATTGTCCATGCCTCTGCGCCGTAGAGCAGGAATGGGATGATCAAGGTCTTATATAAAGTCAACTTGGTCTTGCGCGAGAGGGCTCTACTACTCAATTGCCTTTTGAGCCCATAAAAACAGCGGTTGGCAAGAGTTATTCTGCGTTTGATCTCGGTACTGATGTTGTTTGTACTGTTTACTGCGGAGCCAAGGTAGACGAAGTCCTTAACTACCTCAAAGTTATAGCTGCCAAGTGTGACGTTCTGGCCAAGTCGTCGATGTTGTGCGTCCTTTCTCGATGACAGCATATAATTTGTTTTGCCCTCGTTTACCGCCAGACCCATTTTAGCCGCTTCCGTTTCAATGCCAGCAAACGCATCATTGACGGCTCGCTATGTTCGCCCAATCACGTCAATGTCATCCGCGTAGGCTAGCAGTTGAACGGACTTTTGGAAGATCGTGCCTCTTGTGTTGGCCAGTGAGTTTTGCACAATTTTCTCAAGAACGATGTTAAAGAAGTCACATGACAGCGCGTCGCCTTGTCTAAAACCTTTTTTGACGGTCTCGGTGAGTTCGTTACCGGCCTTGATGGAGCAGCGAGAGTTCGTAGAGCTTACGAACAGCTCTCGTAGTTCGATGCAGCGTTGCCCGGTAGGTTTCTTGCTTTGCTGCATGTGCCTGCCTGCACTCGTTGTCAAACCAGGGGTTTTTCCTAGGAGGCGTTTTAAAACCCAGCACATCAGTAGCGGCTTCTCTGATGCCTCTTTGACAACGTTTCTATTCTTCGTCTATTGTTAGTGCAGGTGACGTCGAACTTTCGGAGAGTTTCAGGGAGACTCGATCGGCAAAGTTCCTGGCAGTCTGTTGCGATTGTAGCTTTTCAACGTCAAGTCGTGGTTGTCTTCCTCGACTCCATTGTTCTCTCGATATCCGTGCCTTGCCTTGGCTACAACAAGGAAATGGTCTGAGTCGATGTTGGCGCCTCGAAACGTTCGGACATCAAGAATACTGGAGGAGTGTCTGACGTCGATCGCAACGTGATCAATCTGGTTGACGGTTGAATGATCAGGGGACCGCCAGGTCCCTTTATGGATGCTGAGGTGTGGGAACCGCGTGCTAGCTACAGAGAGGTTTCGCCCCGTAACAAAGTCCACCAGCCTGAGTTTGATTTCGGACGTGGTGTTGTGTAGGCGGTGTTTACCGATGACTCTAGCAAAGATGTCCTCTTTACCCAGCTTAGCGTTGAAATCTCCTAGAACGATCTTGGTGTCGTACCTGGGCATTGATCGTACGTTCTTTCTAGGAGATCATAGAAGTCTGTTCAGGGACCTCACATTCCACGTGCAGAACCGAAAATCATTGTCCTTTTTTCGTTTGCTAGGGTCGTCAACAGTTAATCCGTCCATATCCGAGGCAGTTTGTGTTCTCTGAACTCGTACGTTTTTTACGTGGTGAGGAAGTTAACCCCACGCACAACCTCCAACTGGGAGGACCAATGCACGATTAGAACTGTCTATAAAAAGCTCCTCAACTTCACAGTTCGGAGTCTTCGAATACAGAAATTAGTTCAGCTAATTTGGGAAATGGTCTTGGAGGGGAGGGCCGACAGTTTGGTGGCTGTAGAAGAAGAGTTTCTAAGCTAAGGGTTTTCATTAAGAGCGTCTTATCTTTTAATATAAATAAAACAGCGTGTGTTAGTTATCATCGAAATTTTTTATTCGTTTGAAAGGCCTACCGATGTCATTATGGACGGTTATCCTGGGTGGCGCGCATCCGAAATGTCAAATTTTTCATGACTCTGGCGAATAAATCAGACTGAATTTGACCGATGGCATGGGTTATGTTGACATTGAAGGACGCTGTGGTTTGTAGCTCATTCGCATTGACCGACTTTGGAAAACCCCACAAGAAAAAGTCGAATGGGGTCAAATCGCATGATCTCGGTGGCCAGTTCACATCACCTCCAAATGAGATGACCGCCTCTTGAATCGCTCGTGCAGAATGTGGCATGAGCTGTGTAGCACGCATCGCTGTCCTGTTGAACCACATGTCGTTGGTGTCTATATTATCCAATTCAGGCCAAAAGGAATTGGTAATTTTCGAGCTATAGCGCTCGCCGTTCACGGTGATGGTCTGGCTAACGTCGCTCTCAAAGACATATGGACCGATAATGCCGCCAGCCTAAAATCCACGCCAAACAGGACGCTCTTACGAGGGGCGTTCAATATATTCTCGGTATCGATATGAAGGAAAATGCGAATTCAATTTAAATTGTTTTTATTTTTCAATATAATCTCCCATCAACGCATTTGTTACATCTTGAGATAAGCTTTTTCAAACCCTCAAAAAAATAAATTTACTCTTTCTCTGCAAAATACCCATTTATTGCCGACTTGAGTTCTTCATCATCCGAAAATCTTTTTCCACGAAGACATTTTTTCAAATCCGGAAACAGGAAATAATCACTAGGGGCAAGGTCTGGACTATAGGGTGGGTGTTGGATTTCTTCGAAACCACAATCTCGCGCAGCAGCCTTGGAAACTCGCGCCGTGTGAACAGGAGCGTTGTCATGAAGAAGCAACACACCCGCTGCGAGTTTACCCCGTCTTTTCTTTTTAATTTCCTCCCGCAAATTATGCAAAGTGGAAGCGTAGGATGTGGCGTTGATGGTTTCACCTTTTTTTTTGTACTCAGCGAGCAAGATTCCCTTTGAGTCCCAAAAAACTGTGGCCATGAGCTTCCCGGCAGACGGAGTGACTTTGAACTTCTTCGGGGGGTCTGTTCCTTTTTTATGCCACTGCATGGACTCTTGTTTGCTTTCAGGGTCATAGTGGTGGACCCATGTTTCGTCACAAGTAACAATTCGATCCATAACACCGTCCGCGTTCTCACTACACATCTCCAAAAGCTCTCTACAGCATGCGATTCTCACTTTTTTCTGAGGCGCTGTGAGCATTCGTGGCACCCACCTTGCACTGACCTTTCAAAGGTTAAGATGGTCATGAAGAATGGTGTGAATGGTACCAATTGAAAGCTTGGGCATCCTCAAGAACAAGTTTTTCGACTTCTTTGATGCTTTCTCTCGTACAAGCAGTAGCCGGGGCGCCGGAGCGGGGGTCGTCTTCAATGCTCTCTCTGCCTCTCTTGAACTCACTTGACCACTTTTGCACAGTTGATAATGAAGGTGCGGAGCCCTGGTAAACAGCCACCTCTTCATGAATAGTTTTTTGGCTTTTTCCTTGCTTAGTGAGAAATTTAATTACAGCGCGATGCTCAATTTTCACCATCATCGTCTCAGTTGCCATTATGATTCTGTTTAACTAGAGATAAAACGCGAATTAATAATCACATTTACGAGTATATGAAATTTTATATGAATGCACTAAAATAATAGTATTACTTGATAAATAAGTCAATTATATATACAACCACAGCTTCACCCCGATACCGAGAATATATTGAACGCCCCTCGTAGATCTCATGTTGATTGGTATCCTCCCAAATTCGACAATTTTGTTTGTTAGCGTACCCATCGGCACATGGGCCGGGTTCTTGTGAACGGCGTGAAATCGACTGCCTCGGATTCTTTGTGCGTCGACCCATACGTACTAGACTTTCACAGGCTAGGTTCGAATCAAAGTTCAGACAAACAATTTTTCAAAAAAAAATTGTTCACGGCTCCACCTCTTTCGTTTCACTGACAATGCTCAAAGAGTATAACTGTCGAGAAAAATCTTCTGAATCTCGCCGTTCGGAGTCGGCATTAAACTGTAGGTCACCTCCACTCGTGAGAGAACAATAGCACGCACAACACAAGTGGTTGTTGAGAAGCTAGGCCCAAGTCCACCTCGGACTGTAGCGCCGCCATAATTATTATTATTAAGTGACAGCCAATTTGACAGGTGTAGCTTCAACAATATGGCCGCTATCAACTGTCAAAGTTCGGAAGTCCCTTTTGGAAGACCCTTTATTTTATGTTTATGCGAACCGAGTTGTACTACTCGATTCAATACCAAGTTGGAGTTCGGCTTCAGATTTTCTTCTCATATGATTGTGCTACCATCATGGTGGCACCTGATTTTTGTATGCGCCATTTTGTTGTGTGATGCATCAAATAAAGTCAATAAAGTCAAACTTTACACAAGTGATAGTAAACCCAGTTAAAACAAATCGGGCTCGACTCGGTTTGTATCTCGGTTTTCTTAAATTTCTGCTAGAGTTAGCCTGGTTTGAAAATCGTACGGTTTGGCTAGATGAGACGTACATTTTCTGAAAAAAAAAAAGAATATATGCTCCCGAAATAATTGCTTACTTTTGGCTTAGTAACTGAAATTTTATGGAGAAATTTAGTCTTTTATGATGAAAGCCGCAAAGAAGTCTTTTTCGAAGGCCAACAGCCAGGGAATGTATGATTTTTTTTGTTAGTTTCTTAGGAAGGAATAGAAAATATTGCACAAAAAAATGCTTCGAATGTTTGAACGAATCACTTTAAGGATTAAATAGTTTAAGTTAAATAGTTCCACATTTTCTTTGTTCATTTGAGGGGATTTGTTCATGTCACTAGAGGATAGCATGCACCTTGTCAGTTCCTGCAAATGACAAGCATCTACGACATCCATTTGTTGCATTGACGAAATTTGATCAACGTCCCTCAGGGAATTCCACCTGGCCGCAGTTCCAGTAACCGCTGGTCTACATTAAACAACTTTATTTGCACTGCGCTCCTGGACCACACGAGATTACATCAAAGCCATCGCTAGACCACTTGACCTATTCCGCATCATCGTCCATCCATACACCTGTTGGCCATCGAAGAGCAGAGCGAAACGCAACCCAGGGCGGATGTTTGTCCACCGCACAGACTACTCCACGGCTTTGCGCAACACCACATGCAAGGAAACACAACACCGCAAGGAAAACAAACGATATGGCACTGCATGTGCAACAGCTCCTCTCTTCAAGGATCGCCGCAATAAGGCGAGACAAAATCAACTTCCTGTGTGTGTGAACTCAGACACGGCTGCAGTCGCCACTTTCCATTTCACCGAGGGACAGACACTTTACCAGCAACCGAAGCAGTCTCCTCCGACAGGTCCTTTTCTCGTTGAAGCGTTTATTTTTATTTTTACGAGCATGTTATCCTTTGACAAATATGACATCGACCGAGCGAGAGAGGAGGAACATTTTCACACGAAGCGGAGTCGGCCAGATGGGGACATGAATTCCACCTGCGATGCAATCCTTTGGATGTGCGACGATGTAACCAGAGGACACATTGCACCAAGTGACGGTGGTTTGTTGCGATTATGGGAATGAAAGAGTCCTTTTCATCGCTTCCATCGGCTTGCCAGCGTGTGTGAGAAAGTCGTTTCGCAGCCACGTGGGAAAGGGTCCGTCTCCATTCATTCGGTGCATCCCTTCGCATTGAATGGACCGCAGAGGATGATGCGGATGATGCTGATGATGTTCTCGATGTTTGATGATGATGGAATTTCATACAAATGATGGGCGATGCATTTTCCCAAGCCTGAAAGGATACTTGAGAATGCAAAATAAATTTCTCATATTCCCGCAGATATCTTCGTGTTTGCACGGTCATTGTGCAACCAGGGCCTCTACCTGGGTCTTCCGGTGGTCATCATCGCATCGTAGCTGCCAATTGGTCATGCATGAATCCTTTTCGAAATCCGTTGTTGCGTTTTGTTCGGTGAGGGAGCGATCGATGGGATGTTTATGAATTTCCCAAGGGTACCGGCCGTCAAGAGCCATCATATCGGTCTCCAAAGGACTTCACCTAATTGACCCCTATGTTGCGAGTATCTGTGTCAAGGAGCTGTGCACTAGGTTTCTCGTTCCTGATTTGGGCTAATTGTGAGTAGTTCCTCTCAAGAGCCAGTCGAGATGAAAGGAGAAAGTGGCTCGCCCATATGGTGGTGGTCTGTCGACGTAATTGGATCAGAAATTAGAATTCGTAATCGATTTCAAGAGATGATGGATGTTAATCTTTGCATCTTCAGATTGGAAACGCAAATTGAAATTTCTTTGAGTGGATACTTTGTGGAAGAACTGATTGTGGCTGGAGATATGCTGGGTCCTTCTTACTCCTTCTTGAGCCGGATTTATGTGACATAAATGATTAGTTCATTTGTAAGTCAGTCAAAATTCACTCTCCTAGAAAAGTCTTAGAGCAAATTTCATGTTTAACTCTCGGTATTTATAGAGTGCCCAATGCACGCAAGATTTTAATTCTATATCATTTCTGCGGTAATTTGTTATCAATGAAAATTTACAATCGGAACAGAATGCTAGGAACTTTGTCGGTAGAGTTTCCCTGAAACTCTTCGAAAGTTCGACGCTGCCTGCACAATCAATAGAAGAAGAATGGGGAAGAATGACAAAATGCCATATGATGTGCTTGGTTTTACGACACCATCTAGAAAAACAGCTTGGTTTGACGATGATTGTAAACGGGCGTATGCAGCAAAGCAAGAAGCCTACAAGGCAACGCTGCAGCGAACTACGAGAGCTGTTCATCCTCTACGATCAGAAACGAAGGAAAACCAGGATTCTCACGAAGAAAAAGAATAACAATGAGAAGCATGATCGAGGTGATGGAGTGGTGTTATTGCAGGAATGATCTCCGAAAGTTTTGCCAGAGGATAAAACTACTATTAATTGGATATAATGCCGGTTGCTAAGATGCTATGCTCAAGTCCACCTTGGATTGTAGCGCCACTCTTATAAATATTATTTGAGGCTTGCCGGAAGGAGGATGGACAATTGGTAGCAAATTCGAAGTCGAAACTGAGAATTTGGAAAGAACACTGTTAAATGGCGACGAGGGCACAAGTACCGCTGTCAAACAGAATGTTCCACTCAACACAGCGGACGATGATAGACGAGAATTTCGTCCACCCGAACTAGTGGACTAGTCAAGATAGCAATATCGAGACTGAAGTCTATCAAAGCCGCTGCAGATGGTCTGTCTGAAATCTCTAAAGCAGCAGGAGATGGATGGGCGCACACATCTGTAAGATATGGTCGAAGGATAGCATACACGATGAGTGGAATCTCAGCATCGGTTGACCGATCACAAGAAAGGAGACCCACTTGACTGCGCCAACCGTCGAAGAATAAGTCTTCTTAACATCACATTCAAGATATTTTCTACCGTTCTGTGTGAACGCCTGAAACCATTTGTGAACAATCTGTTAGGTCTGTATCAGTGTGGTTTCAGGGCATGAAAGTCCACCTTCGACCAAACCCAAGAAATATAGATCGACACACACAACCAATTCGTCGATTTCAAGGGCGCATATTCCAGCGTGAATAGTGACGAGCTATACAGCGCCATGTCTAGTTGTGACATTCCTGCAAAACTCGTCAGATTGCGCAAGATGACGATGGAGAACTCTTGGTGCTCCATCAAAGTCGTTAACGAATTCACCGAGACCTTCAATGGTTTTAGACAAGGCGACTCGCTGTCATTTGATTTTTTCAACATCATTCTTGAGATGAACTCACTGGTCAACACAAGAGGCACGACCTTCTAGAAGTCCGCTAGCATATGCGGAAGGTATTGACGTGATTTATCGAACTCAGCGGACCGTCAATGAGGCGTTAGTTGATATGGAAACGGAAGCG
The DNA here is from genome assembly GCA_930367185.1 of Myathropa florea. Taxonomy (NCBI): domain Eukaryota; kingdom Metazoa; phylum Arthropoda; class Insecta; order Diptera; family Syrphidae; genus Myathropa; species Myathropa florea. Next base: position 114,247,699 of record OV884002.1, on the reverse strand, counting down.
CTTAAAAAGGGTGTGACGGCAAACGGGGGCAAATCCATGTAAATGTGAAGGACGCACAACATCGACGAACGTCACAATAGCCAACTATAACTTCGAGGTCATCAAGGACTTCGACTTCCTCGGCTCCTAAGTAGAGAGTACAAAAAACATAAGTACAGAGATTAAACGTAGAATAATTCTTGCCAACCGTTGTTCCTTAGGGCTGAAGAGGTAAATGCATAGTAGAGCCCTGTGTGAAAAGACCGAGCTGACTTTATATAACACCTTGATCATCCCTGTCCTGCTCTTTAACGCGAATACATGGAGAAGCTTAAGACCAGATGAAGAAGTCCTTGGTCTGTTTGTGATGATGGCATTTGGAGAAAAAGATTCAAACACGAACTGTATGGGCTGTACAGCAAAATGAGTCCAGTCTATAGATCCAACGCCTGAGATGACAGGCCGTGTAGAGCGAATGGACAACTTATCTCCGAAGAGTCTTCGACTTTGACCCCGTGAGACCTACACTTTTACTACTGATTGGAACCACCCAGATTGTTGTATATATCTCAAGAGGTGCTTCAGCTCTATTTTATTCAGATCCTCCAGCTCGGCTAACAAGTTACTGCCTAGTGTTAGCAGACTCCTTCCCCGCAGAGCTAGATAATCGCATAGCAGGTGGCGGACGGACTCTATTTCCTCCTCGTCCCTGCAACTTCTACGCTATGGGGGTTCCCTAACCTTCTGGCATGGGTGCCTATCGGACAATGTCCGGTGAGAACTCCCACCACCGTCCGTATATGTAACCTTGCGACTTAGACTAATCATTGATAATGATTTCCTCCTGTTCAACATCGGCCATATGGCTCTCGTCGTTGACCCAGTGTCCAGATTCAGCCATCGCGCATTTGCTCTTTCTAAGGCTTCGTCCTCAATTTCTTTCCTTAGGAAACTTAACGGCATGTAGACATAAGGTAGTGCTAGAGATTTATCTGAGTCTGAGCCCTCCTTCGCTAACACGTCCGCTCTCTCGTTTTCTTGAACTCCTGTGTGTCCCGGTACCCAGCAGAGAGTCACTGTGTTTAGACAATAGATTTCGTTGATGTTCTGTCTGTCTCCGACTTTACAATATCCGACGCTATGGCTTTTATAGCCGCTTGGCTGTCGGAGTATATAGTTTTTTTCGGCGCTATGACTCTTATAGCCGCTTGGCTGTTGGTGTATATCGTTTTTTTCAGTCAAACTAAGCTTTTTAAGCGTAAGTGCCGCCTCATTTATTGCTATCACTTCTGCTTGGAAAACGCTACATTTGTCGCTTAGGTTTAGGGATCTTTCAAAGAGATCGCAGAAGACCCCTGCCCCCGTCCCTACACCTATTTTCTAGCCGTCAGTATGTAGGGTGATGTCTTCGCCACCATTTGCTGATAGCTCTTCCCAACCTCTCCTGTCCGGAATTCGTGAGAGAGCTTCCTCCTTTCGTGGTAGTCAGGGTTGGTGGCAGATAATCCGACGTTTTGAATCTATATGATGCTGTCCATTTTGAGAGGATGGACGCGTGCCCATATGGTTTGTCTTTCTACATCTTGACTTCCCGGAGTCTCATTGCGGTTAAAGCCGCTCTGCTACTGCAGAAGATGTCAAGAGGGGTAAGATGGAGTAGGACCTCGAGCGCCGCTGTTGGCGTTGTCCTTAGAGCACCCGTGATTCCTAGGTAGGCCGATCTTTGGACCTTCGTCAAGCTAGAAAGAAGGTATTTCTTCTTCAATGCTTGTCACCAGACTGTTGTGGCAGCCACCTAAGGTGAATGTTAAAATGCTCAGCCATCTCGTCATGAGTCATGAGAATAAAAAGTAATTGAGCTCAGAAATTAAATTGCTGCTTGGCTGTCCAAACATATGGTGATATCGTTGCTGGATGTCACATTCTTCTTAAGCCAAGACAGAGCCTCTTTTATTGCCATTGTCTCAGCCTGGAATATGCTACAATAATCCAAAAGATGCAGGGATATGGTGAAGTTAAGATCCTTAGAGTAGACACCTAACCCTACTCCCTTATCCGCCTTGAATCCATCTGTGAAAATACTCAAAGGAAGCGTCTGAAAATAAGACTCCCAGGCAGATCTAGAGAGAGTGCTGGTAGACAAATTTATCTCATAGATTGGGGTAGTAGGAGGTCAGTGTCGTGGGGAAGGATTTCGAAATCATCGAGAATGGTAGTATGACCAATGTGGTAATTATTCCACAGGTAAAGTCTCTGGAGTCTGACCGATGTAATGGCTTCTACCTGTCTTCCAAATAGTTAGAGTGTTATATTAATATTCAATCTTAACTGATTCAAATGCTGGCCGATCTTTGCATACGGTTAAGAAGCTTGCCGTTCTCGTTTTATCAATAGCTATCCTATCATACTGCAAGTTGACACTGCTGTATACAGCGTATGCCATTTACATCCAATGGTTTGTTTGCAACAATAAAGGACTGTAGTGGCTTTTCTGATTCAAATACTAGTTTCGTTTTCTGTGGATAGACTCCGAATCTACATGCATTGATCCATAAGATTAATTATGGGATTATGGAAAACATTTTGCCTATCTTAGCGTTGAGACAAATATTTCTGATGCTGCTAAGCAACATCGTCCGCGAAGGCACCACTTTGCATCCTGCCCCGAACAACAGTTCGCTTACCGCAACGTTCCATCGAATGGGAGAGAGTAGGACTCCTTGCGGGAAACATTCTTGCGGATTCTAGTTCTATCGAGTTTTGAATTTATAACTTTGCTAATTTCTTATGAGTAGTTAGCTAAAAGGTAGGGGGATTAGAGAGAATTAAAAATAAGCTAAAACGCATTAGTAGCGAAAGGGATGGTCCGTAGAAGTACTTTGGGCTCGACGACGTACAAAATTAAGTAAATTATCCATCATCCTCGTTGGTTACATTAATGCTGACGATTCATGACACAATGACACGGTTTATGCCAGGAATTCGACAACCAAGGACTTCATACAAATTCAGTAACTTTGTATACTCGTAAAAATACAAGCAAACGAGAATTCCGAACTCGTTCTTACCGCTCAGCCAAAAATCGTTCATCTACCAGTCACTTCACCTACCATTCAAAGGAATCCTTTATTCTCGCAGCAACTGCGCGTACAGTCACCAGGTGCAGTCGTTTAAATGAATTCTTGCCTATCAAAGGGCTCCTTCGTAACATCAGCCACCCACAGACATGACAAATCGATCGCACCTCAGCGCGGCGACTTTTCGAACGCCTAGCCGAGAGAGGACTGCTTAACCAGAGCCAACCAGTCAACCATAAAAATCGTGATGACGTACGACTTTTTTATTTATTCCCTGAACATGATTAATGAGTTAACGATGGTGTGCATAGATGTGTGTATCCCAATTCTTAGCGATTGTTGAAAAATTCGTCACAAGTCCTTTGGCTTCTTCACGCAACAAAACATAATAATCTGCGCACGGCAAAGGACACACTCTCTTCATTGACCCGATCTGGGTACTCCTCAACAGCACCACTTGGGGACTATCACAGGACAATCGGGACACATTGCTTCTTCAGACGTTCCTTTTTCTCTCGTTGTGTACGTTACCATTCATAAATCAAGGAGCCCTCAAGGATATACATTTTTTTGTGTTTAATTCTCTGCACTCAGCATTTTTTTTTTGCTCCTTCATCGGTGGCTGGTGGGACTCTCTTACGGACGAAAATTATTAACAACTCCATAAAACATGCGATGATTTATCGTCGGATTGAAGTCTGATCGAGTCAAAGGATACTTGCCACCGAAGTAAATTTTAATTTGTTCCGCATCTCGAACTCTTTCGACTCTTGAAGATTTGTTCGCAAAATTTACATATCACTTGGAGTATGACATTCGGCTTCTCGGTGGTATTGGTGTCGTCCTTGGACTGTGTCCTGTTGAATAATGACCTCATGTTGAGCAGTTAATTTGAATCCCTACTCTGGGAATCGGCAAACCGTTGAAAATCCCTTGTCAACGGGACAAGACACTTTGGGAACTGTCATCAGCGATTCGTCAAAACGAAAATCACTCGGAGTGTGAGTGACACGACTGTTGACAGTTTTCCACGTGGAAATTTGATACTTTTCCACAATACACGAGGAAACACCAAATTACAACTGTAAAGCGCAATTTGCTGTTATTCATGGCCGCAGTGTGAACGTTATCCCCTTTTGGTGCCTACACGAGCAACGACTAATCAACCGAGGGATCCTGTTTTAAGGTTTCCCCGGTTGGTAGGAAAGTTTAGAAGTTCGTTACTGTCATCCTTGTGAACAAGGCGCCTCTAATTGGATCAATATGGGAAAAGTGGCGGATAGACGGACAGTTAGGTCTGCATTTTGAAGCGGCTTAGAAGTTTTGTAGGGTTTCCCAGTCGAATGGAGGTTTCACTTTGTCTTCTGTCATCGGAAGCCGTTACAGCTGACTTAATTCTTCAGCTGATTGAGCCGGTTAAGGTGACATTGTTCGCTGCTGACACATTGAATGACAGCTTGGCGCCAAAATTCTGTAAATTCAATTTGTGGAAAGTTGGGGGAATACCGGTTGGATAGGGCAACTTTACAGAGAGTCTGAGGTTGTTTTGTGTTGGGAGAAACGTTAAAATGCAGTGGGGAATGGAAAAGTAATGTCCTATAGGAAAGAGAATGTGTTCACCACAAAAATGTCGTCCAATTCCCAAAACGGTAAACTCAATTAACAACTCATCGAGCAGTCATTTGAGGAATCTGGTCGTTGTTAAATCTCTTTTAATAGAGGATATGCCGCAAATCTTCATGAGGATTCGGTTATCGGAGGAAGAAAGTCTTCTGGACAACGCTCTGACATGAAAATGAATAACCAAATTGACGTAGAATTGATGACAGTCAACGACAGATAAAACGATCCTTTGAACTTCAGGTGACCAGTTCGTGTCGCTTTGTCAAGTGGTTTGATTATCAGGATCTTCTTGCCAGATTAAGGGCGACATTGCAGGCCTCCTAACTTACCATTTGAAAAACAAACCAAATCTCTTGGTTACATATTCAGACACAATTCCTGTTGAAAGTGTTTTTGAACTGGGCCTGAGTTATAGCTGTCTTCCATGTATCGAGGTCCCGTGTACGTAGTTCCAGTCGTCTAGACCAAGCTGTTATGCGTCCGCGATGACTTGGTCTTTTAACCGGTCGATTTGTGCTCCACAGCATATACATGGCGGGCTCTCAAGTAGTTTTTTTAAATCATAGGTTATTTTGACACTGACAGCTGCTTCCCGCTTAAAATCTTGACAGAAAATCAGTATCATCCGTGGAACGGAATGAGCCGCTTGAACAACGTTGGCAAATATTGAAAATTATTTCCAAAGTAAGTGCTGTGTAGCCCAAACAGTGCGTTTTTTTAAAAGAAGTTTTGGCCGAAATGAAGCACCCGCCACGACTGCTGTACGCAAGTTTGTGCAAAAGGTTCGTGAGACTGGTGTGCTTGTGGAAAACACTCATAATCCCCGTCGTCGTCATTCTACTTTGCGCACAGGTGAGAATGTGGCTGTTGTGGCCGAGAGTGTGAGATTCAACTCACGACCATAGACTCGCCATCGATCTCAATAGCTCACGCACTAGCCTGAGGAGAATCCTGCACAAACATCTCGGATTATTCGCCTACAATGTCGAGTTGACTCAGCAATTGGAGGCGCGAGACCATCCGCATCATTATCGCTTCGCAGTCGCAGTTTGGGCCTTAGAGCAGCTTGAATTGGAGAACGATTTTGGGCGAAAAATCATCTTTTCTGACGCTAACGAGGCGCATTTTCATCTCGGCGGCTACGTTAACAAACAAAATTGCCGCATCTGAGGCTCGGAAACTCGGAAAACCAGCACGTTATTGTCGAGAAGCCAATGCATCCACAGAGAGTGACAGTTTGGTGAGGATTGTGGAGCGGTGGCATCATTGGACCATTTTTCTTCGAAAATGAGGTTGGAAATAACGTTTTTGTCAACGGTGGGCGTAACAGAGCCATGTAAAGTGACTTTTTTCTACTGTAATTGAAGTCATGGATTTCGATGACCTCTGGTTCATGCAGGATGGTGCGCCACGCTACACAGCCCATTCCCATGCTGCAATCGATCTTTTGCGCACCAAATTCTCAAATCGTGCTATTGGCCGCCTCGGACCTGCGATTTGAAGAGCGTATGGACAACTTAGCTCCGGCCCGAAGAGTCTGCGTCTTTGAACCAGTGGGGCAACGCAACAGATGACGTCCATGTCTAAGAAGGACCACGGAAGTGGAGAGGGACCTCACCCGACTTGGCGTGTGCAACTGGTGACAACTAGCAAGCAACCATGCCCGCTGGTGAGGTTTGTTAGTTGAGGTCCCGGTCCTCCTGGACTGTAGCGGCACAAGAAGAAGAAGAGAACACTACGCACTTCGACCCAGATGCATTCAAAACCCGATTTTATTAAATACTTCAAGTGCGCATGCATCGGCTCATCTTTAAGATATGGTCGGAGTAAAGCATGCCCGATGAGTAGAATCTCAGTATCGTTTGTCCGATCCACAAGAAAGGAGACGCTTTTGACTGCGCCAACTATCGAGGGATAACTCTTCATAACATCGCCTGTAAGGCCTTCTCTGCCATTCTGTCTGAACGCCGGAAACCTTTCGTCACCAATCTGACAGGTCCGTCCGAATCAGAATGGTTTCAGGCCCGGGAAGTCCACCATCGATCAAATTTTCACACTGCGGCAGATCCTGGAGAAAACCCAAGAAATGCAGATCGACACACACCATCTATTCGTCGATTTCAAGGCCGCATGTGACAAGCTATACAGCGCCATGTCTAGTTTTGACATTCCTGTCAAACTCGTCAGACTGAGCAGGATGACGGTGGAGAACTCTCGCTGCTCCATCAAGGTCGGTAACGAACTCACCGAGATCTTCAATGTCAAAAAAGATTTTAGACAATGCGACGCGCTGTCATGTGGTTTCTTTGACATCGTTCTTGAGAAGATCGTGCAAAACTCACTGCCCAACACAAGAGGCACGATCTTCTAAAAGTCCGTTCAACTGCTAGCTTACGCAGATGACATTGACGTGATTGAGCGAACACAGCGAGCCGTCAATGAGGCGTATGCTGGCATTGAAACGGAGGCGGCTAAAATGGGTCTGGAGGTAAACGAGGGCAAAACAAATTATATGCTGTCATCGAGAAAGGACGCACAACATCGACGACTTGGCCAGAACGTCACACTTGGCAGCTATAACTTTGAGGTAGTTAAGGACTTCGTCTACCTTGGCTCCGCAGTAAACAGTACAAACAACATCAGTACCGAGATCAAGCGCAGAATAACTTGTGCCAACCGCTGTTTTTTTGGGCTCAAAAGGCAATTGAGTAGTAGAGCCCTCTTTCGGAGGACCAAGCCGACTTTATAAGAGACCTTGATCATCCCAGTCCTACTGTATGGCGCAGAGGCATGGACAATATCCCAAGCGGATGAAGAGTGTCTTGGTCTTTTCGAGAGATAAGCACTGCGCACGATTTCTGGTCCTGTTTGCGTTGATGGCATTTGGAGGAGAAGGTTCAATCACGATCTTTATGGGCTGTAGAACAACATAAGTCTAGCCAGGTGTCTGCGGATCCGACGCCTAATATGGCTAGGCTAGGTAAGTAGGTAGGTATGTATGGTGGCTTCCAACGTATGCACATTGGATTCACTTAGACCCATAGGGTCCATTGTGTTGCTACATCCGGCTTCCTGCCGCTCATTTCTGGAACCATTTTGATTTTTGGACGAATATTCATAATTTCTTGACGTCCTTTTCGGATATATCAGTTAGTGAGCTTAGATTATATTCTCCCAGGCTTCTCTTCCTTATGGAGGCTAAGGCTGGACAGTTGCATAGTAGGTGTGAGGGGGATTTCTCTTCCTCCTTATCCATGCTTCTACTACAGTAGTTGTTAAATGGTAACCCTAGTCAGTGGCGTGCCTTCCCATAGCGCAGTGTCCTGTGAGGACATTTACTAGGTCACCCAGATTGTTCCTGCTTAGGCTAAGGATGGCTGTGGTTTTCCGGAGATCAATTTTTGGCCATATTTTCCTTGCATGTTTCTCCATCTCTCTGTAGCCCTACTGGTTGCTAGTTCAGATGAAGTGAAGAAGATGAAGTTCAGAAGATGGCTGGGCTACGTAAGCAATCAACCCTGACCAGCAAAATTTTACGTTCTAACCCAGAACGTAATGCAACAAGCTGTTGACTACAATAGAGGCAGATTTTTGTCAGTCCATTCAAGATGTGAGCATATTATGAGTCCCACGTCACGCAAGTACAATGTGGTCCACAAAACAAAACTCCAGCCATTTTCCCTCAAGCCACATATCCCCCTTTTATCACAGCCCTGCATCCATTCAATTCATTCTCACCACACATCCAATCGTGGACTATGTTGCACTCTTATCGAAATTTTCAGAAATTTTGATCTGCATGTCACGAGAAAAGTTCCCACCCCTTGCGATTGACAGCAACATCAGTATCCCCCACCGTACCCGCTCTTGGTTTAAGTGCCACTTTTGTATTCCATTGGTCGCTGTGATGCATGCACAACAAATTCCTGTAGAGACTCCGCATCAGCAGCGGTCCATTGAAAGCAGTAATTACATACGAGGGAAGCTGTGGCTTCCCCCTCCTCGGTTCAGTGGTTGTAGTGACCCGCATTTCCGGTAGGTAAGAGGCAGCGGCAAAAAAAGAGACTCTTCAAGTGAAATTCCATCATTTTTTCGCTGTGGTTTTCGAAGTAAATTGTTAATCAATCGTAAGTGGTCATTGTGGTGGGCATGGGACAGGGTGACTTGGATTACGAGCACTCCCGTCGAATGGCTTTTAATCCTTGTTTATGGCAAATTTCCTCTTTTGCGCGATGGCTGAATTGATTGTAGGCATGGTGGTGCATTGATGGATAAGAGCGCGGAGGTGCAGTCACATAAATTCACTCCGTGATGGGGTCCGATGTGATTAGTCATTGAATTATGTTTAATAAGCAACTGTGACGACTGGCTGGCTAATTGAATGGTAAGCAAATGAGCTCATTGTTCTATAGTTGGTCGGATTTTTTATGGATTAGTAGAGAGGAGCGTAGCATTTGAAATGTCATTCGATATTGTAGGGGTGCATGGTAATGAGCATTGACCCACAGGACTCTGATTAGGTTTTTTAGGAAGTCTAGCCGTTGTGCGGGACAACGACAGATTTGAATGCAGTCTTACCGTGAAGTCTTCAAGAAAGGCGATCCTATGTCTTGCAAGAACTACCGAGGCATAGCCCTGCTAAATGTCGCATACAAGATTCTATCCAACATACTGTGTGAACGTCTGAAACCTTTCTTCCGGCAGGCAGGTCGACTTCTTCTTCTTCTTAGGCCGCTACAGTCCGAGATGGACCTGGGCCTTACTCAACATGCCTCTCCAGCCAGCACGATCTTTCGCCAGCTGTCTCCAGTTTCGCACACCAAGACGGCCGAGGTCCCCCTCGACTTGTGTGCGCCACCTTGTATGCGGACGTCAACTGTTGTGTTGCTCAGAGCCGAAGACTCTTCGGGCCTGAGCTTAGTTGTCCGTACGCTCTACATGGCCTAGCCATCTTAGTTGAATCCGTAGACGCTTGGCTAGACTCATGTCGCTGTACAGCCCATATAGTTCGTACTTGAACCTTAGCCTCCAAATGCCATCAACGCAAACAGGACCAAAGATCGCGCGCAGAACTTTTCTCTCGAAAAGACCAAGACACTGTTCATCCGCTTGGGATATTGTCCATGCCTCTGCCATGCCATGCCATGCTCGACAAAATGCCTGCCAGTTCTACTTTATGGAGCCTAGTGTATGGACGATAAGCAGGAAAGCAGAGCACATTTGGGTAATTTTGAGAGAAAAATTCTTCGTCGAATTTTCAGTCCCGTATGCGAGGTGGCGAATGGAGGAGAAGATACAACCGCGAAATCTACGAACTGTACAAAGTTATGGATGTAGTCCAAAAAGCCAAAAAACGACGATTATACTGGCTCGGGCACATCGAGCGAATGGACAACAACGTTCCAGCAAAGAGGATCTTCGACACACAGCTCACAGGTTCGAGAAGAAAAGGAAGACCAAACCTCCGTTTCAAGGACCAAGCTATCGCGGATGCCAGAGCGCTTGGTCTGGATAACTGGAAGCAGCGTGCTCGGGACCGCAGGGCATGGAAGGCTGCCGTGTCTCAGGCAGAGACCCTTAACGGGTCGGGAGCCCGCTAACTTCAACTTACAATGAAGTATTTCTCATACATCAAAAAAAGACGTGAGTCTAGACAAACGTCTTCGAATCCAGTGACTATGATGGATAATGCATAAAGGGTATAGTCAAAATCGAGGTAGAAAATTGCATTAATTTGACCTAGTACGAGCGCTTTGACTAGCAATCTGGAACTGCTCGCATCGTTGCATATCCCCCAACCACCTACCACTTTGACCGTCCTCTCACCTCTTCAGACGATGTAACTATTCTAGTATCTGTGAAGTTTCTATCAACGCTAAGCGAGCGCCTCAATCATGGATTGAGGTTTGTCAACAATTGGACTGCCACTCGAGGCTTGAAAGTCAACCCAGAGAAGACTGATGCACTTCACGAGAAAAAGGAGAACTCCGGAGTTTAATAATAATAATAATGGCAGCGCTACAGTCCGAGGTGGACCTGGGCCTAGCTTCTCAGCAACCACTCGTGTTATGCGTGCTATCGTTCTCTCATGAGTGGGAGGGACCCACAGTTTAATGCCGACTCCAAACGTCGATTTTGAGAAGCTTTTGCTAGACAATTATACTATTTGAGCATTGTCAGTGACTCGAAAGAGGTGGAGCCGTGAAAAAATGTTTGGTGTTTTTTTCCGGAGTTTACAAGCCCGCATATCACACTTGATTCCACACTAAACTGGAAAGAGAACATCGAGGAGCAGATCAAAAAAGCGTGTGTAGCTTTCTACACATGTGAGCGAGCCTTCGGAAACACCTGGGGTCTTAAACCACGTGTAGTATAATGGCTATACACAGCGGTGGTAAGACCCATCTTAACTTACGGTGGCAATCACTGGAGAAGAAATACCTTCTTTCTAATTTGACGAAGGTCCAAAGATCGACCTGCTTAGGAATCACGGGTGCCCTAAGTACAACGCCGAAAGCAGCGCTCGAGGTCCTACTCCATCTTACCCCTCTTGACATCTTCTGCGGTAGCAGAGCGGCTATAACCGTAATAAGACTCAGGGAAGTCAAGATGTGGAAAGACAAACCATATGGGCACGCGTCCATCCTAGATGGACAGGATCACACAGATACAAAACGTCAGATTATCTGCCACCAACCCTGACTACCACGAGGAATTTCTCTACCCGAATTCCGGACAGAAGGAGTTGGGAAGAGCTATCAGCAAATGGCGGCGAAGAGTTCTCCCTATATACTGATAGCTCGAAAACAAGTGCAGGAAGGGGGGCAGGGGTCTTCTGCGATCTCTTTGAAAAGTCCCTAAACCTAAGCTACAAATGTAGCGTTTTCCAAGCAGAAGGATTTACGCTTAAAGAGCTTAGTTTGACTAAAAAAACGATAACCATATAAGAGCCATAGCGTCGGATATTGTAAGGTCGAAACTAGTCAAGCAGATAGAACGTCAACGAAATCTTCAGGCTAAACACGGTGACTCTCTGCTGGGTGCCGGGACACACAGGAGTTCAAGGAAACGAGACGGACGTGTTAGCGAAGGAGGGCTCAGAGTTAGATAAATCTCTAGCACTGCATTGTGTCTACATGCCGTTAAGTTTCCTAAGGAAAGAAATAGGGGACGAATCCTTAGAAAGAGCAAATGAGCGATGGTTGAATCTGGATATTGGGTCAACGTCGAGAGCCCTATGGCCGGTGTTGAACAGGAAGAAATCGTTATCAAGTTCTCACCGGACATTGTCCGGTAGGCACCCATTGCGACTACCGTAGAAGTTGCAGGGGCGAGGAGGAAATAGAGTCCGTTCGCCACCTGCTATGCGATTGTCCAGCCCTACGGAGAAGGAGACTGCTAACAGTAGGCAGTAACTTCTTCGACGAGCTGGAGGATCTGAATGAAATAGAGCTGAAGCACCTCTTGAGATATATACAACAATCTGGGTGGTTCTAATCAACAGTAAAAGTGTAGGTCTCACGGGGTTACTACACAGACACGTTGCTGCAGACCATGCAAAATTCAAAATTTTTTGAATTCACGCAGGCAGTCGCTGCAAACGTGCGACATGAATACACACGACACAAATGGTCTGCGCAGACTTGTGCACAACAACAAAGTATATAGGTCTACAGCGACGTGTCTGTGTCGTGCATGGGCCCTATTACATCGTATTCAAATTTAATGGCAGAAACTTGACAAATCACACTTATAGATCTAATATTTGCCTGCAACCTTAACACAATGAGATTGACTTCACCAAGGTGTGGCTGTAAAATAGTCAACGAAATCCAGCGTCATTCTCAATTAGTACCTTACTTCCTGTTGCTATAGTAACCACCGACTATCTTCTGGAGTTAATCTGGAATCTCACTCTAGGTAGGATTGTCTCCTCAGAAAGCGTGCAGCTTGTCGAGACTAAATGTTATAGGTTAAATCGCCATATCTTCAGCATAGAACCATGTGTAATAAGAAGAGTAGGAGACGTACAATTTTTACCCAAAATGTTATCCTGGCTCATTTGATTCCAAGGGAATATCCACCAATTCGTGCACGTTTCTTCGTCAATAGTTCCACAGTATCTAAATAAAGTAGATGCCATAGAATATGACTCGCATTCTTACCGATCTACGAAGAATAAAGCATTTAAAGGGCCAACTATAATGGCCGTACGAATCTTAAGGGAACTCAAGCGAGCGAATATTCAAAATTGATACACTGCGACCAAATTAACCGCTTCGTTTAGTTTCGATAAGTTCGTTCACTTTTGCCCACTTCCGTGGGAGCGGAATCACTTCTACGTATGAAAGTGCCAGTTAACAACAGAATTCTCCTTAAGTTTCTATAAGCGCTAGTGAATCCTTTAAAATTTGACGATGTTTCTGGTTACTATTCATATGTTCTTGACATAAGCTTAAGTTCACAAACGGCTATTATAGTTCGCCCTTAAAAGGGAAGTGAACCCTACAGCCCGGGACGCTAAGCTAAGCTAAGCTGGCAAACTTAGCCTTAGAACTTTAGGAAAGGGGTTAGGGTATTACATTAATGTGACCTAGGTTAGGTCAGGTTTGGAGGGCTTTATGCTGTTGCCAGCAATTACAATTACACAGAGGCCGTGAAGGTCCATTGTGTATGCCCTGCAAGGATTGCATGCTTACCGAGAATTAACGCAGGAAATGTGACCTACTACAAGCGCTTTGACTACTCAGACCCGAATGCAATCTGGTACTGCTCGCATCGCTGCATACCCCCCAACCACCTACCACATTGACCACATATCGAGCATCCCCATCCCCCAGAGAAAGAAAAAACAATCAGACACAAATTTATTGTTATGATTTCCCAAAACCATAAACGCGTTAATTGAGATCATGTTTATTGAATAACACGCTAACAAAAATTTGATCTCCGTCAGTGGCGGCTTCTAATCTCATGGATGCGATTTGTGTCGCCCGAAAAGATGCTGCCGGCGCTCACTGTGTTGATCGATCAAAATAAACTCGCTTATCAGCTGAGCTCGCTTGGTGCTCGCTTGGTGCTCGGTTGTGTCTGCATTATGCTGGACGCTCTGAAACTGATACGCCGATGTCCCCGCAACATGGTGAAGCATTCGTCCGGTTCAACCAATGCAAGAAACACTTGCTCGCGTCTGAGTAAATCAATATGCTTATTTTTGGGTTTAGCATTGACTCTGCGTCAAGATCAAGGATATTGGTGTGCTTATCGCCGGGTCGGCTAATGCACCCGTCAGATTCGAATTCGTTGGCTACAGAATTAAAATTTAATTGAATTCAAAGAGTGCACGCTTTTGAATACGCACGTCGCAGAAAATATTTTCTGCCTGTCGTCCGAGTCTAAGTGACTTTTGATGGGTATCTGCGGGTTGTGGGGTCTGCGAACCCTGACACCGGACTAGACGAACGAAATGTTCTCTATTCATGCATGTACTGCATGATCAAAGTGTTATTTTTGATTGTGGGGTAGTGGGGCGGAGATCAGATTGTGGCAATGTGCCCGAGGTAATGGGGTTGCCGTTTGTGTTGCTAAGAAGTTGAGCTGTCTCGAATGATAAGGTCTCAGATTAAATTTTTTGGAAAATCCTCTTTGGACTTCAGTCTGATGCAATATTTTAAAAATGACACGTGGTTTCTGTTTACGAACAGCCTTTAGAAATCGTATGGTTTTTGTTGTCATTTTTCATTAGTCTCCTTGTTAGTCTTGCTTTCGGCGCCAGACTATCTTCTACTTTACTCTCTCTCTGTTCTACTTCTAATTTACTTTTACAGCTGTAAAGCGAAATATTGGGCAGAACAGGACCCTTCATTTGATAGATCACATTTTTCATTTAGATGTTAAATATTTTGGTGATGACTGTGAGAGCAGATTATAGCAAACATGTTCACTAAATAATCATTGAGCACATATGTCTTAGAGGCTACAGGCATATCAAAAGGTGGCGCTTGTGCCACATTTTGTCATTTCTGACCAAAAACCCTTCAAATTTATGTATGCATTGCTCTGTTGGAGCCGTATAAATAAAAAGAGATAGATTTGCTACGCCGAAATTGTACTAAATTCTCCAGACGAAAGAATTAGCAAGTCATTGAGTTTCGGGAAATAAAGCTAGTTTCTTCCTCTCCTTCTCGAACAAGGAGACTTGAATTCGACGACTCTCTTGGCCAGTCCGTTTGCTTTATGTGGAAGAACTAATTAAGTCTATGAATCTTTTTCTTCCGGATTGCAGTCATATTCTTGTACACCTCGTAGATTTCCTCTTTATTCACCTTTCTAGCAGACAGAAAAAAATATCCAGAATTTTTCTTTCAACCTGCTTTCAGGTCTACCAGAGTTGGCATGATGAGGTTCGTAGAACACGATTTTTTTCATTCGAGTCAAGATCAGGATTTTAAACGAAGTTGATTGGACAAAACTGAGTTGGTTGGAGTTGGAGCGATCCTAGGTCAGATCTAGACAAAGAAGTCGTTTGTGGAGTTCATGTTTATTTCAAGAAATGAAACCGGTCTGAAAACTGGTAAGATGAAAACATCGACCGACAAGCTGGTCGCAACTGATTGTAAAAAAGGCTGAATTTGTTTAAAGAGCGTTTTATCATCAAAAGTCTGCAGGGTGGGCCAGCTAGTAGTTTTGTTTAAATCATACGTTATTTTGTCACTAAAAGGTGCTTCCCGCTCTTGACAGAAAGTCAGTATTATACCTCTGCGGAACGAAATGAGTCGCTTTATGCTTGAACAACGTTGGGAAATATTGGAAAATTATTTCCAAACTGCTGTGTAGCCCGAACAATGCTTTTTTTTAAAAGAAGTTTTGGGCGAAATGAAGCACCTACCACGACTGCTGTACGCAAATTTATGCAAAAAGTTCGTGAGAATGGTATGCTAGTGAACAACACTCATGGTCCACGTCATCATACGGTGCGCACAGGTAAGAATGTGGCTGCTGTGGCCGAGAGTGTGAGACTCGCCATCGATCTCAACAGCCCAAAATTTCACGCACTAGCCTGAGGAGAATTCTGCACAAGATCTCCGATTATTTGCTTACAAGGTCCAATTGACTCAGTAATTGAAGGCACGCGACCATCCGCTTCGTTATCGCTTCGCAGTTTGTGCCTTAGAGCAGCATGGATTGACACGATTTTGGGCGAAAAATCATCTTTTCTGATGAGGGGGATTTTCATCTCGGCGGCTACGTTAACAAACAAAATTTCCGCATCTGGAGCTCCGAAAACCCGCAAGTTATTGCCGATTGTCGAGAAGCCAATGCATCCACAGAGAGTGACAGTTTGGTGCGAAAACGAGGCTGGGAACAACGTTTCGGTCAACGGTGGGCGTTACAGAAGACATGGATTTTGACGACTTTTGATTAATTTTGTTGATTTTATTGCATTTTTAAAAAGAAACTTGTGTTTGACTCTTCCTGTATATGTAGAGTGACCTAAACATTACAAAATATCACGCAGGTCTACCTATTCCGCGTCAGAGTCTAAACTATAGAATCCGCTCATGAGAAATTTTTTTTCTAAAAAAAATTAACACACATATTGATTCAATCTTTTCGAAATCAGAACGATTCAAGTTCTCTCAACTCCCGCAAAATCTGATCGATTATATCTGAGCTACCAATAAGAACTTGACAACTTTTCTTTAAATTAAAGCGCGACCATTTGATATATCTCGAAAATTGTATTTTTGGTTTGAATTGCAATCAAAAAATGTATGTATGAAGTTCGACTTCATTCGTAATGTCCACCACTGTAACGTTTACAGCGGCTGATTAATTGAACCCAATTTTCGTTGACTCGGCCTCACAATTCGACTTAAACGGCCGCAAACCCTCGTTCAATATTGACTCTCAGCTCCTCTAACGGCGCCAGCTTGTTGGCATAGATCAACAAAGATTTAACGCAGACGCATAAAAAAAATTTACAGGTGTTAAATCACAGGAACTGGGGTGCTAGGTGTCGATATGACCATTTCTCAATGAAACATGTTCCTCGAATTGAGTTTTTAGTAAGTCGATTGTTACACCCGCTGTGTGGGCGGTGGCACCGTCTTGTTGAAACCACATATCATTAATGTCTAGTCCATGCAATTGACCAAAAAAAAAACGTTACAAAAAGTCTCTGTAGCAATATCCATTGACTTTTACGTGACGGTTATTTACGTAAATTAAAAACTTATTTATTGAATTCTTTTAAAAAAACAATTTTATTTTATCTAACTCTGTTTGGGCAAAGTTACCCCTTACACGTTTAAACTTAGAATGAATACAATTTTCTTAAATCTACCTTAAATACTAATCTGCTTGTTGTTCAGCGATGTCGCGCTCCCACAGGTGTCGTCGGGTTATACTACCGGAACAGTGGAGATGTCGTTCGGCATGTGTTGAAATGCTGCCGAACGAATTTGAAATTAAATATCCCTTAACGGCCCAATGACACCACCGGCATGAAAACCACACCATTAATTTATTTCTCAAACAAATGAAGTGGTGTTTCTTGAAGCACATGAGAGTTTTTGTTTGATTACGAGGCCGTTGAGCTGAAATCGCTAAAGATGATTTTGCGATGAGAGCCCAAGTCCCTTAATATGTCGTGTAGGTTTAGTTCTTGAGTAAACTTCATCTTATCAGGGTGCAGGCCAAGATCCTTTCGCGAAATTCGCCATATTGTGATCTTAGCCGTAAAATTGATTGTTTTAGTTTTTTTTCTTTTTAATGTTCCGTCTACAAAAACGGAACCTTTATAATTTCGGTGTGTCCGTCCGTCCGATGTGTCTGTCACACTTTTTTATATCCGAAGTTTATGAAGATATCGGCATGAAATTTTGGAATTAGGTACTTCAGACCTAGATGTCATTGCCTGTGCACCCAAATTTAAAAATTGGGGCCATTTGGGGGTGGCTCCAGTACAGGTGAAGTTGACATTAATTTTGAAAAATTGTCGCACACCATCGAAATATATATCAATCGACAGATCTTTTGAAATGAGGTGGAGGTTTCTTTTAAGACTTTTTTATCCAAATTACCGTTTGGAAAATATGGAGCTCCAAAGTTTTTTTTAATGCATCCCCCCCTGCCATTTCTAAACCAGTGTTTCAAAATCTGAAAAAAATCACAAAAACTTGGCTTCATTGAGTACTTTCTGGCCTTAATAGTTTTCGAGATATTGGCTAAAAACGGTCAACCATCCTCATGCGAATTTTGAAGATCTGAAAACGCAGTATTTAAGACCTCTGCGTAAGCATTAAGAAATGATAAATTTCAAAATATCGATTTATGTTGAAATTTTGAGATATCTAAAATTTAAAATGATAAATATTTTAATTTTCACACCTAAATTTCATGCTGTGTTCGACCACTCTATTCGTTGATGAGTGCTATCTTTTGGATCTAACCCCTGAATGCCGAACAGAAATTAACACACACACCGCAGGCATGAGCAGTGATTACGTATGTGTATGATGGAAGGGATTTTTTGTGTTGGTTAATCTTCGATAGAGGTATAGGTATATGTATGGATAAATGTTTGTTTGGATGCATGAATGTATGAATGAATAGTTGATTTGGGTTGAAGTTAGAAGAACATTCAACTGAAATAGTTTGGAAACGTCGTTTGATCTTCAGAAATCATCCATCAATATTATGCGACGGAACCTTACCCGTGCGAGTACAACTCGCACTTGTTCAGTTTATTTTTTTATAATTTGCGCGTGCAAAAGGGGTTACGAATATCCTTAAGTGTCCGGAATCAAGACACAGCACGGACCGAAGCTATAGAGGGAGAAAGGGAGAGGAGGTACCTGTGCACATTGGTCTTAAATGTCTGTGGATTGTAGTGAGTGGGAAATATTGGGCAGGGCATTCCATATTCGTGTGGTGCGGCTAAAAAACGACTCTCTAAACTTAACTGTACGTCCGAAAGCAGGCTTAAGGGTGAACTTATTAGCATTCCTGGCGAGACGAGTATTGCGGGTGAATTCATGGAGGGGAGGAATGCAATTGGCTAGTTCACTTGAGCATCGTTTGTTAAAATAGCAATAAAACAGTGATAGGAATGAGACATTACGGCGATGTTCGAGCGAGTCTATCGACTTCGCGATATTACTATCTCCTAAAAGTTTTATTGTTCGCTGTTGTATTCCATCAAGTAGGTGCAGAGAAGTCTTGGGAGCACTAGACTAGATATGAGCGTTATACTCAAGTAGAAGAAGAGGTTCATCAATACCATAAGCACGCATTTTCGACAAAAGAGCTTGATGCCAAACTCTGTCAAATGCCTTGGAAATGTCAAGTTTGTTTGGAACGGACGCTTAAACGGCAGCAATATTCTCGGCACTTCGAACTACACGTTGTTTCACTAGCACAGGAACATCCAGCAGACAAATGTGTTCATTAGACTATGAATTGCTTGTCTACTGGGACGAAAATCACGACCAAAAATTGGCGTTAACGCTCCTAAAGTTGCCGTCACCGACTTGATATATTGATAACAATTTCTTCTTATTTGTAAACATTCTTCGTTCGTGAACTCCACCGTGATAAAACTGTTGTTTTAATGAATATTTTGACATTGTCAGTTTGGTCATTGGTCATTGGTTTAAAGACGCGTTCACAGTAAATGATCAAAGTTGTCAAGTCCCAATTAGAAACCCTTTATAAGGTTTCCAGAGATGTCAAACCAAGCCACCGTAGTCTCTTTGAGTTATTTTTCCGCGATCCATCTTAGTCCGGTAAACTTTCTGGATTCCTCCACTGTTCTTCTCTGAAATTGATTATTTTCGTTACCGTTTAAGAGGGGTATTGTCCGCCGTCTGAGTTTCCGTCTAGATACTCCGCCACATGTATTGCGCAAATATGTATTAGCTACCAGACGAAGTGACATTCTAAGTCATTACTCGGTCATTACTAGAATGTCACTTCGTCAAATATTTGCAGCGTAGGTAATACGTGTGGTGGTGTCCTGCATACATTGTTTACAAGTGTAATTTCAAAGCGCTATGTTCCTCATGGGTACAACATTTTTCTGACAAGTGCCTCGACATTTCTATTATTTGTCCCATATACATCCATTAGTTTTTGATGACCCTCTTTGGTGTTCCCCAAAGCTTCATTCGTTGATCAGGTGTGCAACCAATCGTCTGACTAAAGCAGCAAAGTTTTCCAAATCAATCAGACTTTCAATCACCGAGTGTCCTTTTACCCTCAGAGATGTGAGCCATTTTGAGATGCGCACTTAAGTTTAAGTTCACATTCTTAAGCCAATGATATAGTAATGTACATACATATATCTATTTGCTTCATGCGTCTAATCTCCACCTGATTGTCCAATGCAATGATAACCTTTTTTTTCCTGTAATCTGACCTTCATTTAAGTGATCCAACGCATGCAGCAACGCAATCTGAACTTGACAAACTGGGATGTTCTAATCCAAGACAATATGAGATGGTCTTCAGTTGCCACATACTCGTGCATAATTAAACCAAGTGAAGGTCATCTGAGTACTAGGTTAAACCGGTATTGTAGACAATCACATTGTTGACCAGGAGGGGTTAACACGACCAAATGTATTCTGCTGTATACCACTATGCACTGCCAAGCAAAGAACATCGGCTTGGCCACATTAGCTTGGAAGCTAACTGGTAGAAGACAAACAAAGCAAGCAAATCTCTTGCCGAAAAGAACGTTTAACCCTTACCTGACTCATTAACTTTCTCTTTCAGCTAATGACTGTTCACTCGCTTTGACGCTGACTGTATTTCCTTAGGCTGCGGCCATGCAATGAGCGATTGAGCGATTGAGCGACGAGCGATAGAGCGACGAGTCTGAGCGGTGGGTGGCCATTTACTGAGCGTCATCGCTGAGTGATTAGTTGTGAAAATGTTATTTTCAAGTTCACTTCGTCGTAGTCTTTTAGTTGAAAGTCGCGTTCATATGAATAATCTTCTGGCTGTCGCAGATTCCCTTCAGTTGGATCTGGAACAACTGTCTGCTTTACGAAGCTCATCATTTCAAAAAACAATTACAAATGTGTTCAACTTCATTCCACTGCTTTTCGGTGACACTGCTTTTATTTTTATAATCCTTGTGGCTGTCCTTCCATAGAACTGGTCGGTTTTGAACAGCTGAAATCAAACTTTCTACGTTTAGTTTCTCTATGTTCTTATTTCGTCGCTTAGCGATCGATTAAAAATTAAAACAGATTTGGTCGCCGAGCGACGTCGCTCTGTCGCTTAAAAAAATCGCAAATCGCTCAGTACTTACGTAGCCACCTCCGTATGATTTCTTATGGCTGAAACACAACAGTGCGTTTCGTTAGCCGACTTCATGTTACGGAGGGTGTGCGTTGACGCACTGCGTTAATAAGCTCCTCCCTCTCTCTCTCAAATATCAAATAAAAAATATTCCGTCAGCTGTTTTAATTTCTGAAATGTCAAATCAAAAATTATTCTCGTCAAACAATTCAATGTTAAAGAAATTAATTGCGGAAAATGAATGCTGAAAGTTCAAATTAGTTTTGTCGTTGAAATAATTGTAGTCAGCTGTTTTCATTTCTCAAATGTCAGTTGCCACAAAATGTTCTCAATTTGGGAAAAAACTCTCAATTTGGAAAGCATTTCTCAATTTCGCTCTCACAGCGCATCCCTCTGTCAAAAAAATATCCAACATGTTGAATAATGACGTGCGTTGGGATTACGTTTTACGTTTTATTACGATCCTCTCATCTCTCTCATTTTTCACTTACGTCGGTCGATGCAGTATTTCGTGAATTTCATTGAATTGTGTGCGTTGAAAGACAACGCTGACGGTGACGCACTGTTGTGTTTCAGCCATTATGTTTTATTTTTTTTGCGTCATCGCTCAATCACTCGTCGCTCATTGCGTGGCCGCAGCCTTATGGCTGAAACACAATAGTGCGTTGCGCTAGTCGACTTCACGTTACGGAGGGTGTGCGTTGACGCAGTGCGTTAATAAGCTCCTCCCTCTCTCTCTCAAATACCAAATAAAAAATATTCCCTCAGCTGTTTTAATTTCTGAAATGTCAAATCAAAAAATATTCTGGTTAAACAATTCAATGTTAAAGAAATTAATTGCGGAAAATGAATGCCAAGAAAGTTAAAAAAAATTAAAAAAGTGATTCTTGTTGCTAATTTGGAGTATTCATTGATATTAATTTTGTCGTTGAAATAATTTTAATCAGCTGTTTTCATTTCTCAAATGTCAGTTGCCACAAAATGTTCTCAATTTGGGAAAAAACTCTCAATTTGGGAAGCATTTCTCAATTTCGCTCTCACAGCGCATCCCTCTGTCAAAAAAATATCCAACATGTTGAATAATGACGTGCGTTGGGATTACGTTTTACGTTTTATTACGATCCTCTCATCTCTCTCATTTTTCATTTACGTAGCTTGCTGCAGTATTGTGTGCATGGCCATTGAATCGTGTGCGTTGAAAGACAGCGCTGACGCTGACGCACTATTGTGTTTCAGCCATTATTCGTCGAAGATCTTAAGAAATCCTGTGAACAGTGGGATTCTTCTTTCTTTAGATGGAAGGAAGGTGTACCAGGACTGCTGCTTTCACTAAGCTTTAAAGATCGATCTGCCTCGGCTGCATAAGGGCCTTCCCTAGTATGCCTGGCTCTGCTCTTGAGGTACTGCTGAATTTCCCCCACATTGATGTCCAAATAATGGGATGCACTCTCAAGGCCATCTTCCGCTTAAAAAGAGTGGTCTTTGCTACAACTCGCACTGGAGCTTCGGTGGCCTTGCGCATGGCATTTTCTCTGACCCCAGTCTTATGGATATGCCGTCCGACACACGGACACCAGTACTCCAGCTGCGACGTACATACAAAGTCGACTTTAGCTGCCCTCAGGACTAGCTTTGGCCAAAATCGGAGCCAGGAAAGGAATGTAGTCGAATCTTCACGGCCGCCTCCAAGACTAATGAAGGATCTGGCACTGTCGCCTTCGTAGAGGGCGTTAGGGAAATTTACGTCGGTTTTCCAAGTGAAGTAAAACACTATATTCCTCGGTTTTTTTTTTTTAGATTCTAGCAGTATGATCAAGCGCATTAATATTTTTAATATTTGGCATAAGACGAAGAAAGGTCGCAGTTTTTAAAACAAAATTAATAAAACAATTTAAGGAAACCTACCGAATTGAAAGTTTAGACGCAAAGAAAAAGCTAAGTACGCTTTGTAAGTCCTTTCAAGGTAGGGGGCTACTTAAAAAAAAAGAAACGAATTTTTATCTGCAAATAGTGTTTGGCTTGATTGCATCGAAGACTTCAAGTCTTCACAGGACCAAATAGAAGAAGAAAAGTCGCCAAACTATCAAGGTAGACCCAAAAAGCTATTTTTAGAAAGCTCGTCTCAAACTAAGAGGAGACGAATTGCTAAGATCGTTGAAATAGATGAAGATATTGATTGTGTTTTGAAGCATTGTGAGTCAACAGACAATCTCCACGTCAAACTACTTAATTCAAATGATGCTTTGAAACTTTTGTTTGAGACCAAATTGTCAAAACATCAGTAACAAGTTATCAGAAACTTGGTAAGCCAAAAGACTGAAGTTGATATTTTTCCAACTCATCCTAAGGTTCTTGAAGCAAAAGAAGATTGTTACCCAGAGCTTGAAAAAATTTTTTTTTCCGATTCATCGGCCGAAGTTACCCTTTAAGGACTCCTTTAGCATACTGCCCAACGCATTGTAGAATCCCAACGCAAGTTTTGTATTTCAGACCTTTTGCTTTCTAATGAAAGAAATTTAAAAAGAAAAACACAAAAATCGGCATTGCCTAAAAATATTTTGATCCTATTACCTTAACGTTTAATTAAATTAAATAATAATAATAATAATGGTGGCGCTACAGTCCGAGGTGGACCTGGGCCTGCTTCTCAGCAACCACTCGTGTTGTGCGTGCTATTGTTCTGTCACGAGCGGAGGGACCTACAGATTAATTCCGACTCCTAACGGCGAGATTGAGAAGCTTGTTTTTCTATACAGTTATACTCTTTGAGCATTGTCAGTGACTCGAAAGAGGTGAAGCCGTGAAAAAATGTTTGATGTTTTTTTCGAGATTCGAACCGACGACCTCGAGCGTAGGAGTCGACGCACCTACCCACTACGCCACGGCGCCCACAATTTTTATTAATTAAATTCAATAATATATAAAATTACTAACTTTTTTAACTATTTGTCTTATTTTCTATCATTTAAAATGAAATTTTGAGTTTTGACCGCCCTTCCCATACAAATTAAACCACTGTGCTATGCCACGTGAAGAACAGAGAAGGGGCGAACTATTTGTGTCTGTAGCCAAGAATGCAAGTCTTCTCTGAATTTGATCAGTTGTCTAAATTCGCTAAGACTTGTCTAGATTCCGGTTCACCACGGGATCACAGGAAATGCGATCGCCGATGAACTTGGTAGGAAGGGTTCAGAGGAGGTACTCCCAGGATCTGAACCTACGCTGGAACTGCCTGCTTCCTTGGTTAGGGCTTCCATCGATGGTTGGATCTCTCGAGGGCACAATCGGAGGTGGCATGACTCTCCAGGATGTAGACAGATCAAGCGCATGCTCCCTAAGGTCTGTAAGAAATCCGCGGCATTCTTGTTATCTCTTAACAGAAAAGACTCTAGACAACTTCCCGGCGTACTAACCGGGCACTACACCTTCGCCAAACACCTAAGTGTGCTTGGTCTAAGTGACGAAACCCTCTGCGACGCCTGTGGAGAAAACGATGACACTGCAGAGCACATCATCTGCTACTGTTCTGCTTTTGCTCGGGTCAGGTGACAGTTATTCGGTGTTGATGAGGTGAGAGCTGAAGATATAGGCTCCTCATCAAAAAAGCACCTGCGGGTCTTCAGCTGGAAGAACGAGAAATTCCGGCAAAAATAGTTTGCTGCCTGGTAGTTCAATCGACCAGTTATTGAGTCTGAGTTTTCCAGTGTAGTGTTAAAAACCTCCGACAAAAAAAATTGCAGACATTTCTGCCAAGAAGTATCCAAATTGAATAACAACTCACAGCAAATTTTGCTTGCTGCAGCTGTTGTAGATCTCGATTTTAGTGCGACGACTGGATGGTGTAGTTGGTTAAGTGTCTGCTTAAGTTAGAGGGGTCCCAGGTTCGAATCCCAATAAAAACAAAGTTAATACGCTTTTATCCCGTTTTTCATATCTGGTCCAGTCAACATTTGCCGTGGCGATCGAATGAACGGCACTATCACTGGAGCGGTCGATCAATGGTAGTAGTCTGACTGTGGGTATCACAGTGGACCAACATGATTTAAGTGTGCTGGTGAATTCACTAGCAGCTCCCTAACCTAACCCAGGGCGACGACGAAATCCCAAAAGATGCCATTAATTGGGCGGTCATTCCCAGCTCATTCACACCCGATCAAATCCAGCAAATGTCTTCAACTGTGTGCGTAATCGTTGACTGCAACAACTTTCCTCCGATTTACGCACTCAGTCCAAGATCAGAGAAACAAAAACGTCTCGTTTCAAAAACAAGTGAGCGCATTGATGACCCCTTAAGGTGAGAACATGATGTTCCCCTCACACGAACAGCGAAACCCCTTCAATTCCATACTACAAAGCCCATTCAGTTATCGATTCATGAACCGATTGTGAGGACATGTCTCCTCGTTCGCTTTGATCGACCGCCTCATTCAACATCTCTGCATCTACCTTTTCCCTGGCACCTAATCCTTCTCCGCTCAAATTAATGCCGTCGCATGCAGGGAGACAAATTGTCCTCCAACCAGCAACCCGACCGAAAGGACACCGCAACATGATTATCATAAAATATCGATTCACCGATACACCGATCCGTGATAAGCGTCACACTCTTACGTGATATTGTCACAATGTCAAACACATGTGATGATGATGATTATCCTTTCTCCATTGTCCTCCACGCGTAACACCCCGGAGCGTACAAGGTGTCACTGTGCGCTGCTCGCTCTGAATAAATGATAATTTATGTCCCTTCAAATGAAGACACAATTTCTCTCCGTTTCTCGGGGATCCTGACAATCCGTTCTTTGATGTGAACTGCCACGACAGGACATTAACATTTCAATGAAGTTGTGCGGAGCGGGACAAATGTTTCATTGTCGACATCGAACAGGATGTATGACGTGTACCTTGTGTATTCGGCTCTCGGGATAATCCGTGGCGGGCGTGTTCTATCACGAAATTGAGTTGAATCACTATTTGGGGCGGCAGTTGGAAAGGATGATGTCCTGCCACCATCCACTCAGGGATTTGCGACGTTCCTTTGACTTGTGTCCTTGCAAACGCGCCTGCAGGCGGTTTGATTAACTAAAAGTGTCGCAGGGAAACACCTGCCGCGGAGCTGGCCATCAGTGTTTACACATGTGGTCGCCTCGGGGAGGAAAACGTCTTCAGCCCCCAAGGACTCTCGGTATTTACTCAGATGTCGTTTTATGCAATGCGAGGTCTCATTGTGCCAGTTACCGTGCAGCAAATCTCATTTGAAACGTAAACAGGATCTGCACCAAACAATGCAGCGGGACGACCTCTGGCAGACACTTGAAACCAATCGAAGGACATCTTTGCTTTGATTTACTTTTCAATTTTTCCGTATTTTTTCTTTTTTTTTGCTGTTTTATTGTGATCCTGTCAAATATTGGTTAAATCAAGGACGACGAGGTGAGGCGGTCCTAATGTTTACCTTCGCCAGGGAGGAGAAGGCCCTCTCCTGCAACCAGTGAAAGTGGAATTTGATCCGCATTGGAACCGCCCAATGCAGCTACCAGTCGTTGCCGGAGTCGTATCCGTGGTGAGAGTGTCCTTTTCATTAGACTCCGAGTGTGTTTCTCTTGATGGCAGTGAAAGGGAGCATTGGGCGATGCGGTGGAAGGAAGGAAAAAGGATATTTTTTCTCTGGTGAATGAAAGCGAATGGTTGAAGGTGGTCGTTAAGTTTCACTTTTCAGTTTTGTTTGGTTTCGGTATCCTGTCCCTCTGAGGGCAGTGGCGTTGTTGGTTTTTCACATGGATGTAATGTGAGTGGTTTTGCGGTTGAATATTATTAAATGATTTCCCTTTCTTGTTTTTGTGTTATTTTTTCCACGAAAAATGTGACCGATTGTGGTTGATGGTTGTTCGGTTGGGTTTCCTTGAGATCTCATTCATAATTCGCAAGGAATTAGGTGATGGCGGGACAAGATAAGAAAACATGGTTGCCGGTAATAGGGGTTTCAAGTGCCAGCATTGGCGCTGATCAATTGGGATCTGGTTATTAGTCGATCGTGATCCCTTTCAGAGATTGTACTCTTCACTGCGGAAGTGACTTTGGTTGGTGAGTGGATATCCTGCTGTTGCCTTCTATGTTCTAGGATCTTGGTCATTGCAAGATGAAAATATCGTTTCTGAAGCCTTTCTGCAACGACAAAAACCCCTATGGGTAAATGAAAGAGAATGGGTTTCCGTTATTCCAAGAACAGTCGAATCTCGAAGATGTGAACATATAAATGTCCATCATTAAGCCGAATTCGGATCTCCGACCAACATTTTCAGCGCCTAATCTTCTGGCGTCATTTGTGGTCGTCCGGCTTCAACTCTTGTGTCACCACAACCTTATACGAATGCAAGCCCAAATAAAACTACAAAATAAGCCGGTTTGACTCTCTAGCGATGCCCAATTCAGCTGATCAGCGACAAATCGACATTTTTCTCATACTTGCCGCTACGGCGGCTATGTTTTCTCCATATCGCACTACTCTCTGTCTAGTTGGTGACTTAATGTCCAAAAGAGTGTACTCTCGCTCAAACGTTTCCACGGTGCGACTGCGCACTGAAGCCATGACCAACCTGATGACGAAATTATCGTTGAGTATTTACACCTGAACTGGAATTTCGAAAATATTTTTTTAATGCATTCCGCGCGTTAGTCAAGCATGAAAGGCTGCACCATGAAATGGCAAACCTTTTGAATATTTTGACAGCTGGATGTCTGAGAAGACGCGTGTAGCCGAATTGTAGTTTTTGCTGCTATCTCCTTGCCGAATCAACCCACAGGAGCCAAAGATGACATAAAGTTCATCAGGTTGTTGTTCTAAGCGAACACAGGTCTGTCTTTGAAATGTCCTTAAGGTATATTAATTTATATACCTCTGGTATAGGCCATAGGCATAGGCCAGACAGCCATGCCATATATAAGGTATCCCTCAAAGGATCTAGAATTACTAATCCAAGAGTCCCTTTCCGGAACCAAGATTTCAAAGTTCCTGTTAGGGAAGTATTGGGGTGCGGCGTGGTCTGATTTTCAAGATAAGAAGTTAGCTGAATTTAGAACAGTTGAGTATCCGAATGTAATACAGGACCACTGGAAATCGGACTGGAGATGGTGGCTGCCATTTGTCAGCCAAATAGGTCTAGAGGGGTGAGATTAAGGATGACGACCAGTGCGGCCGAAGAGGTTGTTCTTAATGTTCACGTTATACCTTTCTTTAGCTGGGCCATCGACTCTCAAGAAAGGAAACCGCTTTGACTGCGCCAACTATCGAGGGATAAGTCTCCTTAACATCGCCTATAAGATCTTCTCTGCCGTTTTGTGTGAACGCCTGAAACAATTTGTAAACAAAGTGATAGGTCCTTATCAGTGCGGTTTCAGGCCCGGGAAGTCCACCATCGATCAAATCTTCACACTGCGGCAGATCCTGGAGAAGACCCAAGAAATGCAAATCGACACACACCATCTATTTGTCGATTTCAAGGCCGCATATGACAGCGCGCATAGAGACGAACTATACCGTCATGTGATTTCTTTAACATCGTTCTTGAGAAGATCGTGCACAACAACACAAAAGGCACGATCTTCCAAAAGTCCATTCAACTGTTAGCTTACGCGGATGACATTGACGTGATTGGGCGAACACAGCGAGCCATCAATGATGCGTTTGCTGGCATTGAAACGGAAGCGGCTAAAATGGGTCTGGCGGTAAACGAGGGCAAAACCAAGTATAAACTGTCATAGAATGTCAGCTTTGACTTTGAGGTAGTGACGGACTTTGTCTACCTCGGCTACACGGTAAACAGTACAAACAACATCAGTACCGAGATCAAACGAAGAAGAGACTCTTCATCTGCTTGGGATATTCGTCGTACGGTCTTCGGTCTCTTCGAGAGAAAAGTTCTGCGCACGATCTTTGGTCTTGTTTGCGTTGATGGCATTTAGAGGAGAAGGTTCAACCACGAACTATGGGCTGTACAACGACATGAGTCTAATCAGGCGTTTACGGATCCGACACCCAAAATGTAGAGTGTATGGACAACTTAGCTCCGGCCCGAAGAGTCTTCGACAAGGTGGCGCACACAAGTCGAGGGGGACCTCGGCCGGCTTGGTGTGCGAAACTGAACTGAACTGAAGAAGAAGAAGATGAAGAAGAAGAAGAAGAAGATAAGTGACTTAGATATCGCAGTTTTTCATGCTCTTTTTGCCCGGCCCATCCCACCGCACTTCCTGGATTGCGGTAACGTCTGCTTTATAGCAGTCTTGGGCCTCCACGAGTTCATCGGCTGCACGTGGTCTGTTCAGGGACCTCACATTCTACGTGCAGAACCGAAAGTCATTGTCCTTATTCCGTTTGCTGGGGTCGTCAACAGCAAATCCGTCCGTATCCGAGGCAGGTTGTTGTTTCTGAAGTCGAGTGATGGGCCCTGGTAGACTCACACTCCCCCTCTCTCGTTTGCAACCGCCCAGACGTCCCACTAAGGTTGGTTACCCCATCTTCTGTCGAGGGTACGGGGAGGTGAAAGTAGGAGTTCGTTAATAGAGGCTAGGTGCAGGCGCTTGTGTCTGCATGGTTTGCCTGTTAACGCTTCGAAATCCACTTATGACTGAGGGATATTAACCCCAAATTGCTACGGCAATGTCATCTGCATAAGCTATCACTTTGCGCCAGGCTTTTTCTACTTACAACAGTAGTTCGTTGACCACAATGTTCCATAGCAGGAGAGATAGAACTCCACCTTGTGGTATTCCCCTTCTGGCAAGACTTGTAACGGTGGTAGAGCCCAGTTCTGCAATGATTACCCTATTAACCAGCAGTGAGTCAATCAATCCACCGAGTTCTGCGTCCATACCAAGATTCGCCAGTGCGTCAGTGATAGACTCACCGGAATGAGATTTTTGACTACCGTCGAGTGCTTTACAAGTGAGGGGATAAGAGCTATCAGTCTAGACGGGTAACTAAAAGTGTATCACCGTCGCCCTGCAGTCCCTTTCTGGTGTTGCAACAAAATTCTTCGAACTTTTCTTTGATCGTGTTTACGAATGATCGTCTGTCAAAGTCGAGTCCACAGAAAGTAAACAAAACTTAATTAATTTTCTGAATAAACCAGTGACAAGATTAGCTTGACCTTGCGAACTGTGACTGCTGTCACTAAAAATGAAAACCCCAACATCCCGTCTTGAGCACGATCGCAAACAAACAACAAACCAAAGCCCATTAAACACCCGGAGGAGGTCTAATAAAAAGATTCTATTTTGAGTCGACGAGAGCTTCAGAAAATGTTCTGCTTGTCAAATCTGGACAAGATTGTGTGCAAGCACAGTGGTCAGCAGCAGCACTCTTGCTGCCCCGCTTATCTCGTGGGCGATTATGTGCTTCAGTGGATTTCTCTATTTCTGGCTAAGGTAACCTATCCCAACACAAACGCTATTGTTTGCTTACAATGGAACTCGAATGAAGCCTTAATTACCTCGGCAAACAGCAAACCAGTCTTGAGTAATTACCCAAGAGTCGCACTATCACGGGTGGTGGCAACCTTTCGCGCTTATCACCCTTAACTCTGACCACATTCTTGTTGTTCCAAATTGTGCCTAATCGGCCTTCTTTTCCTCCTGCCGTTCGTATGGGTTTTCAATAATTTTCTGTGGCAAACAAATTGATAGCGCGACCGACAACAGTCTTACTCATCGTGATAGTCATAGTCGCCGGTTGTACTTTCACCGATTAGATGATGTTTTCCCCGAATCTGTGCGGCCACGCGATAACCCGATTCTGGCAAATTCGATTTTGAACAACTTTCAGGAAACCTTTCTGTTCCCATTCGCTTTGGCTGAGATTACCTCATCATCACATGAAGGCTGGGGCACACACATTTCCGTCTTCTGTTTGGACTGTGGCACACTATCAGTCTGGTGGCGGTAGCTGGAGGCGAGATAAATCGCCTGCAGCTCTCGTCGACACCAACACCAACACCAACACCGACGCGGAGAGCGTCTGTGGAAGGGAAGAATGTGCTGCACTGGAGGGTGCCCTTTGTCCAGCGACAATGAAACAGCGATTAAGCGACAGCAAATAATCCGAAAATATGCAGCGGCATTATTGTAACCCTGAACTTGGCCGCGGATAATGGGTGACACGCCAATGTCCAATCGACGGGCGGTCGATTCATCGTTCGGATCGCGAACGAGTCGCTTTTGTGCGGGGCTCTGTCTGTGTCGCCGCAGCCGCAGGCAGGGGTTTGTTTGGCAGTCAGGTCTGAGTGGCGAACTATATTTGCCAGCTTATCGCCCCGAACAAGTATCTGCAGTTGATTAGGTCTCGCAAATAGCATGATCTTCAGACGAAAATAGACTCTTTTCGGGGTGAACTGGTCAAGTTTGTGGAGAAACTATTTTTCATGTTTCTCCGTGGAAGTACGACTACACCAGGCAGCGGTTCCATTACCGGGGGCGGCTTATCTGGAGCTGCCAGGTCGTCTTCGGCAATTAGCCGAACCCGTAGGTCAGCCCGAGTGTTGCTGGTTATCTAATGGACTGAGTTATGGGCATTTTGCACTTGGAATAATTGAAGGTTTACTGGATACCTGATGGAGTGCACTTGAGGGCAGATAACACTGGTACTCATCGGAAGTATTTCGAACCATAACTCAGTTCGATGAGCAATCAAATTTTGGTGAAATGAAACAGACCTGCATTAACGAACTTTGTCTGGGAACAGACACTGCCTCTACATGAAACTTACAAGTTGCTTTCAAGGGAGATCTAAAGTAGTGAAGGACAAGGAAGGTTAGGAAGTAATTAAATGTCTAGGGCTAATGTGCCTTTGCTTGAGAGAACGTAGGTCTTGACTCAGGGATCGTGTTTGGGGATACCGCAATTTAGCAAAGTTCTCACCAAATCAATGAATAATTTGCTAATGTTTGCTCGATGAAGAAGAAAAGATCCTTAACGTAGGAGAGAAAAAGATTTATGTTTTTTTTTGTCGGTGGTTTGACTACACAACACTGGAGCACTCAGACTCAAAAAACTGATCCATTGTACTGCCAAGCAGAAATTTATTTTTGTGATAAGAAGCCTGCATCATCAGCTCTCAGCTCATCAGCACCGAATAATTGCCACCTGATCAGAGCAATGCTGGGACAGTAACAGAGGAGGTGCTCTGCAGTGTCTTTGTCTTCTCCAAAGACGTCGCAGAGGGTTTCGTCACTTAGGCCAAGCACATTTAAGTGTTTAGACGAAGGTGAAGTGGCCCATTAGTAAGTTGTCCGCAGTCTTTCTGTCAAAAGACAACAATAATGCATCGGATTTCTTACAGACGTTGGGTAGCATGCTCTTGGTCTGTCTACATCCAGGAAAGTCATGGCAACTGCGGTTGCCCTCCCGAGATATCCAACCATCGATGGAAGCCCTAACCAAGGACGCAGGCAGTCCCAGCGCAGGTTCAGGTCCTGAGAGTACCTCCTCTGATCCTTGCCTAGCAAGTTCATCAGCGATCTCATTTCCCATGATCCCGCAGTGGCCCGGGATCTAGACAAGTCTTAGTCAATTTAGACTACATATCAAATTCAGAGAAGACTTGCATTCCTGAACTATTCTGGAAGGCTTGAGCAAGGCCTTTTTTTTTTTTCCTCTTGTACAACCCTGCCGTAAAGGCAGCGACACTGCGACCTAGAAAGGTCCATTGTATCGACGGGTTGGAATTAATCCAAAAGATTAACCACTTTCCTTATGAAAGATAGTATATCTTTTGTAGTGGAGTTTTTCAATTCCACTGAAGTCAGTATTTCCCTGTGGAGAATACGTTTTCTTAACCAATGTAGTGCCGGACATTCACATAGAATGTGCTGCGATGTTTCGTCTTCTTCAAGACAAAACCTACATTCCGTATTTTGACACAAGTTCATTTTGTTAAGGTGGTAAAACAAGCCGTAGTGGCCAGTAAGAAAGCCCGTAAGCTTTCTTGTGCTCTCCTTATCTAAGCTAAGGATTTCCTTGTAGGAATAGGGTCTGATTAATCGCTTGGATTGCCTGAGACCTGACCCATTGGTCCAATGATCTAGGCGAAGTTTGTTTTCCCATTCGGCGCTGCAGCCGTCGTCCAATTGACATTGCAGTACGGTTCAGGACCTATGAACGCTGTACTTGAACCCACTCTAGCGAGTTCGTCTGCGGATTCGTTACATACAATCCCTTTGTGTCCAGTGTCCAAGTTTCACTTTGTTGTGTTTGGCTAGGGATTGCAGAGCATCGTGGCAACATTTGACGGCTTTGGAGTCTATTTGACTGGACGATAAGACCTTAAGTGCTGCCTGGCTATCTGAAAAGATTTGTATAATTGCGCCCTTGATACCTTTACCAAGATTATGTCTAGCGCAGATCTCAATGGCATGGATTTCGGCTTGAAACACAGTGGGACTAGACCCCATCGGTACAGAGATCCCAGTGTTGGGTCCACAGACACCAGCTCCGACTCCAGAATCCATTTTCGATCCATCTGTGTACCAAACTAGACTTCTGGGGTCTAGTGTTGGAACACCATTGGACCAGTCTTCCGGGTCCAATATTTCAACTTCAAATAACCTGCCGAAACAGTTCTGCCTGACCATAGTATCCGGCATTGTACAAAACATGTCTCTATTAGGGATTGAGTTGAGTATCCTAAGGTGACCCACTAGGTCACCTGGTTTGAATTGATATTCTAGCTGCATTCTAATGGCATAAGTGGCAGCTATCTTCCTAATGAAGATGGGTAAAGGTGTCAGCCCGATAATAGCTTCGAGAGCTGTTGTGGGGCAGGTGCGCATGGCACCTGTTATGCCAAGACAGGCAACCCTTTGCAATTTTTGTAGTTTGTTTGCCGATGACTGTTGAAGGGTTTTTGGCCACCATACGATGGCCGCATATGTGATAGTGGGTCTCGCCATCATTGTGTACAACCAATGTATAATTTTGGGAGAGAGACCCCAAGTCCTACCGTAAAGACGTCTATTGGCACACAGTGCTCTGGTAGCTCGCTCTATGGCGGACTTAATATGTGAATTCCAGTTAAGTCGTCTGTCCAGGATTAATAATAATATAATAATGGCGGCGCTACAGTCCGAGGTGGACCTGGGCCTAGCTTCTCCGCAACCACTCGTGTTGTGCGTGCTATTGTTCTTTCACGAGGAGGGGGGACCTACAGTTTAATGCCGACTCCGAACGGCGAGATTGAGAAGCTTTTTCTAGACAGTTATACTCTTTGAGCATTGTCAGTGACTCGAAAGAGGTGGGGCCGCGAACAATTTTTTTTTTTTGAAAAATTGTTTGTCTGAACTTTGTTTCGAACCTGGACTGTGAAAGTCTAATGCGCATGGGTCGACGCACGAACCCACACGGCCACGGCGCCCACCTGTCCAGGATTACTCCAAGATATTTTACCTCGCTGGAATAAACTAGTGTGGTGTTGCCAATTATTATGGGTTCAAGTTTGACACGAGTCCTCCTTGAGGCACTAGAACGGTCTTGCAGGAATTGATCGATAAACCCTCTGCCTTGCACCATTCAACGACTTGCAGTAGCGCACTTTGCATTATATTGCAAATAGTCGTGTCGTGCTTACCACTTATAATCGCCAGGTCATCAGCATAACCAATTGTGGTGTGTGGTGAGCAAGGCCTTAAGCACAGCTTGACTGTGACACAAATACTTCGCCCCTTCTCCATATTCTTCACAAAATGGTTCGTGGCTATTAGGATGGCATAGGTTTCCGCTTGGAAAACCGACGCAAATTTACGTAACGAGGTGTGCAGTCTAATGTTGTCGCCCTTCAGGAATGCGCCAGCTCCAGATCTTCTGTTGGTCTTGGAGCCGTCCGTGGAGGTTAGGTTAGGTTAGGTTGGTTACGTTAGGTTAGGTTACATAAGGATAGGTTAGGTTTTGGTTAGTTTGGGTTAGGATGCTGCTAATAAAAAGTGTATCCAACTTATTTATGTCGGAAGCCACAATACCTACCTTACTCGAAAGATACGGACTCCAATTGGAAAGTTGTCCAAAATTGAAAGTCCAAGCTACTGTTTTGGTGAACCTCTTTCATCAGCCTGGCTCTCATCATATTTTCGGCTTTTTTTTTTTCGAAACTGATTCATATTTTCGGACTTTTTTCAAAAAATGTATGCGTCTTCTTATTTTGCGCTTATTTAAGTCATTCGTTTTAATCAGACTCTGTTTGCAGAACAGACTCACTCATCAAAGACTCCAGTATCCCTCGTCTGTTTCAAAGTCAAATAGAAAAAAATTACAAAGGATTACAGAATTACTCCGGCTTAAATCCTAAAGCCAAGAGTGCCAACTGCCTCGGCCATAAGACCCACCCACTCCATCAGTAAGACAAAGAAAACCAAATTCAAGAAAAGCCATAAACCAAAGCCTCGTATAAGGTGTCCTGTCACCGCATTGTCACCGCCTGAACCGAACCAAAGACAACAAGAAAGAAAAAAAATACAAAACGACCCATAAAAGTCGAACATCTCCACTTAGGTCCTCCGATATGTTGCGGAGGAGAATCACCATCACCAACCCCACCACGCACAGCAAAAAGTACTTTTCCCCGATATACGAGTATTGCATGCATAAAAACTCCGCCACCGCACACAATCGCCAAGGATAATGAGTTATCCTGTGCGAAGTGCGTGTGACGCATCAATACGTCATTTTATCGCCACCATGACATGAAATGTCATTTCGGACGCTAGGCAGCGCGACAATTTGTCGCGTTTTCCCTCTCACATCACATCGCCGCGCCGCCAACGACCCAGTCAGATCTGGTCCGCACTGTACTCCACCAAAAGATGTCAGGATGTCTCAAGTGAGTGTCCGAGGCGGCCGGCTGTATTAACCGAAGACTAAACAATAACAAAAGAGTGCCTGCAGATGATTGCATTTTTACGAGGCACTTTACCAAACATTGGTCTACGGAACGATATCCTTTTTTATGCGCGCAAATGTGTGTCCTGGAGAAATCTAAGAGTCTCTCTCATGTGAAGGAGTTTTTTTTGTTTTTCATTTTTTTCTGTGTCGTCCTTTAGATCTTTTTGTCAACTTCCGTCACCGTCAAATATTAAGCACTTTTGTGTCGAACGCAGATTTGTTGGTCTTTGTTTTATGTCGTCCTTGTGTCCTGGTTGAGGAGGGGAGGGGAGGGGGCCATGTTAAGGTCCTTAGAGGACACGCACAAAAAACACCAGAAATGAGACGGTAAAAGGAAACACCAAAGCAAGGATTTATCTGTTATTTTCCTTACGCATCACGGACCACGGACATATGTGAGTAAATGAGATCCTTTTGTATCCGCATCCTACGTCTTTGGTGAGAGCCACCGAAAGTGGCGCGTATAAGTGCAATCTGAGGATTTATCTGGAGGATCTTAAATGCGTATTATGGTGGCATAAAACCGACTTAATCGTTCCGTCTCTACGCGTGTGTGTGTGTCGTTTGAGTTTGGGGACGGAAATTGAGCTGTTGGCACACTGTGTTGCCCTCTTCAGGGAGACAAGGGTGCGGTTGGTGACTTAAGGACTTTCTCTGTTTCCTCGTTCTGGAATATGAAACAGGCGGGTGTTGCTTCTGAGATATGTAGCTGACGCAGCAGCATCAGCAACGGCGGCGTACTGGGGGTCAGAGGTGCAAAATGTGCATGCCTTTCATGGACCCCATTTGTTTGTTGTACCGATTTATTTAAGGCGGGTGTACGTTTTTTTATGAAGCGCAGCAGAAGTAACATCAGGCATCATTTGAATACATCGTCACCGGGAAGCGCGTGTTGTACAAATGGAGGGATGGGTCGAAGGGCACAGTATGCATCAGAGGCGTATAGTATAGGGAAGGCATCTACGGCAGCGGATATCTTGCGCATCAGTCAGTGGAGGGGGGGATCAACACGACATGTGCAAAGATTTTGGATTTATCTTTTGACTTGTAAACAAAACGAGGCAGATCATTTTGCTGACTTGTTTGACAAGATTTTGATGAAGAAGAACTCGCACAGCATTAATCTATTGGATAGCAACAAACAGTAAACGCCATCTTAGGCGTTGAATCCGTAGACGTCTGGCTACGCCCATATCGCTTTACAGCCCATATAGTTCGTGACTGAATCTTCTTCTCCAGATGCCATCAACGCAAACAGTACCAAAAATCGCACTCAGAACTTCTCTCTCGAAAAGACCAAGAGCTTCTTCATTCGCCTTCGATATTGTCCCTGCCTCTGCGCTGGGATCATCAATGTCTTATGCAAAGTCAGCCTAGTCCTTCGAGCTTGTGCTCGGATCACTTTGTCTTTATACCCGACGTTCGATCTTCCTCTCCTTCTCAAACCAGGAATCTCGGATTCTAAGACCCTTTTGGCTGGAGCGTTGGTGTTCATTCGCTCGATATGGCTGAACCAGTTTGACGACGACTATGTTCTGTTCACATCTATCCTCAAAGAATTCTCCAGTTGTTTCTTCTCATTCATTCGCCCTGACGCACATTTATTTTTTCGAAAACACCAAGGGAGATTTTGGGTTCTTTCCTGCTTATCGTCCAGCTTTCAGCTTCATATGGCAAGGCTGGCAAGGTTAGGGTTTTCTTGAGCATAAATTTGGTTCTTTGAGTCAGTAGTTTGAACCAAGTTATTTCGGCGAACCGAAGTAGCAGCGATTGCTAAGGGCGATTCTGCGTCGGATCTCCACCAAGATGTCGCTTGTGGGGTTAACGTTTGCCCCGATGTTGACAAACTCCTTAACCACCTCAAAATTGTAGCTGTCGATTGTGACGTTTTGTCATTGATGATGGGCGACGGATCAAACTTTACTTAACGGAATATACTTTGTCTTCTACTCATTTACCCCAAGATCAGCTTTTTTCGCATGTTCTTCAATCGCGGTGAATGCTTCAACTACGGCCCACTAGCAACACTCTACAATGTCAAACATGTTTTGCCCTTTCTTCAAGACGTGAAAGCTTTTATACGACAGCACACCCTCTTGCCGAACCCCGGTGTTGGTTTCAAACGGTTCAAAATTCTAAAACCCTACTGGAATGTGCAATGTGTATTTTTTTTAGCGTGGCGTTGGTCAATTTTCCCGAGATCTCGAGTTCGGCCATCGCATCAAATAGTTTCTTGTGATATATGTATGCTTTCGTATTTTTCTTCTTCTTCTTAGGGCGCTACAGTCCAAGGTGGACCTGGGCCTCACTCAACATGCCTCTCCAGCCAGCACGATCTGTTGCCAGCTGTTTCCAGTTTCGCACACCAAGCCAGCCGAGGTCCCCCTCGACTGGTGTGCGCCACCTTGTTCGTGGACGTCCTCTGTTGCGTTGTCCCACAGGCTCAGAGTCAAAGACTCTTCGGGCCGGAGCTAAGTTGTCCATACGCTCTACATGGCCTAGCCATCTTAGGCGTTGGATCCGTAGACGCCTGGCTAGACTCATGTCGCTGTACAGCCCATACAGTTCGTGGTTGAATCTTCTCCTCCAAATGCCATCAACGCTAACAGGACCAAAGATCGCGCGCAGAACATTTCTCTCGAAAAGACCAAGAGACTCTTCATCCGCTTGGGATATTGTCCATGCCTCTGCGCCATACAGTAGGACTGGGATGATCAAGGTCTCTTATAAAGTCGGCTTGGTCCTCCGAAAGAGGGCTCTACTACTCAATTGCCTTTTGAGCCCAAAAAAACAGCGGTTGGCTGCGTTTGATCTCGGTGTGGATGTTGTTTTTACTGTTTACTGCGAAGCCAAGGTAGACGAAGTCCTTAACTACCTCAAAGTTATAGCTGCCAATGATGACGTTCTGGGCAAGTCGTCGATATTGTGCGTCCTTTCTCGATGACAGCATGTACTTGGTTTTGCTCTCGTTTACCGCCAGACCCATTTTAGCCGCTTCCGTTTCAATGCCAGCAAACGCATCATTGACGGCTCGCTGTGTTCGCCCAATCACGTCAATGTCATCCGCGTAGGCTAGCAGTTGAACGGACTTTTGGAAGATCGTGCGTTTTGTGTTGGCCAGTGAGATTTGCACGATGTTCTCAAGAACGATGTTAAAGAAATCACATGACAGCACAGCATGACAGTCTTGTCTAAAACCTTTTTTGATATTGAAGGTCTCGGTGAGTTCGTTACCGGGGCAAACGATACTGAGATTCCACTTATCGGGCATGCTTTCCTCCGACCATATCTTACAGATGAGCTGGTGCATGCGCCCTACCAGATCATCTCCAGGTGCTTTAAGCATTTCAGCGGGCAGACTATCTGCACCAGCAGCTTTGTTAGACTTCAGTCTCGATATCGCTATCGTGACTTCGTCTAGGTCGGAGGGACGGTATTCTATTCTATCATCGTCCGTTGTGTTGAGTGGAACATTCTGCCTGGCAGCGGTATTTGTGTCCTCATCGCCGTTCAACAGTCTGCAGAAATGATTTTTCCAAATTCTCAGTATCAACTGCGAATCTACTATTAGCTGTCCATTCTCGTCCCAGAGAATGGTGCTTTCGTATGCGGCTTTAAAATCGACAATGAGGTGGTGCATATCAATTTGAAACTCGCTAGTTTCCTCCGATCTGCCGTCCTCCGATCATGGCTGTGCGGCAATGCATTATCATATTGTTGGCATTTGTAACGTAGGTATACCACAGAGTCTCTCACTAAGTTGATTTTCGTGCGCTCTGGCGTCTGATGGCAAAACTCCGTTTTGATGGTTCTAACGTTTACTGACATAGAAACAGAAGCACCTAAATTGGATCTCGCGGTAGACGACGCAAAAGAGAAATACGAAGGTAAAGTTGAATGTTCTTAAAAATGGTATCATTTTTCTAGATAATCTTCCTTCCTTCCTTCAACAAACTTGGTCTTAGCGTATATGCTCTCAACATACTTGTCAAAATTTGCTCAAAATTGACTTAGTCAAAATCTCACAACATGCAGCTACAATCTCGCGATTTTCAGAGACTTCGTCTATCTAAGCTCCGAGTTAAACAGCCCGAATAAAGTCAGTACCGAGTTCAATCTCAGAATTGTGCTAGCCAATCGTCATTTCTCTAGTCTCAAGATATAATTTAGTAATAGCGCCAAGACATTGATCACCGCAGTGGTGCTGTACGGTGCAGGGGCGTGGACAATATCCAAAGCGGATGAAGAAGTTCTTGTTCTTTTTGAGAGAAAGGTTCTATCTACAATCTTTGCTTCTTTTAACTTTGATGTCATTTGGATAAGAAGATTCAACCACCAAATGTATGAGCTGAACAGCGACATGAGTCTGGATAGGTGGCTAGGGATCGCAGACCTAGGTTGGCTAGGACATGTTGAGCGCCTTGACAATGTAGCTCCGGCTCGAAGCGTGACTCTGAGCCTGTGGGAAAACCTGACAGACGTCCACAGGCGCAGTCCATAAGTGGAGAAGGACATCAACTAAATTGGAGTGCGAAACTGGAATAAGGTATCAGAAGATCATCCTGGGTGGACTGTAGAGCCTACGAAACAAGAGACTCATTTTAGACTCTCTGCCATCCAGAGAGGGTACTTTTCTAAGAGATTTGTTTTTCGTTTCAGCAACACTTTTGATGTGACGCTTGATAGAACATATTTACTTTACTTAGATCCTCGCGGGTCTCTACTACGCCTGAGCGCCATCATTTTCGGTTTCTCGCAATGAGTTTCAGCCCTCTACAACTCTTCCCCAGCTGTCGGGACTCCACCTCTATTGTTCTGCGCCATGTACGGTCAGCCCACTATTCTACCGTCTTGGGTTAGGGGGCTCCATGCATCGCATTTGCTATGGAACTGTCGCCTTTCCGAAGGGTATGATTAATCCATTGCCACTTGCACCGTTGAATAGTGGTGATAGATTCTCTGACGAAGCTGATCGTTTGAGATAAGGTTTGACCAGAAAATCCTTAGTACGTTTTGTAGGTACCGGCTCACAACAGCCTTTGTTGCAGCTTGGTTGGCTGCGCCACGGTGACTGTGAGTAGGACGGCGGCACGCTTGCGGTTGCACGACTTAGCTCGTCGGACGGGGCGGTTCTTGTCCACCCACTCGTACACCACCAGTTGCAAACAAAAAAATATCCTGCCTAAAGCTAGCTAAGAGAAGATAGAAGAAGGTGAAAGAATAGAGAAAGAAGAAAGCCTAATACCCTAACAGACCACGGACGTACAACTAAACGATAGGATAGAGAAGAGAAAGAAGAGACAGGAAAGAGGAAAAGAAAGATGTTCAAGATATATGCCTTTACCACCAAAAGAGCCCGGAAGGGAGTTCGCGGAGCTAAGCTAACTTACCTTATCTACGCCTAAACTATCCTAGCTAACTTAAGACTATACCTAAACTAAACCTAATCTACCTTAAAACTACCTAGATTAGCCCTAACACGAAACAACATCCTTCCAGTGTTACGAGTATTTGGCGATGCAGGTTCGTCAAAAACCCGAGGGTGCCTGTTGTTGTTAGCACAAGTCCGCCTCGTCCGACGAGCTAAGCCGTGCAACCGCAAGCGTGCCGCCGTCCTACTCACCGTCACCGTGGCTCAGCCAACTAGCTTGTAACAAATGGCGCCCAACGTATTGGGAATTAAAGCCTACATGCAACACCTTCTTGTGATAATGGCAGTCACTTTCCAAGTGCCCATATAACAGCACGGACTCAACATTGGAGCGAAGCAGTCTTAGCTTTGTGTTTATAATAATAGTAATGGCGGCGCTACAGTCCGAGGTGGATCTGGGCCTAGCTTCTCAGCAACCACTCGTGTTGTGCTATTGTTTTTTCTCATGAGTGGAGGGGACCTACAGTTAATGCTGACTCTGAATGGCGAGATTGAGAAGCTTTTTCTAGACAGTTATACTCTTTGAGCATTGTCAGTCACTCGAAAGAGGTGGAGTCGGGACCAATTTTTTTTTTTTTGAAAAATTGTTTGTTTGAATTTTTTTTCGAACGTAGACTGTGAAAGTCTACTGCACATGGGTCGACGCACGAAACCTATACGGCCACGGCGCTCACTTGGTGTTTAGCTTGTTGCTTTTGACAGAACATACGGTGAACGCATAATCTCG
This sequence comes from Myathropa florea, assembly GCA_930367185.1. Taxonomy (NCBI): domain Eukaryota; kingdom Metazoa; phylum Arthropoda; class Insecta; order Diptera; family Syrphidae; genus Myathropa; species Myathropa florea. The sequence goes on along the minus strand of OV884002.1, from coordinate 114,205,629 downwards.
GAACATTCAAAACCGCATAACTTAAGCCTTTGTGGATGTATGTTGCTTACGACCGTAAGTCAGGGATGCTTGCCGACTTGGAGGACAACATTTATCACATTATCTCAGGATAAACCGAACAATTTATCCTCACTCCAGACTTTCCCATGGACACCTTCAAATGCTTGAGCACATCATATCCAATTTCCCTTAACAAGACTCCCCTCAGCTGAACATCCTGATCATCGCATATCCCATTCCCATTCATTAGACGACCAAATCAGCAATTGACCTGTCAATTGAATCGACAAGCTCAACTGGAAACCACAATAAAGTGCATCAAGCAATCTCTGCATCGAATTTCCTCTCAATCAGCTTCGAATATCCAACGAATCGAGAGATGTCCTCTTCACTTATGGGACATCTCAGGTCTCAAAAAGGACATCTGTACTTATCAGATCCAAGCCAAGGATATGGATGATAAGGAATCACATTCCCACACAGCAGCCTTCACCCCGCACACGAAGCCGGATAGTACCTGCACACGGAAGAGTTTCGAATAACCCAAGCAAATCCCGTCTCAATTTATCCTTTGCAGCAAATTGCAATTGAATACTGGGATCTCGCTCGATGGCCTGCACTGCACCATGATGGATGGTTGAACACTTGTCCGGAGACATACGAGAAACATCACAGGGATTAGGACGCACTGAATGCCGCAAGAGTTTCTTTGGCAACAAAAGCAAAGGATACGCATCTTCCTCAGTTTTTCGCAATATGGTCAACATATTGGGTCCTTCTCAATTGTTACAGTAGACAGATCAATAACCAATGATCCTCTCGTAATGATCTCCAGTATTGCACAGACAATGATGCAACCGGGCAGGGGATGGATGGAAGAGAAAAAAAAAGGATAATAGCGATCGACAGAAGAAAGGAGCCCATGTCCGTCCGTTCGTTTGTCCATCTTAAGGACTCTCCGTAACATTATATCCCACTTTCCAGTCCGATTGAAGCGTGCAAAATTTAATCTCAAGCATCCCTTCATTCGCTTGAAAATTTCCACAGAAATCCGGCACTGATTGTCGGGGCGAATGAAAGGGACACTTGAATCAAGTATATCCGCGTATGATTAGACGTATTGAAAGGACCCCGAATCGCCGCGACGGTGTGTATGAAAAATCATTTCCGGTGAGACGGATAGACAGCGCCATGGGGTCCTGTCCTCTGTGCACAAATCTAGGACAAATGTGCTCCGTGCTCCGTGCTCCTTCCATTCGATACGGTCTTGGGTCGATTCATTTCTCGGGATATCCAACCGCACTGGCACGCCTCCTAGACGGCGTATAAATCACATTCAAATCAACACAGGTATACACTGCGGCCGTTCGACTGTTGACTGTTGTTGTCGAATGTCGAGCCACAAAAGGTGAATGGAAATGAAAGTGAAATATCCGGAAATCGGAGTGAAACCGAAATCGGAATGAAAACGAAAATGAATGTCCCTCTAATGATAAGTTATCAAATTGCTTGAGTGAAATATGGGCGAAGGATTTATTTTCCACCGGGGAGACTGGGTGATTGGGACTCTTTCGATTGAATTCAGTTTTTGTGACGGGAAGGCAATGACTATCCTTCTTCAAAACACTAGGGGTTTCATTAGGGATCTCAAGTCGATGCTTTCGATTAAGAAGAACGTTGGTCAGATCCAAAATATAATCAACTCTTCGAAAGTTTGGGGATGTATTTCGGTAAAAATATGAATTCCGATTTGGTAGTTGCCGGTGTTCTGGTGGCATTACGAGTGGCCAGCATACCACTTCTTCTTGTGACATTGCCACCCGGTGTGAAAATGGACGCGCGGTCTTTGCTAGCTGTCGCCAATTGCGAACATCAAGTTTGTCTTTCTCCACTTGTGTATGCCACCTTAGACGTCGACGTCCTCGGTTGCGTTGTCCCACAGACAAGAGAGTCAAAGAGAGTTAAAGACGCTTCGAACCGGAGCTAAGTTGTCAACGCGCTCTATATGGCCTAGAGATAATAGGCTTTGGATCCGTAGACGCCTCTCCAGACTCATGTCGTTGTACAGCACGTACAGTTCCTGGTGGAATCTTCTTCTCCAAATGCCATTATCGCAAACAGGACCAAAGATCGCACGCAGGACTTTCTTCTCGAAAAGACCAAGACCGTCTGCATCCGCTTTCGGTATTGTCCATGCCTCTGCGCCTTAAAGGAGGTCAAGGATGATCAATGTCTTTCTCAGAGTCAGCTTAGTCTTTCGAGAGAAGGCTCTAATACTCAATTGCCTTTGACAAGAGTTATTCTGCGCTAAATCCCGGCTCTGATGTCGTTTGCACTATTTACCGCGGAGCCGAGGTAGACAAAGTATTTAACTACCTCGAAGTTCTTCTTCTTCTTCTTCTTCTTCTTAGGGCGCTACAGTCCGAGGTGGACCTGGGCCTCACTCAATATGCCTCTCCAGCCAGGACGATCTTTCGCCAGCTGTCTCCAGTTTCGCACACCAAGCCGGCCGAGGTTCCCCTCGACTTGTGTGCGCCACCTTGTTCGTGGACGTCCTCTGTTGCGTTGCCTCACAGGCTCAGAGTCGAAGACTCTTCGGGCCGGAGCTAAGTTGTCCATATGCTCTACATGGCCTAGCCATCTTAGTCTTGTTGGATCCGTAGACGCCTGGCTAGACTCTTGTCGCTGTACAGCCCATACAGTTCGTGGTTGAACCTTCTCCTCCAAATGCCATCAACGCAAACAGGACCAGTTTGCTGACCAGATCTCGAAGTTATAACTGGTTATTGCGACGTTTTGCCCAAGTCGTCGATGATGTGCGTCCTTTCTCGATGACAGCATATACGTGGTTTTCCCCTCGTTTACCGCCAGACCCATTTTAGCCGCTTCCGTTTCAATGCCAGCAAACGCCTCATTGACGGCTCGGTGAGTCCGACCAATCACAACAATGTCATCCACGTATGCCAGCAGTTGTACGTACTTCTGGAAGATTGTGCCTCTAGTGTCCAGTGAGTTCTGGATGATCTTCTCGAGGATGGTGTTGAAAAATTCGTATGACAGCGCGTCGCCTTGTCTAAAACCTTTTTGGACATTGAAGGTCTCAGTGAAATCTCTACCGACCTTGATGGAGCAGCGAGAGTTCTCCATAGTCTTCCTGATCAGTCTGACGTGTTTGACAGAAATGTCAAAACTAGACATGGCGCTGTATAGCTCGTCCCTATTCACGCTGTCATATGCGATGTTGAATAGGTGGTGTGAGTCGATCTACATTTCTTGGGTCTTTTCCATAATCTGCCGTTGTGTGAAGGTATATTGCGGACTTAATTTCCCTGAAACCACACTAAAACTCCTTTCCTGAGTCTCATTCCAAATGCGATGACTTAGTTTGCTTAAAGCCTTATTCAGACTTTAGACTTCCTTTTTCATTGTATAGTTGGCTGTGTTCCACGAGCCTTTCCGGTTTCTTTTGATTTTCAAGGCAAGGCCTAGAACATCCTTCTTATCTCTGTCCTGTCTCTTATATGTCTCTTATAAAGCGAAGCTTTATTATCTTTTAGCCGTCCGTCCATTGTCTGTTAGAACATTAGGCTTTTTTCTCTTTCTATCTTGGCACTTCTTTCTATCTCTTTTAGCTAGATAAAGGCACAGTACTTTTGTTTTTGCAACCGAGTGATGTACAACTGGGAGGACAAGAAACGACGAAGTAAACCGTGCAACCGCAAGCATGCCGCCGTCTTCACCGAAGCTGCCTCAGTAACCCTAGCCAGCCTTTGCAACAGAGCCATGTTTAACAATTATTACTAAGGTGACTAAAATGGGTCTAAGCGATGCGGAGGAAAGACGCTATCACTTGGCCAAAACTCCACCATGAGCAGCTATAAATTCGGGGCATTAAAGGACTTCGTCTACATCGGTTAGGCGGTGGCGTTTAGTGGGGGCAATACCCCCATTTATTGCGCTTTATACAAGCTTGTGGGCTCCGTGGCGTAGTGGGTAGGTGAGTCGACTCCTACGCTCGATGTTGTCAGTTCGATTCCTGAAAAATCACCTAAAAAATTGTTCACCTCTATTCGAGTCACTGACAAGTGACAATGCTCAAAGAGTACAACTGTCTAGAAAAAGCTTCTCAAAATCGCCATTCGGAGTAACGAGTGGTTGCTGAGAAGCTAGGCCTAAGTCCACCTCGGACTACAGCGCCGCCTTGTGGGGATTGTGCTAAGGGAAACCAATTCGAGTAGTGCGGGACAATCAGTGTGAGCGATAAGTAACTGGTGGAGGAAAAGCAAATTGAGGCGAATAAATTTCAGACGTTGCGAGTATGGTGGCAAATTGTTTCTATCGGTCCAGGCGATATTCCGAAGGGCGAAGCGTAGAAACCTACGCTGAATGGCTTGAATACGTTTGCTGTGCACGGCGTAGTAAGGGAACCAAACCGGACTGGCGTATTCGAGAATGGGCCGAACGAAGGTAATATATAGGGATTTCGTTACGCAGGGAATCGAAAGTTTTTTAGACCAGCGTTTAATAAAGCCAAGCGCAGAATTGGCCCTATTAATAATATAGTCAATATGGGAATGAAAATTGAGTTCTCGATCACAAATCACGCCTAGATCGATTAAAGATGAAACAGAAGCGACTAATTCGTTGTAGAGGAAATAGCTTCGATTGGGTTGCGGGAGGCGTTTTCGAGTGAATTTTTTTTCGATTTATTAATTTTTTTTCTTAAATTTACTCTAGTCAATTTCCTAAGCTAAATGTAAGTTGGCCGTAAGGGACCACCAGTTAGCTGATTAAGCTGACGACAGCTGGTGTGTTTGATGGGGCTGCAACCACCAGTAGAACCCCCGAATCTTGTCACACCCTTTCTGTTGCGAACAGAGATGGATCTACTGAATCGGAGATCATCCGGACTAGCCATCGCCTTCGTAGAAGAGTCGCCTATCCACTGTCCTTCCCACCACATGGTAGATCATTGGACATCTCTTCGCATCCTCGATTAAGCCAATCCGGTCTAGGTACAAGAACGCTTCCGGGGGAATGAATCCACTTCGGCGAGCGCTTTCATGATAGGTCCAAATATTAGCTGATTTTCCGAGGTCATGACTCGTGCACCGCGTCTTCGAATCAGCTTGAAAATAAAATTATCCGCCCTGTTCACGTTTGCTTCATTATACATAAAGAAGTTGGGATAGAATTTCTTGTACTCAGATTCTGGTATTCTGTACTTCTTGAGACAAGCCCGGAGACACTGCCTCTCAAACAGCGTCATCCCACGGTGAACCACACTGGTTAACCGTACGCCATGACTGGCCGGATGAGGGCCATGTAGCAGATTATCTTCACCCTAGTATCATTGGCTGCTATAAAACAACTCTCTTGCCACAGCAAAGGCCTTCCTTGCTTTCGTCAGTGCAGTAGCTATTTGTCTGTCGAAATTTAGATACTGATCCAGCCAAATGACTAGGCACCTTACTACACTTTTCACAGCTATCGGCTCCCCCTGCGGGTCGACTATGCCGAACTTGCGCCAGTTTTTTTTCGTGTCCCTCGAATCCTTATATAAGGGATTTCGGAAAAGGATTTTTTTTTGTCGGAGGTTTTGTAACCCTACACTGGAGCACTCAGACTCAAAAACTGGTCCATTGTACTACCAGGCAGCAACATACTTTTACTGAAATTTCATGGTCCAGCATTCGCTTCTGTGATAAGGAGCCTACATCTCATCAGCTCTTTCCTCATCAGCACCAAATAACTGCCACCTGATCCTAGCAAAGGCGGGACAATGGCAGAAGAAGTGCTCTCCAGTGTCATCGTCTTCTCCGCAGGCGTCGCAGAGGGTTTCATCGCTTAGGCCAAGCACACTTAGATGTTTGGCGAATGTGTAGTGCCTCGTTAGTACGCCAATAAGTTGTGTGCAATCTTTTCTGTTAAGTGGTATCAAGAAAGCCGCGGATTTCTTATAGACGTTGGGGAGCATGCGCTTGGTCAGTTTACATCCTGGAGGGTCATGCCACCTCCGGTTGTGCTCTCGAAAAGTCCAACCATCGATGTAAGCCCTAACCAAGGACGCAGGCAGTCCCAGCGTAGGTTCAGGCCCTGAGAATGATCTGATCCTCGCCTAGTAAGTTCATCGGCGATCTCATTTCCTGTGATCCCGTGGTGCCCCGGAAAAGGATGCTTTCACTCTTCAGGTAGTTGATTTTCAACTTCCAGTCGTCGCAAAATCGCTGAATTTTCGCGATATCCGGTTGCAAGGGCATGTTAATGGCCTTATATATTCATATTCCCCCACACTTTTGTACATCTCAAAACATAAATAAAATTATAAATTAAACATCTAAAAAAGTGCTTAAGACCACTCGACTTTATTCATGTTACAGTCTCTAGCACTCTTGTAACAAGTTAAAAATATTAAAAGCCTAAAGACAGAGTTAAGGTGATCAGTCTAAACTTAATATCCTTTGGTTGTATCCTTCAAGCCCCTCACGAATTAGGAGCTCCCAAAATTGATTCCCACATTTTTTTAAAAAAAATAAAGCGACACCTCTTCGTATCCCTCTCTCCAAAGTTCCAAGTCCAACACCCTCGATTCCCATGGCATCCTTTGAATGAATGACAATGAAAAAAGGATTTATCCAAACACCTTTCAATTGTGCAAATGCGCATTGTGCAAGTGCTGGTGCAGCAATAAAAATAAATTCCCCTCTCATCAATCACTTGCACAATCAGGACACTCTGTTGACAATAAGTCAAAGTCCTTGTTGCATGTGCAACATTAACAATTCGAAATCCAGTTTCCCACACACAGACAGAAGGGTTACCCTACTCCGAGATAACCTGTGCGTAACCAACCTACCTGCCAGTGGATTAGGTGCATTGAATCCTTTTTTTTTGTGTCGATACCCTTTCAAATGGTTGAAGGCATTCATTTGGAAAATCACTTTGTTGGGACGATCCTTTCTTCCCGGCAATCCTTTTCTGTGCAATGTTTTGATAAATGATGATGACGTTTAGAATCGATTATTTGTTGCCGAACGGTGTGTACCTCCTTGATGACAGGGGAAGGAAAGGGATAATTGCAAAATTGATGTTTGAAAAGTCGGTTGATTGAGTGAATGATTTGACATTTCTTTGATGCGACTGTGATAGAGTCTTGTATCTCCTGTGAATCAGGTGAATTCGAAATATAATCCTAGTGGATTTAAAAGTGAACTCTAGATGACAGAAGAAAAATTTCAAAAGGCTTGTTGCTCAACTCTGTGAAGGTTTCAATGTCAAACAGGGTCTGCGCGATCGGGGCGTTTACTATTGTCATCAACTACGATTTTAATAAAAGAGGGTACAACTGCTGGTATACTCTGGTGACATTAGGCGCACTTTCAACGAGGCACTTTCTGAGCCTTAATCTTGTAGCCAACCCCACTTGAACCTGATTTCACGATGCATTTTGGATGAAATTACCAAATAGACTAGAAATTCTGTGAAAGAAATATCGAATGTGACTAGGATCGCTGAATCCCCAAATTCGACTGGATCATGTTGGTTTTACGCAAACTCATGAAGCGGAGGCCTGGACAACATAAAAAGTGAATTAAGAAGCCGTTTGTTTGCTCGGGAGAAAGTCGTACTTACAATCATCGGCTCTGTTTGCGTCGATGTCTTGCAGTGTCAAACACTAATTATACCAGATGCTCTATAGGATGTATTTTGCTAAACGTCTATAGATTCATGGCATTGTAGAGAGCATTACAATGGGTCGACCAGGACCTAGGACCATCTTTCGGCTATTCACTGACGTAGCCTAACCTGAGAAGAACTCAACTCCGGTCTGAAAAACCTTTAAGTCCGAACCTGGGAACAGCGCTACACAGTTTGATCTTATCATCATCAAATCTTAAATGCTTGAATCGTTCGAATTGTTGTCAAAACATCGGTTCTTCACGGTTCCCCACAAAAAAAGTCCAAATGTGTCAAATCGCAGCTCCGAGGCGGCCAATTGCCATCGCCATGACAACTGATAACACAATTTGGGAATTTGGTGCATAAAAGATCGATTGTGGCATGGCGCGCCAACCTGCTCGTCCAAATGTATGTCTTCAATTTAAGTAAAAAAACTTCGGTTAACCTGGCTCTGTAACACAAAATCCACGATCTTCCAAAAGTATGTTAGCTTACGCTAGCTAGCTTACGCGAACACAGCGAGCCGTCAATGATGCGTTTGCTGACATTGGAACGGAAGCGACTAAAATGGGTCTTGCGGTAAACGAAGGCAAAACCAAGTATATGCTGTCATCGAGAAAGGACGTACAACATCGACGACTTGACCAGAACGTCACCATAAGCAGCAATAACCTTGAGGTAGTTAAGGACTTCGTCTACCTTGACTCCGCGGTAAACAGTACAAACAACATCAGTACCGAGATCAAACGCAGAATAACTCTTGCCAACCGCTGTCGGAAGACCAAGCTGACTCCGTTTAAGACCTTGATCATCCCAGTCCTGCTGTACGGCGCAAAGGCATGGACAATATCCCAAGCGGATGAACAGTCTCTTGGTCTTTTCGAGAGAAAAGTTCTGCGCGCGATCTTTGGTCCTGTTTGCGCATTTGCATGGAGAAAGTTCAACGAACTGTGTGTGCTTGGTGTGCGAAACTGGAGACAGCTGGTGAGAGATCGTGCTAGCTGGAGAGGCATGTTGAGTGAGGCCCAGGCTCTGTAATGCCCACCGTTCACCGAAATGTTGTTCCCAGCCTCATTTTCGAAGAAAATTGGTCACATAATGTCACCACTCCACAATCCGCACCAAACTGTCACTCTCTGTGGATGCATTGGCTTCTCGACAAGAACGTGCGGGTTTTCCGAGCCGCCGAGATGAAAATCTGTCTCGCTTCGTCAGAAAAGATGATTTTTCGCCCAAAATCGTTGTCCAATTCAAAATGCTCTAAGTCCCAAACTGCGAAGCGATAACGAAGCGGATGGTCTCGCGCCTTCTATTACTAAGTCAATTAGACCTTGTAAGCGATTAATCTGAGATTTTTGTGCAGAATTCTCCTCAGGCTAGTGCGTGAAGTGTTGAGCTGTTAAGATCGACGGCGGGTTGATGTTCGTGAATTGAGTCTCACACTCTCGACCACAGGAGCCACATTCTCATCTGTGCGCACCGTACGATGACGTGGACCATGAGTGTTATCCACTAGCATACCAGTCTCATGAACTTTTTGCACAAACTTGCGAACGGCAGTAGCGGTGGGCGCCATGGTGTAGTGGGTAAGTACGACTCCTACGCTCGAGGTGTAAGGTTCCGATTTCGAAAAAAAACCAAACATTTTTTCACGGCTCTACCTCTTTTGAGTCACTATCAATGCTCAAAAATCAAATCAAAAGAGTATAACTGTCTAGCAAAAGCTTCTCAATCTCGCCGTTCGGAGTCGGGATTAAACTGTAGGTCCCTTCCATTCGTGAGAGAACGATAGAACGCACAATACGAGTGGTTGCTGAGAAGCTAGGCCCTGGTCCACTTCAGACTGTAGCGTCGCCATTATTAGTAGCCGTGGATGCGCCATTTCGGCCAAAACTTCTTTTCAAAAAACCCACTGTTTAAGCTATACAGCACTCACTTTGGAAATAAGTTTTCAATATTTCCCAACGTTGTTCAAGCATAAAGCGAGTGATATTGTCAAGTCGGAATGATACCGACTTTCTGTCAAGATTTCGAGCGTAAAATAGCACTGTGTCGAAATAACATAATAATAATAATGGCGGCGCTACAGTCCGAGGTGGACAAAATAACATACGATTTAAGAAAACAACGATAGATGGCTCACCCTTTACTTACCTTTACTTACTATCTAGTGACTACTCATAAAAACCCTAAATAGGCTGGGCCATGCAGAGCGTATGAACAACTTTGCTCCGGCGTGCTGAATCTTCGACTATGCCTGTGTAACAAGGCAATAGACAACATCCACGGTTGAGATAGCGCAAAGAACGTCAATAACTATCGAGAAGTGCACAATTAAAGACAACTTGCAAAAGATCGTGCTAGTAAGAATGTCTTGTTGGTTAAGGCCAATTTCCAGCCGGCACCTAGCAAAGAAAAATAAGAAAAAACTACTATCGTCTGTATGGCAACGTAATTTGTTAAGTGATATAAGACTTTTTGGACACGTGTTTTTTTTTTACCTTCCAGAAATAGTTATCAACAACTCGTTTTGAAAACAAAATGAGACAACTTTATTTGGGATTGATGATATAGATTTTCTTATGAAGAACACAGTGTCTTCTGTTCATTTTGTCCAGTGCTTTTAACAGTCCTCCGTAGTACCTACGTAGCTCTCTTATACAAGAAAATACATTTCTTCCATATGAACACGACTATAGACCAACGACAAACGTACACATGTGTGTATGCACACTTGAACACAATTAATTCTGCAGATACAGCCATTTCAACGACACTCCACAAAACTAAATTTTCAATCACCATCCGCATACAACGACCCAAAACATCAACAGAGTTCCTTCTGCCTTAACTCTTCAGTATTCCGTGCTTCCAGTGACGCAAATGCCAGTGGTCCAATTAAAACATAAGCCGAAAGCAACGCTCCTCACCCTGAAGACCTTCAACTGCCATTAACTGGAATTGTTGACATTGTCACGAGCTACAAACATTTTACCCACCATGTATCAACAACAGCCTCTTAATCCCAATTAGGTAGCTAAAAGCTTGTAAAACCCATCCACACTTACAGCACCCACCCACACACCCGCGCACAAATTCATCCAACACTTTCGCATTCGAACAAGAAAAACCTGTGAACAACAATAAAAATCAATATCAACCCTCAAACACACACGCACCCACTCACACACTTACACGCAACCCTTTTACTCATTCATCACAATCCCAAAGCGATTCTTCACATCACATCACAGCTCCACACACGCCACATCCGCAGAGGATAAGGCCACCCCCCGCATTGCTTCCACACCATCAGCGCCAACACCACACATCCCAACTCAATGGGGACGGAGACAGAGACGGAGACGGAGACTGCGTCCCATAAACAACAAAAATTAATCTGCAGCAAGTGCGGCGGCAACCATCTTGGATCCAGACACACTTCGGACGAGGCTGTCAACCACAAGAAGACTAACAGAACCCACCAACAGCAGCCAGCAGCCAGCGGCAGCAACAACAACGAGCACAACAGCCCATATAGCGTTTGTTAACCCCTTGGCCAACAGACGCACATGTGCTTCCTGAAAGGGGTGCACTCCGAAGGGAATCCCCAAAGCGAACCACACACTCGCACCGAAATGTAAACAAAACAAGGAATCTCCTTCGCCCATCGACTGACAGGTTGAATGGCAGCCATGATGATGCTAACCGGTGCGCATGTGCCCCTCAGACCGGCCTCCCCCCGCACAAGGTCGACAAGTAAGCCTTTCATGCGGGAGTACATACCCACACACATGCCCCGGTGCATGCGAGTGTGCCGAGCCACACATCGCACATGAGACTCCCGCTCTCTTGCCAGCGATGAACTCTCTTAAATCCTACACCTCAACCAGTGCTACCCCTTCCGCTTATATACTCTACCCCTTTCAAGCGATTCCATGTGTGCGTGCCAAGAGAACCGACGAATGAGAGACAATGGAACAGCCGAAGAGCAGCTCATGTACGTGACCCTTTTTAACCCCATTCCTGGAGATTCTTCTTCGTTTTCTGCTCGTTCATCTTCCCGATTCGTCGAGAGCGAAAGTGATGACGACTGGGAGCGAGAGAGAATGCGAGTGAGAGTGAGAGTGAGTACGAGTGGAAAAGGGTGAAGCTATAAATAACCCTTTTGACAGCAGAAGGCTGGGAGAGGAGTTTCCAATTAAAAAATTCAAGGGACTGGTTTCTTCTGTTGGTCCCCTTGGGTTTTTGAGAGGCGGAGTTTTAAGAACCGGAATGAAAGGATTGTGAGACGACAAGAGAATGTGCGCGGGAGAGCGACAGAGAGGACCCGACTGTGTGTGTGAAGGGGTTAGGGATGGGAAGTTGATTGACGGCATTATGAAAGATGTACCACTAGTTGGATTTGGGGTTAGGAATATGGGCGGTCTTGCACTGTTTAGAGATGGAGAAAGGAGACGACTGGTAGGAAAGTTGGTAGTTTTCTTGAGAAGGCTGTATAACGTGAATAAAGCACTGACTTTGGGGACGAATCTGTGTTTCGGTCACAATTTGGCCTTGGAGTTAAAATTCTTCCACATGCAATCTTTAAAAGAAGTGCCATCGAAGAGGATCTAAGGAAATGTCTTGACATTTTGACATATTAATCGATGAAAGGTTGTATGTATTCGTTTTAAGTCACGGGCGACAGTCCGATAAGTCTGGTTTAAATAAAAAGCCAGATGTAACGCCATCTCTAATTCATCTACTGAACTGCTTTTTCATACAGAATAGCTTGTTCTGTCAAGAGTTGTGACATTTAAACCGAAGGTGCAATGTCCGCTGTGGATTGAAGTGTGCTCTTGGCCTTAGCGATGAAATCCCCTGCAACATCTGTGGAGAGGACGATGACACTGCAGGGCTCTTCCTCTGTTGCTACTGTCCAGCCTTTGCTCGGATCAGGTGGCAGTTATCTCAGTGATGATGAGATGAGACTATGAGAGCTGGTGATGTAGGCTTCTCATCACAGAAGCGCCTGCTCCAGCAATAGGAGGTTGCTACCTGATGGTACAATCTACTAGCTTTTGCTTCTGAATGGTCCAGTGGAGTGATAAAAACCTCCGACAAAAAAGGAACGAATGTAAGGTTTTGCTTCAAACCAAACATAATTCGCTTCAGAAAGAGAAGGACAAACAAATTTCAAACCCTGAAAATCAAAGAAACCTGCATTTCATTAAAGGATGGGGTAAAGTTTCTGGGCATAACACTGGACCAAAAACTCACTTGGAGTGCGCACATAATCAAAACATACTCTAAGGCCATTAAGGTGCTACTGGAGCTGACTCCTTTGTATCTAGTGGTTGCAGAGTGTGCAAACAAAACAGTCATGAGAATGGCAAAAGAAGGGATAGGAGAAGACAGGTGCATTACAGCGAGACAATTCGACGCACTAGTCAAAAAGCTACCACCCCTGGCCATTCCGAAGGATGACGTGATTAGGATATTCAATTTCCAAAAGAAATTTACCAGCAAGCTTAGCACCAAAAGGGACTGGAGCAATGATGGCATGGCACTGGACTCCTACACCATCAAATCCAAACTTGTATGGGAATGCTCAAAGAGTTGAGTAGGAGAAACCGATTAAAACTCTGCTGGATACCTGGCCATACGGGGATAGAAGGCAATGAAATGGCCGATTCCCCAGCAAGAAAAGGAGCATCAGAACCTTTCATAAGTCATGAACCATTCTGCGCTGTAGGAGACCATCTCCTCAGAGAAGAATTCAGGGAACTGGAAAGAAGGAACCGGATTGAAACCTGGAACAACGCTCGTGGAATGAAGCAGGCCAAGAAACTCCTAGGGTAATATAACCGGAAGAGATTTGAGGCATGCAGCAAAATGAGCAAGAACAACCCACTACGCTACGCCGGCCACATTCACATCTTCATATCTTCATAAAATTAAAATTCACATGAAGTACGAGTTGTGACCAGCAATCTGTGAAATATTTGCTGTACAGTCCTCGCGATTTCTCTACCCTATATAGAATAAGGACATATCAATATACATATATAATGAATCATATAATATGTTTTGTTTATTTTAAAGAATTCTTTTTGCTCTACAAAATAAAAAAAAATTGTTCGAATCTCACCATTGTGCTGAGTTTTGTCCGCATTTTAATGTTAGTAAAACCAGATTACAAATACTTTTGTCCGTCAGTGTATATCAGTGTTACACGAGTGTCATTCACATGAAACGTTATCTGTGACTTCTGATTTGCGAAAATTGCAAATTTGGACATTTCATTCACATGGAAATTAGTTGGATCGCTGGTAGTTCCTGATTCCTTACATAACAAAACACTCAGATTTGAATATTTTGCGGGTAGCAAATCAGGCGCAAATGTATAGATCTCCATCGCACTTTGTGGATCCCGCTTTCGGTGTGCCAAATCGCAAAAGGAATATTGGAATCGCAGAAAATCACAAAATTGTTAACTTTGATATTTAAATTATTTGTTTGAGGTTGAGCTTTAAGTGTGGACCTTTTATTATACCAAAAACTGTGACTAATTGTTGATATTTTCTGAGTAATTATTCTTGAAAAATCATATATCATATATCATCAATAGCAGATCGCGCTTAATATATACCACACTTTAAAAAAGCAGAAAAAAATCTAATAAACTGTATAGCTATTCTGATATTTGAACTAATTTTTTAAAGTTTAACACTAAAAAATTGACGGAATAATTTAATGCGCACATTTTGGCATAACAAGAAGTATAATCTTTATCGGAATGGTGTTCTTTCAAAAAATGTTCGGTCGCATACCACGGTTCATGTGAATGCTGCCTAAAAACGCATATATTCTATCGAGCTGTCCGTATTTTGATATAACACAACGCACCCAATGGACTGTGTGGATCGGGGCCTTAACGTAGCCTTGATAATTTAACAGCGGAAGTATTCATTTCGTACCATACGGTCGAAAAATTTGATAATTTCTTGAATTATATAATAATACTAATAAAGGTGGGCGCCGTGGTGTAGTGGGTAGGTGCGTCGGCTCCTACGCTCGAGGTCGTCGTTTCGAATCTCGAAAAAAACATCAAACATTTTTTTACAGCTCCACCTCTTTCGAGTCACTGACAATGCTCAAAGAGTATAACTGTCTAGAAAAAAGCTTCTCAAGCTCGCCGTTCGGAGTCGGCATTAAACTGTAGGTCTCCTCCACTCGTGAGAGAACAATAGCACGCACAACACGAGTGGTTTCTGAGAAGCTAGGCCCAGGTCCACCTCGGAGTCCGAGGTTCTCTCACGAGTGGTGGGGACCACAGTTTATGGGTGACTCCGAACGGCTAGATTGAAAAGCTTCTTCTAGACAGTTATACTCTTTGAGCATTGTCAGTGACTCGAAAGAGGTGGAGCTGTGAAGAATTTTTGAAAAACTGTTTGTATGGCCTTGTATTTTAACCTAGACTTGAAAGTCTAGTGCGTCTGGGTCGACGCACAAACTCACATGGCCATGGCGCCGTGTTCGAGGATACAAGTGGAATAATCGACCGTCAAAAATCTGGATGTCTGTGCACTGTATGAAGACCAAAAGCCATCGAGATTTTAAGTCCAATGTGCAAACAAAAACACCACATTACACATCAGAAAACTAGATTTGGGACTTAGCGCTTATAAGAGGCAAAGTGTACACTTGCTTACTGAAGCATTGAAACATATTCGCCAAAAAGGAGTTGTTGAGCAAGCAGACTGATTGGATTTATGATCGCTCTTCACGAAATGCGTCTGAATTCATTCCGAAAGTTCAATGTGGACACCGTCTCTGTGGTTGTTGGGTGAGGAATCGCTTATGATGAAGTCAGAACATTTCTGATTTCTTCAAAATTATAAGGAAGCAGCTCATTCAAGCCAAAATATCACTCTCTACAAAATTGCCATTCATACACATGTACATCTGAATGCGCAACTCCATTCACCTCTTAACAACGAGCACTCTACCCACCCATGCCCGGAGTTATTTCCAATCAATCAGAGTTGAAAGCCTATGTGTCCTCACTAGTTTCCAATTTATTAGTAATTTCTTGCTCCTGCAATCAGGACTCTTTCCTCCCAAGTCATGCAAACACAATTCAAATCCAGAGCACAATGCCCAAGAAAAGGGATACATCATCTCCCATACCTCGGCATTCTTTTCAGAACCAACTGACTGACAAGTCTGGGCGACGTCGTCGTCGTCGTCATCCTTTTGTTGTCAGGCAGATTGAAATTCTGCAACACAGTGTAACCGAAGCCGAAATGGAAAACAAATGGAACGAGCCCCGAGTATATTACTCAACCAGCTGACCGAATACTCTTTGCCGGCACTCCTTCCTCTTCCCGTTCATCGTCTTTTCCTTTTCTTAATTTTGATGATGTCCGAAGGCCATTGTCTGTTGCCATTTTGCTCCGGCCCCCTTCTGCCGGACCATCGCCTGGTGATGAATGAGCGAATCCTTACATGCCATCCCACCGGCAGCAACCCTTATTCCACTTCGCTCCTCGTGTGTGCATGTGTGTCTCGTGTGTGTATCCGTTTTCGATGGCCACATGTGTACGCTCCATCATAATTCCTGATGGGTCACTTGAGGATATGGCCATATTTGGTATCAATCCGGTACTCCTTCTCCACTCGGCCACTGCGTGGCTGCTCCGCCGACACTTTCCTCTCGGTCCCTAGCTCCCCCCACTGCCACGGAGCTGGTAATTAATCGATCTGTTAAAGATGGCCAAGTTGAAGAAGGCGTCCAGCATCATATTCGTGTGGGAGTCCTTGGAAGAGCACAGCTCCTTCCGCAAACACAGGGATTGTGTTACCATCCAGGCTTTAAGAGTGCGATTGGATTGAGGGAGGGTACAAAGATGTATGTCATCGATGGGCGGCCTGTGAGACTGGGAGAGTGGATGAAGTTTTGGGCTGAGAGATGGGAATGCATTCATCATTCGATCGGAGGAGCAATCCGTCAGCAGCGTACGGTCATGTGATGGCAGATAACACCGAATGGACATTAATACAAATGGGACTTTCATATTGTTTAGACGGGGAGGACACGCTGTCCTTTAAGGGTAAAGTGCGAGGAAAAGTATACGTTGGTGACCTTAATGCTCGAGATGTCCTCGATCTGAAAAAGATTTTCATCAGCAACGTTTTCATTAGAATTTCATTTCGCACGCGAATGAAAGTATTCTCTTTGGCTGATGACCTCCGTTTTCATTTTGGAGCAATGTTCCTAAAACAATGACCAAATTAGCACAGAGGCATATTATGGTCGGTTGGTGATTTAGGTGACTCTCTGATTCCATGTCTTTACGATTTTCGGTCTCGTCGCGGCGATGTGGACGTATACACTGACACAAAGGCTCAATAATGTAGGAACGGGTATTTACTCTTAACATATCCACGACTTTCAGACTTCCAGATTATGCAAGCGGAAATCGTCGCTTTTCGAGAAGCCTGTTGTATCAGAAGTTCACTTCGGAGCACTAGACAAAGACAACATTTGTAGAGGCTGCGGTGATGAGGAGAAACGAGAGGATACTCCTCACTACCTCTGTCACTGCCCTAGTCTTTGTCAGTTGCGTCATAGAACTTCTTCTTCTTCTTAGGGCGCCACAGTCCGAGGTGGATCTGAGCCTCACTCAACATGTCTCTCCAGCCAGCACGATCTTTCGCCAGCTGTCTCCAGTTTCGCACACCAAGCCGGCCGAGGTCCCCCTCGACTTGAGTGCGCCACCTTGTACGTGGACGTCCTCTGTTGCGTTGTACCACAGGCTCAGAGTCGAAGACGTCATAGAACACTGGGAGGATTTTTCTTCCAAGATCTACATGAAATTTCAATAAACCTCTAAGATCTCTTTACAGGTTCATAAGAGAGGGACCATGAGTACGGCAAGGGTTATAAGGGGATACCAATCCCCAATTGGGCATTACAATGGGTCCTCAAGGACCTAAGTGAGGCGCGGTTTACGTCCGTCTACCCACTTACCAGCCTACCTACCTGTATGGTCTGAACTGACTCTTTTAAGCCCTATAACAGTTTCAATCGCTGAGACAAAATAGTAAAGTTTTGTTGAGTTTTAGAGATTTTCGTTCTTGAAGTCTATCTATCAACTGAAATCCCATTAGATCTTGGGGCAGTCTAAAGGAATAAAGAACTGTATTTACAGTCGCTCGACCTACTAACCTACAAAAATGGCTCTGAATGACTGTTGCCTGACTGACTCCAAGTTCCCCTTGAATTCACGGGTTTTTGTGAAATGCAGTCTAGCAGATTTTCACTTAAGTAGATATCGGAACTCCGTGAATTATTGACCAGGAAGTGAGTCAACATAAGGGAGACCTGACGTGAGATCATAAGCAGATGTCAGCACCTAAGATTTGAACGTAGTCTCGATGGAAAAGCATATGCATCCAACACAAAAACCTACAATCGCTTCGTCCTGATAAGACAAAAGGACAAGTGTGTTCTACTTGGCGTATCTCCCGCTCATCCTGACTGACAGACGCTAAATTTCTCACCACACCACTCAAAAATATTCACGTCTCGTCAACTCAAACAATGTGATCAACCACCTTACCAAGTGCTTTGCCACTCTCTCTGCTTCGTCAAATGCTTGGCAGATCACCTGCGCGCACCCTATTCAGGTTGATTTTATTTTACTTCCTTATCACCGACAGCACACAGCGCAGATCCTAAGCAAAGATCCGTCAAATAGGCTTATCACTTCACATGGCTTGCCACAAAATTAGCACCGCGCGAACCGAAACTGAACCGCGTGCAAACAACGGTGAGTGAGTCGCAGACGGCGCATCATCCCATTCACACTCGCATCCTTTCACTTCGGAGACCAAAGAGTCTCGGCAAATATTTGCCCCTCCCTCCAATTAGCGTCTTGAGGCAGAACTCTTCTGCGGCATTAGTTCGGCCGGCGGAAGGGAACGCACACAATCGAAGCGCGTCTGTTTGCATTCGTGCATCCGCCGAACAACCGCAGCCATTATCCTTTCTATGGGTTTTCGTGTTTTTTCTCTTTGTTTTGTTGATACCGCGTCACCCAAACCGCAGTTTGAAGAGTAAAAAAAAGGTAACACGGGAAAAAAACGGCGTAAAGGAGGTCCTTGAATGATTTCGAGAACTCGTCTTGCAGACGTTTACCTGCGAATCCATAAATTCCCTGCGATTCTCGCCGGCTCCTGCTCTATGGGCGAAAGGATGCAAGGGGTTGTTTATTGCGCAATTAGAAATGACTTGGAACACGAGAGGATACCATCGCTACGGCGTGCCTAACGCGGAGAGAATGGAGAAATAAAGGCAACACAAGCCATCGATTATCCTTTTATTATCGGGAGGGTTAACCGTGTATTTCTCAATTAGACAAGGACCCTGCTGCAAGGCAACCACTCAAGCAGTGCGGAGAAAGTGATAAAAAAACAACGCCGCCAGTCAGATCCTTAACGTACCCTCAAACGTCAGGATCAGCTACAAAACACTGATCAGCCACATGTCATAATTTCGTCGCTCGCTGTGACTGGAGGCGATGGTGCTGCCGAACGTGTGCTGCCTTTCACTGTTACCTCACTTTCTACGAGGACACACGTCGACTTCACCTTTCGTCTTGAGACAGAAAGGATAATTATTAGCCATTAAAATGGGAGATAGGACATTCTTTTTGAAAAACGGTTGAACGGTTGAAATGCTCTTTGATAAGGACTTTTGTTTTCATTTTTTTTCTCGTTTTTTTTTTGGTAGGACCTCTGACGAGATGACTTCTACGAAATTCTGTGAGGGGCACAAACTGACAGACGGATCGTGGATTGATGAGTTGTTTTTGTTCAGTTCTTTTGCGATTTGTGTACCGAAGAGGAGATACATTTGATTGGATGCACCTGTCGTTGCTGATTACGTCGAAGTGTGCTGCTGACGGTGGAAGAGTCTTGAGGTGCTTTGAAGTTGTTGAGATGGGATAAATGAGGTTCGAGTGTTGGAATCAGAGGGTGTCCAAATGCAGCACTTCTATGGACTGAGGAAGGCACTAACAGGCCTGCTGGTCCTGCTGGTCAGTTGGCAGTGATGATAACGATACTCCTTGTGATGAAGAAGGACACAACCAAAAATTTGGTAAAGACTAAGCTATGCACTAAAGCACCCTTCGAGGACTTCGAATTTGAATACAAAAGTTCAATCCCAAAAAGAGTAGACCGGGCAAATGACTGTATTCTTGCACTTTTGATATTCATGCGGGTTTTTCAAAACCTGTGAAGGCACAGGGCTAGAAGTTTATCTATCTATCTATCCAAGAGGCTGCTCACGGCTAACGATAGACGGGAGTCCGGTGGATGGGAAATTTATCGCTGTATATAAATCCAGTCAAGGCTCTGGAAACACCATCAATCAAACAAGAGATGGTAATTTAAAGGAGGTAGCAGTTGAATGTCTAACTTTATGCTGCGTCCCTGGGCATGGTATTTGGAAAAAAAGATTAAACCACAAACTGTATGAGCTACACGGCGATATGAGTCCAGCCAGGCGTCTACGGATATAACGCCAAAGATTGCTTGTCCACGTAGAGCGCAAGGAGAACACTCCTCCAGTCCGAAGAGTCTTCGAAAATGCAATAGAGTACACACACGAAACAAATGATGCACGAGAGTGTGAGAACCTCAGCCAACTTGGCGTAATTGGTTCTAAAAATCGTGTCAGCTGGAGGGGCTGTTGGTTGAGGCCCAGGTCAATCTCGAACTCGCGCGCCATCAGAAGAAGAACCAGAATTCAATGCACCGCGAGAAAATCTATCGCTGAAATTTAAGAACTTGCTGAAAGCAGAATGATGTATTTCTATTGAAATTTCATTCACTAAGGAACTCCATAATAGGTCAAACCGTACCGCAGACCAGCTAGAACGTTTCAATCCCTCTGTCTTTCCTTTACAGCTCACTGAAATGCTTAAAGGCAAAGCGAGGGTATGGAGAAAAGGCTATTCATGCAATGTTCCCAAATACCCATATAATAAAGATGGGACGGAATGCAATGAATACGAAAGGCGGTAAGATCTCTAATTGTTTACTCTCCATACTCCAGCATCTCCAATGTAGCCTCAATGGACAGTCAGCGATTTTTCATCTGCAAATTTGCATGACATCGACCAAATATTCACACCGCGGCAAATCTTGGAAAAAATCCAGGAACAACAAATCGATACCCACCAACTTTTCATCGATTTTAAGGCCGCGTATGACAGCACTTATAGAGACGAGCTATACAGAACAATGTCTAGTTCTGGCATCCCTACCAAACTCGTCCATTTGTGTAGGATGACGATGGAGAATGCACGCTGCTCCATTAAGGTCGGTAAAGACCTAACCGAGACCTTCAATGTCAAAAAAGGATTTAGACAGGGCTCTGTCATGCGACTTCTTCAACATCACTTGAAGGAATTGTGCAAAACTCGAGCTGTTTACCGACATCAACCTAGCCAGAAGGGTGAAGAGGCCCGAAAAGTCTTCGAATCCACCCCCGATGAACGGCGCAGTAGAGGAAGACCGCGACTCAGGTGGTGCACGCAAGTGGAAATTGACCTCAACCAACTGTGCGTGCGAAACTGGAGGCATCTAGCTAAAGATGAAGTGCATTCTGTAACGAGTTTTCAACGAATTATTTGAACAGATGAAAACGCATATTCACCACAATGCATCAGATTGATTTTCTGATCGTTCATTGCCTCTAGCTTATAGACTTAAACTGGTATCGTCACATGCTCTTACAGAAAATAAAGCAGAGCTGTTGGAGTCCTACTTGGACAACGCTACTGTCCGGTGTGAACCTGACAAATTTGCAAATACGACAAAATAGCTGAAGATGAATAAAAGTGTTGCCAATCATAAAAGCAAACCTTTAAAAAGCATCTCCTACGTCCTGACTGCGTCTCCAACAAAAGTTTCCATTCTGCTTCTTAATGTTTGTGAGCATTTTCATGACTCCTAAGCATATAGTCTAGCTTACTGAGGCTCATTCATGTTGTTTTTCTTGTCGGAATTCTCATCACCCCACTTGGTCATTTCCTAAGATGGGGTACACCTCCACTCAAGCCCTTACCCCGTTTCCAAATTTGACAAAAGAAAAAATGTCAAGCTTAAAAAGATCAAGCTAAACATAATCAAATCCAATGCGACGCCAGATACATTTGACTACAACTCAATTTAACATCAACAAATCATAATCACTGACAACAGAGGGTTAAATTCCTCATGATATCAATTTCTCTTATCGCCTTAATCAAATCAAAGAAAAACGAAAAGAGAACGAAACTCCGCCTTGGCTGTCCGTCAATCTACTGCAGCAGCCCCCCGCGGCCCCATTCCCTCCCCCCGCTGGCACAGTGCTTCAATTAAGTTCAACCAGAGAATAGAATTTTTTGGCAGCTCAGAAGTGGTTCTTCCGCTCTGTCCTCTATTCACAGAGGCGTCGCACAATCGCCACTTCAGTGTCAGCGCGGTGCTGCTCCGCGCCGGACTGGCATGGTTATTAGAACTAATGTGGGAACATTATCCGCACTATCTTTCCCAATCGTCCGCCAGACAATGGACACCGGGCAACCAGTCAACCAGCGAACAAAAAGTTATCTTCTCCACCAAAAACGGTGGGGTTGTTGCAATGTTACACTTTACGGAACGGTTGTCAATTCGAATCAATTTATCTTCACACCCTCTCGTGCTTCTGCTCACCCGCTTCGCGACAGTTCACGGTTTCTTAATCGACAGCGCGTCGTGGTCGTCTTGGTTGCGATGTCCGTTGTCGTCGCGACTCACAATGGCTGGTCCATAAGCCGATCCAGCAGCCGGCACGGTTGACTCCGTCTCGATGGCACACAGCCGGCCGGGGTAAGCTTAAGAAAAGGGAACGAGGCGCTAATTAGATTATTGTTAGATACTTAAGGGGGTGGTGGTGGTGGTGGTGGTGAGGCCGATGGGGAGGTACGGCACTTGACACTGTGCGTGTGTGCGCATTGTACTCGTGCGGCTGCCCGTTGCAGTGACGACGGTGAATTATGTGAGAAATGGATGCGGATGCGATGCTGCTGATGCAGGGGAGGGTGAGTTATGTACGCCGGTTGCATTGTAATTAACGTCTTGGATGAATTAACTTGTCATAGCGGTCTTGTTGTGGGTAAATGAGGCGCTGCCAGGATTGGATTGGACAGTTGGACATGAGTTGGAATTTATGAGTTTTCAATGTTTGTGGGAACGGGCACGATGCGATGGGGAACAGTAGCGGGAGTTTAATTGGCGTGGCACCTTGGAAACTGACGCGGTTAATGACTTTTGAAACGTTTTCTAGACTTCGGTATAGGTTTTCAAAGCTTTTTCGAATGATCCACAATCTAAACAAGTCTCGTACATGGCAATGGAGTCTTCAAGCCACGCCTTACTTGTGATGTGTTTCATTCTCCATTTTGCTGGTGAAGATGGAAGACAGAAGATTGAAGTTAAAAGTTCATATTGAAATTGCCATCACTATGTATTGCAACTTCAAGCAGAAAATGCTGTCTCCTTTCAACAGAACATTTACGAACTAAAATTTCCTGAAGCCACTTTCAACCACTCAAAATCATTAATGTCGGAAGCATTTCTTTTCTCCCAAAAACCATTGTGGAAGCATTCGCGGCGATTGAAGAACAAGCGAACAAGCTAGTCTTAGGGTAACTGAGGAGAAAAAAGTATAGGCTGCCGAGTAAAAACCGTTCCGTCTCCCATCATCTACGACCAAACGTCACAATCGCCAGCTACAATCGAGAGCTTGTTAAGGAGTTTGTTAACCTCAGGGCAAACGTCAACTCCATAAACGACATCTTGGTGGAGATCCGACGTAGAATCGCGCTTGGCAACCACTGCTACTTTGATTCATCGAAAAAACTTGTGTCGATACCCCCGACTGGAAGGATCAAAATCTTGCTCTACAAATCCCTTATTCTCCCAGTCTAGTTATATGGGGTCGAAAACTGGACGACTGCAGAGCTAATTCTTGGTGTCCACGGAGGAAAAATTCTACGCCGGATATTTAGTCTTGTCTGCAAGAAAGACGAATGAAGGAGAAGACACAACTTCGAACTGTTTGAATTGTACAAGGATGTGGACATAGTCCGGAAGGCAAAAATCCGGAGACATCGAGCTAGTGAACACCAATGTTCAAGCTAAAAGAGTCTTCGAATCCGATCCTCCTGGTTATACCTCCGGTATAAAAACCAAGTGATTTCGGATGCGAGACAAGTTGTTCCTAATAACTGGAAGTAGTGTGTCCAGGACCGCCAGCGATTGATGGGAGTTGCTCTCGCATAGATCCTCCTTGATCATTGACCTAACAAATAAGTAAGTGGACACCCTAATTGAATTCTTCTTCTATTTGAGTTCAGCAGATTGCCTGCTAGAAGTATACAGGGTGGGCCATCTAGTGGTTTTTTTTTTAAATCATAGGTTATTTTGACACCGAAAGCTATTTCCCGCTCGAAATCGAATCGACAGAAAATCAGTATCATACCTCCGCGGAACGAAATGAGTCGCTTTACGCTTGAACAAAGTTATACGCTTGGGAAATATTGAAAACTTATTTTCAAAGTGGGTAGTCCAAGCAGTGGGTTTTTTGAAAAGAGGTTTTGACTGAAATGACGCACCCACCGCGACTGCTGCACGCAAGTTTGTGCAAAAAGTTCGTGGGACTGGTATGCTAGTGGACAACACTCATGGTCCCCGTCATTGTACGGTGGGCACAGATGAGAATGTGGCTGCTGGCTGCTTAGCCGAGAGTGTGAGACTCAGTTCACGAACATCAACTCGCCATCGATCTCAACAGCTCATCATTTCACTCACTAATCTGAGGAGAATCCTGCACAAAGATATCGGATTATTCGCTTACAAGGTCCAACTGACTCAGCAATTGAAGGCGAGCGACCATCCGCTTTGTTATCGCTTCGCAGTTTTGGCCTTAGGGCAGCTTGAATTGGACAACGATTTTGGGCGAAAAATCTTCTTTTCTGACGCTGATCCGACGCATTTTCATCTCGACGGTTAGGCTAACAAACACATTTGCCGCATCTGGGGCTCGGAGAACCCGCACGTTATTGTCGTTGTCGAGAAGCCAATGCATCTACATAGAGTAACAGTTTGGTGCGGATTGCGGAGTGGTGGCATCATTGGACCATTTTTTTTCAAAAATGAGGCCATGAACATTGTTTCGGTCAACGGTGGACGTTACAGAGCCATCTTAACCCACTTTTTTTTTACTGAAATTGAAGAGATGGATTTGGACGACCTCTGGTTCATGCAGGATAGGCGCTATGCCACACAGCGCATGCCACAATCGATATTTTGCGCACCAACTTCCCACATCGTGTTATCAGCAGTCTTGGCGATGTCAATTGGCCGCCTCTGAGCTGCGATTTGACTCCTTTGGACTTTTTTTTGTGGGGAACCGTGAAGGACCGATGTTATGCCAACAATTCGGAAACGATTCAAGCACTTAAGGCCAATATCATCCAAGCAAACCGTGAGCTACAATCTGAAATCATCAAAAAGGTCTTGGAAAATTGGGGTGACAGAATGCGCTACTGCGAAGCTAGCCGAGGCAGCCACTTGAGCGAAGTTGTATTTCATGAATAATGGGAATGTTTGTTTCTACTTATAAAGCCATAATACATGGAAAAAATTTTGTGAATTTTATTGCATTTTAAGAATAAACTTGTATTTGAGCCACACTGTACATGCTTCGGGGAAGATGAACTCCTTTACTTCCATAAAATTGTAACAATCATTTACAGTGGACCCTCGATATAGCGAACATCGATATAATGAATAATCCAATACAGTGAACACACAACATTTTATACCGTTTCGTCTACTCATCGTGTTGAACGAAAATCATGCACAATTAGTTATGTTATGTGTTTACTTTTGTTGCGTTTTACCTTTATTCACGAGTGAGTTATTTTTGTTAAAACAAAATATTCTTTTTTTATAAATATTGGCTTGTTTTTTAGTTATTGCAAAGAAAAATTTAATTATATTCTATTTTTGATGAATTCTACTTCGAAACATACGCATTTTGATGAAATTTGCTCCAAGCAGACCACGGTCGTTATAATGAACAATCTCGCTCCAGTGAACAGGTCCGGTTTTTACTAGTTCACTATAGCGTCCACTGTATTTCGCCTTCCTTTGACTTCAACAGCTCGTTCACCTTCTTCTTCAATCGTTTTATAAGTTTTCTTGACTATTCGCTACGAACAAACGATGATGTGTGTGTTGTCAGAATAAAAAGGTAGCACCTTCAGTGTTTTGATTCTCCGTCGCCTGCGACTGTCTTTTTCCAGCACTAGATTGATGAAGTCACATGAAAACGCATTTCTCTACCAAAATCCGGTCCAATTTTCAAAAATTCGATTGTCATAGAACTTCTACAGTGCACAGGCAATTTCCCATTGGTGATGTTAAAAAAAGAGTTGGTGATGGGCAATCACTAATCCTTTCCCCTATTTGTCTAAGTTTGAGGGTCTGACTAAAATTCGATTTATTGCACCGCAAAAACCTTTCCTGCAGTAAACTTAGCACGAAAATACTTAAAAAAAAATTGGATTGCTTCTTGGGACGTAAGTGGACGTAAATGTGGTACATGTCGCTGGTACTCCAATCATTTGGCATTATTTTTACGTGGTCTCAGTACATCCTCGTAAAATTCTAAGAATCATGGTTGTGAGCAGTCTAAGCCTGTGGCCCTGTTGTTCTTCACAGTTTGAATTTTTCACCCCCCGTCTGACATAACTTAATTTAATTTTTAAAAATTTGTAGTTAATTTTTGTTATTATTTTTTTAAAAATAAGCCAATTTTTGTTCGATGTTGCTTGATGCCTGTACCGCCAACGTAAGGCAAAGTACTCAAGTTTCAGAAGAAGGCTAAAACTTGAATTTTTGAAGCAAAATCTTTGCCAAAGCGTCGAAATAAGACTGCAACTTTCTAAATCTAACCACATTATAGTAGAAGTCTTCTCTCATCTTCCCTTTCAGAACCCAACTCATCCCACAATTTTCCCCTCCCCCATGTCAGTGAACATCACAGATACCTGCATCTTTCACATAACTCTCGTCCACGCCTAGTTAATTCCATATTGCAAGCCCATTTGTATAAAACACGAGCCTATGTCATGACAACCCATGGTCGTCGATTACGTGTCCAGTCGCTTCCTTTGATGCAACTTCTCTCGCCTTGATTATGAGGGCAATCGGATTGCTTAACACGAAAGCGGGATGGCCCACAAACAACCCGTAATGAGCTCCTGGACAAGACAATTATCATTGCCATTCAATATCAATAAATCGAGTGAGCGACAGACAGACGAGGTTCGTGCTCGCTGAATAGTCTGATCGGCTAAGGGCTCCTAATGCATTCCTTGTTAACGCTTGCCGAGTGAATTGGTTCCGCTTTTCAGGGTCAATCGGGGGAGTGTGTGTGAGTGAATTAAGTATACACACGGTTGCAATTCAGGCGCATGCATCAATTGAAATCGATTCGGTTTCTGAAGTCGTTAACGACGGCTTTCGTCGTGTCCCCTTTCACTTCTTTAACAATTTTTGGCGGGTGTCCACTGGTCGTCCGGTCGATGGGAAAGGACTGCGTTATACTGGTCCGTAAATGGGATTTTGATCGAATCCATTTAAGAAGGCGGTTTCACTTTGGCTCATCAAAAATGGATCGACCTTTCTTTTTTAGTTTAACAGAGAAATGGTATCCGATGTTCAATGCAGTCTCTCATGCCCAGGCTGGGCAGCACAGCCAAAGTCTAAGAAATGATACTGGTACTGGATATTGGACAAACAAACATTTTCAGACAACTGCGAGTTAACGGCTGTCCTAGTGACAGAAACGTGCTTGTTAGACAGTTTGAACTGAGCTTTTTTGGTCTTTTT
Organism: Myathropa florea; assembly: GCA_930367185.1. Lineage (NCBI taxonomy): Eukaryota > Metazoa > Arthropoda > Insecta > Diptera > Syrphidae > Myathropa > Myathropa florea. The sequence continues at coordinate 114,177,966 of OV884002.1, read as the reverse complement.
GGGCCCATAGTTTTCTTTCTCTTGTACAGGGTAGGCCAAATACAAGTTTCTTTTTCAAAATGCCTCCACCTCTTTCGAGTCACTGACAATGCTCAAAGAGTATAACTGTCTAGAAAAAGCTTCTCAATCTCACCGTTCGGAGTCGGCATTAAACTGTAGGTCCCCTCCGCTCGTGATAGAACAATAGCACGCACAACACGAGTGGTTGCTGAGAAGCTAGGCCCAAGTCCACCTCGGACTGTAGCGCCGCCATTATTATTATTATTATCACTGGAGCGGTCGATCAGAGTTAGTATCTGACTGTGGGTATCAGAACGTACCAACATGGTCTAAGTGTGCTGCCGAATTCATCAGCAGCTCCTGAGCCTAACCTAACCTAACCTAGGCTAGTGCTTGCAATGTTGAGCTGTTGGGATCGATGGCGAGTTGATATTCGTTCGTGAATTGAGTCTCACACTGTCGGGCACAACAGCCACATTCTCATATGTGCGCACCATACGACGATGATGATGGGGACCATGAGTGTTGTCCACTAGCATACCAGTCTCACGAACTTTTTGCACAAACTTACGTACAGCAGTCGCAGTGGGTGTTCCATTTCGGCCAAAATTTATTTTCAAAAAACACAATGTTTGGGTTACACAGCATTCAGTTCGAAACTAAGTTTTTAATATTTCCCAACGTTATTAAAGCGGCTCATTTCGTTCCCCGGAGGTATGATACTGACTGTCAGTGTCAAAATAACCTATGATTTAAAAACAAACCACTAGATGGCCCACCCTGTACATGACTTGCATTAATTGCCGAAAAGAAATCCTATCGGACATTTTTGGAGTAAAATTAGGGAGGGTCTGAATTTGAGCATTTGCCGCCTTCCATCGCTGAAGGTCCCGGGCTCGCTTCTATTCGTCAAGATCAAGTTGTCTTGTACCCGCGATGACTTGATCTTTATACTGGAGCATTGGTGTTAATTCGCTCGATGTGCCGAAGTCTGTTTAGTCGACGGATTTTTGCCGACGACTTGATCGTATTCAAATCCGAATGGCTACACAACCTTTCACTTTTCATTTGCTGATACTACCAACATTTCCCGAAAATGTTCAGAATTTGATCCGACATCAAACTTCCCTCCTTAAAGCGAAATTCTAGTTTGAATCAAAATTCCCATTCTTGCTTGGAGAAACCACTCTGAGAAAATCCATTTAACCTGCCCGCACTCGAAAGTCAAAGAATTCATTTATCATTTTGAGAGTCATTAAAATCCGACAAGCACCTGCTCGACACCCTTCCGAGCAGCACCTTGCACACGTACCTTCTCCCCATCGCTTCTGACGCCTACCGCGTGGAATACCACAAAACGACGCGTCACAAATGAGCCGTCTCCATGTCAGAGCTCGCAACCCTCTCCAATCTCATTAAGTATAAATCTCGTGTCAATCAAGATCGCTTAGGGGGCGTGAACCCAAGCCGTAAAAAACTCACAAAACACTCTCTAAATGCCTTGGATCACCCCTTTGACACCGCTCGCCCAGATGTGCCGCGTAACCTTATCCATTCACTTAAGTACCCTATCGCCGCCCTTCGAAGACAACTCACTCACTTAACCCTTAATGATCCTCTGCGGCACAAGCGCCGTCGATCATCTCGCCGGATTTGGATCGGTCTCTTTCGTTTTTTCTTCTCCTCTGTGTTTTTTTTATTCTTCCATCGAGGGGCGTGCACTCGCTCGTAAGACGTGTGTGAACCCCTTCTTCTTAATTGGCTTCTCCTAATTTCCTTTCTTCCCCCATCCTCTGACGAAATCATAGCCTTGGGCGTGCGGCACAAGCAGCGCCACGTTCCTCCGATCGTGTGACTGATAGGTGAGTTGATGGGTTAATTTGGGGGAACTCTTTCCCGGTTAATTGGATGGGGGACGCACGCAATCACGGAACCACGAGATTGGATTCGGGGAAACACGTGCCATATGGTGGAATCAATTCCATGTGGGTGAGATCGCGTTGGACGATTTCTTCGAGATCCCGATGCCTGAACAGATGTCGCACCTGTTATGCGGTCTGCTTGGCAGAGAGAATCACGGAGCAGGACAAAGGGAATAAAAAGATGCAAATATTTACGAGGAATTCTGTGCACGTGGTGAGGATTTTCAACCACGCAAGGCACACAAACATCGGTTGTGAGATGTTTTCCGTCGGTTAGATGAAAACGGAGAGTTTTCCAAAAGGATAACGCACGCAAATGGGGTGCAGGCACCGAGAGAACTCCTTTTGCTTTCACCTCAGCCTCGGGGTGGGATTTCTTATCGCCATAGACACAAACAGAGTCCTTTTCTGGATCTTTTTTACCTCGCTTTGTCCGTGAGGAATGAGGATGACTTCAAGCCAACTGGTCGTAGGTTGATTTCGGTTTTTCAATTTCGCCTGATAAGACGATGAGTTGTTGTCCTTTCGTGAATGATTCGGCCTCGAGCTGGGATTCGGTGTACCTGAGTGTTTGGCATGAGAGTTGCGAAATATTGCAAAAAAAATTGTTATTCAATCTGCTTGAAAAGGATACAGATACTCGTGTAGGTACTTACTACCCAGGGTTACCTGATGAAGGGGGAAGTGATTAATTTTGTGTCTCTCCAAACACCCGCGCAAAAAGTGTCTGAAAATGCGAACAAAGCACACTTCAGGCCTTGAAGGCCTGTCCAATTGTCAAAGGTTCCTATTCAAATAAAAACCAATATCCAGACTCATTGTAATGGAAATTAACATTCAATCAAAGTCGTATTTGGAAGAGGGTTATTCATTTGATTACTGTTGCTGGCTTGGTTACATTTTGTAAGGAAAGGTATTCCTCTATGATAATTTTGTTTGCAGTTGTGGAACAGAGACCGGTAACATGGGTCTTGCAAGAATATCTTTGTGCTAAGGGGCAGCGGTTTGACTGCAACAAAGGCTTTAAAGTAGGAGCAACTTTAACGCTTTGCTTTCTTTCAAAGCATGCCTTTTTGCAATTTTCTAGTGTAGCATTTTTGTTATTTTTTAGTCGCTCCTTTTTCTAGTCTCATAGCAAAGAAAGCATTGAAAGCTTGAAAATCTTTGCATTGGCTAGAATACAACAATTGTCTACCTAGAAAATTTCACTATATACTCGTTCAGCATGAGTAATGCTATTATTTATTATAATAAATAATAAAGAAATACGACACATAGAAGTGGCACTAGTATGTAAGCCTGCGAAGTGCCAATAAATGACAGGCAAATGAGGGTCCAGATCAGACAGAGATTTTATTCAGCTTTCAATTTGGCAGGAGGGATGAATGAAATGAAATGGACTATGGAGAAGCCATTGTCATTGCTGAACATTTGTATGCATTTTAATATATGCACGTATTTGTTTTAAAATACAGGGTGGGCCATCTATTGGTGTTTTTAAATCATAGGTTTTTTTGACACTGACCGCTATTTCCCGCTCGAAATCTTGGCAGAAAATCAGTATCATACCTCCGCGAAAAGAAATGAGTCGCTTTACGCTTGAACAACGTTGGGAAATATTGAAGACTTATTTTTTTCCAAAATGAGTGCTGTGTAGCCCAAACAGTGCGTTTTTTGAAAATAAGTTCCGACCGAAATGAAGCACCCTTTGCGACTGCTGTACGCAAGTTTGTGGAAAGAGCTCATGAGACGCAATTCACGAACGAACATCAACGAACGAACACCTCAACAGCTCAACACTTCTGCACAAAGATCTCGGATTATTCGCTTACATTCGGTTACAAGATCCAATTGATGACGCGCGACCATCCGCTTGGTTATCGCTTCGCAGTTTGGGCCTTAGACCAGTTTCAATTGGACAACGGTTTTGGGTTAATCATCGAATCCTCTTTTCTGACGAGGCGCATTTTCATCTCCGCGGCTACGTTAACAAACAAAATTGCCGCATCTGGGGCTCCAAAACCACCTTATTGTTGGGAAGCCAATGCATCTACCGAGAGTCACAGTTTGGTGCGGATTGTGGTCAGGCCCGGTCCCAGCTAAATGAGCGCCCTGTGCAAGACCTGCGGTTAGCGCTCACACATCCTCCCCCCCTTTCCCCCCTTTTTTATTAAACATGGTTGTCTTAAGTTTGAATTGGGAGAGCAATAACTAGATTGGGAGCAAGATAATCTCGGTTTGACCTATATATATAAAATTAAACATGAGCTTTCTGGTTTTACAAGGGGGACTAATACAGTTTTGTAAATTAAGGAATGAGGAACGTATTTTTGAAGCATTAGCTTGTTGAAAACTAATCAAAAAAATATTTTAATGTTATTTGAAAATTAAAAATTCGTTGAATTTGCTTGAAGCATATATCAAGCTACTCAAAACCTTCTTTTGATCTAGTGTTTTGAAATAAAATTCTAACTTAAAACTTTTTTCGGTTCTAAACTATTTTCGTAACATTCGTCACCATCGTAAAGAAGATGTCTGGAAATTTAGATGATATTCCAAGCATTTCAAACATAACAGTTGCTCATTAGGCACCGAACTGAATCATTGACTACTAAATTGAATCAATACGAGCTGCATGGGACGAAAATGCTCTTGGTCGAATTCTGTTTTGAAGACCAGCATCTTTTCCCTTCATATTTGAACCATTATCGTAACTTTGACTTCGACAGTTGATTATTGAAACTCCTTAAAATTCAAGTTTGTTTAAAATTAACTTTGTAAGTTCCTCTCCGGTCTTGTCTTCTCCTTTTAAAAACTCAAAACAACAATAGTCAACAATAAGCGTAGAATTTGGCCTCTTTTAGCATGGACACAATGTGATTAGTAACAGTTGTAGAAAAGATACGTGTTATCTAATTTTGTATATTTTTGTTCAAATATTTATTTTGGATTTCTTGATTCGTTATTCTCCTCAAGCGCTACTTCCTCAACAATCTGTAAAAAGTTACCATTATTAAGCTCAAACAACACTTCAGAAGTTCCTCGAAAAGTTAATGCTTGAGAACCAAGAAATGTGTCTAAACTAATTAGTGTTTGCAAAACAGTTTAGCTCTATTGTTGTTTCCATTCTCAAAATTTTTTCGAAAAACATCCTGTATCTGTGCTTGACAAGACATGGGAATTTTTGTTCATTGCAAATAAAATACAAACAAAATTATAGAGAAAAGACTTTTCTAGTCAATATGTACATAAATCACCCACAAATGAAATATATATAATTGAATTTTCTAATACATTACATTACATTTTTCAAGAAGAAAAAACCAAAATATATTTTTTTGTTTTGGGTGTATGCTCAATTTTATGAGGTAGTGTATATATACCTACTGTACTCATTCTCCTTTCAAACAAATATGTATAATGAGTAAATCTCTTTCATACGTGCAGAAATAAAATCTGCACATTTTCTCTCCTCCATAGAAACTGAGTTTATTATTTTGAGATTTTTGAGTGCTTGTGCAAGAAATTATCCTGCACAGTCTTGTATGTGAATGGTATATTGTATGAACAGTTGAAATTATTTAGTTTGTATTATTTGAAAATAATTGCGTTCAAAAAGCGTTCAGAAAGGCAAAGGTGGCTTGGACGAACTAAAATTTTATGAAAGTCAGTATATCGATAAATTGCATATTGTTTGTTTAGGCTCACGATGCGCCCCCAAGCGCTTGACGCCCTGTGCATTTGCACATCCTGCACATATGGTAGGGCCGGCCCTGATTGTGGTGTGGTGGCATCATTGGACCATTTTTCTTCGAAAATGAAGCTGGGAACAACGTTTCAACGTTGGGCGTTACAGAGCCATTTTAACCGACTTTCTTTTTACTGTAATTGAAAACATGAAGTTGTACGACCTCACATTCAGTGCAATGCCACACAGCACATGCCACAATCGATCTTTTGGGCACCAAATTCCCAAATCGTGTTATCAGCCGTCTTGTCGATGTCACCGCCTCGGAGCTGCGATTTGTCCCCTTTGGACTGCTTTTTTGTTGGGAACCGTGAAGGAGCGATGTTATGCCAACAATCTGGAAACGATTCAAGCACTTGAGGCCAATATCATCTAAGCAGTCCGTGGGCTACAGCCCGAAATCATCAACAAGGTCTTGGAAAATTAGGGTGACAGAAAGCGCTGTGAAGCCAGTCGAGGCAGCCGCTTCAACAACGTTGTAATTCATAATTAATGGGACTGTTTATTCTTACTAATTAAGCCGTAATACATGTAAAAAGATAATTTTTTTTAAATGTTATTGTATTTTTAAAAATGAACTTATATTTGGCCCACCCTTTATGTAAAAGTTAAAGGCCAGTTTACTTACTTATTTCCTTACTTATTAGACCAGACTGTGACGCTGAGCGGCAGCAATACCGTCCATCCTCGATTGTCCGCGATCATTGGTCTTTGTACCGGAGGTTCGCTTTTCCTCTCGTTCTCCTCTGTGGTATCCAACAGTTGGACCGATATATAGAAGATAGATAGCGTCTTCCGTGTTAAGCCTGCCCTCTCTAAAACGACTGGATGGAAAATGCAGACACTCACTTCCTTCTGCCCGCAGTATACCACTTCTCGTGCCCCACTTCTCGACTGGCCAGTTTGTGCAGTCCTTGGGAAATTGGATGCGACTGTTCAGGTATTTCATGACCAGAATAGGTACGTGCACAGTCGTTTTGAAGCAATCACTGCACATGTATACACCTTATTTAAGCTCTTGGTGTATGTGCAACAGAAGTTATTTGTGACAGCTTTCCGCCATCTTAATCTATTGAATTCGGTTGTTGGTTCTTTAATACTGACGATAGTGTCAGTATGTGAAAAGAGGAGACTAAAAGTCGACATCCGTTCGTTGTTCCTAAAAGAACGTAAACCGTTTTCCTGGAGTTCATTTTTAAAAAGTGCACATTATTTTTTCAAATGTTGTACATATCCCCTAACATTGGCTGATAAATTTTGCAAACAAGCAACCCTCTGATCGTTAACCGGGTTCATCCGTTTTCTGCATGTAATTGCAGCGCCAATCACCAAAAGGGTTACACAACGCTTCACTTTCATGTTTCCTAAATGTTCAAATATTTTCACACCAGCACTTCAAACTTCCGTCAGTCTGCCAACCAAAAAGAGTTAAAGCCTTCCCCGTACCAATCAATATCCTCCCTTGATGGCAAAAAAATCGATACACTCATCCCTTCCTTCCGGTCGATTCAACGAAGGGGTTCTCCTATATACCACCACCGACGCTTATGTATCGCATTCACCCCTTTTTATTATCCTTGAAGCCCGAAACCATTATCAGGAGGAATCGAGAAGGGGGACGTGTGTGTGGTCACATGTGTGCATAATATAAACGCACTTCCCATCTCACTCCCGCCGTTTCTGCAGATCTCTGGGCAGGGCTGGCGATGCGAGAGCGACGCGATGGTGATACACTCTAGAAAGGGTGCCTGGAGATGGGGGAGTAGCATTCGCACCGCATTCTCTTCTCAGATGCCATGGATGTGAACGAAATGGATTTGCAATCGCATAAAATATTCCAAAAGTGACGCCTGATGATGGTGGTGTTGGTGGCGATGTTGTCGACGGATGTAACAGTCGTCATGGTGCTCAGTTTAATTTCAACGCTCGTGCAAATGGCGAATGGCATTGACGGATGCACGCACATGTGAGGAACATCAATCCTTTTAAGTGTCGAATTTTTGATCTGAAATGTAATGCGTTTGCGTTTTATTGCGAACCAGGAAGGGGACTCTGTTGGCTGCCAGCGATTTATTGGCCCAACTTGTGAGCAAGCCACGAGTGGAAAACAATCCTGTGATGTATTGTGATCCCATTCAGAGAGTGCGTGATTTGGCAAAATCTGTGTTGATTGATTTTGAAAAGAAAGGACGACACTGTCAGAGAGGAACCTTGACAGGATCTACGCAGATTCATTTACTTGAGCATGTCCTAGCATGTTGCAGGTTGCTGTGGAACGCAGTTTGTCTTCACTGGTTTTGGTTCAAGGCGTGTGATATGAATACTGACAGGAGTTATCCCCAAACAGTGTGGTATTGTTCGTTAGGAGTTATCATTCATCTGCTCAATGCTTTAAAACAAACATGAAAAGTTGTACCAACAAATAATTATAAACATTATCCGAGACATCCAAAGGGAATCTGCCACAAGAATTTATATAAATGCGCTAAATGCAATTAGTACACGCGATCATGATTCGTTCAATATTAACACATTTTCGTCGTTTTTCAAAATAATAGTAGTGACCTAAAGAAAACAGATAGTTTCAAAAAAATTTCTTAAAAGTTTTTTTTTCGTTAAAATAATAAAAATCCAAACCTTAAGTATAATTTAATGTTTTACAAGAATACATTGGTTTCTAAATTTATTAAATTTAATTAAATAAGCTCAAAATAAAACTAACAAAGAAAATTCACTGTGCAAAAAAATAGTAGTAGTCATATTATTAAGAAATAACGGCCTTTAAACGGCATAAATATTAAATTAAAGTTATTTTAAAATACACTAGTGCATAATATTTTGTCGTGAACCCGTTATTCAAATCAGCTTTACAACGACGTGGCATGGAGTCTACTAAGCTGTGGCAACGCTTTTCTGGGATTCTTGTACAGGAATCCTTTACTATCTCCAAAAGGTCCCGTTTGATGATTTTGTCTTCTTTACCTCTTTTTTTTAATATCACCCCAAAGGTGTTCTAAAGGGCTGAGGTCGGGGGACTGTGCAGGTCAAGGCATAACTTCAGCCTGATTAACCCGAAACCATTCCTTAGCTGCTCGACTCGTGTGTTTCGAGTCATTGTCCTGCTGGAAGACCAATTTTAAAGGCATCATACTCGACGTAGGGTAGCAGAGTGTTGTTCAAAATATCAAAATAGACATGTTGATCCATTATTCTGTCTATAAGGTGTATAGGTCCAATGCCGTAGTATGAAAAGCATACCCAAACTTGTTGACCCTTCGTGTTCTACGGTTTTTAAGGTTCCGTCTACAAAAACGGAACCTTTATAATTTCGGTGTGTCCGTCCGTCCGTCGTGTCTGTCACACTTTTTTATCTCCGAAGTTTATGAAGATATCGGCACGAAATTTTGGAATTAGGTACTTCAGACCTAGATGTCATTGCCTATGCAGCGATTTTAAAAAGTGGGGCCATTTGGGGGTGGCTCCAGTATAGGTGAAGTTGACATTAATTTTGAAAAATTGTCGCACCCTATCACAAGATATATCAATCCACAGATCTTTCGAAATGAGGTGGAGGTTTCTTTCAACACTTTTTTATCCAAAATACCGTTTGGAAAATATGGAGCTCCAAAGTTTTTTTAAATGCGTCCCCCCCTGCCATTTCTAAACCAAATTGTTTAAAAATCTGAAAAAATCACAAAAACTTGGCTTCATTGAGTACTTTCATCTAAAACCATTGCGATCATTCTGGCCCTAATGGTTTTGGAGATATTGGCCAAAAACTGTCAATCATCGACATGCGAATTTTGAAGATCTGAAAACGCAGTTTTGAAGACATCAATGTAAGCATTAAGAAATGATAAATTTCAGAATACCAATTCATGTTGAAATTTTGAGATATCTAAGATTTAAAATGAGAACGATTTTCATTTTCACACATAATTTCATGCTGTGTTCGGCCACTCTATTCGTTGATGAGCGTCATCTTTTCGATCTCTCCCCTAAATGCCCAACAGATATGAACACACACACACCACAGGCATGAGCAGTGATTGGGTATGTGTATGATGGAAGGGATTTTCTGTGGTGGATAAACTTCGATAGAGGTATAGGTATATGTAGGGATAAATATTTGTTCGGATGTATAAATGTATGAATGAATAGTTTATTTAGGTTGAAGTTAGAAGAAAATTCAACTGAAATAGTTTTGAAACGTCGTTTGATATTCAGAAATCAGAAATCAACTCGTACTTGCCCAGTTTTTTTTTGGAATACATTTAATCCCGATTTGCAAATAATGAATCTATTTTCAATTTGGTTTTACGAAGAACTGCAGTTTCCGATTTAAGAACTTTTTGCCTAACGTCAAAGATTTATAAAATTTGTGAAAACGAAAGCGTACCCGACGATTGAAATATCAGCTTCATACGTACAATTAATTCATTAAATTTTCAATTAATTTAGTATTTAAGTTGAACTAATGCCAACTGTTTTACACAGTCATTGAAGACAATTATTTGCCACTATATGTAATTATATTGAAATTTGTAATTGTTTTTTCGTGCACCAATTAGAGGTTGCATTTACAAATCTACGCAAAGTGCTTAATTTTTTATACGATTTCAAAAATTATTTATTTTTTGTAAACTATAAATATAGACTTTTCAGAATTTATATAGGATGTTATGCCTTTGAAAACAAACTTTAATGAATTTGAAGAAATTGGTTGGTTTCACTTCTAGTTCCAAAGAAAATTAAGAACAAATAATTCATGACGAATTTTGATATGGAGGGTCTCTTCGAAATTTTCTTGTATGCATATATCACGCTTAATACCACCCTACGTGATGTGACTTGGCGCGGAGTTATGTGACATGGCGTGATGATACGTAATATGTGATATTATATGACGTGATATGAGGTGACGTGACGTGATATGATATGATATGACGTAACATGAAGACATGACGACATGATATGACATGACATGACGTGACGTGCCGTGACGTGCCGTGACGTGCCGTGACGTGGCGTGACGTGCCGTGACGTGTCATGACGTGACGTGAGTTTAACGGGGGGTGACGTGTGGGTGACGTCAGGTGGCGTGAGGGTGACGTGAGTTTAACGTGAGGTGACGTGAGGGTGACGTGAGGTGACGTGAGTTTAACGTGAGGTGACGTGAGTTTAACGTGAGATGACGTGAATGTGACGTGAGGCGACGTGAGTTTAACGTGACGTGACGTGAGGGTGATGTGAGGTGACGTGAGTTTAACGTGAGGTGACGTGAGTTTAACGTGAGGTGACGTGAGGGTGACGCAAGGTGGCGTGAGGGTGACGTGAGATGACGTGAGTTTAATGTGAGGTGACGTGAGTTTAACGTGAGGTGGCATGGGGGGTGACGTGAGTTTAACGTGAGGTGACATGAGGGTGACGTGAGGCGACGTGAGTTTAACGTGAGATGACGTGAGGGTGACGTGAGGTGACGTGAGGTGACGTGAGGGTGACGTGAGGTGACGCGAGGTGATGTCACGTAACTTCGCATCACGTCATCTCATTTCATGTCGCATTACGTCACGTCATTCTATGCCATCTCATGTCTTTCGACGCCACGTCATATCACGTAGGGTGGAGTTAAGCGTGATATATGCATACACGAAAATTTCGAAGAGACCCTCCATATCAAAATTCGTCATGAATTATTTGTTCTTAATTTTCTTTGGAACTAGAAGTGAAACCAAGCAATTTCTTCAAATTTATTAAAGTTTCTCTTCAAAGGCATAACATCCTATTTTTCTGAAAAGTCTGTATTTCTAGTTTACAAAAAAATAAATGATTTTTGAAATCGTATAAAAAATTAAGCACTTTGCGTAGATTTGTAAATGCAACCTCTAATTGGTGCGCGATAAAAAAAATTGCTATGTTGACGTTGACCAATGACAATTCCATGCTGTGATCGACGATGTGATTTCTTTAACATCGTTCTTGAGAAGATCGTGCAAAACTGACTGGCCAACACAAGAGGCACGATCTTTCAAAAGTTTGTTCAACTGCTAACCTACGTGGATGACATCGACGTGAGTGGGCGAACACAGCCAGCCGTCAATGATGCGTTTGCTGGCATTGAAACGGAAGCGGCTTAAATGGGTCGAGTGCAAAACCAAGTATATGCTGTCATCGAGAAAGGACGCACAACATCAACGACTTGGCCAGAACGTCACCATAGGCAGCGAACACTTTGAGGTAGTTAAGGACTTCGTCTACCTTGGCTCCGCAGTAAACAGTATAAACAACATCAGTACCGATATCAAACGCTGAATAACTCTTTCCAACCGCTGTTTTTTTTGCTCAAAAGACAATTGAGTTGTAGAGCCCTCTCTCGGAAGACTAAGCTGATTCTCTACAAGACCTTGATCATCCCAGTCCTGCTGTACGGCTCAGAGGCATGGACAATATCCCAAGCGGATGAACATTCTCTTGGTCCTGTTTGCGTTGAGGGCATTTGGAGGAGAAGGTTCAACCACGAACTATATGGGCTGTACAGCGACATGAGTCTAGCCAGGCGTCTTTGGATCCAACGCCTATGATGGCTAGGCCATGTATAGCGTATGGACAACTTAGCTCCGGCCCGAAGAGTCTTCGACTCTGAGCCTGTGGGACAACGCAACAGAGGACGTCCACGAACAAGGTGGCACACACAAGTCGAGGGGAACCTCGGTCGGCTTGGTGTGCAAAACTGGAGACAGCTGGCGAAAGATCGTGCTGGCTGGAGAGGCATGTTTAGTGACGCACAGATCCCCCTCGGACTGTAGCGCCCCAAGAAGAAAAAGAAGATCGACGACTCAAAACGGTGATGAGTGTTACCTCTCACATTCCATTCATTTCAACCCATAAATGCCCAACAGCAATGTACACACCGCAGGCATGAACAGTGATTGGATATGATGGAAGGGATTTTCTGTCTAAGATACATTTTTTTAGAGGTATAGGATGGCTGTTTGTTTGGTTGTATGCACGAATGTAGTAATGAATGGTTGATTTGGGTTCAAGTTAGAAGAAAATTTGACTCAAATAATTTGAATTCTTCGCCCGATATTCAAAAATGCTTCCATCAACAAATATTTATGCGACGGAACCTTCGCCGTGCGAGTTCAACTCGCATTTGCCCAGTTTATTACAGTATATTTGGGTTGATATTCTGTGTTGATTGGACTACGAATATACTGCCGAGAACCAGTAACTCCATAGAGAACGAATCTACTCACGTCTGTCCACAATACTTTGCGCCAATTTTTAACTGGCCACTCTATGCGATTTTTAACGAATTGGATATGGCTCTTGAGGCGTTTCTTTGTCAAAAGTGGAACTTCCGTGGACTTCGTACATGTAAGTGGTGGTCTAAAAGACGTCTGCGAACAGTCACCGCACTTACAGGAATTTGAAGCTCCTATTGGATTTCAAATGATACAATTTGCTGTATCGGACAATGTGCCGATCGTCTAATTCGTTCGTTTTTCTCTTTCTACCTCGAGTTTCTGCCTTTTCAACATATTTGCTGACATTGGCTATCATTGTATGAGTACAACTTAGCAAATTTTATATTTCGGCATAAGTTTTGCCTTCTCTTCTGAATTTCTTAATGAGATCACGCTTTTCTTGCTTGCCTCTTCCCACTGTAAATATTTTGCGTCAAAAAAATTTATTTATTTATTTCGAATTTTAAAAAGACAACCACAGTACTTACTTTTCTACTTGAAACAACAAAAGTCAAATCTTTGCTTATAAACAGTTTTCTTACTATTACTACTATTTTTTTGAACAACACTCTTTTCAGTGAGATCACAAATTCGACTCACATGCATTGAACTTTGAGATATTTGCTATGAATGTTACAGTCATTTTGTTTGACATATTCCGTTAGTTTCTGGAAAAAAGCTGAAAATCAAATTTCCATGTGAAAGCAAGCTGAAATATTCATTAAAGTATTGTTCCGATACGCACAGCTGTATCTATTAAACGACCAAATATAGATACAGCGACGGAGTTGGGTACATAAAAATAATTATGAAAAGCTGACAACGACTGTCAACTCGAAATTACTTGCGTTGCAAAATAGATCGAAAGGAAAAACGAACCAGAAGCTAAGATGATGACACAAATTATGCCGACTATAGCTCAGATGGAAGACGTTTGAAAATAGCAATGATTCAGCACTTTTGCTGGACATACTCGTACAGTGGTGGACAAAAGTTCTCACACAAAGTCTTTTTTCAAAGAAAATTAATTGCTTAATCCTATGCTGCGCTTAAAATTAAATCCGTTAGAAACATATAATAAATATGAAGCAAAATGAAACAAAAAAAAAAAAAAACATTTTCATCGAAAAACAGTAACAGAAAACTTTTAACTTTGGCTTTCTTCAAACGTTTCATTTTCTTTGAAAATGACTGCGTGAAAACTTTAGTCCAGCACTGTATTTGTGACTGATTTTCGTTGAACCTGCACATCAAAACCTCAACTAAGCCATGAACACATCGGATTTCTTCAGCGTAGAGGTGGAGGAAAACATTTTTATAAACTTTGGGCAAGTCATTAATGAATAAACAAAATTAAATAGGTCCCAAAAGAGATCCCTGAGGTACCCCCGAGCGTACATCCATAAAGTAAGAGGAACTTTCTTCAAACCTGACTTTTTGGCTCCTGTCACTCAAATAACTCATCATCAGACGAACAGATAAGTCGCTTTAACCAAAATGCAGCCTAAGTTTCTGACACAAAGTGAAGTGATTTACATTATCAAAGTGTTTGGAGACATCAAGTAGACACAAGCTGGTGATAAGGTTAAGGTCAAACTGGGCTCTATTATCATTTAGTACCTTAACCATTGCAGTTCAGCAACTGTGATGAGCACGGAATCCACACCGCAGAGGATGCAGCAATGCATCAAGATCTTTATTGATTTGCAGAACTATTATTTTCTTCAAAACTTTTGACAGAGAAGGCAGAACACTATAGGGTGAAGCATAAGAAACGTTAAGATTTATTTGATGAATAACATTTTTCTTTCCGATTTTATTTAACCTTGGCATTTACTTAAATTGGGCGCCGTGGCGTAGTGGGTAGGTGCGTCGACTCATACGCTCGAGGTCGTCGGTTCGAATCTTGAAAAAAACATCCAACATTTTTTCACCGCTCCACCTCTTTCGAGTCACTGACAATGCTCAAAGAGTATGACTGTCTAGAAAAAGCTTCGCAATCTCGCCGTTCGGAGTCGGCATTAAACTGTAGGTCCCCTCCACTCGTGAGAGAACAATAGCACGCACAACACGAGTGGTTGCTGAGAAGCTACGCCCAGGCCCACCTCGGACTGTAGCGCCGCCATTATTATATTATTATTATTATTATTATTATTTACTTAAATTAAGATTATGGTTTGGAAATATGTTCACATTATGTTTTAATATCTCTCAAATTGTGCCCACTGTTTGCTACTTTACTTATAATTTTAGACTGGATATTCTCGGATATTGGCCTTAAGCTGTTGTATGGCCCTTGGCTTATTGGCATACACTTTACTTTTTAGGTAGCCCCAAAGGAAAAAATCTGGAGCCGTTAAATCGGGCGAACGCAGTGGCCAGTTAAAATAAAAAAAAAAACGGTTTTATCCGATCACCAAGCATACTGAATGCGTATTTGTGGATCATTTGCTTTCAACTAATGAACCAATTGAATCTTATATTGAAAAAGGTGTAACTGCCCTAAATTTTTTTGCAAAGACCGCTTAGACATCACCAACTGCTGAGAACGTCGTCTGGTGGAAGTTTCGGGTTTTTCCTCAATACTTGCTTGCACCCGAGCAATGTTCACATCATTTCGAACTGTACGAGGTCTTGCAACACGCGGAAGATCACAGACGGCCCCTTGTTGCTGAAAACTCTGAATCAATCGGTAAATTGTTGGAGAACTGGGCGCACTTCGAGCATGAAAGAAATTTCGATATAATCTTTGTGTCTGAATAATTGAATGTCGACTTTGAAAATAAAATTGAACCGCTTTGGTTCTTTGCTGTGTGGTGAATCCTTCCGTCATAAATTTCCCAAGTTTTTCAAAGATAATTCTGAAAAAAAAAGTATTCAATAATTAAATCTTAACGTTTCTTATGTGCCACTCTGTAGTTAGACGAAAATCTGGTCGAACTACAAATATCTTGATAGGAACATGTTAATTAAAAAAGTTCAAGCAATTGATGTTCTGGGTAGTTGACCTTATCATTTGCTTTAGACATGTTATATATGTAATGCCATGGTATACGTTGCTTGTCATGTCGCTATTAGTTTTAGTTCGTGAAAGAATAGTCTCTATATTCAAAAAGTTGACGGAATAGATCTGAATTATAACTAAAGAAAATCATATCGTGATTAGACACACCCTCAAGTTATAATTGATCATTCAGCGATCAGGCACAACGATCAATTCAAGAAGTCTCGGGGAGCAATTGGGTGCAAAGCGGGTAACGTATAAGTTTGACACAGTCAATTCAGTTACTGCAACGCAGTCTAGGAGTTGTTAAGTTCAAGAACCAGCTTTAAGAAGACCAGCTTTAAAATCTCCAAAGATTATAGTATGTTCGTAGTTTGCAGAGAAACATAGACACAATATCAGAGAATAGGAGGTTTTCGATTAGGGTTATTTGCAGCTCAATAACACATCCTTCGCTGGTTTCAACAAGAAGACGCTCAATGCCACCTCCTTCGGCCTTCCCAAAGTATTTGTAACTCTATCATTTTGAAAGAGTTTGTAGCCTAGATGTCATTGCAACTATCTGGACTTTCAGGATTGAACCATACCTTTAACTTACGTATCTGACCCTAAAGCATTTGTTGGCATTGAAACGGAAGCGGCTGAAATGAATCTGGTGGTAAACGAGGGCAAAACGAAGTGCAGTAGAATCTCGAAAATATGAACAGATATGAAACAACATCGAAATTTTCTTAAATAACAGTATACATAAAAACACTACATATAACAAAATAACAATTAATTTATTCTTTAAAAAAACGGGGCACATATCAAAAAATAAAAAAATCTTAGGAGGTAAAAAATCAGACTTATTTAGACGTTTTATATTAAAAACTGTTTCATACTGTCGCTTTTGCCAACCGCTGTACTGTACTGCAGCAGTACAGTACAGTGCCTTACGGTGCAGAGGCATGAACAACATCGCAAGCGGATGAAGAGACTCTTGCTTGGTATTTTCGAGCGAAAAGTCCTGCTTGCGATCTTTGGTTCTGTTTGCGTTGTAGATGTGTATGTGTGTGGCAGGTGGTGGTTCTTTGAGGAACTCAGTAAGCATGTGATGAGTTTACGTGGGGAGAAGATTCAACGACGAATGTAGACATTTTTCGGCTCTTCGAGTGCGAAAGCCCATTAAACGGGCATAAAAATCGTGTCTTGATGTAATCCCTTCATAAGAAATTTTGTTACATTGAAAGACAAGCGTTACACTTCGCCCTTTCCCCACAAAAACTTGTCTGTTAAGTGAGTACCCATTCCGACTGGTTCTCGACCCCGTTGAAGTTGAAGGAATAACTCCGTTTATGGTGACGAATTCCACTCTTAACGTACTTGACATATCGATTTGGTGTCACGTCTTCGGCGCCAATAAATTAATCTCCCATAGCTCCAACAGTCATTACTCATGTACTCTCAGTGATTCCTTCCAAGCAAACACTTCTCAGACCATCTTAAGCCTCATAAAATGGCGCCACTGTGAACCATCTTCTTTTGGAGTCCGCTTCAACCCTTTTTTCCACATTAACCTCATTCACCGTAAAATCAGGGTTTTTTTCCTCAGTGTTTGTTCATTCCTGCGCATTCCTTGTCCTTGTTCCACACGTTCACTGAATAGTCACCCCTTCAACGAAGGCACAGCAACCCTTTACCAAACAGACAACACCGCATGAAAAAAACAAGAGACTGTACATGCTTCATCGATTTTTCCCCCACCCTCATCCGGGTGGTATCTTTTAACCCTTTTCGAGCAAACAGCGAATGAGCCCGTCCTCCACTGGGAATCCATTGTGCTGCCCTCTCTTCGTGCAACCACCGCCGCACAGAAAAAACCAAACGACCACCATGGCGTCCTGAAATATGGTAATTTTCAGGTGTTCCTTCAACTTCCCCTTTCACAGGGTGTACGACGTCGCTATGATTTTGTAGAGGACAAAGGCACGCGATCGCGGTATTCATGTAAATTTCACGAGGACAAAGAGGAGAACTCTTTAATGAACAACGGTACAGAATTGGGTGACAGGCATTTAACTAGAGAACGAGCAGCGTTTAACCTTGCCTCGGTTGTCGTCCCCCTCCCCAGGCACCGCGTTCAGCTTTAGCTCCGCACGGGTGAGGACATTAGAGTGGTGCTTGTAAAAGGGGTTAATTGTAGACACAGACACGCCTTTCAATTATCCCTGATGACAATGTGCAATGTAACGGGGCCTGAGGTGCGGGGCTTGAGAATACGTACTTGAACACGCCAACGGGAGGCAGTTCCCCCGCGTAGGTGCAGGTATGTTTGTTTCTGAAGTTTCGCCCGAGGCGGGGGTGGCTGGGGTTGGAAATCGTTTGGTTCGATAAGGAATAGGGGTTAATATACGGTTTCTCTGTCTGAAGGGTGCAATTATGAATATTTTTGGATAAACGAGTTATTGGACGGCACGGCGGCGTGGGTGCGGAGGTGGACTGGAGGAAAAAGTCAAAAGCATGACATTACAGACATAAATTACGCGGTCTATTGTGTTTGGCTGTTTGCGTGCACAATGAGGGAAAAGGATAATGCCCGGGTTATCATTTGTCATAAAACATAAAGAAGTACCTGAAAGGGACGGTTTACGTTTTGCTGTCACGGTGACATCAGGTGGGGATTAGACGTGGCGGGTTGAACGAACAGATACAACTCTCAGATAGGCACTGTTACTTCAGCAAATGGCTTTTGTTTTGGCTGAAATGAAAGGCTTTCGTTGTCATAGCCCAGACTGTGTTTGACAGTGTGTTTCATTTCATTTTTGTACAACTGTCACGACAATCATTTGAATAGTTCTTCAGTGCTGATATGAATTGCATGGTGTTTGTGGTGAAGTCTCTAATATTTGTCCACTGATGGGGGCGTGGAAGTGGAAATATGTTCGCTTGAAATTTTGACTGAATGAAGTAGATCAAATCCGGCTTACTATCGCTTATTAAGGCAGGGTTAACGAAAGAGAATGCTGATCAGTTGAGGAAGGCCAATTAAGTCACTGTGACATTAGGTATTGGGTGGCATATAAACTAATCTTGGTTCATAATGTTACGTAGTACGTATGTTTTATTTTTATTGCAGCCACATTGTTTAGTGTGCCCTTAGGTTTTTGCGCCTTGTTCAAGCCAGAGTCAACCAAAAGCAGGGGAGGTAATTCAAAATTTTGTTGACCGCTGACTGTATAACGGTGATGATGACCAAAATTCCCTTGTCAGCCAGAATAATCCATTCAACAACGATGATAGATACTCGTAAGAACTCCGCCTTCCCGACCTTAGTGAAGTCACGGCAAAAATTCACGAATCTAAGGTCCAACAAGGTGGTTGGTGCCGAAAGACTGTTGGGGATGATTTGGTGAGGTGCATACAACAACTCATCTGTAAGATCTGTTCGGATAAAAGTATACCCGAAGGATGGAGAATGGCCGTTGCTCCGTGAAGGTCGGTAAAGACCTCGCCGAAACCTTTGGTGTCAAAGAAGGGCTTAGACAAGGCGACACGTTGTCATTCGATTCTTTAATATTGTATATCATATTTCTCGAGAACATCGTGCGAAACTCAAACGTCAACAACAAAGTCACTATCTTCTGTAAATCTGTACAACTGTTCGCATATGCGGATGAGATTGACATCATCAGAAGGACACAGCGAGTTGTCAGTGGGGCTTCTAGGTCATGTAGAGCAAATGGACACCAACGCTCCTTCCCGGAAAGTCTTCGACTCCAACTTCGAGATATACCTGGAAGGAACTAGAACAAACCCGTTCTAGATAGAGCGGAAAGTTGACTAAGGACCACCACGAACCCAGCTGAAGGAGAAAAGGTAGACAGTATAAAGAATAATTTAGCATATCGGGAAATTCAGTCACTTGCTACCACAAACGATCTCTCGAAATTGTTCATGACCGTGGTGTATACAAGTGGCTCAATTTCGTTAACAAAGCCCTTAATGTGTTCCTTTAGGACGTCGAAGGTCATGGACTTGTTACCATAAGGCTTAGACTTCAAAAATGTCAAACAGCATTCAATCGGATGATCTGGGCAGCCAATTCTGATCACCAAAACTGGAAATCCCACAACCAGGAAGTGGATCAGGCAATAATTGCATTTTTTGTCGGGTTATATGACATTTGACACGTTGAAATCAGGTGTCGTCCATACCCACATCTTCCAATTAAGGCATCCGGCTCCCCAGTCTTATGGATATGCCGTCTGACGCACGGACACCTGTACTCCGGCTGCGTCGAATTTCCCTGCTCTCAGGACTAGGTAGGTAAAAATGGCAGTGGACATACAGATCCTGTTTATCGCACCCAATTAGCGCCAGAATCTAAGCCAGGAAAGGAATGTAGTCAAATCTTCACAGACGGCTCTAAGACCAATGAAGGATCTGTTGCTGGTGCCTTCGTGGAAAGCGACAACTTTAGACAGCACTCGTTAGGTAAATTTGCGTCGGTTTTCCTAGCGGAAACCGATGCGATCCTAATGGACACGAACTATGTTGTGAGGAATAGGAGAAAGGGGCGAAGTATTTGCGTCTGTAGCGACAGCCAAGCTGTGCTTAAGACTTTACTCAACCCTTTCCACTTCCCGGATAGTTCAGGAGTGCAAGTCTTCTCTGAATTTGATCGGTAGCTTAAATTCGCTAAGACTTGTCTTGGTCCCGGGGCACCACGGGATCACGGGAAATGAGATCGCCGATAAACTTGCTAGGCGAGTATCAGATGAGGCATTCTCAGGACCTGACTGCCCGCGTCCTTGGCTTGCATTGATGGTTCGACTTCTCGAGAGCACAACCGCAGGTGGCATGACTCTCCAGGATGTAGACAAACCAAGCGCATGCTCCCCAACGTCTGCATGAAATCCGCAGCTTTCTTGTTATCTTTTAACAGAAAAGATCGTAGACAACTCACCGGCGTACTAACGGGGCACTATACCTTAGCCAAACATCTAAGTGTGCTTGGCCTAAGCAATGAAACCCTTTGCGATGCCTGTGGAGAAGACGATGACACTGTAGAGCACTTCCTCTTCCATTGTCCCGCCTTTGCTCGGATCAGCTGGCAGTTATTCGGTGCTGATGAGGTGAGAGCTGATGATGTAGGCTTCTGACCATGAAATTTCAGCAAAAGTAGATTGCTGACTGGTAGTATAATGAACTAGTTTTTGAGTCTGAGTTCTGCAGTGTAGTGTTACAAAAACACACGACAAAAAAAGAAAAAAAAATGCATCCAGCTTTAACTTCATACAAAAAAGTGGCAAGTTGTGTAAGCATTTCTTTCTCAAGCCGCAATTTCACAATTTTTATGACTTTGATGATTTTTCATCATTTGCCACATAGCAGAAGATAACTTTGCAGTTCTTGTAGTCCCACCATAATCCATTCAACGAGCTCTCATCACTGTGAGTGGTCGGTAAGCTTCGGTTTTTCAGTCGAGTGCACTTTTCAAAATTGACATTCTTCAAAATTGATGGTCATGTACTCTAAGCAACATTCTTACAAACGGATTTGATTTTCGACTTTTTGAAGGACGCCCAGAGATTAGTAATTTATCCAGACTTGATAATAAAATTCTTTTAATTTCGCAGCAAATCATATTACAAGATGATGGGACAAAATTCAATTCTTTCATGCGTCTTGGCACATCCTTTCCCTCCGTTAACTTGATCGGACGAACTATTCGGGAAGTTATTTTTATCTAAAATTCAGTCCGTTTTTGCAACATTCTTCCAAAGAGAGATTGATTTTCTTCTTTTCGCTGCCAATAAAATTAAGTGGATATCCCATTTTTTTTTTATAATTTGCGGGCGCAAAAGGTGTTACGAATACCCTAAAGTGTTCGGAATCAAGACACAGCACAGGACGAAAAAAAGGGCATGATCATTTTGTACAATAAATATGCTGGTAAGCGCATTATTGCCACATCTAGCAATATCCTGACAAGTGTGGTCAGTCCAATCACCATCCATACTCTAACATGCGATCTTAAAATCGAATGAAAAGCTATACGTGTCCATTTGCCTTGCTTTGTTCTTTCCAGAATTTGAAATAGTTCCCTGGTCTAAAATCACTTTAATATGAACTTATCGGCTAGCAACACAAAAAGCTGTATGAACATGCTTAACAAATTACAAAGTTTAGCCGCTGTTTATACGACGAGAGCTATAAGAAGCACACCGCAACCACTGTTGGACATGATGCTTAATCTCCTTGCTCTGGACTTATTCATAAAAGACTGCGCCGCAAAATGCGTTCTCAGATTAAGAGTGTCCTCCTTGTAGAACAAACCAACTATGGACATGCGGCCATAGTCAAGATTATATATGATATGGGAAAAAATATGTTTTCATCTCCCTTAGGATACCAATTGTATCCCTAGCAGAGACCAGTGGTCATCGAATGCCGTTATCAACGAACACAAGTGTACCCTATTCACTGACGAATTTAAAATAGACCCAGGTTAGTTTAGTTTAGTTTGAATACATTTTTATCCTTATAACAGGTACAGGGGCCGGAATCTACGCGGACATTCTGCATAAATTGGAATCATTACGTACATTGTCTTCCAAGCAGAAATTCTGGCGATTGAGAAGACAGCCAAATACATACAAGAAACCATCATCCCACCATCGGATATCACCATTTTTAGAGATAGCCAGGCTGCACCGAAGTCAATAGGATCCTGTACAATAAAATCAAAGGTTGTTATGAATTTCCGCGACTCACTGAGGTCCATCAGTCATCACAAAATCAAACTCTGCTTGGTCACGGGATATAGCTAAATCGCAGGGAACTAGAGAGCAGACGAATTGGCTAGACGAGTGTCTGAAATGACCATCATTGAAGCGGACTCGTCATTGCGGCCACTGATTGCATGTACCGGACATAATAATAATAATAATAACTGCGGCGCTACAGTCCGGGGTGGACATGGGCCTAGCTTCTCAGCCAACCACTCGTGTTGTGCGTGCAATTGTTCTCTCACGAGTGAATAGGACCTACAGTTGAATGCCGACTCCGAACGACGGGATTGAGAAGCTTTTTCTGGACAGTTATACTCTTTGAACATTGTCAGTGACACGAAAGAGGTGCAGCCATGAAAAAATGTTTAGGTGAATTTTCGGGAATCGAACCTTTGACTTCGAGCGTAGGAGTCCACGCACCTACCCACTACGCCACAGCGCCCACACCAGAACGTAAACAATATAATACAAAAAGAAGCAAACTCGTCTTGGCTTGTAAGAAATGATTGTCACACGACAAGATGAACGTGGCAAGAGCTTAACAATGGTAAATGAATGAAGCTCCTGGAGTTGGAAGGAAGCTCAATCCGCGTGCTCGTCAGAGGAATCACAGGATATTGCCCCATTGGAACTATGCGTCGAAAATAGAATGCGGAGTCCAGCGGTCTCTGGAGGAGGTGCGTTGATGAGGAATAGCCCGCAACGTTCCAACATCTGCTGCGAAACTGTCCGGTGCATAGCTTCGGTGGGCCAAAGATTCTTTACAGAGACGAATGCAATTTTACTTGATTTCCTAAAATTTGTAAAGACCAAGGGGTAATTTCAGCCATCGCCTGATAAGATAGGCTTGCAAAATGTGTGTACCACACAAATGAAGAGATTCACAATGGGCCTCATGGCCTCCGAGTGGAAGTGATGTCTCTACCATCACACTCCTCTTCTGTAACCTAACCTAACCTATCGGATTGTTTCAGCTGTTCACATAAGACATACAGTAGAATCTCGAAAAGATGAACAGATATAAAACAGGCTCGGAAGTGTTCGCCTTTCATAGCATCGAAATTTAGTTAAGGAATAACGTATAGCAAGTTTAACAGCAATTAATTTAATTTTTAAAAAATAAAGAAACATGAACAGTTTGAAAAATTGTTAATAAGACGTAAAAAACAGACTTATTTAGAAGTTTTTCTTAAACGACAGCTCTATGGTAGAATGGCGCCCGGATGAAAGTTGGAAAAAAAATAGTTCATCGTTCAATCCGAACTGTTCACGTTTTTGAGATTCTACTGTCTCTAGTCTGCGTAAATAAGAAGACTTATCCATTGATAGTTGGAGCTGTCAGGTTTCTCTTCTTGAGGATCAGACAAATCGAAACCGATTTTTGACATATTTAATTGAGCGAAGACAACGTTCAGTTTGCAACACAATAACAAATTTCGTTGTCAAGCCACCAACTGCTAACTATGCCAATTATCACCAAGGTCGAGATACCTTCCACTTACCCTGAGGACTAGATTAAACTCCCTTCCGGGGACATCTCACCCTCCCCCATATCTTTCATATATTGACAACTTTACTACATATTCAGGCGGACATAAATTATCCTTTTTTCCTCTTCAGTCAAGCACCCGAAAGGCATTATAACGATTAGATGGTCAGTGGAATGAAGTAGAAGACCGAAATAAAAAGCCAACAACTACGGCATTTTAAAGGACATCCAAGCAAACCACACCAACACACACTCGCTCGAGAATGGACACACACGCAGCAGAGAGGGTTGAATGGATCCTTACCCCCCGCGCATACACACACTGACCATATCTCATGCCACAGTCAGAAGACGAACCAGGGAGCAAAACAAAAATGAAAATATTTAACCCTAAAATAACAGTAACGTCGCACCCCAGTCCTAATAACTTGACCCTTCAACTGATATACGAGAAAGTATGTCCTGGGATGATACCAACAAGACACATACACCCACACAGGCACACACTCCCACATGCGTTCGTGTGGTCGAAAGGGAAAGGGATCTGACCCGCCATGTGTGCTGTAGGGTTACGTTACGGGATACAAAAGAGAAACACATGCCACCAAGTTATCCCACTCAATCGTACACACACACCACCATCAGCACCCGCGCCCTCAACCCCCCCACGTCAGTGAGCGACCGTCCTTCATCGGAAAACACGAACATCACGGTTGGTTGCCGGTCGTCCTCATCGTCGTCGTCGTCGTTGTCGTTGCCATCGAAATTGTGTTGTTAACTTTGAACCCATCATGTGTTCAGGATTCCGAACGAGAAAGAAAAGGGATATCCAGCTTTTCCCCTGACCACTTCCATGCCACTGCCACTGCCACTGATGTCCTTTTTCTGCTCGTTCGCCCGCCCGTGCTGTTGTTGGTGAAAGTGAATTTTAACGATATTGCCTCGTTTGAAAATGGCCGAACATAAAACTTATCCTCGCAAGGATACACCAGAAAGTTAAAGGATTTCGTCGTTTCCCCCTCATTTTTTGCGATGAATCCTTTTTTAACTGGTCAATCTGTGCTGCGTGGAGAGATGCCGATGGGCACAAGCACACACACACACACACGCACTGAAAGTGTGTTGGATGACTTGAACAAAATGGAATTCAGGACGCAGGACAATGCGGAGAACGAGCTCAAATATTTATTGACGTATACGAAGGGATAATCAATCATCGTCCGGTGGCGGCGGCGGTGGGAGCGGATGAGGGCTTGAATGTATATCTACGCATCCTTTTCGTTGGGTTCTGCTGGGTCACATCGCTTAATCCTTGAAACGAAACTAGAACCCAAGCCTCCTGCAAAATATGCATAAAAGGATTTTCCCATTCGAGCATAAGCCAGAAACTATTCTAAAAAAGAAGGAAAACTAAGCAGGACACGGTCGTAATTTTTGCATAAAGGTACCCTCACGCACCGAAGACGAAGTCGGAGATGAGCACAGGACCTCGGTGATGTATGTGCGTTGGTGCAGAGGAGTAAGTATGACATTTCATCTTCCATTCTCATTCCCCGCTTTGCAAAAGGTAAATCCTTTTGCTACTTCTGTTGGATATAGGCACGGGGAAAATGAAAAATGTTATTCTCTGAGCATCCTGACACAAGTCGGCCAGTTGCCAGCCGAGGCTGTGGTTGCGGTGTGGCCGGCGAAAGCAATTTTCTTTCCATTTCATGATAGTCGTATTTTTTTCTCAATTTTTTTCGGTTGTTTTGTTCCCGCTCCGCTCTCTTGTCGTGAATCCTTGCTCAACCTATTTTGAATAAAAGGAGAAATGAAAGATGTCCTTTAAAAAAAATGTTTCTTTTCTTTGTTGCCTTTTTTTTGTATCCCTTCTTGTTGTTGCTCAAGTGTGTTGCACACACAATGAGACGTGGGTGGAATAGGAAATAAGATTCCCTTCGTCCTTCCGAACCTCTTCTTGTGCCTGTGTGTGTGTGTGAGTGTGGTCCTTTTTCGTAAGGGAACTATGGCTTTTTGAATAAATGACATAATTTCGGTTCGGTTTTAATGGCTTAACGGCGGAGAGTGAGAGGGAGAGAGTGAATACACTGGGAATCCTAGTGGCGGTGGTGTAACTCCTTTTTTGCATTTTTTTCCGTCTATTTTTCTTGGGATATTTCGAAAGGGATTTTAAGTGGCCACCAGGTGGTCGGACTGTTGGACAATGGTTAGTAATGCGTACTCGTGGTGAACAGGGTGAACATTCGCCCTGCTGCTTTACTTTTTTGTTGTGGATTTTGAAGGACACGATGAGCATAGCTTATGAAAATTTAATTTCTTTCACTTGGCGCTGGTGGATGAATCTGCATGGACACACGGTGGGAGTAAACTTAAGAACAAAGCTTAGGTTATAAGAATGGAGAACTTTTTTTAAGGAGATCATGGGCTTTGGAGCAAGGAACCAAGCTGCAGAATAACTGAGATAATGCAGAGTACCACTCATTGACCCTGATTCCACTACGGAAAACTGGACATATTTAAGGCCGAATAAAAAGGAATTCAAATGAATCCTTTTCGAACTTTAACTGAATCTTGCGATACATCAAATGCGCATTCATACGAGAGTAGTCTTAGAATTGCAAAAAATAATTCGATACAGTTTCTTCCAGAAATGTTCCAATCATCTTAACTCTTCCAAACAGACTTTTTTTATGATTTTTGAAATACTGCTGGAGCACTCAGACTCAAAACTGGTCCATTGTACTGCCAGGTAGCAACCTACTCCAGTGCCGTTGATTTGATCCCAACGGCAAATGGTGACTGGACCAAATTCGATTTCACTGGGATTCGAACCTCTAACTTGGGACAGGCACCTCACCAACTGCGCCATCCAGTCGTTTTCCAAACAAACTTGTTTTGCAAAATAGGCCCTTACGTATGCGATAGTCTCCTCTTACGATGGAAACTTTGAAGCTGAACATACAGAAAAGTCTCTCGCTGGATCAGTTGAAAACGGCGTGTGTTAGAAAAAGTGAGATAGTGAGAGAGTCTACGTAAAACTACTTATTTTCTTGGTAAATTCGGTCATGACTGGCAGAGTTGTAAAAGAATGCATTAATTTGGGAATGCATTCTTAGAATTTGAAGTCAGTTTCGGTTTTGTTATCGATGCAATCAAAACTAAAAAAAGACTAGGATTTAAAAAAAATGAAGTCACCATTCTTTTGAAATCATTGGCTGGTGCATTCAATATTTAGCAATCATAGAATTGAAATCATTGATGCAAGTCAATTGAATTCACTTAATTTGACTTGAATTCATCAGTGAATTCACTTTAAATCAGTTGAAGTCAGTGATTTCAATAGAACTTATTTGAAAGTCTGTGGGTTCTCATCACAACATTATTTGGTTATAATACAAACAGAAGTAGAAAAAATGACATTAGCCAAGAGTTCTCATTAATCATTGCAACGTTGAGCCACCGTAAATATGCTTTTAATTTATTTGTGTAGGTATACATAATAATAAGCAGGTTTTTTTTCATTTTATTCTAGTAAGTATAATAAACTAAATAAGAACTCAACTTAAACAAATAAAATAATATTCTACGAATTAAACATTTTAAAGTTTCTCAATGTTATTAACTTTTAATAACACCAACCGTTCAAAATGTTCATCCGAAAGCGCGCCTCGCCGAGGGGTGTTGATTACATTTGCAAAAGAAAACAATCTTTCTGCCAAGTTTTTTAAATTTTCTTGGCCTAGTTATAAGTTTTTATTTTTTTTTAAATAATAAAAAAACCCTTGCGCCGAAAGGCAGACTAGACTAAGATTAGGTTAGCTTAGAGGACCCGCATAGGGTCAGTAAGTTAGATAAGTAAAACATATATTTAGTTAATATAAGCTAGTTTTAAGTATTTTTATATCTAGCATGTAAGAAAATGTTTGTTTAAATAAAATAAAAATACGTTTGAAAAAAAAAAAAAAACAATCTTTCCCCGGTGGCTGACGATCGGCCAGATATGCATATAACTTATCACATTCTGTGGTATCAAAATTACTAGAGTTTTCTAATAATTTATCTGGAATACAAAATATTAGGTATAACAATAACATATTAATAGATTCTTTAAATTGTATAAAAACATATCCATACCCGTAAGTAAAAAAAACATACAGTGAATTCACTATTTTTTTCAAAAGAATGCAAACATTTGACTTAATTTAAAGATTGTAAAAAATTTAATGCATTAGTCACTGAGTTCCAAAGAATGCTGACTTATAGTTTTATTAAATCGCAGTCATTTTTACCAAAAAGATTTCAAATCATTCTGGATGAATTCAATAGAATTACGATCTCTAAAGACTTAATTCTTTTACAACTCTGATGACTGCCCTCAGTCTATCGGGTCATTATTTATCGTTATTGTTTTACTTTTTTCAAAACAGTCTTCAAACATAAAAATATTCCCCATGCAAGTTTTGGACAAATGAAATCGTCTTTGAGTTTTACGGTGCAGGCTCATAGTACTCCAATGTAAAGTCCGACCGAACATTCGGCTTCGGCTTAGGCCGAAGGTGATCCAAAAGCCGAACTTCGGCTTCGGCTTCGGCCGAAAAACTGGCCTTCGATCGGACTCTACTCGTATGTACATTTTTCATATGCAGCTTACGATAGCCAAAGGAATAAACTGGGCAAGTGCGAACGTTCCGTCGCATAATATTGATGGATGATTTCTAAATATCAGACAACGTTCACAAACTATTTCATTTGAATTTTCTTCTAACTTCAATACAAATCAACTTCATGCATCCAAACAAACAAACACCCATCCATACATATAAAGGGAGGTCCAAACATAATGCATGATGTTAATTGTGTGTCACACCTTAACGTTTTTTTTAAGTTTTTTTTCCCAACTTAATTTGACATTTCTTTGTTTCATCGTTCGACAAATTCAACCACGAAGAGGTAAACAATTAAGAAGCGCGTTAAGATTGTTGAATCCTTTTACGAAAATGGGCGTTCAAATCAAAATGCATTTCGTGCACTTCTTGATTTTTTTGGTCAGCATAATCGACCAAATGTGTCAACAATCGGTAGAATTATGCGCAATTTTCAGCAAACCGGGTCTGTAGGAAATGTGAAAACACCTGTGCATGCTCGCTCAGTCCGTTCTGCGGCAAACATTGCTGTTGTTCGCGATAGTTTGGCAGAAGAGCCGTCAAGCAGTTACCGTGAAGATAATAACGAACTTCTTGTGGCCAGAAATTGAGGATGTGGACCTGGACGACATGTGCTTCCAAAAGGATGGCGCCACTTGCCACACAGTCAACGAAGCAATGACTCTTTTGCGCGAGAAATTCAACGCCCGTGTTATCTAACGTCGTGGCGATGTTAATTGGCCGCCACGATCATGTGATTGGACACAGTTGGACTTCTTTCCTTGGGGATATTTTAAAGAAAAAGTGTACGTAAATAAGGCAAGAACAATTCAAGAGCTAAAGGATGAGATAATTCGGCACATTAACGACATTGAACCTCAATTAGGACTCAGTCATTGAAAATATGGACCATCGGATAGAGGTATGCCACCGAGAATTTAACCGATATTTTGTTTCACACATAATAGTCGTAGATCCTTCTATCATAATGAAAAATATTAAGATAATTCTCTGAAAACTTTTTGTTTTATTAACTATTATCATCGTGCGTTTTTGTTGGACCACCCTTTATCTATATCTCTATCCAAGTTTATCCAACACAGAAAATCCCTTCCATCACACCCACTCGGTACTCATGCCTACGGTGTGTCTGTGTGGATTTCTGTTGGGCATTTGGGGGTTAAAATGGACCTGAAATAACACTCATCATCGTATCGGTCATATCGTATCGGGTCTGAGCCTGACATATCGCTGCCTTCCATCGTTGACGGTCCTGGGCATGCTGCCTCCAGTCATCAAGACCAAGCTGTATTACGTCCGCGGTGACTTGGCCTTTGTACCGGAGGTTCGGTCTTCCTCTCCTTCTCGAACCAGGAGGCTCGGATTCGATGACCCTGTTAGCTGGAGCGTTGTTGTCCATGCGCTCGATGTGGCCGAGCCAGTGTAGTCGACGGATTTTTGCCTTCCGGACTACATCCACATCCTGGTACAGCTCATAGAGTTCGCGGTTGTGTCTTCTCCTCCGTTCGCCTTTCTCTCAGACGGGACCATATATCCGACGTAGAATTTTTCTTTCGAAGGCACCAAGAATCAGCTCCGCAGTTCTGCTTAGTGTCCAGCTTTCGGCTCCATATAGCAGGACTGGCAGAATAAGAGTTTTGCAGAGCATGATTTTGGTCCTATGCATTTGATCAGACCTGCAAAAAAGCGTGCAAAATCATCATCAAAGTGCAAAATCATCACTTGCGTTGCGAATGGTCGATTCTGATTGTTTTTTTTATGGTGGCCGTATAATTGATGTAGAGCTTCGGCCGCTCCAAGCCAACTCACCTCCACTATACTGCTAAGTTTGCAATAGTAGTAAAAAACAAAAGGCTTGTGTATAATAATGGCGGCGCTACAGTCCGAGGTGGACCTGAGCCAAACTTCTCAATAACCACTCGTGTTGTGCGTGCTATTATTCTGTCACGATTGGAGAGGACCTACAGTTTAATGCTGACTCCGAACGGCGATATTGAGAAGCTTTTTCTAGACAGTTCTACCCTTTGAGCATTGTTAGTGACTCGAAAGAGGTGGAGCCGTATATTCGTTATTGTCTCCAATTGTGAAGAGATTGAAGGTTTTTATTGGTGTTGAATAACTTAAGGCTCATGTCGGAGAGTCAACAAAACAAAAAAACAACTCTTCACTCTGCGTGTAATACTGCTTTATTGAGTGCCGTAACACATATTGGTTACACGATCTTAAATAGACTGAGGTAGGCGGGAGAATCGCACGATCAGGGTTCAAATACCTTAGGCTCGAATTAACGGTGGCTTATTTATTGAGAGAAATATCATACACAGGGTGTGCATATGTAAATTATGTAAATTGGGACTAGACTTACAGCAAGTAGCACATTTTTTTAATATCGCCTACACTCATATTCTCCAAGTCTCTTGTCACTGGAATTTCACCAGACGCTCGCGTTCGAATAAATTTTTGCCAGAAAATGGACTGTTGAACCTAGGATTCTGTACAAGACACTAAGGCCTATTTGGCACAATCCATAGATAGGCCAGTTTTTCTTGAGTTTCAAACCATTGGTCTTACCCAAAATCATTGAAACAACATTTGATTTACGAAGTCCAGCTCTGCCTCACTAGTCTCACTGGTTGGAAGTGGGTTGACAGCCCCTGCGCATGAATACTGACGGTGTAGACCCCCTTCACGTAAGTTGACTTAAGATGACTTCCACAAAGCGTTGCTCGCCTTATTTGACTATGGAATTGTGATTTTGAAACACTTCTAAAAACGTCCGTAATCTGTTTGCTCAGTCCATGTCCTTCATCCGACAATAGCACCCTTCCAGCTGTTAGAAATTAGCTTTCGTTTATCACAACTCAAGGGAGCGATACGCAATAGCACATTCAACAACCTTCGGGCGCCCCTAGCACGAGCTGGTCCGAGTATGGGTTAGAGATACATTACTCGCAGGGCTTAGCTAATTGAAATTTAATTTTTTTCTTCGTTAAACATTGAAAACGAGCACAGGAAAAACGAAAAAAAGCAGAAGAACATTTTTGCACTCGCCTCTTTTTTGTTCCGTCGGTTATTTCCTTTTTAATTTACAGCTGCGGGGCAGTTCCACGAAATAGGACTCTGCTTTGGAGCCGGAGCATTGTTGTAAGCGACGACTGGGGGTCGGGGTAGGATTGGCGTGTTTCTGAAAAGCGGAGTAAATCTTCGTTGTTTTTGCTTTTTTCCTTTGTGAGTTGGTTTTTTTTTTTCTTGCGCCGATGCTGGGGTAAACAAAGGATCAAAAGAGCAAGGAATTAATTGCTTTCTTGTCTCTATTGCAAGCGCCTCCGCAGCTATTTAACAATTCGCTGAGTAATTTGTAATTAAATATATAAGCGGGCGCAGCAGGATACTCGGACGACACGAGCGTGGGGATGAAGAAGTGATTGTGGATCGACGGCCGGGAGTGGGAAGGGAGTCGATGGCAGTCAAAAATTTGGAATTAATTTCACTGGCTGGAGCGGTGGCTACCGGATATGAACGGAACTGGCGGAGTGGAAATTGCACTGAATGGCGCTGTTTGTTAAAAACTCAAACGCAAAGTGGGTTGGGAAAGTTAGACAGACAGTGATGCCTTGAAAGGGGCCCTTAGTCAACAAAGCTTTAAAGATTTTATTCTAATGATTGTCGAAGTCTTTAAAACCTATTGTAGGCCTTTGTTGGAGTCCATGTTAAAGGAGGAATCAATCGAAAACAAATGGCTGAATGGACTCAAAACCTTTTCGGTTATTTTTCATTAAGTCACTGCCTAGTCAGACAAAAAAGTCTTACTGGTGGCCAAGAACTTGCAAATATTTCAATTAATTCAGAGGGTTTCATGATAATCATGGAATAATAAAATATTTTCCAATGGTGACTTCGGAACCTTGAAAGTTGATAGCGGCCATATTGATGAAGCTCTCAAGGCCATCTTCCGTTTAAAAAGAAGTGGTCTTTGGTACAACTTGCACTGAAGTTTCGATGAACTTGCGGACCGCATTTTCTTTGACCCCAGTCTTATGGATATGCCGTCTGACGCACGGACACCTGTACTCCAGCTGCGACGAATATACAAAGTCGACTTTCTCTGCACTCAGGACTGGCTCTGGCCAGAATCTGAGCCAGGAAAGGAATGTAGTCGAATCTTCAGGGACGGCTCCAGTGACCAGGTGAAGGATCTGGTGCTGGCGCCTTCGTGGAGGGCGACAACTTTAGACAGCACACCTCGTTAGGTAAATTTGCGTCGGTTTTCCAAGCGGAAACCTATGCGACCCTAATGGCTACGAACTATATTGTGAAGAATAGGTGGAAGGGGGGAAGTATTTGCGTCTGTAGCGACAGCCAAGCTGTGCTTGAGGCCTTGCTCAACCTTTAACCACTTCCAGGATAGTTTAGGACCGCAAGTCTTCTCTGAATTTGATCGGTAGCTTGAATTCGTTAAAACTTGTCTGGGTCGCGGGGCACCACGGAATCACGGGAAATGAGATCGCTGATGAACTTGCTGGGCGAGGATCAGATGAGGCATTCTCAGGAGCTGAACCTACGCTGGGACTGACCGCGTCCTTGGTTAGGGATTCCATCAATGGTTGGACCTCTCGAGATCACAACCGCAGGTGGCATGACTCTCCAGGATGTAGACAGACCAAGCGCATGATCCCCAACGTCTGTAAGAAATTCGAGGCTTTCTTGTTACCTCTTGACAGAAAAGACTGCAGAAGACTTACCGGCGTGCTAATGGGCCACTACACCTTCGCCAAGCACCTAATTGTGCTTGGCCTAAGCGATGAAACCCTTTGCGACGTCTGTGGAGAAGACGATGACACTGCAGTGCACTTCCTCTACCATTGTCCCGCTTTTGCTCGGATCAGGTGGCAGTTATTCGGTACTGATGAGGTGAGAGCTGATGATGTGGCTCCTCCTCACAGAAGAGTCTGCTGGTCTTCCTTTGGAAGCCCCGTCTTGTTGGAATATCAATGTTGTCGAACTCTGGCCAATGTCGGCTTAAGTCGCTCTGTACCAGAGACTGGCGGAAACAGTGTCTCATTCGTCATTTCGAAAAAAATAAAGCCCGATGAGCCATGCCATAAACCGCACCAAATAGTCAATCTTTGTGGGTGCATTGATGATTGGTCGAACGCTTGTGAACCGTGTTCGCCCCGGTAACCATATACTCCGACAGCCAAGCGGCTATAAGATCCATAGCGTCAGATATTGTGAAGTCGAAACTAGTCAACCTATGCTGACAGAATGTCATCGAAATCTACTATGTAAACACGGTGACTCTCTGCTGGGTACCGGGACACACAGGAGTTCAAGAAAACGAGAGAGCGGACGTGTTAGCGAAGGAGGGCTCAGATTTATATAAATCTCTAGCACTAACATATGTCTACATGCCATTAAGTTCCCTAAGGAAGGAAATAGAGGACGAAGCCTTAGAAAGAGCAAATGAGCGATGGCGGAATCTGGATATTGGGTCAACGTCGAGAGTCCTATGAACCGTGTTGATCAGGAAGAAATCATTATCAATGATTAGCCTAAGTCGCAAAGATATACGGGCCGTGGTGGGAGTTCTCACCGAACATTGTCCGATAGGCACCCATGCCAGTAGGTTAGGTATCCCCCATAGCGACTACTGTAGAAGTTGCAGGGACGAGGAGAAAATAGAGTCCGTCCGCCACCTGCCATGCGATTGTCCAGCCCTATTTCTTCGACTAGCTGAAGGATCTGAATAAAATAGAGCTGAAGCACCTCTTGAGATATATACAACAATCTGGGTGGTTCCAATCAGTAGTAAAAGTGTAGGTCTCATGGGGTACACCCCCCCACACCCAGGGCACAATGGACCTAACTGTTGGTATCAGTGAGCAGCGACCCAGTCGCTAGGGGAATCTAGCTACCTCGTCCCAGGAACGCCAATTTTGCTGGTTGACATAGCCGCTGAGCCAAACAATGCGCACCTTCCGAGAAGATGATTTTTTGACCACAATTCGGATTTCCGGTCAACAATTCCACATCCCAATCAGCGAACTCACAGCTTTGTCATTCATTGAATTTTTGCGTCAGCACAATCTGATACGGATGTAGGCCCAAATCCAATCAAAGGCTGAACAAGCCTGGTTGACTCTCTGGCGATGTCCAATTCACCCGATCGGCGTCGAATCAACATTTCTGCGCCTTTGTGAATATTGACCGCTACGGTGGCTATGTTTTCTTCATTTCGAGCCAATCTCTGTCTGGGTGGTTCAAAAGAGGTCCAAAAGAGTGGACTTTTCCGCGGTGTGATGAATTGGCCGCACACTGAAGCCATGATGGCAACCGATCTCACAACGAAATTCACGCTGCGTATTTACAACTGAGCCGATAAATTTTTCAATAAATTCCGAACGTTCGACAAACGTGATGAATGAATCTTACTGAATATTTTTTACAGTTGGATACCATTGGTAACTATCATTACTATCTGATCACCGTGTACAATGTTCACCTGCACGTCTGAAAAGTTGACCGACTGATACGGTTGGCTGCGAGAAGTTTAGATCGCAAAAGACAACTGGCGGCAGTAATTGTTAGCCACAATTCAGAGTTTCGTCATGAAAGCAATTTCTAGTATCTAACAAAAAAATCGTTTCCTTTCAAATCTGTCCAATATCACCTAAAACCATTGGAAAAGTCCGCCTTGGCTTCAGTTCGCAGAATTTGCTTCTCCACCACTCCTCCAACAGCCAATCACTTCCTCCACCAACTGCTCTCAAAATTAATCTTCTAAATTGTTACCAACAAAGTCAACGAAAAAGAAAACACGCCGTCCTTGCACAAATCCTTTTACCAAATGAAATGCTTTCCTTTCACTTTCTCAAAAAAAGAAAGGAATTAATCGATTTCCTTGAAAACACCATCGTTGGAGTTAAAGCACCACAGCCCATGGACGAAGCACAAGAGCAAGCAGAAGATAGAAAACTGAAAACGTCACCTAACCCGAAACAATCAAATCGACTCCCCTCCGCCACCACGCACCGGCCAATGTGACATCCTTTCAATTACATATCGATGTGAGTTGGCCCCCAACTCCGTCGGAGGGAGGTGGGTAGCAGCAAAACCATCCTAAACTCCATTACATCAACGATTTGTGAACTTTCACTGGAGCACAGGAGGACATCAAATCCACGAGGCCACGGGGACCCGAAAATTGAGAGATAGTCAGAGCTCAAAGTCACCCCATTCGATCGACTTCCACTCTCAATGAAATGAATGAATGGACACATCTCGTTGTATCCTTTCTTCGATTGTCCATAGTGCCCGTAGTGGCCGTAGTGGCAGACAATAACAACAAAACATCAACGCAAGTGCACACAGTAAAGATGCGGGGATAAGGGAGCCCAAACGTGTTGGGGGTGGCGGCGGCAGTGAAGGCTGTGGCAGAGTTTGGGCCAAGGAGACGCCAGAAGAGACACCAATTCTAGTTTGATTAAATTGCCAGACAACCGTCCGACCACGTCGACGATGCTGGAGTGTCCCCACGCCGTCGTCGTCGACCCACACAACCGAACGCCAGGCAAGGAGTTAGCCGCCGCAGTGAAAGCGAAAGGAGAAACGAAAGCATTTGCCAATGGCACCCACCCAGCACACACGACGATTCTATGAAAATGATTGTCGCCCGTATCAGGGCAAGGATTCTGCTGGAATAGTTTTACGAGGAACCTGTACCGCCGTCGACGAGGACACGCACACACTAAGCCCTTCGCTGTATGTGGGTGTGGTGGCTGCGGTGGATGTGGTGTAACAATAATCATAAATGCTACTGTTGCTTCCA
This sequence comes from Myathropa florea, assembly GCA_930367185.1. Taxonomy (NCBI): domain Eukaryota; kingdom Metazoa; phylum Arthropoda; class Insecta; order Diptera; family Syrphidae; genus Myathropa; species Myathropa florea. The sequence continues at coordinate 114,141,282 of OV884002.1, read as the reverse complement.
CAGGACCATAATCATCAAAGGATATTGTTATGGTGTTTCGATATTGTCTCGAGGATTATTAAAGGAATTGCGTTTGCGTTTGGCTCCTTGGGCTGCCATTCTATTTGTTGCTGTTCTCTCGTTCGCCGTTTGCCATTCGTCGTTGTCGTTGTTGGAGCTTTGATTTAAGGGTTGCCAATTGCGAGAAGGATGTTTGATGGAGAGATCTCGCTGAGATGTGGATGGATTTTTATGATTTCTCTATCGTGTGTGCTGTCTTATGGGGCATATGTCAAGGCAAGAAACATCATCTCGCATCTTGACGGACACACACGCGCACACGAACACACGTAGGGGTCAGCACATAACAATGTCATCCTTATTTTCGAAGGATATAAATTTGATTGCAAATTTTTATGATGATGCAAGTGGTGTAACATGGTTAATTACTTTGGAGTGGGGCGCTAGCAGAAAGGATGTGTGCGTGCAGATGAATGTGTTATCTGGTGGCCGGCGCGTTACGACAAAGTATCCTAGAGATATTTTATGTCTTTGGATGAAATAAGCATTACAGTGGATGGCAATTTCGTTTTGGAAATCCTTTATTCGAATGATTATCCGCTATCTGGTGGAGACGGGAGCTGGGGCTGGTCATAAATTGGCTGTGTATCCTTTAATGCGATAGTTTGTTTCATTGACCGTACACTTTTCGCTTTCTTTAGAAAATTGAACACACAGCGAAGGGAATTCGGTTAGAAACGATAAGAAGGGGATAAGCAGCTGACAATAAACGGCGAAGAAACGACGAATACGCGAGATTTAATCCGAACAAGATGCTGGCGTCTTCAAACTGATTTGAGTGAGTTTTTCTTTTTTGACGTTTTGTGATTTTTTTGTTGTTGTACGGGGTGGGTAATGTAAGAAAATCTTGCAGCCTTTTCATTGAACTACTCTTATCTCACTCTCTTTCAGTATTATCCGTTGCCTCTAAGAAGGACGAGGAGACTATCACGGGATTTGTCTCCGCACATCACCATAATGTGTCTACAGGACTCTTAGAAGGAATGAAGATCGACAGGTTGGGACCCTTTCACGCATAATTATACCACATCTTCATAGCGTTATGCAAATCTGTCAAAAGAGCTATCACCGAAGCATCGAGACTTCGCACAAATTTCTTAGGTTGAGTCTTAGAAAGGAGCAAGCGTAAACGCTACTGGTCATAAATCGAGACATGTTCATCTGAAAGCTTTGCTACATTTTCTAACATATGCAACGAGATTGGGAAAAACATCGAGCCGTCAATTAGACGCGTTTTTTAGACAAACGCATGACGAAGAAGGTCTTTGACTCCAAGCCTGCTGCGTCCCCATTTGCGATGACGCACACAAATGAAAAAGGACCTAAACCAACTTGATGTACGCATTTACAGGTATATATGTATGTACATAGCGAGATATAGTGCCAGCTTGTTGGCTTAAATTTCTAAAACGCCTTTATTACAACTTCATCGAGCAACTTGTGCTGTATATCAGCAATAACACGGCGAATGTAGACTAGTGACTTCACATACCCCTTAAGTAAGATATGAGATCACAGAATCGTGGAGGGCAATTTACAGCTCCATTACGTGTCGCGTCCCGTATGACATGCTGCACCATCTTGTTAAAGCCAAAGCTTTGTCATGTCAATGCCTTTCAACTGACGAACGAAGAAGTCAGAAAGCATGTTCCTAAAGTGCTCTCCATTGACGGTAAAATTCTGGCCGCCATTGCCCTCAAAGAGGAAGACAACCACGGTTTGACGTTGAAAAGCTACAATCGCAATAGACTGCCAGGAACATTGCCGATCGAGTCTCCCTAAAACTCTCCGAAAGTTCGGCGTTCATACGGAAGCGGCTAAAATGGGTCTGGCGGTGAACAAGGGCAAAACCAAGTATATGCTGTTATCGAGAAAGGACGCACAACATCGACGACTTGGCCAGAACGTCACCATAGGCAGCTTTAACTTTGAGGTGGTCAGGGACTTCGTTTACCTCGGCTCTGCGGTAAATAGTACAAACAACATCAGTACCGAGATCAAGCATAGAATAACTCTTGACAACCGCTGTTTTTTTGGGCTCAAAAGGCAACTGAGTAGTAGAGCCCTCTCTCGAACTCTATACAAGACCTTAATCATCCCAGTCCTGCACGGCGCAGAGCCATGGACAATATCCCAAGTGAATGAAGAGTCTCTTGGTCTTTCCGAGTGAAAAGATCTGCGCGCGATCTTTGGCCCTGCTTGCGTTGATGATATTTGGAGGCGAAGGTTCAACCACGAACTGTATGGGCTGTACAGCGACATGAGTCTAGCCAGGCGTCTACGGATCCAACGCCTAAGATGAGTAGGCCATGTAGAGCACATGGACAACTTAGCCTTGGCCCGAAGAGTCTTCGACTCTGAGCCTGTGGGACATCACGACAGAGGACGTCAGCGAACAAGGTGGCGCACACAAGTCGATGGGGACCTCGGCCGGCTTGGTGTGCGAAACTGGAGACAGCTGGCGAAAGATCGTGCTGGCTGGAGAGGCATGTTGAGTGAGGCCCAGGTCCACCTCGGACTGTAGCGCTCTTCTTAGGGCGAAGAAGAAGAATCTTAACTGTCCGAAAGCAGGCTTAAGGGTAAATTAATGAGCATTCCTGGCGAGACAAGCATTGCCGGTGAATTCATGGAGGGGAGGAATGCAATTGGCTAACTCACTTGAGCATCGTTTGTAAGAATAGCGATAAAATCGAAACAAGGAAGACACATTACGGCGGTGTTCGAGAGAGTCTATTGACTTCGCGATATTGCTGTCTTTTTTCATAGCTCGGATGATTTTGGTCCTTCGAGTCAAGAGTTTTAACTCTACCTGTTTCGACAGAAATAACATCGGTTGCCAAGAGCGATTTTGTATCGAATCTCAATCAAGATGTCATTTGTAGAGTCCGACCGAACATTCGGATTCGTCTTCGGCTTCGGTCATCTTCGGCTATAAATATCAACTTCGGCAAAACATTCGGCTTTGGCCAAATGAGGCCGAATATTTTGCCGAAGCCGAATGTTGAGATTTCTGTTTTCTGTAAAAATAGAAGCTGCAAGGGACGGTGTGTTTTTTGTTTTGTTATTGTCGGATATTTGTATTTTGAAAGTGCGCTTGTTTACAACTTTAGAATCAAATGATTTTACATTCGCAAGTTGGTAAACTATTAAGTGGTCTGTATAAAAGCATGCAATTTATTTGTACTGGTTTCAGGTAGAAAGAACATCAAAAATGACAGCTAAAAGTCCACTTATTTCGGGATTATTTCGTAAAAATGACTTGCAAAATATGTTCCAAATAGAGTCCGCCCAAACATTCGGCTTCGGCCGAAAAACTGGCCTTCGGTCGGACTCTAGTCATATGTGGAGTTCACATTTGCCACGAGGTAGAACTACTTCTTAACTACCTTGAAATTATATCTGTCGATTGTCACATTTTGGCCAAGGTGGTGTTCTACGGACCGATTTTATGTCAACTGCACATATATTTCGTTTTGTCTTCATTCACTCTAAGACCAGCTCGTTTCGCCTCTTCTTCAATCGCCGTAAAAGCTTCTACAACGGCACGCTGAAAACGCGCGACATTGTTGATGTCATCAGCGTAACCTAGTAGTTGGGTAGATTTCTAGAAGGTAGTGCCTTCCATGTTTACACCCGCTACTCTCCAGCACTAGATTGAATAAATCACATGACACTGAAATATTGCAGGTTTTGCAGGGGTCTTTGAATCGAACTACACGGCGTATCCTTTAGAGTGGTACATGACAACCGAATCAGTTTTTCCCTCATCCCAAATTTGGCCATCGAGTCGTATAGTTCTTTGTGATGAATGCTGTCGTATGCGGCTTCGAAATCGATGAAAATATGATGCGTGTAGATCTGAAACTCACTGATCTTTTACAAAATATGCGTTAGTGTAAATGTTTGGTTTTCGTCATCAATTCTGAGTTATATAATAATAATAATAATGGCGGAGCTACAGTCCGAGGTGGACCTGGGCCTAGCTTCTCAGCAACCACTCGTGTTGTGCGTGCTATTGTTCTCTCACGAGTGGAGGGGACCTACAGTTTACTGGCGACTCCAAACGACGATATTGAGAAGCTCTTTCTAGACATTTATACTCTTTGAGCATTGTCAGTGGCTCGAAAGAGGTGGAGCCGTCAACAATTTTTTTTTTAAAATTGTTTGTCTGAGCTGTGATTCGAAAGTAGACTGTGAAAGTCTAGTACGTATGGGTCGACGCACAAGCCCACACGGTCACGGCGCCCACCTCTGAAGTTACCTCTGAGTTACACCTCTGAAATTACGTTGATAACTTAATTTTTGTTAAATCTAAAGGATCATAACCTGATTGCATTAAAATTTCAGACACATTTTTTGTCAGACATTTAAGAAAATGTGCTAAGCTGCTTCAACGGAATCTAAACACTTTCAAAAAGACGCAACGCTGGTGTATTTAAATAAACAGCCTATAAAGCAACGGACAAAGATAATGACGCATGAATAAGCGAGGCAAAGTCTCGTTGTTCACAGCATCTTTAAATTGATAGCCTTAAAAAGAAGAATGATTCAAACAACGTGTGCGCTTCCTTGAACTGTAATACTCCGCTGTGGCAAAGTGCACCTACCCAGCAACCCTAACCTAACCCCAACTGAAAGGATTCATCAGATAAACTGCCGAGCAACATCCAACCCAACTGACTAAGAAGCCTTTACAAAACGAACCGCAACACTTAATACCCGATAAGATGGACGAACTGACCTCCTGCATGCGTCAGGCCATTGTTATCGCGTCAGCTAGCGATGTCCGGCATCCAACACCCAATTAACCAATTACACATACGAGCACCTGCCGACCGCTTGTCACTGTGAAAAAAAACCATCCATTTCCCCGGGAATACCTGCTCGTTCCCATTCAAACTAGGACTACAAGGACAGCAGACGCACAAGACTAAAATACCGGACACGGACAAGGACAGCAGAAGCAGCAGCAACAACAACCGCGTGCATAAATTTGTGTATCGCATACGTTCCACTCGGTTAGACATTCATTGTTAGTCACTCGTGGATACAAGACGATCGACGATAACGAGACGCCGCACATGATGAACTGGACGCATTGTTCCGTGCTGTTGCATCCCGCTGAGTGGCGGCTCCTCATTCTCATCCACCACCGCCTCTCGGATGGTTCCCATTGTCTGCGTTCAGGGCGACAATTAACAATTGCTATGCAAATGACAGCAGTCGACTTCCATTTTGTCGGTTTGTCCGGACTAATTAAAAAGCAAGGACAATGGAGGCGCAGGACAAACAGAAACTTAAGGATAACAACGAGAACTTTAGATAAATAATGTCCATTCGTGCGATTTTTAATGAAAACAAACTCATTTCGGTGGAAAATTTAGATAGCGCGCCGCAGCTCGCATTCATTACTTCGAAACGATAGGCCACCACCCCCCGCCATCCCGCTCCGGTGGGGAACTTTGCTCGAAGGTGGGATAGAAAGACGCTGATTCTTCAGCCGTCATTTGTGTAGGCCAACTGGGAGGGATGATGCAGGCAGGAGAGATGAAGTATTCACAAAGCACCTCACCACCTCAGCATCCATTCAGCCCCATTCCCCAGCGAAGGCTAACGCGAAAAAAGAACGAAAGGAAACAGGACAACGAGACGTAGGAATCCTTATCGCCGCCGCTGTGAAAGAGTACCCGTACATGGAGTGAACGAGAGCCCCCCCCACCCACCACGTGCGCTGCCCCTTGCAAAGTCTTTGAGAGACGACGACGCGAAGACAAAAGCCTTTATTTAATTTAATTTTTCTTTCTCCCGTATCCTGTGTGTAAGGATTCCATTTTTTCTTTCTGTCGTTTTTTGGCAGGAATAGGAATTTATTCAAATTCTTTAGGCACTCTCTCTCTCTCTCTCTCTTCATCTCCATCTCCTGCTCCTGCTCCTGCTCCTGAAAAGGCCGTTTTTTGTCAGCACGGTTAGTCCTTGCGATAGTCTACTCTCTGCAGTTTTTTACTTGGCGTTGTCATTATTCATCAGCAAAGATTCCTTTTAAGCTCCGTCGTCCGTTCGTCCTTCTTCGTTTTCACTTTTTATTTCCCGCTTCTGGAGTGTGTTCTTTTTTTAATGGAGGAAAAATTAAAATTGGCCACGATTTTTCCTTGTCCATTGTTTCATTTTTTATAAAGGGAACCCTGGGACGAAGGGGGAGGGTTTTTCTTGGTTCGCGGAAGAATATCCTTTTATTTTCTCAGGCCTCGTTGTTTTCGTGTCCTTTCATTTGGGCGAGGGAACACTTTTGTCCTGTTCCTTCTTGGGGACTGGCACGTCCAACACCAACCTCCCCCAGCCCGGCAATCCGCCGAGCTGACCCGCTTCGGTTGGATGTAGTCCATCATGATTGTCGGGAAATATTCAAAAGAAGTGAATCCAATATTTCATGGGGAAATGCTGGAAAGAAAAACAACAAGTCGCTCCCTTGTCGGTTTTCGCTGAATAGGCCTGGACCCGGATCGAGTTGGAGTAGAGAGAACGAGGAGGATAATGAATAAAAGTGGACTGATGTGTGTGTGTGTGCGGGTGGGTAAGGTGGGCGATTGGATGGGGGTAATCAAGACCTGAAAAAATAAGATTAATTGGATAATTTTTTAATTAAAGCACTCATTGTCGGACTGGCAAAGGCGTGAGAGCTCAAAGTTTCGACGCTAAGGACTTGAAGATAAATTGAAGTATTTTTTGCTGTTCTATCCATTTGACTAGATAGAGCTTACTCCACCCACACTTGGGATTAAATGGGAGCTGTGCTTTTTCACCACGGATTTTATGTTTTCCGCAGTCATAGACCGAAGAACCACATGGGGTGGTTTCATGGAAAGAAAGTTGTTAGGGTTTTCAAAAAATTACTCAGAATCGTATCACGATCGCTGTTATCGATTATGATTAAGAACTCATGACGTACTTACTTATTTACTTACTTAGCAGGCCTACGAGCCATGGAGGGTCTGAGCCTGAGCTATCGCTGCCTTCAGTCGTTGACGGTCCCGGGCACGCTGCTTCCAGTCATCAAGACCAAGCTGTCTTACGTCCGCGATGACTTGGTCTTTGTATCGGACTTTCGGTCCTCCTCTCCTTCTCGAACCAGGAGGCTCGGATTCGAAGACCCTCTTAGCTGGAGCGTTGTTGTCCAGGCGATCGATGTGGCCCAGCCAGTGCATTCGACGGATTTTTGTCTTCCGGACTACATCCACATCCTGGTACAGCTCATAGAGTTCGCGGTTGTGTATTGTTTTTCCTTTCGGAGGATTTTTGAAACACTGCTGGAGCACTCAGACTCAAAACTGGTCCTTTGTACTGCCAGGTAGCAACCTACTCCAGTGCCGTTAATTTGATCCCAACGGCAAATGGTAACTGGACCACATTCGATTTCGCTGGGATTCGAACCGGGGATCCCTCTAACTTGGGGCAGGCACTTAACCAACTGCGCCACCCAGGTTGTGTCTTCTCCTCCATTCGCCTTCTTCGCACACGGGACCGTATATCCAACGTAGAATTTTTCCTTCGAAGGCACCAAGAATCAGCTCCGCAGTTCTACTTTGTGTTCAGCTTTCGACTCCATATAGCACTGGCAGAATAAGAGTTTTGTAGAGCATGATTTTGGTCCTTCGAGTCAGGAGTTTTGAGCCCATTTGTTTTGACAAACCGAAGGAGCATCGGTTGCCAAGGGCGATTTTACGTGGGATCTCCACTGTGATGTCGTTCGTGGAGTTCACGTTTGCCCCGAGGTAGACAAGCTCCTTCACAACCTCAAAATTGTGGCTGTCGATTGTAATGTTTTGCCTTAGATGGTGTGCAGCGGATCGCTTCTTGCTCGACAGCATACAGTTTCGACAGAACAGTTTCGCCTGTTCTTCAATCGCCGTGAAAGCTTCCACTACGGCGCGTTGAGAACGCGCAACGATGTCAATGTCATCTGCGTTTCCCAACAGTTGGACTGACTTGTAGAAGATAGTGCCTTCCGAGAAGAAATCACACGAAGGCGCATCTCCTTGCCGAAATCCGGTGCAGGTTTCATCAGGGAGTCCTGATGCTCGGAACTCATGACGTATTTGGTTTTGGTGTTAATTATGTCAGAATTCTTTTTGATATGCGTTCATCTAAATGTATGCTTCGGTTTTATAAATCGGTACTTATTCCGGAATCAAAAGACAAATGCCTTCCAAATCTCTCTGTTCTCTGTTTCCTTCGAAAGGCAATTGCGGTCATCTCCCGGCAAAGAAAGAAGAAAGTATCAACCCGAAATCTAAGTGCAACTTTTGGGTCATCCGGCAAGAGGTGACATCATGCAACTTCCTTTATGATGACGTTTGATAAATAAGAAATAAGAGCTTATTAAATATGGATAGACATACAGTCGCACAACCCGCGGTCTGAGCCTAAGCTAGCCCCGTCTTTTATCGCTGATCGTCCCAGACACGCTGCTTCCAGTCATCAAGACGAAGTTGTGTTGCATCCGTGATGACTGGATCTTTATTCGGTCTTCTTCTCGTTCTCGAACCAGGAGCCTCGGGTTCGAAGACTCTCTTGGCTGGAGCATTGGTGTTCATTCGTCCGATGTGGCCAAGCCAGTTTAGTCGACGTATTGTCGCCTTCCGAACTATTTCGTAAGCATGTAGAGCATGATTTTGGTCCTTCGAGTCAGGAGTTTTGACTGAAACCGCACTCGTACGTGCCGATAAATGCGGTGCAAAGGTTCTTCAAACGTTCCGACAGTACACTGGATAGGAACTTAAGTGGTAACACGCGTGTTTAATTAAGAATTATAAAATAAATGAAACAATAAAACTTATTAAATTCTATTCTTTATTACTTGGGTGTTGACCCCTTGAATGTACACGGCGGACTGCATCGAGCTCTCACACAAATTGCAACTTGTGCGTACAAATATTGCATCATAAGCAAATTCAAACCGTGCGGCGGTGTCGAATATTTTGCTCGTCTAGAATACGAGACGCGTGAATTTTGTTTGCGAGTTCTGGTTTCACGGTTCGTTACAAAAATTATTGACATAAGAGCTCGACTGAAATATAGTAACTTAAACACCGCGAAAACGCTCCATAAAGTTCGTACTACTTTTGTTCATCATCAAAGGACTGCTTGCATACCTGCAGTAAACGCCTCGAATAGGGCAGTTCGTGTGACGACTCAAATTTGTGTTTGCTTGGCAAGGTCACATGACAATATTCCCGCCTGATTGAAAACTTAGGTGTTTCTCTTTCGAGACGATCACAGCAATTGAGACCATTCGAACCGCACTCCAATCGACACAAAAAACAATCGAAAAAGACAACTAAATTTTGAGCTTATGAGCAACTTGAAAGTAATAGCAAAACTCCTGGCAATGACAGTTAAAATTTTCATTAGTTTTGAATAGTCTAGCAGTCCCTTTGTTGAATGTCTTTTGAGTCTGGCGTCTATTTTTTCTATTTTTTATGACATGTACGTGTTCTTTATAATGCGAGTTACGTCTGAATGTAACCCCACACCTATCGAAAACGTCCGGCCGGAAATGGAGAACTTTGTTGAGCAATTCCATCGGTTTCGACAGTGCATAAGCGAAATATGCTGACACAATATTTGTTTCTGATGGAAGCAATATTACGTTGTCAGCAATTTCATGTGGCTGCTGTGGCCGAGAGTGTGAGACTTAATTCACGAACATCAACTCGCTATCGATCTCAACAGCTCAAAATTTCACGCACTAGCCTGAGGAGAATTCTGCACAAAGATATCGGATTATTCGCTTACAAGGTCCAACTGACTCAGCAATTGAAGGCGAGCGACCATCCGCTTCGTTATTTCTTCGCAGTTTGGGCTTTAGAGTAGCTTGAATTGGACAACGATTTTGGACGAAAAATCATCGTTTCTGACGCGGCGCATGTTCATCTCGGCGGCTACGTTAATAAACAAAATTCCCGCATCTGGGGCTCGGAAAACGGAAATCCGCAAGTTATTTTCGAGAAGCCAATGCATCCACAGAGAGCGACAGTTTGGTGCGGATTGTGGAATGGTGGCCTCATTGGACCATTTTTCTTCGAAAATGAGGCTGGGAACAACGTTTCAGTCAACGGTGGGCGTTACAGAGCCATGTTAACCGACTGTTTACTTAATGAAATTGAAGACATGGATTTGGACGACCTCTTGTTCATGGAGGATGACGCACAAAGCCACACAGTGCATGCCACAATCCATCTATTGCGCACCAAATTCCCAAATCGTGTTATCAGCCGTCTTCGCGATGTCAATTGGTGTCCTCGTAGCTGCTATTTGACCCCTTTGGACTTTTTTTGTAGGAAACCATGAAGGAGCGATGTTATGCCAACAATCCGGCAACGATACGTGCTTGACACTTAAGGTCAATATCATCCAAGCAATCCGTAAGCTACAGCCCGAAACCATCACCAAAGTCTTGGAAATTTGAGGTGACAGAATACGCTACTGCGAAGGCAGCCGAGGCAGCCGCTTGAACGATGTTGTATTTCGTAATTAATGGGAATATTTGTTCTTACTAGTAAAGTCATAATACATGAAAAAAAATTAATTTTGTTCATTTTATTGCATTTTTAAAAAGATACCTGTATTTGGTCCACCCTGTGCATGTTGGAGTAGCGCTATAAGAGCGTGTTGCTTCGGAATCTACTGTTTATTTACTCAGGCCCACCCTATATACATTTTGAAGTATGGCAGCCGCCAGAATAGTCACAACGATTGCTCCGGATTGTATGGCAACAGGCTTATTCAGCTTCGAGACCTCTCTCCCTTGACAGGCATCTAACACAACCTTACCTAAGTCCTCCTATCCGCTCGATTTATCCAACAAATCCCGCAACCATGTCCGCAACTGCTCCAATCCAATTTATAAATCACTTGCAACTCGTTAACTTACCCCTTCTATCACCACAAAACCTTGTTCACTTCTGCAGAGAAAGATTAATTTCCTATAGACCATCACTCCATAGTAACCCTTCACTTGAAAGGCGCTACAAAATTGACTCCTTTTCGTGGACAATTAACCCAACAAGCGCATCGAATTAATTCCCATCAAGCTAACCCTTTTCCCTCGCTACACTCATAATCCCTTCAACCCTTTCCATCGTCGGAATTATTCCCTGTCAACATCCTAATAACGACAACACCACAAATGACTCAAATAAACGTCAAGTGATAATTGGAAATTAAACACCGCAAGGGTAACCCTTCCGTCCGTCGAGCAATCGAACAACCCTTTCAACCCTTCCGTTCGTCACAATAGCCTCCGTGTGCGATCCGCTGGTTTACCTAATTGATCGCTAATAGAGTCAGAAACGTGACAACGGCAACACGAAGGGGTGCGGCTGATCAACCCTTCTGCGAGGAAGGGTTGAGCTTGATGAGTCAAACTAATCGCAAGGGGTGCGATGGCAATTTGTCCTCGCCGATAAATTGTTTATTTGATTACAACCATCGCTGTGGGCGAAGCAACCCTTTCAGGCTGACAATTGGAATTCAATTGAGTGGAATCTCTCGTCGTTGTCGGGGCGCAGTGTTTGTTTGGGTCATTTGCACCTGTCCGACTGACCGATCCTCTGAACTGTGCGAACATCAATTTGTGGATCATTAGTTTTTATGCTCTAGGCACCCAACGAGACGCACACGTATCGGATATTTCCCAGAAAACACATCTCGACGGCGATTTTTGTCGAAAACTCGTAAAAAATTTTGTTTTGTGCTTCAAAATACCGTTCTGCACATTGCACACATGGGGTGAGTTGGAAAACAAAAAATAATAAATAACTCCGCATGCGAACTCATGCTCAGTGTGTCTGCTCGGACATAAAGATAAATCGAGGAGCAGGCGGGTAAGCAAGGTGCTCCGGCTCCGTGGTACTTGGAACAATTTGTTTTCGCTGGTCATGTTGATATCTGTCCTCCCTGCTGTTCGGATGACGATAAGATGAACGAACCGACTGACTGATGGGCCGAACTGATGCAACCAATCGATTTGGGAAATTTTGCATTTGAATACATTTGGAGCGGACCATGTGTGTGCAGAGGTACCTGGGTTTTGTGAGCGCCTACAGTCTTGCGAGGTGTCAGACGTATTTGTCAGGAGGGAGAAATTAAGGTTGCAATGTGATTTATGACGGCGTCTAGTTTGGCCTTGATGTGGGTGGAACGCAAGTATTCAATCAATTGATGCTTTAGGAGCAATGAAGATGTCTTTTTGGATCATTACTGCGAAAACGTCTTTCACTTGAATTTTCTCTGTATTTTAAGTTAAATAGAGTGGACATGTTGCTTTTAAAGGGTCTTTCATTAAGCGCTTCCTATCTTCAAATTTAGATAAAACAAAGTGTGTGTGATGTTTCATCGAAATGTTATATTCGTTTGAAAGGCTTTTCGATGCCATTTTGTATAAAAGTTCTTCTTCTTCTTCTCCTTAGGAAGCTACAGTCCGAGGTGGAACTCAGCCTCACTCAACATGCCTCTCCAGGCAGCACGATCTCTCGCCAGCTGTCTCCAGTTTCGCACACCAGGCCGGCCGACTTGATGGCGCAATTGGTTAAGTGCCTGCCCCAAGTTAGAGGGGTCCCAGGTTCGAGTCCCAGTGAAATCGAATCTGATCCAGTCACCATTTGCAGTTGGGGTCAAATTAACGGCACTGGAGTAGGTTGCTACCTGGCAGTACAAGGGACCAGTTTTGAGTCTGAGTGCTCCAGCAGTGTTTCAAAAATCCTCCGAAAAAAAAATAGGCGGTCGAAGTCCCCCTTGACTTGTGTGTGCCACCTTGTACGTGAACGTCCTCTGTTGCGTTGGAAGGAAGTTAATATCATTCATTTCATTATGCGTTTCCTATCTTAAAATTCAAATTAAACAAAGTTTGCGTTATATATCATCGAAATTTGTTATTCTTTTTAAAGACCCATCGATGCCATTACATGTGGAATAATTCAAATGCCCGCTGCGGCTTCCCTGGGTGGCGCGCATCCGAAATGACAAATTTTCCATGACTCTGACGCACAAATCAGGCTGAATTTGACCGATGGCATGGGTTATGTTGACTTTGAGGGCCCCTGTGGTTTGTGCCTCATTCGCATAGACTAGCGACTTCAGAGAACCCCACAAGAAAACGTCGAACGGGGTCGAAGAAAAAGTCTGACTGGGTCAAATCGTACTATCTCGGTGACCAATTCACATCACCTCCACGTGAAATGATCACGCCCTCGAATCGATCGTGCAGAATTTCCAACGTGTCATGAGCTGTGAGGCAAGTAGCGCTGCTGTCCTGTTGAAACCACATGTCGTTGATGTCCATATCGTCCAATTCAGGCCAAGAGAATTATTTTGAAGCTCCACAGGCACAATTGGTTAGCGCACGGTACTTATAACCAACTGAAACTTAGGCCAAAAAAAGTTGGTAATCATGGACATACCTCGCCGCTCGCCGTTGATGGTGATTGTCTGGCCAACATCGATGTACCGATGACGCCGCCAGCCCAAAATCCACACCAAAGAGTAGTTTTTTCGGGATGCATCGGACGCTCTTGAATCTCATGCGGAATGGTATTGTCCTAAATTCGACAATTTTCTTTGTTAACGTACCATTTATCCAGAAATGGGCCTTATCGCTGAAGATGATTTTTCGATGAATCTTCAGAAAATTTGGGTAAGTTTCCAACTTCCCACTGCTCCAGAGTCTATTCAGCAAACACACGTCGTTGTCTATGGTCGTTTGTCTTCCACCTCTGGGTCAGTTGAATTTTGTACGGGTGCAGGCCCAAGATGGGACTTAGGGACGGTTTTCTCCTCCTTCTCGAACCAGGAGATTCGAATGCCAAGACTCTCTTTTTTTTCGGAGGATTTTTGGAAACACTACTGGAGCACTCAGACTCAAAATTGGTCCATTGTACTGCCAGGTAGCAACCTACTCCAGTGCCGTTAATTTGATCCCAACGTCAAATAGTGACTGGACCAGATTCGATTTCACTGGGATTCGAACCTGGGACCCCTCGAACTTGGGGCAGGTACTTAACCAACTGCACCATCCAGTCGTACTCTCTTAGCCGGAGTATTGTTGTTCATGCGCTCAATGTGGCCGAGCCAGTTAAGGCAACGGATATTGACCTGTCGGACTATATCCACGTCTTTACCAGTAAGCTCAGCACCAAAAGGGACAGAGCAATGAATCCATGGCCCACAGACTGAGCAGTAACACGGTACAATGATACACAGACGGATAAAGAACTGATGAAGGAATTGGAGCAGGAGTATTTGGATCCAGGACAAAATACTTTGAATCCATGGGCAATTGTACCAGCATCTTTCAAGCGGATGCGTTCAGATCAATCTTGATAGGAACTATACCAACCGCGACATAGCAATAATGTCAAACAGTCGAGCCCCTATTATGGCACTAGAGTCCTGCATCATCAACTTCAAGCTTGTATGGGAATGCCTGCAGAAGCTGAAAAAGTTGAGTAGGAGAAACCGAGTAAAACTCTGCTGGATACCCGGCCATACGGGAATAGAAGGCAATGAAATGGTCGACTCCCTGGCAAGGATAGGAGCATCAGAACCCTTCATAGGCCCTGAACCATTCTGCGCTGTAGAGACCATCTCTTCAGAGAAGAATTCAGGGAACTGGAAAGAAGGAACCGGATTGAAACTTGGAACAACGCTCGTGGAATGAAGCAGGCCAAGAAACTTCGAGGGAAATATAACCGAAAGAGGTTCGAGGCATGCATCAAAATGAACAAGAACAACCTCCTTATCCTAACAGTCTTCTTAACGGGGCACTGTGGATTCAAGGAGCATCTAAGGAAACTAGGGAAAAAGGTCTCTGCAGATTTTGTGGAGAATTAAATGAAATTCTCGAACATATACTGGGATTTTGTGAGGCACTAGCCCACAAAAGAAAAAAAAGTCTGGGCAAGCACCTACTATCAGAAGAAGAAATGCAATCACTAGAACCATCTCTCATAATCAGATTCCTGAAGGAAACGGGCTTTGAGAGTATACTCTAGAACAGATTTCTTCACCTATGCGCAATAGGAGTCTATTACCCTCAATACAACTCTGAAAAGAACTGTATTTGAGGGGAACTCATAATTGTGCTAAGGTATTGAAAGGGGGCACAATAGATCTTAAAGGTCGCGGTGCAATAAACCCTTAACCATATACACGTCTTTGCTTACCTTAACCTAATCAGATAGACCGCAATTTTATAGTGTAAGTAAGATTGGTCATAAGATGACTGGATGGCGCAGTTGGCTAAGTGCCTGCCCCAAGTTAAGAGGGTCCCAAGTTTTTTTGGAGGATTTTAGAACTCTGCGTGTGATCTCCATGATTTCCGTTGGTGGCGATCGGTGGAGACGATTCAACTACCAGCTAACTGTTTGGATTGTACAGCGACATAAGTCTGATCAGTCGTCTACGTCTACGTATCCGACGCCTTCTCCTTACAACTTCGGTCTAAAACCGCAGAGTTTGACGGTGGATTTTTCCTTCGCAGCCAACAAAACCTCTTCTTTTTTTTCGGAGGATTTTTGAACGATTCTGGAGCACTCAGACTCAAAACTGGTCCATTGTACTGCCAGGTAGCAACCTACTCCAGTGCCGTTAATTTGATCCCAACGGCAAATGGTGACTGGACCGATTTCGGAATCGAACCTGGGACCCCTCGAACTTGGGGCAGGCACCTAACCAACTGCGCCATCCAGTCGTGTAACGGCGCTATCACAGTTATATCCCCCGGCCCAGATCCGACAGCGAAGTTCTTCGTGCGATCTTCGGTCTTGGTTGCTTTGATGACGATTTGAGGAGAAGACTCAACCGCCAACAAATTGTATGGTACAGCGACAAGTCTTGCCAGCGTCTATTGATACAACGCCCTAGATGACCACACCATGTAAAGCACATGGACACATCAGCTGTGGGTCGACGAATTTTCAGCTTTAAGCCAACAACGCAACAGAGGAGCCCACGACTTGTGTGCGCCACCTTGTTTGTAGATGTCCTCTGTTGCGTCGTCCCACAAGCTGAGAGTCGAAAACTCTTCGTCGGAGCTAAGTTGTCCATACGCTCTACATGGCCTAGCCGTCTTAGGCGGTGGATCCGTAGACGCCTGGCTGGGCTCATGTCGCTGTATAGCTCATACAGTTAATGGTTGAACCTTCTCCTTCAAATGCCATCAACGCAAACTGAACCAAGGCAACTACACGCCGTAGTGAGGTACTAGACTTGTAAAAAGAGAAAGCTTATGGCTTATTTAATACTTACTTTGAAAATCAAATTATTCCTCAAGTTGGAGGAAATTCTCCCAATAAACCTCTTAAACTGCTAAAAGTGCCCGTCTAGCGACTTGACTTGAAGTGACTGCTCCAACAAATGCAAATGAAATCTGGTTGCCTTACCTCTATACACCACTGAATCGTCGGGTCTACTTGGTACAATCAAATCCCCTCTGTCAAATGAACATTCCAGATTAACTAGCGCACGACATTCCTCCGATGAGTCAAGGCATGCCCCAGTGAAGAAGGAATGGGAAAATTTCACCTGTTCCCCCGGACAGACAGACGATCAAACAACAAACCCGACACCGAATGTCCGCCGCCGTGCGCCCTAAACATCCTCATTGACATCATTCCGCACCTACCGCATCATTAAACCCTCGCCTCCATCAACCCAACAAAGGACGGTCCCAGATCAATTTTCTTACAAAATTTATGATCAGATAAATGCAGAGCGATCGATTAGAATCGTCCCCCTGGCCGACAGGTGAACTCACCTGATCGCACACATTCATAAATAAGGACACTAACAGTCTCCTGCGAGTCGTTGCTGTCAAAACTCAATCGATGTCAAGCAGAACGTCGACATCAGCTAAAATCAAATTTCTTCATTTCACTCCTCCTCCGATGCTGGCGATGGTCGCTTTGTCCTTTCTTCGGATTTAGTCGGTCGATTGGAACTGGAACTGGATAAGGATCGCAAGGAGGAGCCATCGAAAGAGGTAACCCAAATCGAAGTCAATTTCGTTTGTTATCGGCCGAGGCCCATCTACGACGGTACCAATAATTGCGGTTGCGTCTCAATCCAATCGAACACACACACCCAAGCCGAAGGAGGCCCAGGAGCCGAGGTGGTAGCCGATGTATACCCTTTTGCTGTGGAGTCCCTTCGATTCCATAAAAAACAACGGCTCCGAGGATACACCACATATCCTTTTTGTGTGTCCTTTGTGCTCGTTTTTCGATTTAGTTGTTTGCAGTGTTAATGGGGGAAAGTTTTGTGCTGTGTCTGCGCTCGCGAGAGCAAGGACATAAAGGATAAATTGATATTATCCCTTTTTTGTGTCGCATGAGTGCCTGTTGTGCGTGTGTTCGATGCGATGGGATGGTCCTGATTGTGCCAAATCCTTCCTCTATTTTGCGACAATTTGCTGTTAGGCCGTTTTTTGTGTGTTTGATCACTTCAAGTGGGTCCTTCGCTGCCAATGGGAGACATGACAAAAATGCTTATTTATTGCACTTCGAACTCGGTCGACGGTTGCGGTCGTGGGGTGGCGGAGGACATCATCAGCAGAGGCTGAGCCGGGGGCCGAGGGTTTATGGAGTAGAAAATTTAATGTCTCCTGGCTGGTTGCATTGTGGAAAGGATTCTCTCCTGCCGATGATTCAGGATCGGGGCATGTCTGCGGTATGTGGCACGTTGATTCTGCAATTACGTGTTGAGTAGTGGAAGTCATGCCGTGCTTTTTATCGCTTCCAATTCGCCACTAAGGACACACAGGCGGCTCGGAAAGGATCTCAGTTCGTTTTTTATTGCCCCCTCGATGGCATTAACGGCTGATTAATTGGTTGGGATTTTTATAGCGGTCTCATAATTTTATTGTTGATTGATTTTAGTTGCGTTGCGCCTCGCCTGGGCGGGAGTGCAGACGCTAGTTCTGTGTCCTATTTTTTGATTAATCGGTCGTCCTTTTTAATGGATTATTAGAGTTTTAAGGATGTCATTGGCTCGCTCCCTGTGCCGCTGATGGCAATTAAAATTGCCCGTTAATTAGTTAAATGGCTTCGGGATAATGTGTTTGAGTTAAATTTCTGGGTTGTTCCATCGAGTGGGGGGAGTTGTGTGTTCCGAGGATTTGATGGATGCGTCGCAACTGGATACGGCTGATTGCGTAACACTTAATTTCTTGTTTTTTTTTTCTTTTTGATTCTCAGTCATTTATGGTGTGAGATACTTTGCTGGCCGGTGCGGTGGAGAGGGTGAATGTGATTGACTCTAATTTGCCTTTTAGGGCATTATCGCACATGTTGTCATGCACCTCTCATTACTGTCATTCGTTGTAATTGTTTGGCTTAACAGCTAATTGACATCAGGTCCATGTGACACAGAGTGACTTACGGGAGGTGGCTTTAGGGCATTGACCTCAATTATATCAATGGAATGTAAACGGCTTACAAAACTCAATTTACCCTGATAAAAGGATCTTGAGATGAGCAGGTAGGGCACATCCCCCAACTCGTCTGTAAGATATGCTCGGAGGAAAGCACGCCCGATGAGTGCAATCTCAGTAACCTTTGCCCGATCCATAAGAAAGGAGACCCCTTTGACTGCGGCAACTATCGATAAGTCTCTTCAACATTGCCTACAAGATCTTTTCTGCCGCTCTGTGTGAACGCCCGAAACATTTCGTCATCAATATGATAGGTCCTGATAGTCCTGGTTTCAAGCCAAGCAAGTTCACAGTAGACCAAATCTTCACACTCTGCCAGATCCTGGAAAAGATCCAAGAAATGGAGATCGACACTTACCACCTATTCGTCGACGTTGATCATCCTAATCCTGCTCTATGTTGCAGAGACATGGGCGTTATAAAAAGCGGATGAAGAAGCTCTTGGTCTGTTCAAAAGAAAAGCTCTAAGTGCGATTTTTGGTCCTGTTTCCGTTTCTTTTTGTTTTTTTTTCGGAGGATTTTTGAAACACTTCTCGAACACTCAGACTCAAAACTGGTCCATTGTACTGCCAGGTAGGAACCTACTCCAGTGCTATTAATTATTAACTATTAAATAATATTAATAAATGGTGACTGGACCAGATTCGATTTCACTGAGATTCGAACCTGGGACCCCCCGAACAAGGAGCAGTTCTTACTTTTACTTAACCAACTGCGCCATCCAGTCGTTTTGTTTCCGTTTCGCCCTCGTTTTAGATGGCGCACACAAGTTGAGAAGGGCCTCCACCAACTTGGTGTGCGGAATTGGAGGCAGCTAGCGAGAGACCGTACTAACTGGAGAGGTTTGTTAGTTGAGGCCCAGGTCCATCTCGCCACACAAAGAAAAAGATGATGTCTCTTAGCGTTAAGACAGATTTTTGTTGTGATCACCGGTAATATACTGGCCTCTGGAGAATGACTTTTTTTGTGATCACCAGTGATACGCCGGCAGACAGTTTGTTAAAGCAGAACTCTGCGTGTGATTTCTGGTTATGTTTCCATTGATGGCGATCGGTGGAGACGATTCAACTACCAACTTACCAACTAACTGTTTGGATTGTACAGCGACATGAGTCTGATCAGTCGTCTACGTCTACATATCCGACGCCTACTACTTACAACTTCGGTCTAAAACCGCAGAGTTTGACGGTGGATTTTTCCTTCGCAGCCACCAAAACCTTTTTTTTTTCTTCGGAGGATTTTTGAAACACTTCTGGAGCACTTAGATTCAAAACTGGTCCAACTGCAACTGCAACCTACTCCAGTGCCGTTAATTTGATCCTAACGGCAAATGGTGACTGGACCAGAGATTTCACTGGGATTCAAACCTGGGATCGGTCTAACTTGGGACAGGCACTTAACCAACTGCGCCATCCAGTCGTATTACCAAAACCTTAAATGCTGCTTTTTAGCATGTTCAACATTGCGGATTGAAACCATTTTGCTGAAACGGAGACACAACACGATCATAGTTGAGCCGCCTATTCACAGTTGAGTGGTCAAAGTGGAATATCAGCGGTATCCCTTTTCTGTCCTGTATCAGGCCAATTCAATTTAAGAAGATGAACGCCTGTCGGGGGATATAGCCATTGCGCCGTAGGCTCTAGTGGTACAGAGGGTTTATGTTAAATGACCCTGAATTCAGATTGTTAATCGAGTTCATAGCTTTTGCCGTATGCCTTCGAATCAACTTTATCAAGAAACGATCCACTCTTATGATGATCGACCTCTCGAAGAACCGAATCTTCACTCGCTCCCACTTCGAAACGCACGGGAAAGCCATAAGCAGGCACCGGCAGAATAAGGCCAAGAAGCAGACCACCTTTACCCCCGCATCGAGTCTCTTAGTAAAAGCAAAAGCTCTACGGGCTCTGGCCAGACCAACATTTGTTAAAATACAAATACTGATCTAACCAAATCCTCAGGTATTTTGCTACATTTCGGTTGGCAAGTGGATGCCCGTGTGACCCAACAACTGAAACTTTGCCCCAATTCCTTTTTTGTATCCACCGAATCCCCGAGCAATGGCGTACTAAAAATAATAGTTTCTGACTTCTGGTAGTTGGTAATCAACTTCCACAAAATCTCTGAATCAGTTCGAAGTCATGCTGCAAGGGGGTGACAATATCCTCGATCTATAAACCTGACCTGTATGCATCCAAGTCATCTGCGTAAGCAGTTGCATAACAAAGTTAACTTACTAGATTATTTGTGAAAATATTGAACAAGACAAGCAAATTAACAGCACCCTGTTGAACAAACAAAACAAAACATTACAATCGACAGCCACAATTTTGAGGTAGTGAAGAAGTTTGTCTACCTCGGGGCAAACGTGAACTCCACGAACGACATCACAGTGGAGACCCGACGTAGAATCGCGCTTGCCAACCGATGCTACTTCGGTTTGTCAAAAGAACTGGGCTCAAAACTCCTGACTCGAAGGACCAAAATAATGCTCTACAAAACTCTTATTCTGCCAGTCCTGCTATATGGAGCCGAAAGCTGGACACTAAGCAGAACTGCGGGGCTGATTCTTGGTGCCTTCGAAAGAAAAATTCTACGTCGGATATATTGTCCCGTAGAATTTTGGAGAATGGAGGAGAAGACACAACCGTGAACTCTATGAGCTGTACCAGGATGTGGATGTAGTCTGGAAGGCAAAAATCCGTCGAAATCAGTGGCTCGTCCACATCGAGCGCATGGACAACAACCCTCCAGCTAAGAGGGTCTTCGAATCCGAGCCCCCTGGTTCGCGAAGGAGAGAAAGACCGAACCTCCGGTACAAAGACCAAGTCATCGCAGACGTAAGACAGCTTAGTCTTGATGACTGGAAGCAGCGTGCCCAGGACCGTCAACGACGGAAGGCAGTGATAGCTCAGGCTCATACCTTCCATGGCTCGTAGGCCTGTTAAGTAAGTAAGTGAGTTGGAAACACCTTAGCTGCCTCAAAATTATAGCTTTTTTTTTCTCGACAGAATATGCGTTCTCTTCTCGTCATTTAACGCAAGACCAGCTTGTGTTGCCTGTTCTTCAATCGCCGCGAATGTTTCTCTCTCTTGGCTTCTTGGCTCGCTTGGAATGCGCGACAATGTGAATGTCATCTGCGTAACCTAACAGATGGACCGATTTATAGAAGATAGTGGCTTCAGTTTTTACACCAGCCCGCCGTACTGTCGTTTCCAGAACTAGATTGAAGAAGGCACATGAGAGTGGTGCAGGTTTTAAACGGTTCGGAAGTTATCTTATCCTATTACACGCGTAATTGCATGCTGGCGCGACACAATCGGATCAATTTTCCTGCGGTCCCGAAATTTGCCATCGCACTGAATTGTTCATTGCAAAGAATGCTGCAGCCAGCGGCTTTAAAATCCTTGAAGATTTAGTGCGTATCGATTTGAAAGTCGCTGGTCTTTTTCATGATTTGACGGAATGTGGAAATTTGGTCTATAGCTGACTTGCCAGGCTGAAACCCGTAATGGTACGTGGCGATAAGTGCGAGGCAAAAGGGCTTTGAACGTTCACAGAGTACGCTGGATAGGATCTTGTGGGCGACATTAACCAGGGATATACTCGTACTTCTGAAGTTCTTACATGAGGTAAGATCGCCCTTGGTGTGTGTACGGCTGATGTTGTAGTCGTCGGGTGCACTTTCGCCCAAAATTCTACAGACAATTTGGTGCATGCCAGACAAGAACAGCGCCGCTAGCCTTAAGGCGCTCTGCGGCTTTGTCATTCCTTAGCTTTTTGATATCTATTCCGAATTCTTCAATACTGGGTGGGGGAACTACTTCCTTCAATGAAGTTCATTCACTGGAGAAGTGATTTCTTTAAACGAGGATTGCAACACTCAAAATCAACACTGATTTTGATTTCTTAAATGACTTTCGTCTTCGACTCTCTTGCTGAAACAGAAGCATTCATACAAGTGCCCGTTAAAAACAGTAAGCTTTAAAAAGCCACTTATTTTTTTGTGAACTTAAATTCTCTCATTTTTTTTCTCCAATGCCAGTTCATCGATTGGATTCTATTAAAACAAAAAATTGTTGAACATCTCCTCAGATTTGAAAAATACGTCCTATCAGCACGCCAAACCTGTTTGGGAGCAGGTGCACTTGAAGGACTTCTCAAAATCCACCTCCAAAGGCGTGCTTCTCTCAAACCTTCCACCATGGCCGGCATTTCAAAACTGCATTACACCAATTATTGATTCATACAGCAATTACGCCTTCAGATCTGAAAGAAAAAGGATCAAAAGCAGGGCACTCCGCAGGTCTCTTTGCAGCGAAAAAGAAGAAAAAAAACTGCAAATTAAAGTGTCACCCTCATGTCAGAGTGCGTAAGCCCTAAATTAGGTGCGTAAACATACGTAAGCGAGTTTCGTCTAGCTCTACATCTCGACGGCATACGCCTCTCCACCAGACAAAAAATTGAAAGAATCCTTAAGCCGTTTTCAATTATCCCTTTTTGGAATTTCCCTCGCACGGTATTTCTTTGTCGGTTGGACGGCTTCGCCCGTTGTTGTTGGCAGCTATGGTGCAGGGACCACTTCAGAACACTGATGCGGGGCAAATTGCGAAACACCCAGGCGCCAAACATCAAGGTGAAGTGTGAGGCTGAAGAGGTCTTGAAGGCGAAATGAAATGAAAAATGTTTATGAAAACAATAAACGATGTACGACCGCACTGCACATTCGCATAGAACAAAAGGAGCTGAGGTGAGTCCTCGAGAGAACAATGGGGGAGAAAAACATATGACGCTGTTACAAATCCTTTAATGTTATATCCTTTTCATTCGTCGCTCAGAGTTGCCGTGATAAGGCTTTGTTTGGACAGTGTAAGTGTATCTGTAATGACGGCGGGGTGATGGTCATGTAATCAATTTGATTTCTCAGCAAAAGGTGGTGTCCTTTTAAGGGTTTCTGAAGTTCTTAAGAATTTTCCTAAATAAAGACTAAAACGCAGTCAAACGAATTTGGGATCTGATACTAAATGAAGGGATGCCAGGGTGTCTTTAACAGACCAGCCGTCAGAGTGGAAGAGTGTCCGAGAATGACCAAATGTGTCATTTGTTTTCTCCAAAACTTCGGGGATGATTACTACCGCATCACATTATTTTGCCGCTGCTCTTCGATGTGTCAGGCTGATCACGCATATCAAAATTTAGTCTTAATTTACGTCTTTAGTCTGATTGCATTCAAGACTTTCAACGCAGCGGCGCTATTTTGCATAAATTTGGTGGAGTGAATGTGAAGTTTTTGTGGACTTAATGTCATTCTTTTACAATTAATCGCTCTATGGAGCAGAGCAGAGATTTAAAAAAAAATCTTATTCCGTTTGTTGCTTCTAGATAAGATGTTAGGTAACTACTATCCAATCAATCTCGGAATTGAAAAGTCTCTGTGGCTTTTGCTCATCAGCTACTTCCTAGCAAAGAAATAGACTGAAAATTTGGTGATGCCAGAATTCACAGAACAGCGAATAGTGGCACACCGCAAGGTGGTGTACTATCTCCTCTTCTTTGTAGTAAACGGACTGTTGTTAATATTAAAAGCGGCTGAATTCAAAGTGGTTGCTTATGCAGACGAGGTTGTAGTAGCAGTTTATCTTTTCGCTTGGGGAAATTGTGCAAAATGCTCTCCTTAAACTTGCCACAGGGGCTAAAGCATATCCAGAAAATACAGAAAAAATTACCTCATACTCTTTACAATAATAATAATACAATAATAATGGCGGCGCTACAGTCCGAGGTGGACCTGGGCCTAGCTTCTGAGCAACCACTCGTGTTGTGCGTGCTTTTGTTCACTCACGAGTGGAGGGGACTTACAGTTTAGTGCCGACTCCGAACGGCGAGATTGAGAAGCTTTTTTTCTAGACAGTTATACTCTTTGAGCATTGTCAGTGACTCGAAAGAGGTGGAGCCATGAAAAAATGTTAGATGTTTTTTCGAGATTTGAACCTTGGTCCTCGAGCGTAAGAGTCGACGCACCTACCCACTACGCCACAGCGCCGTTTTCTTTACAAAGAAATATGCAATTCTTTTTAATTTTTTGAAGCTGTCACCCACAATGACAGCAACATTTTTGGGTCTCATTATTGATCATAAATTAAGCTGAAAGCCCAGCATCATGAAGCAGGTTAGGCAAGCCAATACGGCACTATGCTGCTGCCATAATATTGCCACGCAACGTGTACTGGCTATTCAGAGGCAACAATCTAAGTCGCACTATAGCGGACAGGCCTGATAAAGCAACCTTCTTAACAGTGTGCATAGATCGACAGGCATAAACGCACCAGCACAGCAAGTAAGTAAGCAAGAGAGAACAAACACCCAAAAAATTAAAAAGGAAAAAGTTACTCCAAGGAGTAATCGACTATTGAATAAAAACACCGAAACCAGAAACATTTCGAAGACGGACATCAGTATAGTCAGCCAATTACGTCAAAGGAATTGGTTGTCGAGAAGACGATACCTCATCTTTGACACTCTGCCCGACTTATAAGAAGTCGTTCGTTAGTTAAAACTTAGTTCGAATACTTAAAAGTTCACGAAAAAAGTTTCAATTATTCCATTGAATGTACTCAAACTAAATGATAAACATTTGAATTAAACTCAAACAAGAAAAGATGTGGCACATCACCTAAATTTCCATCCAGTTATTAACCAGACCTTTGGTTCTACTGTTTAATCTCCCATTCCCCTTTCTTTTCCTTCCTTCTTTTTATAGCCAAGGTAAGAACACATCCGTGTCGAGAGTGCAACAGAGTCGAGGAAATCACGGTTTGTCGTCGATAAGATACACTCGCAATCGGCCGCTAGGAACTTTGCCGATCGATTCTGTCTGAAACTCTCCAAAAATTCGACGCCACCTGCATAAACAAAAGACAAAGAATGGAAACGTTATCAAAAAGCCGTCAGAAAAGCTGTCACTGATGGGCTTGGTTTTACGACACAACCTAGAAAAAAAACCTGGTTTGACGACTACTGCAGGCAGACACATGCAACAAAGCAAGAAGCCTATCAGGCAACGCTGCATCGAACTACGAGAGCTGTTGTTGAGCTCTACGAACAGAAGAAAAAGAAGAAGAAAAAGCTTCTCAAGAAGAAAAAGAAAGAGCACGAGTGCACATGCTACGACAGTTTTACCAAAGAGTGAAACTTTTATTGAATGGATATGAAACTTGGGTAATGACCGAAAAAATAAGATCGCGAATACAAGATGAATCACGAGATGAGATTTCTTCGTGCTGTTGTGAGAATCTCAGTTCAGACAAACTATTAAAAAAAAAATTGCTCACGGCTCTACCGCTTTCGAGTCACTGACAATGCTCAAAGAGTATAACTGTCTAGAAAAAGCTTCTTAATCTTGCCGTACGGGGTCGGCATTAAACTGTAGGTCCCCTCCACTCGTGAGAGAACAATAGCACGCACAACACGAGTGGTTGCTGAGAAGCTAGACTCAGGTCCACCTCGGACTGTAGCGCCGCCATTATTATTATTATTATTAGACAGAATATTTCTCTCAACATGGACGATGACAGACGAGGATTTCGTCCCCCCGACCTAGACGAAATTAAGATAGCAATATCGAGACTGAAATCTCGATGCTATGTCAGCATCGTCGCCCAATCCACAAGAAAGCAGACACCTTTAGCTACGCCAACTCTCGAGGAATTAGTCTCCTTAACATCGCGTATAAGATCTTTTCTGCCATCAATGTCGGTAACGAAATCACCAAGACTCTTCAGTGTTAAA
This sequence comes from Myathropa florea, assembly GCA_930367185.1. Lineage (NCBI taxonomy): Eukaryota > Metazoa > Arthropoda > Insecta > Diptera > Syrphidae > Myathropa > Myathropa florea. The sequence continues at coordinate 114,114,947 of OV884002.1, read as the reverse complement.
AAAGGGCTTCGACAAGCCGACGCGCTGACATGTGACATATGACATGAAAACTCACTGGTCAACACTAGAGTTCCGTAGAAATGCAAGCATATGCGGATGACATTAACGTGATTGGTCGATCTCAGCGAGCCGTCAATGAAGCGTTTTGTGGCCAGAAGCGGCTAAAATGGGTCTGGCGGTAAATGAATTATAAGATGCAATCGAGAAAGGATGCACAACATCGACGACTTAGCCAGAACATCACCAAATGCAACTATAACTTTGAGGTGGTGGTACCTCGGCTATGCGTAGTATTTGGACAACATGGCGCACACGAGGGGGACCTCAGCCAGCTTGCGAAACTGGTGACAGCTGGCGAGAGATAGTGCTAGGTCCACGAACTGTAGCGCCCTAAGAAGAAAAATCTCTTATCCCCCAGGCATACTTTACATGAAGCGCCACAATCCATAACCCCACAACCCACAGGTCGTGTGTCCTAGGGACTACTTGTCATTTTATGATATAACATGCAAACGTTCTCAAAATCTTCAGTTCGTTGACTCCTACCAGCAGATCTTGAGGCAGGGACTATCGCCAAAGACGATAGCTGCCTTCTTCATGAAATGAGCCTTGTTAAAATCACCAACAGTCAAGGAGATTATAAGAGACTACCACCAACAGCAGCAAAAAAAACGTACCCTCTTGGCGGTAAAACTAATTAGAACCACGAGACACCTTTCTTGGATTACTCTGCGGTTTAAAGCGATTCCTTTCACTTTCCCAAGGAACTATCGTTAATTGCCACAGCTGCATGCAGCCATTCAATGAATTAACGATTGAATCCACGTCATCTGTAATTTCCTCGTGCCACTCTTAATAATACCCTTCGCACTCACATCCCCGGAGGATCAATTCAGACCCGCCCCCTCAGTTTCTCCTCCTTTCACTATCGCGTCTCGAATTCTCTGAGTCGTCATAGCCCACATCCGTGATGGAAGCACGAGTCAAGATACGAGTACTTTCTCTTCCTGCTTTCGCTTTCCTTTACTTTTTTCGTTTTCGTTTTCTATTTCTTGAATTTCCTTCTTGTTTTTTAACAGCAAACAAATCAAGGATACAACATGTAATCCAAGTCGATGTTGGTCCTTCGTTTCTTCCTGGCAAACAGAGAGGAGAAAAAACATATCGAACCGATTGATTGCACTTACGCCCCCAAGTCAGCACAAGGAGCCCCGCTCCTGACATCAGATCGAATGTATGTGCCCAAACTCTGCTGGTATTCGGGATATCGAAGGATAAACATAAAGGATTCGATTTCGCAAAAGCAAAACAACAACTGTTCGCTTGTGCTTGACAAATGTAATCATGTCCTCCACGAAATATGATATATTTCCAAAATTTGATTCAAAACAAAAACAGGACTACACACACACACACACACACACACACACACACACACACACACCCGTAATGACGGAGGTGTATTTGCCAAGGAAATGGGAAAGAACATAATATGAGGATAATTGAGTTAAGCGATATTTTTTATTTGTTTGTGTTCAAAGGATGCCAATGCTTGGGTGGATGAACTGCGACTGGCTTAGGCTATGTATTGTCCTTGGCAACGGGTTTCAAACCCCATTAGGGAATCAGAGAATCCAAACGGTTGGTTGGTTTGCAAAAAGAAATATCAAGAAAAACAACAACAAAATTGACAAGAAGAAGCTCGGGAGGAATACCAAGGTTCCATACGGCATTTCTCAGTCTCCATTGGAAACTCCTCAATTTTCTAATTCACTGGACATCCGTGGTGATTCTCCCCCCCGCTGTGCTGCGTCCTGCGTTGTTGCTTATTTATTTTGCTTTCCTATGAAATTTGAAAAAAAAAAGAAAAGAATCAACGATGGATTTCGTTGTCAAAAACAGGCACAGGGAATCAAAAGTTTCAAGAGTGTGGGACAATGCCAAGTTGTAGGTGGTGTGAGCCTATTTTCGTTGTTGCTGCTGCTGGTGCACCCTCCCCGCCCACCCGCAACCGAAGGGAAGGAAAACAAGAGTGAGAGCGATTTGAAGAAGTTCCTTCGATTTTGGTGAAGTGAAGACAACACACACAGAAAAGGAAAAAAAAACTTGGACTCAAGTTTCTTCTTTCATTTCGATAAGTAGTCCTTTTTTCCTCAATGAGACTGCTGGTTGTTTGGCAGAGATCCTTCCGTGCTTTCTTGATTCTTTTCTTCTGTTTTCATGTTTTTTTTTTTGCTCTCCGTTCAGTTGCCATGACAGTCGGGAAAATGAAGAAAAACAGAATTGTCCATCGAGAGTGATAGGAACACTTCGGGATGTCCTTTACTCGTCCATTTCAAGGGCTTTAAACCAATTCACAGTGCGTCTCATAAGAGACCAATCACTATTCCACTTCTTTCGTTTTTTTTTCGATTTTGTGAAGGAAACGGTTTTATTTCTCTTGAATGACAACGACTTTTTTCCTGGGAGAGGCGTTGTTAGGTGATTTTGTAAATTGTTGGATGATCCCAAGGTTGCCAAAGGCTGAGAAGTGGGGTACATCTCTGACAAAGGAAGTTTTTCTTAAATTGTCGAATTAATCCGCAGCAGCAAGCAACAAATTACTTGGTTAAGATTACTGCAAAAATGACATAAAGGTAAACAATTAGCAACTTTTTGAACTTTAGAGAGTCGCTAAAAACGACCAAGACGTGTTTCTGAAACAAAAAAATGTATCTGATCATTTTATTTGAATGCTAGACCAGAAGAAGAGCAAATTATTTCCAGAGGGGTTTAAAACTCGACTTCAACTAAAGAGTCACTTCACAACCTCTCGCTGGCTATCTTCAGTGCTGCAGAGCAAGTTAGTTTAGGACTCTTCTTTTCGGATAGAAACTTTAAACTTTTACGAATTTGTGACATAAAATCAAAAGGAAGGAGAAAAGTGATTCACAAAAGTGATTTAGTCTCATTCCCCCTGTTGATTGTTAGTCTCTAGGAAAACGGAAATTAACCTTGGTGCTAATTGATCCAGAACCACTTAGGTATTCAAACAGTACCTAATCAACAAATGGACGGATGTAGATAGACAAAGATAAAAGTAAGAATGTCTGCAGGGGATAGCCAACAAAAAGCTCTAAAGATGTCCACCAAAATGGATGGTGGTGCTTTCTAAAAGTCATGAGAACTTCAAATATCATCTCAAGACAATAGTCCTTCGTGAATATAATACTTGCAAACTATGACTGGTGTGGAGGAAATGAGATAACACCAATATTATGACAATATCCGGTATTGGCCAGTAGAACAAGAGATTCTGGTTAATATCTGGATGGAAACTTAGGTGATGTGCCAGAGCTCCCTTAAGCCGATACTGGTGTTAACAAAAAAAAGGGAAAGGGAAATCAGGCTCTGATAAAAAAAATGAGCAATTGGCAGGTTTGTTCTACGATCCCCTTCTGCGCAGAAAAATAGCTTACTGATTTTATGAAAACTTTTAACCTCAATGTCAACACTAAACTGGCGCAAAAATTTAACCCAAGTCGTTATTGTTTTGATGAATTCGGAACGAGGGTCTAACAACTCTAGATTCTTGCATCTAAGTCCCAGCAGACATTGAAACTACATTTGATGTATTTTACATTTTCAAAGAAGTATTGTCAGAGTCTACAAAGAGCTATCAAGTGAGAGACTATCCGGCCTATGCCTACGTCGAACATAAACGCCAACGATATGTGGTTGCACTGCCGATCGGCCGTCAAAGAGGTGGTTGAAACCACTTTTGGCTACCACCCCTGACAAGAAACCTGCTGTATGATAGCCATTGTGAGCAAAAGAAACGTGCGTACCAAAAGGCGCTGCAACGAAAAACTATAGGAATAACGGACTAGAAGACGGTAGTAGAAAAAGCTTCTACGTCTGAAGAAAAAGTCTCTCGCAACCTCTCTGCTCAAGGATATTGAAGAGTCTAGGGACAAGCAAAAAATACTTACCTTTTATAAAAAAAAAGCTAAAAGACTGGCCAAAGGACTTAGGAAAGGCACCCAGGCTTTTCAAAATTGTGAGGGTAACCTAGTTACTGATCTGCTGGGAATATTGAATGTGTTTAAGCAACATTTCCAACAGTTGCTTAGCGGGCCGGACCAGGAGAGAGTGATAGGGAATGAAGAATCCCACCTCCAGTCGATGAAGTAGTCACCCTACCCAGCTTTGAAGAAGTCGGCACAGCCATTAAAAAGCTGAAGAACAACAAAGCCACAGGCTCAGATGGCTTACCATCAGAGCTCTTCAAGGCCGGTGGCAATGTTCTGATAGGGAGCATGCACCAGATCATTTGTAGAATTTGGGGAGACGAAAGCATGCCCGACGAATGGAATATCAGCTCTATATGCCCCATCCCCATTCACAAAAAAGGCGATACTACCTCTTGCAACAACTGTAGATGTTTATCCCTACTCAGCGTCGCCTACAAGATCCTGTTCAGCGTACTGTGTAAATGTCTAAGGCCGTTTTGCGCCGCACCAATCGGCACGAAACAGTGCGGCTTCCGGCCCGGCAAATCGACTATAGACCAGTTCTTCACACTAAGGCAAATCAGCGAGTTTGAAATCAATACGCACCATCTTTTTATCGATTTTAAGACCGCATACGACAGCATTCGTCGCAAGTAACTATTCGAAGCGATGGCCGAATTCGGGATCCCGGGAAAACTGATCCGGTTGTGTCGCACCACGCTAACAGATACGCGATGCACCGTGCAGTTCGGCTCGATGACCTCCGAGCCATTTGAAACCTGCACCGAATTTCGGCAAGGAGATGCGCTGTAGGTAGTGAAGGAGTTTGTCTACCTCGGGGCAAACGTGAACTCCACGAACGACATCACAGTGGAGATCCGACGTAGAATCGCCCTTGCCAACCGATGCTACTTCGGCTTGTCAAAACAACTGGGCTCAAAACTCCTGACTCGAAGGACCAAAATCATGCTCTACAAAACTCTTAATCTGGCAGCAGTTATATGGAGCCGAAAGCTGGACACTAAGCAGAACTGCAGAGCTTATTCTTGGTGCATTCGAAAGAAAAATTCTACGTCGGATATATGGTCCCGTCTGCGAGGAAGGCGAATGGAGGAGAAGACACAACCGCGAACTCTATGAGCTGTACCAGGATGTGGATGTAGTCCGGAAGGCAAAAATCCGTCGACTGCACTGGCTCGGCCACATCGAGCGCATGGACAACAACGCTCCAGCTAAGAGGGTCCTCGAATCCGAGCCTCCTGGTTCGAGAAGGAGAGGAAGACCGGTCCTCCGGTACAAACACCAAGTCATCGCAGGCGTAAGACAGCTTGGTCTTGACGAATGGAGGCAGCATGCCCAGGACCATCAACGATGAAAGGCAGCGATAGCTCAGGCTCAGACCCTCCATGGGTCATAGGCTTGTTAAGTAAGTAAGTACAAGAAGTTACTTTTCCAAACAATCTCTGAATTTGAAGTTCAAGCTTTTTTTTGTCGTATTTCATTACCTAGACCTAGTCTATCTCTTTTGGGGGTACATAGAAAAAGATTAACTTTTAACCATTCACTCTCTACTCTCCTTTAACCCTGGAATGCTACACTTTTTTGCAAAAACTTACTATGCCACTTTGGGGTACACCCGTATCCCATTATCGAATATCAGCACAATGACAAAAACTCAGCGGGCCCGCATCTGTATCACTGACGAAATAATGCAATGCGTCTTGAAGCTACTTAGACGCTTCAAGGTTGCAGCTTCATCTGCTACTGATTGGCGGGAATTTTAAAGGCTGCGGTACGAGTGTATCCCAAATAGAATTCCAGGATTATGTTGACCCCGAAAGCAAGTGACCAAAAGTTGATGCTCTGATTACGACAATTTAATCAATCAGCACTGTTTACATTGACTCATCGAGTTAATTTGTTTTGAGCGCTTTGCAATTTGACCGTTGTCAAGCGGCTTACAAGATATTAGAAAACTTGGCCTATTGCATCCGTAAACTGAATCAAATCTAAGCCAATGGACCAACGCCGTAAACGATGAGTACGACGAAAATGAAACATAGCGAAGTTAATGACGTCGTCAATTACCTTGGCGTACGACACATCTAAAATATCGCTATCGAGGATCAATACTTGAGCTGCAACCTCTAAAAAAGACGAACAATTCCTTTTACAATCCGCAACCAGAGTCATAATCAAAAGAAACTCCAAAATCTCATCTCATTGCACCCCTTTTGCTTGATTCGTTTCATCATTCAACAGCGACGATATCCCTCCGATAAAAATCAAAAAAACAGAAAAATCATCAAACATTGCGCATTCAGTAAAATTTCAACAAAATTTCAAGCGCGAAAGTGAAAAGTGCGCCCGGCATTTCGGTAACATTCGACAAGGAAGACGATTGAAAACCTCGCAGCTGTCGTGTAACCTTTGCCCGGTACAAGTCCTGTTCCTCATTTGCTTCCTTGTTCCGTGCGTTCAGGTTCCAACAACACAAAGGCCTTCCCCCGGCACAATCATACAACACAATGCAAAAACCTGAATGCCTCTTCAAGGGGACAGTAAACAGCAGCAGCTCCGCTCCTGCCGCACCAAAAAGGATAACACCAACAACAACCACACACCACGTTGCTATAACGAAATCGAATTCGATTGATTTTACCCCAAAAATGAGGCAAAACAGAGAAAAGATTCCCGACGTCGAACGTCGGAATTTTTCAACAAAATATCGCCTGTGTGTGCGTAAAATTCAAAAATGCAATTTTTTCCCTCAAAGCCGACGCACTTCATCCCCCTTCATCGACCGCTGCACGTGTACTCGTATGCATAACAATAAGGGTTGGACGCACAAACACACAGTGCGTCCGATCCAAAGGATAACCGATGACGTAACCGAGTGAAGTACGAGTACGTGTCGAACAAAACAAAAAGCAACGAATTCTGCTTCATCATCATCGTCGATAAAGCGAATTCGAAAGGATACTCCACGCAGATCCCTTTTGGAATTCATAATTCCCGCTGGAGGATTGAGTAACATTAGACACACGGAAGTCGATTAGAATGGCAGTCATGCTAGAAAGGATGGATGACGAGATGAGCGCTCGCGTATAAGGGGTTGACTGCGCACAGACACACACTCACGCGACTGACCAATGCCGGACAGTCAGTATCACGCAATGTAGTTGGCGTTAGCGCGCTTCCGGGACAGGAACGATATGACAGCCGGCCGGGTCGCCGGCGTTGGTGTGTGTTGATGTTGCCTGGGATAGGATTAATGGATTTTTGCGTATAAGCCGTTCGTGCAGGGGAAGGAAACTCGAAAAATGAATTGATTGACGCGGTGGCATTGAATTGGCGCCAAGGCATATGGTCAGTCACAGGGGCTATAGGGTAAATTGCATTTCATCCCCTAGTCGTTCGAGAAACTGATGGTCAGCGGGGTGATGGGTTAAAAATTGCGTGATATTCCAATACGCATTTTCGATGTTTGGATATGATGGTGAAGGGTGTATCCTTACACAAGCTTGGGAGTGGGTAAGCACATAGGTGCATATTACGTAGTTCGTAGTCATACAAAAATATATCTGTATAGAATCGTCGTTAAAGGAAAATATGTTGAGAAACTCAACGAAGCTCATGTCGTTAACATTTTGAACGAATTAAGCCAGGATTAAGCTGTTTAGAGACAACTTTTTGGAAAATGCTCATTAATTTTGTGCGCCTGCTCTTGATTCATGAGAACGGCCTCAGGGTAATTTCGCTCAAAGCCGAAATACAATGCTCGCTGGCTATCACATCTTCACTTAATCAAGTTAAGTTTTAACTTAATTGTTTCTCCTCTAGAATTCAACGGTCATAACAGTCTTGCTTGGAATGTGCATGGCCTGGTTCTTCATCTACCTCGGATCCACGGAGAACAGCACTTAGGACAGAATCACGTTGCCAATCGCTGTTTTTATGGATTCCAAAGACATTGGTTTACACCAAACCTTAATCATATCAGTCAGATCAGTCCTGTATGGACAATATTGAAAGCGAAGGAAGTAGCCCTTGAACGTTTTGAGAGGCAAATTATGCTTGTGAATCTTCCTCTGATAACGACTGAATAATGGAAGAGACGAACTACACGGTATAGCAAGTTTTGTGTAGACAGACCTCGTAAAATATGCGGACAACATACCTTCATTCTGAGAAATTTTTGACTCTAAAACTGTTTAACAACAGAGGACGTCTAAGGTAACAATTAGTGCAAAATTTTTATAACCAAATTGGTGTGCGCAATGGGAAATAAAAAAAATCTCTTTAAAAAATAGAGATCGTGCTATCTGGAGAAGCAAACACGACTGGTTCACCATTGTGAACTAGGTTCACACCCCAGTGAAATCGAATCTGGTCCAGTCAACATTTGCCGTTGGGATCAAATTAACGGCACTAGAGTAGGTTGCTACCTGGCAGTACAATGGACCAGTTTTGGGTCTGAGTGCTCCAGTAGAGTTCCAAAAATTCCAAAGACGCTCGCGGTCTAAGGTTCGAATCTCGAAAAAACAAACATCTAACATTTTTTCACGGTTCCACCTCTTTTGAGTCACTGCCAATGCTCAAGGAGTATAACTGTCTAGAAAAAGCTTCTCAAAATCGCCGTTCGGAGTCGGCATTAAACTGTATGTCCCCTCCACTCGTGAGAAAACAATAGCACGCACAACACGTGGTGGTGTAACCTTAAAGTTTTGCTTCAGTTAGTGATTGGCGGATCACATAGGCCCGTTGTGATGCCCGTATAGACGAGGTTAGTTTAGGTTCCTCTTGTACAGCCCCGCTGTAGAGGCAGCAACACTGAATTGAATTGAATTGAAAAACTCGGAGTGTGTCATGTATGTAACACTAGTACTGCGACTATAAGAATCTATTGTACCCCCTTCTTTTGATCTAGGATTTTAGTGCTGCCTTCAAAAATTTGACAACTTCTCTAGATGGGATTTCTTGAAAGTCTTTCCCATAAAGAGGTGAAGGCCCCGGAAAAAGTTACCTGAGCACCTTTCTTGGCTTGTAAGTCAGCCTTTTTATTTCCTTCTTGGTTTTCATTGCCTGGATGCGACACAGCATAGAGATTTATATCTATAGAGATCTAGTATCGATGGGTTGTAGTTAATCCAAAGTACGTTCTGCTTCCTTTGTGAAAGATAATATATCTTTTGAAGTAAAGTTTTTTCATTCCACTGAAGTAAGCTGGTGTTATTCATTGTATAGCAGGATTTCCCCATAAAAACTATTGTCGTAATGAGGAAACTTGATTAAGCCATTAAGTTCACAGCTTAGGAGACTATAGGCTTCGCAACTTTTATATCAATATGTCAATTTTGAATAAATTTAAGCATTAGTTTCTGAATAAAATATCAATCCTGCCTCTATTGATCAAAGCAAAATGTGCCCCTTTTTCCATAAATTTTTCGAGCATCTCGCCGGTATAGGTATGATTTCGGCACGAATGTTTGCCTTGATCTCGTCAATGGTCTGAGACTTACACAAATAATCGCACAAAAAGAAGTCCGGCGGCGTCAAAACTGGAGATTTGGGTGGCCAGTCAATGTCGCCAATTTTGAACAGCACACATCAAATTTTCGTTGCAGAAATCACATTGTTTCGATTTGCAGTGTGGCATGGCGCATCCTCTTGTTGAAACGTACAGAGCCTTATGAGCCAGCATCCACTGATATCGATTCCCATCGACTGTTTTACCTTCTCTGAAGAAAAGTGGTCCAATGATGGTTTTGGCGCAAACTCCACCAACCCAAAAAGTAACTTTTTGGTCATGCAACGGTGTTTCATGGAGCTTCTATGGATTCTACGTTTCCCAAATGCGATAATTTTGCTCGTTAACGGCGCCAGAGTGTCCGAAATAGTCCTCGTTGGTCATCAAAATTTGCTTTTAAAAATCAGGTTCAGTATCAATCATTCGAGCGACAGTTTGCCCGGTTTCCAGGCGACGTGGACTGTCTGTCGGCAATATTCCCTGCTAATTCGGAAACAAAAGCAAATCATTCTTCAAAATGTTCCACAAGGTGGTTCCACTGAGGGCAAAATAACACTTCAACCAGTTCATTGGAACGTTTTGGGAGTTGGTGAACGGTCTCCTTCTGTCCCTTGCTCAATAAAATTCGACACCAAACGACGAATACCGTTGTCAGGGGGTGCTTGTTGGCCACGTTATTTTCCCAATGTGCATGTTTAGTTAACACAACTGAATGATTATTTTCAATGCACAGCATCACTGTTTAGCCACGTTGTTTTGAACCCCTTATTATTCAAAACAGCTTTACAACGACGCTGCATGGAGTCTACTAAGCTGTGGCAACGATTTTCTGGGATTTTTGTCCAGGAATTCTTTACTACCTCCCAAAGGTCCCGATTGTTTGATGGTTTTGCATTCTTTAGTGTTGTTCAAAATATCAACATAGACACGTTGATCCTTTATTCTGTCTACCAGGCCCAACGCCGTAGTATGAAAAGCATGCCGAAAAAAGCATATCCCTCCGTGTTCTACGGTTTTTACAGTATATTTGGGTTGATATTCTGTGTTGGGTGGCCGACGAATATACTGAGAACTAGTCTCTTCAAAGAGAACGAATTTACTCTCGTCTGTCCACAATACATTGCGCCATTTTTCAGCACTCTATGTGATTTTTTGCGAATTGGATACGGCTCTTGAGGTGTTTCTTTGTCAAAAGAGGAGCTTTCCGTGGACTTCGTGTATGCAAGTCGTGGTCCAAAAGACGTCTGCGAACAGTCACCGCACATACAGAAAGTTGAAGCTCCTTTTGGATTTCAAATGATGTAGCACAAGGATGCAATTTGCTGTATCGGACAATGTGTTGATCGTCTACTTCAGTCGTTTTTCTCTTCCTTGCTCGAGTTTCCGCCTTTTCAACATATTTGATGGCATTGGCTATCATTGCTGGATAAATAACTTAGCAAATTTTGTATTTCGGCATAAGTTTTGCCTTCTCTTCCTAATTTTTTAATGAGATCACGCTTTTTTGGCTGCCAAAAAATTTCATTTTTTATTTTGAATTTTAAAAAAAACAATGACAGTACTTACTTTTCTACTTGAAACAAATACAATAAAAGTAAAATCTTTGATTATAAATAGTTTTCTTACTATTAATGCTATTTTTTTGAATAACACTTGAACAATCACTGAGATCACAAATTCGACTCACATGCATTGAATTTTAAGATATTTGCTATGAATTTACAGTAATTTTGTTTGATATCTTCCGCTAGTTTCTAGAAAAAGCTGAAAATCAAATTTCCATGTGGAAGTAAGCTGAAATAGTCATTCAACTATTGTTGTGGTACGCACTACTATTATTTTAAACACAACTGTATGTATCAGTCCTTCTTTTGTCAATGCCTTTTAGTCTGTGGGTTAAACCGCAGTCTACCAATAGACTACGTTGCCATAAGTTAGAACAGGTGTTTCAATAGCCGTATACACCCTCAGCATTATTGAAGACTTTGATCCCGATTTCCTGACGAAAAAATTCTCATACATATGCAGGCACTTATGTAACTCCTTTAGTGACACAGTGGTTTAAGGATTCCAAAATCATTGACGAATACGAAAACTTTCAAAGCATAGGCTAAAAATATGACCCATTTCCACGTCGTTCAAAACCAATGGTGCCTTGTTCGTTAATAAATTTAAAATATCGTAATAATCCAAGCCAATGCAGTTCATCCCTAGACTGCACACAACCTTCTCTTCGCAAACCTCACTCCTTCACTCACCCCACATAAAACTAAAACAACACTTTTTTTCATTGAAAAATCCTTTAAAAAACTGAACAGAAAAAAATATACCGCACAAACGATTTTACGGTCCACAAATTATCGCATCATCATTCCAGCAATCACCACCAACACTACCATCATCAATATTCTCTACGCCACCATCTTCATCAATTTAAACGCATCACGCATAATCGCAACAAAACACACGACAAATCAGACGCAAAAAACTGGGAAAAAAATGGGAAGAAAATCATTAAAACGACGAAAATTGAGACCAAAACGGACGGGTTTTCCCTCAAAAAAAGGATAAAGGATAAATTCGCAAAAACTGTATCGATTGAGATTATGTGGGGTTGCTGTGAGATTTATTTACTCGCCTCTCCAGGCAAACACCAACCCTCTCCTGTTGTGTTTCACTTTTGGGGTGCGTGCGGCACATGCCGTACACATGACACATGACGCCCTGTATGTGTCTGTCGAAAAGGATTCAATTTTCTGATGAAAACAGAAAAAAAAAACTCAATAATACTCGAATTCGTCGATATGGGAGTTTTCACTGCCCGCAGGATAATTGCATAGTGCCACGTTGCATCATACAAGGGGGTGGACACTGTGTCTGGGAAGAGGGTTGAAACACGACTCTTAGTCGAAGCGGGTTGTCACTGGCCGGCAGGCCGTACTCCTAAGGGGGTTGCCGCTCTAATCCTTATGAGGAATTAAACACAAAAAAAGCGGCAGCACAGACCCTGCCATCAGCGAATGGGGTTGAGGGCAAGAATGTGTGCGGTGTAGCTGATAATGATAATGTGTCATCTGGCCCTGCAGTCCACAAGTCTGTACATAACCACCCCAGTCAAGCCCACGCACTCCTCGTTCATTCGAACCCTTTTCTTTCGCAGAATCCTACCCCCTTTCGGAAAGGGTAGAAGCGGTCTTTACATAGGCTCAGAATGCCGCTCACATATGTACAGTCGTACCGTATTTATAAATTTATATAAAAACAATAAAAGTGAATAAAATTTGCTATCCTGCCAACCGACATGACGTCGTCTTACGGTCCTTAAGGAGACAGCGAAGCAGAGGAAAAGGAAAATAAAGCCCAAAAGGGAACTTTACCCGCTTGTGGGGGCGGCTGGGGAGTGAAACGGGAAAACTTTTGGGACTAAGGGACTAAAGGACTAAATAGAAACGAAAACTCCTTCACTTGATTGAGTGTCCTGCGAGATATAGAAAAGGATGTCTTTCATATACGGGATGATGTTTGCTTTCATTCTCTGACTTGGGGACGAGACTTTTCTGTTTTTCTTCATTTTTTTTTCCTGTTGGCCTCATGTGCCCCCTTCCTCCCTCCTTCCTTTCTTCGGCTTAACTTTGCGGCCAACGAGAGGGTTGACGAGATGGCAGTTAAGGTATGGGAGTCACATACCCAGGGCACATACATAAACATGTGAGTCTTCGGCTGTACCTTGACAAGGGTGAATCGTAATGTTCCTAAATTCAAAAAAAGAAGGGAGAGAACAGTGAAATTTATTTTCTTAATTTTTTGTTTCGTCCTTTTTTTCCGGGTTTGAACAAAAAATGGCTGAAATAAGGCCGAGGAAGGACATAACTGGTAGGCTTTCGCCTGCTGGAGATTGCCTTAAAGTTCAATTCGATATTTTCGTGCTGGGGTTGAATCACGCACATAAGGGGTTGATCTAACGATTGCAATATGTTCTGTAGCTTTATCCTTTCCCGGGAGAAACAAAAAAAAATATCTCGACCTCCAGGAGGGGATGGCAAACGGCCACATTGGCACAGAATGGATACAAAAGGATTTTCGGGCGGAGAAAAAGTTTACAGAAGTAGAAATTGCGTTATAAATAAATGGAGAAAATCCTTTAAGAGCTTAGAAGGGGGAGCGTTTTGTCTATTTCGGACAAGAGTTCTAAGATAGAGATCTCTCAGTGGGGCTGGAATCAGATAGATGCCAGTTTGTATTTATTTATTCTCCAGTTTTTTTCCGTTTGGATATTTGGCAAATGTTGCGGAGTTCGGGCTCTTGGAAGGAGCTGAGATGAGTGAGGTGGGAAACGAGCACGTGTTCATTTCACGATGATCAGAGATGGGTGCAGATAGGGAGGGGTTTTTGATTACCTGGATTTGTTTATACATCTCTGAAGGACTTTTCGAAGTTTGTCAAGGAAGTTCAGAGGTTCATTCACTTCATTTCATTTTCTTACGCCGTTGAAATCGGACTTTTTTTGATTCGGCTTTTTTTTTTGACTAAACTAAGCAACTAAAGCAAGATGGAATCCACTGGTGGCCCTCTTCCTGGTCTATCTGTGAAGAATATGGAAGTTACGCACCGGAGAGTAGACCCTTGTCCAACAACCGGCCAAAAGTAACCCATCGTATTTATCCCAAAGAAAACAGCATTCATAAAGTCTTACTTACCGATTTTTCAGGCCAGCGACCCATGAGCCTGAGCTAATGCTGCCTTCCATTCTTAACGGCCCTGGGCTTGCTGCTACCAGCCATCAAGATCGAGTTATTTAGCAGCTGCAATCCCTTGATCTTTTTGCCAGGGGTTCGGTCTTCCTCTTCTGCTCGAGCGAAGAACCTCGGATTATTGATGTTCATACGTAATATGTTGGTGAGTCAATTTATCGAATATTTGACTTTCGAACTACATCCACCGCAAAATGAATTATCCTATCGGAAGATGTTATAATTTTTGCAAATGGCGCCATGATATTTGACATTTGTGTACTAGACAGCTATAGTATACAAACAGACAAGCAATGGAGCGCTATACTCGGCAAGAGCGTGGAATAATTGTGTCGATTTTTTTTACCAATAATCGGTTGGTGGTGTTAGCGCAGCGTGAATATCGTCGACTTCCTAATCGTGTCGCGCCAACTGGGCAAATATTCCGGCGGTTAGCTACTCGACTCGAACAGAGCGTGGCCGCTACCGGAGTGGCCGTTCGGTCGGGAATATCGCGGCTGTGTCTTCTTCGCTGAGAACGAAGAAACATCAACCAGACGACGGGCCACGCAATTGCGCATCACCAGACGGACCCTACAGCGAATTTTAGTGAAAGACTTACACATGTTCCCATACGAAGTGAAAACAGTGCATCAGTTAATGCCTTCTGACCGTCAGCCGCGTGTGAATTGCTGTCAGGCCATCCTCAATCTCAACAGCGAAGAGGACGATTTTGTGTCGAAAATCATCATGAGCGACGAGGCGTATTTCCACTTAAGCGGTTACAACAAAATCTTCGTTTCTTGGGCACTGCAAATCCGCGTGTGATGCACAAAAATCCATTATAACCACTCACAGCCACTGTGTGGTGTGGCGTTCGCGCGGGAGGAGTGATTGGGCCGTATTTTTTTTGAGGACGCCATCGGCAATACTGTCACTGACGAAGGCTACAGGGCCATGATAAACGACTACTGTCTGCCGGAATTGGGTGGTTTCAACAAGGCGGTGCAACCGCACTCACAGCACGAGCCACAATGAATATTGTGAAGGAAGCGTTTCCATGTCGCGTAATCTCCCGTTTTGGCGATTTGACATGGCCAAAACTTCTTCTTTTTTTTTTTGGGGGGCTACTTGAAGTCGCGGACTTATGCCAACAAGCCTCAGACCATCAGATCGCAGCCCTTAAGGAGAATATTCACAAATGTGTATCTACACTGACCGCAGCTATTTGGCGGATATTATCTTTTCCACTTAGCAGAAAAATTGTAAAGGTCCAAATAAAGATTTCCGTCACTCAAAAACATTTTTTTTTTATTTAGTAATAAAGACATTTAAAAACAAAATTGAATGATTAATTTGCCCCACCTTGTAAAAGCTCTGAGATCTCACTTCGTAAACATTTAGAAGTTGTGACACTCTGGGCGTTTAGTTGTTCCCGCTGTGATCCTACTCAGGTATTCATTTCTCTATTCCTTTTTATAAATGTGAATCTTTTCTTTGTTTTGGATTTTAGGATTCCTCCCACTTCTGAGGTTGTAAGAATTGCCTAAGAGGAATATAATTCAACACTCCAGCATTGAAGGAAACGAATAGGCAGATGAACTGGCACGGACAGGTTCAAGTTCAGGCGAAGAATCGGCTGACAATACTATCCACCCTCCTTTTAGCTCAGCCAAAAAACTCATTGAGCAAGTATCTGCGTCATGAGCAAACGAACAGTGGCAAAGCCACCCAGGCTGCGTCATATCCCACTGCTTATGGTACAAATACGATATCAATAAGACCAAATCCCTCATATCCAACAATAAGAAAATCATACGCATTTTAATAGGAGTTCTCACTGGCCACTGCACGATAGGTGCAATGGCTAAGAAACTAAACCTCCCGGCGAACGATTTCTGTAGGAGCTGTAGGAATGAAGAAGAAATTGATTCAGTGGAGCATCTCCTTTGCCATTGCCCGGCTCTACAAGAACGACGGCTCACTCACTTGAAAGCAAGGTTCTTTCACAAGCTCAGCGATGTGGCGAAGGTACAGATCCCTGACCTAAGAACATTCTTAACTTAAGCGGGGTGGTTATGGTACTTGCATGCTAACCCTGTGTCAATCCTCGGAAAACATGCAATCCTTACAGGGCATACACAATGGACCTCCACGGCCTCTGGGTGTAATTGCTGGCAACAGCATAAAGCCCTCCTAACCTAACCTAAACTAATATGATTAAAAAAACAAATGGAACACAACTCTTCCGATCTTGAATTCAATTCAAAAACTTGTCTGCGGTCCGATCACTCAACTGATCCTTTTTTCTTGCTACAGTTCATCACTTCAGTCTTAAGTGTCTGAATAAATTGATACGCGTCCTCATCTCCCGCCTCATTGACCCTTACCTCAGATCTGCCTCAAGGAGCATAAAATAACGTTCTTTGAAGGCAAGATTAAGGTCAACTACAAACTCATTTTTTTTGCAGCGTTTGAAGCTGATCACCCTAAAGATGAAATCAATAAAAAGACAAATCTTCGCCTCGTGCCAGAGTCCCCCTCAACAGCAGCCCAAGACATCGTCACCACACTTTCATCTCGTGCCAAGGACCTATCTTGTTTTTTACCATCTTCTCCTTCCAGAAAACTGCTTCATCAAACCATCGTTAACCTCATTCTGCATCTCAGAATCCATTGTCAGACTCAAAACTGTTGACAGCGGACCCGACGCTAAAAAAGAGAATCCATTTGCCTGCAATTTAAAAAAAAAAAAAAACAGACAAACGAACATCATGCGGAAGATTAAAAAATAGCACGTTACAAGGGAACCTATGCAACCCTCCCGTCATTGTGATTGAAAAATTTCGAGCCGTTTGTGACCCCGAACTGACCCCACACAACGACAATGCACATCATTCCATCACACAAACGGAAAACCGTTCGTCCTTTATGCCCCTTATTTCCCGCCAGGTAAGCTGCATCTACAGCAGCTTGTGCTAAATTAAAAAAAAGATGCATAAAGGAATCAGCTTCCGTATCCATTTTTAATGAACGACAGGATGGCATAATGGTACGCAAATACGAATGCTGGCCAAACAATGCAGGGACTCTTAGAGACTGTTGTGCGTAAATTAGAAAGAGGGAAATCGCTGTGTGCCCAATTGACCGTTGTCGGGACTTACCTCATCGCAGGCGATCCTCTGACGATCCTTTTTCCTTTTTTTTTCCACCGTTTTTATGTCCGTATTTCACAGGACTGACCCCTATTTTGATACGCTGTATGGACAGGGCTATAAAATGCAATACATCAGGGATAATATTTGCATCCTGACACAAAATCAAATGAAAAAGACTCATAAAGGATTCGACCAATGGTTTCCCCCTTTTCGATTACAAACGATGATGGGAAGCGGTTGTGAGAGAATCATGGAATCCTCTGGTCCCTCGGTGATTTTTCGTGATATTTCGAAACGGATTCGTTAAGGTTTTTGGCGCAATATCTATGAATCTCAGTGGGAATTGAGTACTTCGCGCGCTAATGCATTCAAAGCGGGTTGCAGTTCCCGTAAAGGTGTTCACTTTATGGGAGAAGAATGCACGTAGACGTGAATATCAACGAGTGTGTGAGCTGATGAACTAGGGGACCAGTGTTGTTTTATGTAAGAAGACAGTCAATACAGGTGAAGAAGAGGTTTAAGAAACAACAGATAAATTGACTAAAATTAATTTAGCTGACAACGGATTGTCAATCTGTTGTTGGGACTTCAAGGCCGCTTGACACTCGCCTGTCAGGCGGTGATTGAGTCAAAAATGTTTTCCATAAAGACATGACATGTCTTTTTTTTTTCCTCTTGACGTCAGTATTTCCCTATAGAGAATACGTTTCCTTAACCAATGTAGTGCCGGACATTCGCATAAAATGTGCTGGGATGTTTCGTCTTCTTCAAGACAAAACCTACATTCCTTGTTTTGACACAAGTTAAGATGGTAATTCAGCCGCAGTGGCTAGTAAGAAAGCCCATTAGCTTGGATTGCAGAGGCTAGGGATTGCAGAGCATCGTGGAAACATTTGACGGCTTTGGAGCCTATTTAACTGGACGATAAAGCCTTAAGTACTGCCTGGCTATCTGAAAAGATTTGTATAATTGCGCCCTTGACACCTTTACCAAGATTATGTCTAGCGCAGATCTCAATGGCATAGATTTCGGCTTGAAACACAGTGGGACTAGACAGAGTGTTGGGTCCATAGACACCAGCTCCGACTCCAGAATCCATTTTCTTCTTCTTTTCCATGCCGTAAAATAAACAAAGCTATTAATTTTTTTCTGGCTTTATAAGTAAAAACAAACATTCCCATCCATTATTCGTTCAACTGGACGCCTCTGCTGGCTTCGCAGTCTGTCACCCCAATTTTTCAAGACCTTGTTGATGGTTTCGGGCTGTAGCTCGAATGGCGGCGCTACAGTCCGAGGTGGATCTTGGCCCAGCTTATCAGCAACCACTCGTATTGTGCGTGCTATTATTCTCTCACAAGTGGAGGGGACTTACAGTTTAATGCCGACTCCAAACGGCGAGATTGAGAAGCTTTTTCTAGACAGTTATACTCTTTGAGCATTGTCAGCGACTCGAAAGAGGTGGAGCCGTGAAAAAATGTTTTGGTGATTACTACGCCACGGCGCCCCTAGCGGATTGCTTGGATGATATTGGCCTTAAGTGCTTGAATCGTTTCCGGATTGTTGGCATAACATCGGTCCTTCACTGCTCCTCACAAAAAAAGTCCAAAGGGTCAAATCGCAGCTCCGAGGCGTCCAAGTAACATCGCCAAGACGGCTGATAACACGATTTGGGAATTTGGTGTGCAAATGATCGCAAAAGGTTGTTGTATAGACTGTGCGGCATGGCGCGCCATCCTGCATGAACCAGATGTCGTCCAAATCCATGCCTTCAATTTTAGTAAAAAAAAAAGTCGGTTAACATGGCTCTGTAACAGCCACCGTTGACCGAAACGTTGTTCCCGGCCTCATTTTCGAAGAAAATTGGTCCAATGATGTCACCATTCCACAATCCGCAACAAACTGTCATGTCACTCTCTGTGGATGCATTGGCTTCTCGACAACGGCAATAACGTGCAGGTTTTCCGAGCCCCAGATGCGGTAATTTTGTTTGTTAACGTAGCCGCCGATATGAAAATGCACCTCTTTGGGAAAGATTATAATTCGCCCAAAGTCGTTTAAGCTGCTCGAAGACCCAAAATGCGAAGCGATAACGAACGTCTTAGCGAATTTAGACTACCGATCAAATACAGAGAAGATTTGCATTCTTGGACTATTCTGAAAGTGGTTAAAGGGTTGAACAAGGAATTAAGCACAGCTTAGCTGTCGCTACAGACACAAATACTTCGCCATCGCATAAGTTTCGGCATGAAAAACTGACGCAAATTTACCAAAAGGGGTGTGCAGTTTAATGTTGTCGCTCTCCACGAAGGCACCAGCACCATATCCTTCAATGGTCGTAGAGCCGTAGGTGAAGATTCGACTACAATCCCTTCCTGCCTCTAATTCTGGTTAGCCAGTTCTGAGTGCAGGAAAAGTCGACTTTGTGTTCGTCACAGCTGGAGTACTCTTTGTCCAATTCAAGCTGCTCTAAGGCCCAAACTGCGAAGCGATAACGAAGCGGATGGCCGCGCGCCTTCCATTGCTGAGTCGATTGGACCTTGTGAGCGAAGAATCCGAGATGTTTGTTCAGAATTCTCCTCAGGCTAGTGCGTGAAATGTTGAGCTGTTGAGATCGATGGCGAGTTGATGTTCCTGAACTGCATCCACACTCTCAGCCACAGCAGCCACATTCTCATCTGTGCGCACCGTACGATGAAGACGACGGGGACCATGAGTGTTGTCCACTAGCATACCAGTCTCACCAACTCTTTGCGCAAACTTGCGTACAGCAGTCGCGATGGGTGCTTCATTTCGGCTAAAACTGATTTTCAAAAAACGCACTGCTTGGGATACGCAGCACTCATTTTGGAAATACATAAGTCTTCAATATTTCCCAACGTTGTTGAAGCGAAAAGCGATTCATATCGTTCCGCGGAGGTATGATACTGACATTCTGTAAAGATTTCGAACGGGAAACAGCTGTCAGTGTCAAAATAACCGATAATTAAAAAAAAACACTAGAAGGCGCACACTTTAGAAGAACCGGCTTGAAAAAAGTAGTAGCAGAGTCAATGGCACGGGGTGTAACTTTATCCGCTGGAGGAATCGGAAGCATAGAAACGGACATCCAACGCCAAAGAATGACGAATTAGGAAACATCGCATCACTGAAAGACTGGAGTTAGTTCATGACGGCGGCATGTACCAGAGCTAAAATCTGGCTATAGCGCCAATGATTATTTAGGCATACGTTACTGTTAAGAAAGAGAACTTGAACGATGGCATGTTAACGTCTTTCAGGAAGATTGAGACGTCGTGGTAACAAACTTGATCGCAGCTGATTTCAAATGAAACAATAATAATAATAGCGGCGCTACAGTCCGAGGTGGACCTGGGCCTAGCTTCTCAGCAACCACTCGTGTTGTGCGTGCTGTTCTGTCACGAGCGGAGAGGACCTACAGTTTAATGACGACTCCTGTGAGCCACTACATCCATCAGATCTTGAGCACTTCGAAGCATATTCACAAGGAGTCGAGGAATAAAAAGCCGACAATGGAGATCTACCCCACTTATCACTTAAAAAGTTGACACGTTACTTTATGCAAAACAGATATTGACCGCTTTTCAAACAAGAGTTTATGTACTCATATTGTGCCCTATCCTCTTGAGTCACCCAGATATCAAACTTCAGATTGCATCAAAGTCCTCCCCTTGGTTAAATCTTCTAAAAAAGATCACTTCCAGCACGTGTATGGAGTGCGTCTTAAGCCGCATTCCCTTCCTAGCCAGTCAATCTCTTCCCGAACCAACCGAAATCTTGCATCTTCTTTTTTCGGTTTTTTAGGGACTGAACATCGTCTGAGATTCCCCTTCGAAGAGGATCAGGTAAAAAACAACATCCACCCGAGTACCGGTAAAAAGATACACGCACACGCCAAACGACCTCACGTCAAATCGATCCCCAACTATCCCTCCTCGTCTGTAAGGATGCGGTGGCTGTGTGTGGAACGGCTTTTTATTCCTCGACTCCTTGTGAATATCTCCGTCGATGCAACACCGATGATTGCGTACCGCTCCACTGATCTCTGATGATGACGATGATCTTCACCTTTTGTCGTTCGTCTTGATGTGTTCTGTCGCGTGGATGGCATGTAAAAAAACAAACCGCGGCACATGGGCCATGGGTAATCTTTTTATTCCTCCCTCCTCGGGCCCGTCTTTGGGTTTTAATGCGAGGCACACTTCATTGACGAGGATCGGCTGAGGCAGATCTCCCCGGGCGGCGGCGGTGGCGGCGGTGGCGGCGGTTATTCGATATGCGCGGTCGATTAAATCGGATTTATTCTGGGGTAGAGGGAGAGAAAGTTCGACTGGCTGGCGATTGATGATGATGACGCTGATGGGGGAGGCTGGCTGCGTGGCGCATTGACACGGGGAGAGTGCGACACTCGTTGCAGTTTTATGTTCGTTCTTGTCTTGTGGCTTGTGGTCGTGGTGTTTGTGTTATTTAAGGACTGCGAGTGACTGTTGCAGGGCATTTTTTATTGGCGTCTCCAATGAGGAGTCTATTTTCGGGCACAAAGAAGGGGAAACGATGTACGACGCGCGTTTACTTGCGCTCCCGAGGAGTTAAATGACAAATGGCTCGTGCCAGCAGTGACAGGTTTGTTTGAAGTGTTTTTTGTGATTTTAGTCTTTTTTAAGAGACGACCAGCCCCGCATGGTGCGCCGTGCCCAGGACTTTTATTTTATTTGTCATCTGTCAATTTGGGACTAATGTGATATACAATTCCTGAGTGGCTTGCTCTTTTGTTACACGCGGGGAGGACTCGACGGTAGATGAGGGTGCTGTGTTGAATGGAGAGTGGGGGGTGAATTGCCAGGTTCCAGGAACTCGATACGATTTCGGAGAATTATTCGGGGCTTAGTTTTCAGGCGATACGAGTGTAAGCATGTAAATATGAAATTATCTCACGGCTTCTGGAGTTTTCAAAGAATGTAGACAAAGAACTGACCTTTCGAAAGAATGCCTGCTAACAGAATGATGGACACTTTCGCAAGGAATATGACCGAAAAGAGCGAAGCCAATGAAGCATTCCTGCGGAAATAATTCAGAAACAATTCCCTTAACCGATAACTTTGATGATTGTAGGGGAATGTTAGTTCAATCCCAGGTTCAAAATGTTGTCAGATTCTTAAGCCAACATCACATCGGAAGATGCTCTCATTTCTGTTAATGCCGTCGAATGTCCAATTGAAGTGGACAAAAGCTGAATACTCGTCAATGTATCAAAGACAATTATTTTCTTTAAGAACATGCAAAATCAGGCAAATTTTGGTTCAGTGTGAACTACATTGTCGATTTAGTGGTCATGTGGGACATATTGAGAAAGGGGCTTCCCTGAACGTAACTGTCCTTATTCGTTTTAGTAAATGTGTCCGAACTCTATGAATGACTTTTTTTTTTCGGACGATTTTTGAACCACCCACCGCGGCTGCTGTACACAAGTTTGTGCAAAAAGTTCGTGAGAACGGTATGCTAGTGGACAACACTCATTGTCTTCATATTCATTGTCGTACGGTGCGCACAGATGAGAATGTGGCTGCTGTGGCCGAGAGTGTGAGACTCAATTCACGAACATCAATTAGGCATCGATCTCAACAGCTCAGCATTTCACGCACTAGCCTGAGGAGAATTCTGCACAAAGATCTCGAATTATTCGCTTACATTCAGTTGCAAGGTCCAATTGACTCAGCAATTGAAGATGCGTGACCATTCGCTCCATTATCGCTTCGCAGTTTGGGTTTGGGCCTTAGAGCAGCTTGAATTGGACAACGATTTTGGACGAAAAATGATCTTTTCTGACGAGGCGCAGTTTTATCTCGGCGGCAACGTTAACAAACAAATTTGCCGCATTTGGAGCTCCAAGAGCTTGCACGTTACTGTCGTTGTTGAGAAGCCAATGCAGCCACAGAGAGTGACAGTTTGGTGCAGATTGTGGTGTGGAGTGATCGCATCATTGGACCATTTGTCGTCGAAAATGAGGCTGGGAACATAGTTTCGGTCAACGAAGGGGGTTACAGAGCCATGTTAACCGACCTTTTTTTTACTGACATTGAAAACATGGACTTGGACGACCTTTGGTTTGTGTAGAAAAGAGCGCCATGCCACACAGCCCATGCCACAATCGATCCTTTGCGCACCAAATTCCCAAATCGTGTTATCAGTCGTCTTGGCGATGTCAATTGGCCGACTCGGAGCTTTGATTTGGGGTGACTGAATGCGCTACGGCGAAGCCAGCCGATGCATCCGTTCTTATGCATCTATGCAATAATTCGCCTTAAATAATGTATGTATAATGTATATTCGCCTTAAAATATGTATGTATTGTTCATTATTGACCAATGTTACCTTATAATAGATAGCAGCGGGCATTGCTTTGCAGATTCTGTTGCAGAATATCTATTTTCGACGGGATAGAAATTCCTTTACTTTTAATGAAAATTTTAGAAAGACTTTCAATAGTCAGTGATTTTCAGATATGTAAAAGCGAACCTTGCGTTTCTATTGGGTGCATATTTGTAAAGAGGAAACGACTACAATCTAATCTGCGGACACAACTCTACACCATTTTTGTTAATGGAAGCAACGTTATCTGTGAATTACTGTCAAATATTCATAATGACAATAATGACTGCGCTGCGAGGAGGACTTGGGGAGAGCACCCACTGTGTTGTGCGTGCTATTGTTCCCTTACGAGTGGAGGGGACCTACAGTTTAATGCCGACTCCGAACGGCGATTTTGAGAAACTTTTCTAGACAGTAGTACTATTTGAGCATTGTCAGTGAATCGAAAGAGGTGGAGCCGTGAAGAAATGTTAGGTGTTTTTTTTTTCGATATTCGAACCATAGACCTCGAGCGTAGGAGTCGACGCACCTACCCACTACGCAACGGCCCCCACAAATGTCAATATATCACGAAAAAATGTGCCATAGGCTTAAGATTTGTTTCAGTGGTAAAGCCTACTTACCAAAGGCTTGATGCGTCCTCACAAATGTATAATTTCATAGAAATCCGAGCAATACGAGTATTTCCCCAAGTTTTTAAATTTTAGAATTGAAAAAGGGCCCAAATCACAGAAAACAGTTCATAATAAAAATTCCTTTCAAGCGCCTTCATAGTAGGTGTTGAAAGATGAACAAAGGAACAGACATTTGTGGCCAATAAGCATTTTCAAGAATTAAAAAAGAAATACCTCAGAGGCTTAACTCATAAACGGTCCCATTCAAATTGACTTCGAAAGTCAGTTTGACTTAAGAGAAAGTTCGAGGACCATGCAGAAAGTGTCAACAGCGCTCAAATTAATGGCGACACTGAATTTTATTTCGTCGAATGCCTTTCGTCCATATCATTTCTTTCATCGACATGACGAAATTTATTTAAGCTCTCCCGCAGGAAGCACTGGGGAACATTATTTATGGAATCGTAAACTCCGCTGCGTTTTATTACAAAAATAAAATACAAACACGTATCTCCTGGTTTTCTTTTTTAATTGAGGAGATCTTGGTGTTTTTTCGTTTGCATTCCTTTTAACCAGACCGCCATCATGGATTTCGGATGGCTAAGGTGTGGTGAGCTAAAAATAAGGGTTCGCGTTTGATGCTGCATAATCGGGTGCATACATGTGTGCTTAGATGAGGGTACTGCGGAAGGGATGATGTGAGTGGAGGATGATTCAACTGAAGGGTAAGCATCCATTTGCATGCGAATCAAAATTATATCTTGCGAGTGTGTTTGAATGGGATGCTCATATGCATGTGAGTTAAAATGGCGTTGTTGATGAAGGCATGAGCAGGGGATGTCCTGAAAATGGAGTATATGTTGCACCATCTGTCTGTTTTGAGAAATTACTCAAGGACACTGTGATGAGGGTTTTGTTTTTTATTAGTGGGCTCGGGGCAAATATAAGCGGCAAACAAAATTAGCTGAATCTTGGATAGGCATAATTTCCCTAAAAAGAGAGAGAGAGAGAAAATGGTGTTTCAGAAACAGATTAACATTTGTTTCTTGTGGCTGTTCGCGACCAGAGTGACCTCATTCCATTTGAAGCGAAGGTTCTACAGGGTGTGCCAAATACAAGTTTCTTTCTAAAAATGCAATAAAATGAGGTATCACGGCTTTTTTTTCCAGAGGATTTTTGAGACACTACTGGAGCACTCAAACTCAAAACTGTTCCAGTGTACTGCCGGGTAGCAATCTACTGCAGCGCCGTTAATTTGACCCCAACGGCAAATGATGACTAGACCACATTCGATTTCACTGGGATTCAAACCTGGGACCCCTCGATCTTGGCGCAGGCACTTAACCAACTGCGCCATCCAGTCGTATTTATTACGGCTTTATTAGTAAGAACAAGCATTCCCAATAATTATGAAGTACAACGTCGTTCAAGTGGCTGCCTCGGCTGACTTCGCAGTAGCGCATTCTGTCACTCCAATTTCCGAATACCTTGTTGATGGTTTCGGGCTGTAGCTCACAGATTGCTTGCATTATATTGGCCTTAAGAGCTTAAATCGCTCCGAATTGTTGACATAACATCGGTCCTTCACGATTCCTCACAAAAACCAGTCCAAGGGGGTCAAATCGCAGCTCCGGGGCGGCCAATTGACATCGCCAAGACGGCTGATAACACGATTTGGTGCGCAAAAGATCGATTGTGGCACGGGGTGTGTGGCATCCTGTAAAAAAAAATCCAGTAAAAAAAGGTTAACATGGATCTGTAACACCCACCGAAACGTTGTTCCCAGCCTCATTTTCAAAGAAAATGATGCCACCACTCCACAATCCGCACCAAACTGTCACTTTCTGTGGATTCATTGGGTTCTCGACAACGTAGCCGCCGAGATGAACACGCGCCGCGTCGGAAACGATCATTTTTCGCTCAAAATCCTTGTCCAATTCAAGCTTGGGCTTTAGAGCCCCAAACTGCGAAGCGATAACAAAGGTGATGGTCGCGCGCCTTTAATTCAGTCTGAGTCAATTGAACCTTGTAAGCAATGTGCAGAATTCTCCTCAGACTAGTGCGTTAAACGTTGAGCTGTTGAGATCAACGGCGAGTTGATGTTCATGTATTGAGTCTCACACTCTCGGCCACAGCAGCGATATTCTCACTTCTGCGCACCATACGACGACGGGGACCATGAGTGTTGTCCATTAGCATACCAGTCTCACGAACTTTTTGCACAAACTTGTGTGCAGCAGGCGCGGTGGGTGCTTCATTTTGCCTAAAACTTATTTTCAAAGAACACACTGTTTGGGCTGCACAACACTCACCTTGGAAATAAGCTTTCAATATTTCCCAAAGTTATAATAATAATAATATTGGCGGCGCTACAGTCAGTGGTGGACCTAAGCCTATCTTCTCAGCACCCACTCGTGTTGTGCATGCTATTGTTCTCTCACGAGTGGAGGGGACCTACAGTTTAATGCGGAATCTGAACGGCGAGATTGAGAAAGAAGCAAAGTTGTCCAAGCGTAAAGCGACTCATTTCGTTCCGCGGAGGTATGATACTGACATTCTGTCAAGATTTCGAGCGGGAAACAGCTGTCAGTGTTAAAAAAAAACTAGATGGCTCACCCTGTATTTTTCAAAATTTACACAAGTCATCTCAAACTTGTGTGATCCACAAAAAAGGAGACCCTCAGAAATGCGCCAACTATAGAGGCATCAGTCTTCTGAACATTGCCTATATGATCTTATCTGCCGTGTTGTGTGAACGCCTAAAGCCATTCGTCAACAACCTGGTCGGCCATACCAGGATGGCTTTAGGCCAGGAAAATCCACCATCGACCAAATATTCACACTGCGCCAGATCTTGGAAAAAGCCCGCGAACAACAAATCGATACCCACCACCTTTTCATCGATTTTAAGACCGCGTATGACAGCATCTATAGAGACGAGCTATACAGAGCAATGTCTAGTTTTGACATCCTTACCAAACTCGTCCGTTTGTGTAGGATGAAGATGGAGAATTCACGGTGCTCCGTCAGGGTCGGTGAAGACCTAACCGAGACCTTTGATGTCAAAAAAGGATTCAGACAAGGCACCGCGCTGTATAGTGCGACTTCTTCAACATCAATTCTTGAAAAAATTGTGCAAAACTCGCACGCCAACACTAGAGACACAATTTTTCAGAAGTCCGTCCAACTACTTGCATATGCCGACGATAGACACAATCGGAAGAACGCAGGGTGATGTCAATGGCACTTTTGTGAGTATTGCGACGGAGGCTACGAAGATGAGTTTAACGGTAAATGAGGACAAGACCAAATATATGCTGTCAACCAGAAAGGACACCCAACACCGACGTCTCGGACAGAACGTCACAGCATATAGATATAACTTTGAGGTAGTCAAGAACTTTCTCACCCTAGGAACCGGTATCAAATCAGCGCTGAAATCAAACGAAGAATAACTCTTGCTAATCGCTGCTTCCTTGGGCTAAGAAAGCAATTGATAAACAAAGCCATCTCTCGAACAACCAAAGTAACCCTGTACAAGGACCTAATCGTCCCAGTCCTGCTATATGGCGCAGAATGATGGACTTTGTCAAAAGCGGATGAGGTTGCTCTTGGCTGCTTTGAGAGGAAAATTCTTTGGGAGATTTTCGGTCCCATCTGCATAGAGGGTGAACGGAGGAGAGGATATAACAACGAACTGTACGAGCTGTTCAGCAACATCGACTTAGCCAGAAGGGTGATGATCTAACGATTGAGATGGCTAGGTCATATAGAGCGAATGGAAACCAATGCTTCGGCCCGGAAAGTCTTCGAATCCACCTCCGAGGGACGGCGCAGTAGAGGAAGACCGCGACAAGAGACCTCAACCAACTGTGCGTGCGACACTGAAGGCAGCTAACTAAAGATTGAGCTGGCTGGAGACACTTGTTGGTTGAGGCCCAGATCCACAAAGGCCTATAGGGCATCTCAAACGACGCAATTATGTATGCAGGTGAAATGGCAGCGTCCAGGTCAGGTGCAAAGATAGAAGCCGTTGCTAATTTCTTTCAGCGTGTCTTCGAATCGATTCAGCAATTTTGTCAGTTAGAAACCATTCTCTTTAGAACGCCATTACCTAGAGCCTCTGAAGACGAACACAGGTAATAATTTAAAGAGTACGCTATTACGGCTTGTTCAACTCAAGCACTGCTCTACATAGTCACGCATGGTCTAATTCATGATTCAATACAAAAGTGCCGATGATCTATTGAGAAGTGACAGAAGTGGACATTTTTGAGCCCAGAATAGTGTAGTTCCCACAATTAGGGAAATTTGGTTTTTTGTGACTTAGTTCAATTTATTTTAGGTTAAGTGTCGAAAAAAAGAAGTAAGAATAAGTCCATCTTATAATCCGCCATAAAACGCCATCGACAACGAATATAGAGACAAATATGGGGCCAATGCGATTACAGAAACAAGTTTACCTCTTTACAAAACCTTTCCAGTAGCAATCAACGCCATAAAGTTCGAAGGAATATCAGAATCAGTTTGGAAGTATCAATATTTTTAAAAACTTCAACAAGATACACTTCATTCTTGACTGAAGTCATCAAGTCAACTCCCTCCAATACCCAAGCATATTTACAACTAAACCGATGCCAAATCCACAAAAAAAGTAAATGCTTCAGTGTGAGGCATCTTGATAGGGCCCATCGCATGACATGTTCACAGGATTGACTCAGAATACCCCAGACAATATGCAAGGATAACAAATGATGTGCGATTAAGTTAGTTTTTTCCTCATCTCCCACCACTCTCTCTCCCCCTCTCACATAGCAGCAGCAGCAAAAAAAACAGTTTAAGGTTACTTCCGATTGCGCCTTGACACATTTGTGGACTCGTCCTTTTTCAAATTGTTCCACAATCACCACAGCACATCAGAGCGCGAGGGCGAAAGCGAGAACAGACCAAAGGCCGGGCATAAACTCCCAGATAAGGGCCACGAAAAATTGGAAGCCGTCACACCACACGTTGGGAGTGAAACAGAAATCATCCGAAGTACTTAGCTCGACGAGAACCATATCCTTATGGAAATCTGAAGGTAAATTTGTTTTTTCTGCTGGCGTGTGTGTGTGTGTGCGGTGATGTCTCCTTCTTGGTATCGAGCATGAAGCTGCACCCGCGCCCCCGTATCCCGTCCAAATGACCACTCACAAGGGGAAAGTTTGTTTTTTACTCTTCTTTCGATTGACATAATCGAGTGCCATCAGGATTTGGATGAAACAAGGATATGTGCTGCCGGTTGTGGTCGTGGGCGCATATTTTTTGGGACTGCCACTGCCGCCGCCATTTCGATGTCTCTATTGGGTTCGGTTTTTTGTTCCTGGCTGTGTATTTGTTTAGTTTTTTATTCCCTCCGCAGGCGGTGGTGGTGGGAGTGGGATGGTTGCGAGGGCCGAGGAAGTGGTAGTGAGCCGAAGTGATTTTTTATTGTCATCCGATTTCGGGAATTTGCTTATTTGGAGATACTTTCGAGCAGATTGTTTGATTAATGGCTCCGTGAGAGGAGCTGGAGTGATGTCGAGATGGTCAAGATGGTCGAGATGGCCGAGATGTCGGATCTACGCCGCTGATGGCCGGTTACACATACGAGGGGGACACGACTTGTGTGGACTTAATGGCTTCGTGTGTCTTGAAATGAGATATTTGACTGCAAATGGGACATTTAGTTATTGGTTGTGGGGGTGAACAATAAAAAAAGGCAGTTGTGGGCCTAGAAATGGTGGCCATTGCATGATGGAAAATTTGACTACAATCAGCTGACACGCAACGGTTATTGGAGTTATGAAGCGATTACGGTGGTGCCGATATTGCCAAAGGATTTTGTGCAGGCATTAGGCGACTAAGGTGGGGCAGTCCCGTCACTGTGGGGGGTTGTTTGTTGCGGTAATTTGAAAGTTAAATGCTTTGCCCTGGCTGAAGGTTTATTGTTATGACAGGAAGGAATGGTTCTGTGTTCCGTTTATCTGATGTGACGGAATGGGTTAGGAAAGGTGACAGCTGTCAATCGTAAACTTCAAGTTGATTTGGGGGTGTGACCCTTCGAAAATTTTCTTTTTTTATTTGTTTGCGGTGGAATAAGTGAATGAGGTTCAAGCAACTCAACTTAAATTATAGAATTGAGTCAGATGTTCAAGTCGATGATTGCATGGGGATGATATTACACGCGTTATGAAATTCAAATTAGGTACTCTTGGAAGTGAGTTAGTTAGTGTGTGATAAATTATATCGTTAGCCTCATTGACTTTGTCTTACAATCTCAATTTTAAGCTTAAGCTGCTGGACATGTGGTCAGGTTTCCGAGGAAAGATTCGTAACTCTGAAATTGGTTCGACGCAGTCATCATACCAAAAAAATAGTCTTGAAAAGTACGAGAAGATTGTCATATGATTTTGTATGCGCCATTTTTCCTTAGATAGTTATGTTGGTATAGTGGCTTCCAAAATAAATACGTTGGATTCTTTCGGAACAACTCCAAATCAGCCAGTCATTTAGACTACTGAAGTATTGTAGCCTCTCTTTTAAGGCGGCGGAAGAGGTGATCAGTTTATTTGCCAAAGGTAGTGTCCATTTACCAGGAGCAACTTGGTGCTCACCGCTTTTAGAGCTACTCCAATATGATTCAGAGTTCAGGTCTAAAAACAGTTTTCTAGAATTAAGTCGGTTTCATGGAATAAAGACGGCAAAACAATATCCCCGAATATTGATGGAACCACTGTTGACAACCCCAAAAAACACCTTATTGACGACTCACTGTCTTCGACCTATGGCGTCAATCTCATCGGCATCTGTC
Source organism: Myathropa florea (assembly GCA_930367185.1). Taxonomy (NCBI): domain Eukaryota; kingdom Metazoa; phylum Arthropoda; class Insecta; order Diptera; family Syrphidae; genus Myathropa; species Myathropa florea. The sequence continues at coordinate 114,083,704 of OV884002.1, read as the reverse complement.
CGAACTTTTGGAAGATCGTGCCTAGTATTGGCCAATGAGCTTCGCAGAATCTTCTCAAGAATGATGTTGAAAAACTAACATGACAGCTAGTCTCCTTGCCCAAAACCCTACTGGACATTGAAAGTCTCGGTGAGTTCGTTATCAACCTTGATGGAGCAGCGAGAGTTCTCCATCGTCATCCTGGTCACTCTAAGGAGTTTGGCAGGAATGTCAAAACTAGAAATGGCGCTGTATAGCTCGTCTCTATGCACGCTGTCATATGCGGCCTTGAAATCGATGGATAGGTGGTGTTTATCGATTTGCATTTCTTGGGTCTTCTTCAGGATCTGCCGCAGTGTGAAGATTTGATCTCTGATGGACTTCCAATGCGTGAAACCACACTGATAGGGACCTATCAGTTTGGTGACAAAAGGTTTCAGGTGTTCACACAGAATGGCAGAAAAGATCTTATAGGCGATGTTAAGGAGACTTATCCCTCGATAGTTGGCGCAGTCAAACGAGTCTCCTTCCTTTGGATGAAATTAAAGCTTCTCATTTATAACTAACCAGATGATAGAATGCTCTCCAGAGCTCTCCTCCATTACTACCAAAGAACACTTAAACTCATTGCGCGTCAGTATATCCTTGTTACCGTTCCAATTTCTCTGTTAATTCACTTTTACCAGACTCAGATTACATGTGAATGTGAATATCATCATTTAAGAGACAAAGGAATTCGACAGAATGCCTTCGTCTGTTTGCCGTGAAGGATTTTGAAACAAAAAATATTGGACTGAATTGCCCACTGGATTTGAGTCATTCTTCTTCTCCTTTGTGTTGTGGGTCTACAATCCGGGGTGGAGACGCCTGGCTAGACTCATGTCGCAGCCCATATAGTTTGTGGTTGAACCTTCTCCTCCAAACGCCATCAACGCAAATGGGACCAAAGATCGCACGCAGAACTTTTCTCTCGAAAAGACCAAGAGACTGTTCATCCGCTTGGGATATTGTCCATGCCTCTGCGCCGTACAGCAGGACAGGGATGATCAAGGTCTTCCGAGAGAGGGCTCTACTACTCAATTGCCTTTTGAGCCCACAAAAACAGCGGTTGGCAAAAGCAATTCTGCGTTTGATCTCGGTACTGATGTTGTTTGTACTGTTTACCGCGGAGCCAAGGCAGACGAAGTCCTTAACTACATTAAAGATACAGCTGCCTGTGGTGACGTTCTGGTCAAGTCGTCGATGTTGTGCGTCCTTTCTCGATGACAGCATACTCGTATACTTGGTTTTGCTCTCGTTCACCGCCAGACCCATTTTAGCCGCTTGCGTTTCAATGCCAGCAAACGCATCATTGGCGGCTCGCTGTGTTCGCCGCATCACGTCAATGTCATCCGCGTAAGCTAGCAGTTGAACAGATTTTTGGAAGATCGTGCCTCTTGTGTTGACCAGTGAGTTCTGCACGATCTTCTCAAGAACGATGCTGAAAAAGTCAAATGACAGCACGTCGCCTTGTGTAAAACCTTTTTTGACATTGAAAGTCTCGGTGAGTTCGTTACCGACCTTGATGGAGCAGCGAGAGTTCTCCATCTTCATCCTGCTCAATCTGACGAGTTTGGCATGAATGTCGAAACTAGACATGGCGCTGTATAGCTCGTCTCTATACACGCTGTCATATGCGGCTTTGAAATCGACGAATAGGTGGTGTGTCTCGATTTGCATTTCCTTGAGTCTTTTCCAGGATCTGCCGCAGTGTGAAGATTTGATCGATGGTGGACTTAACTGGCCTGAAACCACACTGATACGGATATATCAGTATGGTGACGAAAGGTTTCAGGATTTCACACAGAATGGCAGAAAAGATGTTATAGGCGATGTTAAGGAGACTTATCCCTCGATAGTTGGCGCAGTCAAGGGGGTCTCCTTTCTTTGGATGAAATCAAAGCTTCTCATTTGTAACAGATGATAGAATGTTCTTCACAGTGTGATATGCTCCTCCATTACTACCAAAGAACACTTAAACTCATTGCGCGTCAGTATATCCTTGTTACCGTTCCAATTTCTCTGTTAATTCACTTTTACCAGACTCAGATTACATGTGAATGTGAATATCATCATTTAAGAGACAAAGGAATTCGACAGAATGCCTTCGTCTGTTTGCCGTGAAGGATTTTGAAACAAAAAATATTGGACTGAATTGCCCACTGGATTTGAGTCATTCTTCTTCTCCTTTGTGTTGTGGGTCTACAATCCGGGGTGGATCTGAGCCTCATCCAACAAACCTCTCCAGCTAGCACGATCTTTTGCTAGCTGTCGCCAATTGCGCACATCAAGTTGCGTTGTCTCACTGGTTCGGAGTTGAAGACTCTTGGGACCGGATCATGCAGCTGTAATAATATTGGGCTCACTTTCTTAAAAAACCTGAGCGATATCCTGTTGACTGAAACTTTGCGAAAGACTTCAAAAATGTGAAGTGAAAACTTCAGTGAAAATATTCAAGAATTTTGTGAAATGGCCTGGTATCGAGGAATGAAAAGCTTCATGGAGCCCTTCATATACGGTTGTGACTATCAAGCCTTAATTTTCTACGAGTAAAAGTTGTTGCATGCGCAAGGCAGAGGCGTCCGATACGACGAGCTAAGACGGGCAACCAAAAGCGTAACGCCGCCGTCGGCGTATCCACAGAAACTGAAGCTGCCCTAGTGGACCTGCCTAAATTTGCAACAGCATGTATCCAGAACGTGTTTTATCAACCCTTTGTCGCAACCTTTAGAGATCATATTGCTAATATTCAAAATAAAATAAGCATTTCTACTAAAATGTTATACCGCCATATATGTAGGAAATCACTCCTGAGTAAAACTAATAAAATTATAATATTTAAACTAATTTTTCAAGCAATGATAACTTATGCATGTCCAGCGTGGGGGACTAGTGCAAAATCACACATCAAAAAGTTACAAGTTTCTCAAAACAAAACTTTAAAAATTATGACGAATTTGCCATGGCTCTTTTCTACCCAACTTTTACATGAACAAACTGGAGTACTTCAAGTTGCAAGGAAAATTGAAATTCTCAACGAAAGATTTATTTTAAAATGTAGTATATAAAAATGTTGATTGTCCACATCTATTTATTTATTTATTTCATTATTTATTTATTATATTCCTTATTTATTTATACAATTATTTATTATATTATTTATTTATTTATTTTTTAGTTACATTGTTTATTTATATATTTATTTATTTATTTGTTTATTTATATGCTTATTGTCATATTCATTCAATGATTTTCTCAATCTTAACATAAAACATATTAAATGAAGGTTTTTGATCATAGTTTTCCTTCAAATAAGTTAAACATTACTTTGCAAAATGTTGTTTCCAAATCGTAAAATATAATGTTTCAATTGTAAGATATAAATTATATATCAAATCTCTGTGCAAGCTGCTTGTTTTCTGAAATATTTGTGAAAAATTGTAACTATGAATTTCAATAAAGTATCTCACTCTCGCTCGTCTCTATGTACGCTGTCATATGCGGCCTTGAATTCAATGAATAGGTCGTGTGTGTCGATTTGTATTTATTGGGTCTTTACATTTAGGTGTTGGCGAAGGGGTGGTGGCCCGTTAGTACGCCGGTAAGTTGTCTGCAGTCTTTTCTGTCAAGAGATAACAAGAATGCCAGGGACTTCTTACAGACTTTAGGGAGTATGTGCTTGGTCTGTCTGTGTGGAGAGTCATGTCACCTGCGGTTGTGCTCTCGAGAGGTCCAACCATCGATGAAAGCTCTAACCAAGGACGCAGGCAGTCCCAGCGCAGGTTCAGGTCCTGAGAATACCTCCTCCGATCTTAGCCTAGCAAGTTTATCGGCGATCTCATTTCGTCGATCAACTTCAGAGAAGTATTGCATTCCTGAACTATTCTCGAAGTGGTTAAAGGGTTCAGCAAGGCCTTAAGCACAGCTTGGCTCTCGCTACAGACGAAAATACTTCGCCCCTTCCACCTATTCTTCACGATATAGTTCGTAGCCATTAGGATCGCATCGGTTTCCGTTTGGAAAACTGACGCAAATTTACCTAACGAGGTGTGCAGTCTAAAGTTGTCGGTCTCCACGAAGGCACCAGCACAAGATCCTTCATTGGTCTTGGAGCCGTCCGTGATGATTCGACTACAATCTTTTCCTGGCTCAGATTCTGGCCACAGCCAGTCCTGATTATAGGTAAAGTCGACTTTGTATGTTCGTCGCAGCTGGAGTACCTACAGGTGTTCGTGCGTCAGACGGCATATCCATAAGACTGGGATCAAAGGAAGGTGCGCAAGGTCCGCAAGGTTTGGTTGAGTTGAGAAACATCACGGTCATTCTGCTGCTGGAGAGAATGGCAATGTCTCTCTATTTGTAAGCCTTTTTGGTTTGCTCTTATGGATTATACATATCTTGATGGTCTGGTCTTCCTCATGGAATACTGTCTTAACTTCGTCTAGATTCGCATTCGTGTACAATCTAGATTGCTCCCTATAAATTCTTGGACCAAATGTCACATTGGGATGTAAAACTCCCCTTGTGAAAAAAATATGAAAAAAGGCCCTATTTTTCAATCCTTCAAATGTCAACTTTACCAGCATCCATTCCCATACTTCGCCTGCTAGTTCCACTGAACCTGAACGGTTAAATGACCATGAACATTACTTCCACCACTCCGATGAGAGACAATTTTTCTTCTTCGAATTTTTGAAATCTAAAAATGCTGCCAAGTTCACTGTCATTCAGCACCCAAAACATTCAGACATTCCAAAACATATGTCACCGAAGAATTGACATTCGTTTTGACATTTGCATTGCTCTACCTGCACACACACTAAGCCCGTGGTCCGATTTTGAATTAGCAAAGGAATTGCCTCCCCATCGCTTCCACATCAAAGGCCGAATAAATGTGTCACACCAATCTTCGATGTCTTCCCTCGACTCTTAAGAGTCATCTAATGGACACTTGTCCTGCTTTGATAAGACTGAAAGTTCAGCAATTTCTTTTCACAAAAAGACAAGAAACGAAATCACGAATAAATTTGTGACAAGAAGGAATTCCAGCACCATTTGCGACAATCAAAGTCACCAGAGCGACCTAAGACCGAGCATAAAAATACGATCGCGCACACACACATCTGCATGTGAAGTGACACATCAAAAGGTCAGCAGAAAGATACTTCAATTCCAGCGAACAGCCACGACAGAGCGTGTGGCTCCCAGGGAAACAAACATTTCAATTGGACTCAAGCAATCCAGAGACATTAACCTGCACACGACCACGACCACGACGAGTGTGTGTGGATGGATGGAAGCGATTCCCGCCAAAAATAAACATGCCACAGTTCGATGGTTAAATATCTCAAATGGTCTCCCCCTCCCGTGCTGTCACACGTCCGATTGCTGGCAAGCGCCCTTAGTCCGTGTTTGGAGTGTGTGCGCCTTTAACGAGACAACCCAATCGCATCCGATTTCTGATTCCGAAGAGCAGCCGGAGCCCCATCATCCATTTCCAATCCCAACGCAGCGCAGCACTTCAGGGAGAGGAGCTGACAACGAGAAAAATGCGCACTCAAAGGGGGAGTCCCCATCTGTTCTGGATCTTTTAGTCCTCCTCCTCCCCATGTGTGTGTGTATTCCTCGTACGTTCCTCTGTGTGTGTGGGGATATGTAAATTTAGATATCAAGAAGCAGTCAACAAAAAACAGGAAAACCGTGGGTGGGGGGATGTTTCACACACACACACACACATGCCACCCTTCAGATGGAAAATTTATGCTCATGAGTGGAAAATCCAACGGCAAAATAAATAAAAAAGTCTCCCTTCGTTGGTTCGGGCCTTTTTTTTTATCTCCCGCACATAAAAAGAACCATAAACCGACTGACAGCTAAAGGGGGGGACTCAAACTGAAAGGAGAACGTGCCTGTCCTCTGCGCCCCACCCCCACGTGCGCGCTAAAACAAACATCGACCGACAACGACGAAGATGACGACGACAACGACAACGCAAACGACGGCGACGACTACGACGACTACGACGACCTTCTTTTTTATCTCATCTGCATTCTGGGATGTAACGTGGAACAGCAAGCGGTTCCTTAACCCTAGTTTTTTAGCCACACACATAACCATATTCATTTCTTCATGTTTAACGCAAAGAAAAAAAAAGAAGAACGCAAAAGAAGGGGGCAGGGCATCCATCCATCCTTTCGCCCACCCTTTCCTATTGTGCGCTACATACGCGCGTACACGTCGAATGTGGGAGTAGTGTGTCGTTCCGGAGCGGACGCACCAATGGGGAAGGAACACTTGAATCAACCGCATTAGCATAAGGGAAGGATCCCGTTCGGTACGTACGAGTACACATACGGATGTTTGCGTTAAGAGATGGAGTTTCGCCCTTTTTTAGGGTTGCTCCGGCAGTGAAGTGATTCCACTTGAGATTCGCAAAAAATGGAGGAAATGACAGAATTTCAAATGGCAACCGGAGGCCTGGAGGGAGGGGAGACACTCTCAGCGGGATATGTCGATGATTTCAGAAAAGTGACAAGATGGATAGCTGGTGGGACTTGATGTGTGTGTGTGTGTCTGGGGGGACTCGAAGTCATGGGGGGGTTTAGGATTCGGGGTGACATAAAGTTTGACGTGTCAGTTGGATGGAGGTGACCGGGTGATCATCGAAGGACATCGGGGATTAGGAGAGGGGAACACAAGCGATTGGAAGCGGAGTTTTTCTACTCGAGTAGGGCCATGCTCACTTCAACTACTGACTTCTTAAAAATATTATTCGGGAAGACCTATGTTCGACCACTTTGTGAGTGACTCAGAGTCACTTGGTCTTATTTTGTTCTAAAAGGTTTGCGACTGAGGATGTTTTTCAAATACATCAAGAAGCCAACTGGCAACTCCAATAACTCCACATACTGTTCGAAACTGGGGCTCATACTGTTTACCACTTTTGCGTCTTATGCCAACATTTTTTTTGCTTAAACTCATCATAGGTTGGTTGCGACATAGGGTTGATAAAACACGTTCTGGATACATGCTGTTGCAAATTTAGGCAGTGCCACTAGGGCAGCTTCAGTTTCTGTGGATACGGCGACGGCGGCGTTACGCTTTTGGTTGCCCGTCTTAGCTCGTCGTATCGGACGCCTCTGCCTTGCGCTTGCAACAACTTTTACTCGTAGAAAATTAAGGCTTGATAGTCACAACCGTATATGAAGGGCTCCATGAAGCTTTTCATTCCTCGATACCAGGCCATTTCACAGAAGTTTCCACTTCACATTTTTGAAGTCTTTCGCAAAGTTTCAGTCAACAGGATATCGCTCAGGTTTTTTAAGAAACTGAGCCCAATATTATTACAGCTGCATGATCCGGTCCGAAGAATCTTCGACTCTGAACCAATGAGACAATGCAACAGAGGACGTCCACGCCTAAGGTGGCGCACCCAATTAAAGAGGGACCTCAACCAACTTGATGTGTGCAATTGGCGACAGCTAGCAAAAGATCGTGCTAGCTGGAGAGATTTGTTGGATGAGGCTCAGATCCACCCCGGATTGTAGACCCACAACACTTAGGAGAAGAAGAATGACTCAAATCGAGTGGGCAATTCAGTCCAATATTTTTTGTTTCAAAATCCTTCACGGCAAACAGACGAAGGCATTCTGTCGAATTCCTTTGTCTCTTGAATGATGATATTCACATTCACATGTAATCTGAGTCTGGTAAAAGTGAATTAACAGAGAAATTGGAACGGTAACAAGGATATGCTGATGCGCAATGAGTTTAAGTGTTGTTTGGTAGTAATGGAGGAGAGCTCTGGAGAGCATTCTATCACCTGGTTAGTTATAAATGAGAAGCTTCAATTTCATCCGAAAAAAGGAGACCCATTTGATTGCGCCAACTATCGGGGGATAAGTATACCAGTGTGGTTTCAGGCAGGGGAAGTCCGTCAGAGATCAAATCTTCAGACTGCGGCAGATCCTGGAGAAGACCCAAGAAATGCAGATCGACACACACCATCTATTCGTCGATTTCAAGGCCGCATGTGACAGCGTGCGTGGGCGCCGTGGCGTAGTGGGTAGGTGCGTCGACTCCTACGCTCGAGGTCGTCGGTTCGAATCTTGAAAAAAACATCAAAAATTTGTTCACGGCTCCACCTCTTTCGAGTCACTGGCAATGCTCAAAGAGTAAAATTCTCTAAAAAAAGCTTCTCAAAATCGCCGCTCGGAGTCGGCAGTAAACTGTAGGTCCCCTCCGCTCGTGACAGAACAATAGCACGCACAACACGAGTGGTTGCTGAGAAGCTAGGCCCAGGTCCACCTCGGACTGTAGCGCCGCCATTATTATTATTATTATTATTATGTGACAGCGTGCATAGAGACAAGCTATACAGCGCCATATCTAGTTTTGACATTCCTGCCAAACTCGTCAGACTGAGAAGGATGACGATGGAGAACTCTCGCTGCTCCGTCAAGGTCGGCAACGAACTCACCAAGACCTTCAATGTCAAAAAAGGTTTTAGACAAGGCGACGCGCTGTCATGTGAATTCTTTAACACCTTTCTTGAGAAGATCGTGCACAACTCACTGACCAACACAAGAGGCACGATCTTCCAAAAGTCTGTTCAACTGCTAGCTTACGCGGATGACATTGACGTGATTGGGCGAACACAACGAGCCGTCAATGATGCGTTTGCTGGCATTGAAACGGAAGCGGCTTAAATGGGTCTGGCGGTGAACGAGGTCAAACCAAGTATATGCTGTCATCGAGAAAGGACGCCTAACAACGACGAGTTGGCCAAAACGTCACCATAGGCAGCTATAACTTTGAGGTCGTTAAGGACTTTGTCTACCTTGGCTCCGCAGTAAACAGTACAAACAACATCAGTACCGAGATCAAACGCAGAATAACTCTTGCTAACCGCTATTTTTTTGGGCTCAAAAGGCAATTGAGTAGTAGAGCCCTCTCTCGGAAGACCAAGTTGACTTTGTATAAGACCTTGATCATCCCAGTCCTGCTGTACGGCGCAGAGGCATGGACAGTATCCCAAGCGGATGAAGAGTCTCTTAGTCTTTTCGAGAGAAAAGTTCTGCGCGCGATCTTTGGTCCTGTTTGCGTTGATTGCATTTGGAGGAGAAGGTTCAACCACGAACTGTATGGGCTGTACAGCGAAATGAGTCTAGCCAGGAGTCTACGGATCCAACGCCAAAGATGGATAGGCCATGTAGAGCGTATGGATTACTTAGCTCTGGCCCGAAGGGTCTTCGACTCTGAGCCTGTGGGACAACGCAACAGAGGACGTCCACGTACAAGGTGGCGCACACAAGTCGAGGGGGACCTCGGCCGGCTTGGTGTGCGAAACTGGAGACAGCTGGCGAAAGATCGTGCTGGCTGGAGGGGCATGTTGGTTGAGGCCAAGGTCCACCTCGGACTGTAGCGCCCTAAGAAGAAGAAGAAGAAGGATCTATGACAATTATGTGTGAAACAAAATATCGGCCAAATGCTCGCCACGGCTTCGGTGGCATAACTCTATCCGATGGTCCGTATTTTCAATGACTCTGAGACATAAGTGAGGTTCAATGTCAGTAATGTGCTGAATTATCTCATCTCATCATCTCATTTTAGCTCTTAAATTGTTCTTGGCTTATTGACGTACACTTTTTCTTTAAAATATCCCCAAGGAAAGAAGTCCAACGGTGTCAAATCACATGATCGTGGCGGCCAATTAACATCGCCACGACATGAGATAACACAGCCATTGAATTTCTCACGCAAAAGAGTCATTGTTTCGTTGGCTGTGTGGCAAGTGGCACCATCCTGTTGGAAGCTCATGTCGTCCAGGTCCATATGATAAATTTGTGGCCACAAGAAGGCCGATTTCGTCACTCGATAGCGAACACCATTCACGATAACTGCTTGGCCGACCTCATTTTCGAAAAGTATGGCCCGGCGACGCCACCAACCCATAAACCACACCAAATAGTCACTCCTAGTGGATGCATCGGTTTTTCGACAATCACTCGTGGATTCTCATTTGCCCAAATGCGTCAATTCTGCTTGTATTCGTTAACAAGGTGAGGTGAAAGTGTGTCTCGTCGCTGAAGATGATTTGATCACGAAGTGCACGAAATGCATTTTGATTTAAACGCCCATTTTCGTAAAAGGCTTCAACAATCTTAACACGCTGCACAATTGTGTTTTGACCTCTCCATGGTTGAATTTGTCAAAAACTGAAACAAAGAAATGTCAAATTAAGTTGGGCAAAAAAACTTGACGTTAGGGTGTGACTCACAATTAGCATCGTGCACTATGGTTGGACCACCCCTTAGAATCAGTTTCACCGGAATTCTGAACTAAATCATTGTTTTTAAGTGCCCAAGACAAATGAGAAGCAGTTTTGAAGTTGAGTTGTCCCCAGAAGCTAATAGCCTTTCTAAGCTCCGCACAAAATCGAATCACTTTCAAAATGGAGACCCGCAGCAAGGACACTTTCTTCCAATTATTCCAATTCCTTCCAACACAACTCCATTGGACCTACCGCAAGAAGGTACCCAACTCCGAATGCCGAATAAATTCCCTTCTCCTGCAGGATTGCATTCCGACTCTCTGTGTGGTCGATTATTTTTGCAATTCTATCCTTTCCTCACAAGTGTAACTTAATCCTTTTAATGTTTCCACAAAAAGGCAGCGTCTCGCCTAAGGGCCATGAAGTAATCTCAGTCAAAAAAAGAGAAGGATAAAGAAAAATCCACAAGGATTATAATTCATGCTCCTTCGAGTCTCCTTCTCAGCAACGCGTTTGTTAAGAAAACAATAATTAGTCTTAATGGCCAGAAGGGATAATGGCTGCGGCTGGTGTTGTTGTTACACTCCTACACGCGCAAGCAACTCTTTGAATCCTTGGAGAGTACGAAACGAATCTCGGTATTCCTCGAGGATCTGGTTGTTTTGAAAATATCCATTCTCGTGCGTAGGAGATGGGATGATGAAATAGGAACGTTTCGTTTGTCCCAAGAGTGCGTACAATTCGCAGGTCCATTAATTTCATTTGACGAGGTGCTTAATTGGTTTTTATTATCCTTTCCCATTCCCGTACCTGTTCGAATCAATGAGAGGCAAGCAGAAGGGTTCTCCCTCTCTACTTCGGAATCCGGTGGCAAGTGGACTGCGAAGCAGAAAAAGTGACCTTAATGATCCTGAAAGGACAAATGAAAAATTGTGATTTCTTTTCTTTGGCACCAGATTAAGAAGGAGAAACGTATCCCTCGTGTCAATTTTTGGGATTCGAATAGATTTTGTGTGGCCGTAGGGACGGACTGCAGACAGAAAAAGGATGCAGGACCTGAAAGAGTTAAGTGATGATGGAAGTGGAGACGATAATTGCCTTGAATGCGAATTTCATTCGTGCACGTCCTTGGTTTCACCAGAAGTCTTCCAAATGGAATGCCGACGGGACATTCCAGAATGTCTTTGTATCCCAGACAATAGCCAAAGTACAGTTGTGTCCTTGCAAAAACGAAGAAAAAAAAACTAAAAAGAAAAATTTGCATCACTGACAGGAATTTGAAGTGTTATGCAACAATGATGTCCTTTCGAAGTGAGGGTGAAATAAAAATTGTCACTTTTCCGGGAAAGGTCGGCCGACTCGGCTGTAGGTCACGAAGCGCGCTCTACTTTTTAATTTTTGTGGACCGTAAACAGTGTTTTGGGATTCGTTGAGTCAAGGGCTGGTGCCACTGCAGAAGGTCAGCGCGACGAATTTCGTGACAGGATACTGGCGATAATGTTCTCTTTGGTTGAATGAGAGAATGAAATATTACGTTATTGGAGTCCTTTTCTCTTTGTCCTGTTAGATTGTTTTCGGTTGAATTTTCTCTTTCAGATACAAAAGTGAAAAAAAAGTATTTATTGCTGGTTGTTGCTAAAGAAAGTTTTTCAAGAAACCTAATTGCATTCTTCCGTAGTCTACATCCTTCCAACTAATTTTCTCAATTGATTTGTGGTTGTTCCGCGGAGTATCATACATACTGACTTTCTGTCAAGATTTCGAACGGGAAACAGCTGTCAGTGTCAAAATAACCTATGATTAAAAAAAAAAAACACTAGATGGCTAACCCTGTACTTATCTTTGAGATGTGAAGGGGGAGAAACTCTGCTCGTGAATATTTATAGTCCCATTATTGTAGGCTGTTTGAAGTTTGTAAAAACAAAATAAGTCCAATCTACTATATACTAGGCTTGTCCATTTTAGTTCAATCAGGAGAGCGCTCAGTTTAGTTCAAATCTGCTTATTGCACAAGATCGTACTTTTGGTTTAATGTGGTTCACTAGTCTGGAAACTGAATCTTCTGCAACAACTGAAGTTGTAAAGACACAGAAGAAGGAAAAGCAAAAATAGATACAACTAAATACCATGTACATACGAGTTCGAAAAGAAGTTAAATCATCATCAACGATAACTGAGAAATCTCACATCAAAAAAAGTAACAGAACAGCATTAAGCAAACGGTACTGGTACTCCCACTCCTACCGCTACCATTCCAATTACCAATGTGCATGAATTGAGTGAAATCCAAAAATAATAACCAAAACTTAACCAAAAAGAGGATTAATTACAGGCTCATTGCGTACCCCTACAACCGCAGGGCTTGAAACGATATTACACCTCACCCCAACAGACATCTGTGGCAAGGAATTTGCAACAAAATCGGGGCTACGACTCAAAGAAATCTCACAGTGGAGTAATCAAAACGCAGGCCATGCACACATACCTAACTTGTATAACTTTCTTGAGGAATCTACGGACTATCTAGCCCCAGTCGTGGACTTTAATATTGAATACGGCACCAAAATCGCGAATAGACAAGAATGGGAAACAAAATCGGTGCTAAGCAGTAGCAACGCAAAGGAGATCTACACAGACGGGTCTAAGACTGATAGCGGAGTAGGTGCTGGATTTTTCTCGGAACAACTCAAAATCAGCCAGTCCCTTAGACTGTCGAACCACTGTAGTGTCTTCCAAACGGAAATTACGGATATTCGTGAAGCCGCTGAATGGCTATCGATGAACATGATATTGAGAGAGGATATCGTGATATACACCGACAGTCAAGCAGTTATAAAAGCACTCGAATCACCAACATTAAGATCAAAATTGGTAAGACTCTGCCGTATATCTCTCAATGACAAATCTAAACAATGCAGCCTCATAGTGTGTCGTGTTCCTGGTCATAGAGATATACCAGGTAATTGCGAAGCAGACGAGCTAGCCAAAAGGGGTACCACAATCAGTGCCCCAAGCATTAGCAACATCTCTGTGCCAATAGGTACATTGAAAACCAAAATCTCTGAACTGGTTGCTAACCAGTAAGGCTACAGAGAGATGGAGAATCCTACATACCTGTCAACACGCAAGAAAAACATGGCCAAAAATGGATCTCCGGAAAACCACAGCCATCCTTCGCTTAAGCAGGAACAATCTGGGTAACCTAGTAAATGTCATCACAGGACACTGCGCTATGGGTAGACGGCGGCATGACTAGGGTTACCATTTAACGACTACTGTAGTAGATGCATGGATGAAGAGGAAGAGGAATCCCCCTCACTAACTGGTATATCCGAAAAGGACGTCAAGAAATTATGGATATTCGTCCAAAAATCGAAATGGTTCCAGAAATGAGCGGCAGGAAGCCGGATGTGGCAACACAATGGACCCTATGGGTCTAAGTGAATCCAATGTGCATACGTTGGAAGCCACCACATCTACCTACCTAACCTAAACTTACTTAACCTACCTAACCAGAAAGAAATTTCCTTAATTTTGCCACCATCCATCGCGCCAGTTATAAACACTGTGAACTAGTTTACTTAGTTCACTTGTTAGAGGTATTTTTTCGTCCGTTCGTAAACTACACAAGCCTACTGTATACCACTTCGGCGTATGAGCCATAGCTTATGCAGGTAGCCATAAATGCAGTCAGTTACAAGGTTTGTATGATCACAACAAGACAAATTCCGATTGATAACAAAACCAATATTAGTGATGTGTCAACTGGATTTCATTAACCGGGTCGAACCAATTTACATCCAAAACGAATTCAACCGACTTACATTTATATCAAACCGATTTGGCGAAACTATAACAAAGTTTAAAATAATTTTTTTGTTTTTTTTTGCGATGGTATGTGAAAATCTTCAAAAGACACTATGGGGACCGTTCCCTCATAGCGAAAGGGATTTTTACCCAGTAAAAACACCTACCTTCAAATAAATTAAGATATATTCATACTACAACTAAGTGGGCGCCGTGGCGTAGTGGGTAGGTGCGTCGACTCCTACGCTCGAGGTCGTCAGTTCGAATCTCGAAAAAAACATTAAACATTTTTTCACGGCTCCACCTCTTTCGAGTCACTGACAATGCTCAAAGAGTATAACTGTCTAGAAAAAGCAATTTGTTGTCAATACATAGCTTTGAATGGTATCCAATGAGCCAGTACATATCTCTATATCTCTTCTCTAACTCTTCACGTTTCTTTTTAACGTGCTCCTTCCACTTAAGTTTAACATCGAGGGTCATCCCGAGGTATTTCGTTTCATTCCCGAAGGGTATTTAGACACCATTTATGAAAACAGGTAGGTTATTTATGTTCCTGTATGTAAAGTTTAGGTGAACGGATTTCGCTGCATTAAGCGCGATTCGCCAAACTTTTGTCCATTCGTATACCCGATTTAGTGCACATTGCAATTTCATTGTTGACTCTTCAACCGTTTTGGCTGTTACCAAGATGGCAGTATCGTCAGCAAATGTGCCTAATACGATGCCTTCGTCTTCCGCTATATCCCTGGTATAAAGTAGGTAAAGGAGAGGACCAAGAACACATCCCTTTGGTACTCCACCTTTATAGATTTGAATACAGAGTATTCGTTTCAATACTTTACACGGAACATTCTATCTGAGTTGAAGTTTAAAATAAGTGAGCACAATGCACATGAATATTGTTTCCATACAAACTGAGTTGTACTGCCTAATGCAATACCTAGTTAGAGTTCAATCGTCATGGTGGCACATGTTCTGCAACTACTGTCTCTTGGTGTTTTTTTGTACACATTTATTTAAGCTAATTTTGTGTGATGTATCGAATGAAGTCAAAATCAATTAAGTATAACGTACCGTGATCAAATAGGCTCCAGTTTGAGAAGTTACAAATATTTTTAATATCAGCTGCTGCTTCAGGTTCCCAAAGATTAGCCTTGAGTGAAAAGGGCCTCACCGAGTTTGCCAACTAGATTTGCAACTCATTTTAAATTCCAACTCGAGTTTATTCATCTTGAGAAATGCTCGGTTCAGCACACCACTAGGCTCAACCAGCCCAAGTTTTGTCCTTCGGAGCCACAGGAGCTAGTTGAAGTTCAAAGTTTGTTGGCATTACAACGGAAGCGGCTAAATTGGGTTTGGCGGTAAACATAGGCATTTTTTTTCGGAGAATTTTTTTGCAACGCTACTGGAACACTCTGACTCAAAACTGATCCATTGTACTGCCAGATAGCAACTTACTTCAGTGTCATTAATTTGATCCCAACGGCAAATGGTGACTGGACCAGACCCGATTTCACTGGAGAAGCTCTTTGTCTTTTCGAGAGAAAAGTTCTGCGCGCGATCTTTAGTCCTGTTTGCGTTGATGGCATTTGGAGGAGAAGGTTCAACCACGAACTGTATGAGTTGTACAGCGATATGAGTCTAGCCAGGCATCTACGGATCCAACGCCTAAGATGACTAGACCATGTAGAGCGTATGGACAACTTAGCTCCGGCCCGAAGAGTCTTCGACTCTGAACCTGTGAGACAACGCAACTATTAAAAAGACTTTTAAAAAATCGAATGTATTTGAAAAAAACAAAATTTTTAAAAGGTTTTGCACAATACTTTGTAGAAAGCGAGAATGGTCACAAAATTCATATCTCTGGTAGACGACCTAAAACCAAACTCCAATAAGAGCATACCTAAAAGATTTTCACGACCTCCCAGGAGGACGACGCGTACTCGTATTTTCAAAAACAAAGGCGAACACACATAAAGAGTTCAAACTCCCTCGAATTTCACTTTAAACACTTCATTTCGAAATGATCCATGAAACAACATTTCCCACACCAAACTATGCAGCCCTTTCCTTATTTCCTAAGACAAACATTTGGTGCCCGCTCATCGGGAAGGGGTTAGCTCCGAGACATGAGTTCATATTTCACACAAGACCTTCGAACACTCATAAGGGTCGAGAAGTGTCAGCTGGTCAGTGAATTCGATAGTTAACGTGACCACTGGCTAATTTGAAAATAAACTAAAAACTACGAGCATAATGGATTCTTAATGACAGCAGTGCGCTGAGCAATCAAACAACTGTTTGAGTTAGTTTTTGAACCCTTTTCCAACGTCCATCACGGAAGGGGAATGCTTGTAATGTATTTTCGATTATTCGAAAACATGCTGTTGATTGAATGGGATAAGCTGGGGATTGGACTAATTCAATGTTGATAACCCGAATCCGGGAGGCAATTAAAGAAGAATTAGCGATGCATTCCTAAGGAATGTCATCTGCGGGATTTTCTCAATGAGGAGCGAGGAATGATTAGGAAAGTAAAAGTTTTGAATTGTTTTAAAATGAAAAGCGAATAATTGTATTTTTAAGACAGCTTTGAATTCGACAGTTCTTGTTGTTATTTCCTTAAGGATTAGAATCTGGAAAACACTGAAAGGAGAAGAAAAGACCTACAATTTAATACAGACTGCGAACGGCGATTTTGAGAAGCTTTTTCTAGACAGTTATACTTTTTGAACATTGTCAGTGACTCGAAAGTGGTGGAGCCGCGAGCTGGGACTTGAACCTAGACTATGAAAGTCTGATGCTGTGGGTGGACCCAAAAACCCGCATGGCCACGTCGCCTGAATAAAACTGCCACGCCGCAGCATCTGTCTAATTCTTTTAAAGCAAGCATCCACACATTTGACTTCAGATCTCTACAGTAATCTGCGCAAATACCTCAAGGTCTACGCAGTTGGCTGAATTCTTAAAAGCATCCGCAGCGATATTAACATTATAATCTTCGACCGTATTTCTAAGCTCGTAAATGTTACTGATGGGAAAATTGATTACAATCTCTTTGTTAATGCCCTCTAACATTTCATCAATGTTAAAGTGCTTGCTGTGTAACATACACAAGACTTGCAGCACCTCTTCAAACACATGTTGTTCAGCTTGTTATCGGACGACCAAGCTGTATCTCATAAGCAAATGACAAATAAGTTCAAATTGTTGTTTAACCTTTTATTCCTAACCCTTCGATACCAGATGCTTAAATATTGATTCAGCGTCTTCAAGGCCTTGACTTATACTTGACGTTGCATTAAGCAAACTCAAAGGTCTATTTTACTCTTATAAAAGCTTAGAGCTTTGACTGATCTAACAACAGAGTCTTTCCGCTATCAAATCATTATGTTCTCATTCTTCAACTTGTTCCTGCTTTTGGTGCTCGTTCTTTTCGCTGTGCATCAACTGGACGCCCTTATGACATTCACTCAGAGATATACCCTGATTCGAATGAAGATGTGCAAGTTCAACGCATCTTACTGTGACTATCTGTCTGGGAAGTAGAGGAGAATTGTTTTGAAATAAAAGGATTTGAATATTTGAACGGAATAAATGATGGTTTTCGTTTCTTAACCTTAAGTCGAATTCGAAACAGAATTTGTATTTATTTTGATTTCTTGTTGTAAGCAGGGGGAAAGTGGGGAAAAAAGGGGATGTAAAGATCAATATTGCTCAGAAGATGCTTTGTATTCAGCACTGATTATGTAGATAAAGGACTTCTTAATTGTGTAGACATTTACGCCACTTGTTTAACAGATCAAAACTACTGTCTATTCACCGACATCGATGATGACCCTGTCTTTCGTTGCAACTAACATTTTTGTATACTAATGACGATGCTACAGTCCGAGGTGGACCTGGACCTAGCTTCTTTGCATACACTTGATAATAATTGTACACAATGAATTCACAATAGATACAATTGTGTAATGCTTTTCGAGTGAAAAAGTAAATATATACCTATATATCTAATAATGTTTTGGTAGGGAGCATGCACCAGATCATTTGTAGAATTTGGGAAATCGAAAGCATGCGTGACGAATGGAATATCAGCTCCATATGCCCCATCCACAAAAAAAGACGATCCTACCTTTTGCAACAACTATAGAGGTATATCCCTGCTCAACGTCGCCTACAAAATCCTGCCCAGCGTACTGTGTGAACGTCTAAAGTCGTTTTGCACCTCACTAATAGGAAAGTACCAGTGCGGCTTCCGGCCCGGTAAATCGACTATAGACCAGATCTTCACACTAAGGCAAATCCTGGAGAAGACCAGTGAGTTTCAAATCGATACGCACCCTCTTTTTATCGATTTTAAAGTCGCATACGACAGCATTCATCGCAAGGAACTATTCGAACCGACGGCCGAATTCAGGATCCCGGGAAAACTAATTCAGTTGTGTTACACCACGCTAACACATACGCGATGCACCGTGCAGTTCGGCTCGAGGATCTCCAAGCCTCTTGAAACCTGCACTGGATTTCGGCAAGGAGATGCGCTGTCGTGTGATTTCTTCAATTTGGTACTGGAGAAGATAGTGCGGCGGGCTGCTGCAAACACGATAGCTGGACACTAAGCAGAACTGCAGAGTTGATTTTTGGAGCCTTCGAAAGAAAAATTCTACGTCGGATAAATGGTCTCGTCTGCGAGGAAGGCGAATAGAAGAGAAGACACAACCGCGAACTCTATGAGCTGTACCAGGATGTGGACGGGCAAAAATCCGTCGACTGCACTGGCTCGGCCACATCGAGCGCATGGACAACAACGCTCCAGCTAAGAGGGTCTTCGAATCCGAGCCTCCTGGTTCGAGAAGGAGAGGAGGACCGAAAGTCCGGTACAAAGACCAAGTCATCGCGGACGTAAGACAGCTGTGTCTTGATGACTGGAAGCAGGGTGCCAGGACCGTCAACGATGGAAGGCAGCGATTCATCAGGCTCAGACCCTACATGGGTCGTAGGCCTACTAAGTAAGTAAGTATATCTAATAATTAGTTTCGAGCGTCCTAGGTTTAAGCCCCCTTTCGGTTTCCTTTGGTACTGAAGACGTACCAAACCTTCCGGTTTCCTTTGGTCGATTATGGACATTGAGCCTTTAGTTTTTTTTATCTTACCGGTCTTTTCATCCTCTTCTCTCTCCTATCCGAAAAAGTCCGAAATTTCTTAGGGTATTCGACTCTCATTTCTTCTATATTTTTACTTCTTTCTATTCCCCTTTGGCTAGTTTAGAGAACAAAGTTTTGGCTGCGATCAGGTACCTTTTTTCTCAGGGACACGGAAGTTTCTCCAGTGGTCCTGCCTACTGTTGCAACAAGTTTCGTATGGAAACCTGTCGAGAATTAGAATAAACTACTTGTGGGCGCCGTGGCGTAGTGCGTCGACTCTTACGCTCGAGATCTAAGGTTCGAATCTCGAAAAAAACATCTAACATTTTTTCACGGTCCCGCCTCTTTTATGTCACTGACAATGCTCAAATAGTATAATTGTCTCAATCTCGACGATCGAAATCGGCATTACACTGTAGGTCTCCTTCACTCGTGAGAGAAAAAAAAAACGTATAACATGAGTGGTTGCTGAGGAGGTCCACCTCGGACTGCAGTGCTATGGTCGTCCGGGTTCAATTCTTACGTCAGCACAATCTTATAGGGATGTAGGTGTAACCACAACTCAACCGCAAAATAAGCCTGGTTGATTCTCTGACAATAATCAATTCAGCTGATCGGCGCCGAATCGGCCGAACTTCGGCTTTCTGATCACCTTCGGCCGAAGCCGAAGCCGAAGCCGAATGTTCAGTCGAACTTTATTTGGAACAACTTTTGCAAGTGGCTTTCGCATCATTTCTACGAAATAACCCCAAAATGAATTTTTAGCTGCCATTTTTTGTGTTCTTTCTACCTAAAACCAGTGCAAATAAAATTATACAGACCACTTAATAGTTTACCAACTTGCAAATGGAAAATCTTGTAATTTTAAAGCTGTAAACAATGATACTTTCAAAATACAAAATATCCGACAGTAAAAAAACAAAAAACACACCGTTCCTTACAACTTTTACTTTTACAGAAAACAGAAAATTAAACATTCGGCTTCGGCAAAATCTTCGGCCTCATTTGGTCGAAGCCGAATGTTTTGCCGAAGCTGATATTTATAGCCGAAGGTGGCCGAAGCAGAAGCCGAAGCCTCAATGTTCGATCGGACTCTAACGACAAGATTCTTAGGTCCCGCCTGAGCTCCATTATATGTAATCCAATAGCATAAGCAATCGTTTATAACGACATATCGCTTATAGCGACAAAATTCGTCAGGCCCTTGAAGGTCTTTATAACTGATTTTGACTGTATATATAACTTAGACATCTGCTGAAACGTAACAATTAGAAATGCTACATATCATTGCTATCAGGTCACCCTTAAGTATTGATCAGATAGTCTTCAATTGATTTCTTAAGCACGATACATAAGCAGCGTGTCTGGTTCAAAACTTTTTTCTACACTGAAGATCTCAATTAGTTTGTTATCAACACTCATTCTCAATCCGGGCAGTGTGCATGGCGTCGTAAGCACATTGTCACAACGGTCTTAGGCTTGTTTAAAATTGGTCTATTATGGACTTCACTGGTCTACTGGTTTGGAATACACTGCAGAAATGATATTTAATACTATGTCAAAGGCTGTGTAGTGAAATGAGTTTATATTCTAATCGTTTAAGAAAACACAAAACTACTAGGATACGCAGTGATCCGAATGAAGCGTGCTTTAGGTTAACTCCAGCTGCATTACCTTGTCCTACTCTCAGCCGTATTCAATCGATGGGTTGAATTTGATGAAACATTATTGACTCGATGTTAACCGACTTTGCCGCGTCGAAACTGGTGTCGGACATAGAATGGAATAAAAACAAGAAACAGTGCACGGCTGCCCTACTAATCGACTTGGAAAATGCCTTCGGTACCGTATGGTTGGAAGTTTATAAGTTGAACAGATTGGGGATAAGCAAACCACAACTGTACACGTTCCTTAATATGCTTTCCAATAGAAAATTCATTGTTAAAAATTTCAATGTAGTTTCTGCGGGAATGTTTAACATTAAAAATGGTCTGAAACAGGGTGCGGTCAATTCGCCGATATTCTTCAATATTTACACAGCTGATCTGATAGGATCTCTCCAGCACTCGATAGCGTATTCCGACAATCTGATTGCGTACAGATTAGGTCCTAAAACTGAGATCATTGTAACACTCTTGCAAAGTGACTACGAGAAAATTCAGCGATTTTGCGACGAATGGAAGTTGATTATCAACCTTCAGAAGTCTGAGCCCATCTTATTCAGAACGCCGTTGAGAAAGGCCTCGGCGGATACTAAACAGGATTGGCGAAAGTTCTCAGTTGTTGGACAACATAGGCAGCCAGTAGCCACTAGCCACTAAAATCAGACTGTAGTTAGATACCTGGGGATTTGGCTAGATCAATATCTATATTTTAACAAACATATACATGCTGCTCTGGCGAGAGTTCGATTGGCTATCGCTCTTACAAAGAGACTGTTTCGCAACAGCCAACTCGATGCGATGGTGAAGGTAATCTGCTACATGGCCCTTATTCGGTCGATGCTTGCTTACGGCTGTCCCGTGTGGTCCTTGATGGAAAAGATTCGGGTGTTTGAGAGGACTTGTCTTAGGGCCTGCCTTCACCTTTACAGAACACCAAAGTCCCAGTACAAAAATGTCTATCCTAATGAGATCTTATACAACAGGGCGCACCTCATAAGAGTAGACAACTTTTTAATCAAGATGACTCGTAGGCACATTGCAAGAGCAATTATCTCGATTAATAACCTGATTTCAGGGGCTTACTACCCCAATTATGGGTACCATGAGAGGGTGCGCCTTAATGGCTTCGTCCCCCCAGAAGCATTCCTTTATTTCGACCAGGCAGGTCTGATCCAGGATAAAGATGCAGTTCCGTTAATCTTCCATATGGCTCGGACAACTGTGGATGGGCGACTCAACTACAGCCGAGACATCGCACAGAGCACTGAGGAGCTTCTCCGCTTTAGTAGATATGTATGCAGCCGAGATGTTAAAGATGTGAGCAAACAACACCAGCAGTCCTGGTGGTTAAAAGAGGGAGCTCCCTCGTCGATCCCTTTCGATTCGGGGTAGGTCTGGTACTTAAAGACGGCTAACATGTATGCCTTACTGGCCTTGGCCGGCTCACATAGTTTTTAGGTGTTTTAGTATAAGATAGGTTAAGAATAAAAAAAATAAAAAAAATGTTAACCGACTTTCTGTGGCCAGAACTCGACAACATCGACGGCGCTAAATGCCATGCAAGCGATGCAACACTCGTAGTTGTGAAGGAAAAATTTGACGACTAGGCCATCTCACTTCGAGATTTCATCAATTGGTGATGTGATGTGATCATGTGACTTGGCACCACTCGATTGTTTTCTCTGGGACTACGTCAAGTCCTTAGTCAACGCTAACAAGCCGACCACTTTGGACGAGCTCGAGCCAGTATTCCAGGCGCTATTGCCGGACCGAGTGGTCAAAAATTGGACCGACCGTTTGAAGTACTGCCAGCGGAGCTGAGTCGGTTTATTCACTTGATATGTTTTCATCTTAAGCTTAAATATTTTAGCAAGCAATTCCGCTGTTGATTTAATGTAAGAAATCGCTTTCAACTAGTTTCCGTTTAACGTGACACGTTATTTAAACAGTGCCTAAACGAATGCATATGCAATTCCATAAACCGTCTCCATTTCAACCACTTACTCACAACGACCTCTCAAGGCTATTTAAGCCAATGCAACTCATCCAAATAGTCATCAATTTAGCCTTTTTCATTCAATATGCTGTCCCCGTTGTATCACGCAAGCCTCACACCCATTTATGTCCCTCAACAAAGACCGGATCAAAGCACAATGATTAATTTACAGCCCGTAATAAAACCCCCGAAATGAGCACTCTCCACCACCGCAGAACAGAAGTCAAATTAAACGTCTCTCCTTGCATAATCTCCTCGGTTAAAGTTAATGAAGTCATGACGCTCATATACGAATACCCGGCGTATGTGCCGCCCTCTGCATGCTTCGTTCTTATTTAAAAGTAATCCGCCGAATTCGTTTTAATGACTGACCGTGCTGGTCGGTTAATGAACGCCCACTGCCGACCGCCATCGGTTTGCTGGCGTAGAAATTAACATAAAAAAATATCAAGGGCATAACCGCAGCTCTGCCTTGAATCCTTTTGGCCATTACACCGAACAGTAACATTCACTTTCGCATTCCCAGCGACAAAACGGACAGATTAAACGATTTACTACTGTTTTACTGTTTGGACCGCGCCGCAAATGTAATCTCCCCACAACGCTTGGCGCGCACACACGCTCCTGGGTTAAGTGAGACATTGCGTAGGATGTCGTTGCGGTGGCGGTGGCGGCGGCGTTGGCTTTTCATTTTCACCGACCAACGCCATTGACAATGACGAGAACGAGAACGGGAACGGGAACGAGAACGAGAACGAGAACGAGAACGAGGACGAGGACGAAAACGATGTCGACGAGGAGTATCATAAAAGTGTCGGAAAGGACAGGAGTTCTGGTGTCGGTCCTTTGGCATGATTCTGGTGTAACAACCTAGTTTTTGTAGGTGGAAGGATTAATGATATTGTTATGGCGTGACATACCTGTGTGCGGCGGTGGAAGCCAAAGAATGGAGTCAGAGGCAGAGAGGATGAACGTGATATTAGAAAGGATTCGGTGTGGATTTTCGGAAATGTCACATTGTTTTGTTTAATCCGCTAGTTTGGGCAGATATGAGACTTATCTATTGGCAGCAGGATTTTCTGCTCTGTCTCCCTCTCTCTCTGTGAGGATGACCGCTTTGTGATGTCGGGAGGCTTTGTATCTGCGGCCGGGATTGTGTATGATGTGGGCTTTGAATGGGAATAAACGAGTTCTTACGGACAATTATTTTTGCTTCCTTCTGTTCCACTGTCGGATAAGGATATTGTGTTGCTGAACAGAAATTTGTCGGGATCCATTTGATTTCTTTTTGAATCCTAAAAAATTCAGTGACCACTTAAAAATTAGGTCAAGGGTATGATCAGTTTTCTTGAAAAATATCGGACTTTTCAACAGATCAGTTGAGATGAATTGAAATTCAAAGAGCGCATTGAAAGCTCATTGAAAGCACACCAATCGGCATTAAAGCAGAGATCAACCTCGGTGCTGCACGACTGGATGGCGCGATTGTTTAAGTGCCTGCCCCAAGTTAAAGGGGTCCCAGGTTCGAATCCCAGTGAAATCGAATCTGGTCCAGTCACCATTTGCCGTTAGGATTAAATTAACGGCACTGGAGTAGGTTGCTACCTGGCAGTACAATGCACCAGTTTTGAATCTGAGTGGTCCACTGTTGAGGCTCAAAAAATCGTCCAAAAACCTCGGTGCTGACTGGTCCAGAAGCATTTGCTGCTGTAGACAGAGGAATTGGCGAACAACTGATTGACAAATGCGCCATAGGACAAAACCAAAGAAGGCAGTCAACTATCAAATGAAAGACAAAGATGCCAATAACAACCCCGACAGGCACCGTCAACTGCTTCCAACAAAAACCAGAATAAATACAAATTCTGTATCGAATTCGACTCAAGCTTAAGAAACAAAAACCACCATTTATTCCGTCCAATTTTCAAATCCTTTATTTCAAAACGTCTCTCCCCTACTTCCCAGACAGATAGTCACAATAAGACGCGTTGAACTTGCACATCTTCATTCGAATCAGGGTATATCTCTGAGTGAATGTCATAAGGGCGTCCAGTTGATGCACAGCGAAAAGAACGAGCACCAAAAGCAGGAACAAGTTAAAGAATGAGAACATGATGAACTGACTGAAAGTACACTTTGATGCCCCAATGAATTGAACGTCTAACTTTTATACCAATTTTAAGTGTACACTTAACCATGCGTACTCGAGGCCGTTCATTATTGGTTCAAGGTTTCATGTGCTGCTAGCATCTTGCGCATGTTATGTGAACTTGATTAGGGCACAACCTGTCGCAAGAAACCTTGAGTATTATTAAGCATTGAACTGTGTTGTGCACTTGAATTAGTCAAGCCTGTAACAATCTCTGAACAGAGGCAAAGTAAACAAGCATTGCATCGGCCCTTGGGTTCTGGAGGAAAACTGTAAGCTTTCGCTCAGAAAGCCGTACCGTGCTTTTTCGATATGGCGTATATGCTACAATTTTGTATAGAATAAAGTACAATAAACAGATGATGCACAAAGAAGTCACAAAAATAATTCCAAAAGTCTCTCAAAACCAAAAACCCCCTTGACCCGGCAAAAAGGCAAAAGGGCAATAAGTGAAATAAGGAAACTATTGATTAATTAGATCTTTATCTATAAAAAGGAATTAGCAAAATATATGCAACATAATACCCATGGTTCTGAGAAGCTAGACCCAGGTCCATCTAACTTAACCTTTTGTCTTGGCACTCACAGCTCAAGAAAGAAAAAAGTGAAGTCGATTTATTTTGATATCTCGCACCTACTCCAAATCCTATAGTGACCCAGGCAGGGGGGTTGCAGTGGAATCATAGCGATTCCACTGTTTATTAGTTTGCTGCAAATTTAGACGATCTTGCGCGATTTGGCATAATGTCACTTCTACAAAATGTCATAGGGCCAAATTTGGCATAATGTCGCAAACTAATTTGACTCTATGACCCTTTTGAAAGCGACATTCTGGCAAATGTTAATATTCGTCCCAATGACACTTTCAAAAGCGTCATTATGCCAATTTGGCACAATGCCACGGCATCAGACCCATAAATCGGCGCCGATCAGCTAAATTGGGCATCGCCAGAGACTCAATCGAGCTTATTTTATGGTTGGATTTGTGCCTACGTCCGTATAAGACTGTGCTGAAATTTGGCGACAGGACCATTTCACGGCGAGCGTTCATCATTGGTCGCCGCGATCATGTGACTTGACAGCACTCGATTATTTTCGCTGTAGACTACCCTTACAAGCCAACCACTTTGAACAAGCACCAACCCAACCTTCGAAATGCTATTAGCAAAATAACGCCGCACACTTTGGACCGACTCATCAAAAATTGGACCGACCGCTTGAACCACTGCCAGCGAAGCTGAGGCGGCCATTTGAATGATGTGCTATTCCATACACAATGGCGTGAAGGTAGCTTAAAAATAAAGCCAAAACCAATTTTAAATCCTACACTGTTGTTTTTTTTCCTATTGTTCATATCTTATCAACCTATACAATCTTCGAGTGGAAAAACTTTCGAAAACTGGAGTTTAGACCTAAGGAGTCAATAAAACATCTCGAAGTAGTCTGCTCCAAGACTCATGTGAAGTATGCCATCAAAACGGCACAAAACATGCAAACAGGGCTTTCTGAAATGATTCCGATCAATACTATATACTGATATGCTGTTTGGGCGAAAGCGATTGCTGCGAAAGAATCAAAAAGGAAAATTGTTAGACAAAGTGGCTCTTGAAAAGGATGTACTAGCTTGAGCGAGTAAAGTTAGTAGCGTTGTTGCAAGTTAAAAAGCAGGTGGACATTGATATCGTGGGGATTGCAGCTACCATCAATTCATGTCCTGTGGGCAATACGAGCTATAGGAAATATCTCCACAGCTCGTTTAGTTTTTTTTTTTACTGCGGACGCCTTGAAGAAATCAGTAACAACGAGCAGAAGCTTTAAAAGAGCGAAGGTTTGCTTTAAGGTAGCCCTAAACAACGAACATGCTCGCCGAACTTGCTTTGCTGTATGAGCTGGTTCGCGAGCCGCTCGCTGTTGGCGAAAAAATTCGATTTTGTCGTGTTCGTTGGCTTTGATGTTCGCCGTGTAGGGCCATGTTCGCGAGCAAAACTCTTTGCTGTGAACGTCGCCGAGTGCATATCGTGGGTTAAGCACAATGTCAACAGTCAGCTACGATTTTATCGAGGAATTCACCACTTGCGCTTCCCTATCAAACATGTTGACGGTTTGAAGAAACAACACGAAATGAATGTTCGCCAAATGTGTTCGCCGTGTAGGGGATAACGCAAACAAGCAAGTTCGGCGAGCACGTTCGTTTAGGGCTACCTTTAGTGAGAGGCGCGAAGTCTAATGCTAAAGAATCGTGTATATTCATATGTAAATGAAACTGACTAATAGTAGCTTTAAACGATTGAGTTTAGAACCATTAGCTAGCCGAACCATGCATCAAGAAGATCGAGTGACGTATTTATGCCGTTACAATTATTTGGATTAACTTTTTGTTGCATAGAACGCATAAAAGGGCATAGCAACTAAAGGCATGGACAGTGTTCAAAGCTGACTGCCGCAGCTAAGAAACTTTAAAGGAGCCAAACCATTTAATGCAAAAATAAAATTAATTTGAGAGAGATTTTCATTGTCAATCCACCTTCAAAAATATGTAAGCCAAAAATGTTATTAGTCTAAGGTGAAAGCAAACGACTTGTTCTCATTACCATTGCCAAACATCCTTTGAGCACACGTTTACTGCCACTAACAAAATCATTTGCCGCAAGATAGTTTCTCTGAATGATGGCCTATCCAGCAAATTACCCCATCAGAGGTCAATCAAGATCAGATAAGAGCGCCTTAAACTTCCAACACTAAACCTAATCTAAATGGGCAACTAAACAAACCACCAAAGTTAACCCGCTATGCCCATTAAGGGCTACTTGTGCCAACAACATTCCACAATCGCGATGACATGGTGTTAAAACCAAAATAAATTTAACACATCCACCTCATTCGTAATTTCCAATTCCCACCAGCGGTTTACCGCAATAAAACGTTCACTGAAGCATACCGCTCTCCATCACACCACCACCCCTCCCAGTGTGGCGTGAGGCAAGGGCTGCAAGGTGGCCCCTTACACACTTAAGAAAACCCATTTCAAGAGGCTCTTCGTGCGGTATAGTGGTCTCGTTACTACTTCCAATCGAATGACGATCAAATTTTTTTCCTGCGTCGGCATATTTATCAACCCTTTGCTCCCCCCGTCCGCGCGCACCCAGCCAACTCGAACGCACACACAAGAGCGCCGAGTACCTAGCGCGCCTCTCTGCGTGTGTAATCCTGTAGGCCCGACTGAGTCTGCATAATTGCTCTCCATCAAACTTAATCGCTGAATAACCCTTAACGACGTAAATAAAAATTCATTCGACCATAAAAAAGGGTATAAAAGCCAAACAAAGGAGCACACACATCCCCACCACTCACACACACACCCAAGACGGTCCCGCTCGCAGTCACCTCAAGAAGGGCTAAGTGGAACGCATTGAAACTCTTGGTTAATTCGAACCTTTAAGTTCGCATTCTGGGCACGCCCTGCGTTAAAGTTTGTTTTTGCCCGTTGTGCGTTTTAACTGCGAGCGGGGATGAGGATCTACCCCCCACCACTCCACCACTCCAGCAGCCATCACCAGATCCTCGTCATTTGGTTTGAAAACATCCGCAAGACCGAGCTTCTCATTTATTTATTTTTATTTTATTGGTTATTGCCATTCGAGGGAAATTAAAAGGATTTGACTTTAACTAAGCACGCCATAGGCAGCGCCGACTGAAGATGGCTGCCTGCGGAGCTGGGGATGTGTGGCCGGGGAAGATTAGTGTTATGGAAACCACGAGGGTCGATCGATGCTGGCCGGCAGTTGCCACGGCCGTCATCCGGGAGGGAAAAGGGTTGTTTGGTATTCAGAGGGTGACGTGGAATGGGGTGCGATTTATTGCCTTCGCAAACGATACGGCGGGCTGCGGAACAAAATTATTGGATTTCCTCAAGTTCTTGCACAAATTGGCATCTCAAATTGTTTGAAATTGAAATGTGCCTACGAAAATGTCTAACAAATACGTTGTAAATGGCGGAGGGAGTTGGTTTTGGGTGACAAAAAAATGTTTGAATGTGAAGTTTTGGGTAAATAGAGGATGGGCCAAGTACAAGTTTCGTTTGAAAAATGCAACAAAATGAACAAAATTACACTTTTTCCATGTATTATGGCCTTATTAGTGAGAGCGCTCTTTCCCATTAATTATAAAAGACAACGTCGTTCAAGAGGCTGTCTCGGCTGCCTTCGCAGCAGCGCATTCTGTCACCCCAATTCTTCAAGGCCTTGTTGATGGTTTCAGGTTGTTGCCCACGGATTGCTTAGATGATAATATCCTTAAGTGCTTGAATCGTTTCCGGATTTTTGGCATAACATCGGTCCTTTACGGTTCCCCACAAAAAAAAAGTCCAAAGGGGTTAAATCGCAGCTCCGAGGCGGCCAATTGACATCGCCAAGGCGGCTGATAGGTTAGGTTAGTTTAGGTAGATGGGTGCCCTTGCTGACTTGAAGAACATGTCAACGGCTCACTTAGACCACTATGAATCCATTGTGCCCAAAAAAGTTTATACAGTGAAAAAACCCAAAACGTCAAAGCATCAACAGCTAAGTTAAACCACCCAGATAAAGATGTGTATCTCAAGAGTTTACTTAGCTCTATTTTCCCTAGATCATCCAGCTCCGAAAAGAAGAATCTTCCAAAGGTTTCCTTCCTCCTAACGGCTAGTGCAAGACAATAACACAGTAGGTGGCGAATAGATTCTATTTCTTCTTCGTCTCTACAGCTTCTACGAAAGTCGTTATGGGGTATTCCCAGCCGTGCTGTGTGATTTCCTATCGCGCAGTGCCCTGTCACGACCTCAACGGCTGTTCGCATATCCCTTCGACTTAGTTTTATGAGATCGGTAAATCTCCTCTTGTCGTAGACTGGCCATAACGATTTAGCTGTAGCGCATGTGTCTAAAGGTAGCCCTAAACGACGAACTTGCTCGCCGAACTTGCTCGCTTGCTGTAGGGTATAACACCCTACACACGAACATTCATTTCGTGTTGTTTCTTCAAACCGTCAACATGTGTGATAAGGAAGCGCAAGTGATGAATTCCTCGATAAAATCGTGGCTCACTGTTGACATTGTGCTTAATCCGCGATATGCACTCGGCGACGTTTACAGCAAAAATCAGGTTTGCTCGCGAACATGGCACTACACGGCGAACATCGAACGGCTCGCGAGCCAGCCCATACATGGCGAAAATGCGGCGAGCACGAGCAAGTTCGGCGAGCATGTTCGCCGTTTAGGGCTAACTTAATCGACACCACCGATTATTAGTCTGCCTCGTTAGACTCAATGTCTATTTCCCTGTGGGAGGTGCTAAGCGGTGTGCTGGCCTCAGGTAGGGCCCGCGAAGAGCTTAGATATGACCCAACCCTGACCAGTTCATCCGCCTTTTCAATAACGGAAATTCCCATGTGGGCGGGCACCCAACAGAAAGTCACCTTATTGACTACTGAAATATCGTCCTGTCTTTTTGTGCACATTTTTACGTCTGTAACGCTTTAATGGCTGCTTGACTATTAACATAGATACTGATTGTTTGCCCTGAAAAATTGCCAACAATCATATCCGCAGCTTGTTTTATTGCAGCAACTTCCGCCTGAAAAAACACTACAACTATCCTCAAGTCTGAAGGACTTGTATTCGAGACTCTCAGTAGACCCCAGCACCAGTACTTCCAACATCCATCTTGTATCCGTCGGTATAGATGGCAAGTTCTTTTTCGGCACGGACTTTCCCCATATCCCATTCTTCTCTGCTGGGAATTCTGATAGATAATCTCCGCTCACAGTTTCAACATGGTATGATGTAGTCCATTTCCGTCCGGAGTCTCGATATATTCCATCTGTCCAGAATTGAGGCATGACCACAGCGCTTGGCTATCCAGAGGCCAGATTCCCTTAGTCTTATTGCAGTCTTAGCTGCCAAGGTGTTGCAAAAACGGATGACAACACCATTTGGGAATTCGGTGTGCAAAAGATCGATTGTGGCATGGGCTATAAGACATAGCTGGCCATCCTGCATGAACCAGAGGTCGTCCAAATCCATGTCTTTAATTTCAGTAAAAAAAAATCGGTTAACGTAGCTCTGTAACGTCCATCGTTGACCGAAACGTTGTTCCCAGCCTCATTTTCGAAGAAAAATGGTCCAATGATGTTACCTCTAAGCAATCCGCACCAAACTGTCTTTCTCTATGGATGCATTGGCTTTGTTTGTTAACCTAGCCGCCGAGATGAAAATGCGCCGCGTCAGAAAAGATTAATTTTCGCCCAAAATCCTTGTCCAATTTAAGCTGCTTTAAGCACAAACTGCGAAGCGATAACGAAGCGGATGGTTAATAATAATAATAATAATGGCGACGCTACAGTCCGAGGTGGACCTGGGCCTAGCTTCTCAGCAACCACTCGTGTTGTGCGTGCTATTGTTCTCTCACGAGTGAAGGGGACCTACAGTTTAATGCCGACTCCGAACGGCGATTTTGAAAAGCTTTTCCTAGACAGTTATACTCTTTGAGCATTGTCAGTGACTCGAAAGAGGTGGAGCCGTGAAAAAATGTTTGATGATTTTTTCGAGATTCGAACTGACGACCTCGAGCGTAGGAGTCGACGCACCTACCCACTACGCCACGGCGCCCACGAATGGTTGTGTTCCTTCATTTGCTGAGTCAATTGGACCTTGTAAGCGAATAATCCGAGATCTTTGTTCAGAATTCGAATTCTCCTCAGGCTAGTGCGTGAAATGTTGAGCTGTTGAGATCGATGGCGAGTTGATGTTCGTGAATTGAGTTTTCCACTCTCGGCCACAGCAGCCTTATTCTCATCTGTGCGCACCGTACGACGACAGGGACCATGAGTGTTGTCCACAACTCCCACCAGGCACACGAACTTTTTGCACAAACTTGCGAACAGCAGTCGCGGCGGGTGCTTCATTTCGGCCAAAACTTCTTTTCAAAAAACTCACTGTTTGGGCTACACAGCACTCACTTTGGGAATAAGTTTTCAACATTTCCCAACGTTGCTTGTGCGTAAAGCGACTCATTACGTTCCGCGGAGGTACGAGACTGACTTTCTGTCAAGATTTCGAGCGGAAAATAGCTGCCAGTGTCAAAATAACCTATGATTGAAAAAAAAAACACTAGATGGCCTATCCTGTGCATGGTTTTGCCCTCATTTTTTCTTCTTTTTTTGAGGTTTTTTGAAACGCTTCACTGGCGCACTCAGACTCAAAACTGGTCCATTGTACTGCCAGGTAGCAACCTACTCCAGTGCCGTTAATTTGATCCCAACGGCAAATGGTGACTGTGACTGTGTGGTGAAACCAGATTCGATTTCACTGGGATTCGAACCTGTAACCCCTCTAACGTGGGGCAGGCACTTAACCAAATGCGCCATCTAGTCTTCTCGGGCTTTCATTTCATTCCTACAATCTGTGTAGGTGTAAACGTCTAAGAATTTCGGCCCGGCAAATCGACTATAGACCAAATTTTCACAATCCATCATATCCTGGAAATGACCAGCTAGTTTCAAATCGGTTAGCAACACCTCTTCGTCAATTTTAAAGCCTCATAAGACAGCATTCACCGGAAGGAACTTTTAGACGTGATGTCCGAATCTGGCATCTTGGGAAAATTGATCTGGTAATGTCGCAGCACTCGTGATGCAACATTCACTACGATTAGGGAACCGGGTAGCTTATCGAAATGGAGAAATGCTTTTGGGGGGATGAAGCCAGTATAACGTACCTTTTTGTGGTATTGTGGGTTGTGGTAGTAAGCCCCGGAGATTAAATTACTAATCGAGTCCATCGCTCTGGCGGTTTGACCTCGAACAGAAAATTATCCACTCTAATCATGTTCGCCCTGTTGTATAGGACCTCATTGGAATAGAATTCCCTGTACTGGGACTCTGGTGTTCTGTAACGGCGAAGACAGGTCCTAAGACCTCTCAAACACCCGAATTTTTTCCATCAAGCTTGCACTCACGTTGAACCGTACGGGACAGCCATAGGTGAGCATTGACCTGATAAGGGCCATGTAGCAAATTACCTTTACCCTCACATCCAGTTGGCTGTTATAAAACAGTCTGTTTGTGAGAGCGAAAGCACCTCGGGCTCTGGCCAAAGCAGCTTATATATGTTTGTTAAAATACAGAATGTGATCTAGCCAAATCCCCAGGTATCTGACTACAGTCCTTTGCGCCAGTGGTTGCCCGTGTCGTCCAACAACTTAGTACTTTTGCCAATTCCTTTTAGTAGCCTGCAACGGCTTTCTGAAAAGGATGTTTTCCGACTTCTCGAAGTTGATCATCAAGTTCCAGTCGTCGCAACTTCGCATGAACGAATCGAAACCAACCTGCACGAGAGTGGTGATGTCTTCGATCTTTGGCCCTGATCTGTACACTATCAGGTCATCTGCGTACGCAATTACGTGGGGAAGAGAACTTCTGAAAGCACTTAAGTAAATGTTGAACTGGATCGGCGAATTAACAGCACCTTGTTGGAGACAATTTTTGACGTTGAATATACCCGTAGATGTCATGTTGCCATTCTTGACGATGAACTTTCTGCTGGTAAGCATGTTACGCAGTAGGTACAGTAGCGGATTGCTGATGCCTAGCCGATTTAGTTTGTAGAAAAGTCCTTCTAACCATACGGTATCGAAGGCATTCTCCAGGCACCCGTACATTGTTTCTTGCTCTTGTTCCATTGGATATCCGACATCAGTTTCGACGCAGCATGAATAGTGTCATGTCCCGCTCTCAAACCGAATTGGTTATCCGGAATGGTATGTTTTTCCTCAGCCCACTTTAGCAGAATTCTATTAACCACCCTCCTTGCTGATGTTCGGAAGGAGACTAATTCACCGGAGGTTGCACAGATTAGACGAGTCTTTTCCTCGTTTAGATATGGGTTGTACAATCGCTGTTTCGCTGGATAATGTGCATTATTTAGAGCATTGTTAAACAGAACTGTGTACATATTAACCATTTCTAGAGGGAGATGTCTTAACACAACGTTGGAAATCCCGTCGATTCCAACTGATTTTTCTACAATTTTGATACGTCGGAGCAAACGTGAACTTCACAAATGACGTCTTGGTTTAGATTTAACACAGAATCAATCTTGGCAACCACTGCTACTTCGGTTTGTCGAAAAAAACTTCAGTCAAAAGTTATGACTCGAAGAACCAAAATCATGCTCTTCAAAACCCAAATTCTGCCAGTCACGCTATATGGAGCCGAAGGCTGTTCTTTTTGGTGTTTTCGTAAAACAAATCCTGCGTCGAATAATTGGTCCTACCTACGAGGAATGCGGATAGAGGAGAAGACACAACTGGGAACTCTACTAGCTTTACAAGGATCTGGATATAGTTCAGAAGACAAAAATCCGTAGACCAAACTGGCTCCGTCACATCGAGCGAATGAACACCAATGCTCCAGCTAAGAGAGTCTTCGACTCCAAACCTCTTGGTTCGAGAAGGAAAGGAAAACCGAAATTCGAAAACTCCTTCTTGCCTTTGGCAATGTCAGATTATTATCATCGTATCATCATCTTTGAACCCGACTTCACTCTCTCCCTTCCCCACAAAATAGGTCGTTGATCCTTAACAAATTAATCGTTCCTTTCATCCCGTCTGCGAGTCGCATACTCTTCTTTGTGCTTTCAATTCGTTGTTTATCACCTACGACTCCCTTTGAAAGGATTACACCTCCAAACACACTGAATACAGGCCTCAATCGAAAATACCACAAAAACACCTTTTTAACCCTAAATTGCTGTTAAGTCAGCAGAAGAAGAAAGGGTCACACGCATTACACTCTCACCATCATTGCGTCAACTTATCCTTTTCAATTCAGTCTTTCTCATCGACAATCAAAGGATTACAGGAGATTTTTTATTCCCTTTCGTCACGTGTGTAGGTGTTTCGAAAACGAGACAGTTTTTGACAGCGCAGGAACGAAGGCATTGTGAGATCCCCTTCCCAGCAATTGTGTTCTTTTCAAATCCAAACCTTCGAACAAAGCAGCAAACTGGGGATCACGTTCGGCTTCTTTTGACGGCTCGAGAGATTTGAAAGGAGCGGTAAGCGGTAAGGACTTGAAGGTGTTTGCCTGTGTTTTGATTTATCGCCAGTCACCGTGTCATCGTGTGTTTAATCGACAAAAAAGAAACGCTGTGAAAGGATTCAAGGCCGAAAATCTCCTCAAATCTATTCCCTCACAGACAGTGCCATTATCCACTGAGAGGATGTGTACGGATTGAGCCGGAGAGGATGCTAAGAAGCAAGTTCTCATCTTAATTACCCATAATCACTCGGCTAAATCCTGCTAATTTATCACAACAAGTAGGTGTAGCATTGGGATACTCCTTTTGCTCGCACACAACCTGCCTGTGCCGGGGATAGTGTGCCACGAAACCCGAAGCAAGGATAATGCCATTTCTCACTCAGTTCTCCTCCACAGACACACACAGTTGCTTCCTGCTGCTGGTTTTGTTTTTTCACTTAATACTTTAAGCAGCTGTAGATGGAGGTGGTAATTAGTCCTTAAATAAACTTTTAATCCTTGCCCATGTCCGATAGTAATGGTATCGCAGACAACCGACCGACCGGCCAAATGAGGAATAAGCGCGTGCGTCGGTGTGTGTGCGAGTGGCAGGACATGGACGGTGGTATTAATGGCGGAGTGGGTTCATCCTTTGTTTATCTATGGTTATGAGAACCCTGTTTGCAAACAAAATAGACTCCTATTTGCATTACTTAAGTACATTTGGTGGCGAGATTGTCATCGTTCGAAAGGATATCGCAACGCTACCCAGGATAAGTGGTTGTCCCGAAAGGATTTCGGAGACACTCTGCTCCGTGCTATATGGCACGGATTCTTCTGTCTTTCCTGGATTTTTTTCGGACGCCTTTAGTGTAAGGGATATGCATTGTGTGCGTGTGTACTGTGTAGCTGTAGGGACTAAGCAGATTACGGCCGAGAGTGGGGAAAGTTTTTGTGATTGAAATTGCTGGAAAATGAAATTGGTCTGGATTTGCATTCGTTGGACAAATATTCAGAAGCAAAATCTGTTCAGCAGGCGATTACCTTGGCTGGTTGAGAGTATTCGGTTGATCACAGCAAAGAGGATTCTCTACGGATTCTGAGAAGTGTCGAATCTGTCACTCTATGAACCTACCGACCGATTGAC
The DNA here is from genome assembly GCA_930367185.1 of Myathropa florea. Lineage (NCBI taxonomy): Eukaryota > Metazoa > Arthropoda > Insecta > Diptera > Syrphidae > Myathropa > Myathropa florea. The sequence continues at coordinate 114,047,450 of OV884002.1, read as the reverse complement.
TGGCAACGGAAGTGTGTTCGTTGGGATTTTTCTTGTCAAATTTGAGATCTTGAAAAACTTGAGTATGTGAAGGTGCCGACTTTTGTTCCTCGAAAGGGTGATGTAAAAATTAAGATTGAAGGGTGCAACAGTTCAAAGCCGCATAAGACAGCATTTATCGCAAAAAAAAAACTATTCGATGCAACGCCCGAGTTCAGAATCCTGAAGAAATTTATAAAATTGTGTCGAGCCATGCTACAAAAAATACGCGATGCACCGTGCAGTACGGTTCTAGAACTACCGAACCGATTGAAAACCGCACAGTATTTCGAGAAGGAGGTTCGCTGACGAATATATTCGAGGACAAAACGTCACAATCGTCAGCTACAATTTTGAGGTATTTAAGGAGTTTGAGACTGGATGGCGCAGTTGGTTAAGTGTCTGCCCTAAGTTGGAGGGGTCCCAGGTTCGAATCCCAATGAAAGCAAAGTTAATACGCTTGTATCCAGTTTCAAATCTGGTCAACATTTGCCGTTGGAATCAAATTAACGGCACTATCACTGGAGCGGTCGATCAGTGGTAGTAGTCTGACTATGGGTATCACAATGGACCAACATGGTCTAAACGTGCTGGTGAATTCACTAGCAGCCACCTAATCTAACCTTACCTTCCCTGTCATTTGATATAATCACCATGAAATAATTGTTAATTGCGTTTTAATGGAATACAGCCTTGGCCAAATATATTAGGCACCCTTTAAGATTCATTATATCTTCAAAAAGCAAACAAGTTAATTAAATTAGAGTACAAAATAAAAACCGTTTACAAACTCAGATAGTGTTGCCGAAAATCATAATATTCAAACTAACTACTTCCGATAAGCGATTTGGCAGCAAAGGCCAAAAGAAAGTAACTGGAATTCTAATTGGAAGTCGTATTCGACATTCTAGTTGGAATTCTAATTGGAAGTCGTATTCAACAGTAGAATTGGAATTCTAATTAGAAGTCGTATTCAACAGTAGAATTGGAATTCTAATTGGAAGTCGTACTCGACAGTCTAGTTGGAATTCTAATTGGAAGTCGTATTTGACAGTCTGGTTGGAATTCTAATTGGAAGTCGTACTCGACAGTCTAGTTGGAATTCTAATTGGAAGTCGTATTTGACAGTCTGGTTGGAATTCTAATTAGAGGTCGTATTCAACAGTAGAATTGGAATTCTAATTGGAAGTCGTACTCGACAGTCTAGTTGGAATTCTAATTGGAAGTCGTACTCGACAGTCTAGTTGGAATTCTAATTGGAAGTCGTATTCGACAGTCTAGTTGAAATTCTAATTGGAAGTCGTACTCGACAGTCTAGTTGGAATTCTAATTGGAAGTCGTATTCGACTGCCTGGTTGGATTTCTAATTGGAAGTCGCATTCGACAGTCTGGTTGGAATTCTAATTGGAAGTCGTACTCGACAGTCTAGTTGGAAGTCTAATTGGAAGTCTTATTCGACAGTCTATTTGGAAGTCTAATTGGAAATTGTATTCGACAGTAAAATTGGAATTCTAAATTGGAAGTCGTATTCGACAGTCTGATTGGAAGTCGTATTCGACTGCCTAGTTGGAATTCTAATTGGAAGTCGTATTCGACTGCCTAGTTGGATTTCTAATTGGAAGTCGCATTCGACAGTCTGGTTGGAATTCTAATTGGAAGTCGTATTCGACTGCCTAGTTGGATTTCTAATTGGAAGTCGCATTCGACAGTCTGGTTGGAATTCTAATTGGAAGTCGTATTCGACTGCCTAGTTGGATTTCTAATTGGAAGTCGCATTCGACAGTCTAGTTGGAATTCTAATTGGAAGTCGTACTCGACAGTCTAGTTGGAATTCTAATTGGAAGTCGTATTCGACAGTCTAGTTGAAATTCTAATTGGAAGTCGTACTCGACAGTCTAGTTGGAATTCTAATTGGAAGTCGTATTCGACTGCCTAGTTGGATTTCTAATTGGAAGTCGCATTCGACATTCTAGTTGGAATTCTAATTGGAAGTCGTATTCAACAGTAGAATTGGAATTCTAATTAGAAGTCGTATTCAACAGTAGAATTGGAATTCTAATTAGAAGTCGTATTCAACAGTAGAATTGGAATTCTAATTGGAAGTCGTACTCGACAGTCTAGTTGGAATTCTAATTGGAAGTCGTATTCGACAGTCTAGTTGAAATTCTAATTGGAAGTCGTACTCGACAGTCTAGTTGGAATTCTAATTGGAAGTCGTACTCGACAGTCTAGTTGGAAGTCTAATTGGAAGTCTTATTCGACAGTCTAGTTGGAAGTCTAATTGGAAATTGTATTCGACAGTAAAATTGGAATTCTAAATTGGAAGTCGTATTCGACAGTCTAGTTGGAATTCTAATTGGAAGTCGTATTCAACAGTAGAATTGGAATTCTAATTAGAAGTCGTATTCAACAGTAGAATTGGAATTCTAATTGGAAGTCGTACTCGACAGTCTAGTTGGAATTCTAATTGGAAGTCGTATTCGACAGTCTAGTTGAAATTCTAATTGGAAGTCGTACTCGACAGTCTAGTTGGAATTCTAATTGGAAGTCGTATTCGACTGCCTAGTTGGATTTCTAATTGGAAGTCGCATTCGACAGTCTGGTTGGAATTCTAATTGGAAGTCGTATTCGACTGCCTAGTTGGATTTCTAATTGGAAATTGTATTCGACAGTAAAATTGGAATTCTAAATTGGAAGTCGTATTCGACAGTCTAGTTGGAATTCTAATTGGAAGTCGTACTCGACAGTCTAGTTGGAAGTCTAATTGGAAGTCTTATTCGACAGTCTAGTTGGAAGTCTAATTGGAAATTGTATTCGACAGTAAAATTGGAATTCTAAATTGGAAGTCGTATTCGACAGTCTAGTTGGAATTCTAATTGGAAGTCGTACTCGACAGTCTAGTTGGAAGTCTAATTGGAAGTCTTATTCGACAGTCTAGTTGGAAGTCTAATTGGAAATTGTATTCGACAGTAAAATTGGAATTCTAAATTGGAAGTCGTATTCGACAGTCTAGTTGGAATTCTAATTGGAAGTCGTATTCAACAGTAGAATTGGAATTCTAATTAGAAGTCGTATTCAACAGTAGAATTGGAATTCTAATTGGAAGTCGTACTCGACAGTCTAGTTGGAATTCTAATTGGAAGTCGTATTCGACAGTCTAGTTGAAATTCTAATTGGAAGTCGTACTCGACAGTCTAGTTGGAATTCTAATTGGAAGTCGTATTCGACTGCCTAGTTGGATTTCTAATTGGAAGTCGCATTCGACAGTCTGGTTGGAATTCTAATTGGAAGTCGTATTCGACTGCCTAGTTGGATTTCTAATTGGAAATTGTATTCGACAGTAAAATTGGAATTCTAAATTGGAAGTCGTATTCGACAGTCTAGTTGGAATTCTAATTGGAAGTCGTACTCGACAGTCTAGTTGGAAGTCTAATTGGAAGTCTTATTCGACAGTCTAGTTGGAAGTCTAATTGGAAATTGTATTCGACAGTAAAATTGGAATTCTAAATTGGAAGTCGTATTCGACAGTCGAAATGGAAGTCGTCATTGATGATTACCAACTTCTTTTGGCCTGAATTGGTTGATATGGACACCAACGACATGTGGTTTCAACAGGACGGTGCTACTTGTCACACAGCCCACTCCACATTGGAAATACTGCTCGGGCGATTTGAGGGCATGGTCATCTAAAGCGGAGGTGATGTGATCTGGTCACCGAGATCGTATGATTTGACCCCGTTAGTTAGACTTTTTCTTAGGGTTTTCGTGGGGTTTTCTATGGTCGCAGGTCTATGCGAAATAGCCACATAACCTCTGCCATCGGTCAAATTCAGTCTTAATTACGAGTATGCGCCAGAGTTATGGAAAACTGAACATTTCGGATTCGCGCCACCTAGAGAATCCGCGGCTGACATTTGAGCAATGCTATATTCCTTGAATAATGGCATCCATAGATTTTTCAAACGAATAAAAAAGTTCTATGATATCTCGCATATATTTTGTTTTATTTAAATTTAAAGATAGGAAGCGCCTCATGAAAGACCCCTTAATAATAATACTAATAATAATAATGGTGGCGCTACAGTCCGTGGTGGATCTGGGCCTAGCTTCTCAGCAACGAAGACCCCTTATTTGCACCAATTTGGCTGATGATCGACTTTCCGAAACAGGCATAAACGTCCAAAAACATCTCGGATTACGGAAAACCACAGATACTGTTCTCATACTTGACCCTATGACGGGAAAGAGATTTGATGAAAAACTTGTACCTACAAACATAAGAGACCTGCGAATGGACCTTCGGTGTGTTTTTCTTTGAGGACAACGCCGATAAGCCAAATGCGTTGAATGATTCGAGAAACAAATATTGGCCATGTTATTCGAATCTGACAGTTCGAAAAAAATGTTGTCCTATTGGAGTCAGCCTCAGTGGTCGTGCCAAAATTAAACCAATAAAGTTAAGACAGCGACTATTATCAGAATTTGTTTAGGTTATTTCATTCTTAATTTCCATATCGAGGATGTTTGGAAAGTTAGTGGCTTTGTTACAAGCTAGGTTGGCTGGGCCACGGTGACGGTGAGTAGGACGGCGGCACGCTTGCGGTTGCACGGCTTAGCTCGTCGGACGGGGCGGTTCTTGTCCTCCCACTCGTACACCACCAGTTGCAAACAAAAAATATCGTGCCTGTAGCTAGCTAAGAGAAGATAGAGAGAGGAGAAAAGATAGCAAGAGATGAAAGCCTAATACCCTAACAGACCACGGACGGACAACTAAAAGATAGGACAGAGAAGAGAAAGAAGAGACAGGAAAGAGGAAAAGAAAGGTGTTCAAGGTCTATGCCTTTACCACCAAAAGAGACCGGAAGGGAGATCGTGGAGCTAAACTAACTAATCTAAACTAATCCTAAACTTACCTACCTAAATTAAAACTATACCTAAACTAAGCCTAATCTACCTTAAAACTACCTAGCTTAGCCCTAACACGAAACAACACCCTTCCAGTGTCGTTTGGCGATGCAGGTTCGTCAAGAACCCGAGGGTGCCTGTTGTTGTTGGCACAATTCCGCCTGCCCACCCCTCATGTCAATCGACATGACCTTCGCTATCTCCCTTGGCGAAGTTTGTGGGAGATAGCCCCTTAGCGGAGACGTTAGCCACAGCCTAGCGTTCCACTCTGTCAACTACCCCGCAGAAGGACGGCCTTCCCTCACCCTACACACACATATCGGCAAAGATGACTCTACTCCATTAAATAAAACATAATTACATTCATTTCAAAACTATATAATTCATATTTATTTAAAAAGGAAGGAAAATAATAAAAAAATCAAAGCTTAACCTATATGAAATAATAAGAAATTCAAATTCAAAAAAAAAACAAAAGAAAATTCAAATTAAACAAAGGGGTTCTAACCCTGGCTAAAGTAAAGGACGGTACACAACAAACAGAGGTTTCCAATAGTTGAAACCTGCTACTCACAGTTTTTGTGATCCCCCGACGTCCTGCGCGCAGCACGATGAAGGATGGTACCTGTGGAAATAAAGATCAGAAATTTTGGGGAGAAATCCCTCTTTTCGCGGACACTCACACACTATCACTAAAGCCAGAACTATTTTGGGAATTATTATTTATATTTAAGCTAAAAACTAGAAACTAGATCTAATACAATTTTAAATTTAACAAAACAAATCTTTTAAATGAAAAAAAAGGACTTCATTGAAGAAAAAAAAAAAAAAACTCAAAATATCTCCGGCTCCGGGCACTGCACTTTTCTGGCTCTTGTATTACACCAGCACTTTCCGTTGGCACCAAGTGTTCTTAATTCGGATTCCTCTCGATGCTTAAGCCACTTTTGTTGGCCGGCACTGTGTTGCGTCTTAGTCAATACATATAATGTATGTGTTTAAAACATCGGCGGCGAGTATAGGCAGTTTTATTGTCGCGGCACTTGTATGTTGGGCACTTTTTCTTTTGTTTGTTAATTTGTCACAGATATGTATACAATTTTTTGTATAATACACTTGTTCAATATTTATATAATTTTTTTTGTTGTCGAACGTTGTAAGGTTTTTTTTTTAAGTTCATGTGCATATATATGTATATATAATTGTGTATATGCACGTTTATATTTCTTTTGTTTTATGTAGCCCAGACTGGCTTAACAATCATTTTTCCTTGGAAATTGTCGCACACACACTTATATATCTATTTATATAGTTTGTAAAACATTTCTTGTTAATTTATAAATATTATTAATTGATTTCGGTTTCGTCACTTATCCAAAACTGCCGATAGATACCACGTTTCTTTACCAAGCCTCTTCTTTTTTTTGTCTCTTGTCTAAAATTTTCCAAATTGGAAAATGCTTTTCTTCCAAGCCACTGATTTGCTATTTTCCATGTTCACACTGTAAAATGCATCGTGTGAACACTTCCATTATTTGGCTAATTATGTGCTGAATTCTCCAGTATACATATGTCTGTCCTTGTCATTACATAAGTTATAATATATGTCCGTCCTTGTCATTACATACGTTCTAATATACATGCGTCTTTGTCATTAGACAGATCAAATTAAGATCAAATGCAGATCAAAACATGTTTGTTTTGATCTGTATTAAAATTAATAACATTAATTTTACTTTGTTTGGGGTAAGTATAATGAATTGCATTAAATTATTTTATATAAAAAAAATATTCCTCACAAAGGTATTTCACAGGTCATTGAAGGACTGGACGGGAAGGGATCGATGGATCGGAATTTGTCTGGTAGGTTACATACATACATAAGGATCTTTAACCTAATATTTTTATTTTACTTTCAGATGAACTGCTGCATGTGCAGCCTGCCGCAACAGACTCGACGACGGTTTTCGAGTGGTCGTGAGTAAACCGGCCTCGTAAAAAAAGGAAGGCTGCAAATGCAACAGTTTATCTTTTACAATGCCGGGGACAACGTGTGGCAAGGGCCCACTCCCTGAGATAAATAGTCTCATGTTCTACCGACTGAGTTAGCCGGGCACTTAAACTTATAAACATATAAACATAAACCTAAACCTAAAAAAAAATATCACAGATAAATTATCACATTTCCCAAGCTGAGGGTGTTTTGCGATTTGTCGGGTACACCTTTGGTTGGGCGCGATCTGCTGTCCCCTTCCTCTCAACTTGGTACATACTTAACCTAATATCACAGATAATACTAAATAAATAAAATAAATAAAAATAAATACTGTAAATAAATAAATAAATAACTCTATAAATAAATAAATAATAAATGGCCTAAAAATAAATAAATAAATCTGTATATAAATGTTTATAATAGATCTATACTTAACCTAGCTAGGATGCGTCATTTTAGTCTTACTTTTTTTCTCGGAACCAATATGGCTGGACTGTCCATCTCTTCGATTATCTTCGGGGCAACCTTAAATGCACTCCAAAAGTCAATGCCGAGATATAAGTTTTGTTGGAGATGCGGGACTACTAATAAGTCCATTTCAACGCTTTTGCCACCCCAAGAGACCGGTGTCCTAAATCGTCCTTCAATCTTCTGGTGGCTCCCGTCGGCTGTCTTGATTTCAAGATCCAGTTTCTTTAGCTGGATGTTGTTCCTCTCAACAAAGTCCTTAGCTCCTTTGCCTAGGCAACTGACTGATGATCCACTATCTAATAGGCCCAGCATCTCTTCACCTGCTATCCTCACTTTTGCATAGGGCCTATTATCGTCATTTACGGATAAAACAGTCTCAGCAATTTTTCTTTTGCATCGTCTGTAAATTGCACATTTTTCCCTAAGCCTTTTAATTTTTTTATAGTTCCTGTGCTTTCCTAGCACAGTCGTCTTATCTTCCCCTGAAATCTTGAGCCTATCTTCTTCATACTCCTGCAGCCTCAGATGAAGACTCTTTCGTTCAGGTATAACCTTTACCTCTGGAGTCTCATCGTCGTCAGGTCGTGTCAGGATTCTTATCTGTCCAGGAGGTGCTTCGTTTCCGGGACTTCCATCTTCGTTGACGGATTCGTCCCGATCATTCCGCCAACCCTCCTGTTTCCCTGACAGGCTGCACAATTGAAGGACAGATTACCCTGACCGCATGAGAAACAGGTCAGGGTATGAACCGCGGACGGACATATATTTGGAGCGGTAGCTACACTCTCGCTCTGCGCGTTATCGTCATGTCGTGTCCGTTCGTTATTGTACTGCGTCCTAGTCGACCTGTTCGTGTTTGTGTGGTTTGTCTGTCTAGTCGGTCGTCTAGGCTGAAGTGCAGCTACCTCAAACTCCTCGTCAACGGACTCCCTCTCATCTTCGACTCTTACCTCGCTAACGCCTCGTCTAAATCTATTCTCCCTACTTAATAAATGCTTCTCGGCGCGCCTACATTCGTCTCTTAGATCCCGGATGCTGTCAATCCTGCATCCGAAGATCAGCGTCGCTATCCTATCCCTAAGATTTTGTCTTAGGATAGACACGAGGTCTTCCTCCCGGGGTCTGTTTCTCATTCGAAGTACCATACTTCTGATGTCCGCATAGAAATCGTCGAAGGTCTCTTGGGGCCGTTGTCGTCGTTCCATAATATCTCGCAATATCTCGTGGTCCTTCTTGTCGTCCTTAAATTGCCGGATCAGCTCGGACTTCAGGTCGTAATAATTTAGATAAGCGTCGCCCTGCGTTTCTTCCATATACTGCCAGTACCACTGTTCCGCAGGGCCCGTCACTAAATGGTGGAAATTCGAGAATAGCTGTTCGGTGGACAGTCCGTTCTTCTGTTGTAGCATCTCTATTCGGAATATGAAGCTGTCCACCGACATTGTCCTATTTGTGCCATCAAACTTGACTCCCCACTTGTGCACATCTACCTTTCCACAAATCCTTTGGGGAGTCAGCTGCTGCTGCCAAGTGCCGCATCGCTCTTCGCGCCGCAGGGTCGGTGTCGAGTGTTCAGTCGGCGTCCTGTTCTCGTAGCGTCCACTTGGTCTTGGAGGTTCTCTACGGCGGTGTGTGGAGCTTTCCAGGTCCTGAATTTTGTTCTGCAGGATCTTCATGTTGTCCTGGAAAGTCTCCATCAACTGGGTCATACTACCAGTGAAGGCCGATACCAACTCCTTTTGGCTCTTCTCCACCGCTTCCGATACCATCTTCTTAAATTGGCGGTTAATGGCCTCGTCGTCGTCTCTAATCTTATCGCTAAGATTAGCGATATCGGTCCTCTTCACGTCTGCGTTCGTAAAACCACCTGCTTCGTCAACTCGCCTTATACCGTCCAGATTTTCCTTTGTCCACCATTCGTCCGTACGTGTTTGTCCTTCCGTCCTCTGGAGTTTTACGTCCGGTTGACGTCTTGGAAGGGCTGCTCCCTCCAGCTCCTCATCTTCTTCATCAGAGAAGATGGGCTGGGTTACCTTCTTCTGTTGTCGTCGGCCCTGGTCGGTGGGAGAACAAAGGTCATCTCTCAGGTACGCGTCTTGCTTAAAATCCACAGGTGGTTCTTCGAACAGGTCCGTCAGTCCTGCCTTAACCGCCTGTCGCGTCGTCGCCATCTCCGAGGTGCCTTTCGGAATCGCGCCAGTGCTTTCGTGCTTTGTCCCGTGTTCTTGTTTTGTGCCGTGAGCTTCTTGTTCCATTTCGCGATTGTTTATTTTTGAAATTGTTACTGTGTTTTGTAATTTGTATTATTATAATAATGTTAACTATTTGTTTGTGTGATTAATTAAAATTCTAAATGTTTGATGATTGTTATACAACTTTTAAAACTACTTATTATTATTTGGGAGTTTTTAAATGAATGTTTTAAATGTATTTATGTATTGTTGGTTTGTGAATTGTAAGTATGAATGAGTTTAACTGTATGTTTTATGTTCTATGAATGAATGTGTTTTATGTTTTAGTTTAATCGTATGTTTTATTTATGGTTTTAATGTATATATGACTGCCTTTGTGTGTGTAGAGTAAGTGTCGGTTTTCCGGAAACCATTCTCCGAGTAGTCAAAACCGACAGATTTATGGAACGTCACACTCGGCTGTGACTAATCCTCAGATACTTGACGAGTGCCGGTGATCAACTCTTCTACCCCAACCACAACTTTCAACAGTCGAAACTGTTTGAAAGGCTGGCTGGGATATCAGATGATGATCTCCCAAACACGAGCTAAGTTTCCAGACTCAGTGTCCACACCTCACAAAGAATCGGGTTTTGAAACCCAGTATTCTCGGGCAGCAGTCAACACTTAAGCCTTTCCACCCGCTCCGTTCTTTGCCTCTTCATAAGCCTCCGACTACCTCACGAGATCCTCTAGCCTAAGCCTGAGGATTGGACAGCCGTCTTCAGCTCATGACCAAACAAAGAAACTTTGACGACTTAGAACACATAGAGAGAGATAGAAAAGTAAAATTTGAAAGATGGAAGTAAATTAATTGAAGAGTTGTGAGGCTATCGAGAGTCCAAGGTGATGACCTTCGGAAAGAGAGAGTGAAAATCATCCCCTTGAAGTCACGATTGTGCCTCAAGCCGGTGTGTCCCGGTAACGTACTGTGGTTGCCATTACAGCAGCCACATCAGTTCCTAAGACGTTGGGCGCCATTTTTGTTACAAGTAGGCTTTATTTCCCACTACGTTGGGCGCCATTTTGTTACAAGCTAGGTTGGCTGGGCCACGGTGACGGTGAGTAGGACGGCGGCACGCTTGCGGTTGCACGGCTTAGCTCGTCGGACGGGGCGGTTCTTGTCCTCCCACTCGTACACCACCAGTTGCAAACAAAAAATATCGTGCCTGTAGCTAGCTAAGAGAAGATAGAGAGAGGAGAAAAGATAGCAAGAGATGAAAGCCTAATACCCTAACAGACCACGGACGGACAACTAAAAGATAGGACAGAGAAGAGAAAGAAGAGACAGGAAAGAGGAAAAGAAAGGTGTTCAAGGTCTATGCCTTTACCACCAAAAGAGACCGGAAGGGAGATCGTGGAGCTAAACTAACTAATCTAAACTAATCCTAAACTTACCTACCTAAATTAAAACTATACCTAAACTAAGCCTAATCTACCTTAAAACTACCTAGCTTAGCCCTAACACGAAACAACACCCTTCCAGTGTCGTTTGGCGATGCAGGTTCGTCAAGAACCCGAGGGTGCCTGTTGTTGTTGGCACAATTCCGCCTGCCCACCCCTCATGTCAATCGACATGACCTTCGCTATCTCCCTTGGCGAAGTTTGTGGGAGATAGCCCCTTAGCGGAGACGTTAGCCACAGCCTAGCGTTCCACTCTGTCAACTACCCCGCAGAAGGACGGCCTTCCCTCACCCTACACACACATATCGGCAAAGATGACTCTACTCCATTAAATAAAACATAATTACATTCATTTCAAAACTATATAATTCATATTTATTTAAAAAGGAAGGAAAATAATAAAAAAATCAAAGCTTAACCTATATGAAATAATAAGAAATTCAAATTCAAAAAAAAAACAAAAGAAAATTCAAATTAAACAAAGGGGTTCTAACCCTGGCTAAAGTAAAGGACGGTACACAACAAACAGAGGTTTCCAATAGTTGAAACCTGCTACTCACAGTTTTTGTGATCCCCCGACGTCCTGCGCGCAGCACGATGAAGGATGGTACCTGTGGAAATAAAGATCAGAAATTTTGGGGAGAAATCCCTCTTTTCGCGGACACTCACACACTATCACTAAAGCCAGAACTATTTTGGGAATTATTATTTATATTTAAGCTAAAAACTAGAAACTAGATCTAATACAATTTTAAATTTAACAAAACAAATCTTTTAAATGAAAAAAAAGGACTTCATTGAAGAAAAAAAAAAAAAAACTCAAAATATCTCCGGCTCCGGGCACTGCACTTTTCTGGCTCTTGTATTACACCAGCACTTTCCGTTGGCACCAAGTGTTCTTAATTCGGATTCCTCTCGATGCTTAAGCCACTTTTGTTGGCCGGCACTGTGTTGCGTCTTAGTCAATACATATAATGTATGTGTTTAAAACATCGGCGGCGAGTATAGGCAGTTTTATTGTCGCGGCACTTGTATGTTGGGCACTTTTTCTTTTGTTTGTTAATTTGTCACAGATATGTATACAATTTTTTGTATAATACACTTGTTCAATATTTATATAATTTTTTTTGTTGTCGAACGTTGTAAGGTTTTTTTTTTAAGTTCATGTGCATATATATGTATATATAATTGTGTATATGCACGTTTATATTTCTTTTGTTTTATGTAGCCCAGACTGGCTTAACAATCATTTTTCCTTGGAAATTGTCGCACACACACTTATATATCTATTTATATAGTTTGTAAAACATTTCTTGTTAATTTATAAATATTATTAATTGATTTCGGTTTCGTCACTTATCCAAAACTGCCGATAGATACCACGTTTCTTTACCAAGCCTCTTCTTTTTTTTGTCTCTTGTCTAAAATTTTCCAAATTGGAAAATGCTTTTCTTCCAAGCCACTGATTTGCTATTTTCCATGTTCACACTGTAAAATGCATCGTGTGAACACTTCCATTATTTGGCTAATTATGTGCTGAATTCTCCAGTATACATATGTCTGTCCTTGTCATTACATAAGTTATAATATATGTCCGTCCTTGTCATTACATACGTTCTAATATACATGCGTCTTTGTCATTAGACAGATCAAATTAAGATCAAATGCAGATCAAAACATGTTTGTTTTGATCTGTATTAAAATTAATAACATTAATTTTACTTTGTTTGGGGTAAGTATAATGAATTGCATTAAATTATTTTATATAAAAAAAATATTCCTCACAAAGGTATTTCACAGGTCATTGAAGGACTGGACGGGAAGGGATCGATGGATCGGAATTTGTCTGGTAGGTTACATACATACATAAGGATCTTTAACCTAATATTTTTATTTTACTTTCAGATGAACTGCTGCATGTGCAGCCTGCCGCAACAGCTTTGATGGAAGATGGCGCTCGGATTGGGTAGAGGATTTTTTCGATAAAATGTGTGCAGAACAAAATGTCGAACTTTTCAAGTGCCTGTGAATTCCAGTGAATTTTTAAGGCGGTTCGAAACTGTTGAATCGTGGGTATAGACATGCCTGCATTCCAAAAATGAGTGTAGCGGTGAAAGGAGACTGTGCTGGAAAATATATCCAATTTTTGAGCAAAAACAAGTACGGTGGACGCTCGATATAGTGAACAATCCAATATAGTAAACACACAAAATTTTATACCGTTTCATCTACTCATCGTGTTGAGCGAAAATCTTGCACGATTAGTTATGCTGTGTGTATGGTACACAGTTTGGGGTTGTTTGAAGCAAATAAAAAGTGCGCATTGCTTGCATATGGAATATATTATTTTTGTTGCGTTTTACGTTTTTTTTACAGGTGAGAAGTTGGAAAGCGACCATAGATCTGCGAAAAAGGCGTTCTGGCAAACCATTCGCCGGCCCAGAGAAAGGAAATTCAACACCATCGAAGGAGTCAAATCCAAAGATGGCGTGTTGCTTTTCAATGAGGTGGACATCTTGCGCAGATGGAGCGAGCACTTTTCGGAGCTGCTCAATCCCGAACAGGGCACTCAGGGTGATAGACCTGTAGTCTTGAGTAGGACGGAGAAAAGTCCAACGGTGGAGGAAGTCGATTGAATCACTAAAAGTTGGCAAATCCGCAGGTGTGGATGAAATCCGGCCAGAAATGCTTAAGGCTATGGGTAAAGAGGGAGTTTTATGGCTCTCTCGTGTCATTAAGGTGGCTTGGGAACGCGGTGAGACACCTGGCGATTGGCAGACTGGGGTGATTGTCCCTCTCTTCAAAAAGGGGGACAAAAAAGAGTGCTCCAACTACAGGGACATATCTTTTTTAAGTCTCCCTGGTAAAGTCTACGCTAAGGTGTTGGAGGCGCGTTCTAGGTTGAATCCAGGATGGGAGATGAGTAGTGCGGTTTTCGTCCCGGCAGAAGTACAACCGACCAGCTTTTCACTCTAAGAAGGCTTGAAAGGACGCCAAACCGATCTAAAGTTGTAGATTTGGAAAAGACATGCGACCGAGTTCCTCGAGGTAAACTGTGGAGTGTTCTGCAGGAGTATGGGATTGATGGTTTTTTGTAGAGTCCGACCGAATGCCAGTTTTTTGGCCTAAGCCGAAGCCGAACTTCGGCTTTTTAATCACCGTCGGCCGAAGCCGAAGCCGAATGTTCGGTCGAACTCTAGTTCTTTGTTGAGGGCCAACCAGTCTCTATACCCAAACTGTAGCAACTGTGTTCGGGTTAACGGTAGTAAATCAACACCTTTCACCGTGGGCGTTGGACTTCGCCAAGGGTGCGTTTTGTCACCTCTCCTTTTCATTATATATATGGACTGGATGTTACAGCGCAGTCAAGGCGAGGAATGTTTCACATTGGGAGATTTGAGGGTAAGTCAGCTTCTTTTTGCAGATGACTTAGCCATCCTCCCAGATGGAACTCCAGAGCGCGCTAGATAGGTTTGTGCCCATATGTGCTGATGCTGGGATGAAGGTTAACGTGGACAAATCCGAGGTTATGGTTATTTCCAGAACCCCTGTTCAATGCACTCTACCTGCTAGTGGAGTCCCATTGAAACAGGTGGAGAAATTCAAGTATGTCGGGGTCTTTTTCATGAGTGATGGGAGGAATAATGCTGAGCTTTCCTGTAGGTTTGGTCAAGCTGGGTCAATTTTGAAACAGCTTGGTCGATCTGTAATCAGGAAAGCCGAGCTTGGTGTCAAAGCCAAGTTAGCGGTTTTTAACGCAGTATTTGTTGAGTGAGGCCCAGATCCACCTCGAACTGTAGCGCCCTAAGAAGAAGAAGAAGAATAACAATTTGTTCCAACTCTCACCTATGGTCATGAAATTTGGGTAATGACCGAAAGTATGAGGTCGCGAATACAAGCTGCCGAGATGAGATTTCTTCGTGCTGTTGTGGGAATTACTCGCCGGGATAGGGTGAGAAACACGGCAGTGCGCGGGGAACTCAATGTTGGGCAGCTGCTTCTTCGAACGGAAAGGGCTTTACTTCGGTTTGGTCATGTGGCACGAATGTCCCCATCATTACGACTTCCGAGGCGTGCCTTGAATGCGATTCCATCAGGTAGGCGACCGCTTGGCAGACCTAGGATGAGATGGTTGGACCAAGTCCAAACACTCGCCTGCTTGCCCGGTTTTTATTAGTTCACTATATCGAGCGTCCACTGTATTTCATTAAAAAGTCACTGAATTTGAATTATCGAACAGCCCTCGAACCTCAAAAGCAAACTTTAATACTTCCATACAGTCGTTTTGTTCTTGCCTTTCTCTGCAACATTTACATATAAAACACCGTTACACAAACTTTCATGAATATTTTAAAGTCGAAAAATATGCATTAGTTAATTTTAGACTGAATCACTTAACGCCCCAAGGTCACATATGTGACCAGTTCTCCATCTTCCCCAACCGAACTTATTTAAAATTGTCCATTTCAATTGACAGTTGGTCTAACACACAAGAGACCCACCAGGACACTCTTTCCCTTTTAACGTCATTCACACTTTGACCTAAAGTAAATGCCAGTGCTCCAGTCGAGTGTCCTCGGAGAGGTTCAAATTTTTTAAGTTCAGTCTCAACTTTCCCTCTCGAGAGTCACCGAATGTGGGCGTGTGTGTGTCCTTTGATGAATGATCTCATGAGAGCAAAGTTAATATTTTTCCTTTCTCATTGACAAACACATTCCATCAAGCACGTGTGTGTGTGTATGTATATGTCAACAAAAAGGATCTCTGTTTATTTGTTTTTCTTTTTCATTTTTCGGTCGTGTTTTTTTTTCCTCCTTGCCTGGACTCGGTGCAAACTTGGCCCACAGATGTGAGTTGGTCACGCATAAATATCCCTAAATTATGATCTCGTCACATAATAGTCATTCAAGTGGAAGTGGAAATTCCCTGCGCCGATAAAGTTTGATTCCATGGAAATAAGCTCCACAACGGTCTTGGGGTGGACTCGATTCGCACTAAATTCCCCATGGTTGGGGGCATGGATGTCCTCCCATCGAATGGCCGGAGTGTGGGTGGCATCCGTCCCTTTGTTTCGCTCTAAAGTAGCCATCAATTATCAAATTTCTTATGTCTTTTGATTTTGAAATTCTTGTTTGTTGGTTTTCTGTTGCTGCTGCTTCTGCCGCTGCTGTGTTATCATGTTCCTTAATCATTATTTGCTAAATGAAAACAACACCAGCGTCGAGGATATGCCTGCCTGGTCGTTGTTGTTCGCGGCGTCCCATGGACTTGGGAAGCGAGCAAAATTTTGGGGGGTGCTTGGCATCCGATTCACTGGCGGATGTTTCCACTTCAAATGGATTTTAGTTGAGTTTTCCTGTGTGGCTGTGGGGGGGGCAATACTGAGAAGGGGTTTCCTAGCAACCCGTTTCCGACTCCCTGGCATGAGCTAGTCGTCTTTTTACGCAGTTTCTTTTCCCGGGCATTTGTGAAGTGTATTCCCTCACTCTTGTTAAAGCAAAATGACATTTCAGGAAAACATGTTGTTGTTGTTGTTGTTGTCATTCCCCGTGACGGTGATGGTGGTGGTGTTGTGATTTTTTGTTGTTTTGCCCTAAAGTCGAATATCGTTGTAAACTTCAAATTACACCGACTTATGTGTACAGAGAAAAACAACGGAGATGTTCCGATGTGTCCAGAAATCCGAAGAAGGATTTCAAACACACAAGTGTCCCCCGGTTCGGCTCGACATCCTGTTCGATAATTTATGACATTCGCTTGTCAATGTTTGGTATCCTTTTGAGGTCTTCTTCTCCCACAAAGGTGGAAAGACAGTTTCACTTCCTTGAGTCGCATGTGGACTGAAAAAAAGTGTGAAAAATCAGTTGGGTATTGATCCTTCGGTCAAAAGGATTAATATATCATTCGGTTGGTGTTAAGTGTAACAGTTTTTTCGTTTTTTTCGTTTTTTAATGAGAATTTCAACGTACCATCCGTCATTGGGTGCATAATAGTCATGCCATTGACTTCCTGTCATCTGTCGTTGACGAGCCCCGTGGAGAAGGGGACAAGTAGGTATGTTGAGAACTCAATTACACTCCGTGGCTCCATGGCATTCGCTGAGGGGAGTCGTGATAAATGAAAACAAATGTGTAGGGAGTGCGATGAAGTTATGAAGGATTAATTGAGTAATCCCGTGGAATGCATGCGTCGAATTGGGGTGATCCCATAATGCTAAGCAGCTGGTCCTTGAATCTTGTCATATCTTGTTGTTCTTAGATGCAAAGCTCGAGACTGAGACTTAGTTTGAGAGTTGTGATTAGTATGAAATTTAACTAAGCATTTTTTTCAAAACTTCAGTAATGTTAATGAACAACGTTTAGTTAAGTGGAAATAGTGGAAACAAACCAAGACTGTTGCTCTTAAAGTACACACCTGATCAAAAAAATAGATACACCTTACATTTTTCGTCTTTAGTGTTGCACAGTGAAATAAATGGTTAAAGTTCGCAAAAAAGGCTAATATATTTTTATTCTATATGCTTATTAAAAACTTAAAACATAAAAATATTTTCAATATTTACGTAAATAACTTTTTTATGAAGATTAAACTGTGTTAGTTCATAAAAATGTGTGATCAAAAAAATAGATACATTGTAATTTTTTTCCAAAATTTTTAAATTGAGAGCTTAAATGCTTACTTATTTCATTTGCAAAACCAATTACCACTAATACCCTGTAAAGTTATATTTTTGCATTATATTTTCGGCATACTGCTGATGAATGCTTGACATGTCTCTACTGGTATTTCAAAACAAGTTTTTTGAACAAATTATCACTGTTAATCTGTATTGGTAAATATTTGCTCCAACAATTTCAATAGAGTTTAGGCTTGGCCTAAAAGTTTGATTTGGCCAAGCTAGCAGGTCGATTTTGTTGTGAACAAAGCATTTTTTTACTAGTGTGGGAGTATGCTTTGGGTCGTTATCCTGCTGAAAAACCCAAAGCAGAGGCATGTTTTTTTTGGCGTTTGATAGCATTCCGATTTGCAAAATGTCTGTGTACTCGGCTGCCGTCATATTGTTTGTAGTCTGGAATATGGGACGAACATCATTCTAAGAAAAACATCCCCAGGCCATTATGTTGCCGCCTCCATGTTCCACTGTATTTTTTATGCAACGGTTATGGAATTCCTTGGCTCGAGAATCTATTCACTCTTTTCACAGTCATTTCCAAAGATATTAATCTTTGTTTCGTCGCTCAACAAAATATTTCGCCATTTATTTTCACCGATATCGCTCGTCCTATTTGCATGTGTCAGGGCAAACTGTAGCCCCATGCTTAATTTTTTTTAATGTCATCCCTTATCCGTTGTGTGTTAAAACCTGACTCGATTCAATCTTTTCTCTTTCCACATTTTTTAACATTCATTCGAATTCTGTTGAAAGAAACTCTGTCATATATCAAACATTCCTTTAAACTGCTGCCCGATCATTTTAGGACGTCGCAGAGTTCACTTTCTCGCTCAGATTCACTCCGTCCAATGATAAATTGCATGTTCATGCGTTTGCCTGAACAAAGCATCAAAACTATCCATAAAATTCCAAGGAAAATACTTGCACGCTGAACTATTTAGAGCACTCCCGTCCGCCAGCATCCTTTCTTTTTCAAAAAGAAAGAAAAGAAACAAATTCGTCACGCTAATGATTGCATGGGGTTACGGAGGAAACCGAAAGCAATCTGCTTTCAATCGCCAACCTTAACCCAATCATGGGTCACATCAGTTATGGTCAATAAATCCTCCCAACTCCAGTGCGGTTCATATGGATGCGCAGGCCCTGTGCCTGTGCCTGTGTCGTCTGACCATCAAAAGGATTGAGAAATGGCTTTTGACCAACAACAACACGAAGCGTGTATCTCACAGACAGCTGCTGGCCAGTCGCCTCCTCTGCTGACACTGATTACTGTCGTGCTGTGTCATAGGAGTCACATGTCCTAGATCTGATTCAATGTTGTAGTCCTCACTAATCACCTTGCATGTGGGCAATTTCTGCTCAAGTGAGAAAAGGGTTTCTCGTCTCCTGTTGCAGCTCAAGTCGTGCACATCCTCCTCCCATATCCCTTTTTTATCGGTTTTCTAAGGAACAAAGAGGAGAAAAGGACACCCATGAATAAATCACAGACTGACTTACTCACACAGGATACTCTTTGAAAAGTAAAATGTAATTGATAACACCCGCACCCGATCACAGGGACTGTGCATCCTTTTGCTCATTTGACACCCAAACGGGTCCAAGAGAGAGAGCCAGTGTGTGCAATAACCATTTTTTTCAGTTCTCCTGACTCCGACAGTAATTTATGATCCCTTCACAATGAGAAGGATAGACATGCGTACTGTACCGATGGACGGACAGGCGAGACGGGCAATGTAAGCTGATGCAATGTTCCCACACTGGATGTCCTTGCACAATGCCAGTGCGTCCATCATTGATCATGAGGCAATGATGATGACGAGATGTACGCAATGCATCCTTTCTCTGAATTGTCAGGTACTGTTAGTTTTTATCGAAGAATACAATTCAGTTGATCCTTTTGGGGTCTATTTGTTTTATCGGTTTTTTAACTGTATTCCGATGAAAAATGGTTGTTTTTTCCCCTTTTTCTCTTGGATGGATGGCGCACACGGGAAAGGTCAGTTCCCGATGGAATCGAACATGGCCACCTAGGCGGACGGCTGGGTACGGTTGGATATGACGACAGTTGGTCACAGGCCGGTGGTTACTCGAATTGCAAGGAATTGTTATGCAAAATCACTTCGGTTCGACGGTCAGTTAGGGAGAAAAGGAGGAGATCGGAGAAGGATAGTAGGCAGTGATGTGATGGTTATCTGGAGACGGACAGGGACTTGTCCATTCAAAGATGAGTGGATGTTCTGGGAATGAGTGTTGTTCTTTTTTTTGTCACAGATGTGCTCAAGTGTGAACGTAAATCCCTGGATTTTGCTAGAAAATGATGTGTGCAATCAATGTGCATGCAATCAATAGATCGTGGAAGAAGGGCAGCACTTCAAGAGTCGTTGAGTGTGCATCAGCTGGTGGGATGCACGCCAAACACTAAGGATCGATGCTAAGGAAAAAATAAAGAAATAGGGGTTATATAGGATCCTCCAACAAGAGGTGTCATTTTGAATTTCGCGCAATGGTCGAACTGTCAACACTTAACTCTCATTGCGAAGACTATGTTAAATATGATAAGACAGGAGAATGTTAAATATGAACCAATGGTTGCTGCAAAAAGTGCTAAAAGCCTTAAAAATGGAGCCGTAAAAAGTAAAAGATTGGTAAGGTTAGTACTGCTTCAAGTCATCATTGGACACCTTCTCGCACAGCTATACTGAACTTAATCGATAAATGTAAACGTCTTGGTTAGGCTGGTGACGGAAATAATACGACTGTTGCTTAGTTCAGATAAATATATCGCCGCTGTGTGTCCATTTCGAGACGATGGTTAGGAACTAGAAATATCCGCAACCACTTTGAACTGCATAGAGATTTTGGCCTACATACATGCTTGCTATAGGGCTATCCTACAAGGGGATACATTCATTTTTTGGTCAATTGGGCTTTAACCTATAAAAGCCAACACATTTTACCTCTTATTTATGCACAGAGATGTTTACTAGAATGAGTTATGCAGCGTTTTATCCATAAATCATTAAAACTAAAGACGGTGATTACATGAGCGGAAGAAGGCAGAAATTTCGGAATGAGAGCGTATGATTTTCCAAACAGTTGGATAGAGATGATTTTTCGACGATTGAACCCATCACTTTCAAACCTTTTGGAAAATCGTACGATCTGTCTCCGACATTTCTGCCTTCTTCCACTCATGTAATCGCCGTCAAACGGTTTTCCAATAGGGACTTCCGAACATCGACAGTTGCTAGCGACTATATTGTTCAAGCTACATCTGTCAAATTGTGTGTCATTTATTCAGTCTGTTTTGCCAAATCACCATGAATGGATATAGCGTTCAACAACACGTGCAAATGATTAAAATGTTTTATCAAAATGAGCGTTCTGTTCGGGTGACATTCCGCGCGCTTCGCCCATTTTACGGTCGCTATACTCGTCGCCATACCGAGAGGATTATTCGCAGTGTCGTGGATAAATTTGAGTCCATTGGTTCAGTCAACGATACACCAACACCCGACAAAGTGCAAGATCTGCCGAAAACATCGCCGCTGTTTGTTAGAGTGTACAGGAGAATCCGAGGCAGTCGATTTCGCGTCACTCACAAGAACTCAGCCTTTCACAGACCACAACATGGCCAAATTTGCGTCGTGACTTGGGCCTGCACCCGTACAAAATTCAAATGGTTGGTTATGTTCCTAAGTTAGAGGGGTCTCAGGTTCGAATCCCAGTGAAAGCAAAGTTAATACGCTTTTATTCAATTTTTCAAATTTGGTCCAGTCACGGCACTCTCACTGGAGTGGTCGATCAGTGGTAGTAGTCTGACTGTGGGTATCACAAAGGACCATCATGGTCCAAGTGTGCTGGTGAACCTAATCCTAGGAGCTGAAGGTAAATGACCACAGACAACGACGTGTGTTCGCTGAATGGGCTTTGGAGTAGTTGGAAACTGACCGTAATTTTCAACGAAGAATCATCTTCAGCCCATTCTGGATGATGGATGAATGGGAACGTCAACAAACAAAATTGTCGACTTTGGGACGATACCAATTCACATGAGATCCAAGAGCGTCCTGTTTGGTGTGGATTTTGGCCTGGCGACGCGACGTCATCGGTCCATATTTCTTTGAGAACGAAGAAGGCCATCACCGTCAACGGCGAGTTTTATAGGTCGATGATTACCAAATTCTTTTGGCCTCAATTGGATAATATGCACACCAACGATATGTGGTTTCAACAGGACGGCGCTATGTGCAACACAGTTCACGCCACATTTGAAATTCTGCACAAGCGATTCGAGGGCATGGTCATCTCACGTGGAGGTGATGTGAACCAGCCAACGAGTTAGACCCCGTTAGACATTTTCTTGTGGGGTTTTCTGAAATCGCAGGTCTATGCGAATAAGCCATAGACCACAGCGGCCCTCAAAGCCAACCAAACCCACGCCATCGATCAAATTCAGCCTGATTTATGCACCAGTGTCATGGAAAATTTGACATATCGGACGCGTGCTACCCAGAGAAGCCGCGGAGAACATTTGAACGATTTTACAGTCAGCGTCAAAAGTGAGTGAACATTCAGGCATCTGATGAAGGTTTATGTACTAAATTAAAATTCACTAGAATAAGGTAGGGCGGCCATGTATACATCAAATTAAAACTCCAAAGTCATATTTTAAAATATAGTGTATATTATGTTAAGTAAAAAGGTAAACATAAAACAATTAATGAAAATTAAAAGAGTAAAGTGCTAAAAACGTTTTTCAAAAACGATTCTGATTAATATGGTTGTTTCAATGACTCTAAGACATAAGGGCTAGATTCTATTAAACTTTTGTATGAGCATTAAGACCAGCAAATACGAAAACTGAAAACAGCGGTTAAGGTATACGAATAACAGTTTACTCACTTCTGACACTGAGTGTACATTCAATACATAATGGCATCGATAGGTCTTTTAAACAAATAAAAAATGTCGACGATATTTCACACACACTTTATTTTATTTAAATTTAAAAATAAAAAGCGCTATAATAAAATACCCTTTATAACATATTGATTATCCCAGTCCTGCCTTACAGCGCAGGGGGATCAACAATGTCGAAGGCGGATGAATGAGGCCTTGATATTTCCGAGAGAAAAGTTCTGTTTGCGATCTTTGGTCTTGTTTGCATTGATGGCGATTTGAAAAAGAGTATTTAACCATGAACTGTATGGGCTATACAGCGAAATGACTCTAGTCGGGCGTCAACGAATCCAACGCCTAAGATGGCTAGGACATGTAGAGCGCAAAAACAACTTAGCTCCGGCTTGAAGAAGCTTCAACTCTGAACTAGTGGGACAGCGCAACAGAGGACTCCCTAAGGTGATCCACACAAGTGGAGAGTGACGTTGACCAACTTGATGTGCGAAATTAGAGACCGCTAACGAAGGATTGAGCTGGGCATATTGGATGTGGCCCAGGTCCCCCCCGGACTGTAGCCCCATACAAAGGAGAAGAAGAAGGGGGCAACACCACACATTTATTCATATAAACAACAGACTTAAACAATCTAAACTTAAAACCGAATGCTTATCTTAAGTGCTGGTGAGAACTGAATTGAAAAATGCGAGGCTATGTAGGCCTCACTACGGGATCACGGGAAATGAGATCGCCGATAAACTTGCTAGGCAATGATCAGAGGAGGTAGGTACTCTCAGGACCTGAACCTGCGGTGGGACTGCCTTCGTCCTTGGCTTGGTCTTCTATCGATGGTTGGAGCTCTCGAGAGCACAACCGCAGGTGGTTTGACTCTCCAGGATGTAGACAGACCAAGCGCATGGTCCCCAACGTCTGTAAGAAATACGCGGCTTTCTTGTTATCTCTTAACAGAAAAGACAAAAACGACTGGATGGCGCAGTTGGTTAAGTCCATGTCCTAATTTAGAGGGATCCCAGGTTCGAAAGGGAACTAGAAAGAAGGAACCGTATAGAAACCTGGAATAACGCTCGTGGAATGAAGCAGGCTAAGAAACTCCTAGGTCTATATAACCGAAAGAGGTTCGAGGCATGCATCAAAATGAGCAAGAATAACCTCCGTATCCTAACAGGCTTCCTAACGGGGCACTGTAGACTCAGGGACCATCTAAGGAAACTAGGGGTATTAGAAGAAGATCTCTGCAGATTTTGGGGAGAATTTAATGAAATTCGAGAACATATACTGGGATTTTGTGAGGCACTAGCCCGCAAAAGCGAAATATGTCTGGGCAAGTACCTACTATCAGAAGAAGAAATGCAATCACTAGAACCATCTCTCATTCTCAGATTCCTGAAGGAAACTGGCTTAGAGAGAATACTCTAGAACAGATTTCTTCACCTATGAGCAATAGGAGTCCATTACCCTCAATACAACTCTGAAAATAACTGTATTTGAGGGGAACTCATAATTGTGCTAAGGTTTTGAAAGGGGGCACAATAGATAATAGATCTTAAAGGTCGCGGTGCAACCATAATAATAATATGTGTGCTGGGGAATGCACTAACACCTCTGATTTATGACAACGTTAAATCACTGGTCTATGGCAACAACTCGGCGTCATTAAAGGAGTTCAGTGCCAACATTGAAAGAGAGATAGCGGCAGTTTTCGTCGAAATGTGTGGCCGAGTCATCGAAAATTGCGTTCAACGATTCGACCGCTGCAAGTGCCCGTGATGGACATACGGACGACGTCAAATTCCATACATAAATGTTTTGATTGTACTTCAAGCCAATAATAACATTTTTGAGATATCCTCAAATACTTGCGTTTTATTTTTAAAAAAAAAGTTGCTAAGAAAAACGGTATATAACTTTTTCAATTAAGTTTTCATTTTGCACTTTAAATTTGCAAGGAATTCTGTTTGATAACAACAAAGCTTCTTACTCCTTGTTCTTTTTTCACCAGAATAAAATAGAGTCCTCCTACAAGTTCGAAAAAATATGTTTACATAACTTGAGTCTCAGGAACTACAATTCAATCCAACTCTGCTCACATTTTTCAGCTTCAAAGAACGACCATCGCATACCGCTCCCTCTCTATCATTACCAGAGAATGCGACGTGCACTTGTTCACTTTGACATTGAATCACTCACGTTTGGTAAAGGCGACTTTGCTGCCACTGGGCATCATAAATCACTTTATCTTCATCATTTTCCTCATCCGCTCTTGAGCGTCCGCAATGTAATTTATCACAACACAGCTCCAGCACAGAAGCAAGCAAGCAAAAAAAGAAGTAACCCAAAAACTCCTTCAAACGCATCAGTCTCCTGCAGAAGATCCAGTCGAAGGAGCAAGTGTCCTTTGAACAGGAAATGAAAACTCTTCTCAATCGTTAAGAGCCAAAGGAAACGCGAAAACAAATCAATTCCTTCTGTGATCCCTGGGAACTAGGATACTCGTCTCCTTTGCCAAACGCAGTAAACCAGTGCAGTTGGTCACTGCGTTCATCCACTCCACACAGATCCCAATGAGGTGCACTGATGGGAATCCTTGAGCATTCATAAACAAACAAGTTGAGAAGAAGGATGTCAATATGTCACTCCGAGTGTGTGCGAGTGAGGGTGTACTTGCGTCGAACTACGAGTAAGTGTTTTCCTCATTCATTTGACAGGACGGCCGCAGACGCTTGGGAATAGGGTATCCGTGGCGAGGATACCTATCGAAGATTATATATTTTTCATATTTTTTCAATTACATATCCCGTTTGTCTAACTGTGACACTTTCACATTTCCTGCTCTGTAAGGGGTGTGGTAACGGCACCGGGACGTGGTGCACGTAGTAAGTTATTGGGTGCCGTGGCACATGTAGCCGGAGGTGGATAGTTTCCTTAGAATTGATTTTTTTTTCTTTTTTCGTTCGTGTCGAGGATGGAATTTTGTTTAATTAACTTGGAGAATCAGTTTTTGGTTGTGCTGAGCATTCCTCAACCTTTGGGGTCCTTTCGATGTGTTTGTAATTAAAAACGTATTTTTTAAGGATTTGAAGGGCGAAACGCGGTTTTGCTTAAGTGTCTGCATGTTTTTGAGTGACTTTTTCAAGATTTAGGGCACGGGACTGCACAGATGGTTGGTTACAATGGGATCGGCAAGATGGCACGGGATAGGTGAAAGATGCGAGTAGCTTACATGCAGCTAAGTTTTTTTTTTGTTTCGCCAACTCAGCTTCGCGGTCGTGATAGGTCCAATACGTGCGGCGTTATTCTGGCAATAGTGTATCCAACTGAACAGAAGCCTGTCGGTGCTGAGAATATGGAATATGCTGCAGCCTGTATAACAGCGACGACGTGTTGATAGACAAGAATTCCGTCCACCCGACCTCAGTGAAGTCTCGGACGTAATAGCCAAGGCAAAGTCAAACAAGGCTGCTGGCGCTTTTTAAAGAGATGAGTTGGTAAGGTGCGTCTGTAAGATTTGGTCTGATGAGAGTATGCCCGACGGATGAAATCACTTTATCGTTTGCCTGATTTTAAAGAAAGGACACCTTCTTAACTGCGCCAATTGGAGAGGTATAAGTCTCCTAAACATCGCGTATAAAATCTCTCTCTGCCTCTGATGTTTTGTGTAAACGCCTGAAACAACTTGATTGGTCAACATCAGTTCGGTTTCAGGCCAGCAAAGTCCACCATTGACCAGATATTTACACTGCAGCAGATCTTGGAAAAGACCCATGAGTTCCAGATCGATACTTACCATCTATTCATCGATTTTAAGGCCGCTAATGGCAGCGTATGGCAGTATGGCAGTGGGCGCGCCGTGACGTAGTGGGCACATCCATCGACTCCTTCTCTCGAAAGGTCTAAGGTTCGAATCTCGAAAAAACACCTAACATTTGTTCACGGCTCCACCTCTTTCGATTCACTGACAATGCTCAAAGAGTGTAACTGTCTAGAAAAAGCTTCTCAATCTCGCCCTTCGGAGTCGGCATTAAACTGTAGGTCCCCTCCGTTGCTCCGTCAAGGTCGGTAAGGATCATATGAAACCTTCGATGTCAAAGAAGGATTTAGACCCGGCAATGCACTGTCATTCGAATCTTTTAACATAATTCTCGAGAAGATTGTGCGTAACGTCAACACTAGAGGCACGATCTTCCACAAGTCTGTGCAACTGCTTGCATATGCCGATGACATTGACATCATCTGAAGGACTCAACGGGTTGTCAGTGGGGCATTTGTGAGCATCGAGAAGGAAGGGCCTAAGCGATGGGTCTTGCGATGGATGACGGTAAGACGAAGTACATGCTGTCTACAAAAAAGGTCCATCAACACGGACGTCTTGGACAAAGCATCACAATAGACAGACACAACCTCGAGGTAGTAAAGCACTTTGTCTACCTAGGCTCAGCAGTAAACTCCGGAAATGATATGACCGCGGAGATTAAACGAAGGATAACTCTGGAAAATCGCTGTGTCTTTGGGTTTAGACGGCAATTGAAAAATAAACACCTCTCTCGAAGAACCAAGCTATCTATATATAAGACCTTGATAGTTCCCATCCTGCTGTATGGCGAAGAAGCATGGACAATATCAAATGCGGACAAAGAGATTCTTGATCTTTTAGAGAGAAAAATCCTTCGAATTATATTCGGTCCCGTTTGTGCAAGAGTTTAGTGGAGAGATTGAACGACGTGCTCTACGAGCTGTACAGCGACATCGACCTAATCAAACGAACTCGAATGTTTCGGCTCAGGTGGATGGGTCATATAGAGACAATGGACACAAACGCTCCGATCCTAACCCCGAGGGACAGCGTGCTAGAGGAAGACCTCGCATTTGATGGCAGCTGGAAAGGGAACTCAAACAGTTGGGTGTACGAAACTGGAGGCACATAACCTAAGACCATGTAAGAGAGGCATGTTGACTGAGGCCTAGGACCACCCCGGACTGTCTCGAATAATGGCCTCAGGCCTATCCAAGATGGTTGTATGATCGCGGTGGACAATTGTGGGATGACCCAGCTCCCAAATTTCTTCTTCACAAATTCGCTTGTATGGCAAGCAGTGCCCTATGATGCCCTAAGGACAACGACGACAGCAGCGCTCGAGGTCCTACTCTATCTTACCCCTCTTGAGATCTTTCGTAGTAGTAGAGCGGCTATAACCGCAATAAGACTCAGGGAAGTCAAAATGTGGAAAGACAAGTCATATGGGCACGCGTCCATCCTCTCAAACTGAACAGCATCATACAGATACAAAACGTCGGAATGCCGAATGCAGAAGAGGTTAGGAAGAACACTGACGACTCGAAAGCAGCAGCAGGAACAGGGGCAGGTGTCCATGAATCTAAGAGACGAGACGTAGCGTTTTCCAAACGGAAGTGGTAGCAATAAATAAGGCGGCGCTTATGGTGAAACAGATAAGTTTGACAGGAAAAACAATAACTATATACTCCGACAGCCAAGCGGCGATAAGAGCCATAGCGTCGGATATTGTAAGGTCGAAACTAGTTAAGCTATACAGACAGAACGTCAACGAAATCTCCAGGGTAAACACGGTGACTCTCTGCTGTGTACCGGCACACACAGGAGTTCAAGGAAACGAGAGAGCGGACTTGTTGGCAAAGGAGGGCCCAGAGTTAGATAAATCTCTAGCACTACCTTATGTCAACATGCCTTTAAGATTCCTAAAGAAAGAAATAGAGGACGAAGCTTTAGAAAGAGCAAATCAGCAAATGGCTGAATCCGGACATTGTTCTCACCGGACATTGTCCGATATGCACCCATGCCAGAAGACTAGGTATCCCCCATAGCGACTATTGTAGAAGTTGCAGTATGCCATATAACCCATCTGGGTGGTTCTAATCAGCGGTGGAATTGTAGGTTTCACGAGGTGAAGCCCCCATACCCAGGGCACAATGGACCCAACTGTTGTTCTAATTGAACCGCAACACAGTCGCATGGCCACAGAAAGTCAGAAAGTCGGTTAACGTCGCTCTTTACCTTAGACCATTGATGGTAACAGTGTCTTCTTTCTCATTTCCAAGAAATAGAGAGCTATGATGGCGCCATGCCATAAACCACACCAAGCAATCAATCATTGTGAATGCACAGATGCTTGATCGAACATTTGTCGATTCTGCTCGCTCCAATAACGACTCTTTTGCTTGTTGCCATAGCCACTGAACCAAAAACTGTCCTCGTCCAAGAAGATAGTTTTTTTTTGGCCAACATCCGGATTTCCGATCAACATTTTCAGCGTCCAATTAACATACTCATAGCGCTGTCTATGGTCAAACGGGTTCAATTCATGCGTCAGCATAATCTGGCCCAAATCCAACCGCAAAATAAGCCGAGTTGACTCTCTCGCGATGTCCAAATCACCCGATCGGCGGCGAATCGGGATTTCTGGGCCGAATCGACACACTGACCGCTCTGGCGGCTATGTTTTCTTCATTTCGCACCAATCTCTGTCTGGTTGATGGCTTAAGGTGAAAATAATGTACTCACGCTCACTTTTTTCACGGTGCGACGAATTGTCTGCCTAGAGACTGAAGCCATAATGACGACCGACATCACGACGAAATTCACGTTACAACTGAGCCGGACCTTCTATAACAAATTTTAAGCTCTTGTTCGGCAAACGTAAAATTTGGTATGATGAAATGAGAAATCTTACTGAATATTTTGACAGCAAGGTGTCATTGATTACTATGACAACTGCTAAAACGTAGTAATTGAAAAAACTATCATTTTTATCTGGTCACCCTTTATAATTTGACTCAAGTATGGCTTAAACTCAAGCAGAGCTCCACACAAGATCAGAAAAAGAGCCAATTAACATCATGTAGTGAGCAAGAGATGGAATTAAACTGGTCACACATTAGAACGCAAAGAGGCAAAGAGGACAAATGCGCACCACGTCCACAATGGATTGCCCCAATCGGAGAGAAGATTTGAGGCGGAAACGAGAATGCTAAAGGCTTGACAGAGCTGACAGAGTAAAGGCTTTTGACGTCTTTTGCTCACCGACTTTAGATTTAACTAGCCTTTGGAAACTGTTTACGTTGATGTATGCATTTGTCACATAAAACAAACCCCCTAACCTTGCCAGCTGCCGTTGCAAATCGCAGCAATCTTATTAAAATCTTCCTCAAACGTCTGCATCTATTAACTCTGACCACTTAATCAGTTTCCATGAGGAAAACATGCATCAAACAGTTGTCCATTGCATAAGTGTTCAGTACCTCTGTCCCTCTCTACCCATCTCTTTTTGCAACCCCTGACTCATTGAAAGTGTCCACAATCCGTTGATGTCCTTTTTTCCAAATTCCCCCTTTCCTACTGCACACAACTGACCGATGAACAGACCCGAAGCGGTCCAAAAAAAATTCACAACAATGGCAACGCAAAAGGATAACTGAGCAAAAAACAATAAGGGACGCAACACAATGCAATGCCCAGCAGGACGCAATCGATTCTGTGCATATGGACAGTGGTCACTGCCCAGTTGAATACATCCCTTTGAACATCTTCTATTTTTTTGTTCTCTTTTTGTTAGTTCCCCTCAGTCTGGCGTCCGTCCTTCCTCTCTCTCTGCCTGGCGACAATGGATTGCACTGCAAAGGGTGATAATAACGCGCAATGTGTCTGCTCCTGACCCTGTTGCCTAGGCTAGGTCACATGATTGCGTAGGTAACGTAGTGCTCTCTAATCAGTCTCTTCCTCTCTCATCGCATTTACTTTCAATTTGTAGACACTGCACTGGGATACACAGCCTTGGGGTCTATAATTCAAGGTTTCCTTGCTGCTTGCGATTGCAATTAGCGGGCCGATTGGTGTGGCGCGCAAACTCTCCGTCTTCCTAGGAAAGCGGAAGGCAGACGCTTGCTTCCCCTTTACCTTCGATTGGAATCCTTGCAAGCAGGACCGCCTGACATCATGGGGGTGGACGTGATAGTGCGTGTCTGTAATTATAGCGGTGAAAGATGTTTGATTTCCGAAAGAGATCACATTAGGTCGCTGTGAAGGTGAAGGTACCATCGAGCGCGCTGGTGAAAGGATAAATAAGCGGGTACGTGTAGATGGATGGGTTTTGCCGCAGGTTCCTTTCATTGTTTTCTTTGGAAAACGATTGTAATTATCCTTTCGGGATTTGGTGCACCAAGTGTTGGAGGAGGGACCATTAATGTTTCGGAGAGGATGCCTTTTTCAAACGTGGGTGGTTTGCAATCTGGTGGATGAAAGGGAAGGATAAAACATCCTTACAGGTCAAAGGATGTTTTCACTTAACAGATTCAGATTCAGATTCAGAGGGCCTAAATTCAATTGATTTGAGTACCTCCTTTGACTACGCACGCACTTTAAAGTCAGTTTGTAGCTCTTAACAATGGACTTCAGCTTCCAAATGGTAGACGCGTTCTAGGCATAGTCCCAGTCATGTAAACATTACTTTTCCACATTTTGAAAAAGCTCTTAAAGCAGCTTTCGTCTCCTAGATTCCGTTTCTAATATCTTTTGTTCTTTCAGATTAAAAAAGGATATACAGTAGACTCGTGATAACGTGAACAATTAAAAACCAAGCCAGTTCACGTTTGCGAAGGGGGAAATAGAATTGAAATAATAAAAAAAATAATAGTACAACCCCACGGTATATACTCATTTCTATTTAACAAATTAAAGGTAATAAAAAAAAAGATTACATCAATTTATTTCTAGTACATTTTTTTTCATTTTTAAGAAAAAATATTAGATAAGTTCATAAATAAAAAGTTTTGGTATACAAAATCAGATTAAATATGATACTGAACGTGAACGTGAAAAAGTCCATCATCTGTTAATCTGTATCTCAACACGAACTGACTTGCAACGAACTGGAAACTATACAAAACAAAATTTTGTACCAAGAAAGTTAGGTCAGTCACACTTAGGTAAACTTATTCCCATTGTGATATTACACGGATCGGATGTCACCTACCCAGAAAACCATTTGTTGCTTACCACGAAGCTCCTTATTTCATAGATGCCGACGTTCAGTAGTTCGCTCAAGTCGTTAAAGAGTAGACTCCAAGATGTTTCTACCTACGGGAGGTTACAGGTTCAAAGGAAATGCGTTATACTTTTCTCTTCTTCCTCTTCTCTGCAGCTTCTGCAGAAGTCGTTATGAGAGAGTCCCATTCTTAAGACGTGAGTGCCAATAACACAGTGTCCTCTGATAACGCCGATGAAAGTCCTTAGGGATGATCTGTTCATTCTAAGAAGATAGAGTGAACGTTTTAGATCAAGTTTTGGCAAAAATTTGCTTTGTGATGAGGCACGTACGAGTAGTGCCATCTGACCATCTTAAGTTGGTGTTTTCAAAAGCATGATCGTTTAGAAGAAGTTTAGCTGTAACGAAGGGCATGGACGGAGGTTCTCCGCTCCTGGCAAGATCATCGGCTTCACAATTCTCTGGAAAGTCACTGTGTCCCGGCACCCACGTGAGGTGAATATTAAAATGCTCAGCCATCTCGTTAAGAGATATGCAGCAATTCAGGGAGGTCTTAGAGAAGAAAGTGACGGAGCTCAGGGATTTGATTGCTGCCTGACTTTCCGAACAGATGGTGACGTCCTTCTAGGATATCACGTTGTTCTTGAGCCAAGACAGAGCTTTTTTTATCCCCATTGTCTCAGCCTGGAATACACTACAATGTTCTGGAAGATAGAGGGATATTCTAAAATTGAGATCCTTGGAGTAGACACCTAATCCTACTCCCTCGTCCGTCTTGGATCCATCTGTGAAAATACGCAGAGGACCATCCAGCGTCTGAGTATCAGACTTCCAGTCTGACTTGCAGGGTATGCTGGTAAAGAAGTTTTTCTCAAAGAGGAGATGAAGTAGTAAGAGGTCAGTGTGAATTTTCGGCAAATCATGGGGTCTATCACCAAAAAGATCCGTTTGGATCTAAACGGCTATGATTAGGCCCCTTCTCTCCTATGCATCGGTCGTTTGGTGGAATAAGCTTTCGCGTAAATACGTAACTGCTGCTTTCACCAAGCTTCAAAGAACGGTCTGTCTGGGCTGCATAGGGGCCTTCCCTAGCACGCCTGGCTCTGCTCTTGATGTACTGCTGAATCTCCCTCCCCTAGATATCCACATCATGGGGCGTACTCTCAAGGACATCTTCCGTTTAAAAAGAAGTGGTTTTTGGTACAACTCGTACTGGAGTTTCGATGACCTTGCGCATCGCATTTCCCTTGACCCCAGTCTTATGGATATGCCGTCTGACCCACGGACACCTGTACTCCAGCTATGACGAACATACAAAGTCGACTTTCCCTGCACTCAGGACTGGCTCTGACCAGAATCTGAGCCAGGAAAGGAATGTAGTCGAATCTTCACGGACGGCTCCAAGGCCAATGCAGGATCTGGTGGTGGTGCCTTCGTGGAGGGCGGCAACTTTAGACTATACACCTCGTTAAGTAAATTTGCGTCGATTTTCCAAGCGGAAACCTATGCAATTCTAATGGCTGCGAACTATATTGTGAAGAATAGGTGGAACGGGCGAAGTATTTGTGTCTGTAGCGACAGCCAAGCTGTGCTTAAGCCCTTGCTGTACCCTTTAACCACTTCCAGGATAGTTCAGGAATGCAAGTCTTCTCTGAATTTGATCGGTAGCTTAAATTCGATAAGACTTGTCTGGGTCCAGGGGCACCACGGGATCACAGGAAATGAGATCGCCGATGAACTTGCTAGGCGAGGATCAGATGAGGCTTTCTCAGGACCTGAACCTAGCTGGGACTGCCCGCGTCCTTGGTTAGGGCTTGCATTGATGGTTGGACTTTTCGAGAGCACAACTGCAGGTGGCATGACTCTCCAGGATGTAGACAGACCAAGCGCATGCTCCCCAACGTCTGTAAGAAATCCGCGGTTTTCTTGTTATCTCTTAACAGAAAAGACTGCAGACAACTTACCGGCTTACTAACGGGGCACTACACCTTCGCCAAACACCTAAGAGTGCTTGGCCTAAGTGATGAAACCCTCTGCGACGCCTGTGGAGAAGACGATGAGCACTTCCTCTGCCATTGTCCTGCCTTTGCTCGGATCAGGTGGCAGATATTCGGCGCTGATGAGGTGAGAGCTGATGATGTAGGCTTCTAATCACAGAAGCGCCTGCCGCCCAGAAGATCATGAAACTTCAGCAAAAGTAGGTTGCTGCCTGGTAGTACAATGGACCAGTTTTTGAGTCTGAGTGCTCCAGTGTAGTGTGACAAAAACCTACGACAAAAAAAAATGGATAACATCCACATCTCTACACATCTCAAACAGATCACAAAGCGTTCAGATTCTCCGTTGAATGTTTTTTACAGCAGAATGAAGCTCAACTGAGGCATATCAGAGAAGATTTGAGTGGGAATTGAAGCAGGAGCGAACAGAATCGCCTTTAACAGACATATCATGTTATAGGTTAGGTTAAAATGACTGTCACGGCTGCATTAGGCGTGACCCACTTAGATCCTGAGTGGATCGATTGTTCTGTCACTGTTCAGTCATTTTATGCAATTCAAGATTTTTGTGCTCCTTGGCCAAATATTTAAAATGCATCCTTGTCTAACTTAGAATTCAAGTCATCTCAGTTTCGGCAATAAGATCCAATGCCAACAAGTTCAACAGAAGAATACTGGTTTCTCTGAACGGTTGCTATCAAGGTTTGACGACATTTTCCTTCAATCTTCCTTTTTTTGACGTGCATTTGCTCAACATTTATTCGTGGCACAAACCCCGATATGACTTTTCAACCCGAGACACACAAAATTACGTTCCAACGAGAACAAAACACTTTACAAACATTCAGCAACCACATTTTTTTTTGTAAAAATAGGCCATCAACCCAATAACAAATCTAAACCAAATAATTCTGTAAATTTTGACTTTTTCTCCTCATTTAGTCACACATTCCATCCACTCACACTGCTGCCCGCCTAATCCGGTTAAACTCGATTCGATACTCGAATCCACATTCAGCATCATTCACCATCAGCTGATCCATAAAACAAATACGACATACGACTCTGTTTGACACTTTCTGCCTCGCGAACGCTTTTTTTTATCAGTCACATTGGCTCTTCTATCTTTGTATCAAATTTTCTTTCATTAATCTCCAGATTTCTTCCCTCTTTCGTTCTGTTTCAACATCTGT
Organism: Myathropa florea; assembly: GCA_930367185.1. Lineage (NCBI taxonomy): Eukaryota > Metazoa > Arthropoda > Insecta > Diptera > Syrphidae > Myathropa > Myathropa florea. The sequence goes on along the minus strand of OV884002.1, from coordinate 114,012,628 downwards.
TGAGTGTCTAGTTGTTTCCAAACAATCGCAAACATTTCTTTCGCGACACCCATCAATAAGCTATGAGCAGTTTTCGTCGAAAATTAGTTCGCCCGTACATTAAGGGCACAAAGACCAGCCCACAGACTGGTCAGATAATCACTGGCAGTGGAAATCCCGCGCTAGATGAACTTCTGGGTGAGTTTTCAAGCTTCCAATGCACATCAACTGATTCTTATGTGCCGTTATGTCCTCTTTTTCAGGCGGTGGCATTCCCATGAATTCGATCATTTTGATTGGTAAGTTTTTGATATGACCTCTTCGTGTTGATGACTCGTTAATGACTCCCATCACCCTTGCAGAGGAGGACAAGCATTGCATTTACTCAAAAGTTCTTTGTAAATACTTCCTGGCCGAGGGTGTCATTGAAAACCAGCAGATATTTCTCGCCTGCCTGGACGAGAGTCCCGAGGAGATTTTCAAAAAATTGCCGCAACCTGTGTTCTTAGATATATTCGATGAAACCGCCCCAGAATACGAACAGCTAGCAATGGATACAACAAGTTTACGAATCGCATGGCGATACAACGACTTGCCATATCTAAATGTTGACAAAACCAGCATCTATGGGGATCATCACTTCAATTTGCTCAACTTCATGACCGAGAAGGAGGTCGGAAATGTCTCGAAAGTATTATGGAGTGGCGAGGATACGGATGCGGAGACTGCCTCAGAGGAGGAGAGTCAACCGGAACAGGAAACCAATAGTATGGAGGATGAAGACATGAAGAAAGATGAAGATGACACAACTTCACCGCCGATACCGACTAGTTTTTTCACAAACAAACGTTTCCAGCAGCTTCTTGATGCCATATCCAAGGAATTGCGATTGATTGAGTTCTGTCGCATATGTATTCCATCGTTAGGATCACCACTGTGGTATGATGAGAATTTCGGTCAGGATTTGCTGAAGTTTCTCACAATTTTGCGTGCGATGGTGCAAAGTACTCAGAGTGTGTGCTTCCTTACAATGCCGCTGCATTTGATTGCTAAAAATGTGAGTATCATGTTTACAGGGTAGTTTTAATTTTTTGATTGAAAGATCTGACAGAAGGTTGGTCAGGTCGTAAGCGACGAATATGCTCGCCGAACTTGCTCGTGGTCGCCGCATTTTCGTCGTGTATGGGCTGGTTCGGGTGCCGCTCGCTGTTGGCGAAACATTTTCGATTTTGTCGTGTTCGTTGCCTTTGATGTTCGCTGTGTAGGGCCATGTTCGCGAGCAAACCTGAACGTCGTCGAGTGCATATCCCGGATTAAGCGTCAGCCACGATTTTATCGAGAAATTCACCACTTGCGCTTCCCTATCACACATATTAACGGTTTGGAAAAACATCACGGAACGAATGTTCGCCAAATGTGTTCGCCGTCTAGGGGATAACGCAAACGAGCAAGTTCGGCGAGCATGTTCGTCGGTTAGGGCTACCTTTAGACAAAACATCCACAGTCTGGGGTTCAGTTTCAGTGTGAATCAGTTATTTGACAAGCGGTGCTGACAGTTTTTAGAACTGTCAGTTTAGAGTGCCTTAAAATGTCATATTGTCGAATTGGTTGCTAGTTTTCTAGAAATGATCCGGAATCCGAGGACAATACGTTTTAGGCTCCGCATGACGGATGAAAATTTACTTCGACTTGTGTACTAAGTGTGTATCAATCACTTGAGTGCAATTTTGGTACGGGATATGCTTTGCAATCTAAGAACCCCGATAAGTCATGCAGGAGTCTAACGTCTTGGGCTTTTAGTTTTGTTTGTTTGTGTTGCCCTTTGGTCACTCTTCTTCTTCTTCTTAGAGCGCTACAGTCCGAGGTGGACCTGGGCCTAGCTTCTCAGCAACCACTCGTGTTGTGCATGCTATTGTTCACGAGTGGAGGGGACCTACAATTTAATGCCGACCTCGAACGGCGATTTTTGAGAAGCTTTTTCTAGACAGTTATGCTCTTTGAGCATTGTCAATGACTCGAAAGAGGTGGAGCCATGAAAAAAATGTTTGGTGTTTTTTTCGGGAATCGAGTCGACGCACCTGCCCACTACGCCACAACGTCCACAGCGGCAGAGGTCCTTTACTGGCTCCTATTTTGTATAAATTGCTTGCTACGATGAGGCATAAATATCAGCTTGGACTGCGTGTTTCGGAGAATCTCTGACTTCGACAAGGAATTTAACTTTAAACTCAGATGATTTAGATTCTGTTGATAGAGCAATCTGAACAAAACAAGAATTTGGACCACTCTTGCCCTAACGTGGCTAATGTGTCCAAGTTTGCTATTTGCTGTATCCCTTATCCTGTGCGACTTTAGCCTTTGTCGAGAGAAAAGTTCTGTGTGCGATCTTTGGTCTTGTTTGCGTGGATGGCATTTGAAGAAGAAGATGCAACCACAAACTGTGTGAGCTGTACAGCGACATGGCGTCTAGAGATTCAACGCCTAAAATGGCAAGGCCATGTAGAACACATGGAGAACTTGGCTCCGATCCGGAGAATCTTTAACTCTAAACCAATGGGACAAAGCATCAGATGACGTCCCCTTGTAAAGGCTCACCAAAGTGGAGAGGAAGCGCATCTCACTCGGCATACGCAATTGGCGACAGCATAGACAACTTGGCTCCGGCCCAGACAATCTTCTATTCTGAACCAATGGGACAATGCAACAGATGACGTCCACTTGTAAGGGCGCACCAAAGTGGAGGGGAATCTCAACTGACTTGGTTTACGCAATTGGACAGCAGGGACAACTTGGCTCCGGCCCGGACAATCTTCGATTCTGAACCAGTTGGACAACACAACAGAGGGCGTCCACATCTAGGTTAGGTTCGGTTTAGGAAGGAGAGTGTGATTCCACTCGAAAGCCGTAGGGCCCATTGTGAATCCTTTCATTTGTGGAGTACACATTCTGTCAACCTCTCTGTCACGTGGTGGCTGAAACCACCCCGTCCTCGTTATGAATTTTAGAAGATCCGATATTTCTGCATTCGTTAAGTCCGCAGTCTCTGTGAAGAATCTTTGGCGCAGTGAAGCTAGGTGCCGATTCTGAAGTTTTGAGGGCAGTTAAAGTTGACTTTGTATGCCCGTCGCAGCTAGAGTACTGGTGTCCGTGCATCGGACTGTATATCCAGACTGGGGTCAGAGAAAATGCGGTGCGCAAGGTCACCGAAGATCCAGTGCGAGTTATACCAAAGACCACTTCTTTTTAAGCGGAAGATGGCCTTAAGAGTGCATCTCACGATTTGGACATCAAGGGGGGAAGATTCAGCAGTGCATCAAGAGCAGAGCCGGGCATACTAGGGAAGGCCCTTATGCAGCCGAGGCAGGAAGGTCTTTAAAGCTTAGTGAAAGCAGCAGTCCTGGTACACCTTCCTTCCATCTAAAGAAGACTCCCAATATTCACAGGATTTCTGAGGATCGTTGTCGAATAGGGAAACATATTTTTTTTTTTCAGAGAATTTTTGAAAACCCTACTGGAGTACTCAGACTCAAAACTGGCCCATTGTACTGACAGGTAGCAACCTATTACAGTGTCGTTAATTTGATCCCAACGGCAAATGGTGACTGGACCAGATTCGATTTCACTGGGATTCGAACCTAGCCCCCACTCTCACTTAGGGCAGGCACTTAATCAACTGCGCCATCCAGTCGTATTCTGGAGAGTTGGGCAGTGGCAAAGCAGATGTTGGATCGTCTGGGTCTCTTTCTCATCGACGTGGCTCCTGCAGAGATCCCTGGATTCCGCACTCCATTTACGATGCATTCTTCCGATGGGGCAGTGTCCTGTGATTACTTCGACGGTCCAATGCCAGAAGTTTCTTTGTTTTGTCGTTGTTAAGCTCTGGCCACGTTGATCTTGTCGTGTGACAATCATTTCTTGTAACCTAAGACAAGTTGGTCTCTTTTCGTATTGTGTCGCTTATGATCCGATTCAATGCACTGATCGGTGGTGGCAGTAACGTGTACGCTTCGCTGATGACCATTTCAGACCCTTGACATGTAAGGCCTCAACTTACTTGGTGTGCGCAATTGACGACAGCATGTACAAGTTGGCTCCTGTTCGGAGAATCTTTGACTCTGAACCAGTGGAATGCAACAGAGGACATCCACGTCTGAACTGGCGCATCCAAGTGGAGCGGGATCTCAACCAAATTGGCGACAGCATGTACAACTTGGCTCCGGCCCGGAGAACCTTCGCTTCTGAACCAGTGGGACAACGCAACAGAGGACGTCCACGTCTAAACTGGCGCATGCAAGTGAAGTGGGACCTCAACCAAATTGGCGTCCTCAGCTACCGAAAAAGATGGTGCCAGCTGGAAAGGTTTGTCGGTTTGGGTCCATGTCCGCCTTGTTGTGTTGTCTTACATCCTTAGAGACAACGATTTTTAAACTTGCGGACGTGTAAAGGTTAAGGCTGGATCCAAATACGCATAACTAGGCTCTTTTCCTGGTACAATTTGTCGTTGAATCTCCTCCTCATCAATTAAACTGAACTAAAAGTCAGACATAGCACCATAGCAGCTCTCAAAACGATGATGATATGCATGTCAAATTCAGAGTATAGAAATGGTTGAATTAAAGCACCCACTGCACACGGACATCCTCCATCCTTTCCCTGAATGATGTCAGTCCCTAAACAGAAGCCAAAATAAATGGGCTTTACTTTGAAATATCAAGACAGGGAAGTCTTAACCTCTTAGTTGACAACAAAACTCTTAATTCTCCTATCTGACATCAGCGTAATATTATCTCCTATCGATAATTCGCCCACTTAGTCAGTCACGTTCGCAGCACAATCACTCTTCATTCGATGTGATAAGCTTCTGAATCACTTGATATGAATCTTTTTCACTTTCTTCCCACATTAGGACGAAACACTTGTGCCAAAAATTCGCAATCTTGTTGATTATTCCATCGAATTGGAATCATTCGCTGGATCAGAACGTGAAACAAATCCAGCCTTCAAAGAGTACAATGGATTATTGCATTTTCGAAAAATGTCAGCTATCAACTCACTAGCCCTGATTCAACACTCAGATTTGGCATTCAAACTGCGACGAAAGAAGTTTGTCATCGAAAAATTCCATCTGCCACCGGGTAAGTTACACAAAATCATGGTATCTCATGTTCCAGGTAACATTTCATCTTCATTTTCAGAACAAGAAGTTATTGCAGAGCAGGATACAGAAGACGGCGTTCCCAGTACAGCAGCGATTGGTTGTGGCGGTGCAGTAAATAATTTAGATTTCTAACGTTTATAGATTTTGTACCTTCAATGTAGCAAGTTCTTTTAATTTCAATTTTTTTTTACATAACTATGCAATGAGTAATCAAATTATAAATGCAATTGGATTCTATTCCATTTCGAATTGTTGTTGTTTTTTTTCATTTTGAAATGGAATTTCGTTTCATTTGAGACTAATAAACCGAAGGAAGCCGTATGAAACCAAAAACACACACTACTTCACCACTGGCTAATCGAATCAAGTGAGCAGCTCTGCCTTCGTAGAGCTGGTTAAAAAGCGTGGCTTCGATATTGTTTGACTGAAACCAATCGATACGTCGTCTAACATCTCAAAGTGTGTGTTTTCAAACCACTGGGCAGGCAAGATCTTCTCCTTGTACACCTGAAAATGGAGAAAATGTGTCGAAAACGGAACGATAGGTAATCGAAACAGACAGAATCCACTTCGAAAGTGGGTTTTCTAGTGAAGAAGACCACTTCCGCGCATCCAATCCATGTCCTTGTCGCTTGTGAAAATCACATGTTCCGTCGCTAATACTCTTGTCTTCTTCAGCTCATGTAATCATCGCCAAAGAGTGCAAGGGCAAACAGCTTGTATCTGTGACCAAGAAAGGCTTAGAAAAGGAGGAGAAGAAGCGTTAACAGTAACTTCATGAAGTCTATAATAATAATATACTGGTGGCACTACAGGCCTACAAGACAATCGAACGACGAGAGCTGTGCATGAGCTCTGCGAACAGGGAAAAGAGCCGGCTTATAAAAAAGAAAAAGAAAGAGCATGAGATGAAGAGGTGTTACGGCAGAAATTCTGAAAGAAGTCTGAAAGTTTTACCAAAAGGTAAACCTATTATCCAGAGGATCTTAGTCTCGGGTTGAAGCCTGCCGGAATAAGAATGGACAAATAGGTAGTAGAGGGACAATCGAGAGAATTTGGAAAAATCATTTCGACAGACTGTTAAACAGCGATGATGACACAAATACCGCTGTCAGGCAGAATGTTCCACTCACTTTGAACGACGATAGACAAAAATCCCGTCCCTCGGATGTAGACGAGGTCAGGATGACAATATCGAGACTTAAGTCAAATAAAGCTGCTGGAGCGGATGGACTGCCCGCGAAACTGCTTGCAGCAACTGGGCATGTTCCGGTTGGCCGTATAAACCAGCTCATCTGTAAGATATGGTCGGAGGAAAGCATGCCCGATGAGTGGAATCTCAGTATCGTTTGCCCGATCCAAAAGAAAGGAGACCCCTTTGACTGCGCCAACTATTAAGGGATAAGTCCCCTCAACATCGCTTAAAAGACCTTTTCTGTCATTCTGTGTGAATGCCTGAAACCTTTCGTCACCATACTGATATGTCCGTATCAGTGTGGTTTCAGGCCAGGGAAGTCCACCATCGATCAAATCTTCACACTGCGGCAGATCCTGGAAAAGACTCAAGGAAATGCAAATCGAGACACACCACCTATTCGTCGATTTCAAAGCCGCATATGACAGCGTGCACAGAGACAGACTATACAGCTTCATGTCTAGTTTCGACATTCATGCCAAACTCGTCAGACTGAGCATGATGAAGATGGAGAACTCTCGCTGCTCCATCAAGGTCGGTAACGAACTCACCGAGACCTTCAATGTCAAAAAAGGTTTTAGACAAGGCGACGTGCTGTCATGTGATTTCTTTAACATCCTTCTTGAGAAGATCGTGCAAAACTCACTGGCCAACACAAGAGGTACGATCTTCCAAAAGCCCGTTCAACTGCTAGCTTACGCGGATGACATTGACGTGATTAGGCGAACACAGCCAGCCGTCAATGATGCGTTTGCTGGCATTGAAACAGAAGCGGCTAAAATGGATCTGGCGGTAAACGAGGGCAAAACCAAGTATATGCTGTCATCGAGAAAGGACGCACAACATCGACGACTTGGCCAGAACGTCACCATAGGCAGCTATAACTTTGAGGTAGTTAGTCTACCTTGACTCCGCGGTAAATACTCGTAGTACAAACAACATCAGTACGCAGATCAAACGCACAATAACTCTTGCCAACCGCTGTTTTTATGGGCTCAAAAGGCAATTGAGTAGTAGAGCCCTCTCTCGGATGACCAAGTTGACTCTATACAAGACCTTGATCATCCCAGTCCTGCTTTACAGCGCAGAGGCATGCACAATATCCCAAGCGGATAAAAAGTGTCTTGGTCTTTTCGAGAGAAAAGTTCTGGGCGCGATCTTTAGTCCTGTTTGCGTTGATGGCATTTGGAGGAGAAAGTTTAAGCACGAACTATATAGGCTGTACAGCGACATGAGTCTAGCCAGGCGTCTATGGATCCAACACCTAAGATGGCTAGGCCATGTGGAGCATACGAACAACTTAGCTCCGGCCCGAAGAGTCTTCGACTCTGAGCCTGTGGGACAATACAACAGAGGACGTCCACGAACAAGGTGGCGCACACAAGTCGAGGGGGACCTCGGCCGGCTTGGTGTGCGAAACTGGAGACAGCTGGGGAAAGATCGTGCTGGCTGGAGAGGCATGTTGAGTGAGGCCCAGGTCCACCTCGGACTGTAGCGCCCTTAGAAGAGGAAGACAAGGTTTCCTGATGGCCTCTTGGAGAAATGTAGATTGCCTCAAAAATGTATTTAATTGAATAGAAAAGCATTTAAAAATGTTGTAATTCATGAAAAACGACTTTTTAGGCCTATTTCTGTTTAATCATTTCTTTGACGTGCTCTACAAAACTTGTGGTCAATATCAGACGCTTCGCTTGGGCGTCATGCTACCAAGTGATGAGTAAATGTAATAAGCCCATAAAGTTCATTACCACTCATTCACAAAATGTAAATTAAAATGCTCCGTTCAATTCCATAGGCGCGGAAGTTATACATGTACCAATGTAATTCCCAGAAAATTGGCACACGCAAAATTCTGTATATTCCATCTGGTATACGCGGTTACACTTGGTTGAGTCCACTTCCTCCTTCCTAGGGGAAGAAAACACACACAAACCGACGATCACCAGCTGAAGAGGGAATGAAAACCGAGGTATGTATAAAATTATTACTTGCCCACCTGTCCGTGATACGGCTGTTGTTTTCTGTTTGGTAATTTCTGTTCGGTTCTCTGCTGGTTGTGTGCTCTAAATTGATAACATTCACAGCACGATCTGGCACGAGTAGCAGCAGACGAAGACGAGTGAAAATTATATGTATACGCGATGACGCCGCGTGAATTGTTTTCCCTAACTTTGTTCTATTTTTTGTGCTTCAGTGAAGATCGCTTTGTGCTTTTCAGTCGGTAACTAAATTTTGAATATATTACAAGGTTCATAGATTTGTACTTTAGGGATTTACCTGGAAGAGAGGGCAAACAAAGCAATTTAAAGGGGCGTATTATTTGTACAAAAACATAAGAAAATAGGAGTCCTGGGAGCGATTACGTCTTAGATGTTTGGTTTCTTAAAGTCTGACTGTTCTGTGAGAACTTCTTAAAATCATGCCTTTGGTCAGGTAGGTAGGTAGATAAGTGAGTAGACGGGCGCAAGCTACGCCTCACTTAGGTCCTTGAGGACTCATTGTGATGCCCAGTTGGGGATTAGCGTCCCCTTATGACCCTTGTCGCACTCATGGTCCTTCGTTGTGCCGGAGCCATTCCGATTTCCTTATGAACCTGCAAAGAGATCTTAGAGGTTTTTTTTTGGAATTTCCTGTAAGTCTTGGAAGAAAAATTCTCCCAGTGTTCTACGACGCAACTGACAAAGACTAGGGTAGTGACAGAGATGCCTTTGGCCAAGAATTACTATTAGTGATTCCACTAGGAGTTCAATTACACGTCCAGTCTCATCATCTCTGTCAAATTCGTTAGATTGTGCAGGATGACGATTTGCAGAGACGAGCTATACAACGCCGTGTCAAGTTTTGACATTTCGCCAAACTCGTCTGGTTGTATAAGATAACGATGGATAACTCCTTCTTCATCAACCAACTCAGAGACACGTGAATGTCAAACATCCAAAGGCTTTAGACAAGAAAAACTACACGGCGTCATGTAATTTTTTCACTACACTACTAAAAACACTTTCACAAAAAACACTTAAAAACTTGCTCAGGCGACATATCAAGAACTTTCTTGCTCATGACTGAGCAAGTCTCGAACGAATAAGTGTCTTCACCAGACGGTTGAGGAATCAATAAACGCTAACACAGAATTTGCAGTAGATTGGGTTAAACATTACGAAAGAGTGACAGCTGCATAGCTAACCGCACTGTATAATAGAACTCTTTAATACATGACGGTAGCAGACATCCCATTACTCTAGCTATGTTTCTTTAAGCCGCCATAAAGAAAACATAGCACAGAGCAATGGGATGTGGTAAGGTTGAGTTGAGAAAAGTCTTAACAACTACAAAAGTGAAAACGAAAACAGGTGGACAGTTAGGAAACACATCGGAGAAAGATCTATTCGGTTGACATGGATTAAATTGCAGGTTATAGCTTTGCGGGAAAATGCTTGATGATGCCCAAGATTAGGACGAACTTTACAAAATGTTTGTCTAATGTATCTCTGATATATACCGCTGTGATGGTGAATATATTCACTACAAGGTGGTTCAAAATTAATCATCCAATTTTGTTTTTGAATTAAAAAAAAAACTTATTTGAACCTTTACAATTTTTTCTGCTAATTGGAAAATATGATATCCGCCATGTGGCTGCCGCCAGTGTTGATACACATTTGTGCCCGTCTTATCGCTTTTTCCATGATGATTTGCGGTGATAACAGTTCATATTCCTGTCGAATATTCTCCCAAAGGACGTCGTTTTTCTGAGGCTTGTTGGCATAAACCCGTGACTTCAAGTAGCCCTAAAGAAAAGTCTGTGATGGTTTTTTTTTTTTTTCCTCTTGTACAACCCTGCCGTGGGCGCCGTGGTGTAGTGGTTAGGTGCGTCGACTCCTACGCTCGAGGTCGTCAGTTCGAATCTCGAACAAAAAACATCAAACATTTTTTCACGGCTCCACCTCTTTCGAGTCACTGACAATGCTCAAAGAGTATAACTGTCTAGAAAAAAGCTTCTCAATCTCGCCGTTCGGAGTCGGCATTAAACTGTAGGTCCCCTCCGCTCGTGAGAGAACAATAGCACGCACAACACGAGTGGTTGCTGAGAAGCTAGGCCCAGGTCCACCTCGGACTGTAGCGCCGCCATTATTATTATTATTATTACAACCCTGCCGTAAAGGCAGCGACACTGCGACCTAAAAAGATCTATTGTATCGACGGGCTGGAGTTAATCCAAAAGATTTACCACTTTCCTTATGAAAGATAGTATATCTTTTGTAGTGGAGTTTTTCAATTCCACTGAAGTCAGTATTTCCCTGTGGAGAATACGTTTCCTTAACCAATGTAGTGCCGGACATTCACATAAAATGTGCTGGGATGTTTCGTCTTCTTCAAGACAGAACCTACATTCCGTGTTTTGACACAAGTTCATTTTGTTAAGGTGGTAATACAAGCCGCAGTGGCCAGTAAGAAAGCCCGTTAGCTTTCTTATGCTCTCCTTATCTAAGCTAAGGATTTCCTTGTAGGAATAGGGTCTGATTAATCTTTTGGATTGCCTGAGACCTGACCCATTGGTCCAATGATCTAGGCGAAGTTTGTTTTCCCATTCATTAATCAGCGTTGCAGCCGTCGCCCAATTGACACTGCAGTATGGTTCAGGACCTATGAACGCAGTACTTGATCCCGCTCTAGCGAGTTCATCTGCGGATTCGTTACCTGCAATCCCTTTGTATCCAGGGACCCAGCCAAGTTTCACTTTGTTGTGTTTGGCTAGGGATTGCAGAGCATCGTGGCAACATTTGACGGCTTTGGAGTCTATTTGACTGGACGATAAGGCCTTAAGTGCTGCCTGGCTATCTGAATAGATTTGTATAATTGCGCCCTTGATACCTTTACCAAGATTATGTCTCGCGCAGATCTCAATGGCATAGATTTCGGCTTGGAACACAGTGGGACTAGACCCCATCGGTACAGAGATCCCAGTGTTGGGTCCACAGACACCAGCTCCGACTCCAGAATCCATTTTCGATCCATCTGTGTACCAAACTAGACTTCTGGGGTCAAGTGTTGGGACACCATTGGACCAGTCTACCCGGTCCAATATTTCAACTTCAAATAACCTGCCGAAACAGTTCTGCCTGACCATAGTGTCCGGCATTGTAAAAAACATGTCTCTATTAGGGATTGAGTTGAGTATCCTAAGGTGACCCACTAGGTCACCTGGTTTGAATTGATATTCTAGCTGCAGTTTAATGGCATAAGTAGCAGCTATCTTCCTAACGAAGATGGGTAAAGGTGTCAGCCCGATAATAGCTTCGAGAGCTGTTGTGGGGCAGGTGCGCATGGCACCTGTTATGCCAAGACAGGCAACCCTTTGCAGTTTTTGGAGTTTGTTTTTGGCCACCATACGATGGCCGCATATGTGATAATGGGTCTCGCCATCAACCAATGTATAATTTTGGGAGAGAGACCCCAAGTCCTACCGTAAAGACGTCTACTGGGCCACAGTGCTCTGGTAGCTCGCTCTATGGCGGACTTAATATGTGAATTCCAGTTAAGTCGTCTGTCCAGGATTACTCCGAGATATTTTATCTCGCTGGAATAAACTAGTGTGGTGTTGCCGATTATTATGGGTTCAAGGTTGACACGAGTCCTCCTTGAGAAGGGCACTAGAACGGTCTTGCAGGGATTGATCGATAAACCCTCTGCGTTGCACCATTCAACGACTTGCAGTAGCGCACTTTGCATCAAATTGCAAATAGTCGTGTCGTGCTTACCCCTTATAACAATCGCCAGGTCATCAGCATAACCAATTGTGGTGTAGCCTGATCCTTGAAGATCTACTAACAGTTTGTTGATAACTAGTGACCATAATAAGGGGGAAAGAACCCCCCCTTGTGGGCAACCTTTTGCCGCGGTTACAGAAACCGACACTCCTCCGGAAGAAGCTCTGATCCATTTGTTAGTCGATTCTTCGATACCTCTGCTACTGATCGCTCTTGCGATCGAGTCATAGCCAGTGTTATCGAAAGCGCCCTCGATGTCGAGGAATGCACATAGGGCTATTTCTTTGGAAACAAGTGCGCCTTCTATCTTTTTGACGAGATAATGAAGGGCACCTATGGTGGATTTACCTTTCCTGTGATGGTTAAATCAGGCGATCTTGCTGGCCATGTCAAATCGCCAAAACGGGAGATTATGTGAACAGGAAACGCTTCCTTCACAATATACATTGTGGCTCGTGTTTTGGGTGCGTTTGCACCGTCTTGTTGAAGCCACATGTTAACTAAGCATCGCTCATCCAATTCCGGCAGCAAGAACTCGTTTATCATGGCCCTGTAGCGTTCGCCAGTAACAGTGACTGTATTACTGACGGCGTCCTCAAAAAATACGGCACAATCACTCCTCTGGCGTGAACGCCGCACCACACAGTGGCTTTGAGTGAGTGTAATGGCTCTTCGTACATCACAAGCGGATTTTCAGTGCCCCAGGAACGAAGATTTTGTTGACGTAACCACTTAAGTAGAAATGCGCCTCGTCGCTCATGATGATTTTCGACACAAAATTGTCCTCTCCATTGTTGAGATTGAGGATAGCTTATTCATTGCTTGTCTGTTTGTATATTGCAGCTGTTTAGTCGATGAAGTAGTCATTCTACCGAGCTTTGAAGAAGTCGGCACAGACATTAAAAAGCTGAAGAACAACAAAGCCGCAGGCTGAAATGACCTACCATCAGAGGTTTTCAAGGCCGGTGGCATTGTTCTGGTAGGGAGCATGCACTAGATCATTTGTAGAATTTGGGAAGGCGAAAGCATGCCTGACGAATGGAATATCAGCATCATATGCCCCATCCACAAAAAAGGCGATCCTACCTCTTGCAACAACTATAGAGGTATATCCCTGCTCAACGTCGCCTACAAAATCCTGTCCAGCGTACTGTGTGAACGTCTAAAGCTGTTTTGCACAGTGCGGCTTCCGGCCCGGTAAATCGACTATAGACCAGATCTTCACACTAAGGCAAATCCTGGAGAAGACCAGTGAGTTTCAAATCGATACGCACCCTCTTTTTATCGATTTTAAAGCCGCATACGACAGCATTCATCGCAAGGAACTATTCGAACCGATGGCCGAATTCAGGATCCCGGGAAAACTGATCCGGTTGTGTTGCACCGCGCTAACACATACGCGATGCACCGTGCAGTTCGGCTCGAGGACCTCCAAGCCGTTTGAAACCTGCACTGGATTTCGGCAAGGAGATGCGCTGTCGTGTGATTTCTTCAATTTGGTACTGGAGAAGATAGTGCGGCAGGCTGCTGTAAACACGGAAGGCACTATCTTCTACATGTCAGTCCAACTGTTGGGATACGCAGATGACATCGACATCGTTACGCGTTCCCAACACGCCCTAGTGGAAGCTTTCACGCCGATTGAAGAACAGGCGAAACGAGGTGGTCTTAAGGTCAATGAGAATGAGACAAAATATATGCTGTCGAGCAAGAAACGATCCGCGGCACACCACGGCAAAACATTACAGCCGACAGCCACAATTTTGAGGTAGTGAAGGAGTTTGTCTACCTCGGGGCAAACGTGAACTCCACGAACGAGATCACAGTGGAGATCCGACGTAGAATCGCCCTTGGCAACCGATGCTACTTCGGCTTGTCAAAACAACTGGGCTCAAAACTTCTAAATCAAAGGACCAAAATCATGCTCTACAAAACTCTTATTCTGCCAGTCCTGCTATATGGAGTCGAAAGCTGGACACTAAGCAGAACTGCACAGCTGATTCTTGGTGCATTCGAAAAAAAAATTCTACGTCCCGTCTGCGAGAAAGGCGAATGGAGGAGAAGACACAACCGCGAACTCTATGAGCTGTACCAGGATGTGGACGGGCAAAAATCCGTTGACTGGCTCGGCCACATCGAGCGCATGGACAACAACGCTCCAGCTAAGAGGGTCTTCGAATCCGAGCCTCCTGGTTCGAGAAGGAGAGGAAGACCGAACCACCGGTACAAAGACCAAGTCATCGCGGACGTAAGACAGCTTGGTCTTGATGACTGGAAGCAGCATGCCCAGAACCGTCAACGATTGAAGGGAGCGATAGCTCAGGCTCAGACCCTACATGGATCGTAGGCCTGCTAAGTAAGTAAGTAAGCTGTTTAGTTCACAAATGTCAAATATGATTGACGTACGACGCCATTTGTAAAAATTAGAACATCTTGCGCCACTTTGTATTTAACCATGTTGTGCGAGTGTGTATTGATCCGTACCAAAAAACTATTACTTATCGAAAGCCAGTGCAAGGATCGTTAAGTTTTCACATTTCAAAAATGGGGCGAAATTTGAAAAAAAACACCTCTTGATGGATGAACTTACAAGGGGTCTTCCAATAGGAACTTCCGAACAGCTGATAGCGGCCATATTGAAGCTACATCTGTCAAATTGACCGTCATTTATTCAGTCAAATGATGAAATGAAATTATTTTTATCAAAACGGGTGTTCTGTTCGGGCAACGTTCCGCGGCCTTCGCCCATTTTATTGTACGATCGCAATAACCGTCCTTCCGAGACGACTATTCGCAGTGTGGTGGATGAATCTCAGTAAACTATGAACCAACACCCGTACGTCGACGAAACGCATGATCTTCCGAAATCATCGCCGCTGTCGGTGAGAGTGCGCAGGAGAATCCGAGGCAGTCGATTTCACGTCGCTCACAAGAGCTCAGCCCTTCGCAGACCCCAACTTGTCGAATTTTGCGTCGTGACTTAATAATATTAATAATGGCGGCGCTACAGTCCGCGGTGGACCTGGGCTTAGCTTCTCAACAATCACTCGTGTTATACTCTTTCAGCATTGTCAGTGACTCGAAAGAGGTGGGGCCGTGAACAATTTTTTTGTGAAAAATTGTTTGTCTGAACTTGGATTCGAACCTAGACTGTGAAAGTATAATGCGCATGGGTCGACGCACGAACACACACGGCCACGGCGCCCCAGGCGTGCGTCGTGACTTGGGCCCATACAAAATTCAACTGACCCAGGAGCTGAAGGTAAACGACCATGGACAATGACGTGTTTTCGCTGCTTCATCGAAAAATCATTTCTGGATGAAAGGGTACGCCAGCAAACAAAATTGTTGAGTTTGGGAGGATACCAATCCACATGAGTTCCAAAAGCGTCCAATGCATCCCGAAAAAATCACTGTTTGGTGTGGATTTTGGGCTGGCGGCGTCATCGGTCCATATTTCTTTGAGAACGACATTGATCAGACCATCACAGTCAACGGTGAAAGCTATAGGTCGATGATTTGCAACTTATTTTTGCCTGAATTGGATGATATGTACACCAACGACATGTGGTTTCAACAGGATGCAGCATTGGAAATTCTTCACAAGGGAATTGAGGACATGGTCATTTCACGTGGCGATCGTATGATTTGACCCCGTTAAACTTTTTCTTGCGGGATTTTCTGAAGTCGCAGGTCTATGCGAATGAGCCACTAACCACAGCGGTCCTCAAAGCAAACATAACCCATGCCATCGGTCAAATTCTGCCTGATTTATGCGCCATAGTTGAGGAAAATGGGACATTTCGGACCCAGAGAAGCCACGGTAGACATTTGAACGATATTATATTCAAAACGGGCGCCGTGGCGTAGTGGGTAGGTGCGTCAACTCCTACGCTCGATGTTCTCGGTTCGATTCCCGAAAAAACACAAAACATTTTAGCACGGGTCCACCTCTTTCGAGTCATTGACAATGCTCAAAGAGTATAACTGTCTAGAAAAAGCTTCTCAAAATCGCCGTTCGGAGTCGGCATTAAACTGTAGGTCCCCTCCACTCGTGAGAGAACAATAGCACGCACAACACGAGTTGTTACTGAGAAGCTAGGCCCAGGTCCACCGCGGACTATAGCGCCGCCATTATTATTATATATTATATTTCAAACATAATGGCATTGATGGGCCTTTCAAACGAATAAAAAATGTCGATGATAACTCACACACACTTTGTTTTATTTAAATTTAAAGATAGGAAGCGCTTAATGAATGTCTGTAAGATGTCCTAAGATCCACAAGGAGATTCGAAATGTGCTGTATACCTTAATTCTAAGAGATTGCCGTGTTATACTCGTAGCTCCTATAAGTCCCGTAAAGCCAACGCCGCCTTTTGATTCGTATTTAACGACACTCGAATAAGATTTGCCGCCTTTGATGTATCATTGTTAGCAAATTAAACTAAACTGGCTTCTAAGCATGAGACATGTTACTCTTCGGTATGTAAACAGTCCTTTGTTGGCAGCTATTAAACACTCTATCTACCTTTCCTTGCGTGAGAACTATTTTGATAACGCTACCAGAACCTAATTTAATTTAATTAAAAAATGTTTCGTTGCCGAGGTTCCAGTTTAAATTTAAATTCAAACGAAATACTTATCGACGACGATATCTGAATTATCACGCTCCAAAAATCCAATCAGGAGCCGAAAGTACTTGTAAATTTCTTTAAACGAAGCTTCTCCGACTCGTTGTTGACTTCGTCAAACACTTCTTTTCCTCCTTTACCAACGTTTCGTTCCACTGATTGCCTCCTTCTTAACCATATCACCCCAGGCGTTCGAATCTTATCTTATCTGAGCTCCATTAATACGAAAGTGCTATGACCCCAAGGCTCACGAGTGAGTACACGCTGCTCCCTTTATCTTGTTGAGAAAATTAAAAGTTGAGCTACGTCGTATTCACGATGCACGAAGCATGCAACTGGCCTCCGCCGCCCACAAAAAGATGCGCCACAACAAAACTGAACCGCTGAAACTGAACTGAAAGCACATCGGCACATCGTTCGTAATCCAATTGACCCCGCGTGGTCAGTACGACACCGGGTCAGGCCAACATCCAGTCTCAATACGTCAACCGAGCACGGCGGCAATTAAGTACCCCAGCTCGCCCACAACAGCTACACAATGTACAAAAGGGTTCTCGCGTCTCACTCACTTTTTTTCGTATGCCCCTCGTTCCAGTAGATAGAGCACCGCATGATGATCAGCTCCGCACAGGCACAACCGCACACCAGACCGTATAGCTCAGTGCATTTGATGTCAGTTGTGGATTGAACATTTGAACGGTTCGGACGTGCGTTGTAGCGATCTCCAGACATCAGCAGGTGCCCGCGCTATCAGTGGGAAATGCAAATAAGGGCTGCGCCGCCGCCCCTAACTTCGTCATCCGCTCAATCGTACGGGACGCAGCAATTGCTTACATTAGCCTAGTTTCGTGAACATTTCACCGCGAACTTCGGTGCGGGTGACACGGCCGGTAGCCACTCGAACTCTGTGCATCATGGGAACGGTCTGCAACCATAAGTTTCTGCTCAATTGCTGCAATCTGATGTTTTTGGTAATCAATTGCCTTCAATTTATTGTTACTCTTTGTGTTCACCTGTGTTGTGCTTCGGAGTGGGGTTGGATCATCGCGTGTGCGCGCATTTGTTCCACTTTGCTGATTTCATGGATTTTGTGCGCTTACCATGCCCAGGAAGGGCATAACTTCAAGCTTTTGTCGGAGAGTTTCATAATTTTCAATCGAAGCTGAAGCAATTAATTTTGTGCAAGTGTGCGTGGTGCTGGAAAAGTGAAAATTGTGTTTGACACTGACACAGGAAGCAGTGAATCGAGTGTGGTGTGGAAATTTGAAATGAAACCTTCTGTTTGAATTTGCATTTGAAAAGAGAAAGTTATCCTTGGGATATCGCAATGAATGGAGTGTCAGAGCGTCTAGTTCTTTCAAGTGATGTGCTCTTGATTCTAAGGAAAATCGTATATCCATAGATCTTCTTTGGGTCCATCTGGAATACAAGCTAGTGGTTTATCAGCCAATTAATTTGCAACACAAGTGCTGTGTGAATGTCAACTCATCTCTAATGAGCCGCCTCTCAGTTAGTTTCGCCCCCAAACAGCAAATGACCATGAAAACTGTCGATAAAACACGAATAGAAAGGGCGTCTTGAAACGTTTCGTTCTTATCTGAAAACAATTGCTTGGATTATTGAAATCATTCGATTGAACTTGCGAATTCTGCTCAATCAAAAAAATTGTTTCTGAAGACAACACAAGCGCGACTGTGGCGACAAGTTGTTTGTGTATTTATTCGTGATATTACAGTTTCCTGGGCATTTCCGTTGAGGATTAATTCATAGCAAAAAAAAAAGTTGTTCAAGCGTGTCAAGGTTTCCCTTCAGAATGGCGCCAGGGGAGGAATTACCAAGCGACATAAATGCTTTCAATAATCGATATTTTCGAAATTGAACATCTGTTTTTTCGGTTTAGCTTGTAAAGGGTGCTCTCTTGGATCTTGTTGGCACAATTGGATTATATTACAGTAAACTCACGGGGGAGTGAATTAATGGAACGATCGTTTGCATAACCGAGAGATAACGTCTTGAAATGTCCTTTATAATGAATTTGGGTGGGCGCCGTGGCGTAGTGGGTAGGTGCATCGACTCCTACGCTCCGAGGTCTTCGGTTCGAATCTCGAAAAATACATCAAACATTTTGTAGCCGCCTCTATTGGCTGAAGCAAGATGTGTCCTTTTGGTTGCGTTTTCCATCACTCTTTCGCTCATCTCGGGCGGTATAGCAATACGTCTGAGGTCTGAGGCTTTCTGCTGTACACTTTGAAGAAGTCCGGAGGATTGTAAAATCTTGAGATCTGGGCGGCCAGTCAATGTCGCCATTTTTGAAAAGCTAACGTCCGGGGAATTTTCTTGAACAGTTTAATTTGCAGTGCGGCATGACGCACCGTCTTGTTGAAACAAGTAATCGTCCAGACCTTTTTCACACACAATGAGCCAACATCTTTCTTCTTCTTCTTCTTAGGGCGCTACAGTCTGAGGTGGACCCCTCTCTCTCGAGGTGGACCTGGGCCTCACTCAACATGCCTCTCCAGCGAGCACGATCTTTCGCCAGCCGTCTCCGAACGGCGATTTTGAGAAGCTTTTTTAGACAGTTCAAATTTTTGAGCATTGTTAGTGACTCGAAAGAGGTGGAGCGAAAAAATTTTAGGTGATTTTGCGGGAATCGAACTGATAACATCGAGCATAGGAGTCGACGCACCTACCCACTACGCCACTGCGCCCACAACTATTGGAACCCCGTTGAAACCCAAACGTTGTTCCCAACCTTATTTTCGAAAAAAAATGGTCCAATGATGCCACCACTCCATAATCCGCATCAAACTGTCACTCTCCGTGGATGCATTGGCTTCTCGACAACGACAATAACGTGCGTGTTTTCCGAGTGGAAAATTTTGTTTGTTCACGCAGCCGCCGAGATGAAAATGTGCCTCCTTAGAAAAGATGATTTTCGCCCAAAATCGTTGTCCAATTCAATCTAAGGCTCTAAGGCCCAAACTGCGAAGCGGATGGTCGTGCGCCTTCAGTTGCTGAGCCCGATATCTTTGTGCAGAATTCTTCTCGGGCTAGTGCGAGTGAAATGTTGAACTGTGCTTCGTATCGGCCAAAATTTCTTTTCAAAAAATGCACTGTTTGGGCTATACAGCACTCACTTTTCAATATTTCCGAACGTCCACTGTGGTCTTAAAAAAGATAGCTACGACCATGGGGACCACTTATATCCATTGGATGTCGGCACCAGCCAGATTTACGTGTGAAGTGTTTCAGCACAATTTTATACAGCTTTTCTTAGCACAAAGAAATTCTTGGCTAATGTTTGCAATATTTTTTCTCAATAAAATCGCAAAGCAGGTGGCGAAAAGATTATTTTCCTTCCCCGTAACTGAAATATCTACAGTAGTCGCTGTAAACAAGAGCTCTGTATGGGAACCTATTGCACAGCGTCCGGTAAGGGCTATCACTTCAATACGTGCTTCCTTACGTATGATCCATAATGGTCCCATTTTTGTTTAACGTCTGTCATAGTGCTAGTGTCATTGCACCAATATCTAGATTCAGGCTCAGGCCACGTTTTCTATCTTCTTCCTTAGTAAGGTCAGCTGCGTACATGCATTGTGTAGAACCAAAGACATTCACACTTTCTAACCCTTTTCCGTCCTCTTTTTCGAAGTATGCTCTGGAACCCAACAAAGGATCACCGTGTTTACCAAAACTATAGTACCATCTGAGAAGAAACGACATTCAGTGGTTAGTGATACGTACGTGGTATTCTGAAGAAGATTTTCTACTCAACACCTATTCCAACATGTGATGTGATGTGTTCCCTCTTAAATTTAATTGTTATTATATCCAAAAGAACCTTAATGATAATTTAAATGACAAATCACTTCAAACACCAACATAATTTTAGTCACAAGTAAAACTACAGGCTAATTTATTATTTTCCGTTTCAGATCTGTGGTGGGTTCCTGATATTTGGTGGATTTTACGTCTTCTCCGATACGAAACGCGTTCTTCTCTCCCGCATACTCGCTTCAACAAGTGAACAACTGAACAACTTGCCCCAGCCACTGTTTTACTACATTTCCCTCGGCCTCGCAGTCGCTGGAACGATCGCAATTCTCGCATCGATCATTGGATTCTGGGCATCATGTCTCAACACCTACTGCTTCCTTAGCCTTTACTTCCTCACGGTTGTCATCCTCCTTCTGGTCGAATCGGTTGTTTGCTTGGCCATAACCCTCTGGCCACATTGCCTTGGCATCAATCTGGATGAATCAAAAATGGTCAAAGCATTGCAGGGGAACTACGGCATTCCTGGGCGGGAGCAGTTCACCATAGCCATGGACCTGGCTCAGACACAGTTTGGGTGCTGTGGCATGAACAGCGAGATAAACTACGACACTGCAATGTGGCGCCTACAGGGATACGGCCCACGCGAATGGGTTGTGCCACTCACATGCTGCATTCTCAAGAACAACGAAGAACCTCTGGCGTACCTCGATCCAAAGCCAGTGAACGAGACTCAGTGCCAGACGTTGCAGAAGATCGAGTTCGCCAAGCATCGTCACACGAAACCCTGTCTGGAATACTTGGACAACTGGTATCGGGAGCAATATGTGCTATTCTTGGGTGCTAGTCTTGTGATTGCCATTGTCGAGTTCTGTGTTCTCTTGAGCATTATCTTGAATTGCACGAGGATGTCTCAGAACTCCTGCAAGGTTGAAGATTTTCTCGAGATGAGATCGAGGCCGAAGTCGAACCAGACCTTGGTGGAGAACATTTACGGCCCGGATATTGTTGATGCCAGAACAATGCCCATGGGTGGTGCTAGGCATGAGTCACACATGCCCGGCGAATTCAAGGAGATCTACATTCAACCACAAGACCTGTACAAAAGTCGCCACAACACGACCTTCAAGCCGGGACGCAGTCATTATCACATTTCGACGGAGAGTTATTTAGTTTAGTCTTAGTTTTCGTGTATTTTGTGTAGTTTACTGTGTAAGTGAGAAATAAAAATGTTAAGACCAAGCATTCTCTTGTAAAATTAGACTTAGGAATTGAATGTCATAAAGGGATTTATGGTAAGTCGGTTTGATATAAAGCACTTCTGTCTTGATGTCTAAACTGTCGTCTCAAAGTATTGGAACTTCATTTTTTCAAATGTTTATTTTAATAGCTACTTTAATGTGTCTTTGTATTAAAATTAGTTAAACAGAACAGAATTCACGAGTACGGATAGAAGTTGACAGAAGCTGCCGAAACTGAATAGTAGTAGAATAGACGTCAAAGAGAATAAGATTTCTCAGTATTCCTCAGCTTATTAAGTCAACAAAGACACTGACAACTCTGTCAGACTGAAGCTTAATTTAATTTAGGGAATTTCGTCCCGGTGTAGTCAAGATTGCCTACTATCAACATTAAAGTCGACCAAAGCTGCGGGAATGTTTCAGAGCAGCAAACTCTTACCACTCGATTACATACTGAATCGATTACTTAATTACTTACTTATCAGGTCTGCACCCCATGAAGGGTCTGAGCCTGAGTTTACATACTCGCAAGTCATTGTCATTTTTCGTACCATGTCGTCGTTGGGTGTCCATCCGTGTATCCGAGACAATTGCTCTTCCATAACAATATCAGTTTTTTCGTGGGCGGGTTGTTAGCCCTCTGCACAACCGTCAGTCTGGGTCAAGATATGTTTATGTCCTTTTGTCTAGATCATTCGCTGTATACCTAGAAGGCTATATGTCAACTTGACCTGAGCATTTATAGGGATCGTTGCTGGCATCCCGCCAGGTTAGGTACATTAAGGACCTGTATACCAAAGCCCTGCCCCGATTACGTGTTGAAAAATAAACGAAAATGAATTGTAAATAAATGTGGGCACCGTGGCGTAGTGGGTAGGTGCGTCGACTCCTACGCTCGAGGTCGTCAGTTCGAATCTCGAAAAAAACATCAAACATTTTTTCACGGCTCCACCTCTTTCGAGTCACTGACAATGCTCAAAGAGTATAACTGTCTAGAAAAAAGCTTCTCAATCTCGCCGTTCGGAGTCGGCATTAAACTGTAGGTCCCCTCCACTCGTGAGAGAACAATAACACGCACAACACGAGTGGTTGCTGAGAAGGTAGGCCCAGGTCCACCTCGGACTGTAGCGCCGCCATTATTATTATATTAAATTGTAAATACAGTCAAAATCGGTTATAACGACCTTCAAGTGACTAGCAATATAAGCGATAGGTCGATAAAGATCGGAGACCCTCTAAACTATGCCAATAACAGAGGGATCAGTCTCCTTAATATCGCATATCAGATCTTTTCTGCCGTATTATGTAAGCGCCTGAAGCCCTACGTGAACAGTCAGATTGGTCAATGTCAGTACAGGTTCGGGCCAGCGGAGTCTACCATCGACCAGATATTCACATTGCGACAGATATTGGAAAAGACACAGGAGCTTCAAGTCGATACCCACCATCTGTTTATCAATTTTAAGGCCGCATATGACAGTATTTAGGGAGACAAGTTATGCAGCGCATTGTCTATCTTTGTAGGATGACGGTGGGGAATGTTCGTTGCTTCATCAAGGTCAGTTAAGATTTCGCTGAAACCTTTGATGTCAAAAAAGGGTTAAGATAAGGCGACGCAGTGTAAAGCGATTTTTTTTTTAATATCATTCTTGCGAAGATCGCGCCAACAGCTATGTCGATTTTAGCCGTTATAACCAATATTTTATCTAAATAAACTGGGCAAGTGCGAGTTGTACTCTCACAGGGAAGGTTCCGTCGCATAATATTGATGGATGATTTCTGAATATCAAACGACGTTTCCAAACTATTTCAGTTGAATTTTCTTCTAACTTCAACGCAAATCAACCATTCATTCATACATTCACACATCCATACAAACAAACATTCATCCATACATATACTCGTACCTATCTCTATCCAAGTTTATCCAACACAGAAAATCCCTTCCATCATACACATACCCAATCACTGCACAGACCACGACCACAGCATGAAATTTATGTGTGAAAATGAAAAAAATTATCATTTTAAATCTTAGATATCTCAAAATTTCAACATAAATCGATATTTTGAAATTTATCATTTCTTAATGCTTACGCCGAGATCGTCGAAACTGCGTTTTCAGATCTTCAAAATTCGCATGTCGATGATTGACCGTTTTTGGCCAATATCTCGAAAACTATTAAGGCCAGAATACTTGAAATTGTTTTAAATGTTAACTCAATGAAGCCAAGTTTTTGTGATTTTTTTCAGATTTTTAAACACTTTGGTTTAGAAATGCCAAGGGGGGACGCATTAAAAAAAACTTAGGAGCTCCATATTTTCCAAACGGTATTTTGGATAAAAAAAAAGTGTTGAAAGAAACCTGCACATCATTTCGAAAGATCTGTCGATTGATATATAAGTCGATGGGGTGCGACAATTTTTCAAAATTAATGTCAACTTCACCTGTACTGGAGCCACCCCCAAATGGCCCCACTTTTTAAATTTGGGTGCATGGACAATGGCATCTAGGTCTGAAGTACCTAATTCCAAAATTTCATCCCGATATCTTTATAAACTTCGAAGATAAAAAAATGTGACAGACACGACGGACGGACGGACACACCGAAATTATAAATGTTCCGTTTTTGTAGACGGAACCTCAAAAATGAAATGTCATAAAGAGTTTTATGGTAAGTGTTGTAAAATAAAGTTTGTCTAATTGCACCGAACGAAATTAAACGAAATGATTATGAATAAGAAATATGCAAACAATCTTTATTCTAGTATACATATAAACAGTTGACATCAATGACGACTTAACTGAGTTGCGGTCGATATCCAAGTGACAGAGTGAACACTCGATCGCAAGCTTGGACCGAAACTCCTTCTCCCACTCATCGCTTTCAATGAAATTGTTGTTGTAAAGCTTATGCTGCGTGTCTTATGAGTGATGAGCGTTAGTGATTATGATATAGTTACGATAAGCTTATTTTACGATACAAAGTTTTGTTCTAATCCAGCAAAGAATTTAGGCAATTAAGTACAAAGAAGAAAAGAGTGAAATATTTAACATTTGAGAATTAACAATTAAAAAAAAACAAGTAAATCTGGAACATCCCGGCCCCCCTGGAACCAGTTTCAGGACACGGGTAAAGCAGCTAGTTTTGATATTGGTCGAACAAATGTTCCCGATGTTGTTTTTACCGTCGCGACCCTCACACGTTCATCCGCACCAGGGTTGACCGATTCTATGCGACCCAAAATCCATTTAGTAGGTGGAAGATTGGGTTCCTTGATAACCACTAGATCGCCGGGACTAAGATTCTTGCTAGGTTTTTGCCATTTCGGTCGTCCCTGAAGAGTGGTCAGGTATTCAGAGTGCCACCGCTTCCAGAACCCTTGCACCATACTCTGAATGAGGTTCCAACGCGAAAGACGATTGGGTTGAGTATCAATGTAGCTTGGCTCTGGAACAGCTATCAATGGTCCACCTACAAGAAAATGGGCTGGGGTTAATGGATCTAGATCATAATCAGACATTGAACACAGAGGACGAGAATTCAACACTGCTTCGATTTGTGTTAGGACCGTACACAATTCTTCGTAAGTTAGAATCGAGCAACCTAAGACGCGGCGTAAGTGCATTTTAACCGACTTCACCCCTGCTTCCCATAACCCACCAAAGTGGGGCGCGGAGGGGGGTATGAAGTGCCAGGCTATGTCGTCCTTGGCTAGAGCAGCACGTATGGTGTCATTGTGTGCTTGATTCAGGACCAATTTATGCATTTCGGTAAGACAGCGACGAGCTCCTTGAAAATTAGTTGCATTGTCGCTGTATATGTTGGAACATTTACCACGGCGCGAAATAAACCGGCGTAGGGCTGCAAGAAAAGCGTCGGTCGTAAGGTCGCTTACTACTTCTAGGTGCATCGCTTTGGTGCACATACACACGAATAATGCAATGTATGCTTTCGACGTCTTTTGGCTACGGCAACGTGATAATTTTATTGTCAGGGGACCTGCATAATCACACCCTGTATTTGTAAATGGACGGCTTGGCTGGATACGATGTGGCGGAAGATCACCCATGATTTGTTGGCTGGTAAGTCTGCGCTGCATGAAACACTGCTTACAATTGTGAACAATCTTTCGAATCAGGTTCCTACTCCCCATTATCCAGTACTGTTGTCGTACGAATGCAAAAGTTTCAGAAACGCCTGGATGCAGATAACGCTCATGTATGTCTTTAATAATGAGGATGGAAACAGTTGAGCCTTTAGGTAAGATAATAGGGTGTTTCATATTAAACGATACGCTGGCATGTTTAATGCGTCCACCAACACGAAGTAGTCCCTCGCTATCCAAAAAGGCTGAGTACCTCCAAAGATTAGATCTTGCCTGTAATTGATTGTTTATTTGTAAGTGCTGAATATCATCTTTGAAGGAGGTCCATTGTATAAATTTTAAGATTATACTCCTTGCATGTTTAATGTTAGCGGAAGTTAGTCCGTAAGTAGCATGATTTTGTTTACCGACGCGACAAAGAAAAACGAAACGAAAACAATGAGCTACTATTCGTTGCAAGCGGTACCACGACGAAACCTTCCCGATTAAGGTATACAAGACATTTTCGTCAACCGATGTCACGAGAGCGTGTCTTGAAATTGGCCTTTCTTCAAGCGTGATAGAAGCAGATTCAGGCATCAAACAGTTCGCTGTAGGCCATTGTTCTTCCGGTAAGGACAACCATTTCGGTCCACTCCACCAGAGGCTATGACTGAAGAGATTAGATGGTGGAAAACCTCGCGAGGCACAATCAGCTGGATTCGAATCAGACCGTACGTGACGCCAAGAGTATCTAGGTACTGTTTCTAATATTGCCGCGGTACGGTTTGCCACAAACGTTGTCCACCGACGAGGGGGCGACGACAACCAATGTAGGACAATCTCCGAGTCACACCAAGCGAATGTCTTTGAGATTTTCACACTGAAACTGGATTTAACCAACGTTAACAGCCGAGACAACAATAACGCTCCACAGAGTTCTAACCGAGGAATAGAAACGGGTTTCAAAGGGGCCACTTTAGTTTTCGCCGCAACGATTGTTACAGAAGCCTCTCCGGAAGAGTTCTTCGAACGAGCAAACACGACAGCAGCATAGGCCTCTGATGAAGCATCTGAAAAGCCATGGAGTTCAATAACTTCGGTAGATTGGAAAACATTTCGCGGAATACGTATGGTCTCGAATGATGGTAATTGTTGGCGGTAGGTTAACCATTTTTCTGCAATTTCAGGTGGTAGTGCATCGTCCCAATTCAATCCTAACTCTGACGACCAGAGCTCCTGGAACATGATTTTGAATAGGATTACCGAAGGAGCGAGAAATCCTAATGGATCATAAATACGCGCAATTTCCGATAACAACGTTCTTCTTGTTAGCGATGGGCACGGCTTTCTCAGATTAACGCGATATGAGAACGTGTCGGTAGCTGGGTTCCAAAACATTCCCAACACTTTGACTAGCGATTCGGATCGTTCCGGATCCACGAAAGAATACTCGCACGCTTCAGGATTTTGTTTTGAGAGTAAAGTCCAGCAGTTGGAACTCCATTTACGAAGTTGGAGGTTAGCTTTCGACAACAATGCAATCAAATCCGACTGCAGACTTAACAACTTTTCGACTGAGTTTGCACCGGTCATCACGTCATCTACATAGACGTCATTAAGTAAAACTCGAGCAGCGTCCGGGTATATTGCCTGATAATCTTCCGCAATTTGTTGTAGAACACGAACGGATAAGAACGGGGCAGATGCTGTGCCATACGTAACCGTTCGTAAACGATAGTGCATAATTGGATCATTATGAGTCTCGCGCCAAACGATGCGTTGGAAATCAGTGTCACCTTCGTGTACCCATATTTGCCTAAACATTTTTACTATGTCGGCAGTGAACACAAACCGATGCTGACGGAAACGTAGGCATACACCCAAGAGATCGCGTTGTATTGGTGGACCTATTAAAAGACTACTGTTCAGTGACATTCCATTAGAGTCTTTGACCGAACCGTCAAGCACTACGCGAAGTTTTGTCGTCGAACTATCCGGTTTCAATACCGCGTGATGTGGTAGGTAGAATTGTTGAGAAGCGTTCCTGTTAATTTCACTTGAAGGGATAAGCTCCATGTGCCCAAGTTTCAGATATTCACGCATAAAATCTCTGTATTGTATATACAGATCAGAATTGTTCCGAAACCTACGCTCCATTGAACGTAACCGAGAAATCGCCGATTGTAGGGTATCTGCAAAACTTGGATTCGGTATTTTAAACGGAAGCCGCACGATATATCTTCCATCCGAAGTGCGAGAAAAGGTTTTTTGGAAATGAGCTTCTGCAGGATCGTTGAGAACATCGCGTTACAAGTACCAACCTCCTCTAATTCCCAGAATCGTTTCAGAGATTCATCTATATCCATGGCTACATGAAATGAGGATATTTCTTTACCATTGTGATGTTGAGTGAAAGTCTCACCTGAAACGACCCAACCAAAGGTTGTGTTTTGAGCAATCGCTCGGCCTTGGTGACCTTGAATTTTATCTGGACGTAGAATTGACCAAACCTTATCAGCCCCGAGAATAATGTCCACCGGACTGGATTTGTTAAATGCAGGATCCGCAAGATCTAAATTTTGAAGATAGCCCCGGTCTGATATATCAAACGAATTTGATGGTAAATTTGACGTTAATTTACCTAGGACAAATGCATCGACCGAAATATGAAACGAATTGAAGCGAGAAAAGAGTTTTATCGACACATATCCTCTTGTTATCCCAGCGTCTTTGGATGAGAGTCCTATCACTGGAATTCGCGCATGCCTTCTGGGATATCCTAGTCGTTGAGCAAATGCTTCAGATATGAAGGTAGATTGAGAACCTGTATCCATCAAAACACGACAATTTATGAAATGCCCCCGATTGTCCTGGACTTTGGCCACGATGGTAGGCAATATTGTTTGCCGTTGAAAACCAAAGTCAAGCGAATGATTACTTATCAGTGGGGGAGTATTCGAAGAAGAAGGCGTATCTGGAGATGAAAATCTGGGCGATACAGGTAGAACTGACGATGATGCAGGTGTTAAATTTGAATTCGAGGATGACTGAGAACGTCCGACCGTTGTATCGTCATGGTGAACTAGTGTGTGATGACGAGATTTACATACGCGACACCGAAAAGAAGACCTACATTTATTAGACGGATGGCCTGGCCGCAGGCAATTAAAACACACCGACTGTGTTTTCGTAAAGTTTCTTCTCGATAATATGTCTAAAGCAAGGAATTGAGAACACTGTGTTAGACTATGGCCACCTTTACACATGATACACTGAAAAACATTTTCTGTAGTTTTAGCAACATGCGCTTTTATTTGTTTTACGGGTTTACATCGCGCGTAATTGGATTTGCTAAGAGTTTGGCACGACTCCAAAACATCGCACCTTCCTTCCAGAAACTGAATTAATTCAACGATAGTGGTATCATCGCGAGAACCAACTTCTTCCGCCCAAGCATGTTTTGTTTCGTCATCGAGTTTAGTCAATAAAAGAAACACTAACCAAGGATCGCGACTGTTTTTCTCTAGTGCACTTAAGCCACGAATCACCTCATCTGCACCGTCGGTTAGTTTTCGCAGTATCTGAACGTTCGAACCAGTCATAGATGGAAGCGAGAGAAATGATTGAACAAATGATTGCACAATGAGATTGACACGATCGTATCGATTTTCGAGTCTTTCCCAAGCTTCGATGTAATTTGCATCTGATATTGGAATGTGTTTGACTAGATTAGCCGCATCCTCACGTAAGAACGACTTCAGATAATGAAATTTTTGAGTTGCCGTCAACTCGGGTTTATTGTCGACCGAACCCATGAATAAGTCGCGAAAGCACGGCCAATCTTTGTAATTCCCGGAAAAAGAAGGCACCACTATTGGAGGCAAATTAACTTTACCGCACACGTTTTTCGACGAATCGAGATTTTTCAACGGAGTTACTTGTTGGTTAGCGATTTGTTTCAAAACCGAATCATCTGAACTTGCCTTCTCAGTAATTTGTCTTTCGCGAATTGATTTTTTTAACCCGGAATGAGCTTCAAAGTATTTGGACTCATACACCCCGAAATCATTCTCATATTCGATAATTTCATCACCTTCCACGTGTTTGAGGCATTCATAGTGTAACGAAGAGAACTCGTTCCATGATTCTACTACCCTGCTTAATCGAATTTCTAGCATTTCAAGCGTAGTCGTGTCCTGTATAGACGCGAGAAATTCTACCGCACGAGTCAAACACGCTTTCGCATTACCGCGCTTTTGCTTAGCAACATTCATTTTCAAATATCACTTATATTAGTATCAATATATATACTATAAAGTAAAATCAGTTCTTCAAAATGATATACTCGTATGCTGCAAAAACTTACTCTCTAAGAATTATAATTTCACTATAATTTTGAGAGATAAACTCAAGAAAGTTTGATGTAACCAATTTACACGCGGTCTTAAGTCATACATACATACATATATCCACCATGCACATGCAAATTCAATCCACAAAAAAAAAAACAAATATTCCGTCTTGAAGGACCAAATCTTATGTTGTAAAATAAAGTTTGTCTAATTGCACCGAACGAAATTAAACGAAATGATTATGAATAAGAAATATGCAAACAATCTTTATTCTAGTATACATATAAACAGTTGACATCAATGACGACTTAACTGAGTTGCGGTCGATATCCAAGTGACAGAGTGAACACTCGATCGCAAGCTTGGACCGAAACTCCTTCTCCCACTCATCGCTTTCAATGAAATTGTTGTTGTAAAGCTTATGCTGCGTGTCTTATGAGTGATGAGCGTTAGTGATTATGATATAGTTACGATAAGCTTATTTTACGATACAAAGTTTTGCTCTAATCCAGCAAAGAATTTAGGCAATTAAGTACAAAGAAGAAAAGAGTGAAATATTTAACATTTGAGAATTAACAATTAAAAAAAAACAAGTAAATCTGGAACAGTAAGTCAGTTTGATATCGTGCGCGCAAAAGCTGCTGAAGGCTAAACACTGTTGTCACAAAAGATTGCAACTTCATTTTATAAAAAACAGAATTCACGAGTACAAACGAGGCCTGCCGAAATTAACTTGTAGTAGAATAGCCCTCAACCTTTTTCAGATTGCCAAGTCGATAAAGGCACCCACATCTCAGTCAGACAGAATGCTCAATACAATTTGGTTAATTTCGTCTCGGACTTCATTAACAAAACCAAAGTTGAGCACAACTGCTGGGAAATTTCATAATCCATATAAGCACTGTCGGCTCTACCGAAATGGTATTAAAGACTTGTAGGCGATGGATTGCCTTTCCATAGCTCTATTGAATAGGGGATGATGATGATCTTTGCTACGTTCAGCGTTTCACTCAGTTTCGGTAAGTTCGTTGAAATTTGCCCACTTACGCGTGAGCGATATGAATCGCTGTCTGCGTATACAAATATCAGTTGGTAGCAGAATTCTACTTACATTTCTATAAGCAATTATGAACACTTTGAAATTTGACGATACTTCTAGTAACTTTTCGTTTGTTTTTGACATAAGCTTAAGTTTTCGAATGGCTAGTAGGATCTTTAGACTAAAAAATTCGCTTATAATTTGTATTCGAATTGACATGGAGTTACATAGTGTCGCTTAAGCCACTTAAATAACAGGTCCCATGCATCAGTCAACATTGAATATCTGCGGTGCATGCAATAACTGCTGGAAGTGCTGTTATGTCAGCGAGAATAACTGAATTTGCAAGCTCATCGAGTTCCTTTCTCATGTTTACATGGTAAGTGTCTGTATTTCTTTCGTTCCAGATTAATTTTGATTTAATATTGAACTATTTCGTGTTTTCAAGGAAGCCACATGTCTCAGTTTATTTTAAGAGACATGTAACATGCGTTTTTTCTAAGGACATACGTTTTATCAAATAATTATTAAAGCAGGAAGCAGATACGGTCATTCCATAATCCAATATAAAGGGTCATTCATTTTTCGATTTCGAAAGTAAAGTTAAATAAAACACACACAGCGATATATTTTTGATGCAAATTTCAATTCGTTATAAAGTTTGGACTTTGCCATTAAGTGTGAAAAACAATACCATTCAAATGGACGCCTCGGAAAGATTCGCAGCATGCGATTCTTTTGAGATATTTTTTAACCACTTTTCGCACATTTCGGGCGGTATCTCGGCCATAACTTGAGTAATGTTGATTTTTGATGCGTCTAGAGCACGGGGATTATTCGAATAAACACGGTCCTTTGCGTAGCCCCACAGAAAAAAATGTAACGGTATCAAATCGCATGATCTTGGTGGTCAATTGACGTCGCCAAAACGTGAAATTACGCGACCAGGAAACTTCTCACGCAATAAAGCCGTAATTGGTTGTGTTGTGTGGCTTGTTGCCCCGTCTTGTTGGAACCACATATCGTCCAAGTCATGATCTTCAATCGCCGTCCAAAAAAAAATCGGTTATCATTCGACCATATCGCACCGAATTCGCCCATTGGCATCTTCGATGAAATACGGACCACTGACACCTTTCGAGTATAGAGCACACCAAACAGTCACTTTGTCTGGATACACAGTCCCTACGACATCAGTAACGCTTCCACTCTCTTCAATTTTCGTCACAATTTTACCGATTGCTTGCGTAGTCGGTCGATTATGACGACAATAATCATCGCGTAATGCGCTAAAAGTGGCTACGTCTGAATCATCACTTTTGTATTTTTAAAATTTTAACGCGTTGTTCGATTTTTAAGCGATCCATTATTGTAAATGGCACACATTCAACTAATATTATGACAATTCAAATGACAGCTGAGTTTGCCATGTGTCAAATGCCAGAGCTACCAAATTGAAACTACGAAATGAATGACCCTGTATCTCTCCATCACACTTTCGAATGTTAAAGCTAAAGACATTTTTTCCTGACCATCCCTATATACGAGTATGTATGTTGATGTATAACCCGTGAGATGCTTTATTCTTTATTTTCGAGCTTTATTTTCGCCACTTGGTCCCCAATCAATTCTACGTAAGATATTTCTCTCCTCTTCTTCATGCGTAGAAAGGTATCACATCCCTATAAGAGTATGTTCAATAGAAGCAATTGATATAAGGTACTTCGATCGCGAGTGGTTGCCAGGAGAAGAACGTCCCAGGATCTGAATCTTGTGCCACTTTTACTACGTTGCCATTTGTCGGCCAAATCGATCTAGGGGATCAGATTTAAGATAACGTCAAATGTGTCTGAAACGGTGGGTCCATGCGTGGCAACTATGCTGAAACGGGCTTATTGTTCTATTTTCCTTCAGTTGTTACAAAGCCTGACTTTGAATATGCCAATATACGACTACCCCACACATCAGGACAGGCCGGACAACGGCAACGTAAATCCAATAAGCCATGTGTGATTCTAAACCCCATTTTTTCCGAGGGCTCATTTCAAGAGTAGTGGAGGCCTATCGTATTCGTTCAAGTAGGATGACTCCACGATATTTGATGGTATTCAAGAAGACGGATATTGCCATTGATGGTTGAGGAGTCAATGTGAGAGATTTAATATTTAATAATAAAAAAGAATATTTCGGTTTCTTGATCGTCGCCACTAGTCCATTTCTAGTCCATTTGGAGATTATGAAGAAAGAATCCCTCAGTACAGAGGAATGTTTGGCCGAGAACGAGATGGCGATAACAATGTAGTATTAGCAGAAGTAATGTACATTTTATTGGCAAACTTCACTCTCAATTCAACTATTTTTGCCTTCAGCCGAAGAAAATAGAGAATTAATTCTTTAGTTTAAGTCTTGTTAGTACTTACTTACTTAAGGTGGCGCTACAATCTGGGGTGGACCTGGGCCTCAACCAACAAGCGTCTCCAGCCAGCTCGATCTTTAGCTAGCTGCCTCCAGTTTCGCACGCACAGTTGGTTGAGGTCCCTTTTCACTTCCGTGCGCCACCTGAGTCGCATTCTTCTTCTACTGCGCCATCCCTCGGGGGTGGATTCGAAGACTTTCCGGACCGGAGCATTCGTTTCTATTCGCTCTACATGATCAAGCCATCTTAATCGTTGGATCTTCACCCTCCTGGCTAAGCCGATGTGGCTGAATAGCTCGTACAGTTCGTTGTTATATCTTCTCCTCCACTCACCCTCTATGCAGACGAGACCGAAAATCACCCGAAGAGTTTTCCTCTCACAGCAGCCAAGAGCAACCTCACCCGCTTTTGACAAAGTTCATGCTTCTGCTCCATATACCAGGACTGGGACGATTAAGGTCTTATATACGATTACTTTAGTTGTTCGGGAGAGGGTTTTGTTTATCAATTGCTTTCTTAGCCCAAAGATGCAGCGATTAACAAGAGTTATTTTTCATTTGATTTCAACGCTGGTGTCATTGTCTGAATTAATAGCGGTACCTAGGTAGACAAAGTCCGTGACTAACCTCAAAGTTATATCTGTCTGCTGTGACGTTCTGTCCGAAACGTCGGTGTTGGGTGTCCTTTTTGGTTGACAGCATATATTTGGTCTTGCCCTCATTAACCGTTAAGCCCATCTTCGCAATACTCACAAAACCACCATTGACATCACGCTGTGTTCTTCCAATTATGTCAATATCGTGGGCATATGCATGTAGTTGGACGGACTTCTGAAAGATTGTGCCTCTGGTATTGCCGTGCGAGTTATGCACAATTCCTTCAAATATGCTGTTGAAGAAGTCGCATTACAGCGCGTCGCCTGTTAGTGTCATTGCTTATAAAACTTCGTTCATTATTAGATGCCTTAAACCCGATCCAGTCCTAACCGTTTAAACTTCTAGAGACTTCAGTCATCGCAAGCGCATATTCACCCCACTAAAATCGTCTGATCTTCTTCATTATAGGGTAGACTCCAATAAAATGTAAAACATTTTTTTCGTTTGAAGGAAGGCTGCATTTTCAAATCCCGCTACATATATGAGGTCTGAAGTTCAGCCGAAAGAATTTTCCTCTGGCCTTAAAGATGTTAAAAATTGTGTCCACGCTGAACCGATCGTTATAATAATTTTTGGCACCTAGATCAAGGTTGTTTCGTTTTCAATCTAAACTTTGCTTAGGTAGAAGTTGGCATGAAGTTTGATCAGAAAAGGTCGCCTAGATCCTGCTATAGCAATGTCATCCGCATAAGCGATTTTCTAGCAACAGTAGTTTTTGACCACAACAACTTGTCAACTTGTTCAAATGAATCGTATCGTATTTTACCAGGCTCACAAGGGGGATTCTATTGTCTGATAGAATGGGGAATATAAAATATAATCCAACTTACCCTTAACTAAATATCAAAACGATAAAAAAAACATAATACAGTCAAAATCGCTCATAACGACATCGGTTATAACGAAAAAATTCTTAGGTCCCGCCTGAGCTCCAATAGCATAATAAATCGCTTACAACGATATATCGCTTATAACGACCAAATTCGTCAGTCCCTTGAAGGTCGTTATAACCGATTTTGACTGTATCATAATTTGTTTAAAAGTTTGCTAGGTCGAGCCTACAGCTGATGGTAAATAAATTAATTTATAGGAGTTTATGAGTTCATTCATCAGACTTCAGACTTCATGAACGACTTGTCAAACAACTTTACCCCAACTCGAAACTATTAAGACATACATAGACCGTTTTTTTTTTTTAACACAAAGCCTGCCAGTCAAAGAATGGATGATCAGAAGGATGTTCTTGGCAACTTCATGAGAAAAATCCTAGTACCGCAAAAGATATTTAAATGCAAGGAGAACACAATACGCTACACAAGAATGTGAACATAGCCGGGAACATCCATTGACTATATCACAACGAGGGTATTAAAGAAAGGGCTTCAGGGAACAAATTCTTTAAGCATTAATTCCCTCGGTTAAAGAAGAAGATCGAATCTCTGATTCAATCTTTCGGAATGTTTAAAGAAGAAGACGTTTCATATTTTACTAAGCAATATCGTGTCGTTTATTTAAAAGATGGTTTGGTAACCTTCCGTTGTAGTCCTCGTAATATTGTAATATTTCGCTTTACGAGTAAGTATCTGGTAACACTGCTCTAAGTATGGACGTGTTAAATTTTGAAATCGAGCAGCGAAGAGATTTTGTGAACCAGACCTTAATTTTTTTCTCGATCCATTACAGATTTGTGAAAATCTTAAACACAGTTCGTTATGTGGTGTTATCGTAGACCACGAGACGGCATTCATTATTTAAATGAAAAACAGAGGAAAAAACGACACAAGTACCTCTTGCGGCCATCTATGGTTTTCATTCTTCACAACGTAGTAAAGGCAACAACCATTGTGCACTCTGTACGATTTCAGCTCCATCGGCGACGCAGAGTGGAATCACCCTGTACTGCATGTCAACAGAAACGACCTTGTAACGCCGCATACAAAAAATGTCACCTAACCTCATGAAAGTGTTGTCAAATAATAAGAAATTGCTGAATTGTTGTTTAGGAGAAATTTTAGAGAAGAAAAATCCATATATGTATGTTTCTATGTTTCTATTATTTTCTATCATTCTTTACTATCTCAAGGAGATCAAAAAGATTGTTAATAATTAAATTTACAAAGAAAATTGTTTGCATATCCGAATATTCAGGTCAATTCTGAATATCTCATCTCTGCCTTTAATCCACTGACGAACATTGCACGACCTACCCTACTGAACACTTCCGAACTACGCCAACACCGCGCTACTATCGCTAAGAAGTTATATTCCTACCTCATACCAGTTTGAACATATTCGAAACGTTCAAATCAACTTCGATAAGGTAAACAAAACTAAACTCAACCACTCTCTCGCTCCTTCCAAGTTGCACGTAAATTTAACCCCACAGCAACCCTATTCCGTTGCCATTCCATCTGGTTCGCATTTAATCACGTTTGACATTTTCCTTTCCTACACCACACCACACTCTCAGATTGCTTGGTATTGCATTCACCCTTTCCCCATGCCAACACAATCGCAACCAGTTTCTCTTACCCAGCACGCCTCTCACTCACTCCCATCCACGGTGTGAGATAGCCTACTCTTCCTCCGACCGGCTGCTGTCTGCCTTCTCTGAATCTTCCCCGTTTTTTCTTTGGCATTCAGTTTCTGGCGATGTTTTCAAGTGAGTGAGCGGCGCTTTTGTTTCTCTCGCTAAGATCCGTCTCCTGAGCGGTAGTTCGGCGCGCGTCTATTTTTTATTTTCCCCATCGCTTTCTCTGCCAATTTGAATGGTCAAGTGAGGCTTAATTTTTTGTGTTATTGTGTTTTAATTTCCAACAAAAGATTGGTTACTGATTTGTGATTTCGAACGTGCAGAGTAACTGTTTCAAGTTCACAAACATAAAGTGCTCTTGGGAGCGATCGTTCGCTCTCGCTCCCTCACTGATTCTAGTTGGTGGCGCGCTGTTGACAGTTTGTCCTGAGTTCCGTTTACGCGAAAGTTTCATTCAACTCTCGGTCGTTTTTGTCGTTTCTCAGTTCTTTTTGTTTTGCTTTGCCCTCCGCTGCCGTGCCGCTGCGCTGGGCTGTGTTCAACGTGTGCGTGTGTGTGCAGAAGCACTGTTTCTGTTTTCGTGGTATCTCTCTCTTCTGCTGCGGGTGTGTGAGTGTGAGTAAAGCGAATGCATTACGGTAATAAATCGTGCAAGTGTCAATTTAAATTGTTTATCGCTTGAAAGTGTGCGTTGTTCCTATTTGAGTGTGTGTGCGTGCGTTGATGTATTTCAGTGAGAAGTTGGTGCAGGAAATTCTTAGTGAAACGGAGAGGCGGTCAGCCCCCTGCATGGTAGGATGCTAATCAACAGCGGTGCAGTTTTAATTGAATAATCTGCCTCTTGACGTTGATGAGAGGGATTTTGTTTTGACAGTTAGTAGCAACCTGTTGATGGCTGACATTCGGGTGGAGAATTTGATTTGGCACTTTGCGCAGCCAGTGGATGTTGGCGCCTGAAAGGTGAGAGATAATGAATTTGGTCATATTTCACATGCGGTATTTAAGGTCGTCGACATTGAATTCATTGTGTGTAGAGCTGCATTGGTATGGTTCGGACTGGTTAAACTGAAAGGCGGAAGAAAATGGGAGGGAAGGAGAAGATCGTAAAAAAACGTAATAAAACTTTAAATTCAACTTCGAAGCATTCGATTGATTTTCTTTCCAGGCATTTAAATAGTTTTTGGATGGTGTTTACTTCTAGAAAATTCACTGTGTAACGTCTTGGAGTTTTTTCATGAATCGTCATTAGATTCTTATTGCATAGGCTTTACGAATGGTTCGGTAATTGGTTGAGAAATGGGATTTCTTTTCACTCGTCGAAGAAATGAGCTTGTTAGACGCTTCCTCCTCCACACACTTTGAAACATCTAGCATTGAGAAGAATAAAAGAGTCCTAAATGCGTCTTCTGTTCAGTCAACACTGACTGGCAGATGGGAAATTGAGTGCAATTTTTCAAAGTTTCCACAACTGGATCTTTATTTGATTACATAGCGACAAAATAGATGTAGTGCGCAAGGAAAGCAACGATAACATGGGGGTTACCGCGGAGTTAAACTTTCAGACGAGACTTACTAAAGTATTTAGGAAGAACTCAATATCAACCAACAAGACTCTTCAAGCAGTTCTGTCTTTCCCAAAGCGCCTTTTTCTCCCTAATTTGAGCATAAATTGAACATACGTTCCAATCAACAATAGCAAGAATATGTACATGTGCACATTTCAAGACAAATCTGTAAAATCGAATGCTTAAGATGCAGACGCAGACCCAGGTCCATCCTGAACTGTAGCGCCATCAGATGAAAAAGATGCAGATTTTTCGCCGCAAGTATGATTATTCAAAAAGCGGACACAGTAAAAATAACGCAAATAATGGTAAGCATGTGAGTGCTTATAGCTTGTACAGGGAGGGCCAAATACAAGATTCTTTTAAAAAATGCAATAAAATGAAAAAAATTAGCGATAGCAGCGCATAGTTGGTGTAGTTGGGAAGTGTTCAGTAGGGAAGGTCGTGCAATGTTCGTCCGTGGGTTAAAGGCAGAGATATTTTTCCGTCGAATTATGGCTTTATTAGTAAGAACAAACATTCCCATTAAGTAAGAAATACAACGGCGTTCAAGTGACTGCCTAGGCTGGCTTCGCAGTAGCGCATTCTGTCACCCCACTTTTCCAAGACCTTGTTGACGGTTTCAGGCTGTAGCTTACGGATTGCTTGAATAATATTGGCCTTAAATGCTTGAATCGTTTCCGGATTGTTGGCATAACAATGGTCCTTCACTGTTCCTCACAAAAAACAAGTCCAAAGGGGTCAAATCGCAACTCGGAGGCGGCCAATTGACATCACCAAGACGGCTGAGAACACGATTTGGGAATTTGGTGCGCAAAATATCGATTGCACATGTGCTGTGTGGCATGGCTCACCATCCTGTACGAAACAGAGGTCGTCCAAATCCATGTCTTCAACTTCAGTAAAAAAAAAGGGTCGGTTAAGATGGCTATGTAACGCTCACTGTTGACCGAAACGCTGTTCCCAGACTCATATTCGAAGAAAAAAGATACCACAACTCCACAATCCGATCCCCCACACGCACTGGTTAGTCATCACAACTTCCGAGGCATGGCTTGAATGCGATTCCATCAGGTAGGCGGCCGCTTGGCAGACCCAGGACGAGATAGTTGGACCACGTCCAAAAACTCGTCTGGTTGCTCTTGGGCATAGCTCCTGATGAGTTAGAGTCGATGGCGGAGGATCGAGTGGCCTGTAGATCTCTCGTGCATGCATTGCCCCCGCGACCCCTTTAGAGGAACCCGCATGTTCACTGAAAATGAAATGAGATCGTTGTCCAATTCAAGCTACTCTAAGGCCCAAACTGCGAAGCGATAACGAAGCGGAAGGTCGCGCGCCTTCAATTGCTGAGCCAATTGAACCTTGTAAGCGAATAATCCGAGATCTTTGTGCAGAATTCGAATTCTCCTCAGGCTAGTGCGTGAAATATTGAGCTGGTGAGATCCATGGCGAGTTGATGTTCGTGAATTGAGTCTCACTCTCGGCCACAGCAGCCACATTCTCATCTCATCGGTGCGCACCGTACGACGACGGGGACCATGAGTGTTGTCCACTAGCGTACCAGTCTCAGAAGACGATGACACTGCAGAGGACTTCCTCTGCCATTGTCCCGCATTTGCTCGGATCATGTGGCAGTTATTCGGTGCTAATGAGGTGAGAGCTGATGATGTAGGCTCCTCATCACAGAAGCGCCTGCCGGTCTTCCGAAGGATCATGAAATTTCATTAAAAGTAGGTTGCTGCCTGGTAGTACAATGGACCACTTTTTGAGTCTGAGTGCTCCAGTGTAGTGTTACGAAAACATCCGACAAAAAAATACCAGTCTCACGAACTTTTCGCGCAAACTTG
This sequence comes from Myathropa florea, assembly GCA_930367185.1. Taxonomy (NCBI): domain Eukaryota; kingdom Metazoa; phylum Arthropoda; class Insecta; order Diptera; family Syrphidae; genus Myathropa; species Myathropa florea. The sequence continues at coordinate 113,972,374 of OV884002.1, read as the reverse complement.
TGTTCAGCAGTCGCGGTGGGTGCTTCATTTCGGTCAAAATTTCTTTGCAAAAACTCTCTGTTTGGGCTACACAGCACTCACTTTTTAAATAAGTTTTTAATATTTCCCAACGTTGTTCAAGCGTAAAGCGACTCATTTCGTTCCGCGAAGGCAGACACTGACTTTCTGTCAAGATTTCGAGCGGGAAACAGCTGTCAGTGTCAAAATAACCTATGATTAAAAAAAAAGACACTAGATGGTCCACCCTGTATAAGGTTAGGTTACTTATGGCAAAGAATACCCCAGAGTTCAACTATACAGAGGGGATTCGAAAATACAAATCTTAAACCATATCAAAAGGAAGAATCTGACGTTCTAAACTCTTCCAGATAAAAAATTTACTGCTTAACTCTTCCAACTAAAGAATTTACTGCCAACAGTTTTTCTTCGACTACATGTTCACATGACTGACAGATTCGATTCTCTCTTTGCCGTGTTCGTGTGCAAGTATTTATGTAATTATCTATGCAATTTACACATTGCAAGTAAGTTCCACCCAAGATTGTGATTTCTTACTGGCGTAAGTCAGCCAATGATTCTAAAGTTCAAATTCCCTCTTTATGCACAAGAGGAATTATCTTGTAAAGAGACTTTGGCTTAACAGTTAACCACAGAGTGCACACGTAAATAACGATTACTTTGTTAATTTGTTGAGTCGGAGAGGCACAGAGATTCCTCTTTTCAGATTTTTGCGTCGCGTAGGGATACATTTAATGGAGACAGAAAATTATTTTAATGCTCGAAATGACGGTACTCAGCTATTCATTTATTAGAGCTTTTTTCTGTCGTTCATAGCTATAAAAACGATGCTTTTAGTTGTCGAAACACAATTGCCTCATATTCGGAATGAAATTGTCCGAAATTATGGTTTTTCTCTTCCTTTTTTTACCAGATTATGTCGAAGGCTAATATCAAAGCTCTTAGCAAATAATGTGGCCGATCAGCATTAAGTGACAAACCTTCGTTTCTGGGCTGTGTTTACATTCTATAAGTTTCATAGAATACATGCTTACACATATCTCCTATATTCAGCGCTCTCATTTCGTAACTTTTCGGACGATTATCGTCCATACCATGGAGCTGAACGATATCGCAGGGACTTACTGTAACTTCATCAGTATCGTCTCGACTTTCTTTAATTTTTTCAGATTACCTAACCTAATCATTTGCAGGCAAAACGATCGTTCGGGCGATATCGTCAGACGTCATACGTGATTAGAACCCAGGTCCCTTGTAGACTAGATAAGAAAACCGAAGAGGGATATTTCCATCAAAGAAGCCGAGAATCAGCTCCAACATTTCATTCTATCATCTCGTTTTCGTTTTTTATACATATATAATTACAAGGTGGCGCAAAATGAATCATCAAATTTTGTTGTTCAATTACTTTTTTACTAAATAAAAAAAAATGATTTTGAGTGATGGAAATCTTTATTTGAACCTTTACAATTTTTTCTGCTAAGTTGAGAAGATGATATCCGCAAAGTGGCTGTCGCCAGTGTTGATAAACATTTGTGCCCGTTGTATCGCACTTTCCATGACTTTCCACAAGATTTTCTGTGAAAACTGTTCGCATTCCTGTCGAATATTCTCCCAAAGGGCTTCGTTTTTCTGAGGCTTGTTGGTATAAACCCGTGACTTCAAGTAGCCCTAAAGAAAAGTCTGTGATGGTTAAATCGGGCGATCTTGCTGGTCATGTCAAATCGCCAAAACGGGAGATTACGCGACCAGGAAAGGCTTCCTTCACAATATCAACTGTGGCTCGTGCTTTGGGTGCATTTGCACCGTCTTGTTGAAACCACATTTTCATCAAGCACCGCTCATCCAATTTCTGCAGTAAGAAATCGTTTATCATGTCCCTGTAGCGTTTGCCAGTAACAGTGACTGTATTACTGATGGCGTTCTCAAACAAATATAGCTCAATCACTCCTCCCGCGTAAATGCCACACAGTAAAGTGGCTTTGAGTGGATGCAATGGTTCTTCGTACATCACACGCGGATTTTCAGTGCCCCAGAAACGAAGATTTTGTTTATTGTCTTAACCGCTTAAGTGGAAATGTGTCTCGCCTCCTCTACTTTGTTGAGATTGAGGGTGACTTGACACTAATTCACACGCGACTGACGGTGAGGAGGCATTAACTGATGCACTGTTTGCACTTTGTATGGAAACATGTGTAAATTTTTCACTAAAATTCGCTGCCCCAGACGGACCTGGTGATGCCCAATTGCGTGGCCCGTCCTCTGCTTGATCGTTCTTATTTCTCAGCGACATCGGCAGCCACAGCTGCGATATTCTTGGTCGAACGACCAACCCGGTGGCTTCCACGCCCTGCATGATCTTCTTTGGTTCCAGTCTGTTCGAGTCGAGTAGCAATGGGCTATGGGAATGTTTGCCTAGTTGGCGCGACACGATTAGGAAATCAACGTCAAAATTTACGTTGCGCTAACACCACCAAAAAATCGACACACGTTCTTGCGGAGTAAGTATATGCTCCATTGATTGTCTGTATTTTTTTTTGTCGGAGGTTTTTGAAACAATACACTGGAGCACTCAGACTCAAAAACTGGTCCATTGTACTGACAGTTAGCAACCTACTTTTAATGAAATTTCATGGCCTTCCACAGGAAGACCAGCAGGCGCTTCTGTGATGAGGAGTCTACACTATCAGCTCTCACCTCATCAGCACCGAATAAGTGCCACCTGATGACACCAGAAGAAGTGCTCTGCAGTGTCATCGTCTTCTCCACAGGCGTCGCAGAGGGTTTCATTGCTTAGGCCAAGCACATTTAGGTGTTGTGCGAAGGGGTAGTGCCCTGTTAGTACGCTGGTAAGTTTTCTGCAGTCTTTTCTGTTAAGAGATAACAAGAAAACCGCGGATTTCTGGTTGAGATTCACGCGCAAAACTGCTTTACAACTCCACTCTCTGTTTCAGATACAACTTGCTTATCAGCGTGGAAAATCTTGCGAGACTGCGCTTTGAAATCTCGTTTGGAGAATTGAATCTAAGAAATAAAGCCGATTTCTGAAATCCTACTTTTTGAAAACACCCTGAATATCAAGACCTTACAATTATAAGCTAGTCAAAGACTGTAAGCGTCTGCTTTACCCCTGGCAACGACACTGGTATAAAAATAAATAAAAATTAGCCCTAGACAGAACTTCAACGCATTGAATTTTAAAACAATGCACCGTTAAATCACTTTTTTCAAAACCTCGGTGACTTCAGAAAAGCCGCTATCAACAATTTACTTAATGCTCTGGTTGGATACTCCAGCTTCTTTAGTAGAACTATACCCACGCGGCTGCACAATGGACTTATGTATGTTAGGCTAGGTGCGTTCCAAAGATGCAAAGTCGTTGGTATACAGTGATAAACCAGAGTCTTCTGAACACTTGGAAGGCAATATTCACAGCGTCATTGATGATACACGGCTGCAAAAACTGGGCGAATACAGCCCTAAACGGCGAACATGCTCGCTGAACTTGCTCGTGTTCGCCGCATTTGTCGTCGTGTATGGGCTGCATCGCGAGCCGCTCGCTGTTGCCGAAAAAATTTCGATTTTGTCGTGTTCGTTGGCTTTGACGTTCGCCGTGTAGGGCCATGTTCGCGAGCAAACCTGTAAACCTGCTGTAAACGTTGCCGAGTGCATATCGCGGATTAAGCACAATGTCAACAATCAGCCACGATTTTATCGAGGAATTCACCACTTGCGCTTCCCTATCAAACATGTTGACGGTTTAAAGAAACAACACGAAATGAATGTTCGCCAAATGTGTTCGCGGGGTAGGGGATAACGCAAACGAGCAAGTTCGGCGAGCATGTTCGTCGTTTAGGGCTACCTTTAAATAAGTTTAAAGGCTTAAAATATCTTTGGCACCGAGAACGTGTCCCAAATCATATTTATTTAATGGGTCCTCGTCAATTTTGCAGTTCTAGCCTAAAGAAAAAAACCCTATTCTTTCAACTTAATGAAACAAAGTGATCATTTTGAAATGAAGTACATGCGTGGATAATTTCCTTTGAGAATTCTGAAAACAAGAAGACATTCAAGTATTCTAGTATGCCTTAGAACGCAAGAAAATTACTTCACTCCCGATCAAAAGAATGCTGATTCTTCTGCACAAAGAGCTAATCACCACAAGCAATCCCATGAGCATCAGCTTACGTAGACAACGATGATTAATAGACTACACGATCCCTGAATCTTCGATTTCTCTTTCACTATTCGTACTTTCCGATTTGAATTATTGATATTCTCTTGATTTATCGTCCTTTTTGTCTCTGACAGCGCGACAGAGGGAAACAAATATCGGCGCTATTGAATTTCCATTTCCAAATGATTTAAATTTTCCACGGCTAAACTGATTTATTGTTCCCGATAATGCGGCTGAACGTTATCGATCGTTGATAGTTTTGTGTTTGTCATTAATTAGGGTCTCTTTAGACATGAAAAAGATCTTCAAGTTTGATACTAAAATGGATACTCTTTACAATGCTGCATTATTTCAAATGTGCAGACCAAGTGCTTGAACGAACGTTGACTGTGACGCATGTTTGTAAAGACGCAAGAATCCTTAAGTTTCTGTTTAACCAGATTTGAGTCTATTTGACGCATTTGTCATTACGTTGTATTTGGGTATGTTCAGTGGAGCGTAATACTTATTTACTTAAGATGGCGCTACAGTCCGGGGTGGACCTTGTTGGCCTCAACCAACAAGCGTCTTTAGCTCGATCTTTAGCTACCTGCCTCCAGTTACGCACGCACAGTTGCTGATGTCCCTTTCCACTTGCGTCCGCCACCTGAGTCGCGGTCTTTCTCTACTGCGCCGTCTCTTAGGGTGGAAGACTTTCCGGGCCGGAGCACTGGTTTCCATTCGCTCTACATGTCCTAGTCATCTTAATCGTTTAATCTTCACTCTTCTGGCTATGTGACCAGATCCATGGGCATAAAAAAGAGGACACATTGAAGTCTCAAATAAAAATTGAACACTCACTTCTTTTTGCATAAGAAAAGCACACAGGAATACGGTAAACAAACGGTGTCTTTAGGTATGAAATGAGCTGTCAAATGAGTGGGTGTGTTCAGACGGCTGTTAAAAAAAAGATGGCGTTGTGTTCAGAAGCGAATGAGTTTAGGTTCAAATATATTTTAGGTCGCGTTCGCACCAGAAAGATGCAAACAATTTCTAAATTAGTGTTGAAAAAAAAGTTTTGTTGTAGTTTTGTGATGTCGAAAAATGTAGTTACATTTGAAAACAAAAAAAGAGGACAAATAGCATGTTTTTCTAAAAAGATACCGGACATTTTTTTATGAGACCAAAAGAGGACATGTCATCTTAAAAGAGGACGTGTGGATTGCCTAATCTAAGTCGATGTCGCTGAACAGCTCGTACAGTTCGTTGTTATATCTTCTCCTTCACTCACTCACTATGCAGACGGGACTGAAAATCACCCGAAGAATTTTCCTCTCAAAGCAGCCAAGAGCAACCTCATCCGCTTTTGACAAAGTCCATGCTTCTGCGCCATATAGCAGGACTGGACGAATAAGGTCTTATATACGGTTACATTGGTTGTTTGAGGAGCGAGTGGAGGATAATTGTGTGACAAAAAAACTCAAGCTCGAACTCAAACTTGCTGCAGTTGTAAATTGCTGCAGTATTAAATTCAGCGGGTATGGATCGAATGTACGTCGATTCTGTTGAGTACCACAGAACAATTGGAGGTCCCAATATACCCCCTGAAGGTGGCCCTAAACGACGAACATGCTCGTCGAACTTTCTCGTGCTCGCCGCATTTTCGTCTTGTATGTGCTGGTTCGCGAGCCGCTCGCTGTTGGCGAAAAATCTCGATTTTGTCGTGTTCGTTGGCTTTGATGTTCGCCGTACGGCAACATTACCGTGTAGGACCATGTTCGCCATGTAAGACCATGTTCGCGAGCAAACCTCATTTTTGCTGTGAACGTCGCCGAGTGCATATCGCGGATTAAGCACAATGTCAACAGCCAGCCACGATTTTATCGAGGAATTCTCCACATGCGCTTCGCTATCACATATGTTGACGGTTTGAAGAAACAACACGAAATGAATGTTCGTCAAATGTGTTCGCCGTGTAGGGAATAACGCAAACGAGCAAGTTCGGCGAGCATGTTCGTCGTTTAGGGCTACATTAAACGACTACTCATCTGAGGGGATTCCCCAAAGGTTATACAACCAACTTTACATAACGACCAATCGAAATCCCGCCATTGTTCATCTGACTGCTTGGATCACAAGTTTTCAATGATCTCGTCCATCGTTACCATTTTGAAGGCTTTCCTATTATGATCAACTAATGAAACTGCGCGTTTCGACGACGTTACGCCGACGATTGAATGTTTGCTTGCAAAAAGATGTCAACTTCTTCCAATGTGTTGGCAGCAATTAGCACGTTTGTCTCTTTTAGAATTGATAAGCTCTGATTTCAGAGTTATTTTTACCCGAGTGACTGAAGCGCCACATAAATAAGTAAAGACGATAATAAATAAACTTTGCAGTTTAAAATTGTAAATTGGGCAAAATAATCAGGTGTCTACATGCGAAATTGTTCACTTAGTGGTCTCCTCATCACGATCTTTCGCCAGCTGTCTCCAGTTTCGCACACCAAGCCGGCCGAGGTCCTCCTCGACTTGTGTGCGCCACCTTGTACGTAGACGTCCTCTGTTGCGTTGTCCCACAGGCTCAGAGTCGAAGACTCTTCGGGCCGGAGCTAAGTTGTCCATGTCGCTGTACAGCCCATACAGTTCGTGGTTGAACCTTCTCCTCCAAATGCCATCAACGCAAACAGAACCAAATATCGCGCGCAGTACTTTTCTCTCGAAAAGACCGAGAGACTGTTCATCCGCTTGAGACATTCTCCCTACCTCTGCGCCGTAAAGCAGGACTGGGATGATCAAGGTCATGTATAGAGTCAGCTTGGTCTTCCGAGAAAGGGCTCTACTAATCAATTGGCTTTTGAGCCCAGAAAAACGGGCCAAGCGGTTGCCAAGAGTTTCTGCTGCTTCCACCAAGCTTCAAAGAACGGTCTGTCTCGGCTGCATAGGGGACTTCTCTCTTCTCTTGATGCACTGCTGAATCTCCCCCCCTAGATATCCACATTATGGGGTGCAGTCTTCCGTTTAAAAAGAAGTGGTTTTTAGCACAACTCGCACTGGAGTTTCGATGACCTTGCGCACCGCATTTCCTATGACACCAGTCTTATAGATATGCCGTCGGACATTTGCTCGGACACCAGTACTCCAGCTGCAACAAACATATAAAGTCGACTTTCCTGCACTCAGGACTGGCTCTGGCCAAAATCTAAGCCAGGAAAGGAATGTAGTCGAATTTTCACGGACAGCTCCAAGACCAGTGAAGGATCTGGTGCTGGTGCCTTCGTGGAGAGCGACAACTTTAGACTGCATACCTCGTTAGGCAAATTTGCGTCGGTTTTCCAAGCGGAAACCTGTGCGATCCTAAAGGCTACGAGCTACATTGTGAAGAATAGGTGGAAGGGGCGAAGTATTTGCGTCTGTAGCGACAGCCAAGCTGTGCTTAAGGCCTTGCTCAAACCTTTAACCAGGATGGTTCAGGAATACAAGTCTTCTCCGAATTTAAGCTTAAATTCGCTAAGAATTGTCTGAGTCCCAGGTCACCACGAGATCACAGGAAATGAGATCGCCGATGAACTTGCTAGGCGAGAATCAGATGAGGCATTCTCTGGACCTGAACCTACGCTGGGACTGCCTGCGTCCTTGGTTAGGGCTTGCATTGATGGTTGGACTACTCGAGAGCACAATCGCAGGTGGCATGACTCTCCAGGATGTAAACAGACCAAGCGCATGGTCCCCAACGTCTGTAAGAAATCCGCGGCTTTCTTGTTATGTGTTAACAGAAAATCCTGCAGACAACTTTCCTGCGTACTAACAGGACACTACACCTTCGCCAAACACTTGAGTGTGCGCCTAAGCAATAAGACCCTCCGCGGCGCCTGTGGAGAAGGCGATAACACTGCAGAGCACTACCTCTGCAATTGCCCGCCTTTACTCGGATCAGGTGGCAGTTTTTCGGTGCTGATGAGGTGAGAGCTGATGATGTAGGCTCCTCATCACAGAAGCGCCCGCTGCCTGTGAAATTTCATTAAAAGTAGGTTGCAAACTGTCAGTGCAATGGACCAGCTTTTGAGTCTAAGTGCTCCAGTGTTGTGTTGAAAAAAACTCCGACAAAAATGAAAAAAAAATGCTCTTCAATGCTTTATTGAATTGTTTAGTTCATAAATGCGAATTCTTTTCCCTCATTTTCCACCACATTTCCATGCGTTTTAAGAGATATTTCATCATGAATGTTTTACTCAAGTGTTTTTCTTTTGCTAGCATGCACATAACCCACTCACCGGACATCGCTTGTTAATCTGGCAACCAAGGAAACCAATCGACATCACTATTTCTTGAGTAGCTTGCTGTGGAAGCACATCTCGTCTGACGTTTCAATGTGCGGTTTGTGAACTTGCACCGTCTTGTTAACACCAAGTGTTAACCAAACCAAAATAAACACGCATAATTTCCCACGAAGTTGATGTCTTAGCCTCATTTCTTGTTCACGATGTCGAGGTGCGGCTAGACAATTTTGAATAGTTTCAAGGACAGCTGTGTTGCATTCATCTGATCTCCTTTTGCGTGGGAACACAAACTTGTGTTAATTTGCTACGGAGCATTTTGTGTTCCTTGATGGACGCTCACGAAATAAGCTAAAGCATCGCGAGCCACAGCAGAGCGTATGTTTCTTTGTTTTGAACAAATAGACTAATCCACTTTCCTTCCTAAATCTAAAAAAAACATTTCGACTGTCGAAAACAGGGAAAATGTGGTGGTCAATCGAAAATCACAAAAGGATAAAAGGCGTTGAAAAAGCTTAAGAAGTTCTTCTTTAGCGGGCGCTACAATCTGGGGTGGACTTGGGCCTTAGGCAACTTGCCTTTTCAACTAGCACGGTCCAAGACGTTAGGCGCCTCCAGTTTCGTATACCCAGCTGATTGAGGTGCCTTTCCAGCTGGGCACGCCATTGGAGGCGAGGCCTTCATCTACCACGTCGTCCCTCGAGGTTGAAATCGAAGACTTTCCGAGCCAGAGCGTTTGTGCTCATGATCCAGCCACCTGAGTCATCTGAGCTACCTGAGACATTCGAACTCGTCTGACTAGGTCGATGTCGCTGTACAGCCCATAGAGTTCGTCGTTCAATCTTATCCTCTAAACTCCTGCGCAAACAGGACCGAATATAATTCGAAGGATGTCAAAGTCATCGGCATATGCGAGCAGTTACACAAACTTGTGAAAGATCGTGCCCCTGGTGTCGGAGTTACGCACAAGCTTCTCGAGAATTATGTTTAAAAAGTCGCATGGTATGACGTACGGCCTTCCAGAACCCTGGACGAATGTCTTGCGTCAATCGCAATATGATCAATTTGGTTGATCGTGGATTGATCTGAAAATCGCGATGTTGCTTTATGGACGTTGAGATAGGGGAAACGTATGCCTGCTACAATGAGGTTACGCTCCGTTGCAAAGTCGATGAGCCTAATACTGTTGTCGGAGGTGGTGTTGTGTAGGCTACGTTTTGGGATTGTGCTACCAAAGATTGTCTCCTTCCCCAAATTCGCGTTGAAGTCACCAAGGACGATCTTGACGTCGAAACTAGGACATTGCTTGTTCATTTTGTCAAGGAGCTCTTAGAAGCAGTCTTTAGTTGTGTCATCCTTCTCCTCTGTAGGGGCGTGTGCACAAGGCTGATGTTAGTGAATCTGGCCTTGATTCGGATCGTTACCAAGCACTTGCTTACATAGTTACAGCTTAAAACTTCTTGCTTAAGTCTGCTGCCAATGACAATTCGAATGTGCGCTGTCCTCTTTTTTGTCACTGGAATATCTATCACAGTTTTCTGACCTTCTTTTGCCCGGTCCGTCTCACCGCATTTCTTGGATCACGGTGATATTCGCCTTATAGCGGTCTACGGCCTCCGAACATTCCACGTGCAGATCCGAAAATTGCTGTCCTTTTTGAGTTTGCTTGGGTCGTAACAAGCGTTTTTTTTAAGCGGCCAGGCAGTTATCCTGGCGCGTAACCCCCAACCAAGGGGGCCAGATCCTTTGTTTCTCTCATTGGGCGAAAGAAGTCGGTTTCCCGAGCTTTATGGACCTGTGCTCCGAGATCATACTTAGGGAACAAGGCCCTATCTCATAACCAAGGTACTAGACATCCGGGATTCGCTGCTTACAGGTGACAGAGGCTAGAGTGTCGACTCTTGTGTCTTCATAAAACGTTTGACTACCATTTGAATCCTGTTAAAGAAGTTACGTTATGAAACAATGTCTATCGACTGTGTTCATGGCATCGTAAGCCAGATAGCATCTTGAACTCGTCTCATAGGAGATCTTCAGCAATCCAAATGACATTCAGAAGGCCTTCGAAGTATTTTATAAGCAAGACGTCCAGACAGTCTGATTTAAGTTGTACTTGGACTGTGTTGAAGAAGCAATGAGATGATGCTTAAATAATCTTCCTGCACTCGAGATTGTAGAATTACTTTCGGATTAAGAGTTTGGTTCAGAAGAAGGCAGATGACAATCGTTTCGTATAATAACTCCGAACCAATAGATCCTCTTGTATGTCCTACGTCCTTGAATGATACAAAATTGATTTTGATTGATGATGATTTTCTAGAGCACTTCGTATCCCTCTCGGCTGATTAGTAACAATCTAAAAAGTTAACAGAAAACAGAAACAATTCATAACACAAACGAAATATTTTCTTACTCATTATCGCAGTCTGCATCGTAAACCTTGAAAACTCGCTCCATGAGCAGCAACTGATTAAATTCCAATCTACCTAGTGATCGCTTTAAAAACCCCAGTCACTTACTCAAACAATTTAGATTTAATTTCCTTTCCTCATGACAAGCAATTTCGAAAACTTGGGTCATTTACCCTCGAAATGCTTGTCTCTTTTTCTCCCTCACCCACTGCCTCACTCTCCGTCCTCCTCAGCCGCTGTCAAAGATGTCCCTGTTGGTGTGGATCAAACAAACCTCTTCTGCTTCCCTCGCATCTTTTGACAGACCAAGAGTGAAACGAAACCCAAACAAACAATATCCGTCCGTGGGCAACAAGCAAAAGGCAGACGAAAAGAAAATGTCGAAAACGCGATAACTTCGAAATTCGAAGTCAATTCTCACTGAAACGTCTGCGGCGGTGGCGGTGGCGGCGACGACTTGTTTTTATCGGTATTTACCTCTCCCTCTCTTTCGCTCCTCATCACTTGGCGTCGTAGTAGTGAGTATCCGTGAGGCATTTGTTTTTACTTCCATTCCCATTCCCAGATGTTCAACTGTTGTCACATACCCGGCAAACAGCAATTCGTACAAGTTGTCCCCGGGTTGCATGTTGCTGTTGTGGGAGTCCCAAACGGTAGGCGAACGAGAATTATGAAGACACCCCGAAACCGAGGCGATACCGATTATGACGATGCTGCTGGGAACGCGTCTGGAGGAATACGTACGTTCTCCGAAGAGAACCGAACGCCTTGATAGACGGGCACACATGCACAGTCAACGGTGTGCAGGTAGATCTCGTGTTTGCCCAGCGAAGACAAGTTCTGATGACCGGTTGGTTACTCAGCCGCACTCGTCGATGGAGATACGAGTATGTTGCGGCCCTGTGCGGAGAGGCGCAGACAATTCCCCGTAACAGAGAATACTTGTCTTCTTTGTGTGACCACCACCAGTTGGGCTTATCTATTGGATATTGTGTGGTGGGACATGTTTTATGTGTTTTCCAGTTTATTTGCTGGTTTATGGATGTTTGGCAGATTTTTCATCTCAAAGGCAGCAGCAGGTAGGTGAGGTGAGCCCTCATCGCATGGGACACCAATGCGGTGCGGAGCGGGCGCAGCGCGGGAGATTTGCATAGCTCGTGCGAAGAATTGGATAACCAGATGATCTGGTCATCTTCATGGTGCTCGGAAAATCGATGGTAATTGTTGTTTGGATTATATTTATTGCATTTCAGTGGTTGTGTTCGAGATGCTTGACAAGTGGATTGGAATTTAGCACAAGTGAAGGATCCGTAACTGGTTTTGTCTGGAGGATGTGAATTGAGGTGTTCACGTGTGAGCGTTGGTAGATGTGGGCACTTCTCGCACTTCTCGATACCTTTGACATTATTCGAGATGGTTCGACACATTGTTGCACTGAGTCCTGTGATAAGGGTGTTGTGCATTGGTTTTTGAGCGGTTTGCCATTGAAATGGTGAGTAGGGATAAGTTATAATGACAGGCTGTACAGGTCGTGTGCAATCTTTCATCTGCAGGGAAGATATATTGTAGAAGAAGTAATCTTGTTCACAAGTTTGAAGTAAATAGCAAATCATCAGTTTGCTCATGAGCGAGTGCTTTACTTTTGTCCAATACTGTATGCTGCAGGGTGACCAGATAAAAACGATAGGAAAATAAATTTAAATAAAACAATAACGGTGTGAGATATGGAACTGATTCTGGCTTTATTTTCATGCCATTATGCTTGGAATAGCACATCATTCAAATGAGCTCCATTTGTGGATCATCTTCGCCGGCCGTCCCTCAATTAGTCGGTCCAATTTTTGATGACTCAGTCCAAATTGTGCAGCTTTATTCCACCAATAGCGTCTTGCCTGTTGGCTTCCAGTTTCGAGCCTCGAGCCTCGAGGTTGTAGATTAGTTGACGTAGTCCCAGAGGAAATAATCGGGTAACATCAAGCCGCATCATCGCGGTAGCCAACTAATGAGCGCTCGCCATTAGATGACCCAGTCGTCAAATCTCTCCTTCACAATTTCGAGCGTTTCGCCGCTTGTATGGCTTGTAACACTGTCTTGTTGGAACTGAAGTCAAAATCGGTTATAACGACCTTCAAGGGACCGACGAATTTATAAGAGATATGTCGTTATAAACGATTTCTTATGCTATTGGATTACATATAATGGAGCTCAGGTGGAACCTAAGAATTTTGACGTTATAACCAATACATCGTTATATCCGATGTCGTTATAAGCGATTTGGACTGTATTAGGTTGTACCACATGAAATATCGTATTTTTTTCGGAGAAAATGTTCCTATTTGAGATAGGTGTCGACTTATTATCATGGGAGATACTCCCATGTTGTGTGCAATGCTCCGCACCGCTTTTTTTGGGTCTACATCCACCGTTTCTCGTAAAATGGCGTCGTGAATTACCGTTTCCGTTTTCCCACGCAGCTCGTTTTCGAGGCTTAGATCTCCCGAACGAAACTTACCAAACCAACGCTGAATGGTACGTTCGTTCGCCGCTATATTCTTAAATGCCTCGTTTATGTTTTTGGTTGCCAGAGACATAATGCGTCTCTCTCCCATGTGAATTGTGCCCGTTCCAATAACGGAAATTTTGGTTGCTGCTGATCCAAAAATGGGCCTCGTCCGAAAAGATGATTTTTTTGTCAAAAATCCCGATCTCCGGCTAACATTTTCAGCGCCCAATTATTAAACTCACGGGATTGTCAATGGTCTTCCAGATTTAATTTTTGCGTCAGCACAGTCTTATACAAATGTAGGCCCAAATCCAGCCACAAAATAAGCCGGGTTGACTCTCTGGAAATGTCTAATTCAGCTGATAGACAGTTTTTCCAATAAGACGTGTAGCTCACGTCATTTGTTGGAATGTGTATGGCTATCAGCTAAACTAAACAGCTCACACGTACAGGATGGGCCATCTAGTGCTTTTTTTTAAATCATAGGTTATTTTGACACTGACAGCTGTTTCCCGAAATCTTGACAGAAAGTCAGTATCATACCTCCGCACAACGAAATTAGTCGATTTACGCTTGAACAACGTTTGCAAATATTGAAAACTTATTTCCAAAGTGAGTGCTGTGTAGCCCAAACAGCGCGTTTTTTTAAAGAGAAGTTTTGGCCGAAATGAAGCACCCACTGCGACTGCTGTACGCAAGTTTGTGCGAAAAGTTCGTGAGACTGGTATTTTTTGTTTTTGTCGGAGTTTTTTGTAACTCTACACTGGAACACTCAAAACTGGTCCATTGTACTACCAGACAGCAACCTACTTTTGCTGAAATTTCATGGTCTTCCAGAGGAAGACCAGCAGGCGCTTCTGTGATGAGGAGCCTACATCATCAGCTTTCACCTCATTAGCACCGAATAACTGCCACCTGAACCGAGCACCTGATCGTTATCGCTTCGCAGTATGGGCCTAAGAGCAGCTTGAATTGGACAACGATTTTGGGCGAAAAATCATCTTTTCTGACGAGGCGCATATTCAGCTAGGCGGCTACGTTAACAAACAAAATTGCCGCACCTACAGTGGTGAAAAATAATTACAAACATTGTAAATAATAAACAGATATTTTTTTCACTTGTACCATGCCATCAAAGCAAATAGGACCACACACAAAACTTTTCTCTCGAAAAGACGAAAAGATCCTTCATTCGCTTTTGATATAGTTCAAACCTCTACGCCATAAAGCGGTACTGGGATGATCAACATTCCATACAAAGTCAGCTTGGTCTTTCGAGAAACTAACTTACTTATCAGGCATGCGTCATATGAAGGGACTGGGCCTGAGCTATAGCTGTTTTTCGTGTTTAGACCCGCCTGCCACACTATCTTCTCCAGCACCAGATTGAAGAAATCAAACGAAAGCGCATCTCCTTGCAGCTGCAGGTTTTAAGTGGTTCAGACGTCTTGAACCGAACTCCACGGTGCATCGCTGGTGGTGCGACACAAACGGATCAGTTTCCCGGGATCCCGAATCCGGCCATCGCATTGTATAATTCTTTGCATTGAATGCTGTCTTGTAATAATAACGGTGGCGCTACAGTCCGAGGTGGACCTGGACCTAGCTTCTCAGCTACCATTCGTGTTGTGCGTGCTATTGTTCTCTCACGAGTGGAGGGGACCTACGGTTTAATGCCGGCTCCGAACGGCGAGATTGAGAAGCACCATACACAATTGCTGTATCTGTGGCTCGGAAAACCCGAACGTTATTGTCGAGAAGCCAATGCATCCACAGAGAGTGAAAGTTTGGTGCGGAGTGGTGGCATCACTGGACCAGTTTTCTTCGAAAATAAGGCTGGGAACAACGTTTCGGTCAACGGTGGGTGTTACAGAACCATGTTAACCGACTTTTTTTTTTACTGAAATTAAAGACATGGATTTGGATGACCTCTGGTTAATGCAGGATGGCGCGCGATGCCACACAGTTCATGTCTCAATCGATCTTTTGCGCACCAAATTCTCAAATCGTATTATCAGACGTCTTGGCAATGTCAATTGGCCGTCTCGGAGTTGCGATTTGACTTTTTTTTTTGTGGGGAACCGTGAAGGGCCGATGTTATACCAACAATCAGGAAACGATTCAAGCACTTAAGGCCAACATCATCCAAGCAATCCGTGAGCTACAGCCCGAAACCATCGACAAGGTTTTGGAAAATTGGGGTGACAGAACGCGCTACTGCGAAGCCAGTCGAGGCAGCCACTTAAACGACGTTGTATTTCATAATTAATGGGAATATTTGTTCTTATTAATAGAGCCATAATAATAATTTTGATAATTTTATTGCATTTTAAAAAAGAAAGTTGTATTTGGCCCACCCTGTATGTATAAACAAGAGGAGGAAACATGGTCATACCTTCTCTGCAGCCGCACTTTAATTGCGTCCACAAGGAAATAAATCCTAGGAGCTTTTGATATTCACAATTTAACGGACATCACAGAGATACAGCCTTGGTCAAATGTATTAGGCACCCTTTAAGATTTATTATATCTTTAAAAAGAAAAAAATAATGAAATGAGAGGAAAAATAGAAATCGTTTACAACCTCAGATAGTGTCGCTGAAAATCATAAAATTCAAACTAATTACTTCCGATAAGTGATTTGGCAGCAAAGACAAAAAGATAAGTGTACCTAATAATTTGGCCAAGGCTGTAGATATCAGATCTGGATCTGGATGTTCATCAGATGATTTCAGGAGTACGGTTGGAAGCTGGCTCAATGGCAACACAATGGATCCTCTGAGTCTAAGTGAGGTTCACTTGTGAGGGAAGCCATCTTACCTACCTACGTACAGCAACGGTCCAAGTTGAGTCTCCTCGACAAACAAAAGAATTCCTAGCCAGAACCACGTTTTTTTTTTCCTTTTCCCCAATAAAATGCTTGAGATCGGCATTTCTGCAGAACGTTGTACAATTTACTTTCCTTTATTCAAACCGTGAATGGAAATAAACACCATTTTGCTGCAAGTCCCAGTCAAGACTGAATCACAAATATTTTTCAATCTGTTTTTTTAAATGAATAGGGGTTAACGCCTTCTATTTCCAATGGCCTTAGACAGCAGAATGTCTGAATCGGCAGCGGGATGCAATTAACACTTCGTTAATAGTTGCGAAGCAACACAAATGTGGCGTCAGCAAACTTGCTGACTTGCATTTGCGTACCTCACGTAATCGATCAACTCTTGCCACAAGGTTTTTCTTTGAAAAGTTCGTTGAACAAAGACTCCCGCAACATGAAAGTCTTCACAAATTTTGAAGGCCTTCCCCTATCCGATCTCCACAATCTGCCCCATCACTCAAAACTGCAGTTGCTTCCCATTTCGTTTGAAAACTTTCAATTTCAGGTTCAGGTTCTTTGATTCGTTGAATGCGATTGCCATCCATTTGCCATGAACGTTTTTATTTCGTCATTCAAATTGAATATGTCTTGTAGTCTCCACTACACAACATCGCTTTAGTGCCATAAAATACCTATAAAACCCGTATCTTTCTCAAAACCCCTCAACGTACGCCCCAGCAGCGAGACGACGTCATACGCCGAAGATACCCACATGCAGCCGATAGAAAGTCAATATTGTCATATCTTCGCCATCTCGCTGCGCGTTTTAAAATTCATTGATACACTTAAGCAGACTTTATGATGATGCTGGGAGCTTGTGAAGCCGTCCGAACGACGCGAGCGCCTGGATTGATGATTATAAAAGTCTGCCCCGCTAAGTGATCTAATTAAGTCGATGGGAAATATCTTGGACTGACATTTGTGGAATATTTATTTATAACCACGTGATAATTGAATTTTGAACAGTGCGCCCCGCCGTGAGGAAGGCGTGAAGGTCTGTTTGCACTCTTCACCCAAGGCGGGTGGAGGCTGAGGGGAGTGCGGACGTTGTCATTTGTTGATTGAGAGACGCTCGAATCCAGATCGATTCGGTTGTAGGTGAGGCTGAGAAAAGCAGCCGAACGAACGCGGGGTGATATTCACGCATTAAAAGTCAATTTGTTTTCGTTTGCACACTCCCAAACTGGTTAGAATAACGTGGCGCTAATTGGGTGTGAAATTGATTCCATCAAGTCTCGTTCTGAAATAATCAAGTTCATGTCTTTATTTGCTCGCTCCATAAACGCCTGGGTCTTGTAGACGGTTTATGCGGCCAAATGAAGTTTCTTCGTTTCAGGGCTTCGTGTTGTATTAAATTCCACTTGAGGTCATGCTAAGTTTAAAGTGGAGTGACCTTGAGTTCCTCGTATTTGAGTGGGTAGTGTTGGTGAGTCTCTTTTGTTTTAGAAAGTGTTTCGGGGTGGTAATGGCGGAACTTTAAAAAGTGATTAGTGTTTTTTTTCGGTTAACTAGACATGTCATGCTCTAATATGGGTTTCAGATGATCAGGAAAATGGTAGCATCAGGAGACGGTGGAAGCAAACATCGTTATACAGTGACGCGCAAAGTTATGGCTGCGAAGCCTTTCATTTTTTTTTCTGAAAACTTTCGAAAAAAGCTTCAAACAACGTTGCGAATTGCAATCCCACGAATTTCGCATTTGTCCGTTATCTTTACAAAAATAACAACCGCTATTTCAGTTCTCTGCTCCCTTTATAAAATCATCATGCAATTTTTAAAATAAAAATAAAAATTGAGCGTGGATGTTAACACGTCGAGCGTAAGATGGAGGCTTAATACGCACGATCCTTCTGGTAGCAGCTCACGAAAATGTCCGTTGACTGACTTCTCAATCACACCAACCTAACATAATCTACGTTAGGTTAGGTTTAGAGTGGCTGGAGTGTGCACTAAGACCAGGAAACAGGACCAAAGATCGCGCGCAGAACTTTTCTCTCGAAAAGACCAAGACACTGTTCATCCGCGAGGGATATTGTCCATGCCTCAGCGTCGTACAGCAGGACTGGAATCCGGGATCACTTGGGCCTTATACCAAAGGTTCGATCTTCCCCTCCTTCTCGAAACAGGAGGCTCGGATTCGATGACTCTCTTGGCTGGAGCATTGTCGTTCGTTCGTTCGATGTAGCCGATCCAGTTTAGTGGACGGATTTTTGCCATATGTCCACATTCCTGTACAGCTCATAGAGGTGGCGGTTCTATCTTCTCCTCTATTCGCCTTTCTCGCAGACAGGACCAAATATTTGACGCATAATTTTATTTTTCGCACGCACCAAGAATCATGTGTGGAGTCTTGCTTATCGTCCAGCTTTCGGCTTCATACAGGATTAGGGTTATGTAGAGCATAATTTCGATCCTTTCAGAATTTTATATCCACGTTTTTTCGACAAACCGAAGTAGCAGTGATTGCCAAGCGCGACTCTGCGTCAGATCTCCATCGGAGCACAATGATCTTATGTAAGGATTTTACGAAAGATTCCTAAGCAATTCCTTCGGTTTAGATCGTGAGACACACCCATGATCGCAACTTCATTTATTCGACGCGCACTCTGTCCGGATATCTTTCTTAGTTTCCCAGACACCGTCTGCCACATAGTTCCGATGAATCCATCGGAACAAGTCCCCGCAGTGAGCACACTCAGAGAGGCATTCTGAGCACGTCCCAATCCAAACAAACTTTGATATCGCCGTTCGGGGGGGAATACAAAGTACAAATCTTATGCGATCACCAATTGAAGCTCAATTAGATAAACATGGTCCCAACATTTTCAATCCCGCCAGCCACGTAGCGCATGGATACAGCTCAGCACCAGCAGATCACACAAATTCCTCGTCGTGTCCTGGATTAATTCTCCTAATTGCCACAGCAAACGTGGCTCTTCTTTCCTTCCCATCAACTGCCTCTGGAATTTCATGCGCACATCTCACTTGCAGCTCCAACTGCTTTCTACTTCAAATCCGCGCACCAGCCCAACTGTAAACTGTATCTTAACGACTCGAGAATCCATTTGCATTCCCCATAGCAACATGCCATGCATCCATATGGTTCAATGTGCGCGCAACTGCATCTTCGACCGCGGTTTGCGTGCTCTGCGTGCAAAAGAATTGAGTTTCTTCTGGTATGGGTCAACTCTTTGGGTCACATTCCCGTTGCGGTGCGGAATCCCGCAGGATTATGGGCAGATACCCCAGCGGCAGAGGGTGGAACAGCACAATGCCCCAATGGAACCATACATGAGCTATGGACTCTGGAAAATTATTGTATCGCTGATGAGTGTCTAAGCCACCAGCAGGGTACGCCGCACGCAACACGACCCCCTCCTCACTCGTTGCGCTTCCTCTTCCTCGTTTTCCAGCCGCTTCGTGGGGTTCTCCTTGACTCATTCGTCAGTTTTTCGGTTTCTGTTGATTTTTATGAGTCCGTAACCTGTTTGTCTATCCAATCCATACTGAAGAGAGAGGGAGAGAGCGAGAGAGAAGGCTCTATCTGATTGTTCCGATCGGCCAACGGCATTGCAGCGGAGGCCTAAGGCTTGTGTCTGTCGTTTGTTGTCCCGAGCAATGTTTCTCGACGTTTGCCTAAAGACACAACACAATACTGAATTTGCTGTGCGAAGGAACGAGAGGGAAGTGTGCTCAATGTAGCCTGAGAACTCGTAAGAGGTCGAGCTGTTTGTAAATTTGTGATAATTAAGAACGAAGTTGAATTGGATTCAAATGGGAGGCAAAGCGGAAATTCCCAAGAAAATAAAATGAGAAATTAATTTGATTAGGAAACCATGAGGAGCCAGGGGGAGGGAGGAGGAGAGGCTATTTAATACTGATCTAGATACAACGAGTTGTAGCGTAGTTTTGTATACAATCTTAATCAGACATTTTGGAGCAACATTGTTGCGACGTCACTAGTATTACAACGAGTGACATAATGAAGGGTTGGAGCTTCTGGAAAAAACACCCGACACAGATAAGAGGAAAGGTCAATGTACGGAGCAATGGTTGGAAACACCAGGAGATCGGATCGGAAACGTAGAAGAAAATGTACAGCCGTCAGAGAAGTTCATCAATGTCTGTTATTTGGCATCAGCTGAAGTATAGGGTTATCCAACAAGTGGTTTGATTCTGAATTCCCCGCCATTGGCGAACTGTCAACATCCATCTGTCATTGCAATGACTTTTGATATGTCAATACTAGGACGTTTTTTTTTACGCAAACATTTCGTAAAGTTTGTACTACTTGTGGGCAACTTGGCGAATTTTGCGTCGTGACTAAGGCCTGCACCCGCACAAAAATTCAACTAACCCAGGAACTGAAGGTAAACAACCAGACTGCTGAATGGCTGAATGCGCTCTGGAGCAGTTGGAAACTGACCCTAATTTTCATCGAAATTCATCTTCAGCAATGAGCACGACTTCTGGATGAATGGGTACGTCAAATAAACAAAATTGTCGAATTTGGAACGACACCAATCCACATGAGATCGAAGAGCGTCCAATGCATCGCGAAAAAACACAGTTTGGTGTGGATTTTGGGCTGGCGGATCATCGGTTCATATTTCTTTAAGAATGATGTTGGCCAGGCCATCATCGTCAACGGCGATCGCTATAGGTCGATGGCTATCAACTTCTTTTGGCCTAAATTGGATGAAATGGACACTAACGACATGTCGACGTCGCTACATGCCAGACACCTCACGCCACATTGAAAATTCTGCACGAGAGATTCGGGGGCATGGTCATCTCCCGCGGAGGTGATGTGAACTGGCCACCAAACCACAGATCGTTAGACATTTTCTTGTGGGGTTTTCTTAAACCGCAGGTCTATGCGAATAAGTCACAAAGCCAAAATAATCCATGCAATCGGTCAAATTCGGCCTTTTTATTGCGCCAGAGTTGTGGCTTTTATTCACCAGCTACTTGTTAGCAGAGTAATAAACCCTAAATTCGGTGAATCAAATGTCCGCAAAACAGTTAATAGAGGAACCCCGCAAGGTGGTGTACTCTCTCCTCTTCTATGGAACGTTGTGGTCAATGAATTGCTACTGAACTTAGAGGAGGCATGATGCGAGGTGAGTGCCTATGCGGATGATGTTGGTATTGCAGTTTCCGGAAAATTTGTCTCAACACTTAGGGACATCATGCAGCATGCCTTCCAAAGACTAACCTCATGGACCAGTGCATGCGGTCATGCAAAAAGCGGAACTAGTACTCTTCACGAGGAAATATAAAATTCCCCCCTTTGACCCTCCCTTATTGTGTGGCGTAAAACTCACGCTTACAGATAAGGCCAAATTCCTGGGTCTCATCATGGATCGAAAACTAAGCTGGAAGCCCAACATCATGGAGCGTATTAAGATAGCTACCATTGCGATCTATTACTGCAAAAAAGCAATCGGATGTAAATGGGGCCTTCAGCCTAGAATAGCATACTGGCTGTATACAGCCGCAGTCAGACTAATCCTACTATATGGAGTCTCAGTATGGTGGACAGCTCTTGGCACAGCCGTCAACCGCAACCTTCTTAACCGCGTGCAAAGAACTGCAAGCATATGCATCAGTGGAGTGCTAAGAACGACAATATCCGAAGCACCAAATATTATACTGCGTCTCCCTCCACTCGTCTTGTTTGCCAGACAAGTAGCAGCTTGCACAGCGGTAAGACTCAGAACACTTCCCCTGTGGAATAATCACTGTACAGGTCATTCAACCCCGAATTTCTACCGCACGACACCGACATGCTACTGCTTCATCTTGCCTTTGAGAAAAACTTCTCTACTCCCAAGGTTCGACTGGATCCAAGACAGACGAGGGAGTAGGATTAGGTGTCTACTCCAAGGATCTCAATTTTAGTATATCCCTCCACCTTCCAGAGCAACGTATTCCAGGCTGAGACGATGGCAATAAAGGAAGCCCTGTCTTGGCTAAAGAACAACGTGATTACCAAGAAGGATATCACCATCTGTTCAGACAGCCAGGCAGCAATCAAAACCCTGATCTCGACCACTTTCTTCTCTAAGACCTCCCTGAATTGCCGTCTATCTCTTAACGAGATGGCTGTGCATTCACGTCATGTGGGTGTCGGGACACAGTGACATTCGAGGGAATTGTAAAGCCTATGATCTCGCCAGGAGCGGTACGATCTCCACAAATCTTCGTAGTGGAGATCCTCCTCCTCTGCCATTCGTTAAAGTTCTTTTAAAGAATCATACTTAAAGAATTAAAATTAAAAAAAAAAATAATTATAATTATAATTAAAAATAATTAAAAACACCAGCTCAAGATGGTCAGATGGCACTACGTGCTTCATCTCAAAGCAAATTCGGCCAAAACTTGATCTAAAACGTTCACTCTATCTTAGAATGAACAGGTCATCCCTAAGGATTACAGGACACTATGCCATTGGCACTCACGCCTCAAGAATGGGACTCCCTCACAATGATTTCTGCAGAAGCTGCATAGACGAAGAAAAAGAGTAAAAGCATAACGCAACTCCTGTGCAATTGTAGCGCTCTCACATGGAGAAACATTTGTAGCTTACTTCTTCAACGACTTGAGCGAATTGCACAACGTCGGCATTAATCAACTAAAGAGCTTCGTTGAAAGCACCAAATGGTTTTTTGGATAGGTAACATCAGATTCGCGTGGTTTCACAATGGGCCTAAATTAGCCTAAGTGTGACTGCTATCTGCAGTCAACCACTTCAACCTAACCTATATTCCGTGTATAATGGCATCGATAGGCCTTTCAAACGAATATAAAATGTCGCTGACACATCACCCACACTTTGTTTTGTATAAATTTAAAGATAGGAAGCTCTTAATGGTTTGCCCTTTATTTCAACACCTTGTGTCACTGTATGACTCCATATTAAATAAACCCCTAGTTTTTTTTAAACCAAATATCAACCCTATGACATAATAATGCCACTAAATTTTAGAATGATACTTTGTTGGATGGCACTATATGTTACTGTTGATGGAATTTGGATCCACTGCTTTACCCCTTTTTCTTCTTCTTAGGGCGCTTTTTGTGGCAAACCACGTATTTTTAGCATCAGTTCTCTCTTTTTTCCCTTCAAAATTCAAAGTCTACTGCCAACCAGAGAAAAACCTCGCCTGGCTCAATAGCAATCACAAGCGTTCACTTGCCACTACAATCCCATCTCTTTCCAGAGTTTACATTGTTCATCCGTCTGTCGTCCTTGAACACTGTCCAAAACCGACAAAAAGAACTACTTACCTACGTGCGTGTCTCCTGTCTTAACCTCTAACTACCAACACGGTCCAAAGTCTATTCGAACTATTGCGATGCCCTTCATTCGTTTCCCGTCCTCATTGCAGTCGGTTAAACAAAAATTTCAGAAACCACTCTGCAATAACCACAAAATCATTGCAAAACGAAGCCATTACATTGTTGGCTAGCATCATGCACAATATATACTGTATATGCGCTTCAGCTGGAAGTTGCGGCATGCATCATCGTGCACCTGTGTTTCTCAGATACAATCTTGTGTTCCTTTGTTACACATTCGCACACAGTTTCAGCTAGGGAACGCCAGTTTGCTGATGCTTATGAAAAAGAAAACCGTTTCAGATTTTCCGCTGTGAGTAGATGAAACAAGCACCGGTCTGCAATGACTTCCTTGCGGCACCCCACATCTAAACGGTCGCGTAAAGCCGCTCGTCTCAATTAGTGCGTCTTGAATTTTAATTAAACGATAAAGATCGAAAACAATCAGCGAACGGCAACCAAAATGACAAAAATTCTTCAAAAAACATTCCACTCGTGCGACTAAGTCGTCGTCGTCGTCGTGGTTGTCGTCGAATTTTATCGATTCGCATGTGTGATGTGTTGCCCGCATCGGCCGTGTGCTTGGTTGTCTGGTTCTTGCGTGGTTCATTGGATTCTCTCTCTCTGTCTCTCCCTCTCGCCTTTGTAAGATTTTTATTACTTTATTACACTGGATAGATGGAGAATATGTATGCATAAGGGAAGAGAGGTAAAATATCGATCAGGAGACTTGTCTGCCCTGCCGGTCGAGCTTAGTCCATCTGCTGTGTGACATCAGTTATCGTTCGTGTGCGATGGCCTTTATGTGAAGTTCTGTTCGGCTGAGTTTGTTGGTAGCATCTTCAGTGTTCTTTTATGGATTCTTTTGTTTTCCTTTGACGTTATTTTCTTTTATTTTTCATTATTCAGACTGAACACATGTATTGAGCCGGTTTTGTGAGTTACATTGTTCGCATCGTTTTATACGTTTTTTTCCCCTCTGTGTTTCTGTTTAGTTAGAAATTTGAGTAGAGATATGATTTGAGGGATGTTGGTGTCTGCAGTGGAGATACATTTCTCCGGTAACTGTATTTATTTATTGTTTCTTCGAAGTTCAGTGTCAGCTCACTAAGCATTAACCACAGTAACTCGGTTGGAAATTGATCAATTTACGATTACTTTGCTATTTAAGGTTGTGAATGGTTTTGAAGAAGACATTCAGACATGCAGTTGAATTTCGGGAAGATTGAACAGATATAAAATAGGCCCCGGAAGAATGATGGGAAAGAAATTGTTTATCTTTTCGAACTTTTCATGTTACAGAGCCGTTCATGTTTTCGAGAGTCTACTGTAAGCACTTCCAAGACATTTTGAGCGTTGTGTTGCTAGGAGGTCTTGCCTGTCTTTTTATAGACCTCGGGGAATTTGTCTGCTGATGCATATAAAGACAATGCCGTGCCAAGGAATACTGATCCTTGTCATTATTGGTGCTACAGTTGAGTCCGGTCTTGAAAACCTTAAGTAAGTCATTCCTCTAGGCGACTGAATGGCGCAGTTGGTTAAGTGCCTGTCCCAAGTGAGAGGGATCCAAGTTCGAATCCCAGTGAAATCGATCTAATACAGTCGCCATTTGCCGTTAGGATCAAATTAACGGCACTGGAGTAGGTTGCTGGCAGTACAATTGACCAGTTTTGAGTCTGAGTGCTTCAGGATGGTGTTTCAAAAACCTTCCAAAAAAAAGGCATTCCTCTGGCCTCAATTCCTAGCCGATGTTACATACTTTATCGGTCTAGCCTTCATGCGTCTACGTTACTTTCATTCGTTAAGTTTGTCAGAAGAAGTTTTCTTATCTGGTGACTATTCCCTGATGCGAGTTGCGTAAGAGCGCCCAGTCCAATTACAGTCATCTTCTTAGGGTGGCTCTGCAGCCCTAGGTGCATTGGGGCATTCCTTCTCCAGCAACAAATCGGGTGGTGCCTGCTACTGTTCTCTCTCTGTTAAGTGGGACCTACATTTTTATGCCGATTTACACCGGTGAAGCTTGAGAAGCTTTTCATGGCAGTTATACTCTTTGGGCATTGGTGTGACTTGAGAGAGGTGACTATCTGTAAATTAAAGGTATTGTGTCTGGTATTGAACCGTGAATCTTCTACGTCTACCAATAGACCAATAGAGTTAATCGGACTTTATTTTAATTAAGACATACAAGGTGGGCCACCTAGTGGACTTTTCTTAAATCATAAGTTATTTTGACACTGACAGCTGTTTCCCGCTCGAAATCTTCACAGAAAGTCTGTATCATACCTCCGCAGAACAAAATGTGTCGCTTCAGGCTTGAACAACGTTGGGAAATATTGAAAACTTATTTCCAAAGTGAGTGCTGTGTAGCCCAAACAGTGCATTTTTTGAAAAGAAGTTTTGGCCGAAATGAAGCACCCACCGCGACTGCTGTACGCAAGTTTGTGCAAAGAGTTCGCGAGACTGGTATGCTAGTGGACAACACTCATGGTCCTAGTCGTCGTACGGTGCGCACAGATGAGAATGTAGCTCCTGTGGCTGAGAGTGTGAGGCTCAATTCATGAACATCAATTCGCCATCGATCTCAAAGCTCTGGCTTGAGGATAATTTTGCACAAAGATCTCGGATTTTTTGCTTACAAGGTCCAATTGAAGGCGCGCGACCAATAGGAATGCAACATCGTTCTTAAAAACATCAATGTTTAAAAACATGTCCCACGACAAAAATCGATGTTAAAAGCATCGATATTGACAACGATACATCGATGACTTTCCGATGTTTTATTTATCTTCTTCATCACACAAATTGTTGGATATATTTGCTACGTACTGCCTTACCAGTTTAATTCAAAAAACTTTCCGTCTTCCGTTTCGTTGATGATTCGATATCCGGCCAACGAAACACAAAGTGACGTTGGAGGATCCTACTGTTCGGAATTAGGGTTCCCCATAACATACATGTATCTTGGCAATGTTTAACGAAATGAGTGAACGATGTCGTTGTTTGACAGTTTTGCCGTCGATGTAGCGGCGATATATCGGTTATCAAATCATCGATGTTTATGAACAAAACAAAAAATATGCCGTTTATGAACAAAACATCGATATTTTGCAAACATCGATGTATCGTTTGCATTTCTAGCGACCATCCGCTTCGTTATTGCTTCGCAGTTTGGGACTTAGAGCAGCTTCGGCTTGGGCGAAAAATCATTTTTTCTGACGCTGACGAGGGGCATTTTCATCTCGGCGGCTACGTTAACAAACAAAATTGCCGCATCTGGGGCCACGTTATTGTCGTTGACCAGAAGCCAATGCATCCACAGAGAGTGACAGTTTGGTGCGGATTGTGGAGTGGTGGCATCTTTGGACCATTGAGACAAAATGAGGCTGGAAACAACGTTTCGGTCAACGGTGGACGTTACAGAGCCACGCTAACCTACTTTTTTTTTTACTGAAATTAAAGACATGGATTTGGACAACCTCTGGTTCATACAAGATGGCGCGCCATGCCACACAGCCCATACCACAATCGATCTTTTGCACACCAAATTCCCAAATCGTGTTATCAGCCGTCTTGGCAATGTCAATTGGCCGTCTCGGAGCTGCGATTTGACTTTTTTTTTGTGTGGAACCGTGAACGACCGGTGTTATGCCAACAATCCGGAAACGACTCAAGCTCTTAAGGCCAATATCATCTAAGTAATTTGTGAGCTACAACCCGAAACCATCAACAAGGTCTTGGAAAATTGGGGTGACAGAATGCGCCACTGCGAAGCCAGACGAGGCTCCCACTTGAACGACGTTGTATTTCAGATTTTAATGGAAATGTTTGTTCTTAGGTAGGCAGGTAGAAGTGGCTAAGGTGGACCCTTAGACCAGAGTTGATCCATTGTGCAGCTACATGGTTTAACTGTGGTCAATCAAATAGAGTGTTAGTGGGAAACCATTTGGAGCCTGTAATAAAGCGTAGTAGATTACTAATGGGAATCACACTGAGTTCGCATAAGTTATCAAAGAAATAGGCCCCCAAATGAAGGCGTCGAAGAAACGCCAGGGCCGGACAGGATCAGAGAAGATGTGAAACGTTTTCCACTTCCTCCTCGTCTAAGCAGCTTCTACAGAAATCATTGGCCAGGACGCCTAGTCTGCTGGCATGATTTCCTATGAGGCAGTGTCCTGTGATGACACCGACGATTGTACTTATGTTCAATCTATCCAAAGAGATTAATTCTTTGTTCTTACTAATAAAGCCGTAGAGGGTTTGACGGTGGTGTTCTTCTTCGTTTTAGAATCTTCAACATCGAGGGTTGGGGTCGTGGCGTTGTGGGTATGTGCGTGGACCCGTATGCACTAAACTTTTAAGTCTAGGTTTAAGTCCCATAAAAAACAACAATTTTTCAAAATGGAATTGTTCAAGCTCTCTAGATAAAAGCTTTGCAATCTAGCCATGCGGAAGGTAGAAGCCCTCCACTCGTGAGAGAACAATATCACACACAACACGGTGCTACCGTTAGTCTCACAAGATTCAAGCCGTTTATTCAAACGCTAGTCATATATTTCTTGTGACTGATCTATTATATTTATGAAGTGCGTCGACTCCTACGGTGAATATGCCGATCAATCCCGGGCATAACAACTTCCATTTTCACAGCACCACCTCTCGCGAGTTACAGACGATGCTCAGAGAGTAAAGCTTCTCAAAGCTCTCTGTTCAAAGTCGGCATAAAACTGTCGTGCCACTTGTGGGAGATTTCTAAAGAAACTAGGCAACGACTGGATGGCGCAGTTGGTTAAGTGCCTGCCCCAAGTTAGAGGGGTCCCGATTTCGAATCATGTCCAGTCACCATTTACCGTTGGGATCAAATAAACGGCATTGGAGTAGGTTGCTACCTAGCAGTACAATGGACCAGTTTTGAGTCTGAGTGCTACAGTAGAGATCTTTTGAATTGGAGACGTTCCTTAGCCCTCTTTACGATATTTCGGTCGCATTAATGCGCCGTTCCACAGTTGAGCGGGCGAAGTGAAACACCACTTTTCTATCAAAGTAGATTAACGCATCTGATGAGATGTTATGCGGTACCCCCTCGTGGAACTGAAGAACTGTATAGGACTTCAGTGGAGTAGAATTTGTTGTGCTTACACCATGGAGTTCTATAAAGAGGAAGGCAAGCCTTCTTGAAAGACCGAATCTTTTTCATCAAGCTTGCTCTCAGGTTGAACCGTTAGGGACAGCCTTAAGTGATCATTGGTCAGATAAAAGCCATGCAGCACATTGCCTTCACCTTCAGACTCTTAGTAAGGACAAAGGCGCCTTGGTTTCTAGCAGCATTTATGTGTTTGTTAAAATACGAGTAATGATCTAACCAGATCCACAGGTATCTGACTGCTTTTTGGTGCGCCAGTGCTTGTCCGTGGGGAACAACAACTGAGAATTTGCGTCAAGTTTTGATAGTCCAGGATAGTCCAAAACTGCCATCATGTGCCTTGCCTTGTGATTCAGTAGAGAAGTTAGAGTTCACGGGTCCCACAGCATTTAATTAGAGCCGCCTTCAGTAGGTTAGCTTAGGTTAGCGGCTTGCTAGTGAATTCACCAGCACACTTAGACCATGTTGGTCCATTGTGATACCCACAGTCAGACTACTGATCGACTGCTCCAGTGATGTGCCCTTAATTTGATCCCAGCGGCAAATTATGACTGGACCAGATTTGAAAAACCGGATAAAAGCGTATTAACTTTGCTTTCACTGGGATTCGAACCTGGGACCCCCCTAACTCAGGGCAGGCACTTGCCCAACTGCGCCATCGAATCGTTGCCAACTTCAGTAACAACAGAGACTTTTAACCTAGCAAATGGCAGTATGGCGTTTCTGTGTAAAGTAGTTCGCTCGCATTCAAGACAAGTTGTAGTCCTGCACACAATAAACATAAAGAAAGCACTGCCTAGACTCTACCTTCTTAAAGGACTCGAGAAGTTGCTCCTTGATCAATTTGAAGCTGCCCCGCTGAAACCTATTTCTTCGTGTCATTCATTAAGTCTTGAATAGTCACAAATGATGTCCACGGTACATCATCTTAGATCAGTTAGCATGCGTAACGCCACGCGATACTCGTGTCTGTGTCATTCCAAAGCATGTCACATGTCAAGCAATTAATCTGTGATATCCCCTTGAGAATGTGAAAACTCCTGTCGAAGTCACTTAGAGGATATAATTCACTTTGATGATGTTCGACACAAGAGATTGCTGTCTATCTGTCAGTCAGTCCATGTGCTACGCATCGTTAGAAATGTGTAAAGACCGCATTGGAGATGTTAACCATCACGCACGGCTTTCATGTTATTCCACTTTTTTGCAACTAGCCACTTGATTGAAAGTGAAAGCGGTTTCGTGCCATTTTTGTGCGAAGTTCAGTATGCTGAGATATTTGAGAGAGGAAACAGAAGAGATGGTGAGATGGTTGAGAAAGGTCCAATGGACAGAACTTTTTTTTCGAAGGATTTTTGAAACACTATACTGGAGCACTCAGACTCAAAACTGGTCCATTGTATTGCCAGGTAGCAATCTTCTCCAGTGCCATTAATTTGATCCCAACGGCAAATGGTCACTGGACCAGATTCGATTTCACTGGGATTTGAACCTGGGACCCCTCTAACTTAAGGCAGGCACTTAACCAACTGCGCCATCCAGTCGTATGGCGCACAGAGCTTTACTTGTTTTTCTTCCTCAGATGGCGCTGCAGTCAGGGATGGATTTGGGCATAGTTTCTTTTTAGGGGGGCTCATAGCACCAGCATACTTAGACCATGTTGGATACCCATAGTCAGACCACTACCACTGATCGACCGCTTCAGTGATCGTGCCGTTAATTTGATCCCAACGGGAAATAGTGACTGAATAGGAGCTTTGAGAAGCTTTACTCTTTAAGCATCGTCAGTCATTCGAGAGAGATGGTGCTGTGAAAATGAACGTTGTTATGCCTGGGATCGAACCTGAATTTTCACCGTAGGAGGAGACGCACTTACTTATATCGTGACGGCCACCACAACTATGTGGCTAGCGTTGGGATAAACGGGTTGAATAGATGCCGTGACATTGTGCCAAATGGAAAAATTTGGTGTAATGTCACGGCACCAGTTGAATTTAGTAAGACTAGCGGTAGCACCAGAACAAGAAATGTAAAGGACCGCATTTTGTTCTTAATTTCGTTTAATTTCCTTCAACATATTTATCAACATTTTACCTCACTCAAGTCAGACAGCGTTGTGAACACTGCCCCAAAAATAAACTCACCAAAAGAACGTCAATTCACTTCACAAACATTTGTACGAAGTGTTTACAAATTTTCAGTTTCCACTGTTGTTCATTTTATGCATGCACACACAAGCACACACACCCCGCCAACATCAGAACAAATCTAGAATTGAAAATCTGACCTCGGTGCCCCCAAAAGATATGTTTATCGTCAATTCACCCTTTCAGACTGTAAATAGCCCGTCTACAGCTCGCATTGGTATGCGCAGCGAAGAACCATCGCAGCTCTTCGGTGTTTACTTTACGAACTAAATCCCATTAACGTTGTCAAAGTCAACGTGCGAGTTCAGACGAGACGGCAGCGAGTTGCCCGTCTCGCGAGTGGTTGTTGAGCGCAGCGAATGATTTCAAATTGCTGGAGCAATAACAAATGATTGAAGAACTTACGTTCACGGTCAGAGAACGAGTTGCAAATGAGTTGGGTCGTCTTAAGTGATATCCAACACCATTGCTCATTTATCATCCTCCCCCTCGGTGTCTCTCAGGGCACATTCTCGAACCGTGCATACGTGACATAGCAGAACTTACGCAAATTACTGTGAATGTATGCACGGGATAATGGGTGTATCCATGGAGAACGACAAGCTGAAAGTTATGACTTGAAGACGTAGAGTCAGTCAGGCTTGTGATTGCCTCCATCAAAATGAAACGAATGTTCGACTTTAATAGGAATTCCCTGATTTGGGGTCCTTAAAGGCCATAAGCAACGGTCGTAGGAGAACTGATTGCGGAAGTCATTCGCGTTGTGGAGGCTTGACTTAGAGTCGGAAATGATTCATAATTCTGTTGGAAACCAAGCAAAAGCTTGATTGTCTCTGTCTTGTTTCCGATTTTAAGCCACTCATGAGCGTTAATACATCAATTTTTGATTTCAAATCTGGCCGAACCAGGTAATTTTACAACCAATTGAGTTTAGAAGTTACAGCTTGTCATTCTATTCCATATTTTCGACTAGAATACTGTCTTTGTTGAGACTATTGATCCATCAACCTTTGTGCCCTGAGGACGCCTTTTAAAAATCTGCGTTCTTCTGCTTGTGGTGCTAGAATCCGGGGTGGACCTGGGCCTCACCCAACATGCTTCTGAAGACAGCTAGCGAGAAATCGTGCTGGCTGGAGAGGCATGTTGGGTGAGGCCCAGGTCCACCAGGTCCACTCTCTAGCCAGCACGATCTCTCGCTAGCTGTCTTCAGTTTCACCATGCCGGTCGAGGACCCTCTCGCATTGTGTGCGCCACCTTGTGCGTGGACGTCCTCTGTTGCGTTGTCCCACAGGCTCGAAGACTCTTCGGACCGGAGCTAAGTTATCCATACGCTCTACATGACCTACTCATCTTAAGCGTTGGATCCGTAGACGCCTGGCTAGACTCATGTTTCTGTTCGTGGTTGAACCTTCTCCTCTAAATGCCATCAACGCAAACAGGGCCACAGATCGCGCGCAGTACTTTTCTCTCCAAAAGACCGAGAGACTCTTCCTCCGCTTGGGATATTGTCCATGCCTCTGCGCCGTAAAGCAGGACTGGGATGATCAAGGTCTTATATAAAGTCAGCTTGGTCTTCCGAGAGAGGGCTCTACTACTCAATTGCCTTTTGAGTCCAAAAAAACAGCTGTTGGCAAGAGTTATTCTGCGTTTGATCTCGGGACTGATGTTTTTTGTACTGCTTACCGCGGAGCCAAGGTAGACGAAGTCCTTAACTACCTCAAAGTTATAGCTGCCTATGGTGACGTTCTGGCCAAGTCGTCGATGTTGTGCGTCCTTTCTCGACGACAGCATATACTTGGTTTTTCCCTCGTTCACCGCCAGACCCATTTTAGCCGCTTCCGTTTCAATGCCAACAAACGCATCATTGACGGCTCGCTGTCTTCGCCCAATCACGTCAATGTCATCTGCGTAAGCTAGCAGTTGAACAGACTTTTGGAAGATCGTGCCTGTTGTGTTGGCTAGTTAGTTTTGCACGAGCTTCTTCTCAAGAATGATGTTAAAGAAGGCACATGACAGCGCGTCGCCTTGTCTAAAACTTTTTTTGACAAAGAAGGTCTCGGTGAGTTCGTTACCGACCTTGATGGAGCAGCGAGAATTCTCCTTCGTCATCCTGCTCAGTCTGGCGAGTTTGGCAGGAATGTCAAAACTAGACATGGTGCTGTATAGCTCGTCTCAAATCACGCTGTCACATGCGGCCTTGAAATCGATAAATAGGTGGTGTGTCTTCGATCTGCATTTCTTGGGCCTTCTCCAGGATCTGCCGCAGTGTGAAGATTTGATCGATGGTGGACTTCCCGGATCTAAAACCACACTGATAAGGACCTATCAGTTTGTTCACAAATGGTTTCAGGCGTTCACCCAAAACGGCAGAGAAGATCTTATAGGCGATGTTAAGGAGACTTATCCCTCGATATTTGGCGCAGTCAAAGGGGTCTCCTTTCTTGTGGATCGGGCAAACGATACTGAGATTTTCACTCATGCTTTCCTCCGACCATATCTTACAGACGACCTGGTGCATGCGCCCAACCAAATCATCTCCAGCTGCTTTGAACATTTCAGCGGGCAAACTATCTGTACCAGCAGCTACCAGTTAGACTTCCGTCTCGATATCGCTATCTAGACTTCTTCTAGATCGGGGGGACGGACGATGATGGAAGAGAATACCTTATTCTCTTCCATCATCGTCCGTTGTGTTGAGTGGAACATTCTCCCATCGTAGCAACACAAGCTTTAAAACGTCTTCAAAGGACTCTCTAAAACATGAAAAGTTCGAAAAGATGTATGATTTCTTTCCCATCATCAACCACTAGATGGCCCACCTGTACACTCGCGCAAGGATCTGATAGACCTTTCCACTTGTTTTCTGCCAGGGAAGAGATCATCTAGTGTTTTTTTTATTTTGACACTGACAGATGTTTCCCGCTCGAAATCTTGACAGAAAGTCAGTATCATACCTCCGCGGAACGAAATGAGTCGCTTTACGCTTGACTGTCTTCAGACCTCTTCAGACCAAAGGGAGATTTGGACGGGCAGTTTGGAGCTTAGAGGCTGCTAATCAATTTGTTCCTTGATACTTCAGTATTCGACGATAAGATGTCGCGGTGAAAGTAATAATTTGAGTCGCATACGCAAACTCCTAAACGAAGACAAGTAGAGATCTTTATCATATTTTTCGACAATTAATTTGGTAAAATGTACCAGGTAATGAGCTGTACCAGGATGTGGATGTAGTCCGGAAGGCAAAAATCCGTCGACTGCACGGGCTCGGTCACATCGAGCGCATGGACAACAACGCTCCAGCTAAGAGGGTCTTCGAATCCGAGCCTCCTGGTTCGAGAAGGAGAGGAAGACCGAACTTCCGGTACAAAGACCAAGTCATCGCGGACATAAGACAGCTTGGTCTTGATGACTGGAAGCAGCGTGCCCAGGAACGTCAACGATGGAAGGCAGCGATAGCTCAGGCTCAGACCCTACATGGGGCGTAGGCCTGCTAAGCAAGAAAGTTGGTAAATGGCAGCTATGGCGTTCGGGAATTTTTTTTTATAGCTCTACTGGAGCACTCAGACTCAAAACTGGTCCATTGTACTGTAAGGTAGCAACCTACTCCAGTGCCGCAAGTGACTTTACAGAAAAGAAAGAGACAACGTAACAGCTTATCAGCTGTACAAAAGAACAATGCGTTTTAAATGGTTTAATGCGTTTTAATGGATCAAATTTGATCCCAACGGCAAATGGTGACTGGACCAGATTTAATTTCACTGGTATTTGAACCTGGGACCCTCTAACTTGGGACAGGCACTTAACCAACTGCGCCATAAAGTCGTCGTGGCGTTCGGGTTAGTTGTATGCAATAATACCGAACCTGATCGTTGAGTCAAAAGTGGCAAGGCAAATTTTTCTGAACTGCATTTCATTATTTTAAAACGGATTGTTCTCTTGTACAGCTGATAAGCTGTTACGTTGTCTTTTCTTTTCGTTAAAGTCACTTGCTTAAATTATGGTACACCCTTTTTGCCCACCCACTTTTTTTCACACAATTCCCGATTCACTCTCAAACACCACTGTGAACATAAAAAATAAATGAGGGTATTGTACTAAAAATGTTCGTAGTTTACTTGTAATGTTGTCTAACGCTTGCATAAATGAATGGCGAATGGATTAATTTCATAAATAATTAATGAGCAGTACAAAGAGAATTTGCTTTTTAATTTCCCATGGCCCAATGGATAAATTTGAATAAATGGATTAATGCACATGGGGTGACTTGTTGCTAACGCAACCAGCCCGAGCTTTGCTTAAATGGCTTCACAGATTATCCCGGGGCTGAGCGCAATTAAATCGAAAAAATAAAACAATTCCAGCAGGCAGTGTGATATGTGCGTCCAATCGAAGCAGGAAATGAAAGTGAAATGAGAAAATTGAAACCGTCAGTAGTTATTAAGGATGTGTGATAAGCAGTTTGACAATATTGCCCTCTCCTTCGGGTGAGAATAAACGCAAGGAAACAAATTCCACACAGTTGATGACGCGTTGCTGAACGAAAACGAATTACTCGTCGAGAGTCCAGAATGTTTTCGAATTTTAATGGGTGCTTACGAATTTTATGTGTCATCGGTCTTTCCAAGTGAATTTGGAATTTTTTTGAGTAATTTCTACTCACCAGCTTTAAACTGGAGACCGATGGGTGTGACTTGAAGGAAAAAATTGGTAACCACCTCAAAATGTGACTTATTCGAACGCAGTACTGAAAAGTCAGACAATGTCAGGTGACAGATGTGAGCAAACTTGGAATTGGGGAAACTTGAAGTTGGGCGAGGAAGATAAGAAATTCGAAAAATACAAAAAACCTACGCACTAGTTGATAAAACGATCTTCTGTCTATGCTACTGAAATTATACTCGTAATTCTGGATCAAGACCAATTGTGCCATGCACTTAGGAAGTGGATCAATGCAAGGAGTTTGCCCTTTTAGTATTCCTAGAGATATTGAAAAGTCCCTTGTGGTTTTTATTCCCCAGCTACTTGTCGGCAGAGTTATGAACCTAAAACTTGGTGGAACTAGAATCCGCAGAAGTAAACCCCGCAAGGAGGTGTACTCTCTTCCCTTCTATGAAACTTCACGGTAAACAAACTGCTGTGAAACTTGGAAGAGGAAGGATGCAAAGTGGTTGTCTACACAGACGATGTTGCTTAAGGTAGTCCGGCGAGCATGTTCGTCGTTTAGGGCTACCTTTAGCAGTTTCAGAAAAATCAACGCTAAGAGACGTCATGCAGAATGTTTTTCTTAAATTAACTATATTGGCCAATGCATTCGGTCAAAAAAAAAAAGAGAGGAGGAAATGCAAAATTCCACGCTTCGACCTTCCTTAATGATGTGGCATAAAAATAAACAAGACAAAGCTAAGTTCTTGGGTGTCATCATAGATCGCAAATTAAGCTGGATGTAATAATGATGGCGGCGCTACAGTCCGAGGTGGACCTGGGCCTAGCTTCTCAGCAACCACTCGTGTTGTGCGTGCTATTGTTCTGTCAAGAGCGGAGGGGACCTACAGTTTAATGCCGACTCCGAACGGCGAGATTGACAAGCTCTTTCTAGACAGTTATACTCTTTGAGCATTGTCAGTGACTCGAAAGAGGTGGAGCCGTGAAAAAATGTTTGATGTTTTTTTCGAGATTCGAACCGACGACCTCGAGCGTAGGAGTCGACGCACCTACCCACTACGCCACGGCGCCCTGGATGGATGACCAACATTAAAAAGCGAATCAAGAAAGCCACTTTTGCTTGAACTTAACCTCCGGGCGTAGGAGACGACGCTCTTAGCTATTACGTTACGGTGCCTGTCGTCCATGTCCAAGTCTACGAAAATGGTAAATCTTTTAAAAAAAACTTAAGTGTCAATGTAAATGTCCTTGGTTTCCTCGTTTGCTACAGCAAGAAAGGTCGTCAAAAGCTTAGGCTAGTAAACAGGAAGCAGTTTCAAAAAAAAAAGAGGCGCCAGCTTTCGTCTTTATACAGTAAGGCTGGCAGGATAAGGGTTTTTTTTTAGAGCAAGAAGGACTCACCGAGACCTTCAATGTCAGACAAGGCGACGCGCTGCCATGTGACATCTTTAACATCGTTCTAGAGAAGGTCGTGTAAAACTCACTGGCCAACACAAAAGGCACGATCTTCCAAAAGTCTATTCAACTGCTAACTTACGCTGATGACATTGACGTGATTGGGCGAACACAGCGAGCCGTCAATGATGCGTTTGCTGGCATTGGAACGGAAGCGGCTAAAATGGGTCTGGCGGTAAACGAAGGCAAAACAAAGTATATGCTGTCATCGAGAAAGGATGTACAACATCAACGCATCGGACAGAACTTCACACTTGACAGCGAAAACTTTGCAGTAAATAGGGAAAAACATGAGTACCGAGATCAAACGTAGAAGAAAAAACTCTTGCCAACCGCTGTTTTTTTGGGCTCAAAAGGCAATTGATTAATAGAGCCCTCTTTCGGAAGATCATGTTGACTCTGTATAAGACCTTGATCACCCCAGACTTGCTTTGCGGCGCAGCGGCATGGACAATATCCCAAGCGCATGAAGAGTCTCTTGGTCTTTTCGAGAGAAAAGTACTGCGCGCGATCTTTGGCCCTGTTTGCGATGGCGTTTGGAGAAGAAGGTTCAACCACGAACTGCTGTACAGCGACATGAGTCTAGCCAGGCGTCTATGGATCCAACACCTAAGATGGCTAGGCCATGTGGAGCATACGAATAACTTAGCTCCGGCCCGAAGAGTCTTCGACTCTAAGCCTGTGGGACAATACAACAGAGGACGTCCACGTACAAGGTGGCGTACACAAGTCGAGGGGGACCTCGGCCGGCTTGGTGTGCGAAACTGGAGACAGCTGGTGAGAGATCGTTGTGACTGGAGAGGCATGTTGGGTGAGGCCCAGGTCGACCTCGGACTGTAGCGCCCTAAGAAGAAGAAGAAGACTCCAAAGAGAACTTTTTTAAAGTTGTCTTTTCTGCTATTGTAAACATTACGCCATGGCGCCCACTAGCGTTAACGTGAGGAACACACACTCTTTGAGAGTCTCAAATTCAGAGTTTTTTGTCTCTCTTTAAGAAATGAAGACAGCTGCTAAACTAGGAATGCCATTTCAAAGCATGTCGGACGGACTAAACCAACCAACGCCGTATTGTGAACTAAACTATTTTTCTCACTGGGTCTAGCTTCTCAGCAACCACTCGTGTTGTGCGTGCTACTGATCTCTCACGAGTGGAGGGGACCTACAGTTTAATGCCGACTCTGAACAGCGAGATTGAGAAGCTATTTCTAGACAGTTATACTCTTTGAGCATTGTCAGTGACTCGAAAGAGGTGGAGCCGTGAAAAAATGTTTGATGTTTTTTTCGGGAACCGAACCGACAACGAGCGTAGGAGTCGACGCACCTACCCACTACGCCATGGCACCCACTGTCCCCCTTTGGGGATTCTAAAAATGGTCGAATTTTGCTGTTTACCAGTAGGATGTCAAACCTTCATTTGGAGGAGTTATTTTGCATACACCTTTTTGAGCTTCAGAACAGGCTAGCTACAGTTGTTCGCCAAGCGGATATTCTTTCTCACCTATACCGTCAGTTAAGGAAATGGGGTGTCAAACATTGTCGTGGAAAATGGATGGCCTGCAATATTATTCCTTGCAACACCTCTGTGAAATCATACCCAGATGAGTATCACTTAGTTTGGTAGCTAGATAGAGGTGATGGTTTTCCAAAAGGTTAAACGAAACAGCACTGTATTGTGCCACTTTGAAACCACTAGAAGTGTGTTAAAAAATATCGAATATCCGAGAGAGAACTGGATGGACCTAACCAGTAGATTTTATAGAGAGAATCAGATCGCCCAACGGTGTATTGGAATACTCATTGAGGTCGCTGAAGTATTGTTTGCAGAGAACATTCTCCCTGATCCCGGTCAGAGTCAGAAAACTGCCCATCACTGTCACTTCATCGTTGTCACTGCAGTAATGTCATACCGGGTTGCGAGTGATGTCAATCTTGGGTACATGGTCTCCTATTAGACGCATGAACGTCATGACGCTGTAACCGCTCTTAAGGTTTTTTGTCTAAATGTTTATTTAATAGACTCTGTTTGGGTTTCGACGCAGTTTTGTTTATCCTTTGTCATCTGAGATTGGCTGTTATAAAAAATACTGTTGAATATAATGGTTCATTTCCAACGGAATAAGACTGGGTCCACTAATAAGTTCGAAAGTAATCGCTCTCCTCCGACCAATGTCCAGCAGATCCGCTCTTGTCCTCAAAGTTCAGACAAGGGGAACATTGGACCGGGAACAAAGGTGTTCCAGAGCTGACTACCATTGTTGTGAAAAACACTAACTCAGTCCATGTTCCACTCAAGGGTTCCTTGTACCTATGAGGGCGTGTTTAATTTTCAGTTATTGCGAATTGGTGCTATTTCCCTGAAAAGGTTGTATTTCGGATCTAAAAGCGATTTATTGTTATTTTAAGCTTCAAACTTAACAAATTAATTATAATTAATTTTACAATTATTATTTATCAATAATTTTATTGTCCCTATTAAGAATTCTTCTTTTTGTATAAAGAGATGTAGAGGCAGATGTACAGATATGTTAAGCAGAACTTCTACGGCTGCCCATGACTCCATTTATTCCTATGCAAACAAGGCTTTGTAGCTTCGTCAACATTGCTTATTCTTAGAAAACCAAGAAACATCAGTACAAAAATCCCTTACAGTCCAAAAATGTTTATGCCAAAAAGTTCTTAAACAAATTGATTCCCAGAAATGTTTTGACGGACCTATCCATCGGCCGAAGAAATAAATTGACAATAAACTGAATTGAAGCGGCATTTACGAGTATGTGGATATTAAAATGATGGGGATTAACGATTCGTTGTTGAAATTCCTTTTTCTCTTTTATTATTCAACCAATTAAGTGAATTTTCGATAGATGATGCCAGTGTTCGTTGCCTGGCAGAGTAAACACCCGACTTCTTTGTCTTTCGATAGACGTTTTCTCTCTGCAAAGACATTCTTTTCCGGTCTATTTCGTAACATTTATAACCCCAGACGACCGTAGACCGCATACCAGCGCTTTATTTCCAATTTGTCTCCAACAGAATTGAGCTGTTGCCCAGGCATGCTTGTACAGACTTTCTAAAACTCACTTAAACCTGCATATTTACTCATGTGTTATTTTTTTCTCTCCCAATTTTAGGTACGTTATCGCCTCAAAAAAAGGTCACTGCCGAGTGGTAACTATAAAAAATATTTATTTTCTAATTTTTTTTTTTATTTATTTACTTTACTTTTATTTCATTTCAACGCGTCCAACCAAACACGGCGCTGCCGGCGAATGAGCGTATCAATGTTAATTAAATTTCCTTAAAAGCCACTAAAATACAATCTCTCTCTAAATTACGCGTTAAAAAAATGAAAATATCAGCTAACGACGACGCTCCAGGCAAACACTAGTAATTATGGGAGCACAGTCACAGCGTCGTCGTCGTCGGCGCTCGAAT
Source organism: Myathropa florea (assembly GCA_930367185.1). Taxonomy (NCBI): domain Eukaryota; kingdom Metazoa; phylum Arthropoda; class Insecta; order Diptera; family Syrphidae; genus Myathropa; species Myathropa florea. Next base: position 113,931,949 of record OV884002.1, on the reverse strand, counting down.
TAACGCCAATCGAGCAGCTGAGCTGAAGCTTATGGAGGACGTCATTAAATGTGCGATACGCCGCATGGTTTGATCGCATAATAATTTGTTCAAAATATCTGCGTTCACGTATTACCTTCAATTAGTGAACCGGGTGAAGTGAATTGCTTCTAAAGGCTGCACTGCTCGCTTGGTCTATGAGTGGTTTATCTGGCTGGGCTCTGTTTTGGAATGTCGCCTGAGGAGGAATCATAAATTCAGCGATGAGTGGTAGGAAATCGGTTACCGAGAAACACTCCTTATCTGCTCAAGTTGCAATCTTTATTTGCCATACTTTCGTTTTCACAAAATCGAATATTTTAATTGGAATACAGTCTGGTGGGGGAAGTAAGGGTCCCTTAAGTAAATAATAATAAATAATGGCGGTGCTACAGTCTTAGGTGGACCTGGGTCTAACTTCTCAGCAACTACTCGTGTTGTTCGTGCTATTGTTCTCTCACAAGTGGGGAGGACCTACAGTTTTATGCCGACTTCGAACGGCGAGATTGAGAAGCTTTTTCTAGACAGTTATATTCTTTGAGCACTGTCAGCGAATCTAAAGAGGTGGAGCCGTGAAAAAAAAGGTCCATTAGGTGGCTTGAATAAACTGATTAAGCCGTATCTCTCCAACACATCGTCCGTGTCAGACATCGTTAAAGCAGTGGAAGTCCTCACCGACCTGGAAAACCGGGCATGCCTCTTCAAAAGACCGGTTTTGCAAGTTGGTGAGGAACTCCACTGCTTTATCGACGTCTGATGCGGACGAAGTTTGAGTACGAAAAAACGTTCATTCCGGTGGAACACCAAAATTGCGGAACTGAGACGCAACTCTAGATCAGAATAAAACCTCGCGAAGGAAGGAGTCATTGAATGGTCGACCTATAAAGAGAGCGTCAAACTCCTGAAGAAAGAACGATTGGCAAAGAAATTTTTGCATGGTTTCTGCGAATCCATTGAATCAACAACCGAAACATCACGGCTAATGACGATCCTAGCTGCAACACCGGCCCAAATATCTTCAATTAGAAGGCTTAATGGTAGTTGGACCGAATCATTCGAAGAAACGTTGGACATTTTTCTCAGTACCCACTTCCCGGACTGTGTGGATGCGTCGATAGAACACACTGACATCTACGAGACAGCCCAGGGGATGGCTACTGCCAATATCGACGACATGGTTGATGAGAGCAAGATAGCATGGGCGATCAGATTGTTTTCCTCACTAATTCCACCAGGCGTAGACAACATACACCCAATTATGCTAAAGTCAGAGGACACTATGTTCCTTGTCTAAGCAATATACGAGTATACAAGGGGTGCCTTAAGCTAGGCTCCTTTCCAAGGAGGTGGCGAGAGGTAAGAGTTATTTTCATTCCAAAAGCGTTGGATAGCGATGGACTTACTGTCGCCGCATTTACAGACGATGTAGTTATTCTAGTATCTGGGAAGTTCCTATTAACGCTAAGCGAACGCCTCAGGTTAGTCAACACCTGGACTCCTACTCCAGGCTTTAAGTCAACCCAGAAAAAATAGAACTGCTGCTCTTCACGAGAAAAAGAAGAACTCCGGAGTTCACATATTCGTAGCTCAAGCTCAAGCTCTCAAGGACAGCTAAGTATTTAGGTATTACACTGGATTTACAACTAACATGGAAGGAGAACATAGAGAAGGGAATTAAAAAAGGGAATTTTACACATGCAACCGAGCTTTCGGTAACACCTGCGGTCTTAAACCACGTGTGGTATATTGGCTATGCACAGCGGTAGTAAGACCCATCTTAACTTACGGATCAACAGTCTGGTGGCAAGGACTGGAGAAGAAATACCTTCTTTCAAGCTTGACGAAGGTCAAAAGATCGGCTTGTTTAGGAGTCATGGGTGCTCTAAGGACAAACTGACAGCGGCGCTCGAGGTTCCACTGGACTCTCTACCTTGCCGATAAGTTTCGTAAAGAAAGAAATGGAGGACGAAGCCGTAAGGAGGGCAAATGAACGATGGCTGAATCTTTACATCATTTCGTGCCGCCCTAGTGCCATTAATTTGATCCCAAGGGAAAATGGTGACTGGACCAGATTTGAAAAACCGGATAAAAGCGTACTAACTTTGCTTTCAGTGGGATTCGAACCTGGGACCGCTCTAACTTAGGGCAGGCTCTTAACCAACTGCGCCTCCTACTATCTCTCCAAAGATTAGTACATCCACAGCAAAACTATAACTAGTATGCTTATCGGTCGCTAAAGTGACGGCTTGTTGCTACTGTTGACTGAACCAATCCAAATAGGACCCTTTTTGATGGGCCATTGTTTGGCGTACGACGTCAAGAGTATGTAATACAAAATTCCGTATCAACCTCTATTTTCCGTGGTTGTGCGTAAATCGCTGGCAATGACTGGAAGGGCATAAAGAAGTAGACTACTGATGCAAGTATAATTCCCTGAATGATTTCGAAGGATTCAGTTTGACGGTAAGCATCAAAGAAAAATGTTTCACGCAGTCACCTTCAATGGAAACGCCCTCTTGTTGAAAAATCGGACGTGAAACTTCTTTTAAGCTGAAGGGAGAGCGCTGAGTGAAGCTGAGCTCTGGTTAATCATAATTTTTTTTAGAGTTTGGATGAGAGCTAGTCTTTCTTGCAGGACAAATTGTGTGGGCGCCGTGGCCGTGTGGGTTTGTACGTTGACCCATACGCACTAGTCTTTCAAGTCTAGGTTCAAATCTCAGATCAGACAAACAATTTTTTAAAACCTCTTTCGATTCACTGGTAATAAACTGTAGCTCATCTCCACTCGTGAGAGAACAATAGCACGCATAACACGAGTAGTTGTTGTAGCGCCACCATTATTATTATTTTGCAAGAAAAAGTCATACGGCTTGCCCCTTTCATTTCATTCCAGCAACACAAAATTTTTTTTTCAACCTTCACTCCCTTCCCTGTAGCACATACTGTCAATAAAATAGATTAAAACTATTTGAAAACATGAACATCAAGTGCTTGTTCGGTATACTTTTGATTTGCGATAAAGGGGTTTCCTCATGACTACGGTGTCACTGATAAGATTATAAATACATGCACTGAAGGAATGTCGACCCACAAATAGATTGGGGTAGTATTCGATGAAATAAGTGCTCTGAAAATATTCTCGAATTCTGATTGTTTGTGGAATGTTTTTGCGAATATTGTCATGCCAAGTGAATTCCTTAAGTAAGTTGCGTGATAATGTGGTTTGATGTCATATTTTATGTTCTTCACTTTAAAGGAATGCGTGAGATAAGATTGAGTGTCTGTTTAAAAGGGTTACGGAAGTGTGTACTTTTTAACTGGGTTACGAACTGTCAAGTGTGTTTACAAAAATTATTATAATGGCGGCGCTACAGTCCGAAGTGGACTTGGACCTAGCTTTTTAGCAACCACTCGTGTTGTGCGTGCTACTGTTCTCGAAAATCGGCCACGATACGAGCAGAGGTACGAAAAAGTTATTCTACAGCATGACATGGTCATGCGTTCACGGCCTCTCGTTGACTTACTTACTTACTTAAGGTGGGGCTACAGTCCGGGGTGGATCTGGGCCTCAACCAACAAGCGTCCATATCTTACATACGAGTATGAGTTGGTGCATGCTCCTTACCAAGTCATCGCCTGCTGCTTTGAAAAGCTCAGCCGCTAGGCCGTCAGGTCCAGCAGCTTTGTTGGACTTTAGTTTAGATGTAGCTATCTTGACTTCATCCAGGTCGGGGAACGGAATTGTTGATCTACATCGTCCCTTTCATTCGGGTTGAATGGTTCAATCTACCTGAGAGCGGAATTCGGTTCTTCATCGCCGTTATACAGTCTACAGTGGTTCTTCCATATCTTCAGCATCGACTGTGATTCTACTACGACGTTCTCTTGATCGTCCTTGCAGGCTTCCGTTCGGGCTTTATAACCCTGACTGGTTAACTTTACCCAATAAAAAAACAAAACTAAAACTTAAAAGTAAAACTTCATTACCTCATTCCTGCAGCATTTCTCATGCTCCTTCTTTTTCCTCCTGAGAAGCCGGTGTTCGTCTCTCCTTTTCTGCTCGTAGAGCTCGCGAGCAGCTCTTGTCCTTCTTTGCAGTGCCGCTTTGTAGGCCTTTTGCTTAGCTGCATTCGCCTGCCGACACTCGCCGTCAAACCAGGGGTTTCGTTGTGGTGTCCGAGTGAAACAGCACATCAAAGGCGGCATCTCTGATGGCTTTTTGACAATGTTGCCACTGGTCTTCAATACTTGGTGTTGGCAGCAAAGGACTTCTTCCGAGATTAAAGAAGACTCTATCGGAAATGGATTTGGCGATCTCTTGCGATCGTAGTTCCTCACAGTATTTTCTTGTCTTGGCGGTGTTCGGGATATCCGCAATCTTACCTTGGCTACAACAAGGTAGTGGTCCGAGTCGATGTTGGCTTCTCGAAACGTTCGAACATCCATAAAACTGGAGGAATGTCTTGCGTCGATTGCAATGTGATCCAACTGGTTGACGGTTGATTGATCCAGAGATCTCCATGTTCCTTTGTGAATATTGAGATGTGGGAATCGTGTACTGGCTACTACAACATTTCGCCCCGCAGCAAAGTCAATCAACCTAAATCCGTTATCGGAGGTGGTGTCGTGTAGGCTGTGCTTTCCAACCGACTGTCTCTTCCCAGCTTTGCATTAAAATCGCCTATGACAATTTTAATGTCATAGCTAGGGCACTGCTCGTATATCTTGTCCAAGAGCTCATAGAAACTGTCTTTGGTGTCTTCGTCTTTCTCCTCTGTGGGGGCATGTGCGCATATTAGGCTTATATTGGTGAATTAAGCCTTGTTGCGAATTGTCGTAAGGCGTTCGTTCACACATCTGAACGATAAGACTTCTTGCCTAAGTCTGCCTCTAACGACGGATCAACATCCAAACAAGCGCTGCTTTTGTTGCCTGTAGCAATCACCGTAGTATATATCACAGTTTTTCATCCTCTTTTTGCCCGGCCCATCCCATTGCACTTCTTGGATGGCGGTGATATCTGCTTTGTAGCAGTCTAGGGCTTCCGCTAATTGTTTGGCTGCACGTGGCCTATAAAGGGACCAGTATTTGTCGCAACTCTCACCTATGGTCATGAAATTTGGGTAATGACCGAAAGAATAAGAAAGCGAATACAAGCTGCTGAGATGAGATTTCTTCGTGCTGTTGTGAGAATAACTCGCCGGGATAGGGTGAGAACCATAGGAGTGCGCGAGGAACTCAACGTTGGGCAACTGCTTCTTCGTACGGAAAGGGCTTTACTTCGATGGTTTGATCACGTGACACAAATGTCCCGAATGAGGCGTGCCTCGAATGCAATACCAGCAGGTAGGCGACCGCTTGACAGACCCAGGACGAGTTGGCTGGGACCAAGTCCAAAAACTCGCCTGGTTGCGCTTGGGCCTTTGAATTGATGAGACTGTATAGTCACATAGCACTGCGACCACAATAGATCTAATGAGATCTGCCCTCTTTTGTTTCTCTAGGACTTCAGAGGTACCTTGAGAAATTTTATGATCTCTTTAGATGGAATGTCCTGGTAGTCTGCTCCTGTTAATGTGAATCTGCTGGTTATTTCACATCTGCTTGGTGTCAGATTTGGACACTCGACTAATAGGTGTTCCATGGTCTCCTTTGATTCTCCACAGTGTCTGCAGTTTTCTGTGCTGCTGTGCTCTATTTTGTGTCGGTGATAGTTACATAGGAAGTGGCCAGTAAGTGCACTACATAGTATTCTGAGGTCAGGTTTGGGAAGATTTAGAGCCTCTTTGGTTCTTCTGGGATCATCCCTCATGCATTTTTTGGAGTGCGCAAGTCCCTCCTGCTTGTTCCAGAGTTGGATACGGCATTTGTGTGTCCAGTTGTTTGTATGTTGTTATATGACGGCGTTTCCGAATCCATACAGAGGGAAAGGCCCAATATAAGGAGTTTCAGCTCCCTTCTTTGCTAGGATGTCGGCCTTTTCATTGCCCTCGTGGTTTTCATGTACTGGCACCCATATCAGTTTTATTCTGTTATTGACATTCCCAGACCGCCTTTGAGTTGAATGTGAAGCTGTTTAGGGCTTTGAGTACTGCCTGGCTATCTGAGGGTATCGATATTTTCGAATTTGTTGCATTTCTGTTGCCGATACAGTGTGCGGCTTCATTTATAGCAAAGAGTTCAGCTTGGAATATTGTGGACTCTTTGGGGAGAGGCATGGGTCCTACGATGCCAGTTCCTACTCCACTTTTTGACACACCTTTGGGCGTCATCAGTCATCCAGTGAGGGCTATTAGCCCATTCTTCTCTCTTAGGTATAATGATTTTGTATTGTTTGTTGAAGTCTAAGATTGGTGTCATAAGATCACTGACCTTAGTTAGTTCATTAACGTGATCAACCTTTCTTAGAATCTCTAGGTGTCCCGTTTGGTTACCTTCTTTGAAATTATAGATTCTTTGCAGGGCTACAGCTTGTCTCACTGCTTCAGCCTGAACAGCAACATGAAGCTGAAGTAGGCTTAATAACATTTCTAAACTTACCGTTGGAGTGGTTCTCATCGCACCTGTCGTGCAAATGCACGCTAGCCTCTATATTTTGTTTAGTTTGTTAATGGTCTGTCTCTGTTCACATTTCTTCCACCAGATAACAGCACCAAGAGTATGGTGCGTTTGACCGTTTGGTTGTATATCCATAAGCTCATTATTGGGTTTAGGCCCTAGATTTTTCCCACTAGTTGTTTTAGGGCCCAGAGCGCTTTAGTAGCTTGGGCATAGCTCCTGATGAGTTAGAGTCGATGGCGGAGGATCGAGTGGTCTCGAGATCTCTCGTGAGTGCGCTGCCCCCGCGACACCTTTAGTGGAACATTCGGGTCACTGAAAATGATGATGATGACGGAGTCTGCTCAGACGTCTATAAATGAAGCGCCTTAAATTACTAGATCATGCAAAGTGTAAAACATGATCGAAAATTCGAATCTAAATCAGTGGGAAAACGTAATAGAAGACGGTCACAATTAAGTCCTTGATTGGAGGGGGTTCTCAACCAACTCGTCGTGGTAATTTATAAATAATAGTCAGAAAATGTGTCAACCTTCTATATTTGTTGATTCAATCCAAATTTCATCCCAGACTAAGAAGAAGAATTGATACAAGAATTATGGATACATATTGTCAATAATAAACAATTCTGTGGCCAATGACAAAAGAATAACTACCTATCTGTCTGAATAATTGAAAATAATCTTATGACAAAACCGTAGAATCAAATAAACTTGGCCTTTGATGAACACTCGTTGACGGAACATTCTCTCCGATAACAGGATCGACGAAGCAGCTCTATTTAAAGTTGCAAAATAAGATAAAAGAAACATGATCCACTAGAGAGCGAGGATGCATCTGATTTAAATGATGACTCCTAGATGATTCATCAACAGATAACAAAGATAATTCCACTAAACTGCGTCACACACATCCTAAACAATCGCCATCGTTGTACCTCCAACATTTCCCCACAGAAATGGCAACGCAATGCGTCACTGAGAATTCAATTAATTAAAAGCAAAACCCACCCAGATATCCAAATATAACTTCGAAGTGTGCGTATAAATTATTCATAGAGTCACTCTCGGAAGAGTGATCGATATCTCCGGCGTCCGCTTGGAAACTAGTTTGCATTTGAAACTCGGAGCTATACCGCCGCTCAGTTTGTGATCAGCCACAAGGTGTCTAGACTAGAATGCTTCAGTTGATGATGGGTCGTTGGAGCTTCCGTTTCGACTACTCTTATGAGTGATTGGGACTCAATTCGATCATGTGATGTCTGAGAAAGAAGATCTGTGACGCAAATCGATGATGGAGTCTTTGAGACTATAACTACAGACAATGACAGAGTACTGTCATTCCACTGGTTTTATTGCTATGAATTTAAAATATGGTGAAAGATGATCTGAAGAATTGTCATTCTGAAGAAAATTATGCGTCTAGGACAATGAACGATTTTTTCAATGAAGTCCTTGAATATTTGCGGATCATAATTAATGCTTTCAAATCCTTTTTGAGTCGTTCTAGATCTCTAACAAGAGATACTGCCTTAACTAACTTCCTAAATTAAGATGAACAGGCGACCAGAGGCTTCAGAAACTGATCGTGGTTTTGTTGCTTGAGATTTAGAATTTTTTTTCGGAAACACAATACTGCGTTGGTCGACTGACATTTAACTTGCAACACAAGCAACACAGTGTCACAGTTCGAAATACGGCGTTGTGCTAGCGGTTTTATTGACAGTGACTCTGAGCCTGTGGGATAACGCAACAGAGGACGTCCACGTACAAGGGTGGCGCACAAAAGTCGAGGGGAACCTCGGCCGGCTTGGTATGCAAAACTGGAGACAGCTGGCGAGAGGTTGTGCTGGCTGAAGGGGAGTGTTGGGTAAGACCCAGGTCCGCCTCGGACTGTAGCGCCCTAAGAAGAAGAAGAAGACTCCAAAGAGGCGGAGGTGTGAACAATTTTTTTTTGAAAGTTGTTGTCTTTGCTGGAATTGGAACCATTACGCCATGGCATCCACTAGTGTTAACGTTAAGAAACGAGACCAATGCACTCTCTTTGACAGTTTTTTTGTGTTTTTAAGAAATGACGACAGCTGATAAATTAGGAATGCCATTTCCAAGCATGCCTGACGGACTAAACCAACCAACGCCGTATTGTGGACTACACTCTTTTTCTCATTCGAGAACTGGTAGTCATCCAAAAAGAGACTTGAAAAACTGATGAAAAAGTTTCTTCAGTCACTGCCAGCTAACACTTACGATCGTTTTGGTTTTCTTCACGATATAGTGGAAGTATAGGCAAGGGAGTCTTTTACAAAAGTGAAATAAGCGCAATATATAGGGTGGGTCAAATACAAGTTTCTTTTAAAAAATGAACAAAATTTAATTTTTTCCATGTTTTATGGCTTTATCAGTAAGAACAAACATTCCCATTAGAATCTGAAACACAACGTCGTTCAAGTGACTGCCTCGTCTGGTTTCGCAGTAGCACAATCTGTCACCCCAATTTTCCAACATCTTCTCGATGGTTTCGGGCTGTAGTTCACGGATTGCTTGGATGATATTGGCCTTAAGTGCTTGAATCGTTTCTGGATTGTTGGCATAACGCCGCCGGTACTTCACGATTCCCCACAAAAAAAAATCCAAAGGTGTCAAATCGAAGCTCAGAGGCGGCCAATTGACATCGCCGAGACGGCTGATAACACGATTTGCGAATTTGGTGCGCAAAACATCGATTGTGGCAAAGGCTGTGTGCCATCGCGCGCCGTCCTGCATGAACCAGAGGTGGTCCAACTCCATGTCTTCAATTTCAGTGAAAAAAAAGTCGGTTAACATAGCACTGTGACGCCTACGGTGGACTGAAACGTTGTTCCCAGGCTTATTTGCGAAGAAAAATGGTCCAATGATGCCACTCTCCCCAATCCGCACCAAACTGTCGCTCTTTGTGGATGCATTGGCTTCTCGACAATGACAATAACGTCCGGGTTATCCGAGCCAGATGCGGCGACTTTGTTTGTTAACGTAGCCGCCGAGATGAAAAAGCACCTCGCCTTCGTCAAAAAAGGTGATATTTCGCCCAAAATCGTTGTCCACTTCAAGCTGCAAGCTGCTTTAAGGCCCAAACTGCGAAGCGATAACGAAACGGATGTTCGCGCGGCTTCAATTGCTGAGTCAGTTGGACCTTGTAAGCGAAGAATTCGAGATCTTTGCGCAGAATGAACCTCAGGCTAGTGCGTGAAATGTTGAGCTGTTGAGATCGAGATCGATGGCGAGTTGATGTTCGTGAATTGAGTCTCACTCTCGGCCACAGCAGCCACATTCTCATCTGAGCGCACCGTACGACGACAGGGACCATGAGTGTTGTCCGCTAGGATACCAGTCTCGCGAACTTTTTGCACAAACTTGTGTACAGCAGTCGCGGTGGGTGCCTCATTTCGGCCAAAACTTCTTTTCAAAAAGCGCACTGCTTGTGCCACACAGCACTCTCTTTGGAAATAAGTTTTCAATATTTCCCAACGTTGTTCAAGCGCATAGCGACTCATTCCGTTTCTCGGAGGTATGATACTGACTTTCTTTCAAGACTTCGAGCGGAAAGCAGCTGTCAGTCTCAGAATAACCTATGATTTAAAAAAGACCACTAGATGGCCCACCCTGTACCCCCACACACAAATAGAAAGGAAATTAATAATAGTAACAATGGCGGCGCTTCTCAGCAACTTGTGTTGTGCGTGCTATTGTTCTCTCATGAATGGAGGGGATCTACAGTTTAATGCCGACTCCGAACGGCGAGATTGGGAAGCTTTTTCTAGACAGTTATACTCTTTGCGCATTGTCAGTGACTCGAAAAAGGTGGAGCCGTGAAAAAAATTATTGGTGTTTTTTCGGGAATCGAACCGAGAACATCGAGCGTAGGACTCGACGCACCTACTCACTATGCCACGGCACCCACGAAAGGTGATGCATAATAATTGGACGCTGTCATCTCGGCACACATCTACGAGGAATGAGAGCTCTCTACAATGACTTCTGTAATGCTGTAATGACGAGGAATAGGAAGAGACAATTATACCACCTGCCCAGCCCTTGCAAGAATGAGGAAAAGAACGCTAGGCAGAAACTCGTTCAGCAACCTAGAAGAACTGTCTGACGTAAAAATTCAGGACATAATCAGGTTCCTAAAGGGAACAAAATGGGTGTAACATAGAATGAACAGTGGACCCACCATACAGGGGAACACTTGGAAACCAGAAGGTACCCTGGTTTTTTTTTGCTCATGCGGTTATCGAGGAGAACGCTGTAATAAAACACCGGACACTGACAACACAAAGTATACAATACGGATGTAAGTGAGCCAAGGTCTTAACAGACTGTGGCAGTCACCCCAATCTAACTTAACCTAGGCCGAAAATTATTGTCCACAATTTAGAGCGTTCATGATTTGTCCACATTTTAGAGATGTCAATGTAAAGAAAAAATGTGTTCACGTTATCCGGTGTTCGCGCTGACGCGAGTCTACTATTTAATCTGTGCTTTTATGCAAAAATGCTTCCTGCACGAATGCTTGGGTCAACCATTTCATTTAATGTGAGCGAATTTATCTTGAACTTAAAGACTTATAAAAGTAATTGAAGGCTTAATAAAGTTGTTTAGACTTAAGAATTTGAGCAAATATCTAAAATGTGTTCCTGCTCTTTATACATAATGTACGTAAGTATTTCCTATCTACATATTTCTGCAACTGCCAGTAAGAAGAATGAACGTTCAAGCATTTCACTCCAGCATCATCCTTTGCCGAATTCACCGCCTGACTGCTCGCATTTCAAGAGAAGACCTTAAGTTTATTTTCCCCAACAGCTTCAGGCAGCGTATAATGAGTTGCCCTTGCTTTGCCCGAGTTTCAAGGGGACACAAAAGTTTGCGTCAGTTCAAGACGAATTGTTTCCTGTTTCCTGATTTCATTTCGAAATATTCATAAGGTCTCTCTGGAGGATTTCTGTTTCTCTTAAACTTGCCAAAAATTCAACTCGTCACCCAACGAGAAGGTGTGTGTGTGTCTGTGTATGGTGCAATCGTTCTTATTCAATTTATTTATTCCCTCTGTTGCACAGGAGAGGTAAGTAATTATTGCCATCCATAGCACCCTATGCATGAAAAGTCGGCGTCACTACCCTTAATCACTCGCGATGCTTAGATCGTAATAAATTTATAATTGTGTGCGTGTGTCACATCCCTCCTCGCATGAGTTTCCTTATCTCGTCACACACACCAACATCGACCACCGGAGATGACATTGTGAAACGTGTTTCGTTGCGCTTCCATTCATACATGCATGCATGCCTGTGGGATGGTGTGTGTATCCCTCAAACACACGCACACAGAGGAAGTTTCATATCGGTAAGGATATGAAACATCTGTGCAGGTGCGGGCACACGACTACTTGTGGTGATTTCCCTTTCTGGTATATTTCCTCAGAAATAAATTGTGAACTGCAAGGAAAACAAACGGCTTTGCGCTGTTTGTTGATCCTTTTGAGGAGGGTTGTCATCGTCTTTATGTTTTTTTTCTGTTTATTTGTTGCATTCGTTTTGGGGGCTGTTTTTTTTGTCTCATTCATTCCTTTGCCGTTGCGCTTGCCTGAAACACGGTGTTAATTTGGAAATAAATTTTGTTTCTTGATGATAAAAGGGCATGTGCGGCGTTAGTTTTGAACTCGTAGGGGATGAATTCAGGCTGGAACAGTAAAGTGATAACCATAAATCCGTTTAAACCGCATTAGTGACACTATGCTGAATGGGTTTTGGATCAGAATCATGAATTCATGAAGTAGCTTTTGAGCTGAAACATTTTCCCCGACTCTGGCTTACGGTTTTATTTCCATTTCATTGGTCTGAAACCCATGTTTTGAAAAGAATTGCACGGGTATTCTGGGCTAACAGCATGCACTTTTGAACACTTGGTTAATTCAACTCCACGATAGTTGACGTTACCTTCTGATCAAAAGTATCCGGATTCGGAATTCCCCATTCATGCCAACGGTTTTTGATATACAGTGCGACCTCAATAAAAGCAACTAATAGAAATTTGGGCAGTTGCTTTTATTGAGTTTGTTGCAATAATCGAGTCAAAAAATTGTAGGCGCCAAAATTGAAGCAAAAAGTTAAACACCTCAAAAAAGCGTGTCTTGTACTGGTAAACAGACCAAAACTGATCATTTAAATCATATGAAAAACAAAATTCAAATTTTAATTGTTTTTAAAAAATTGAGAAATTTTCGATTGTGTCTTTTTGGAGGCAGAATACTTTTCCAAGGCTGACTCTCGTAAAGTTTTCAGAGATAAACTATTACTCAGTGAAGCATAATTTCAGACCATTGAAGGCAAACGTTTAGTGCTTGCATTGCAGCCTCCGTTTCAACTTTTGACTGTGGGGATTCTTCAACGGCATTTTCGTCATCACTTTCGATTTCTTCTGTTCCCGGATTGCTGTAAGTCGGTTCCAGATCGGTTTTATTTTCGGCAATCCAATTGTTTATGTCCTCGAAACAGTCAATAGGGGATAGCTCTTGAAACAAATCAATAGTCGATGATATTATTTCAAGGTTCTTTAGGATTTGGTCCCTTATGCCAATCAAAGGTAGCACATCATCTTTGTCGTAATCATTACTTGGGTTCATCAAAGGCACTTTTGTGTTGCCGTAGACTGTACCTTGTCCCATGCATTAGACAAGAGACATACGGCGTGGCTCAAATTAAATGCTTTTATAAGAACTAAGAGTTGATGACACAATAGTTGCCTTTATCGAGTCACATTTTTTTGAGGAGTTGCAATTACTGAGTCAACAATGGTAATATTTAGATGAATAAACTAAACTAAACTAAACTAAATAAAACAAAAAGTTTTCAGAGAATTATCTTAATATTTTCTATTATGATAGAAGGATCTATGACAATTATGTGTGAAACAAAATATCGGCCAAATGCTCGCCACGGCTTCGGTGGCACACGTCTATCCGATGGTTCATATTTTCAATGACTCTGAGACACAATTGAGGTTAAATGTCGTTAATGTGCTGAATTATCTCATCCTTTAGCTCTTGAATTGTTCTTGGCTTATTGACGTATACTTTTTTTTTTACATATTCCCAAAGAAAGAAGTCCAACGGTGTTAAATCATATGATCGTGTCGGCCAATTAACATCGCCACGACGTGAGATAACACGGCCATTAAATTTCTCGCGCAAAAGAGCCATTGTTTCGTTGGCTATTGGAAGCACATGTCGTCCAGGTTCATATTCTCAATTTCTGGCCACAAGAAGTTCGTTATCATCTCGCGATAGCGAACACCATTCACGGTAACTCCTTGGCCGACCTCATTTTCGAAGAAGTATGGCCCGATGACGACGCCAGCCCATAAACCGCACCAAACAGTCACTCTTTGTGGATACATTGTCTTTTCCACAAACACTCGTAGACTTGCATTTGCCCAAATGCGGCATTCTACAGATTGTGGACACATTTGGTCGATTATGCTAACCAAAAACATCACGAAGTGCACGAAATGCATTTTGATTTAAACGACCATTTTCGAAAAATGCTTAAACAATCCTAACGCGCTGCTCAATTGTGTACCTCTCCATGGTTGAATTTGTCAAACACTGAAACAAAGAAATGTCAAATTAAGTTGGGCAAAAAAAACTTGACGTTAAGGTGTGACTCACAATTAACATAGTGCATTATGGTTGGATCACCCATTATCTTTTCGAGCGCCGTCTATCGGAAGTTTGTGATAGCTTTGAAAGCAATAGTATTGGGTGTGTTGTAAGAATTTCGCGATATAGAATTTAGTTGAGCAAAGTTTTTACCCACTGGGAAACCATGACAATGTTGAGAGTACACGCGTACATCTGCTACAGTGTTGAAAGCGTACTGTGACTAGTCGCGTTCAGGTCGTCCAGTACCATTGTTGAAAACATCGGAAAAGTTTAGTATCCTGTCCTCGCAGATCGTCGTGTGAGCATCGGGAAGATAGCAGTCAATCTTGGTTGCCTCGTTATATTCGGTGCTGAGTCTTATGCACAATGTTTTGGGCCTGAGACGAGCTGAAGCGCAGCCTGATTAAACGTTTGGATTGCCTAAGACCATTCCCAGTGGTCCAGTCGTCTAGGCGACGTTTGTTTTCTCATTCGTTAATCAGCGTTTTAGCTGCTGTCCAATTGGCGTTGCAGTACGGTTCAGGACCTATAAACGCAGATTTTGAGCCAGCCCTAGCGAGCTCATTTCAGATTCTTTGCAATCCCCTTGTGCCCAGAGACACTGACAGCTGTTTCCCGCTCGAAATCTTGACAGGAAGTCAGTATCATACCTCCGAAGAACGAAATGAGTCGCCTTACGGTTGAACAACGTTGGGAAATATTAAAAACTTATTTCCAAAGTGAGTGCTGTGTAGCCCAAACAGAGAGTTTTTGCAAAGAAATTTTGACCGAAATGAAGCACCCACCGCGACTGCTGTACGCCTATTTGTGCAAAAAGTTTGTGAGACTGGTGGGCTAGTAGACAACACTTATGGTCCCCGTCGTCGTACGGTGTGCACAGATGAGAATGTGGCTGCTGTGTCCGAGAGTGTGAGACTCAATTCACGAACATCAACTCGCTATCGATCTCAACAGCTCAACATTTCACGCACTAGCCTGAGGAGAATGGCTAGGTCATGTAGAGCGAATGGAAACCAATGCTCCGGCCCGGAAAGTCTTCGAATCCACCCCCGAGGGATAGCGCAGTAGAAGAAGACCGCGACGCAGGTGGCGCACACAAGTGGAAATGGACCTCAACCAACTGTGCGTGCGAAACTGGGGGCAGCTAGCTAAAGATCGAGCTGGCTGGAGACGCTTGTTGGTTGAGGCCCAGGTCCACCCCGGACTGTAGCGCCACATTAAATAAAAACCTGATGAGAATTTTGCACAAAGATCTCGGATTATTCGCTTACAAGGTCCAATTGACTCAGCGATTGAAGGCGCGCGACCATCCATTTCGTTATCGCTTCGCAGTTTGGGCCTTAGCAATTTGAACTGGACAACGTTTTCGGGCGAAAAATCATCTTTTCTGACGAGGCGCATTTTCATCTCGGCGGCTACGTCAATAAACAAAATTGCCACATCTTGGGCTGGGAAAACCCGCACGTTATTGTCGAGAAGCTAATGCGACCGCAGAGAGTGACAGTTTGGTGCGGATTGTGAAGTGGTGGCATCATTGTACCATTTTTCTTCGAAAATGAGACTGGGAACAAAGTCTCGGTCAACGGTGGACGTTACACAGCCATGTTAACCGACTTTTTTCTTTTTATTGAAATGGAAGACATGAATTTGGACGACCTCTAGTTAATGCAGGATGGCGCGCCATGCCGCGCAGCTCATGCCATAATCGATCTTTTGCGCAAATTCCCAAATCGTGTTATCAGTAGAGTCCGACCGAACATTCGGCTTCGGCCACCTTCGGCTAAAAATATCACCTTCGGCAAAACATTCGGCTTCGGCCAACCGAGACCGAAGCCGAATGTTGAGTTTTCTGTTTTCTGTAAAAATGGAATCAGTCGTCTTGTCTGCGTCAATTGGCAGCCTCAGAACTGCGATTTGACATCTTTGAATTTTTTTTTGTGGGGTACAGTGAAGGACCGATGTTTTGCCAACAATCCGGAAACGATTCAAGCACTTAAGGCTAAAATCATCCAAGTAATCCGTGAGCTACAGCCCGAAACCATCAACAAGGTCTTGGAAAATTGGGTGACAGGATGCGAAGCCGGTCGAGGCAGCCACTTCAACGACGTTGTATTTCATAACTAATGGGAATGTTTGTTCTTACAAATTAAACCATAATACATGGAAAAAATTTAATTTTGTTCATTTTGTTGCATTTTTAAAAAGAAACTTGTATTTGGCCCACCCTTTACATTCACTTCTGTCTTCACTTGTGTCTTCTAAGCTTTAGGATCTAAGATTATTAACTTCTGAGATACGACAACTAAGTCGCTACTCCTGTCTTAACAGACAGAACCACTGGAATCTGGCAGACTTAAGCCTTAAATAATGATCTAACAAGAAAGTCCACGATTTTCACTATTCCGTACATAAAATGAAGAAATAAACAGTCCGCGTTATACTGGCTTAAATTCACATCTGCCCCCTCAATTGATCATTTGTTTGGGTGTGCGTTAGAAGCCTACGTTTCTTGAATGGAATTTGATGTCATTCAGTCCCGAAATTACCTTCTTCGAGTTGAATTGGACGTAGTTTAATTGTTCAAAAGAGAGACTAAAGGCAACTTCGTGTCCTCAATTCAATTCAGCTCACATAATTTTTGGCAAATTTTACATCAAGGTTAAACAGAAATGATATTCCAAAGGTCACGCAACCATCTGCAAGCGACAAGTTTACTTGCTCCACGTGCGTAGAATGGTCTAACATGTCACCATTCGTTTGACATCCAACCCACTTCGGATGGAAACAAAAACGTATCCCCCAGCAGATTGTGTGAGACGAGCGAGTATTCGTTAAGCCCTTCAGCGACTGTCAAATAGGTATTGTCCAAACCGTTTAGCGCCGTTCAAATCACGGCGTTCGTCGCCTGTGTGTGGTCAATGAACGACCTCTTTCCTGTTGTCACAAAAATCCAGTTTTTCAAGGGCACTTATTCAGGGAATTCGTGTGCGCCGCGCTGTAGGAGGCAACAAACGAACAGTACACAAGAAGAAGGGTTCATTCGACTGAATTGTGTATTTCATTAGGCGAAGAAGGCGGCGATACGACCACAAGTGACGCTGCATTCATATGGGATTACTGTTGCCAAGCATTAGCAGTTGACACACGAGTGACAAGACTGTCACTGGATGAAGACAAGTTCCTGCTAAGAGCACAGATACATCCGCGACGCGCAACAATGCATAGATGAATATTCTGTTTATGTGACTTGAGTAATGATGATTGTGTTGATATACATTTTATTGTCGATGCTTGGCGCTCGAAAGGTGGGGACTGCAGACTGCACAGAAGACCGAAAGAGAGGAAAGTACAATAAAAACAAAAAACAAAAAAGAAAACGAGATATTCTACGGAATGACGCAAATGTATGCTGAAGTGGTGCGCATCGGTAACTCTAATGATGTGCTTTGAGAAAGCGCTCTGTGGAACGTAAATCTTGAATGAGAAATCGTTACAGAAATGTCTGACATTTGAACGAATCAGGGAGACGTTTTTGTGAATTTTTTGGTTTCACAAAACAAACATACAGTGGACGCTCGAAAAGATGAACAGATTCAAAACAGACCCCGTTAATCTTTCCAAGCATCGAAATTTAGTTAAAGAATATCTTGTAGCCTCTCATAAAAACATCCAAAAATAAAAAAAAAAACAATTCATTTTATGTTTAAAAACAAGCAACCTATCAAAAAATACAAAAAATTGCTCATAAGAGGCAAAAAAAGCTGAATTTTTTAGACGTTTTTCTTTAAAAAACCGCTCTACAGTAGACTGTCGCCCGGAAGAAATATGGGGAACTGTTGATGTTAAAGAACCGTTCATGTTTTCAAGGTTCTACTGTATTTTGTTGATACTTCGCTTGAATAATTTTTATGAAACAATTGTTGCTCGACAAACTCTACTTTCTCTATGCCTTACTTAGCCAGACTTACAAGCCATTGTTAAACTACTCTACGGTATTGGGTCTGTTAATTGGTGATGATGGTTATCACGGCTGTTTGTAGTTTTTGGGTTGATAAGACGGCGCTGTCGTCGACTATAGTATTTTGTATTTCCTTATGGGTGTGTCTGCAAAATAGATGTAGAATAGGCCTAATTCCTCTACCTTGGGGAACACCAGATTAATTTTGCAAAAAGTCTTGTACTTTCTTTAGGCTTATCTGTTTTATGTAGGAATTAAGAATCCAATAAGGACTTGAACATTTATTTTTATATAAAACGCAAACCGTTTGAGATATTTCCAAAATTTGGTTTTTGGTTTGAAGTACAATCAAAACATTTATGTATGGAATTTTACGTCGTGCATATGTCCAGCACACGCACATTTGCAGCGGTCGATTAATTGAACCCAATTTGCAATGACTTGGCCACACATTTCGACGGAAACGACGACTATCTCTTGTTCAGTATTGGCTCTGAGCTCCTTTCAAGACGCCAACTTGTTGCCATAGACCAATGATTTAACGTAGCCACTTATTTTTTGACTTTGCTGAGTTCGGGGTGAACCTGGGGCTCAACTAACAAGTCTCTCCAGCTAGCACGGTCCTGAAAGTACCTGAAGCCGTCGCTTAGTGTCAGCAATTTTTTGAAAAGTAGAAGACCCCTGCTTTTGTGCTTGCGTTCGTTTTTGAGCCGTTTGCGTATAAAACAAGTTCTCCCGATAATACAACCACTCGCTTCCGTCAAGAATTTCAATAGCGAACTTCCTCGCTGGAGCCAAACTTGGTGACATATACTCCGCCTTACAATTGCATATAACTGACCACTGTACCCATAGGGATTGTCGTTCCAAAGAATTCTCTTTGCTTGAAGGCCTCTCCGCGCTTGCCACCAGACTACCATAGGTCGTGATGGGTCTTATCATCGTTGTGCATAGTCGGTACACCTCAAAAGGCAGGGGCCCAAGTATTTTTATTCATGTTTGCAGGTGTAAAGCGCTACTGATGCTTCATAACTGATCCTCCACGTTTTCCTTCCAATTTAGTTTGGAATTGAGTGTGATGCTTGTGTATTTGATTGTACTTGAGAGGTTGAATTGAGGCATACTGATATTTGGGAGTACGAAGTTTGAAATGATTTCCTGGTGAAAAGCAAGCCCCTATATATGTTGTACAGCGACATGAGTCTAGTCAGGCCTTAGGATCTAACGACTAAGAATGTTAGGCTTTGTAGAGCTCATGGACAGCTTAGTTTTCGGTTCTGAACCAGTGGGATATCGCAATAGAGGACGTCCACGTCTAAAGTGGCGCACTCAAGTGGAGAGGGACTTCAATTAACTGGGCATGCGTAATTGGCGTCAGCTAGGAAATGATCGTGCTAGCTGGCGAGGTTTATTGGTTGAGGTCAAGGTCCAGCCCGGACTGTAGCGCCACAAGAAGAAGAAGAATTCTTAAGCTTCGAATTGGTGTCAAGTAATAGACTACGATGTCAAAGAATGGTCCTTGTGTCACTTCAGGTAAGAAATCCAAGCCGAAAGACGATGGGGGACTGGTCTTGGTCTGAGTCGGCTAATTCTTTGGATTTTAACAGTGAAATCCATTTGTGAGCCTTTGTAAGAAGTGGGAGCCTCTTCGTTGAGGTTTTAAGACAACTATCTCGCCTCTAAGCTGCGTCATCATCTATGTGGCAACATTTTAAAAATAGAGGGTGTTTTTGCTTGCCTTCGGTGATTCATAACAAAGCCGAATGTGTCGCCTATTTCCTACTCTATTTTCTTAGTAAATTTGGAACTGAATTTGGATCACCATAGGAGGATGAGGATAGATTGTGAAAAATCCTCATAATCTACAGGGTGGGCAAGATAAGAACTGCCAATTTCAGGCAGCAGGTCCATAGTTTGTCTAGCAGTGTGCGAAGTCGCTCTATGGTGTTGAAAACACAAATAGGATGCTGCTCCGCCATTGACAAGAGAAAGTAGTCGATCATAGCTCTATAAGAAGCCCCGGAAATCGTTTCTCGCGTTTCGTCTACATTTTGAAAGAGATACGGCCCACTTTTCCTTTTCGGCCATAACACGGCCCCAAACAGTGCATTTTATTGGGCGTAACTGAGATGCAGGCAACACCTTGGATTTTGACAGTCTAGAATAGGAAAACAGGTCACAAATCTATTACATATATTGAAAAATAAAAAAAAGTTATCCGTGTTGGTTGGTCTTATTTGGACCAACCTGTATCAGATGACAAATAAAAAATAAATTGATGTTCCTTTACTGTAAAGGCATTACCATTCAAGTTGAGTGATTTCTAATACTCACCTCGATATCCCCTCGCCATCAAATAAAGATATTTCCCAAAGCCAGTTCACATACCTAAGGTCAGTATTCAAGGTCATCGCATTTGTCCTTGCAGGCAATTTACTTTAAAATCCGTTGGCGGTTTTCTTCAAACTCCCTTCTGACCATAATCACGTGTCAAAGTTAAAGTCCATTAATATCCATAAGCAATCAAATCCATTTCACAAGTGACTACTTGAGGTGAAGTTTCCACTTGGGAAGACCGCGAGAAATCGTTTAATCAAATGCCAGTTATTGTGGATGTAAACATGAGGTGACTTTGACAAGCAGTAGACATCCGCCCCAGTGGCCTAATGGATAAGGCATCGGCCTCCTAAGCCGGGGATTGTGGGTTCGAGTCCCATCTGGGGTAAAGTGAAATTTCTTTTCAAGTCTTCTTTTTTTTTTTTTCTTAACTGTCATAAGATGATAACTCCAATTGTCTATAATTACAATGCAATTTGCTTAATCTTATTTATTTTCGCACTGTCATCTTTGTTTGGTTTGGACTGGTTTCCCCCTCCTCCTCTCTGTTTTGTCATTCAGTGCGTCGAACGTGGTTGGTTATGTTAATTTCATGCGACGGGTGCTGTGAAAAGGGGGTGATTAAATTCGAAAAACGGTAGAACATTCTGTAGTGTGTTCTCATGGGAGAACTTCGGCAGTAGGGGCAGCATGAGCCTCTTTAGCTCAGTGGCAGAGCACTGGTCTTGTAAACCAGGGGTCGTGAGTTCAATCCTCACAGGAGGCAACGAACATACTTTTTTTTTTTGACAAACCTTTTTTTTTTCTATTTGTGCTTATCATACGTACACACATACATCTATGAAATTACACTTAATGTGTTATCAACCAATGATAAGCCCCACTGTTTACTACGTGGTGACGTTTCTCTGCTACACAATAAGTCTGCATGATTTGTGTTCAAGTTTCAAAGTAAATTTGACTTTTCAACGATCTCCTTCTACACACTTCCTCTCTAAACAGGATTTTATTTCATTTTGAGGTCTTTCAAGCGATTTTTGCTAATTTACTCCTCATCCCTATCTCGGTGGCTTGTTAGCTTTGACATAGGACAATACGTAACCCCAGAGAAAATAATCGAGTGGTGCCAAATCGCATGATCACGATGGCCAATTGCTTGACCTTGACCCAGTCGCCAAATTTCTCCTTTACAACCTCGAGCGTTGCGTCGTTTGTATGACAAGACGGTAGCGCCTATGTAGGAGTCTAGTGCCATAATGCAGCTCGACTCTCTGACATTATTGCTATGTCTCAGTTGGTATGTACTTCCTGTCAATA
The DNA here is from genome assembly GCA_930367185.1 of Myathropa florea. Taxonomy (NCBI): domain Eukaryota; kingdom Metazoa; phylum Arthropoda; class Insecta; order Diptera; family Syrphidae; genus Myathropa; species Myathropa florea. Next base: position 113,910,063 of record OV884002.1, on the reverse strand, counting down.
TTGATTTGAACGCAACTATCTATTGCATAGATTTCTGTTTGAAAAATGCTGGTGCATTTGCCCTTCGGTTCGAAGTACTTTGTCCTGGGTTCAAATGCCGCTACTCTAGTTCCTTCATCAGTTCTTGATCCCTCTGTATACCATCTTCTGTAATGCTGCTCAGTCTGTGGACTATTGCTCCAGTCCTTTTTCGTGCTGAGCTTACTGGTAAATTTCTTTTTTCTTTTTCTAATCAGATAATCCTTCGGAATGGCTTTTTGACTAGTGCATCGAATTCCCTCGATGTAATGCACTTGTCTATCCCTTTTTTTGCCATTTTCTGATTGGTTTGCTTGCACATTCTGCAACCACTAGCTGCAAGGAAGTCAGATCCAGTAGCACCTCCATGGCCGCAACTGGGAAAGTTTTCATGGTCCCTGTAATACAGAGGCATGTCAAACCTTGTGTGTCTCCATCGTGTTGGTCGGATTGGTTCCCCTAGTCCATGCTTTTACACCGTAGGTAATTGCAGGTCTAACAATAGCTATATACAGGGTGGGTCGTATTGGTTGAACCCCAGGTCCACTCAGGACAGTAGCGCCATACAAAGAAGAGGGATGGTTTCCTGAATGGCAGAGCAGCAATTTTTTGTTTAGTCTTAGTATTCACAATCTTAGTAGTCAGAATTGAAGTTTTTTTTCTTCTAAGTGTTCGCGCATTCAGTATATTTAAGAAATGTTTTGTACAGGATGGGCCATCTAGTGGTTTTTTTTAAATCATGGGTTATTTTGACACTGATAGCTGTTTTCCGCTCGAAATGTTGACAGAAAGTCAGTATCATCCCTCCGCAGAACGAAATGAGTCACCTTACGAACAACGTTGGGAAATATTGAAAACTTATTTCCAAAGTGAGCGCTGTGTAGCCCAAACAGTGCGGTTTTTGAAAATACGTTTTGACCGCGACTGCTGTACGCAAGTTTGTGCAAAAAGTTCATATTGGACAACACTCCTGGTCTCCGTCGTCGTACGATGCGCACAGATGAGAATGTGGCTGCTGTGTCCGAGAGTGTGAGACTCAATTCACGAACATCAACTCGCTATCGATCTCAACAGCTCAACATTTCACGCACTAGCCTGAGGAGAATGGCTAGGTCATGTAGAGCGAATGGAAACCAATGCTCCGGCCCGGAAAGTCTTCGAATCCACCCCCGAGGGATAGCGCAGTAGAAGAAGACCGCGACGCAGGTGGCGCACACAAGTGGAAATGGACCTCAACCAACTGTGCGTGCGAAACTGGGGGCAGCTAGCTAAAGATCGAGCTGGCTGGAGACGCTTGTTGGTTGAGGCCCAGGTCCACCCCGGACTGTAGCGCCACATTAAATAAAAGCCTGATGAGAATTTTGCACAAAGATCTCGGATTATTCGCTTACAAGGTCCAATTGACTCAGCGATTGTAGGCGCGCGACCATCCGCCTCGTTATCGCTTCGCAGTTTGAGCCTAAGAGCAGCTTGAATTGGACAACGATTTGGGTGAAATATCATCTTTTTTGACGAAGGCGAGGTGCGTTTTCATCTCGGCGGCTATGTCAACAAACAAAGGTGCCGCATCTGGGGTCGGAAAACCCATACGTTATTGTCGTTGTCGAGAAGCTAATGCATCCACAGAGAGTGACAGTTTGGTGCGGATTGTGGAGTGGTGGCATCATTGGAACATTTTTCTTCGAAAATGAGGCAGGTAGCAATGTTCCGGTCAACGGTGAGCGTTACAGAGCCATGTAAGCCGACTTTTTTTTTTACTGAAATTGAAGACATGGATCTGGACGACCTCTGGTTCATGCAGGATGGCGAGCCATCTCACACAGCCGATGCCACAATCAATGTTTTGTGCACCAAATTCGCAAATCGTGCTATCAGCCGTCTTGGCGATGTTGATGATTGGCTGCCTCGGACCTACTACTACACACCTTTGGACTTTTTTTTGTGGGAAACTGTGAAGGACCGATGTTATGGCAACAATCCGGAAACGATTCAAGCGCTTAAGGCCAATATCATCCAAGCTATCCGTGAGCTACAGCCTGAAACCATCAGCAAGGTCTGGGAAAATTGAGGTGACAAAATGCGCTCCTGCGAAGCCAGCCAAGGCAGCCACTTGAACGATGTTGGATTTTATATTTAATGGGAATGTTTGTTCTTCCAAATAAAGTCATAATACATGGAAAATATTAAATTTTGTTCATTTTATTGCATTTTTAAAAAGAAACTTGTATTTGGCCCACTCTGTACTTACAATCCATAGTTTTCGAGTGCTTCGAAATAATCGCCGTAAGTGGACATGCTGAGCAAGCTGCTTGAAAGACGCTTGTTAAAATGAAACTGATATCAGTCTTAATAAATGGTGCTTTGGTTTAAAAAATAGTGTCCTCTTTTTGTTTCGATCAAAGCTGGGAATCCTGTATGAAAGACATGATGATGACCGACCTCACGACGAAATTCACGTCGCGTATTTACAACTGAGCCGGAATTTCAATAATATATTTTAATACTTCCCTCTTGTTCGGCATAATGAAATGGCAAACCTTACGGAATATTCTGACATCTGGATGTCATTGGTAACTCTGACAGCTGCTGAAACATAACAATTGGAAAAACTGTCATTGTTATCTGGCGACTCTACATATTTACATGCTCCTTGGGTAAAAACTCAATAGATGGAGCTGTTGCGCCTGAAAACGAACAACCGCGTTTCTGACTACCAGTGTTTAAGAAATGAATGTGTCCTCCTGAAACCTGCAAGAATATTTTGATGTTTATGTATAATACATTAGCCACTGAGCCTTTTTCCGTGCAACACCAATGTTTATATCCAAATCTTTGACCTTCGCTTTCAAAAGAACGCCTGATCGAAAAACCCACAACAGCTCAACAACCTTGTGGTCTCTTAAATGGAGAATTATTTTGTTTATTTCCTTCTCGCAGATTAAAGCAGTTAAAAATCTTCGCCTAAAATTGAAAGCGAGACAAAAAAAGACGAAGTCCATACTGCACGAGTGTTTTTATCGCATCGCTAAATACGTTTAATTGACGTTTTATGGAGCATCAACGGACTTTGTGTTCAACTATGTGCTAGTCGTATGAATTTTCTCCACTTTGCTGAGTAATTTAGTTTTCAGGACGTCATTGGTCATGTGATCTGAACGAGTGCGCTGTCAATGAACAGCGTGGCGTATAGTTTCGACGAGGTCTTTGACCCGAAACTTTCACAGTGTAGATGGGAATAGTGCCAACTATGTTACGCACTACGCACTGAAGTGACAAACTGATGGCAACGAATAGGGAAGTAACATGTGGCTGGAGGAAAACATGTAGTTTCCATTTAGGAAACGACCATGCGCACAATCGCAAAGAAGTCGGAAACAGTGTGCATAAACTGGACACGAGTTTGTGTACAGGGGATTTGGCGGCATGGTTTTCTCAGCGGTTTTGTGAGCATTTTGTGTATAGGCTAAATGCAAAAAATTTATATTCGACGAACGGGAAGTGTAGACATGGTAAATATGTTATGGACAAAAATGAGGGTGTTTCAATTGTAGAGTTGTATCAGTTGAGCTCTCGAAGACGCAAACCATAGCGTCAACTGTGTGTTACTAATGGGCTGTTGGTGGGTCTTTCTGTTGTCGACATCATCATTTGTAGATTTAGGAGTGGACAGCTTAAAGGAACCAGGACATAAAGGATTGAAAGACCAAAAAGAGGCATTGATTTCCATACTTAGAAGATATCCCTGACAGTATAATGACTATGATGGAGAACGTCATTACGCTTGGTGACTTTTTCGAGCTAGACTTAGATGCTTTTGACTTGATGAACATGTCTTCCACACCAGACTTCTACTTTCCACACAGCTACTGCTCCAATCTTAGATCGCTTGTCGGAGTCCAATAGTGAGACTTATTCATCAGACATTGTCTCCTTTCTTAAACGCAATATTCCGTAGCTTAAAACAATTTTTTTCTGATATGAAAAAAATAAGTCGAATCTAAAATAGAAGAGTGAAGAGGCAAAGAGGGGAAAATTAACGAGAGACTCCCTGGTATGTCTACGTTAAACACAAACGCGAACAATATGTGCTTGCATTGCCACTCTGCCATATTGAAGGTACCCCCACCACCGAAACCCGTGGTATGATGATGAGTACGAGCAGAAAAAATCTGCAACGGACGAAGCACACCAACAAGCGCTGCAGCGAAAAAAAAGGCACCGAGTATCGGGCTAGAAGACGTGAGAAGCAGAAGCTTCTGCAACAAAAGAAAAGGTTTCTCGCAACCTCCCAGGTCAAGGATGTCGAATACTCTAGAGTCTAGACAAGAAATACGGCCCTTTTTTAAGAAACCAAAAATCTGGCAACGAAAGACACCCAGATTCTTCTTCATACCTGAAGGGATCTGTGAATGTATTTAAGATGCACTTCCAACCAAGAGAGGGTGATAGAGAATGAAGACATTCCACCTCCAGTCGTTGAAATAGTTCCTCCACCAAGTATTGAAGAAGTCGGCACTGTTATCAAAAAGCTGTAGAGCAACAAAGCCGCAGATTCAGATGGTTTGCCATCAGAGCTCTTCCACGCTGGCGGCGATGTATTCCTAGGGAGCATGCATGAAATCATCTGCGTGCCCGACGACTGGAGTATCAGCTTCATCCACAAAAATGGGGATCCTATCTCATGCAACAACTATATCCCTGCTCCATGCCGTCTACAAGATCCTATCCAGCGTACTGTGTGAATGTCCAAAGTCCTTTCGCATCGCACGAATCGGCACGTACCTCGGCTAATCGACTATAGACCAAATGCTCACACTCCGTCAAATCCTGCAAAAGACCAGCGAGATTCAATCCAATATACAAAACCTCGATTTCAAAACCGCATACAACAGTATTCATCGCATGGAACTGTTCGGCGCGATGGCTGATTTCGGGTCCCGGGAAAATTGATTCGGTTGAGTACCGTCACGGGAAAACAAAAATACGCGATGCACCATGCAGTATGGTTCTGAAACTCTTCGAATCTGTTGCATACCTGCACTGGATCTCGGCAAGGAGATGCGCTGTCGTATGATTTCTTCAATCCAGTTCTGGAGAAGATAGTGCGGCCTGCAGGTGTAAAGACGGGGACGACTTTATTTTCTACAAATCGGTCCAGCTGCTTGGCTACGCAGATGACATCGACATCGTCGCGCGTTCCCAGGAGAAACAAGCTGGTCTTAGGGTAAATGAGGAGAAGACGAGTAAAAATTCGATCCATCGCCCGTCATCTACGATAAACATCATAATCAGCTACAATTTTAAGGCAGTTAAAGAGTTTATTTTCCAAGATGTCGTTTGGGAACTCCTCAAACAACATCTTGGTGGAGATCTGACATAGAATCGATCTTGGCAACCGCTGCTACTTCGGTTAGCACAAATATAACTTGACTAAAATCATGCTCTATAAAACCCTACTCCTGCCAGCTTTGCTACATGGAGCCGAAAGCTGGACAATACGCAGAACTGCAGAGCTGAATCTTGGTGCCATTGATGCCTTTAAAAGCTGATTATTCTTGGTACCTTCAATAAAACATCCGACACAGAATTTTTCCTCCGAAGACAACAGCTGCGCAGTCTTGCTCACCATATGGGTACCGAGACTCAATGACATGAAATCCCGTAGAACTGCAAAGTCGGCGGACTTGCCAACCATGGCACAGTCTATTCATTCCTTTCCGTTCATCTCCTTAGCTACAGCGTAGGTAAGGGGGAGGTGGCTGAGCCTCACATAGACCAATTTTGGTCCTGAAACAATTAGTGTGACCACCTGTAACCTGGTGGTCCCAAAAGACCTTCCTATCCGACGGCTCAGCTAAGATGCGTTCCCAAAAGACTGGCCCAACAAAATCTCTAAAAAATTTGAAAAATGACCCCATCAGCTTTCCCGTTGGAAGATGGGCGCCACGTCGTTTTTCTTCGGGAACTGCCCAAATAATCACTCCTGCCCTGAACAATAAGTATGACCAGGCCAGACCAGGCCAGACCAGGCGTTATAAAAGGACACTGTGCAATTGGCTAGCATGGCAATACGATGGTGGGTCTCTTTTATAATGACTTCTGTAGAAGCTGCATGATGACAATGTAATGTCCTTTCGATCTGAATGGAAACGCACCTTTTTCAACAATTTGAGTGGTCTTAAGACCATGAGCATTCAATTGACTGATGATCATGAAGCGATTTGTTTCATCGAACCCAGAATGTTTCAGATCGTCTGATCCGAGTGGTGTAGCAATGGCCTCAATTAACTTAGTTACATTTCAGGCCTGCCAGTCCTGGAAGGTCTGAGCCTTCTAAAGGAGCAAAGAAGCAAAGGACCTAGGATAATAGCCTACTAACCTAGCAAACTTTTCCGTTGAAAACCCTTTAAAAGAACCCAGTTTCTAGTCTACGTCGCTTGCTAACAAAGCCCTCGAAGATATGATCGACCAACAGCGTGGTTACCTCATTAGTGTTAATCATATGAATTATTAAGTCGGACTTAAGATCTTCATTTCGGTGCCCTTTTCAACCACGTAAGCGCGTCAGACGACCCTCTCACCAACCCCTCGTTAGTATAATCCACCGAAGGTTCAAACGACCCGATGGTAGCCGCTTTCACTGTCTCAACAACCCCACTCTTCATCTCCTTCGTCTGACAGCGTACCCTCCATCAAACACGATTGCTGTAACCACTGACATACCAAGTCCATTTGAGAAATTAACGTACATGGACGATGCAATGTTTCATTCCTAAACAAAAGCTCTTGTGTCTGCCAGTCCCGAAGGGTTGTCACAAACCATTTAAAGCTCATTTCACAGAACTCCCCGTCGTCGCTCCCTTCGCTTCCAGACAGCGAACGGAAAAAAAAAAAGAATAGAAAACAGAAACTACGTGACACATGCCTGCAGTCAGTCCTCCGCTCCCGAGCGCTATTTCCAAAATTTCCATTTTCTCCAAGCGCAAAGAGTAAAATCTCAATTGCTTCCCAAGAGGAAATCCAAGCCCACCTAGACGTCGTTACTCCGCCTCCCACCAGAGCAATTTGCGCTCTATTCACCGCGAGAGGAGTGAGCAACCGAGAGAAACATCGAACTGCCGACTCGGACTCACAATGGAATGAATTCACTCCAAAGTGCCGGGCGATCAGAAGCAAAACGGGTTGGCTGCGTATGATGTCTGTGGGCATTAACAAAGGAATACCCAGAGGTTTGCGTTTTATCTTCGCTCGACGAATTCGAGAAGTATCTCAAATTCCAGAGTGCGATCTCTTTGGCTTCGTATCTCTCACTTCCAGCAACGCGACGAGTTTGGCCGTGCTTTGGTTTAGTGCACGTTGAAAAGTACAAAAAATCAAACTGCTCTCGTAGATTCATCAAGCAATCAGAAAAGGTTGTAGTGTCCCCACTGCGAAGCAGAGATACTCGAACGAGGAAATGGGTGCTGGGCGCCGGGGGCGTGTGGGTGATGGCTGGCGTTAGAACTGAGTACATGCATGCAATATGTGGCGACAGAATTGAGTTTAGCTGCGAATTCGCCGGAAAAGAAGAGGAAAACGTATCTAATGCCACACGAAGTGAATATTTTTTTTCCACAATCAGTGACGACGACGCTTCGTGTTGTCGCTGCGCCGCTGCTGCGGGATGGAAGTGGGAAGTGGAGCTGACCCATATCTGGGAGCTCGATGTACTACCACATCTGAAGTGCATAGCTGGATGTGTTTGAATGTATCGTCTAAAGAGCGGTTGGCTTTGTATGGTTTGTGTTTTGACCCAAATGTCGGTGGCTGCTGTGTTCGGTTTGTTTTGCAATCAGTTATGGTTGTTAGACTTTCCTTATTCCTGTTTCTCTCTGCTGTTTCCTCTCCCTCGCTCACACACTCTTCGGAATGCCCTGGTTTTTTTAGGGAATGATGGATTGATTGAAGTGAAGATGCCTGCGATGACATTATTCTAACGGGAATACGGTTTTAGAGAATTCCTGAGAAGGGGATTTAAGTTTGCACGCCTTTTAGGCGACGAAGACACACGAAATTTGACACATTTCTGAGGGGAATTTCAGTTAGCTTTGCAAATCTTGTTTCCCTTTGCGTCTTAAGCTATAAAATAATCGTGTGAATGGATAGTAATACTCCCACGTACTGATCATTAACCATTTTTAGAGAGAATGCGTGTGTCAAGAAATAATGTCCAGTCGTTGAAATTTGAGAGGCGACACCAGATTTGGTCGTCATCAATGAAAAATGGAGGAAACTCTGTCGATGATTTGAATTGGGCATATTTCCATCGTCTACAGCTAAATTTAAGGCAAGTTTTTAAGTAAATACAGTAGATTCTGGAAAACATGAACAGTTTTGAAAGATTAATTATCAACGTCAAACTTTTTGTGATCATATTCTAAACGTGTTTCTATTAGAGGTGTGACGGATATGCGGCAAGTATTCGGTATCCGGCCAATCCGGCTTTTGTAATATCCGGACGGAGCCGAATAGTCTTTTGATATCCGGCCGAATACCGGATTGTCGTTTTTGCAGTAAAAAACAACAAAATAAAAAAACAATTTAATATTCTAAGTTTACTAAAGCCAAATTATGGTGAATGAAAACTAATATTTCTGCATCCAGCAGTAATAATTTATTACGTTTGTTTTCGTATACGATGCACGCTTCAGAAAAGAGTCTCTCACTGTATACACTGCTACATGGAGATGAAAAATAAGTTTTGACAAATTTTAAGCAAAATTGGGTAGTGTCTTCCATTTGCTGACCACCAAGCCCAAGGGTCACTATTCCGCTCAAAATAAATTGTTTTGAGATATAAGTCAAGCTCGTTGACGGTATTTTTTTTGCAGAAAACTCAATCTGACTTGCCTTCCGCAATCTCTTCAAAAATGTCCCAAAATCTTTGCTGTGTAGAAAGTAAAAATGTCTTGTGAAGGAGAAGGAAAAAAGCATGTTTAAGTTGGTTTTACTTGTACCGGTCTGATTTGAGTATCAAACCACCAAACTATTATACTTTTAATTTGGGCAGATATTCGGCCGCCGAATATTCGGGTATCCGTTTGCTACAAAGTGTAGCATTCAACGAACCGAAAACTGGGACGATGTTATATTTTGCGACGAAATGAAAATGATGATGGACTACAACGGAGGACGTAAAAGAGTGTGGCACAAGCCTTATCGAAAAGGAATATAATTCCAAACGTTAAATTTGGAAAATTATCTGTGATGGTATGGGGGTGCATTTCGAGCAAAGGTGTTTTAGACTAAGTCTTTATTGAAAACACCATTGACGCAAAGAAATACCTGCACATTTTACAAGCTCATTTGCTCAGCAGTGCTAACAATTTTAGATTTAATGACGGAGATAACATGAGAAAACCAAAATTCAAGTTTTATCAAGATAATGACCCGAAACGTAAAAAACTTACGATTAAGACGTGGCTCCTTTATAAGTGCACCAAAGCACTGGATACACCTGCTCAGAGTCCAGACCGAAACCAATTGATGCAATACATCAAAGAAGAGTGGGAAAAAATTCCAACCAATTATGACATAAAAAAATGTATTGGGTCAATGACGAAAAGGTTAAAGGCTGTTATTGATGGTAGAGGCGGTCACACCAAATATTAAAATAATAATTAAAAACATGCATTTTCTTGATTTAGCTTCTTTTTAATTAGTTTAGCTTATAATGTTAATGTGTGTAAAGACTTTCTTGAAAGTGAAATTTTCGTCCATATTTATGTTTTGTTATATTTTTTGTTGTTGTTAAATGAAATAAACTATTTTTGTATGTTATTAACTCTTTAATATGTAGTATTATAAGTTGTACCAAAAATATTTGCAATAAAGCTACTGGAACCAATTATATTTATAAGGTGAAAGTAGAATTTGCTGTTTTTTTTACATAGTGTAAACACTTTCTTAACAAACTGTATGTTTATCTTTGCACATTTTCGTAACTGAACTAACTTATTATTCTGTTTTTTGTCCTTTCAGAAATATTCGAACGACCCGAATAAATTAAATGTAAGTAATTTAAATAAAAACACGCTTAAATCACGCTTATGTTATATACACTGCTTCACAAAAGTATTCCCACAAAGCTGAATATGAATACTTTTTTTCTCAAAACCAATACAAGAAAAACATTACATTGATGAAGCATCTTCTGTTTAAAAAAAAAACTGGGACACAAAAATTTCCGCACAGGCATCAGTAAAATATTATAGGCGATTTAAATTCTTGAAACTTTTGGCTTAAGGTAGCCCTAAACGACGAACATGCTCGCCGAACTTGCTCGTGCTCACCGCATTTTCGTCTTGTATGGGCTGGTTCGCAAACCGCTCGCTGTTGGCGTTCGTTGCCTTTGATGATTAGGGCCATGTTCGCGAGCAAACCTCATTTTTTCTGTGAAGTCGCCGAGTGCATATCGCGGATTAAGCACAATGTCAACAGTCAGCCACGATTTCGTAACAAAAAATATATGTATCTTTCATAGGGAAAACTTATTTTAAGTCTGGTATGTGAAGAAAAATCATACCTCCAAACAGAAATGTTAGTGGAGCAAATACCACTCCCACTGCCATTCAATAAGCCAACACACCAAACATAACGCTCATAACGTGAAAATGTGGGCCGTGTTCAAGAAATTTCAGCTTAAAACACCCTCTCAATCTCCCGAGATCAATCCCATCGAATATGCGTGGGGCAGTACTCAAAAAGCATTGCAAATAGGACTATAGCAAAACAATCTTCTTTGAGATTAGCCTTAAGGGAAAGTTGAAGCAACAAAGGCCATTATTATACTCAATAGGTGGTTTATACTCTTAGTATGCCAAAGCGGATGACTTTAACTGCTTTTCGAATGATGGTTTCGGGCTAAAGCTCACGGATTGCTTGGATGATATTGGCCTTAAGTGCTTGAATCGTTTTCGGATTGTTGGCATTACATCGGTCCTTCACGATTCCCCATAAAAAAAAGTCCAAAGGGATCAAATCGCAGCTTCGAGGCGGCCAATTGGCATCGACAAGACGGCTGATAACACGATTTGGGAATTTGGTGCGCAAATGATCGGTTGTGGCATGGGCTGTGTGGCATGGAGCGCCAGAGGTCGTCCAAATCCATGTCTTCAATTTCAGTAAAAAAAAAGTTGGTTAACATGGCTCTCATCAATCTCGCCGTTCGGAGTCGGTATTAAACTGTAGGTCCAATCCACTCGTGAGAGAACAATAGCACGCACAACACGAGTGGTTGGTGAGAAGCTAGGCCCAGGTTAACCTCGGACTGTAGCGCCGCCGCTATTATTATTATTATTATTATTATTATTATAATACGGTTCTGTAACGTCCACCATTGACCGAAACGTTGTTCCCAGCCGCATTTTCGAAGAAAAATGGCCCAATGATGCCACCACTCCACAATCCGCACCAAACTGTCATGTCCATCTCTGTGGATGCATTGGCTTCTCGACAACGACAATAACGTGCGAGTTTTCCGAGCCCCAAATTCAACAATTTTGTTTGTTAACTTAGACACCGAGATGAAAATGCGCCTCGTCAGAAAACATGATTTTTAGTCAAAAATCGTTGTCCAATTCTCGCTACTCTAGGGCCCAAACTGCGAAGCGATAACGAAGCGGATGATCGCGCAATTGTTGAGTCAATTAGACCTCGTAAGCAAATAATCCGAGATCTTTGAATTCTCCTCAGGCTTTTATTTAATGTGGCGCTACAGTCTGGGGTGGACCTGGGTCTCAACCAACAACCGTCTCCAGCCAGTTCGATCTTTAGCTAGCTGCCTTCAGTTTCTCACGCAAAGTAGGTTGAGGTCCCTTTCCACTTGCGTGCGCCACCTGAGTCACGGTCTTCCTCTACTGCGTCGTCCTTCGGGGGTGGATTCGAAGATTTGCCGGGCCGGAGCATTGGTTTCCATTTGCTCTACATGACCTAGCCATTCTCCTCAGGCTAGTGCGTGAAATGTTGAGCTGTTGAGATCGAGATCGATGGCGAGTTCGTTGAGGTTCGTGAATTGAGTCTCACACTCTCGGCCACAGGAGCCACATTCTCATCTGTGCGACGACGGGGACCATGAGTGTTGTCCACTAGCATATCAGTCTCACGAACTTTTTGCACAAATTGGCGTACAGCAGTCGCGGTTGGTGCTTCATTTCAGCCAAAACTTCTTTTCAAAAACCGCACTGTTTTGGACTACACAGCACTTGCTTTGGAAACAAGCTTTCAATATTTCCCAACGTTGTTCAAGCGTAAAGCGACTCATTTCGTTCCCCGGAGGTATGGTACTGACTTTCTGTCAAGATTTCGAGCGGGAAACAGCTGTCAGTGTCAAAATAGACTGTGATTTAAAAAAATACCACTAGATGGCCCACCGTGTACTTCGCAGTGCCCTCGTTTGCCGCCAAATCCATTCTAGGGGCTTCCGATTCAATGTCAAGAAATGCCGCATTGACGGCTCGCTGAGTTCGACCAATCACGTCAATGTCATCCGTGTATACCAGCAGTTGTACAGACTTTTGGAAGATCGCCTCTAATGTTGGCATGTGAGTTTTGCACAGTCTTCTCAAGGACAATGTTTAAAAGTCAAGCGTTGCATTGTCAAAAACCTTTTTCTGACATTGAGTGTCTCAGTGATTTCGTTACCGACCCTGATGGAGCAGCGGGAGTGCTCTCTCGTCATCCTGCTCAGTCTGATGAGTTTAGGAGAAATATGTAGGGTAGACATGGCGCTGTATAGGTCGTCTTTATAAACGCTGTCATATGCGGCCTTTAAATCGACGAATTGGTGGTGGGTGTCGATCAGCATTTCTTGGGTCTATTCGAGGATCGGCTGTGTTAAGACGTGGTCTACCTGGGACTAAAATCACATCGATAAGGACCTATCAGATTGGTTACGAAAGGCTTCAGGCGTTCACACAGAGCGGCAGAAAAGATCGTAAAATTGTTTGAAGGCGTCAACTCTCTTCTCACTATTTCTTGTCAACAGTTTTTTTATTTCTTTTTTTCGGTGTGTTTTTTGAATCTCTACTGGAGCACTTGATCCCAACGGAAAATGGTGACTGGACCAGATTCGATTTCACTGGGATTTGAACTTGGGGCGGGCACTTAACCAACTGCGCCATCCAGTCGTATTTGGTCGTATCTGGTCAGCATTTAGTTTTCGACTTAACTTCCCTTCCTCAAAGTCATCTGTGTCACATAAGCCTGAATGACCGAGTCCATTCATCGTAACTCCGATGATTAATTATAAATCCAATAAAAAAAAAGCATAAAACCCCTTTCCATGCAAACGTCAATGCATTCACGTCAAGTGTCCCTCGAACGAATTTCGCTGCGGCAGGACATTTTTGTTGGCACATCTGTTGCGAGAGAGTGAAACGAGATTAGGTGTTGGTTACACGAGAAATCACCACCCCCCAATTGAGTGTCTCGCAGTTTGATTACCAATGCGATACATCTGCACACAAAGATCCGAACGCTCTCCTCGGCGTACCTCGGTGTGTGCCACAATCGAGCCAGAAAGCAGCTCCACAGCATGGGAAACTACGTGCGGTGCACAATTGGAAATGTGCAGGGTTAGCGAATTATTTATTAGGTGACGCCACAATGGGCAATGAGGCAATAGCGCACAATGAGCTGAATAATGCCGTATTACTGGGGAGAGGGCTTCACATTTATTGTTTAATGCAGCGTGAAACGAATGCCATTGAGGAATTCCGCTTCAGTGTTACCAGTAGCCAGGGGGTGGAGAGGTGGAACAGGCTCTGTTTGCGTTTGAAACGCTCGCTTCAAGAACACCACGCGGATTGTTTCTTTTCAACTCGGTCAACGTGTTTATCGTCCTGTGTCAACGTCTATTAGCGTCGTCAAGGTCCTCAATCAAGTGCTAAACTGAGCTCACGAAACCGGTGGCATGCGATGGTGGGTGCGGAGCCACCCCCTCCTGCGGCACAAGTTCGTTCTTTCGCTTGCTCGTTCCTTTTTTTGCGGAGCTCAAGAGGGAAACACCGGCGGGTTCTCTCTTGTTGTCTTGTTCGTTAGTTGCCATCAACCACCGGGCGACCAGAATCGTGAGCTCACTGCCCAAACCGGTTATCCTTGCCGAACGAACTTGTGCGACGCACATCTCGCAGTCTTCTTCGAGTGCTGCTGCTCCCAAGCCAAGTGGTTAATTTGCTTCCTTCCAACGCACGGCAGCAAGTCTCCAACGGAGGGAGTCCTTCTGCGAGTCATGATTCGCTGTTCGTTTGTTTATCAAATGTTTAGTTGTCCCGCTATCTCTTTCTGTTATCAGTCGAAAAGGACGTGCTTCTGTGGGGGAAGGCTTCTGGACGTGTACATGCGCAGAGTTGCAGGACGAACGCGTCAGCCGTTCGTGGCGTTCGTGGTTGGAGGGGCATTTCTTTTACGTTGACTCCGTGGTATTTTGTTGATAAAGTGTTGAGAAGGAACTAGGTGCGCAGGATATGCCGCACGGATGAGATGAGGGATTTGCCGAGGTTACCCGTACTTTCGTAACCTCGCGAGTGCTTCTTTCAACGACAGATTTGTCGGATTTAAGGTTTGTTTTGTGTTTTCTTTCTCCGCCTGACGTCGAACTCGTAGGGTTGGGATGGGGACATTAGATTTGAATCGTTGCGTCTAAATGTTTAACCACAAGGGTTGCACGAGGGTGGAAAGGGGCATATGGTGTGAATGGGAAATGAGTCATGCTGTTGCATTTTAATTGGATTTTGAAATGTGCCCCCGATTGTTCCGTTGGAAGGCTTGCCTGATAGATCCTTTGAATTGCATGCGATATGGAATGATGGACAACAGGATAGGCGGAGAGTATGTCAGCAAGAGAAAGTTGCTGCTGGAGATTAAAATGTTGACTGCTGAAATTGATCTTATTCTTCGGTACGGGATTTAAGTGTTTTCTCGGTTGAAAATGTCAGAAAGTCCTTAATTGTGTACGAAAAACTTGTGTCAGCTAGGGAGATAAGAGGATTAGGACTTTGAAGTCTAGTCAAGTCTGTCTCTGCTTGGGAGATATAAGGGCTGAGGATAGCTACAGAAGTCACTGACTGTGTATTCATGTTCATAGATGGTTTAAAGTGGGAGAAAGATCAAAGCACCAGTTTTTTTTTTTTCAAAAACACTAAAAATCTGCAGGTTTTACTAGCACTACTACTGATAGAGAGTATCGAAAATTTAAAGAGAATTTTCGACTTTAGATTTAAACTGAAACTGAAATTTGCTATCAAAGAATTTAATTTAATTATTAGATGGCCTATTTGCCAGAATTTTGACTTGACGAAGAACGAGAGATGGACATGCAATTTGTTAAGAAATTGTTTTGACAATTCAATACGGCGTTGGGCCTATACACCTGATAAACAGAATAATGTATCGACATGTCTACCCTACTCCGAGTATGAAATGCATTTAAAATGGGTCTTCCAGCAGGACAATGACCCGAAACACACGAGTCGTGCAGGTTGGTTTCGGGTTAATCAGGTTGAAGTTATGCCTTGGCCTGTACAGTCCCCCGACTTCAACTCCATAGAAAATCTTTGGAGTGATATTAAAAAAGGGGTAAAGAAGGCAAGACCATCAAACAATCGGGATCTTTGGGAGATAGTAAAGGATTCCTGGACAAAAATCCCAGAAAATCGTTGCCACGGCGTAGTAGACTTCATGCAGCATCGTTGTAAAGCTGAATAATAAGGGGTTCACGACAAAATACGAAGCCCTAGTGTATTTTAAAATAACTTTAATTCAATATTTATGCCATTTAAAGGTAGTTATTTCTTAATAATATGAATGCTACTATTTTTTTGAACAGTGAATTTTCTTTGTTAATATTATTTTAAGCTTATTTTATTAAATTTAATAAGTTAAGAAAGTAATGAATTCTTGTAAAGCATTAAATTATACTTAAGCTTTGGATTTTTTTTTTATTTTAACGAAAAAAAATTTAAGAAATTTTCTTGAAACTATTTGGTTTCCTTAGTAGTGGTCACTACTATTATTTTGAACACAGCTGTACATCGGTTTGACCTCGCCAAACCCTTTTAAGGCGCTTTCGTTTCATTGCCAGCAAACGCATCATTGACGGCTTGCTGAGTTCGGCCGCTCACGTCTGTGTCGTCCCCGTTTGCCAGAAGATGTACGGTTTTTTGGATAATCATGCCTCCAGTGTCGGCCAGTGAGTTCTGCATGATCTTCTCAAGAACGATGTTAAGGAAATCACATGACAACGTGTCGCCTAAAAAAACTTTTTGACATTGCATTTCTTGGGTCTTTTAGAAGATTTGCGGTTGTGTCTACTGTGGATTTCCCAGACCTGAAACCACTTTAATAAGGACATATCAGGTGAGCGACATTAGGTAATCTTAATGTGGATTTCAGAGCATAGAAATATACTCGCCACTGAAAAGAAAGCCTGTTGAACTTGCTAGACATGGTTTCACTTTATATGGTTTAGAAAAGGGTTACACCACGTGTTTTTAAGGTCGGCTATATACTGGCTTGTGGGCGCCGTGGCGTAGTGGGTAGGTGCGTCGACTCCTACGCTCGAGGTCGTCGGTTCGAATCTCGAAAAAAACATCAAACATTTTTTCACGTCTCCACCTCTTTCGGGTCACTGACAATGCTCAAAGAGTATAACTGTCTAGAAAAAGCTTCTCAATCTCGCCGTTCGGAGTTGGCATTAAACTGTAGGTCCCCTCTGCTCGTGACAGAACAATAGCACGCACAACATGAGTTGTTGCTGAGCAGCTAGGCCTAAGTCCACCTCGGACTGTAGCGCCGCCATTATTATATTATTATTATATTATATACTGCCTTAAATATGAAACTGTGCAACATCTAGGAGGACCTGGCTAGCTTATAACAAAGCAGGAACGGCTTTTAGTCTAGGTTCAAATCTCAGCACAGAAAAAATTATTTTTAAATGTCCACGTCTCCACCTCCTTTGATTCACTGACAGTGCTCAAAGAATAGGACTGTCAAGAAAAATCTTTTTAATCTCGCCGTTCGGAGTCAGTATTAAAAATTGTAGGTCCCTCCTATTCGTAAGAGAACAATGCGATGCACAACAGGAGTGGTTGCTGAGAAGATAGCTCGGACTGTAGCGCCTCCATTTTTATTAATTATTATCATTGAAAATTAGGATTCGTGTGCTAATTTTGTACATTAAAAAATAATTTCAATATTTCTACATTCATTTTGGACTGATTGCATTCACTAATTGCTGAGACGCTTCAGGTTCGACTCCCGGAAAATTAAAAAAACTGTTTTATTTTACAACACGACCTCATACTGACGGTTAAATTGTTCTAAAATGTATTAACCAGTGAAACTATTCGTGAAAAAAAGGGAACATTTTATTTATGTCAGAGCACTAGCACACACAACACGAATAAATGCTTTAAGTAAGCTGGATAGGACCTTGCGACATTGAGCAGTGATATACCTCTATAGTTGTTGAATAAGGCAGAATCACTGTTTTTGTGGATGGGGGAGCTGATATTCCAGTTTTCGTGTATGCTTTCGCATTCCTAAACTCTACAGATGATCTGGCGCATGCTCTCTTCAGCTTTTAATAGCATTTTCAATACTGGATGGGCGAACTACTTCATCGACTGTAGGTGGGATTTCTCTGTTCCTTATCATCCGCTCCTGGTTTTGATTATTTAGCAGCTGTTGGAAGTGCTGCTTAAATACATAAGATCGGTAACAAGATTACGTTCGTAATTTCGAAGAGTCTGTGTTCCTTTCTTAAAGCCTGTTGCTAGACTTTTGGCGTATTTTCTGTTTATCCTTAGACACTTCGATGCTGGGAAGTTGCGAAAAACCTTTTCAGACAACAAACCTTTAAAGACATACAGTGCGACCTCAATAAAAGCAACTAATAGAAATTTGGACAGTTGCTTTTATTGAGTTTGTTGCAATAATCGAGTCAAAAAATTGTAGGCGCCAAAATTCTTCTTAGGGCGCTACAATCCGAGGTAGACCTGGGCCTCACTCAACATGCCTCTCCAGCCAGCACTATCTTCCGCCAGCTGTCTCCCGTTTCGCACACCAATCCGGCCGAGGTCCCCCTCGACTTGTGTGCGCCACATTGTACGTGGACGTCCTCTGTTGCGTTGTCCCACAGGCTCAGAGTCAAAGTTAAACACCTCAGAATAGTAAAAAAAAAAACGTGTCTTGTGCTGGTAAACAGACCAAAATTGTTCAAAATTCAAATTTGAATTATTTTTAAAAAATTGAGATTGTGTCTTTTTGAAGGCAAAATACTTTTCCAAGGCTGACTCTCGTACATTTTTCAGAGCTAAAATATTACTCAGTGAAGCATAATTTTCTTCAGTCCATTGAAGGCAAATGTTTAGCGCTTGAATTGCAGCCTCCGTTTCAACTTTTGACTGTTGGGATTCTTCAACGGCATTTTCGTCATCACTTTCGATTTCTTCTGCTTCCGGATTGTAGGTCGGTTCCAGATCGGTTTCATTTTCGGCAATCCAATCGTTTATGTCCTCGAAACAGTCAATAGGGGATAGCTCTTGAAACAAATCATTAGTCGATGATATTATTTCAAGGTCTTTTAGGATTTGGTCCCTTATGCCACTCAATGGTAGCACATAATCTTTGTCGTAATCATTACTTGTGTTCATCAAAGGCACTTTTGTATTGCCGTAGACTGCACCTTGTCCCATGCATTAGACAACAGGCATACGGCGTGCCTCAAATTAAATGCTTTTATAAGAACTTAGAGTTGATGACACAATAGTTGCCTTTATCGAGTCACCTTTTTAGAGGAGTTGCAATTACTGAGTCAACAATGCTAAGATTTAAGGCGTTGCTTTTATCGAGGAGTTGCACGTATCGATGGTTGCTTTTATTGAGATCACACTGTATATTAGAGCTGTGGTACTAAAAAGTCCCCTGGTGTTGAATGAATCGAAACGCCATCAAAAATGCAGCAATTTGTGTATATAACGAAGGATTGGGCGTGATAAAGAACGGCGGAAAGTCGACTCACAGCTCTTTATTGAAGGTTTTTAGTGGCTTTTCCTTCTAAATCTAAAAATCATGTGATATTATTTTAATCAATTGTATTTATATATAGTAAGGTACTTTTACCATATCTCTGTAAAACAATAATTTAAAATTGTATGTATTGTACACTTTATTCCACAATAAATAATAAATGAAATGAATGAATGAATGACTCACAGCTCCATCTCTTTCGAGTCACTGGCAATGTTCAAAGAGTAGGAAATCAACTGCACTCGCAATACGAACTGATGCTGAGGAACCTAGGTCTAAATCGACCTCGAGCTATATTATTATTATTTTAAAATAAGAATTTGTGTCAATGTTTAACATTAAAAAATAAATTCATAGTTTTCGCTTTAATTTTTAGCTTGATTTAAGCCGCTGATTGATGCGACGTCTCAGGTTCGATTCCCGGAAAAATAAAATTCATTTTTATTTTATGACACGACCTCTTCCTGACGGTTAAATTGTTCAAAAATATATAAACTAGTTAAAGCATTCGTGAAACAGAGGTCAGAGCACTAGCACGCACAACACGAGTGAATGCTTAACAAGCGAAAATGGCAAGCGATTTGCTAACCTCAAGCGCAACCAACTAAAGTGTGAATTCAATTGTGAAAAGTTATGAAAAGCAATTTACAATAAAAAATCTAACGCCACGTCGAAACAGTGTGTTTAGTTTCCAAGCAGCAAAAATGCATGATTTCTGTGACGTAAATCTCACGAATAGCCGCTATTCCGGCACAGCCATTATAAGCTCGTAAAATGACTATAATTCGCCATCGAGGCCAATGACATCACAACAACTGGGTAACTGGGCCGATAAGGCGGGGAAGGTGAAATTACCGAAAACTTGTCGCTTGAACCACTGTGTCTGGTGGGGCTGGATGGCTAAGTCTGGTTGGAGCTGTGTTCTAAATGTGCCCTTTGTTTAGTGGGGCACCACGCACTACTGCAGGAAACAGTGACCTGAGTCTCGTCAACGAGTTGATTATCCGCGAATGCGTCACAAATTTCATGAATTCAAGATCCATGGCGTACTTATCGACGACCTGTTTCCAAAGACAAGCATCTTAACATGTTCTTCGCTCTATTTCAACCAAAAGAATCCTGTTTGGGTGAGATGCTGAGATTGCGTCGCCTTGTGCAAGTCATCTAAAATATTCAAAACACATCATTCTCACATGAGCTCTAACAAAGTACCTATAACAGCCTTTGCCTGTATCGTCGTCGTCGTTTCGTGAAATTTCCAACAAATTCTCAAAACCTCCCACAGCTTCACGTCACGTAATCCATCCGCACACATGTCACCAACAAATTTGAACTCACCGTCGTCACACTCCATGCTGTTTTCACCTGGCAGCTACCAGGCGCCCAGAGACACTGTCAAGCTTTTCAGCATAATCCGCAATCATTGTCTCGCTGTGTTTTCTTGCTTTTGTGTCTCCCATCAGAGGGGGATGTCGCTCCCCCACTCGCTCGCTGGGTGGGAGGGAGGTTTTGAATATAATGGTCACACGTTGGAAGACTCATTGCGTCCACATTCCACGAATTCATCAGATACAATTGATGGGTTAACATATACTTTGCAAATCCATTCGCTCTCGGTCCACGGCGTAGACGCGTCGAGGAATGTGCATGCATGCGGGGGAATCTTGATGATGCGCAGACGATCCCATTCGCTGTGTGGGCGGGTGTGGGGGAAGCAAAAGTACACAATGTGTGACAATTTTCTGACGTCCTCCAGTGGTAAATTTGAACAACAACAACGAATTATAATAGTCAACATTCAAGCTGGAGGCCAGAATGCGATGATGAGAAGATTTCAGTGCAAAATGTGATTCGTTTTTTTTTCTTTTTGCTCTTTTCCTTACACATCTTGTCTCTGGTGCGCTGAAGAAAACAAGTTTGGGATGGCACAGCATTGCCAGGTCTGAAGGGAAAGCATTTCTTTGACTCTCATCAAAGTGTACACTTTTTAAATAATCAAAATTTAAAAACTAAAGGAACTGATAAATTGCAGTGGTGTGCAAAATATTTGGTGCGTTATTGGAAATCGTGTAAATCCGAATTGATTGTAGAACACACTCTTCTCCCCGTAGACTTCGCCCAAACTGTCTGCTGCTCTCAAAAATAAACTTTGACTCATCAGACTTTAAAACATTTCGCCATTTTGCAGCTGGCTAATTTAAATGCTCTTTAGTGAAAGGCTCCTTTCACGCCGTTGAGAAGTTAGGTTAGGTTAGCAACGAACATTTTCGTGGACTTTTACCAGAAAATTCGTGGTTAATAAGTCTCCTTCTTGTTTTTGGGGTGTTTACACCCAGACTCAGGATTTTTTTTTTCGAGTCGATGTGGTAAATTGCTCGTTTTTGACAAGCCTCACAATTTGGCGATCGGTGTTGGATGTTGTTTTATGTGGGCTACCCCGCATTTCTTCGGTTTTGTTCCAACTTGAGCCATTGGTTACCATGTTTTGGGAGCATCCAACTGTTTCCGCAATCAATTTGTACGTTTTCACCCATTTTATTGATGATTTTGCGTACCACTTCAGTACAGTTAGTTTTGCGACCAAAATGATAGTTATAAAATAAAGGCTTCGCACCTATTATTTTGCACACCACTGTATTTCTGTAATATTAAATGGAAGCAAATGTGCAGACAGGAAAAAATTGGCAGCAAGAAATTGTAAGTTGTTCTAATCTTACTGAGTAAAGTGAATCGATGATGCGTTTGTAATGATTTCCTAATGGCAAATGAAGATCTTGAACATTTTTGTATCACGAATAACCGATCAACAAAACCATTAGATGATCACAAGAAATTCGCGATGTGTCCGATCTGCCTTCCTTTACGTTACGAACTACTTCATTGATCTAAGACGATTATCGCGATCGTAAAGTAGACGAAGCGCATGGAACGTTGCCCGAAGAGAACTCCCACTTTGATAAAACAATTTTATCATTTGCACGTGTTGTTGAACGCTGTATCCGTCCATAGTGATTTGGCAAAACAGGCTGAATAAATGACAACCAATTTGACAGATGTAGCTTCAACAATACGGCCGCTATCAACTGTCAAATTAGGAAGTCTGTACTGTATTACCCTTTAGTTTTCCTTATTCTTTATATTCTGTTCCAACTTCATCGGAGACAAGACATGGCGAGGAATGTACTCAACAGATTTGAGAGTCTCGGATGCGACAGTTTAGCAGGAAAGCCAAAATATTTACGCAAAATGCGGTGCAAAATGACTGCGGATGCGTCACACGAGTTGGAGTCTATATATCACAAACCCGTTCAATACATTCAAATCTGTCGATTAAATTACCTATTTAAATAATCGACTGTTATACTATAAAGTTATTCAGCCAAGTTCTGTGATTAATACCTACCTGCTGACCGTACATCAGCGATATTCCTAAACTAATACTGGGTGCGCCATCTTTTATGTCGGTATGCAAATATTGAATAACTTTAAAAAAAATGATTCCTTGCTCCTTGACAATTTAGCATCAATCAATTGACCAAACCAAAATGCGTCCTTTTTGCTGCGTTTCTTATCTCGGGCTGTATTTTGGCACGAATGTTTGCCCTGAGCTCGTTAATGGTCTAAGGCTTACTGGTATGCACTTTGCTTTTCAAATAACCTCACAAAAAGAGGTCCGGAGGGGGGTCAAATCCAGAGATCTCTGTTACCAGTCAAGGTCGCCATTATTTGACAGACACACGATACCCGATATTGGCCAGTAGAAGAAAAGAGATTCTGGGTAATTAATGGACGAAAATTTGTCTTTCCTTAAGAACATTCTAAGACTTCCCTACATTGAGCATTTGAACATTCCCCTCATGTGGGTGCCGGGACACAGTGACATCCCAGGGAATTGTGAAACCGATGAACTCGCCAGGCGTGGAACGATCTCATTAATCTTACCCAGTGCAAAAAAAGAGCACACAATTTAAACCATTAACTGGTCCGAAGGCATAACGTGCATCACAAAACACGTCTGACCAAAATTTAATACAAAACGTTCACTCTATCACTGCATTATCAGAATGGATAGGCTCTCTTGGGACTCTGATCCGTGTCATCACAAAACACTGTTCCATCTGCACACACGCCTCAAGATTTAAGCTTCCTCACAACGCCTATTGTAAAAGCTGGAGAGACGAAGAAGAGGAAGCGGCTATGACACATCTTAACACACCTAATAACCTCTCGGAGGCAAACATTCATAGTCTGCTAGCGTTCAAAAATTCCACAAAGTGGTTTTAAAAAATTTAGGCAAATCTGAGTGAATACACACTCCTTTTCACCCCCTTCTCAAATAAGGTATCCCATAGGATGTGGTATCAAAACGGCGCTTTCATGGCGCTAATTGGGTGCGACAAACAGGATCTGTATATCCACCGCCACAAATCTGGTAACCTGGTGCCAGTGCCAATATTTCCCGCACCCCAGGTTTGTACATAAACTCACTTAAGATCAATTCACATTTTCATTTTTTTAATTCCATTTCCTGGTCAAGACTACAATCCTCCGTTCACCTGGCAACACCTCAATTCATTTACGTCAAGCACTCGTTAAGCTTTCCTCCCCTCCTCTCTCCCCCACCCTATCCACGCTCCGTGTCTTTTGTTTCAGCGCTCGCTGTGTACACTCTTTCGTTTCTCCTTCAGTTCACCAGCTGCCAGATGGTTGGCCTGCTAAGCTGTCTGCTGGCCTGGTGAGTTTTGCGATAGACGCGCAACGGAAAATCGCTAACGTTAGTTCCGTGGCAGTGGCAGGTCGTAGCGCAGCTGTGCTCATCACGTCTCGTGCAAACACAGCGATAATCGACGTCGTCGTTGTCTCTGCGGCTGTCTCTCATGCGATTGCCGAAGTTGTGTGTAGTACACGCGTTCCTGCAAGTCGAAGCGAAGCGACTGCCACTGGTTGGCGCGTTTTCATTCATTCACATCCCATCGTCGTCGGGAGCTGGTGGTGTTGCTAATCTTCGAATCTGAAGTGTGTCTGGTTTTTGCTGTAATAAGACTTAATGCGGTTGGGTTGCGTTGCGATGGGGTGCAGCGGTGGGGCTGTATCAAACGTTTCGTTGGTATAAACCGATCGAATGCGATGACGTACCCGGTTGAACAGACAATCAGGAGAAGCAGAAGGAATTGTTGAGCGAAACGCTTTAAGCTGAAACTCAAGACCAGAAATCATATAGTACTATTACTATTTAATTTCTGCTCAAGACCGCGTCATGCGTGGCATTTTGGTTGCCTAGTATTGCGGGAAGAAAGCCGTTCACGTCAGTGGTGTGCTGATGGGTTACGGTTGATTCCAATGGAAAGTCAGTGGGGTCAACCTGGTGGCATGGAAGGAATTTATTCTGTGTGGGGGTATTTGTTGAGTTTTGCAGTGGGTGTACCAAATTGAGGTCCTATAGTCACCACTTTAAGGTTAAATAACAACCAGATTAAGCTGGTACCAAACTATTGTCAAGTGTGCTAGAAGACTTTTGCTAATCTTTTTCCATCTTGTTGTCTTATGGTTTGGGGTTTTATTGGACTTCTTTGGTGACGCAGTGTCATTGAGGCCCTATCAGAGAACTCAGAGTATAGTTTGGTTTGCTTACAAGCACCTCCATTTCAAACAGCTGCAGCTATGGTTCAAACTTGAGGATAAACCCGAAGAACTTTCATAAAAACTGATCGAAAACTTGTTCAAATTTCTAAGACTGATCCTTCTAAGTCTTCAAAAGATATCGTCAAGGAAATCGAGGACCATATCAGTGCTAGAACAGTGTGGAGAGGGCTAAATGAAACAAATTTGTTTGGCACCGCGAGAAAGGTTCCCTTGCTAAGACCCATGGATGGACTTTGCAAAAAACCACGCGGAATAAACTGGAAGAGAGGACATTAGCCGTTTGAATGGCGTTTGAATCCTTCGAACGGACGAAACTAAAATTAGATTAAAGGAGATATTTGTAACACAGCCACCCAAGACATAGTAACTCCTTCGTCACACAAGAAAAACCTTCAAAAACATGGTGGGGGCAGTCTAATGGTATGGGGATGTTTCTTGGCATGGAGTAGAAACTTTATGCCGTATAGAGGGAACAATGACAGCAGATGCTTGCGTCGGTATTCTTCAAAATACTATGGTGCCCGACGCCGAATTTGTAATGCATTTATTTTCGATCCAAAACAAACCTCAAGAAAGCCCGGAGATGGTTGCAAGAGAATTCTGTTTCGGTTATGTCGTGGCCAGCTCAATCGCCGGACTTATGGAATGATGTTAAGGGCTTCAGCGCCAACAAAAAAGTACGAAATCTGGACGAACTTTGGAAAGGGGTGCACTTTGGAACACAACAATCTAGAAACGTCGAAAAAATAATAATCTTGTGGACTGTGGAGATTGATTCGTTTCTGTAGCCATTTGGTTTTGTATCTGATTCTGCTAATGTTTCCAAAGTTCATTAGCTAGCCATCAGATAGATGGAAAACGTATCTGGTGTGACCTTCATATTACGTAGAAGAGTAGGGCAGGTACCGAAATAATGGAAGGTTGTTGGCTGTTTATCTACAGCGCCCTCGCAGAAGATAATATGGGCAGCTCCAAGATAACGGCTGTGATAGTTCTTATTTTAGCCCAGTTTATAGGTTCGGGTTTCTTGATACAAGATCCACTGTCATTCCACTTGCCTTAAAGTCTTCTGCCACTTGTTTGGATGTAACTAACTCGTTGGCTTGGAATTGTCTAATGACCAGCAAAGGATTACATTGCATCTGATCGCTATTTGGTCTAGATATGCGGCACAAGCAACAATTTTTTAAAACAAAATTGTTCGTGGCTCCACCTCTTTCACTGACAATGCTCAAAGAGTATAATTGTGTAGAAAAAGCTTCTCAAGGACGCCGTTCTGAATCGGCCGTAAACTGTAGGTCCTCTCTACTCGTGATGGAACAATAACACGCACAACACGAGTGGTTGCTAAGAAGTTAGGCCCAGGTTCACCTCGGACTGTAGCGCCGCCATTATTATTATTTTTATGCGGCATTTTACTACCCCGAGTCTTACTCAGAATGTGTCCAGAGTGTTGAAGGTCTCCTCACTGTCCCCTCGGGCTATTCGATAAGTCAGTGACTTTGATACAAGATGGTGCTCTTTCTGCATCGAGGATACTTTTCTGACTTTCTTTTTATGTGGCCCTACAGCCCGAGTGGATCTGGGCTTCCACCAACAAACATCTCCAGCTAGCACGCTCTCTCGTTACCTGCCTTCAATTCCACACATCGAGTTGGCTGAGGTCCATCTCTACTTGTGGGCGCTATCTATAACAAGGACGTCCTCTGCTGCGTTGTTCCACTGGCTCGGATTCAAAGAATCTTCCGGCCGGAGCTGTGTTGTCCATACGCTCTACATGGCCTAGCCATCTTAAGCGTGTTATCCATAAACGCTTGGCTAACCTCATGTCGCTGTACAGCCCATACAGTTCTTAGTTGAATCTTCTCCTCCAGATGCCATCAAGGCAAACTGGACCAAAAATCACACGCAGAACTTTTCTCTCAGACTGAGAGCTTCTTCATTCGCTTTTAAGAACGTCCATGTCTCTGCACGATAAAGCAGGACTGAGACTGAACAACGTGTTAAATAAGACTAACTTGGTCTTTCGAGAGATGGGTCAATTAATTAATTGACGCTTGAAACCAAAGAAACAGCGTTTGAAAAGAGTAATTCTGCGTTTGTTCTCGGTACTCATGTTGTTGTCCCCATTTACTACCGAACCGAGGTACCTTAACTAACTCGAAGTTTTGCTGCCACTTGTGTCGCTCTGTCCGAGTTGTCGTGTGTACTTCACTTTGCCCTCCTTTGCCGCCAGACCCACTTTAGCCGCTTCCGTTTCAATGCCAGCAAACGCATCATTGACGGCTCGCTGTGTTCGCCCAATCACGTCAATGTCATCCGCGTAAGCTAGCAGTTGGACGGGCTTTTGGAAGATCGTGCCTCTTGTGTTGGCCAGTGAGTTTTGCACAATCTTCTCAAGAACGATGTTAAAGAAATCAAATGACAGCGCGTCGACTTGTCTAAAACCTTTTTTGACATTGAAGGGCTTGGTAAGTTCATTACCGATCTTGATGGAGTAGTCAGAATTCTCCATCATCTTCGTCATTTTGTTCAGTCTGACAAGTTTGATAGGTACGTCAAAACTAGACATGGCACTGTTTAGCTCGTCTCTATGCACGCTGTCATATGCGGCCTTGAAATCAAGGAATAGGTGGTGTCTGTCAATTTGCAGTTCTTGGGTCTTCTCAAGGGTCTACCGCAGTGTTAAAATTGGATATCTTGTGGACTTCCCGAAAGAGGCGGGACCGTAGTTTTCTTTTTAAAAAATTGTATCTTGTTCTGGGATTTTAACCTAGACTGTGAAAGTCTAGTGTGTATGGGTCGACGCGCAAATCCACACGGCCATGGCGTCCACTAATTCCATGCGTCTATTCCCAGAGCTGTGGGCGTAGTGAGTAAGTGCGTCGACTCCTACCCTCGATGTTGTCGGTTCGATTCCCGAAAAAACACTTAACATTTTTTCACGGCTCCATCTCTTTCAAGTCACTGACAATGCTCAGAGAGTATAACTGTCTAGAAAAAGCTTCTCAATCTCGCCGTTCGGAGTTGGCATTAAACTGTAGGTCCCCTGCACTCGTGAGAGAACAGTAGCACGTATAACACGAGTGGTTGTTGAGAAGCTAGGCCCAGGTCCACCTCGGACTGTAGCGCCGAAATTATTATTATTATTATTCCCAAAGCTGCTTCGGTAGCCGAAAGTTTCCCCAATGATGTCAGGATATCCGTTGGTTTCAATGCAGCAGAGGACACAGACCGTAGAAGATCCAAGCGTTCAGGGCCAATCATAATGGCGGTGCCAAAAATTAAGCTTATGTCACAACCAAACGAAAAGTAACCAGGCGTATCGTCAAATTTTCAAGTGTCCATAATTGCTTAGCGACTGGATTGCGCAGTTGGTAAAGTGCCTGCCCCAAGTGACAGGGGTTCCAGTTTCGAATCCCGGCGAAATCGAATCTGGGCCAGTCACCATTTGCCGTTGGGATCAAATTAACTGCACTGGAGTAGGTTGCTTCCTGGTAGTACAATGGACCAGTTTTGAGTCTAAGTGCTCCAGTGTGGTGTTTCCTTAACTCCGAAAAAAAATTCATAATTGCTTATGGAATCTTGAGAGAATTCATTTGGCAATTGACTTTTGCCTACGGAGAGCGATTCATTTCACTCTCGGCTAAGTAGGCAAAAGTGAACCAACTTAACGAAACTCAACGAAACAGTTGTTATAATTGCAGTGTGTCATTTTTATGTAATCGCTCGGTTCTCTTAAGCTTCCGTACGACCATTATGGTTAGCACTTTAGCTTTTTTTTACGTTTTTTAAATTATCCTTGAGCTGCATATGTCGCATCAGATATACTCCTTCGATGGTGTCGAGGAAACACTCTACAGAATGCATGTAATGATGTGGCTGCGTCTCAAGGGGTGTTTTAAAACTGATTCTAGTGACAGATATCCATCGGGGTTCGTCCGATAACTGAAGAGCTTTGTTCTGTCAGTGACTGCTGACCAGTCTGCAGTCAACCTGAAGTTTTGCATATTTAATTTAAAGCTCCGTTCTTAAAAAGCTGACATTGACAGAATGGCCAATTTTCAAATGACTTAATGGGCCTTGACAAATCAGCAAAAATCAGTAAAATATTGCTTCATCTGATTCGTCTTTTTTATGAATTCGAACTTGATACCTTTTGAACACACCCCATAAACACAATGGACCACGGTCCACGATACAAGAATACGAGTTATGTTGGACCTTATTGACAGCGTCGCAATTTTTTCGAATGTTTGACGTCAAGTAGAAGTCTAGACAGTTGCTGAGTTGGTGAGAAGCTAGTTCCAGGTCCACCTGTAGCGCTGCTTTTATTATTATTATTAGAAGTCTAGACAATGTTGGTGAGGAACATCAAATTGGAGAGGAATTTCTGAGGGGGCCACCGCCACTGTTTATGCATAATATTGTTGTTCAATTAATTTCTTTTTTCGTGGCAAAAGCTAGTTCGCTGTGACGCCAAAGAACTCGATTTTACGACCTGTCAAAACATACTTCGAATTCTCGTCTCATGCCAACAGACCCCACAGTCGTATTTAATTTTGTTTGACAAATCACTTGTGCTCTCCGGTTGGAGGGTAGTTTCCTACGTCACACGCTCTTCCGTCTTTTCACCGTCGTCGTCGTCTTCCCTGCTCGATACTTCCACCGGGCGGCGTGCAAACAACTTCCACCACACTATTCTGTGCCCTGTGCGGCTGCTGTGCTCCGTGTTGGGTCGGTCGGTCGTCGTTGTTGTCGTCGCTGTCGCCGTCGCCAGTGGTTCGATAGTAGGTACTTATTCTGTACTCAATTCTATGCTGGCTGTGAGTCTCTTTGTATTTTGTGAGTACCATACCATACCATACCAGGCAGGCAGGCAGGCAGCACCTCGTGTTCCCCTTCCATCATCTGTGTCCGTCATCTTCCTCGTGGTTTTTCGGTTTTCCTCTTTCCAGTTGTTTTTGTTGGTTTGCCTTCATCCATCCCTCGACCTGGCTTTGTGTCTCTCTTTCTATCACTCTCGCTCGCTCGCTCGCTCGCTTACTCACCACCAACACTGCCATCGAGGTTGGGTTCAGTTGATGGTGTGTACACGTGAATTTGTTGTTGCTAGCCAGCTAGCCAGAGCAATGTTGGGCTTGCTGGCTGAGCTGACTGGCTGGTTAGAGTTGTCGACTGGTGCTGGTGTATGATGTGGTGTATCTACAACTGCTTGGTTTGGTAGTCAGCTGTACGACGAAGTGTTTGTTGGCCTTTGGATTTGGGATTGGATTTTCTGGTGTTCGTTCGGTGTGCGACGACGACGACGACGGACTCGCGTTGTGTGCGCTTCATCCGTGACTATGGCATGGCCAGGCCAGGGCAGTCAGTCAGTCATCGACATTAGACGGGAGTAATCCAGTTCTCTCTCTCTCTATCGCTCGCTCTCTTCCAGTGTGTGTGCGTGCGTGTGTTTTACACACAACACGGTCGAATCGCTACTATCGGCGTGTGTGTGTTTAATTTGGAGTGTATGCGCCGCGTATTTATTATTTTTTGTTGTGTTGTGTGTTGTGTTGTTGTTTTATTTATTTCCATCTAATATATCACGTTCACGTATCTCTTGTCGTATAGTCTCGTTGTCATCGCCGACAAGAGTTCGTTTATAATTTACACACAACGCGCATAGGACCACAAACTTTTGGTCAAAAAATACAAAAAAAAATTAAAACTCGTAACGTACTTTAATTGTACAACACTACACTAAGTATCTTTTGTGTCGTGTTGCTTCTTCTGGGCAAAAAAAAAAACAAAAAAAGATACAACCTCGCGATCCATCGAGAAATGGATTACCAACGGTTAAACAGTTCATTTGTTCGTCTGTCTACTGCCAGATACTCTTAGGTGGGTTAAGATACATTTATGTTTTATGTCTTATGTTCCGTTTGTTCGGCTTGCAATGTTTTTTTTATTATCTTGTGTGTATCCACAGCAAAAGGATAAAAATCTCAAAAAATTCAAAAGAAATCATGAGAAACTATCGCTGAGCAGCAGCAGCAGCATATCTGTTGGATTCATAGATAATTGTCTAATGAATCTTTTATCATTCGGTATTTGTTTTGTTTTTGTTTATGATTGTGTGTGCGCGGGGAGATCTTATGGAATGGGAACGTGAGGTCGTCGGCGCGCGGTTTTCAGTGATTTCTGTTTCCATTTCCTTGGTTTTTTCGTTTTGAGATGGTTTTTCTTTTTGTCTGCCTTTTCCCTTCGTGTACACCTCTGCGGTATCTTTCTGTTGATTCAATAGGCAGTCACACTTGTTCAGTCAAAACAATTTGAATGTTCTTTCCCTCTCGTATCTTTTTGAAAGACTTGAGCAAACACCAGTGAATACTTCAAAGCGACAGATTAATTGTAAACTTTTCAAAAAACCGAAGAGAAAAACGGATCAAGATCAATCGAAATTGATGAATGGGAGATACAGATACAGATACAAAGATACATAATTCATTTCATGGGGAAATCGCTTCAAAGACATGATTTCGTTTTCAGTATCGATAGTATCCGCACTCTATGCGTCTTTGAAAGATCGGAACCGTGTCTCTGTTTGGTGAGACTGCGAGTGAGTGAGTGCGATGTATCTGTGAGTGTGTAGCATACTGGATCTGATATGAAATACTTTACTTGGATTTTAATACGGAGAGAGTGAGTACAGTTTTTGAATGACAAAAAGGCAGAGAAGAGCGAGAGAGGTGGGGGTGATTTGTTTGCATAATTGCCGGGAAGTTTAATGTGCGTCCAAGGGGCGGCGGCGGCGATGGGTGGGTTGGTGGGTTTTTGTTTTCGAAGGGGAGAGTTTCAAGGAGATTACAAGTGAAATTTTATTTCGTTGATATGATGGAGAATTGTTTTATTCTTGACCCGTTCTCTGGGCAAACCTTGGTCTGGGTGATTCCGGTTTTCTGTTTTTGTTAACGATTCGGTTTGTTGAGTCTGGTGTGCTTGACATTTAGTCACATCCAGTGATTGATTTGTCTTAAGTGGCATCGGATCTTATAAATAATCTTCTCCTCTTGACGTGGTCTAGGTGTTGTCTCTTGTTGATGTCATCTTCTTATGAATATGTTGGGGAACTTATTGAGGAGCTTGCTAAAAACACTGAGGTTGTTGACTCAACTCGGCATTGTCCTTGAGATGACATTTGTTAGCTCGGCGACTGTGATACAGGAAAATAAAACGTCAGATAGTCGTACCAGACCTCTATACAATTCAGTTGTCACATGAGCTTGGCTACATAGAGCAAGTTCCACCCATTTCTTTGTCTAACGGTCGTAACAACATCGCAGACGATAGCTTTCAAACATCAACTCTTTCAAATCTGAGTTCTAAACAAGTCAAAAATCCCCCTGTCTGGAGCAAAACGCCACTCCCTAGACCTTCTTTTACACTTTGTCCACTCAAAGTTTGTCTACTCTTGAAACCATTTATAGGGTGACCAGATAAGAACGATAGAAAAGGGAATTTAAATAAAACTAGAAGGGTGGGAGATACAAAATCGATTCTGGATTTATCTTGAAGCCACATTCATAGCACATCATTCAAATGGGCGACTTAGCAGTGCGCGTGGCTTTAAGCGATCAGTTCAGTTTTTAATGAATTGATCCAATATGTGCAACGTTATTCCGGCAAAAACGCCTCGAATGTTGGCGCCGAGTTCTTCCAAAGTGGTTAGAAGAACTTGGTTCTTCCAAGTGTTAGTCTAAACTATAGGCTTGACGTCGCACCAGAGAAAATTATCGAATGGTTTGAAGTCGTATGATCGCGATGGCCAATTATTAATGAACGCTCACTTTGAGATCGTCAAGTTTTCCCTTCACAACTTCGAGCGTTTCGTCGCTTGTATGTCACATAGTGCCGTCTTGTTGGACCCACAGCTTGGAAAAATCAATTTTGACAATCTCTAGGCACAGAAATTCGGCTAACACCTGTCTATACCTGACACCATTGAGGGTAACGGTGTCCACTTCCTCATTTCGAAAGAAATAAGGTCCATAAACTTCACCAAACCATCAATCTTTGTGGACGCATTGATGCTTGGTCAAGCACTTGTGGATAATGTACGCTCCACAAACGGCAATTTTGGTTGTTGACATAGCCACTAAAGATAGCCCTAAACGACGAACATGCTCGCCAAACTTGCTCGTGTTCGCCGCATTTTCGTCGTGTATGGGCTGGTTCGCGAGCCGCTCGCTGTTGGCTTCTCTATCACACATGGTGACGGTTTGAAGAAACAGCACGAAATGAATGTTCGCCAAATGTGTTTGCCATGTGGGGGATAACGCAAACAAGCAAGTTCGGCGAGCATGTTCGTCATTTAGGGCTACCTTAATCCTGGAACAATTTACAGGGTGATCAGATAGGAATGACAGGAAAATAAACTTAAATAAAGCAACAACGGTGTGAGGTACAAAATTAATTCTGACCTTATTTTGAAGCTACATTCATGCCATTTTGTATGGAATAGCACATCATTCAAACGACCGCCTCGGCTTCGGTAGCAATGCTTCAAGAGGTCGGTCCAATTATTGGTGACTCGGTCAAATGTGTGCGGCGTTATTCCGGCAATAGCGTCTCGAATGCTGTCTTCGTCGTCGCTGGCTTTTTAGACGATGATAACATGAGCGGAAGAAGGCAGAAATGTCGGAGAGAGACCAAAAGTTTGAAAAAACACAGATTTGATTGCCGAAAATATATCCCTTTCCAACTACAGTCGCCTCCCTGTAAGTCGAACTCCCTCTAAGTCGGATTTGCCTCTAACTCGAATTTTTTCACAATATTTATTTTGGCATTCCCCTCAGTTTTCAGATAAAAACCGCCGTCTAAGTCGAACTGGGCGCTCCACTTCGGACTGTAGCGCCGACATTATTATTATTATTAAGTCGAACTCGCTCTAACTCGAACTAATTTTGATATCCCGTGAAAATTCAACTTAGAGGGAGTCGACTGTATTTGCAAATTCATTCCCTTTCTTTCCGAAATTTTTATCTTCTTCCACTCGTCTTAGCGTAGATAAAGACTGGACGTAGTCCCAAAGAAAGTAATTAAGTGCTCTCAAGCCTCATGGTCGAAGCGGCCAATTGATGTATGCTCACCGTGAGGTCACACAGTCGCCAAAGTTCTCCTTCACAACTTTGAGGGTTACGTCACTTGTATTGCACGTAGCGCCATCTTGTTGGAATCACAGCTCGAATTTATTGATGTTGTCGAGCTCTTGCCACAGAAAGTCGGTTAACATCGCTCTACACCTGAGACCATTGCTGGTGACGGTATCTGCTTTCTCATTTCAAGAGAAATAGTGTCCGATGATGCCGCCTTGCCATAAACCACACCAAACAGTCTATCTTTGTGGATGCATTGATGGTTAGTCGAAACATTGTGGATTATTCGCTCGAATAATGGCCGCACCAAACTGTCATTCTCTGTGGCTGCATTGACTTCTGGATAATAACGAGCGGGTTTTCTGAGCCATTTTCGTCGACTGCACTGGCTCGGCCACATCGAGCGTATGGACAACAGCGCTCCAGCTAAGAGGGTCTTTGAATCCGAGCCTACTAGTTCGAGAAGGAGAGAAATACCGAACCTCCAGTACAAAGACCAAGCCATCGCGGACGTAAGACAGCTTAGTCTTGACGACTGGAAGCCCAGGACCGTCAACGATGTAAAGCAGCGATAACTCAGTTTCAGACCTCAGGGTCGTAGGGCCGTAAGTTTTCTCAGCCAAACCCTAGATGCGGCAATTTTGTTTGTTAACGTAAAGTTTTCGAGAAGAATGTCTATAGAGTTCTGATACAGTCGGTTGAGGACAGAAAAATAATACCTACCGAAGGACCAATTTGGATTTAGTGCGGGGCATGCTACTGTACATGCTGCGTCAAAATTGCAAAAACCCAATGCACCAGGGCCTGCCTCGTTGACTTAAAAAAGGCATTTGACACCGTTTGTTTAGAAGGCCTCTAACGTAGCCTCTTCAGAAAAGATGATTTTTCGCCCAAAATCGTTGTCCAATTCGCGCTGCTCTAAGGCTTAAACTGCGAAGCAATAAAGAAGCGGAAGGTCGCGTGCCTTTAATTGCTGAGTCAATTGGACCTTGTAAGCGAATAATCTGAAATCTTTGTACAGAATGCTCCTCAGGCTAGTGCGTGAAATGTTGAGCTGTTGAGATCGGTGGCAAGTTAATGTTCGTGAATTCCAAATGAATCTCACACTCTCGGCCGCAGCAGCCACATTCTCATCTTTGCGCACCGTACGATGACAGGGACCATGAGTGTTGTCCACTAGCATACCAGTCTCACGAACTTTTTGCACAAACTTGTGTCGCGGTGGGTGCTTCATTTCGGCCACAACTTCTTTTCAAAAATGGCACTGTTTGGGCTACACAGCACTCACTTTAGAAATAAGTTTTCAATATTTCCCGACGTTGTTCAAGCGTAAAGCTACTCATTTTGTTCTACGGAGGTTTGATACTGACATTCTGTCAAGATTTCGACCGGGAAACAGCTGTCAGTGTCAAAATAACCTAGGATTTAAAAAAACCACTAGATGGCCCACCCTGTATAACCTCTTTTATCCACTGCTTTTCCACCAGATTCAAAATCATTTATAACTCCTTGCAACTGCAAGAAGTCCCTGTGCTTTTGGTTCCTCAATGAAATCTAAAACAGATAATTGCAGTTGAACAACGATGTGAACTGTACCTCCTTTAACCCAAATCTGATTGTCACTGATGGATGTAGTCTGAGGGGAGAACTGACTAGAGTGTCATGTGGATGGATGTCAGGGAAAAAGATCGATGTACTATCGAACGAAAGGGGTTTCACTGAAGCAACGTAAGTTAACATTATCTACTGGCGGTTTCCGTGGCGTGGCGTGTAAGTGCAACGAATTGTACGCACAAGGTCACAGGTTTGATTTGATTCGACGGAACTAAAACCAATTTATCATTTCAAGGCACTATTTCTCGCGTGAAATGAAGTGGTCAGATTCATAAATTATACAGTGTTATTTATTAACTTCAGCTGTGGTGCAATTCAATGTGAACATGAGCTCTAGGAAGTCTGTCCAGACGGCTGCTTTCAATGCCTTACACTCAATTTAGGAGGGTGTCATTTTGTGTATGCCAACACAGGGGTAGTCAACTTTTGTTGTGTACAACTTTTGCCATCATGGTCTTGTGTGAACAGAAAACCAAGATGAAAAGAGGTTGGCAATAGCGCTAACGTAGTCACTGATAACTAAATTTCATTGCTTGACAATTTTAGGGTGTTCTCTACTCAAAGAAAGCAAGAAGTTTTACACAATGCTCCTTCATTCACCTTGGAGAGGTGGTTTCTCACTCTCACTCTCACTCTCACTCTCACTCACTCAACAGTCAAGCGTTACCCAAATCAAAGTGGCGCCCAACCAATATCGACCTAAAACATAAAAACACCCTATAGTTCATTCTTAGCCTGACTTATTTGTGTTCAAACGATGGACCCGATTTCAAGTCCCTTGCAACGATCTCACAAAACTCGTCCGCTTATCAAACCAGTTGTTGTTTGCATCAGACTCCGTCGTAACTGCTTCACCTTTAGACTTAGTTATCTGCGTCATTCAATGGAAAACACCTCAATTTGCAAGCGTAGAAAATTGATAATAATTACAACTTACTGCACAGCCCTAAATGTGATTTCACATTCGAAGTTGCGCAACCTTCTGCTGCTCATAAATCACGCTCAAGTACTTATAAGAGCACTCTGATCTAATAATTCAATAGCATTCCATTTGATTATTACTTCAGAGCTTTCGTTCCAGGCCGTGCAACAAGACAAGGTGACATCACTTAATCGCAATCATCGCCGCTAACTAGCATGTAAATTGCAACAATTAAATGACATCTGTTGCATTTGCATATTCTTAGTCTTCGAGAAAAGAAACGGCGTTCCTGTGGCGCGGTGTTTGTTGTTGCGAATGAGATACTTAATAAACAAATACAAGGTCTTCGTGATAGATGCACGGATACTCAATGAAAGTGTTTGTCAGTCTGATTGAGAGTGTCTATCTGGCAGAGCCGTGATTGCATCTCATTTTAAGTCAAATGTTGAATTTCTATTTGAAAAAAAAAAAAAATGAACTATAAACAAAAATGTCACGTGTATATTCGTGGACGTTGAAAATGATCACATGTTGAAGTTCATCCTGGAAATTTTGCTATACTTACTTACTTATCCTACCATTTAACTCGCACTGCCGCAGCTGCCGGGTGGAAACTGAGCCAGAAACCCCCGAGCACTTTCTGTGCAAATGTACGGCTCTAGCTAGAGTCAGACAACGCACTCTGGGCAAAGCCTTCTTCAACACCTCTAATAATCTCTCAGAAGCAAACATTCACAGTCTGCTAGCCTTCATAAATTCCACTAAGTGGTTTCAAAATTAGGCTAATCTGAGTAAATACACACTCTTTTTCACCATCATCTCACAAAATGGGTATCCCATAGAATGTGGTATCAAAACGGTGCTTTCATGGCGCTAATTGGGTGCGAAAACAGGATCTGTATGTCCACCGCCACTTTAACCTACGAGTACCTACTTACTTAACAGGCCCACGGCCCATGGAGGGTCCGAGCCTGAAAGAAGGAAATTTTGCTATAGAACATTAAAAATCGCTTCCTTTACGTTTTGTTGATTTATTTCTGTTTCCCTTTCGGACCTAAAATTAAAGAATTAAGATCCAACAATAATGGCCACACGGAAACTAAAGAGAACTAAAGGAATCGGGCGATTACTTAAAAGTGATACACTGACTATAATAACCGCTTCGTTTAGTTGCGTTAAGTTCGTTTACTTTCGTTAAGTTTGTTCACTTTTGTTAAGTTTGTTCACTTTCGTTAAGTTTGTTCACTTTCGTTAAGTTCGTTCTTCTTCGTTAAGTTCGTTTACTTTCGTTAAGTTCGTTCTCTTTCGTTAAGTTCGTTCACTTTTGCCTACTTATGCGGAAGCATAAGGGAAAGGGCTTTACTTCGACGGTTTAGTCACGTGACACGAATGTCCCAGTCATAACGACATCCGAAGTGTGCCCTGAATGCGGTTCCATTAGGTAGGCTTCCGTTTGGCAGATCCAGGACGAGATGGTTGGACCAAGTCCAAAAACTCTCCTGGTTGCGCCTGGGCATAGCTCCTGATGAGCTAGAGTCGATGGAGAAGGTTCGATTGGCCTGGAAATCTCTCGTGCATGCATGGCCCCCGCGACTCCTTTAAAACACTGAAAATGAGATTAGAGAGAAAGATGGGAATTTATGTATATTTTCTCGAGTTGAAAGAACTCAAATCTCTATTTCGACTCTCGTATGCATTGCATTCGACTTCTTGAATATAGTAACGCGTACCTTGGCAGTTATGGAAATGTCAAACTATCGAAAACATTTACAAGTCTTTCCCTTCCGAATTCTCCAAATCTATTGGGTCTATAACTTAATTCGTGCGGTTTGCTAAGATATGGCTTAACTTGTATTACTCCATTGTTTTTATTCCATTGGACCATGCGTTGGAAAGCTCCTATCATTGTACGTCATTTCAGTATATGCCATTCATTTGAAGCGTAAACAACAATAATTTTTTTTCACACAAATATGTCGAACTTTGTGCCTGAAAAATTGTTTTTGCGAGGAGTTCTTCTTCATTACTTTAATATGAAGAAAACTGCTGCCGAAAGTCATCGTATTTTGGTGGAAGTATATGGTGAACATGCGCTAGCTGAGCGAACGTCCCAAAGGTGGTTTGCACGATTTAAAAGTGGTGATTTTGGCTTGGAAAATGATGAACGTCCTGGGCAGCCAAGAAAGTTTGAAGATGAAGAACTGGAAGCATTACTCTATGAAAATTGTTGCCAAACACAAGAAGAGCTCGCAGAATCTTTGGAAGCAGTTGGATATATTCAAAAGCAAGGAAATTGGGTTCCACATGAACTCAAGCCGAGAGACGTCGAAAGGCGGTTTGTTTTTGCTCGGCCCCACGTTGCCATTCCGGTTAAGAACTATTTGGAAAACAGTGGATGGGAAGTTTTACCGCACCCGCTTTATAGCCCAGACCTTGCCCCTTTGGACTACCATTTGTTCCGGTCGATGCAGAACGCCCTCACAGAAATACGGTTCACATCAGAGCAGAATATCAAAAATTGGCTTAATTCATTCTTAGCTTCAGATGGTCAATACTTTGAATAATACTATTGTACATGTTTTTCTTAAATAAACGTTCAAATTTTGAAAAAAAAAACCGCACGAATTAAGTTATATACTGAGTAGCAAAATTGGTAATGCGAAAAATAGAAAAAATATGGTCCTAGGACGACGGTCTGTCGCACACCGTAAAAGCAGATAAAAACGTATGCATAACCATACACATGACTTGTGTCAAAAATTGAGTACGAGTAAGTTCGAAAAGTTCAAGTCTGAAAATACAAAATGCGACTGTAGTCGAGTTCCACAGTCGTATACGACTTGCTTAAGTGGGCGCTTCATTCTGACAATTTTTTTCTTCCCTCCATTGTTCTACTCAACACAGTTTTTAACGTGCCTAACTTCCATAAGTGGTATTTTTGAAAGTTTGTCTTAAGACATTTTCTTTAGATCCAGCCGTTAAGACTCTTCCTTCTCTTTGCATATCCCGCCACAGTGTGTACTAGTTTTCGCAGATGATAACCTTACTTTCTACTGCTCCGTGTTCAACTTTGTCGTTGTTATTGAAGCAATTTGTGCAACTTGGTAAACAGAGGGTTGATTACGTGTTCGATGTATTTTTTTTTTCATATCCAGCTAATTTGCATATGAGAAAAAATTTGGTTGCTTTTTGCCGCAATATGATTGCTGTTAAATTTTCATTCGTATCCATACCGGTCCGGTTCGGTGGTCTGATCTTCCTGAATGGTACTTGATCATATTGAGAGGACCAGCAATGAGATCCTTGACAAACGTCATTACTTACATGATTTGAAGACATTATACGGGGTCATCTTGCTAACGACTTCTGCCGCAGATGTTGAGATGGAAATGAGATGTAACCCACCTTCTCTGCTCGGAAGTGCACTCTCACTCCACAGAAAAATCTGCCTGGAAGTATATTTCTTCAATAACCTGAGCGAGCGCAGCTTCATTGTGAGCTTTCATTGGTTGGGACAAAATTTGATCACAAGTGAATGGTTATCACTGCAGACTATTACATTAGAATACAATGAACGAAAGCTGATTTACTTCACGAAAAAGATTGCGGATGGAAACGTGATAGAAGATACACCATGAATGGATACATTTGCTATAAGTGAGACTAACTAACTGTAGAAGATTTGGAATTGAGGAGTCCAATGATACAGTCGTCTGTCAATCAATCACAAAATTGTATTCAAAATTCCACCAAACGGACAGTCACTATTTAGCCCTGGAGCAACGAACCGGACCGGTATGCATATGATTGGAAATTACACAGCAATCATATTGCGGCAAGAATCAACCAAGCTTTTTGCCATATGCAAATTGGCTGCTTATGAAAAATATTCATCAAACACGTAATCAACCCTCTGTTTACCAAGTTGCACAAATTGCTTCAAAAGCAACAACAACGAATAAATGAAGACAAACACGGAACAAGAGTAAGTAAGGTTATCATCTGCGAAAATTAGAGCAGATTGTGGAGACATATGAAAGAAAAGAAACGCCTTAAACAGCTGGATCTAAAGAAAATGTCTTAAGATAAACTTGCGAAAATACCACTTACGGCAATTAGGCACGTTCAAAACTGTGTTGAGTGGAACAGACAATGGAGGGAAGCATACAATTGTGGCCTGAAGAGAATCACCCTCATAAAGCAAGTCGTATTCGACAGTCGAATTGGAAGTCATATTCAGCAGTCGAATTCGAAGTCGTATTGGAAGTCGTATTCGACAGTCTAATTGGAAGTCGTATTCGACAGTTTAAGTCGAATTGGAAGTCGTATTTGACTGTCGAATTCGACTACAGTCGCATTTTGTTATTATGAAGTTGAATTTTTCGAGCCCACTCGTACCCAATTTTTGACAGAAGTCGTGTGTATGGCAACGCATACGACTCGTTTTTATTTGCTTTGACGGTGTGAGACAGTCCGTCGTCTTAGGACAATATTTTTGCTCGCATTACAAATTTTGATACGACTCAGGGAAATTCGGAAGGAAAACACTTGTAAATGTTAACAAGTGCTTCTCACTGTCCTTTTCGACAGTTTGACATTTTCATAGCTGCAAAGGCATACGTTGCTTTTTTTTAAGAAGTCGAATGCAACGCATACGAGTTTCGGAATAGAGATTTGAATGCGATACGACTCCTTATCAGAAAAAAAAAACAAAAAACGTATGCGACTTGCGTAATTGTGGTGAATGTTCTTTCAACAACTCGAGAAAATATGTATAAATTCTGGAAGGTCCGAAGGCCCATCTTTTCAAGTCCGAAAAAGAAAAAAAATGTTAAACTTCACCAAATCAATAAGGAAATCAAAAATTTGTCTAATTGGAAGTCTAATTGAAAGTCGTATTCGACAGTCTAGAAAGAAAAAAACATAAGGGCATACGGCAACACAATAAGCCTTATGTGTCTAAGTGAATGAAAGAAAAGCGAAAGACTTATGTTAGTTGCGTAATGTACGTCCAACAACTCGAGAAAATATGCATAAAGTTTTAGCCAATTTTATCAAGAAATTAAGTCAAACGACGTTAAATCAATAACGCAGTCAGAAATTTAAAAAAGGAATGTATGGGCCTTTTTTGTCTAAGTAAAACCCACCGAGGGGAGAGCAGCCAAGTGATTGTTTTGAATGCAATATCATTCCAAAGTCTCCCTTGGCTTCAATTGATAATTACCCTCAGTCAATTGAACACGTTTGATTAATATTCCAATAGTGCGTAGTATTCGGTTGCAAATTGTTTGCGGCTTAATCTTGTTAACCGGAAAAATGTCTGCTGTATCACATTATCTTGGCAGTCAGTCAGTTGACATTGATATTTCTCGAAATAATTGTTCTAAGAAACATTTGCTATGATAAATCGATCATTTGAAAAACTGTGCCGCCGTGTCTGGTTGGAAACAAGATCTTAATAAAAATAATGGTGGGACTAAAGGGCGAGGTGGACTCGGGCCTACCTTCTACAGCAATCACTCGTGTTGCGCGTGCTATTGTTCCCTCACGAGTGGAGGGGACCTGCAGTCTAATGCCGATTCCGAACGGCGAGATTAAGAAGCTTTTTCTAGACAAATATACTCTTTGAGAATATTCAGTGACTCGAAAGAGGTAGAGCCATGAACAATGTTTTTGGAAAATTGTTTGTCTGAACTGGGATTTGAACCTAGACTTGAAAGTCCGTATGGGTCGACGCACCCACACGGCCACAGTGCCCATGGGGCAGTGGTATCTGACCCTAATTTTCATCGAAAAATCATATTCATCGATGAGGCCCATTTCTGAATGAAAGGGTACGTCAACAAACCAAGTTGTCGAATTTGGGACGATACCAATCCACCTAAGATACAAGAACGCCCAATGCAGTTAAAAAAAATCACTGTTTGGTGTGGATTTTGGGCTGGCGGCGTCATTGGTCCATACTTCTTTGAGAATGACGTTGGCCAAGCTATCACCGCCAACGGCGAGTGCTATAGGTTGATTAATACCAACTTCTTTTAGCTTCAATTGGATGATATGGACACCAAAGACGTGTGGTTTCAACAGGACGGTGCGGCGCTACGTGCCGCACAGCTCACGCCACATTGGAAATTCTGCACGAACGATTCGAGGGCATGGTCATCTCATGTGGAAGTGATGTGAACTGGCAACCACACTACAGATCGTTCGATTTGACCCTGATAGACTTTTTTTTGCGGGATTTTATAAAATCGCAGGTCTATGCGAACACGCTACAAACCACAGGGGCCCTCAAAGCCGATATAACCAATGCCATCAATTAAATTCAGCCTGATTTATGCGTCAGAGTCAGAACATACACTTCGGATGCGCTCCACTCAGAGAAGCCGTGGCTGACATTTGAACGATGTCAATTTTCATACATAATGGCATCAATATGCCTTTCAAACGAATACAAAATATCGATGATACCTCACACACATTTTGTTTTATTAAAATTTAAAGATAGGAAGCCTTTAGTGAAAGACTTTAGATTTAACTATTATTGAACCTCAATCGAAGTAGTCCTCAAAACTTAATGAATTTCTTTTGTTTTTCATTTCAGTGCCAAGTGCAAGTATACATCACCATGCATCTTCTTCTGATGAGCGTAAGCCGTGCGTCGTGTGCGAAACCCGCCAAAAATGAAAGATTTAAAAACCCCCACAGTAGAATGTTTCAAAATCACTAGACACTAAAATTCGGGAGAGTCAACAAAAGACAACGTCATTAAAGTGACAGCAAACTAATTCCGATTAAAAAAAGCAACAAAGCAAAACAAAAAAAAAACTTACGATCCCACCCGTGTAGATTGAATTGCAACACACAACTTCTCTGCGATTATACTTGTTCTGGACGCGGCGCTTCATCCGATTGCGCCCCAACCCATACAAGTAGATCCAGTCACAAGAAAAAGTATTTATGGATGCAGGAGGTCTTCCAGTATTTCAGAGCGCCAACCAGGCAGCCGCCCAACAACAACAGCAGCAGCAGCAACATCAGCATCAGCAACTCAATCTTCAGTTGCAACAGCAGCAACATCTACAACATCATCAGCAACACTTACATCAGCAACAGAGTCTGGTTCACCTGCAACAGCAACAGCAGCTGCATGCGCAACATCAACAGCAAACGCAACAGCAACATCATCAACAACATCAACAGCAGCAATCTCAGCAACTTCACAATGTGCAACAGCAACAGCAACAAAATCTCCATGTGCAACAGCAGCAACAGAATCCGCAGCAGCAGCAGCAACAACAGCAGCAGGCGCAACAGCAGGCGGCAGGCTTCAATCCAAATCAGAACATCAACGCTGGCGTTGGCGTTGGCGTCGGCAATGACATCATGCCACCAAAGAACCAGGCGGTGGTGGAACGATTGCGACGACGCATGGAGAATTATCGTCGGCGACAGACCGATTGTGTGCCACGCTTCGAGCAGGCATTCAACAACGTGTGCGAACAGCAAAACCATGAGACAACAACGCTGCAGAAGCGCTTCCTCGAGAGCAAGGCCAAGAGGGCGGCCAAGAAGACCACGGAGAAGAAGCCAACCGAGAATATGTTAGCGGGCAACCTCCAAAGCAGTGTTCATGTGGTGAGTGAATTGTTTTCATTTCATTTCAAGCAAATGGGCGGGAGACCAAACCCCTTCAGCGGTATGATTTCCCCATGTCTTCTTCTACGCCTGAAGGGGCGGCTATGACCGTCAACAATGTCTTGATGATGTAAAAATCTATCTCCTGTCTGAATATCATTCCCCTTTCGAGTCAGTTGTGATTTTGAGGTCTCATCTCATCATCTCATCTCATTTTCAATGACCCGCATGTTCCACTAAAGGG
The DNA here is from genome assembly GCA_930367185.1 of Myathropa florea. Taxonomy (NCBI): domain Eukaryota; kingdom Metazoa; phylum Arthropoda; class Insecta; order Diptera; family Syrphidae; genus Myathropa; species Myathropa florea. Next base: position 113,865,773 of record OV884002.1, on the reverse strand, counting down.
GTCGCGGGGGCCATGCATGCACGAGAGATCTCCAGGCCACTCGATCCTCCGCCATCGACTCTAACTCATCAGGAGCTATGCCCAAGCGCAACCAGGCGAGTGTTTGGACTTGGTCCAACCATCTCATCCTAGGTCTGCCAAGCAGTCGCCTACCTGATGGAATCGCATTCAAGGCACGCCTCGGAAGTCGTGATGATGGGGACATTCGTGCCACGTGACCAAAACAACGAAGTACATGTGATTTTGAGGTTAAGTGACAAATTTTCGACGGTTGCCTTGAAATTTGTAGACAATCTCAGCAGGCCTCAACTCCAATGTGAGGCGGGATATACTAGTTTGTGGGAAAGAAGGTTTTTCTGCGGGATTTAGGAAGCAAGTGCGACAAGCTAAGGTCCCATCGAGATTTTGACAGAAACGACGTTCGTTCTAAGTTTTAGCGCGAAAACAGAAACCGAAGGACTTAAGGACAGAATGATGGAGGGTTAATGTTCGTTCGTCGTTATCTCTACTGGCAATTATAAAGGGCTAACTATAATAACCGTTCGAAAACTTAATGTCAAAACCAAACGAAAAGTAACCAGAAGCGTCGTCAAATTTCAAAATGTCCATAATTGCTTAAAGGAGCTTATGGAGAATTCAGCTGCATACGTAGAAAGCGATTCATTTCACTCCCGCGCAAATATGCAAAAGTCAACGAACTTAACGAAGCTTAACGAAACTTAACGAAACGGTAACTATAGTCACAGAGTATTGTTTCTGTGTGTGAAGAATTCTGATACATACGTAGAAAGTGATTAATTTCACTCCCGCATAAGTAACCAAAGTGAACGAACTTAACGAAACGGTAGCCATGGTCGCAGTATATTGTTTTTGTGTATGAAAAATTTTGCAGTATACGTAGAAAACGATTCATTTCATTCCCGCGAAAGTATGCAAATGTGAACGAACTTAATGAAACTTAACGAAACGGTTACAATAGTCACGGTGTATTGTTTTTGTGTATTCACTGGCTTGCTTCAGGTTTTTTTATGTAAGTTGTCCCTCCTTAACTCTATCATAGCCACTAAGGCTGCTGACTTTAGCGAGCAAGTATGTCAAAGCCAAGATCCCTTTGAGATGTTGACAGAAACGACGTTCGTGCTCGATTTTAGCGCCAGTTAATAAACTTAACGAAATGGTTACTATGGTCACGGTGTATTGTTTTTGTGTAGGAAGAATTTTGCTGCATACGTAGGAAAAAGTGAACGAACTTAACGAAACTTAACGAAATTGAGTGAAATGGTTATTATTATCACAGTATCCTTGTGTATTAGTTTCGTTGCTTCAGATTTTTTTTTTTTAAGTTAGTTGGCCCTTAACTTTTTTGTGGTCTTTCTCCTCTACTCCAATATGAACCGGATCGTATTAAGTGGCTATGTACATTTTTCTGCTGAAGTTAGCGAGCAAGTTTGAGCTAAAGTCCCTTTGAGCTGTGGAGAGACGCGACATACGCGCTTGATTTTAGCGCGATTTAACGACTGGATGGCTCAGCTGGTTAATTGCCTGCCCTAAATTAGAGGAGTCTCAGATTCGAATCCCAGTGAAAGCAAAGCTAACACGCTTTTATGCGGTTTTTCAAATCTGGCCCAGTCACCATTTGCCGTTGGTATCAAATTAACGTCACTATCACTGGATCGGTCTATCAGTGGTAGTAGTCTGACTGTGGTTATCACAATGGACCAACATGGTCTAAGTGTGCTGGTGAATTCACTAGCAGTCCCTTAAAGTAACCTAACCTAACGAACTAAACGAAACGTTTACAGTGTATTTTCTGTATGAAGAATTTTGCTGCATACGTAGAAAGCGATGCATTCCGCTTCCCTGCATAAGTAGGCAAAAGTGAACGAACATAACGAAACTTAACGAACTCAACGAAACTTAACGAAACGGTTATACGTCTCGTTATATGTCACGGTGTGCTGTATTTGTGAATTTCCTCGGTTGCTCCAGTTTTTTTTAAGTTAGTTGCCCCTTAATTCTTTTTTGGGATAGAGGTTCAAATTGTTTCTAGAAAGCTCTGACATCTCAAATATTTCGTAGAGCAGTTTCCTTGTGAAAGCTTCGGGGGTGTTAGCTCATGACGGGGATGAATTATTTGAATCCCTTCAGTTCCATGAAACCTCTTCCCGTCTTGGGATTGTGGAAACACTCACGGGGACTTACACATGATTTATTCCCTGCACCACAATGCCGTTAGGCCGAGCAATCACTTCCTCTGATGACAGATGATACATCATGCTTAAGCGCCTTCTCTGTTAAGCTTGATAAAGGTCTCAAAAACTGCCCCTCATATTTCCTCCCTCTCTCTCTGTTTTCCTTCCCCAACCATCCATGTTCATTCAATGAACACAAATACAAGATGTTCTACAAGGTGTTCCCAAAAGCCCATCGAGCACAAGTGAAAGCTTGCCCGAAGGATCTATAAAATAAAAAAAAAATACCGATTCAATTGTAATCGATGCGTTAAAGCCAACCCTATCAATTCCCTGTGTACACCCGGATACCTCGGATACACATAGATTCCAGTTCTTTGTATCAATTCCGTTATGAAAAGCCGACATTAACACCCACAAATAAACCGTTGAACGTGGTCACGCCGAATAAAAAAAGCAGAAAGAAACATATTCCGGGGTCAAATGTGCGGAATGGCTTTGCACCCTATTCTAATGGAATTCAGCTCTCAAAAATCGATTTCAAAGGATTATATCGAAACGCCATTAACACAGTGCGCCCCAACGAGTGCGGAATTGATGTGCCCGTTGGTGGGTGTGCATGTGGTGGAGAGGGAGGCGAAAAAGGATACCAAGTGGAGAGGATTTATCAATTTAATTAAACACGAATTTTAATTTGCCCGAAATGAGGGTTGTGTCCAGTTCTTGAGGTATGTTTGTGACTGTGTTTAGTGGGTTGTTCCTAAAGGAGTCCTCGCTGCACGTTTGCATGTAACAGCTGATGTTCGTGTGTGGAACTGGGGAGACATTTGCGATGGGATGCGTTACAGTGTGTTGAGAGAGGTGACTGTAATATCGGTTGAATACATAGGAGCACGTTCAAAAACTCATCGAATTAGAGCTGGTAAATGTTTGAAAGGGACTGATTTTCTTTAAGTGGCAGATGGATTCTTTGATGACCGATTTAGTGAGGCGACAGTATAGCCGGTAAAGGAATCGTTTCTAGATTTTCTTAGACAATACCTTTGTCTTTGAAATTCCTTTACTTCTAAAGTGGTTTAGAAGCTCTTTATTAAGTCGGATGATTTGCCTCAGTCAAGTCGCCATCACCAAAGTCGAGTTCATTCCGCAGCATTTTTTAAACTTCTTGCGGGAAACAAGCTTTTCTCTTTTTGATGGGCCCAGATAATCTTTTTCGGGCCCGTGGCTTTTCCGTATAATAAAGAACGTCTAAAAATTAAGTCAAAAACAACCAAGTCAGGCTAGTGAACATCTCACCCAGCTGCTTATTGCTAAATGCCCACGAAAGCTGCTCGAACTACATGTTCGCCAAACGAAAATCGTCAATTTGTGTGTTGGAATGCCTCCTTCTTGTTCTTTGTGTGGCGCTACTTTCTGGAGTGGCCTCAACCTTCCACGGTCTCTCGCTAGCTGACTCCAATCCCGCACACAAAGTTGGTTGAAATCCTTCTCTACTTGAGCGCGTCATCTATAACGCGGACGTCCTCTGTTGCGTTGTCCCAATGGCTCGTATACGAAGACTCTTCGGTCCGGAGCTGTGTTGTTCATACGGTCTACATGGTCTAGGCATCTCCAGCTTGTTATCCGTAGACGCTTGACTAGACTCATCCCGTCGTACAACCCGTATAGTTCGTTGTTGAATCTTCTCCTCCAGATGTCATCAACGCAAACAGGACCAAAAATCGCACGCAAAACTTTTCTCACGAACAGACCAAGAGACTCTTCATGCGCTTTTAATAACGTCCATGTGTCTTGCACCATAGAGCAGGACTGATATGATCAACGTGTTATATAAGGACAACTTGGTCTTTCAAGAGATGGCTCTATTACTCAATTGCCTCTTGAGCCCAAAGAAACAGCGATGGACAAGAGTAATTCTAAGTTTGATATCTGTACTGAGTTTGTTGTCCCTATTTACTACAGAACTGAGGTAGACGGAGTTCTTCACTACCTTGAAGCTATAGCTCCTAAGTGTGACGCTCTGTCCGAGGCGTTGGTGTTATGTGTTCTCTCTCGATGAGAACATATATTTCGCATTGTCCTCGTTTATCGCCAAACACATTTTGGCCGCCTTCACTTCAATGCCAGTAAAGGCCTCATTGATGGCTCGCTGTATTCGAGCAATCACGTCAATTTCATCGCATAGGCTAGGAGTTGTACGGACTTTTGGAAGGTCGCACCTCTTATGTTGGCATCAGAGTTTTCCACAATCTTCTCAAGTGCTATGTTGAAGAAATCACAATCAACGTTCGTTACCGACGTTGATCGAACAGTAATCCATCGTCATGCACGACTGGATGGCCCAGTTGGTTAAGTTCCTGCCCCAAATTCGAGGGGTTCCAGGTTCCGAATCCCAGTGAAATCGAATCTGGTCCAGTCACCATTTACCGTTGGGATCAAATTAACGGCACTGGAGTAGGTTGCCAGTACAATGGACCAGTTTTGAGTCTAAGTGCTCCAGAAGAGTCTCAAAAATCCTAAAAAAAAAAAAAAAAGTTTGCCTATATCGGGACAACTCCAGAAAATACATCTTGGTGCATATCCGACGCAGAATCGACCTTAGGAGCCGCTGCTACTTCGGGTTGTCGAAACAACTTGGTTGACCCAACTTCTGAATAGAAGGATTGGCGATGTTCAGCCGCAATTCGAAAGTTTTTCGTTACCGTGGACGAAACATGGATCGATCACCAGACACCAGAAACCAATGAACAAGACAGTGAGTTTCTCCGAGTGAACGTGGACCACAAACGACCGAGATGGGTCTGTCAGCCAACAAGGTCATAGCCAGTTTTTTAGGGTGTCATTCACATCGATTACCGTGAAAAAGGTAAAACGATCACCGGCTAATAGTATTCTGACCATTTGGACAGATTCAACTTGGAAATGAAACAGAAACGACCGCATTTGACGAAGAAAAAAGTACTTGTCCATCAAAACAATCCACGGATGCTTACGTATGTAGTCACCGTGGCAACAATTCATGACTTGGGCTACGTACCTATCCAGCATTTTCTTCAGATTTAGCCCTTGTGACTATTTCATGTTTCCAGAAATGCCTGAAGGCCGTCCTTTTCAATGGCTTCCCAAAGTTAACTTTTCTAACCGATTAGTGTGCAAACTGCAGTTGGTGAAGTCAGACATCGGTATCATATTCTCACAAATTTGGTAAATTTTCAAATTTGATCGCGGAGTGATGTGTTTGCTAATTTAGAGCAATAATTTTCTTAAATTTCTGTTACCGCGGCAAAGGGTTGCCCACAAGGGGGGGTTCTTTCCCCCTTATTATGGTCACTAGTTGTCGACAAACTGTTAGTAGATCTTCAAGTATCAGGCTACACCACAATTGGTTATGCTGATGACCTGGCGATTGTTATAAGGGGTAAGCACGAAACGACTATTTGCAATATGATGCAAAGTGCGCTACTGCAAGTCGTTGAATGGTGCAACGCAGAGGGTTTATCGATCAATCCCTGCAAGACCGTTCTAGTGCCCTTCTCAAGGAGGACTCGTGTCAACCTTGAACCCATAATAATCGGCAACACCACACTAGCTTATTCCAGCGAGGTAAAATATCTCAGAGTAATCCTGGACAGACGACTTAACTGGAATTCATATATTAAGTCCGCCATAGAGCGAGCTGCCAGAGCACTGTGAGCCAGTAGACGTCTTTACGGAAGGACTTGGGGTCTCTCTCCCAAAATTATATATTGGTTGTACACAATGATGGCGAGACCCATTATCACATATGCGGCCATCGTATGGTGGCCAAAAACCCTTCAACAGTCATCGGCAAACAAACTGCAAAAACTGCAAAGGGTTGCCTGTCTTGGCATAACAGGTGCCATGCGCACCTGCCCCACAACAGCTCTCGAAGCTATTATCGGGCTGACACCTTTACCCATCTTCGTTAGGAAGAAAGCTGCCACTTATGCCATTAAACTGCAGCTAGAATATCAATTCAAACCAGGTGACCTAGTGGGTCACCTTAGGATACTCAACTCAATCCCTAATAGAGACATGTTTTGTACAATGCCGGACACTATGGTCAGGCAGAACTGTTTCGGCAGGTTATTTGAAGTCGAAATATTGGACCGGGTAGACTGGTCCAATGGTGTTCCAACACTAGACCCCAGAAGTCTAGTTTGGTACACAGATGGATCGAAAATGGATTCTGGAGTCGGAGCTGGTGTCTGTGGACCCAACACTGGGATCTCTGTACCGATGGGGTCGAGTCCCACTGTGTTTCAAGCCGAAATGCATGCCATTGAGATCTGCGCTAGACATAATCTTGGTAAAGGTATCAAGGGCGCAATTATACAAATCTTTTCAGATAGCCAGGCCAAACACAACAAAGTGAAACTTGGCTGGGTCCCTGGACACAAAGTTATTGCAGGTAACGAATCCGCAGATGAACTCGCTAGAGCGGGTTCAAGTACTGCGTTCATAGGCCCTGAACCATACTGCAGTGTCAATTGGACGACGGCTGCAGCGCTGATTAATGAATGGGAAAACAAACTTCGCCTAGATCATTGGACCAATGGGTCAGGTCTCAGGCAATCGAAGCGATTAATCAGACCCTATTCCTACAAGGAAATCCTTAGCTTAGATAAGGAGAGCATAAGAAAGCTAACGGGCTTTCTTACTGGCCACTGCGGCTTGTATTACCACCTTAACAAAACGAACTTGTGTCAAAACACGGAATGTAGGTTCTGTCTTGAAGAAGACGAAACATCCCAGCACATTCTATGTGAATGTCCGGCACTACATTGGTTAAGGAAACGTATTCTCCACAGGGAAATACTGACTTCAGTGGAATTGAAAAACTCCACTACAAAAGATATACTATCTTTCATAAGGAAAGTGGTAAATCTTTTGGATTAACTCCAACCCGTCGATACAATAGACCTTTTAGGTCGCAGTGTCGCTGCCTTTACGGCAGGGTTGCACAAGAAGCAATAATCCTTTGGAAAATGATACGATGCCTATTAACCATGTATTATTCTGTGCCGCAAAATATGAAAGTTTATAGCCTTTATCTTAAGACGCGATGTTGATTTCGTTGCCAAATAAATCAGGAAATGATATCTCGCCCACTGCCAACTCAAAACGTGACATAAGACATGAGAGGAGAAAGCTTTGGCCGTGAGTTGCAGTCGCATTGCAGACATTGTTGACGTGACCTAGGACTAACAGGAATCAATTATTTTGACAAGGTGTGCATAGACCGCAGGGTTTTGCTCACGAGGTACGACATTCCGGACATTTGCTATACACTGCTCTTGATTATTTCTTGTGACATCCAGACAATTTAAACAATTTGACAATTTGAAGAGTTTGATTCGAATTCAAACGTGTTCCAAGCTGTTCAAGTCTTCTGGCCTTTAACTGAGGCACAAGAAAACCACATAATCCACATCCGTACTGGTTTAAACGTCTAGTCTCTCCAGCAGCAACTTCCCTCTCTCGAGAAATCGTTCAGTGCGACAATTACTATTTCACTGGGTCTGAAAGTTGCACCTGAAAACCGTTCACCGTTCGTTCGTTCGTCTGCCGCAGCACGCGAAGTTCCGTTTCTCTGTCGAATTCTTTTTCCTACTTTTCCTTCACATTTCTCTTTGACAGAAATCTATCCATCATTTTCTCCACCACTGCATCTGATTTCTTTTTCCTCCCATTCGCTTGCAGATACACACGAATACGGGGAAACGAAAAATAAAACACAACACTGCATGACATGCCTTCGGTTTCTTCTTTTCCCCGCTCGCCTCCCTCACCCGTAGACACACAAAAATGCAACCAAGAGAGCAACAAAGCAACGCTTAAAACTGACTCTACACTTGATCCAATGATTGTGATGACGATGATGATGTTGGAAATAAAACGACGCAAAAGGAAAGTTCTGCATAACATTTGTGCCAAAGTCATTCCCGATGCCACATCGCATCCCGCATCCCCCGCTCCACACTCGTCTCCCCGTGCACTCTCTCGCATTCGACTCTCTTTTGCTATTTTCCTTTGAGTCGGAAATGCAGCGAAGAGAAGTGGAAAAGTTTAATTATTAGTGAAAATGGAGAAAATCCAAAATACTAAATTGGTTTCAATTTTCACTCTCCTCTTGCATGTGAATGGTTGCTGCTGTTGTGACGAGCGCGGATGCCAGTTTCACTGCAGAAAAAAATCTAGAATTCGTCGTCTAATTGAGACTTTAAATTTTTTGAAGGATTGAATTATTTTTGGAGGAAATTGATGCATGAATCAGAAACGAGTCCACGATTTTTGTAACGAAAGACTTCTTCGTCACCAGCTTCTTACTAGAATCTAGAGGGTGGACAACGGAGTTTTGGGGTGATTTGGAGTGCTAAGCGGCCTAGGCTTTGGTTTTAGGATAGCGACGTGTTTCGAGCACGTTGGGGCGAAATGCACCCACTTTATGGTAGTTCATTACATTTTTTAGTTTTTGGTATTTTCTTTTTTTTTTTGAGGATTTTTGAAACACTACTGGAGCACTCAGACTTAAAACTGGTCCACTGTACTGGCAGATAGCAACCTACTCCAGTGCCGTTAATTTAATCCCAACGGCAAATGGTGACTGGACCAGATTCGATTTCACTGGGGTTCGAACCTGGGACCCCTCGAACTTGGGACTGGCACTTAACTAACCGTGCCATCCAGTCGTATTCGATATAGATAAACTCTTTACCTCGAAACTGTAGCTGTCGATTGTGACGTTTTGTTCTAGATGATGGGCGATGAATCGATTTTCACTCGACAGCATACAGCCTTGGCCAAATGTATTAGGCACCCTATAAGATTCGTTATATTTTCAAAAAGCAAAAAAAATAATGCAATGAGAGGAAACAGATATGATAAAGAAATTGTTTTATTGCAAATTATTAATATTTTGTTTGGCCGCATTTGGCCTTTATTACTGCAGCGACTCTTTGGGCCATATTGCTTACTAGCTTGCGACACTCCTCAAAAGAAATTTCACTCCACTCTTGCTTTAACACATTCATGAGTGTTTCTTTTGGGGTAATTGAGTGGTCCCGAATTCTACGCTTCAGAATACCCAATAGATGTTCTATAGGGTTTAGATTTGGGGACTGCGCAGACCACTCAAGTAGGTCTACACTATTTTCCTCAAGCCAAATCATAGTTAGCGCTGATTTGTGGCAGGGTGCGTTGTCTTGTTGGAATTTGACATTTTGCATGTTGGTGTCTCCGAAGATGTTGGAAAAAGAAAGATAATGTACATTTTCCAACACATTTATGTACTTGGGAGAGTCCATTCGACCATCACACACACATGCATTTCACCCACACCGCTGGCAGGCTTGCATCCCCAGATCATTATACTGCCTCCACCGTGGTTAATGGTAAGTACCACGCATTCTGGATTGTACTCTTCTCCAACTCTTCGTCTCACAAAAGTAACACCAGCGGCTCCAAATATCTGAACATTTAAGAAAACCGTATTTAAAAATGATAAATTCGTCTAGAGAACGTCAAAAATTATTTAAAATGTTTGATGCTCAATTTAAAAGTGATTCATAACTAAAACGTACCTCGAACTTAGATTCATCTGACCACAGTATATTGGACCAATTTTCTTCAGTGTAATGCACATGTTTTTTCGCCCACTCTAAGCGTGCCTTTCTGTTTTTTCCGAGAGCCACGGCTTCTTCCTTGGTTTGCATTCTTTAAGTCCAACTTCCTTAAGCTTTCTTCTAATAGTTCTTGAAGAATTGTTTTTCCTCGACAATTCAGAACAAGCTCAAATGACGTTTTCTTGCGATTTTTTGAGTGAAGATTGTACTAAAAATCGGTCCTCCCGTTTCGTGGTAACCTTTTTTCTCCCGGATTTTTCACGATTTTCGTGCGGACCAGTCTCGCTGTACCGCTGAATTTTGCACGGCACTACGTGAAAAATCCACTTCTTTCGCAACTTCAGCCTGTATTTTGCGTTCCTCAAAGAAAAGCTGTATTTTAATACGTTTAGCCACCCTAAGTTCAGTTGTCTTTGGCATTTTAAAAGAAAAATTAACAAATTTCATTTATGAATAGTTGAAAGCAAATTGGTCACGCGTCTGTCGTTTTCGAGCAATGATCACACACTGATCCTCCATCGGAAAAAGTGCATAAACCCGATATAGCATTATAAAAGTGCATTAGTGACCTTTCTTGAAAAATAAAAATCGTTTACAAGCTCAGATAGTGTCGCCGAAAACTATAAAATTCAAACTAATTAGTTCCGACAATAAGCAAAGACAAAAAAATAAGGGTGCCTAACACATTTGGCCAAGGCTATACCTCTATAGTTGCTGCATGAGGCAGGATTGCCCTTTTTGTGGATGGGACATATGGAGTTAAAATTCCAGTCGTCGGACATGATTTCGTCTTTTGAAATCCTAGTGGTTATCTGGTGCATACTCCCTACCAGGACAGCTTATTTTGTTAATTTTGTTATAGTTCTTGCTTGTCAAAAGTCATTGCAATGATGGCTGAATATTGACAGTTAGAAAATGGCGCAACATTTAAAATCACACCTCTAGTTGGATGACCCTATAAATTTATTGACATTTCAGGTTAAAAATTGGAAATATCGTTATAAATTATATTGTCAATGCAAGGCATAACCTCTTTAATTATTGAGAGTTAGCCTGACATTGTCTTTTACTCCCTTGGTACAGTGACACATTCTTCTTTGTCCGCTGCATGGACCATGCTTTATGCTTTAGGTCCCTTAAAGATTCTCATGGTGCTTGGTTCATGTTCCTGCTTTGTTTCCTCCATTTTGGAACAGCAACATACGGTGGTTTGCGGCTGCTCGAGCAGAACTATCTGCGAACTGTTGAGAAGTTCTTGAAGACTGATGCACCCTCGGCGCATTGGCAGTGACTTGCAAGAAGTGGGAACATGTAGATGAAGATGCGCGGCATCTTTTCACTCAAAATTTAACCCGAAATAATGTCAGAATTACACTCAAAATCGCTTATAACGAACAAATTCTTAGGTCCCGCCTGAACTCCATTATATGTAATCCAATAGCATTAAAAATCGCTTACAACGACCAAACTCGTCAGTCCCTTGAAGGTCGTTATAACCGATTTTTACTGTACATGTCGACGAACATAATCACTACAAAATGGTCACCAGGTGGTGGTACAACAAATACATTCAACTAAATCGAATGCACCCCCTTTGTCAACAGAATTGCAGACGGTCATGTCCTTGGCACTCAATTACCTGCCAAAAGGGCACCTCCCGTGGATAACCCCACGAATGAGCTACCAAAACAGTATTTAACTATAACTTTCTAGTTCAATGAAAATGTGAAAGATCAAAGAATCATTAGTGGCGATACAAAGAAGCAAGTTCGCGTGTGCTAACTTTAAAACAAATATCGCCAATCTAATTGCACAGCGAAAGTTTCAATGTAACCTCCCCACCTCACTGTCGAGGGCACACAGCAACAGACGTGTCCTCTCAGGAACGATGGGATAAGGTTCGTGAACAGAAACTCAAAAATCCTTGAAACAATAACAAACGACTTGTTGTGTAAAGTGTCCTTGATTTGTTTTGCATGCAAACGGAAGATATTTTTATGCACAACCACTGACAAGTAGGGACTTTCGTTAAGTTCACGACGTCAGGGATACGAAGAAGATGGATGCAAATTGACCCGATGATGGGTGCGTGCTCGGGGTTAGACTGACAGTGGGGTTCGTTTGCAAACAGTGACTGGGATCGTGAGAGTTTTGCCATCATTTTCGAAGTTGACTCAATAGAAGTTTTCGAAGCCACTATGTGCGGTATTGATGAAAAGGGGGACGGTGGCAACTTTTGGGATTTTTTGATTTTTAGAAATGACAAATTTCTCTTTAGGTTATAAAGTTATTGAGACATTGAGGGCGCTTCCTCCCAGAGATTTTTTCCTTTGTTTCTTTTTTTTGTCGGAGTTTTTTGTAACACTACACTGGAGCACTTCCTTTGTTTGCTTAGTAGTTCCCAAAATCGATTGGAATAAGGTTGGCCTATTTTTTGAAAACAATGTTTATAAAAGTTGTTATTTATTTACGCCTATAAGATTGCTATAAGTCTAGCGTACTGCAAGAAATTGGCATTCGGTCCGGACAATGAATCACATTTTTATATCGGGTTTTCCATTAAGGACTCATCGACTTTTCTTGCAAAAAAAACGCAAATCACTTGAGATATCTCGAACATTTTAGTATTGATTTGAAATACAATCAAAACATTCGTCGTCGTCCAATCATGATATTCGACGTCATTCTTACGTCCACCACCGCCACGTAAGCAGCGGTCGATTCGTTAAAACCAATATTCGATGACTCGGTCACACATTTCAACGGAAACGGCCAATAGCCCTCGTTCAATAATGACTCTGAGTTCCTCTAACCACGCCGGCTTGTGGGTTTAGACCACTGATTTAACGTAGCCCCATAAAAACAAGTCTAGAGGTGTTAAATCATCACACGATCTAGGCGGACAATCAACAGGCTTGTTTCCCGATATCAGACGTTTATCGAATTGAAAATAAGTCGATTGTTACGCCCGTTCTGTGACTTGTGGCACCGTCTTGTTGGAACCACAGATCATTGATATCCAGTCCATGCAACTGCTCAAATAAATAACATTGCAACATGTCTCTTTAGCGATCTCCACTGAATGTAACGTGACGGTCATTTTCATCAACGCAAAAAGAAACGGCTCAATGACACCATCGGCATGAAAACCATACCATGGAGTTAGGTTAGGTTAGGTTAGGGGGGCTTTATGCTGTTGCCAGCAATTACACCCAGAGGCCGTGAAGGTCCATTGTGTATGCGCTATAAGGACTGCAAGTTTTCCGAGGATTCACACAGGGTCAGCATGCAATTACCAAAACCACCCCGTTCTAGTTAGAAATTTCCTTAGGTCAGGGATCCGTACCTTCGCCACATCGCTGAGCTCGTGAAAGAACCTTGCTTTCGAGTGAGTGAGCCGTCGTTCTTGTAGAGCAGGGCAATGGCAAAGGAGATGCTCCACTGATTAAATTTCTCCTTCATCCCTACACCGCCTACAGAAATCGTTCGCCGGGAGGTTTAGTCTCTTACCCATTGCAACTATCGTGCAGTGGCCAGTGAGAACCCCTATTAAGACGCGTATGATTTTCTTACTGTTGGATATGAGGGATTTGGTCTTGTTGATGTATTTGGGCCATAAGCAGTGGGATATGACGCAGCCTGGGTGGCTTTGCCACTGTTCGTTTGCTGATGACACAGATACTTGCTCAATGAGTATTTTGGCTGAGCTAATAGGAGGATGGATAGTATTGTCAGCCGATTCCGCGCCCGAACTTGAACCTGTCCGTGCCAGTTCATCTGCCTTTTCGTTTCCATCAATGCTGGAATGTCCAGGAACCCAGCACAGAAGGATTATGTGTCAGTTCAGGCTTTTAAGCTCTTTAATGCAGTCCTTGACGAATTTGGAGTTTACGAGATGGGAATTCAATGCCGTCAAGGCCGCTTGACTGTTCGAGCAGAAGTTGATTTCCATGTCAGGAAGGTCCATTTGCTGTACAATCTGCGCAGCTTTCTTAATGGCAAAGATTTCTGATCGAAATACACTAGAATAGCCAGTAAGCCGATAGGCATTGTTCATTCTTAGTGTCTTACAGAAGATTCCCGCTCCGATTCGGTCCATCAGTGAAAATGGGTGTGCCTTTGATGAAGTCAGGCTTTTCGCAATCCTGCCTATCTGGGATAAAGATCGTGAAGTTCTTGTCAAAGTCATACTCGGGTTTTTCGTAGTCTGCGTTTGTCCAGAGACCCCTGCGACTGAAAGATTCGAGCAGACTTGAATGTCCGTAACTGTTTGGATGCCTGTAGTCTGAGGGCTGATTTGGCGGCAGAGCTCTTGATGAAGAGTTCCAAAGGTTGAATGTGAAGCGTCGTTTCCAGCCCCATGTAACGGGTGGAATTGAGTGCTCCAGTAACGCCAAGACAGACTCCATACCATACAGTTACTTTTTGTGGATTAGAAGGTGTTTGTTTGAAGAAAATGACAAATGACATATTCTGTTTTTTGACAAAGCCGTTTATTCAGAAATGCGCTTCATCACTGAAGATGGTTTTGCTATTAAATTGGTCATCTTCCAACATTTCCAAAACCCCATTCCGAAAACGTACATATGTCGCTTCATATATACAGGGCGGGCTAAATACAAGTTTCTATTTAAAAATGCAGTAAAATGGAACAAAATTATTACTTTTTCCATGCATTATGGCTTTATAGGTAAGAACAGATATTCCCATTAATTACAAAATACAACGTCGTTCAAGTGGCTGCCTCGGCTGGCTTCGCAGTAGCGCATTCTGTCACTCCAATTTCCAAGACCTTATTGATAGTTTCGGGCTGTAGTTCACGGCTTGGTTGGATGATATTGGCCTTAAGTGCTTGAATCGTTTCCAGGTTGTTGGCATAACATCGGTCCTTCACGGTTCTCCACAAAAAAAAGTCCAAAGGGGGTCAAATCGCAGCTCCGAGTCGTCCAATTGACATCGCCAAGACGGCTGATAACACGATTTGGGAATTTGATGCGCAAAGATCGGTTATGGCATGGACTGTGTGGCATGGCGCGCCATTCTGCATGAACCAGAGGTGGTCCAAATCCATGTCTTCAATTTCAACACAAAAAAAGTCGCTTAACATGGCTCTTTAACGCCCACCGTTGACCGAAACGGTGTTCCCAGCCTCATTTTCGAAAAAAAAGTGGTCCAATGATGCCACCACTCCACAATCCGCATCAAACTGTAACTCTCTGTGGATGTATCGACTTCTCGACAACGACAATAACGAACGGGTTTTCTGAGCCATTTCCGTCGACTGCACTGGCTCGGCCACATCGAGCGCATGGACAACAACACTCCAGCTAAGAGGGTGTTCGAATCCGAGCCTCCTACTTCGAGAAGATAGGAAGACCGAACCTCCGGTACAAAGACCAAGTCATCGCGGACGTAAGACAGCGTGGTCTTGACGACTGGAAGCCCAGGACCGTCAACGATGGAAGGCAGCAATAGCTCAGGTTCAGACTGTCCATGGATCGTAAGCCTGCTAAGTAAGTTTTCTGAGCCAAGCCCTAGAAAGCGGAAATTTTGTTTGTTAACGTAGCCGTCGAGATGAAAATGCGCCTCGTCAGAAAAGATGATTTTTCGTCCAAAGTTGTCAAGCTGCTTTAAGCCCCAAACTGCGAAGCGAAGCGATAATGAAGCGGATGGTCACGCGCCTTCAGTTGCTAAGTCAATTGGACCTTGTTAGCGAGGAATCCGAGATCTTTGTGCATAATTCTCCTCAGGCTAGTGCGTGATATGTTGAGTTGTTGAAATCGATGGCGAGTTGACGTTCGTGAATTGAGTCTCAGACTATGGGCCACAGTAGCCACATTCTCATCTGTGCGCACCGTACGACGACGGGGACCATGAGTGTTGTCCACTAGCATAGCAGTCTTATGAACTTTTTGCACAAACTTGCGTACATCAGTCTTCTTCTTTTCAAAAAAAGCGCTGTTTGGGCTACACAGAACTCACTTTGGAAATGAGTTTTCAATATTTCCCAACGTTGTTCAAGCGTAAATCGAATCATTCCCCTCCGCGGAGGTATGATACTGACTTTCTGTCAGGATTTCGAGCGAAGAACAGCTGTCAGTGTCAAAATAACCTGTGTTTTAAAAAGAGCCACTAGATGGCCCACCCTGTACTTCGTTTTACGCTCGTATACCAGCAGACTCATAGCCGTTCCCAGTTCAATGCCAACAAACGCCTCATTGACTGCTCGCTATGTTCGACTAATCGCGTCAATGTCATCAAGTTTGTACGGACTTCTGGAAAATCATGCCTCTAGTGTGAGTGCGTCCAGTGAGATTACAATCCTCTCAAGAACGATGTCGAAAAAGTCACATGACTGCGCGTCGCCTTGTCTAACAGCCTTTTTGACATTGAAGGTCTCGGTGAGTTCGTTACCGAACACGATGGAGCAGCGAGAGTTCTCCATCGTTATCCTACTCAGTCTGACGAGTTTGGTAGGTATGTCAAAACTAGTCATGGCGCTGCATAGCTCGTCTGTATGCCCGCTATTTATATTCGGTCTTGAAATCAATGAATAGGTACGGTGACCATTTTTGCATTTCCAAGAGACTAACAAAAAGCGAAAAGAATATCATAAAAATGTATCGAATAGAGTTCGATGACAGTGCATCTGTTGACACAGATAAAAACATAACAGACAACTTCAAGTAGCGACAAGATTCCTATCACGGCTGCGTCTGCTATGCTCAGCAGGTGTGTTCCGCTTACAGACATTTGACTCTATTTGAAATGATAAAATGCAACCTGCGAAGAAGAGAGATGTCCAACGATTGTATCCGCCTTGTCTTCGATTCGAATTCATCTCCAATACCCTGCAGTAATCGCTATTAAAAGTCTGTTTCTGTTTAGAAAGCAATTGGATACCAACTCGCTTAGCGCGTTAGGTTTAAAGAGCCGCATCAACAGCTTAACCCGGAACAGGAACCTACCAGCATGTCTGATGATTAACATTTGACTTGCTTCCTCCTCCCATTCTTCATTTCCAAATGTCAGAAAAATCAACTCTCCCTCATGCCTCCATCTCCGACCAAACGCACGTCTTTTCGAATCAGACGAACTTCAAAGATCCTTTCATTGAAATAGATTGAGTTTCGTAAAACAAAAAGGCAATCTCCTCGCCAGGCGTCGAGCAACATAAATCGATTCCCAGCGTGGAGTGTGTATGCGGCGACCTTCACCCCACACTTCAATCGATTTCGCGATAAAATCAAACACCGCGCGGGGGCTGCGCGAAGCACATCGTCGTCTCCTGTAGCCACGCGATATCCTTTAGTCATCTCGAAGCCTCCCCGTCAACGGATACGCTCAGAAGTGACTGCAAATCGTTTACAAAAAAAATATCCCATAGATTCAATAGAGCCTATTTTCTTTTCTGCTGCCGTTTCGTTTTTTTTTCCTGAATCTCATTCTTCGAACAAACACACGCACACAACAATTGGCGCAATCCAGTTGGCATCCTGCGAAGGACCTCTCATGTGGGCAAACATTATCGCGCGTAAATGTGTGTGCTCGCCGGCGTTAAATACAGGGAAGGGGACGTCAATGAAGTGAACAATTGCAGCGTAATTGCAAAACACTGATACGAACGGTGATGGTAATGGTTGATGTCCTTGTCGTCGGCGGTAACGCGGCTACACGGCATCGTGAACTCTTAATCGAACTTTGTGTTGAATACACTCATCCGATGAGCATAGGATGTGCTTGGTTGAGGCTGTTTCCGTCTGAAGGACAACGACGACGACGATTTTATCTCACCAGCGAGCGGTGAGTCTGTGTGTGCGGCCAAAGGAAGGACACCGACTGCATTGGCTACACAACCCCCGGGCGACGGATACTCCTCTGTGTGGTAGCAGTGTCAATATTGTCATTCGTATTACGTTTGTGTCTAGGGTAGAATTGATCAGCAGTTCAGGCTCTGCTTGGAGAGGGAGCTGCTGGTCCGTTCTTTTTTTTAAATGATTTGATGCTGGAGCTGGGCAAGAGGAGGACGTTGCTGCTTGAGATGAACACTTACTTACACAGTCGCGGGAGATTTTAGAGATTTTGGTTCAACACAAGTGTGGCAGGAGAGGAGGGAGTAGAGTGGAGTGGATTCATTGTGTTGACAGTATGCCCGGATGTTTGATACTTCAAGGGGTTCTCTACCTGGTTCTGTCCTTGCACCCATCAGTTGCTGGTAAGCATTTGTGTGGTTTTGCCCGTATGTCCAATACCTGGAAGGATTTATTGAATCTCTTGTTTTATATTTGCTCTGACCACTAAATGAAATAATGTGCCACTGAAGAGATTGCACCACGGTTGCGTGTAGGAGAAGCGAGTGTGTCCAAACTTATTTCAATCGATCTATGGGAACGATTTGTTCAAATAAGAGTATTTCATTAAGCGCTTCCTATCTTTAAATTCACATAAACCAATGAGTGTATGAGATATCATCGAATTTTATTTATTCATTTGAAAGGCCTATGAATGCCATTATGTATGGATTATAACATCGTTCAAATGTCCGCTGCGGCTTCTCTGGGTGGCACGCTTTCGAAATGTCAAATTTTCCATGACTTTGGCGCATAAATCCGGGTGAATTTGACCGACGGCATGGGTTGTGTTGGCTTTGAGGGCCGCTGTGGTTTGTAGTTTATTCGCATAGACCTGCGAATTTAGAAAACCCCCCACACGAAATAGTCGATCGGGGTCAAATCCCACGATCTGTAGTGTGGTGGCCAGTTCACATCATCTCCACGTGAGATAAACATGCCCTCGAATCGCTCGTGCAGAATTTCCAATGTGGGGTGAGCTGTGTGACACATACCGCCCTCCTGTTGAAACCACATGTCCTTTGTGTCCATTTCGTCCAATTGTAGCCAAAAGAAGTTTGTAAGCATCGACCTATAGCCCCCGCCATTGACGGTGATGTCCTGGCCAACGTCGTTTTAAAGGAAATACCTATGGACCGATGACATCGTCAACCCAAAATCCACACCAAACAGGACGCTCTTGGTTCGTCCCAAATTCGACAATTTTGTTTGTTGACGTACCCATTCATTCAGAAATGTGCTTCATCGCTGAAGATGATTTTTCGATGAAAATTATGGTCAGTTTCCAATTGTTCCAGAGCCCATTCAGTGAACACACGTCGTTGTCTATGGTCTTTTACCTTCAGCTCCTGGGTCAGAATAATTTTATACGGGTGCAGGCCAAAATTCTCCAAGTTGTGGTGTGCGAAAGGCTGAGTTTTTGTAAGCGACGCAAAATCGACTGCCTCGGATTCTCCTGCACACTCTCACGGACAGCGGCGATGTTTTCGGTAGATCTTGCGTTTCATCGACTTGTGGGCTTTGGTTTATCGTTTACTAAACTGAATTCTGGCATTGCGTATGGAATATCACATTATTCAAATGGGCACTGTGCAGTGCTTCAAGTGGTCTCTCCAATTTGTGATGAATTGTTCCAATATTGTCCTCTTGCTCGTCCAAAGTGGTTGGCTTCTTAGCGTAGACTTGGGTAGCTGCAGATGAGCACTCGCCGTGAGATGACCCAGTTGCCAAAGTTCTCTTTCATAACTTTGAGTTTGTATGGCTTGTAGTGCCGTCTTCTTGGAACCACAGCTCGAATATATTGATGTTGTCGAGGGTGCCGTGAAATAACGCCGAGTGAAATATCGCCGAATTCCAAAACTCGGCGTTTATTCACTTTGTAAAAGCGAAATAACTCCTAATTTCCATTTTCGGTCTTATTTCACTTTGCTAAAGCGGCCTTATTTCACTCAGTGTTATTTCACGACACCATTGTCGAGCTCTGTCCACAGAAAGTCGGTTATCATGTCTCTCTTCCTGAGCTACTGGCGGTCTTCATTTCGAAAGAAATTAGGTCGGATAATGCCGCTATCTTATAAACCGTACCGAACAGTCAATTTTTGTGGATGCATTGATGCTCGTTCGAACGCTTGTGGATTGTGTTCGTCCCAATAACGACAATTTTGCTTGTCGACATAGTTGCTGCTCCGAAATGAGCCACGTCCGAGAAGATGTTTTTTTTGTCCAAAATCCGAATCTCTGGTTCCAGCGACCTCACTGCGTTATATATGCTTATCCGGCTTCAAATCTGACGGCAGTATAATCTTATACTGATGTAGGCCAGAATCCAACTGCAAAATAAACCGGGTTGACTCTTTAGCGATGCCCAATCCTACTGATCGGCGCCTAACCGACATTTCTGGGTTTTCTTCGATACTAAACGCTACGACGCGGCAACCATGTTTTTCTTATTTCACAGAATTTAAAGTGGTTAAGCCATGTAGTGCGTATGAACAAAACTGCATCTGAGCTTAAGTTAAATGGGACGTCACCAACCCGGCGTGCAAAACTGTAGACAAAAAGAGATCGAACACTTGGTCTTTATATCAAAGGTTCAATCTTCCTCTCCTTCCAGAAGACTCGAATTCAAAGACCCTCCTGGCTGTAGCATTCGTGTTCATTTGGTCGATGTGGCCGAGCCAGTTTTGTCTACGGTATTTTTGCCTTAAAGACAATGTCCACATCCTTGTACAGCTCATGGAGTCCGAGGTTGTGTCTTTTTCTCCATTCACCCTTCTCGCAAGCTGGTAGAATTTTTTTTCGAATGCACCAAGCTCTGCAGTCCTGCTTATCGTCCAGCTTTCGGCCCTATATAGCAAGACTGGCAGGATGTTATGGTTTCGTAGAGCTTGATTTTGGTGCTTGGAGTCAGCAGTTTTGACCCAAATTGTTTCGACTAACTGAAGTAGCAATGCTTGTCTAAGGCGATTCGGATCCCCACCGAGATGTCGTTTGTAGAGTTCACGTTTGTCACCGAGGTAAACAAACTCCTTACTTACTTACTTAACGTGGCGCTACACTCCGTGGTGGACCTGGGCCTCAACCAACAACCGTCTCCAGCCAGCTCGATCTTTAGCTAGCTGCCTCCAGTTTCGCACGCACAGTTGGTTGAGGTCCCTTTCCACTTGCGTGCGCCACCTGAGTCGCGGTCTTCTTCTACTGCGCCGTCCCTCGGGGGTGGATTCGAAGACTTTCTGGGCCAGAGCATTGGTTTCCATTCGTTCTACATGACCTAGCCATCTTAATCGTTGGATCTTCACCCTTCTGGGTAAGTCGACGTCGCTGAACAGCTCGTACAGTTCATTCTTATATCGTCTCCTCCACTCACCCTCTATGCAGACGGGACCGAAAATCACCCAAAGAATTTTCCTCTCAAAGCAGCCAAAAGCAGCCTCATCCGCTTTTAACAAAGTCCATGCTTCTGCGCCATATAGCAGGACTGGGACGATTAGGGTCTTGTACAGGGTTACTTTGGTTGTTCGAGAGAGGGCTTTGTTTATCAATTGCTTTCTTAGCCCAAAGAAGCAGCGATTACGAAGAGTTATTCTTCGTTTGATTTCAGCGCTGGTGTCATTGTCTGAGTTGATAGCGGTTCCTAGGTCGACAAAGTCTTTGACTACCTCAAAGTTATAACTGTCAGCTGTGACGTTCTGTCCGAGACGTCGGTGTTGGGTGTCCTTTCTGGTTGACAGCATATGCTTGGTCTTGCCCTCATATACCGTTAAACCTATCTTCGCGGCCTCCGTCGCAATACTCACAAAAGTGCCATTGACATCACGTTGTGATCTTCCGATTATGTCAATATCGTCGGCATATGCGAGTAGTTGGACGGACTTTTGAAAGATTGTGCCTCTCGACTTTAACCGCGACAAGCAGTCAACCATGAACGCCAGGAAAAACACCATAAACAACTCAAATCTATTTCCCGAAGTGGACTGAATGTATCTCAAAAGAAAGCATTTCCTTCAGGCATTCCATTCACTCAACCAACCAACGAGTCAACCAACCAACCAAGAGAAGCAGCACACAGCGCGTCGCCTTGTCTGAACACCTTTTCGACATCAAAGGTCTCGGTTAGGTCTTAACTGACCTTGATGGAGCAGCGTGCATTCTCCATCGTCATCCTACACAAACGGACGAGTTTGGTAGGGATGCCAAAACTAGACATTGCTCTGTATAGCTCGTCTTTATAGATGCTGTCATACGCGGCCTTAAAATCGATGAAAAGGTGGTGGGTATCGATTTGCTGCTCCTGGGTTTTTTCCAAGATCTGCCGCAGCGTGAATATTTGGTCGATGGTGGATTTTCCAGGCCTAAAGCCACACTGGTATGGACCGACCAGGTTGTTGACGAATGGCTTTAGGCGTTCACACAAGACAAGGCAGATAAGATTTTATAGGCAATGTTTAGAAGACTGATGCCTCTAGAGATGGCGCATTTCAGAGGGTCTCCTTTTTTGTTGATGGACGTTTGTAGCCAAATCACGGAGCCTCTCACTAAGCTGCTCTTCATAGGCTCTGGCAATATTCGGTGTGCTCATGCTAATGCGACGAGTGCTTCTCTTTTTTCAGAGCAACCACGTAACTCATACGACTGGATGGTGCAGTTGGTTAAGTGCCTGCCCCAAGTTCGGGGGGTCCCAGGTTCGAATCCCAGTGAAATCGAATCTGTTCCAGTCACGTTGGGATCAAATTAACGGCACTGGAGTAGGTTGCTACCAGTTTCGAGTCTGAGTGCTCCAGTAGTGTGTCAAAAAAAAAACACGTAACTCTGTCTCTGTCAGCCAATAAATCTTGACGTGATGACATAAATAAACGATTCTGTTTCGTATTTCAGGATACTTTTGATTTTCAAATTGACTATGTTTCTTAACAACCTCTTGACAGTTTAAATCATCTGCCGGTGTCTGGAGATGGCAGGCGTCCTAAATGCGCATCTAAGGCAAAGGTTCTGCCTTTTACGAGAACAGTAAAATCCACATTTCCCTAAAAGATCCTGTCCACATTCAGATACACGTGACGTATTCAACTGTCCTCTGAGTGCGATCGACTTGCCTGTCAAACCAAATGTCTCTGACAGTGAAATCCGTCACTTGTAACGTGAACCTGACATTTTCGATTGCCATTCATTCCGCTGACATTTCCACCCACCCTCTGCCGATCGACCCACAATCGTCATCGTCGTCGTCACATTTCAACTCCACGGAACGTCCCACATTGTTATTCGTACCCCAGCCCGACCTTGGCATTCTTGTTGATATTCATGGGACTCCTCAAATAGCGCCCCCAAGAGTGCCAATCAATACAACGCCCGTACAGAAATAGATGCGAAACCACCTCAACCAGCAGCGCTGACGTATCAGAGCCCCGAGTCCCTTAATTGCACCACTTCCAACTGAATGTGACCAGAAATAATTTTTCACTTTACGACCAAGGATAAGCCCGCCTCTTAACCAATTTCTGCCCACGGACCACCCTCACCCACCCACACCCGCACGACAGTGTGTGTTTACTTTTTTTGTTGACATGGCTTAATGTCAGAAGTCCGCCTAAAAACTTTTCAATATTCTCCCGTGCAAGACCGGAGAATCTCGCAACTTCTCGCCGTCGTCATGCGGGGGCTTACGGACTGATTGCACTGAGTCCATGTGGGCATTTCGATATTCCAGGCGAACCGGAAAGACAAAGAAAGGACACGCGGCGCACACACGAGTCGAGAATAAAAATAAAATAAACAAAATTTGACTCGTTTTGTGTTAATATCCTTTCGGTTAGGGACAAAGCGATTTCACATTGATCCGTAGCAGCGGGTGGCAGGAGACGGCCGCCCATGGCCCCTGATTGGGAGGGTAGCATGGCGGGTGTAGGTGCCAAGCCAATGATGGCGCTGATGATGATGACGATGATGATGCTAACCGCGTCGATTGCGTTGCCGTGTTTGGGGGCGACTGTGTCTGTGCCACGGCGAGTGGCTAGCACATTGTAACACCGCCGACCCCCACCCGCCCAATCCATTGCCATGTTAAGTGATTGGAAATACACATTTTCCGAATGTGCATGCGCCTGTGTGCGGCGTGTAATCTGTTTTATGTTTATTGGCGACACGTTTGTTTCGATTTTACCTTTGGCTTATGGCATTTGGTGGTTTCTTTAATTTTTTGTTTGTTTGCCTTTAAAGCACTTCCCCTCATTAGGTGAACAGTTTAGTTTATTGATGGTGTTGTTAATGACTGCACACACATGCAGGTCCTCAGTCGGTCGTGAAGCCGCAAACGCATACTGGTGGGATAATTCACGGAAAACCGACGATCTATATGGCGAACCAATATGTTTGTGGCATGTTTTGGCAGTGAACTATGGGTCACTGGTCATGGAACGTTTGTGTGTTCGGCACAAGGACACTTTTCCAAACAAAGTGTTGTTGGTGTAGTCACGCTTTTTGGTCTCCACCATCGTGACTGAGGGAGGACGCTTGTCGCTTATGCATACGTGTGTTGTTCACGGGACCAAATCGAGTACTCTGCTCGGATTCGAAACAAGAACTACATGTGATTCGAGTGTGGGAATGCACAAGTTGTCTTGGGTTTTGTGGGCATGACGGTGGCATTCCGGCTGTCTAATCGCTAACTTCTAGGCAGAGCAAAAGATGTGCGAAAAAACTTGGAAAGGCGCTTTCATTTCATGGTCTAGCTAAATACAGTCGAATTTCCTCCTAATTCGAATTTTTTCGCCATATTTATTTTAGCATTCACTCAATTTTCCATACAAAAACCATCTTCTAAGTCGAACTCCCTCCAACTCGAACTAATTTTCATATCCCGTGAAAATTCGACTTAGAGGGTGTCGACTGTACTTCCAAATTACTTCCAATTTTTAAGCTGAAATGTCACCAAAAATTGTATCGAAGTGTCAACCAACTGCAGGTACCATTTTAAATTTCGCGGCATTATTCAATTGTCAATATTCAGCAATGGTTTTTGACAAGTAAAAACTAGAATGAGAAGGCGAAGACCAACAAAGCCGTAGGCTTAGATGATTTGTCATCAGAGCTCTTCAAGGCTGGCTGTGTTCGTTCGGCAATGTCAGTTGAAAATATCACAGTCTTAGCTGAAAGCGGTAGTAAGGCCCATCTAAACTTACGGATCATCAGTCTGGTGGCAAGCACTGGAGAAGAAATACCTTCTTTCTAGCTTGACGAAGGTCCAAACATCGGCCTGGTTAGGAATCACGGGTGCCCTAAGGACAACGCCGACAGCAGAGCTCGAGGTCCTACTCCATCTTACCCCTCTTCACATCTTCTGTAGGAGAAGAGCGGCTTTAACCGCAATGAGACTCAGGGAAGTCAAGATGTGGAATGACAAGCCATATGGACACACATCCATCTTCTTCTTCTTCTTCTTTTTGAGGCGCTACAGTCCGAGGTGGACCTGGGCCTCACTCAACATGCCTCTCCAGCCAGCACGATCTTTCGCCAGCTGTCTCCAGTTTCGCACACCAAGTCGGCCGAGGTCCCCCTCGACTTGTATGCGCCGCCTTGTACGTGGACGTCCTCTGTTGCGTTGTCCCACAGGCTCAGAGTCGAAGACTCTCCGGGCCGGAGCTAAGTTGTCCATACACTCTACATGGCCTAGTCATCTTAGGTGTTGGATCCGTAGACGCTGGGCTAGACTCATGTCCCTGTACAGCCCATACAGTTCGTGGTTGAACCTTCTCCTCCAAATGCCATCAACGCAAACAGGACCAAGGATCGCGCGCAGAACTTTTCTCTCGAAAAGACCAAGAGACTCTTGATCCGCTTGGGATACTGTCCATGCCTCTGCGCCGTAAATGGGATGATCAAAGTACACATCCTCCCTCTCAAAATGGACAGGATCACACAGATACAAAACGTCGGATTATCTGCCACCAGCCCTGACTACCACGAGGAAGTTCTCTACCCGAATTGCGGACAGGAGAGGTTGGAAAGAGCTATCAGCAAATGGCGGCGAAGAGATCTCCCAAATATTTTTTTTTTTCGGAGTATTTTTGAAACTACTGGAGCACTCAGACTTAAAACTGGTCCATTGTACTGCCAGGTAGCAACCTACTCCAGTGCCGTTAATTTGATCCCAACGGCAAATGGTGACTGGAGCAGATTCTATTTCACTGGGATTCGAACTTGGGGCAGGCAATTAACCAACTGCGCCATCCAGTCGTTATATGATGGCTCAAAAACAGGTGCAGGAACGGGGGCAGGGGTCTTCTGCGATCTCTTTGAAAAGGCACTTACGCTTAAAGAGCTTAGTTTGACTGAAAAAACGATAACCATATACTCCGACAGCCAAGCGGCTATAAGAGCCGTAGCGTCGGATATTGTAAAGTCGAAACTAGTCAAACTATGCAGATAGAACCTCAACGAAATTTAAAATGTAAATACGGTGACTCTCTGCTGGGTACCGGGATACACAGGAGTTCGAGGAAAGGAGAGAGTGAACGCGTTGGCAAAGGAGGGCTCAGACTTAGATAAATCTCTAGCACTACCTTATGTCTACATGCCGTTAAGTTTTCTAAGGAAGGCGACAGAGGACAAAGCCTTAGAAAGAGCAAATGGGCGATGGTTGAATCTGGACATTGGGTTAACGACGAGAGCCCTATGGACGATGTTTAAAAGGAGGAAATCATTATCAATGATTAGCATAGCTCTCATCCTTGTTGTCTTGGTTTAAACATAGGCTTTAACCCAGTTGGAATGCTTTGGAATGCTGTCCATACTAAAGTGCGGTCCCTAAATCAGTCTGTGACGTAGGTTGGGTTAGGTTAGGTTAGGAGGGCTTTGTGCTGTTGCCAGCAATTACACCCAGAGGCTGTGGAAGACCATTGTGTATGCCCTGTAAGGCTTGCAAGTTTTCCGAGGATTCCGAGTCAGCATGCAATTACCAAAACCACCCCGTTCTAGTTAAAAATTTCCTTAGGTCAGGGATCTGTACCTTTGCCACATTGCTAAGCTCGTGAAAGAACCTTGCTTTCAAGTGAGTGAGCCGTCGTTCTTGTAGAGCAGGGCAATGCCAAAGGAGACGCTCCACTGATTCAATTTCTTCTTCATCCCCACAGTTCCTACAGAAATTGTTCGCCGAAAGATTTAGTCTCTTAGCCATTGCACCAAGCGTGCAGTGGCCAGTGAGAACCCCTGTTAAGATGCGTATGATTTTCTTATTCTTGGTTATGTGAGGGATTTGGACTTGTTGACATCGTATTGGGGCCATAAGCAGTGCGATATGATACAGCCTGGGTGGCGTTGCCATTGTTCGTTTGCTGATGACACAGATACTTGCTCAATGAGTCTTTTGGCTGAGCTAATAGGAGGATGGATGGTATTGTCAGCCGATTCTGCGCCTGAACTTGAACCTGTCCGTGCCAGCTCATCTGCCTTTTCGTTTCCATCAATGCTGGAGTGTCCAGGGACACAGCACAGAAGGATTTTGTGGCGGTTCAGGCTTTTAAGCTCTTTAATGCAGTCCTTGACGAATTTGGAGTTTACGAGATGGGAATTTAATGCCTTCAAAGCCGCTTGACTGTCCGAGCAGAAGGTGATTTCCATGTCAAGAAGGTCCATTTGCTGTACAATCTGCGCAGCTTTCTTAATGGCAAAGATTTCTGATCGAAATACACTAGAATAGCCAGTAAGCCGATAGGCATTGTTCATTCTTAGTGTCTTACAGAAGATTCCCGCTCCCGTACCGTCTTCTGTTTTCGGTCCATCAGTGAAAATGGGTGTGCCTTTCACTGCCTATCTGGGATAAAGATCGTGAAGTTCTTGTCAAAGTCATATTCGGGTTTTTCGTAGTCTGCGGTTGTCCAGAGACCCCTGCGACTGAAAGATTCGAGCAGACTTGAATGTCCGTAGCTGTTTGGATGCCAGTTATGACATTCCCGGAGTCTAAGGGCTGATTTGGCGGCAGAGCTCTTGATGAAGAGTTGCAAAGGTTGAAGGTGAAGCGTCGTTTCCAGCCCCATCTGAGGGGTCGATTTGAGTGGTCCAGTAAGACAGGCTTACCTTTGTACCTTATTTACTTTGCTAAGGTAGGATTTGGTGTTAACTGCTTCCCACCAAGCAACACTGCCGTAGGTGAGGATAGGTCTCACGATGGCCGTGTACAACCAGTAGATAATGTGTGGTTGTAGGCCCCATCTTTTGCCGAAGGTCTGTTTGCAAATGTAAAAAGCGTTGAGACCTTTTTTCATTCCTTCCTCGGTGTTTCTCTTCCAGTTTAGTTTTGAGTCGAATGTAACTCCAAGAAACTTAGCTTCATTGGACATAATGAGGGGAATGTTTTTTATTCTGGGTGTCTTCCATTTTGGAATCTTGAATTTCCTTGTAAATAGAACAATAGTTTCGGGTTAATGAGGTTGAAGTTATGCCTTAGCCTGCACAGTCCCCCGATCTCAACCACATGGAAAATCTTTAGGGTGATATTAAAAAAGAGGTAAAGAAGGCAAAACCATCAAACAATCGGGACCTTTGGGAGATAGTAAAGGATTCCGGGACAAAAATCCCCGAAAAGCGTTGCCACAACTTAGTAGACTCCATACAGCGTCGTCGTAAAGCTGTTTTGAATAATACGGGGTTCATGACAAAATATTAACCCATAGTGCATTTTAAAGTAACTTTAAGTTAATACTTATGACTTTTAAATGACGTTATTTCTTAATAATATGAATATTACTATTTTTTTGAACAGCGAATTTTCCTTGTTAATTTTATTTTAAGCTTATTTTTTTAAATTTAATAAGTTGAGAAAGTAATGAATTCTTGTAAAACATAAAATTATACGTAAGGTTTGCATATTTATTGTTTTAACGAAAAAAAACTTTTAAGACATTTTTTTGAAACTATTCGTTTTTTTTTAGTAGGTGTTACTACTATTATTTGTTGCTGTAAGGTTAAATAAAGTTTTAGTAAAAATAAATGAAAAATGAAAAATTAAGCCTTGAAAATATGAAGAACCTTTGTTTCAAGAATCGAATCAGTCAACGTATGCCTTAAGTGTCCGCCTGCTATTCAGTGGTTCAATACTCTTTAATTCTCCGTCTGCCTCTCTCCAATTGTCTTGACTTTAATTCAACTTTAAGCAGAAATCGCAAAATCACGTATGTACACCTCACCCAGAGGCGAAAGGAGGAGGATGCATTTTGTATAAGCGACTCCATTCAACCGCGATGCGCCCTTTAATTTATTTTGTGTGTATTTGAGTGTGTGTGCATAGAGGGCGGAGGTGGATAATACTAATAAGGATTCATCTCTTTATGTGGGTTGTTTTGTTGTTGATTTACCACAAGCGCACACAATCGATGGCACAGGACGAGAGAGCAGCGATGCAAATGTAAGCGGATGTGGTGCGTCTTTTTTTCTTTCCTTTTTTTTTCTCAATATTTTCCCTCTGCAAGCGCTCTATGTGACGTCTCTTGCTGTAGAAACGAGTGGGCGATGGGTGGGGGAGGAGCAGGAGCAAGGGGAGGGAACGCAAGGATAATGGACTGAGATGAAAATAAAAAAGAGAAATATCGTGGTAAATCGAAAAACGGGGTGATTGGTGTTCTCGTCGGATACGAGATTTTCTATCCCGTCTTGCATATCGAGTGCATGTATGTGGGCAATAAAATAACGGCTTTATCGATTACAATCCATGTTTTGGGTAAAGTGTTGAATTAATAGGATAAGCCGTCGAGCAAATATGTGCATACACACATAAACTGTAATGGTGGTTGGCGGTTGGGTGAGGAAGTGGAACGACTGACCTGTAAACGTGGTCATAGTGGATGTTGCATTGAAATTGTATTTTCGAAATGAAGCAAATACTAGGTTGATCCTGTGACGGAATTGGACACATTTTTCTAGATTTAGACATCAAGTTTTCAGCGACTCCCACATCGGGGACGTCTTGGCGGTGTAGCTTGAGGGCAACTCAATTTGTTTTCACATGAAATCTGAATCTCTTTGATGGAGGATGAGATTCCCAACATCTTGTTAAATGCTTTAAGAAGGAATTCTCGGAAAATTTCACTTGAAAGTGATCCAGTTCCGGTTAAAAGTGTCTAAAGACCTTTGTGTTGGAACTAATTTGAGATGTTCATTCAAGAGCTTCTCACCAGAACAAGATTTGGTTTGTTATTGAAAATTTCGCTGATTTTTAAGCTCCACAAAGGAGTGCAAACAAGAGTTCTTGTCTGCGATAGAAAAGAGCGTGAGCCAACCTAATCCGTGTTAATTAGGAATGTGTTCTTCTCACGCGTGGTTACCAAAGTGATTATTAAGTCTTGCACTTAACTTTGTCTCCCCCACAGGTTTACGGTCGGGATTCGAAGAGAAACATTTTCTGCAGTTGGAGAAATGGGAGTAAAATTGTTTCCTCCTTATTTTGTGAATATCCAGAACTGACCACAACTACATACATCCTACTAGTAGAAAGTACTTGACTGCTTTCAGAGTGCAGTCAATGGGACCTTGAAAGCGAATAATCCGAGATCTTTGTGCAGAATTCTCCTCAGGCTAGTGCGTGAAATGTTGAGATCGATGGCGAGTTGATGTTCGTGAATTGAGTCTCACACTCTCGGCCGCAGTAGCCACATTCTCATCTACGCAGCGTACGACGACGGGAATCATGACTGTTGTCCAATAGCATACCAGTCTCACGAACTTTTTGCATACACTTGCGTACAGCAATGGCGTGGGGGCTTCATTTCGGTCAAAAAACGCAGTATTTGGGCTACACAGCCCTCACTTTAGAAATGAGTTTTCAATATGTCCCAACGTTGTTCAAGCGTAAAGCAACTCATTTCGTTCCGCGGTTTGAAGATTAATGAACTTTATTTTCGTAAGGGGGTAATCTGTTGCAGTCAATCCATTGAAGGCCACGCAGGACTAAGCGTAAAAACCAGCTCTGTATTGTTTCAAGTCTGAGGGAAAGGCTGTTGTGATAGAGCGACCAGGCTTGCATATTCCAGTCTTGGCCTAACAAAGGTAATATAGTGAGATCCTAGTTGGCAAAATCACAGCCTTATGCTACAAAGACCTCAGCTAATAAAGTCAGACGCCTAATCAATTTTAGTAACTCCGCAAGTCACAGACTGGACTACCACAGACTACGAAAAATCCGATTATGACTTTGACAAGAACTTCACGATCTTTATCCCAGATAGGCAGGATTGAGAAAAGCCTGACTTTATCAAAGGCACACCCATTTTAACTGATGGATCGTAAACAGAAGACGGTACGGGAGCGGGAATCTTCTGTAAGAAACTAAGAATCGATCGAATATCGGCTTACTAGTGTATTTTAATCAGAAATCTTTGCCATTAAGAAGCTGCGCAGATTGTACAGCAAAGGTCCATTTGACATGGAAATTAACTTCTGCTCGAACAGTCAAGCAGCCTTGAAGGCATTGAATTCCCATCTCGTAAACTACAAATCCATCACGGACTGCATTAAAGAGCTTAAAAGCCTGAACCGCCACAAAATCCTTCTGTGCTGGGTTCCTGTCGTAGAATCGGCTGACAATACTATCCACCCTCATATTAGCTCAGACAAAAGACTCATTAAGCAAGTATCAGTGTCATCAACACGACTGGATGGCGCAGTTCTAGGTTCGAATCCCAGTGAAGTCGAATCTGGTCCAGTCACCATTTGCCGTTGGGATTAAATGATCGGCACTGGAGTAGGTTGCTACCTGGTAGTACAATGGACCAGTTTTGAGTCTGAGTGCTCCAGTAGGCAGCAGCCACATTCTCATCTGTGCGCACCGTGCGACGACTGGGAACATGAGTGTTGTCCAGTAGCATACCAGTCTCTCGAACTTTTTGCACAAACTTGCGTACAGCAGTCGTGATAGGTGCTTCATTTCGGCCAAAACTTCTTCTCAAGAAACGCAATGTTTGGCCTACACATCACTCACTTTGGAAACAAGTTTTCAACATTTCCCAGCGTTGTTCAAGCGTAAAGCGACTCATTTTGTTTCGCGGAGATATGATACTGACTTTCTGTCAAAATTTCGAGCGGGAAACAGCTGTCAGTGTCAAAATAACCTACAACCTATAAAAAACAACCACTAGATGGCACACCATGCATATACACCGGCCGATAACACCTAATTTTCAAGCCTAGTCTCTTCCTAATCGGGGTTTAGAACAAAAAATAAATTACAGTACATATTTTGAGAAGCATAAGACGTGACCTGAAATCAAGTTGGTGGACTTTGATTTTTTAATTGAGCGCAGCTAGATTTGTGACTTACTTAGCACCACCCTTTAATTATCCGTTGAACACAAAAACATAAAAAAAATTCATAAGACTGTTGCATGAGATTTATAAACCCAACCTCCTTTTAAACCACCAGCTGACCCTTAATATCATGCAAACAAAACAAACTTTCGAAGAATAATTTGTTAAGTTTGTCGTCAAGCAGCAATCACTCAAGAGCATTGAATGCGAACGTTGGTAATCTTCTTTAAAGGCGTTCTGGCGGATTCACTAAAAGGGAAAATCAAAATCAGCTCGTAGACACAAATATTCTGAAAATATCCTTAATAGCATTTATGTTAGATATAAAAATCTCACCACTCCTCACTCCCGGTGTCTATCTTTGTGACTTTAGGGGTGTGCATTGCATACACACAGAGCCAGCATAAACCGTCACCTTGAAGCGATGAAGGATGCATGCACGGTGTACATGCAAACCCACATAGGTACATACACCTCTCTCGGTACATAATATGCGATTTTTTCTTCTTCCCTCTCGATAACGTTTTGGGGGTTGGAAGAGGAACAAACAAGAAAAGCAAAGAAGGCCACGATGCGGAGAGGCGAACTGAAATGAGGGGCAACCCCGAATGCATTTGTTATCCCACGAGGGATTGCTCTGCTCTCGGTTTAAATTTAAGCGTATATTTTGTGATAAATGAATAAAATAAGCGAATTGAAAGGTGCCTCAAAATGCTTATGAACGGGCAACTGGAATATTCTTAAATAATTAAAGTCCTTTCGTGCAAACATAACAAACCATTATTGTGCAAAAAAAAAATGCAAGCACAAGGAATAAACGGAGGCGATCCCATATTCATCCTTCGCAAGAGTATACGCGTGTATGCCGTTTTAGGGGATACGACAAGTATCTGAAAATAAATTTAGAGCTAATTCTATCTGCGTCCGTCTCCCTCTGTGTTTCTATGTGAACCTTTTGCTGCCAGAAGATTGAAACTGAATTTATCTTGAATTTTCGTTTTTAAAGCTTTGGTCTTTAATGTAGGGAATGTCTTTAAAAGGAACTCATTTAATTAAAGTAAAATTAAAAAAAATTAAAATTAAATAAAATTAAAGGAACTCAGTTAATTTATTAACTGATCAGTAAACACGATGATGATTACCTTAAATCCGAAGGATAAAGTTGAGTGCAATCTTCCGAACAACTTGAAACATTTCATTATTCTCTCGTTCTCTAAGAGCATAAGACTCAAACTTAACTTCTGTGGAATTAATTTCTGTGGAAGTCGTCGATTTATACGAAAAGTCAATTATTCCATAAGCAAAGCAAGCCTTGAAAGCCAACATCAAGGGTACCATTTGAGAGTTATCTGTTTTTATCCAAATGCTCACAAATTGAAGCAGAACGCAGCTCCTGACAAGATCCCCTGGTTGCCATTGGCTTAAAGGAAGTCTTTATCATACTTTTCATAAAAAGATCTTCTTGCTAGGGCGTTACAGTTCGAGGTGAACCTGATCCTCCAACAAGTCTCGCATGATCTCGCAAGCTGTCTCCAGTTTCGCACACCGAGCCAGCTGAGGTCCCCTTCGAATTGTGTGCTCCACCTTGTACGTGGAGATCCTCTGTCGCGTTGTCCCAATGGCTCAGAGACGAAGACTCTTCGGGCCGGAGCTGGTTGAGGTCTTTTACCACTTGTGGCGCCATCTATAATGGGGACGTTCTCTGTTGCGTCGTCTAATGGCTCGGATTCAAAGACTCTTGAATCTTCTTCTTCAAATGCCATCAACGTACACAGGACCAGAGGCCGCGTACAGGACTATGTATTAATTTGTCCCCAAACTGAAGTCCTACAAGAATGCCTGCCGATGAGATGCTCTAAACTCTGCCAATAATTATAAAAACAGTGGGGCGCTACAGTCGGACGAGGAGTCGGAGAAGCTAGGCCGGAGGTCGACCTGGGCCTAGCTTCTCAGCAACCACTCGTATTGTGCGTACTATTGCTCTCTCACGAGTGAAGGGGTCCTACAGTTTAATGCCGACTCCGAACGGCGAGATTGGGAAGCTTTTTCTAGACAGTTAAATTCTTTGAGCATTGTCAGTGACCCAAAAGAAGTGGAGCCGCGAACAATTTTTTTTGAAAATTGTTCTGTCTGAACTTGGATTCAAACCTAGACATGAAAGTCTAGTGCGTATGGGTCGACGCATAAACTGACACAGCCACGGCGCCCAAACTCTGCCAACTACTGCGGTATAAGTCGCTTGTAAGATCTTTTCTGCCATCTTGTGTAAGCACTTAAAACACTAAGTCAACAGCATGTTTGCTCAATATCAGTGCGGGTTCAGGCCAGCGAAGTCCACAATCGACTAGGTATTCACACTGCTGTTTATCTAGGAAAAGGCCAAGGAGTTTCCCACCATCTGTTTATCGATTTTAAGGCCGATTGACAGTATTTATGGAGAAGAGTCAGTTCTAGTTTTGGTATCTCTGCGAAATTCGTTTGCCTCTGCAGAGTGACGATGGAAAATGCCCGTTGCTTCTTCAAGATTGGTAAAGACCTCTTCTTCTTCTTCTTCTTCTTCTTCCTAGGGCGCTACAGTTCGAGATGGACCTGGGCCTCACTCAACATGCCTCTCCAGCCAGCACGATCTTTCGCCAGCTGTCTCCAGTTTCGCACACCAAGTCGGCCGAGGTCCCCCTCGACTTGTGTGCGCCACCTTGTACGTGGACGTCCTGTGTTGCGTTGTCCCACAGGCTCAGAGTCGAAGACCTAAAGACCTCACCGAGAACTGTCAAAAAAGAGACAAGGCGACGCATTGTCATGCAATTTTTTTAAAATCATTCGGAACAACGCCCGATATACGGTCTTTCACAAATCTGTGCAATTGCCCCTACTCGTACATGCCGATGACATTGACATCATCTGAAGGACACAGCGGTCTGTCTGTGGGCCTTTTGTGGAATCCAGACGAAAGCTGCAAAAGTGGGCCTCGCGTTGAATGAAGGCAAGTCAAAAAATTCTATCAAAAAGGTCCACCAACACCATCGTTTTGAAAAAAAAAAGTCGCAGCTACAACTTTGAGATAGTAAAAGATTTTTTCAGGAGTAAATTAATATAATATCACCGCGGATATAAAATGGACGATTATTTTCAGAACTGCTGTGTCTTGGGGCTTAGAAGGCAATTAAGGAAAAGAAGAAAGAGAGGACTCTCAAAGAACCAAGACATCTCTATATAACCCCTTGATAGTCCCAGTCCTTCTGTATGGCCGAGAAGTATGGGGACTGACCAAAGATTTCGAGGGGAGTCTTGGTCGCTTCGAGAGGAAGGTATTTCGGATTATCTTTGGTATGGTGTTTAGAAGAGGAGACAAGCGATTGGATGGCGCAGTTGGTTAAGTGCCTGCTGCAATTTAGAGGGGTCCCAGGCTCGAATCCCAGTGGAATCGAATCTGGTCCAGTCGTTAACGGCACTGGAGTAGGTTGCTACCTGGCAGTACAATGGACCAATTCTGAGTCAGAGTGCTTCAGTGTAGTACATCAAAGAAAAACTCGAAAAAAAAGTCATGCAGTGAAATTCGCTTACACAGACAGGCAGATTGGCGGGAAGCCCTATGCAAGCATGGCGCAAAACACTCGAAGAGGAATCATGTTTTTGAGGAAAGAGTTAAAGAGAACTCAAACGTGTTGCAGAACTCGAGAACGAGATGGCGCGCAGGCGTTGTTGACGCCCTATGTTGACACGTCCAAACGACTTTTTTATCATCTCGGTTAGGGGTATTGATCATTGAAATCAACACTGACAGCAGTATTTTGCTAACTCCCGACACAAATTGCTGCAGTAGGCGACTATTAACACCATGTGGTTGTGGGCTGTAATGGCAAGCAGTAGACAACACCCCATACAGACACAAAAACGGACTCTCTTGCCAACTCTTGCCCGGAGAAGGAAATTGTCTACCTATGCACCTTTTTAACCCCTGCCTCATATCACTTTGAGTGCCCATCTTTACTATCGAATTGCTCCCGCTCGTCGGAATGTCGTTAAACTCTGCGTCATCACAATTTGCTCGTCACCTTCTAAACAGGCAAACACTTCTCAAACTAAAGTGCTGATGCAATACTCGGCGTCAAACTCACCGGGGGGAAGTCAGCTAATCAATTAGCCAAGTCAATCAATCCCAACTTTGATGAGTTCAAAGAAAAAAAAACAAATTCCGTCACCGGCGCTGTTATCGCCGTTGACTCTGCGTCACAAAAGTGCTCGCGTCCAGCACTCAGCACAGGGCAGCTCACAGAACTCATTCGAATGGAAATCGGATAAACTTAAGCGCTTCGAACCCACTAAAACTGCGCACCCATGCTCGCTTGTGAATCGCAAATCCTTCATTCGAGAGATGAAACACAATTTTTTGTTGTCTTTATTGTCAGCATCGCCGAACAGCGACACAATAACAACAGCAACGAACGAAATTGCAACACTGTTGCCTTGAGTGTAATTATATAGCAACGCCAAGATACCACCAGCACATTTGACCTCATTGCTACGAGGTAGGTGCAATATGTTTCCAGATATGCCCGGGCAGAGCAGCCGGCGCGGGGTGGCTTTGTTTCTGTCTTGAAGTTTATTTTTGCAACTCAAGACGAATTGCGTCAAATCGCTGTGAGATAAACCGAAGCGATAGTACGAGTATAGTACGGACGGAATTATGGAAATGTGAGGTACGCTGTGACTTCAGGTGATTGGATTGTGTTTGCTTTTGTTGAGTTGTGTGTGCGCTTGTTTGAGTGGAGAATACCTTGGATTTGTGACTAACCTATCTGCTTGTATAGCAAAGGGAAACAGAAAACGAGGTCAGATTCAACATGAAGGCAGCAACACATATTGGCACACGCGTCGAGTCAGCGTATGGAATATGAAGTCATCTAGATGGTGCGATGAATTTACAAAAACGAGGAACTTCTAAAGGGCATCGAATGGAAATAATTGAAGTGAAGGAGCCCCCAAAAGTTTGACAATTTGTTTTTCATGTGAGATCGGACTACAGCTCACGGATTGCTTGGATAATATTGGCCTTAAGTGCCTGACTCGTTTACGGATTGTTGGCATAACATCTGGGTCAAATCGCAGCTCCGAGGCAACGCCAAGACGGCTGATAACACGATTTGAGAATTTGGTGCGCAAACGATCGATTGTGGCATAGGCTTTGTGCCTTGGCGTGCCATCCTGCATGAACCAGAGGTCGTCCAAATCCGTGTCTTCAATTTCAGGAAAAAAAAGTGGTTTAACATGGTTCTGTAACGCCCCGCCCACCGTTGACCGAAACGTTGTTCACAGTCTTATTTTCGAAGAAAAATGATCCACCACTCCACAATTGGCACCAAACTGTCACTCTCTGTGGATGCATTGGCTTCTCGACAACGACAATAACGTATGGGTTTTCCGATCCCCAGATGCGGCAATTTTGTTTGTTGCTCCTTGATGAGTTAGAGTCGATGGCGGAGGATCGAGTGGCCTGGAGATCTCTCGTTCATGCATTGCTCCCGCGACCCATTTAGTGGAACATGCGGGTCATTGAAAATGAGATGAGATGAGAATAGCCAAAATACGCCTTGCCTTCGTCAGGAAAGATGATTTTTCGCCCAAAATGGTTGTCCAATTCAAGCTGCTCTAAGGCCCAAACAGCGAAACGATAACGAAGCGGATGGTGGCGCGCCTTCAATTGCTGCCTCAATTGGACCTTGTAAGCGAATAATCCGAGATCTTTGTGCAGAATTCGAATTCACCTCAGTCTAGTGCGTGAAATGTTGAGCTGTTGAGATCGATGGCGTGTTGATGTTCGTCAATTGAGTCTCACACTCTCGGCCACAGCAGCCACGTTCTCATCTGTGTGCACCGTACGACGACAGAGACCATGAGTGTTGTGCACTAGCGTACCAGTTTCACGAACTTTTTGCACAAACTTGCGTACAGCAGTCGCGGTGGGCGCATAATTTCGGCCAAAACTTCTTTTCAAAAAATCTGCTGCTTGGGCCAGAAAGCACTCACTTTGGAAATAATTTTTCAACATTTCCCAACGTTTTTAAGGGTAATGCGACTCATTTTGTTCCGCGGAGGTATGTCACTGACTTTCTGTCAAGATTTCGAGTGGGAAACAGCTGTCAGTGTCAAAATAATCTGTGATTTAAAAAAAACCCACTAGATGGCCCACCCTGTACATGTTTTTCAAAATATAGATCTGACCCAGCCTATAGATAGCGATATCGAGACTGAAGTCTAATAAAGCTGCTGGTGCAGATAGTCTGCCCGCCGAAATGTTTAAGGCAGCTGGAGGTGATCTGGTAGGGCGCATGCACCAGCTCATCTGTAAGATATGGTCGGGGGAAAGCATGCCCGATGAGTGGAATCTCAGTATCGTTTGGCCGATCCACAAGAAAGGAGACCCCTTTGACTGCGCCAACTATCGAGGGATAAGTCTCCTTAACATCGCCTACAAGATCTTTTCTGCCGTTTTGTGTGAACGCCTGAAACTATTTGTGAACAAACTGATAGACCCCTATTAGTGTGGTTTCAAGCCGGGGAAGTCCACCATAGATCAAATCTTCACACTGCGGCAGATCCTGGAGAAGACCCAAGAAATGCAGATCGACAGACACCATCTATTCGTCGATTTCAAGGCCGCATATGACAGCGTGTATAGAGACGAGCTATACAGCGCATATGTCTAGTTTTAACATTCCTGCCAAACTCGTCAGACTGAGCAGAATGACGATGGAGAACTCTCGCTGCTCCATCAAGGTCGGTAACGAACTCACCGAGACCTTCAATGTCAAGAAAGGTTTAGACAAGGCGACGCGCTGTCATGTGATTTCTTTAACATCGTTCTTGAGAAGATCGTGCAAAACTCACTGGCCAACACAAGAGGCACGACCTTCCAAAAGTCTGTTCAACTGCTAGCTTACGCGGATGACATTGACGTGATTGGGCGAACACAGCGAGCCGTCAATGATGCGTTTGCTGGCATGGAAACGGAAGCGGCAAAAATGGGTCTGGCGGTAAACGAGGGCAAAACAAAGTATATGCTGTCATCAAGAAAGGACGCACAACATCGACGACTTGGCCAGAACGTCACCATAGGCAGCTATAACTTTGAGGTAGTTAAGGACTTCGTCTACCTTGGCTCTGCAGTAAGCAGTACAAATAACATCAGTACCGAGATCAAACGCAGAATAACTCTTGCCAACCGCTGTTTTTATGGGCTCAAAAGTCAATTGAGTAGTAGAGCCCTCTCTCGGAAGATCAAGTTGACTTTGTATAAGACCTTGATCATCCCAGTCCTGCTGTACGGCGCAGAGGCATGGACAATATCCCAAGTGGATGAACAGTCTCTTGGTCCTTTAGAGAGAAAAGTTCTGCGCGCGATCTTTGGTCCTGTTTGCGTTGATGGCATTTGGAGGAGAAGGTTCAACCACGAACTGTATGGGCTGTACAGCGACGTGAGTGTAGCCAGGCGTCTACGGATCCAACGCCTAAGATGGCTAGGCCATGTAGAGCGTATGGGCAACTTAGCTCCGGCCCGAAGAGTCTTCGACTCTGAGCCTGTCGGACAACGCAACAGAGGACGTCCACGAACAAGGTGGCACACACAAGTCGAGGGGAACCTCGGTCGGCTGGGTGTGCAAAACTGGAGACAGCTGGCGAAAGATCATGATGGCTGGAGAGGCATGTTGAGTGAGGCCCAGGTCCACCTCGGACTGTAGCGCCCTAAGAAGAAGAAGAAGAGGATCTGACCCAGCCAGATCCCTAAATATCTAACTTCGTTGCTCTAACTTCGTGGCTGCCCGTATAACTGAGAACTAAGGCTGTGAAAATTTGTCCGATCTGATGGCGTTTACTCTCTAAAAAAAACAGGACGTGTATCTAGCGGGAGTAAATCGCAGAAGTCTTTCGTTTTGTTTTCTGGAACTACACCTGAAATCTCCTAAGCGACAGCAGATTTCCTCTGTACCGCGGTAGCAACTATACATCTGACTACTGAGAAAAAATTCGGTAATTCGATACCAACTTTGTTCGCCTTCTGCGAAATACAAAGAGTTTTGTCTTTCAATGATGTGAATTCCTGCAGTTTTCGCCCATAGCCATACGAAGAATATCCTGCATACAAACATGTCCTGCTGTGTGCCGGGTGGATATACTTGTATGCACATTTGTTGTGGCTCTACAGTCCGAACTGGATCAGGGCGCAGCTTCTGCTGTCCGTGCTACCCGTGTGAAGGGAACCTACTGTTTCATGCTGACTCCGAACGGCGAAGTTTGAGAAGCTTATCTTTGACACTAATACTCTTTGCGCTTTGTCAGCGACTCGAAGGGGATGGTGCCGTGAAATATGAAAGGTATTTGTGCACAGACTTACGACCGACGTATCCACACTCCGCTGCAGCGGTCTAGATTATACAAAAACAACCTCGTATTGATTTCTTTTTCTCGTCCAAGGTCCGAATGAATGAAAACCCATCTCAGGGCAGTGATGATGTGCGGGGATAGCTCCCCTCCACACACTATTGTCCTTCTCCCAGGTGGGGCTGCAACAGCCAATCACCAGTGCACATATATTTCTGACGTCATTAATTAAATTGTAATTATGATTATCCTTGCTGTTAATTGCAATTAAAATTAATGAGTACAATCGAGAATATTAACTGGACTTGCATTTCACGTAAATCACAATGATATTGTGCGCACCTTTTATTTTCGCTGCTGCCACTGATTAAACACATTGCGAAGGTGGTAATTAAAATTGATGGCTGATCGATGTAAAGTGCAGAATGTCAATTGGGTCACGTACTGCGAGTACAGGCACCGGGGGGTATGGATACATGCTCATCAGCATGTCGTGCAGTGGTGCCGTGGCAACGGTAGTCACTTGATGGCTTGAGTTATGAGTTGAATTTCAAAGAGGTATGCCAAAGCTTTCGATACTTTGTAATGTGTCGTTGTCCTTATTTTCAAATATGCATCACTGGCAAAAGAGTGTTCGGTTTAGTTCATGCACAGACACACACCCACGCGCGCAGTCAGATATGCAATGTTGACTCGGGGATGTTTCAAGGATTTTTGAATAGTTTTCAAAGTACTCTGCGGCGGGGGCGGTGTTTGCGGGATACCTTGACGGCAGTAGATAAAAATAAAATATAATAGTCGCACCTTGTGTCATGTTAACTGATGGTCTTCTTTTTGTTCTTCTTTCTTTTCAGGTGAGTTTGTGGACGTTATTTGTTTCTCTTTGGAGTAAGTATGCGACCGTGATGAATCTCTCTTTGAAGTTGTGAACGCTGTGAATTCCTGTGGAGTCCAGCTAGAAATTGTTCGTCGGTTTTGAACAACTGGCTGTGTTAAAGGTGGATGGTGTTTCTCACTTGAAATATGTTTTTTGTGCAGCTAATTTAAACAAAATACGACTTTATTGTTTTAAGGTCCAAGAAATTTCAACGACGCTATCCATGTCAGATAATTGCACATACACCAACAAATTGCACGTACACTTCTGATAACACTAGCTTACCACCACCTTACGGTACTATTTTGTTATAAATTGCCACGAACAGTTTCAATAAAGACTGCAGCAGTCGTTTAATGTGCAAACAGCTTTTTTTTCCTGTCGGAGGTT
This sequence comes from Myathropa florea, assembly GCA_930367185.1. Taxonomy (NCBI): domain Eukaryota; kingdom Metazoa; phylum Arthropoda; class Insecta; order Diptera; family Syrphidae; genus Myathropa; species Myathropa florea. The sequence continues at coordinate 113,824,147 of OV884002.1, read as the reverse complement.
TTTGTAAAACTACACTGGAGCACTCAGACTCAAAAACTGGTCCATTGTACTGCCAGGCTTACTTACTTCTAATGGAATTTCATGGTCTTCCCAAGGAAGACCAGCAGGCGCTTTTGTGGCGAGGAGCCTACATCATCAGTTCTCACTTCACCAGCACCAAATAACTGCTACTGTTCCGTCTATTCTCGGATCCGAGCACCGGGACCCAGACAAGTCTTAGCGAATTTAAGCTACCGATCAAATTCAGAGAAGACTTGGATTCCTGAACTATCCTGGAAATGAAAACGACGACGCAATTGGTTAGGTGCCTGTCCCAAGTTAGAGGGGTCCCAGGTTCGAATCCCAGTGAAATCGAATCTGGTCCAGTCACCACTTGCCGTTAGTATCAAATTAACGGCACTGGAGTAGGTTGCTACTTGGCAGCAGAGTTGTAAAAGAATGCGTTCATTTGGGAATGCATTCTTAGAATTTGAAGTCAATTTCGGTTTTTTTATCGATGCAATCAAAACTAAAAAAGGACTGGGATTTTAAAAAAATTGAAGTCACCATTCTTTTGAAATCATTGACTGGTGCATTCAATACTTAGCAATCATAGAATTGAAATCATTGATGCAAGTCAATTGAATTCATTTAATTGGACTTGAATTCAGCAGTGAATTCACTTTAAATCGGTTGAAGTCAGTGATTTCAATAGATCTTATGTGAATTCATTTAAAGTCCGTGGGGTCTTATCACAACATTATTTGGTTATAATACAAACAGATGTAGAAAAAATTATCATAGGCGAGACTTCTCATTAATAATACGCAGGTTTTATTCATTTTATTCTAGTATAATAAACTAAATAAGAACTCAACTTAATCAAACAAGTAAAATAATATTTTAGGAATTGAACATTTTTGATTTCCTCAATGTTATTAACTTTTAATAACACCAACCGTTCAAAATTTTCATCCGAAAGTGCGGTGACTTATAGTTTTTTAAATCGCAGTCATTTTTACCAGATAGAATTACGATCTCTAAAGATTTAATTCTTTTACAACTCTGCTTGGCAGTACAATGGATCAGTTTTAAATCTGACTGCTCCAGTGTAGCGTTTCAAAAAATCTCCGCGGAACGAAATTAGTCGCTTTACACTTGAACAACGTTGGGAAATATTGAAAACTTATTTCCAAAGTGAGTGCTGTGTAGCCCAAACCGTGCGTTCTTTGACATGAATTTTTGGCCGAAATGAAGCACCCTCCGCGACTGCTGTACTCAAGTTTGTGCAAAAAGTTCGTGAGACTGGTATGCTAGTGGACAACACTCATGGTCCCCGTCGTCGTACGGTACGCGCAGATGAGAATGTGGCTGCTGTGGCCGAGAGTGCGAGACTCAATTCACGAACACCTACTCGCCATCGATGTCAACAGCTCAACATTTCACGCACTAGGCTGAGGAGAATTCAAATTCTGCACAAAGATCTCGGATTATTCGCTCACAAGGTCCAATTGACTCAGCAATTGAAGGCGCGCCACCATCCGCTTCATTTTCGTTTCACAGTTTGTGCCTTAGAGCAGCTTGAATTGGACAAAGATTTTTGGGCGAAAAATCATCTTTTCTGACGAAGGCAAGGCGCATTTCCATCACGGCGACTACGTTAACAAACAAAATTGCCGCATCTGGAGCTCAGAAAACCCGCACGTCATTGTCGTTGTCGAGAACCCAATGCATCCACAGAGAGTGACAGTTCAGTTTGGTGTGAATTGTGGCGTGTGTGGTGGTATCATTGGAACATTTTTCTTCGAAAATGAGGCTTGGAACAACCTTTCGGTCAACGGAGGTCGTTTCAGAGCCATGTTAAACGACTTTTTTTTAACTGAAAACATGGATTTGGACGACCTCTGGTTCATGCAGGATGGATCGCCTTGCCACACAGCCCATGCCACAACCGATTTTTTGTGCACCAAATTCTCAAATCATGTTATCAGCCACCTTGGCAATGTCAATTGGCCGCCTCGGAGCTGCGATTTGACCCCTTTGGACTTTTTCCGTGGAGAACCGTGAAGGACCGATGTTGTGTCAACAATCTGGAAACGATTCAAGCATTTAAAGCCACTACCGTCCAAGCAGTCCGCGAGCTATAGCCCGAAACCATGAACAAGGTCTTGGAAAATGGGAGTGAAGAGAATGTGTTAATGCGAAACCAGCCGAGGCAACCACTTGAACGACGTTGTATTTCATAATCAATGGGAATGACTGTTTTGTTTATTTTATTGCAATTTTAAAAAGAAACTTGTATTTGGCCCACCCTGTACTAATAGATTGCTGACCTAGGTTAGGTTAGAGGGTGCCAGTGAATTCACCAGCACACTTAGATCATGTTGGTCCAATGTGATACCCACAGTCAGGCTGCTACCACTGATCGACCACTCCAGTGATAGTGCCGTTAATTTGATCCCAACGGCAAATGGTGCCTGGACCAGATTTGAAAAACCGGATAGAGCGTATAAACTTTGCTTTCACTGGGATTCGAACCTGAGACCCCTCTAACTTAGGGCAGCCACTTAACCAACTGCTCCATACAGTCGTTCATTGCTGACCTATGTATGTGTTTTAATTTTTTTTAATGTTTGCTTTTTGTCATTGAGTCAAGCATTTCAAGAAATTTTTCGTCAAATTCTGACGAATCAAATCAGTCGAAAAACTGCGTTTTGTAATATTTTTTTTTTTATTACATAAAAACCACCTTTTTCGGGTCTTTGTGATTTTTGTGAAGGACTTTTTACTCAGGCAGACATGGAACTCTGAACATAAAAATTCTGAAAAATTTGGAAAACTGAAAATTTCAAAATTCTGCTGGCGCTGGCAGGGTGAAGAGGACCTCATTAAAATTGATGTGCGACACTGAATTCAGTTGATTTTCGCAGATCTTCCGGCGGTCCTGCCGGGCCATCTACATCACACACTCAACATCAGCCGCCTCCGCAACAGCCTCCGCCGCCAAACTCATCCAGCAACGTGCCATCGAACAGAGTCGTCGTTCCCACTCAGTATCAGCCACCACCTGGCTTGCAAACCTACGTCGATCCGCCTGCTGGACAGCCGTATGCTCCTCCAGGCCATGGTGGCTACCCAGGACATGGGAACCACCAGCAGGGCTATCCTACCATACCGCAAGGGCAGTATAAACCCTCTCAGGATACAGGCCTAGTGCTCCAATTCCTCCATCCGGCAGTCAAATGCCGCTGACAGCCCCGCAAGGACCTCTACTCCTATGGCTACCAACCGCCGCAGTGAACTTACATTTAATTCCAAGATATTTTCAGAGGATCCTGTTACCGGTGTTCCCTGAGTCCTACGATTCCAACTTTCTTGTTTTTTTAAACAATTTTAACTTAGATAAGATATAAAATGCAAATGTATTTCGAACGAATTTTCTGCCTGTCTCTTTGTTAATTCGCATGTCAAAGGCGTTCCTTTTCTTCCGGAATTTAAAATAGTTGATGTCACACTCTCTGGTTGAGGCTTAGTCTACCCAAGCAAATACAGTGGAATCGCCGTAAGTCGAACTCTTCCTAAGTCGAATTTCTCTCTAACTCGAATTTTTTCGCCAATTTTTTTGCCATTCCCGTCAATTTTCTGTACAAAAACCTATCCTCTGAGTCGGACTCCCTCAAACTCGAACTAATTTTTATATCCCGTGAAGATTCGACTTAGGGGGAGTCCACTGTATCTCCAAATTTCATTCAGACCCTGTCCATCCTTGATCTGATCATCCCCTCATTTTTCTTGTCTCTGCCAAAATCAGCTTAGACAGGAAAAGTCTCGAAATAACAAGATCAGTCCAACGTCACGTTAGAAAAGAACAAATATCTTCAGTCGCTGCATATGTCGCTTCTTTAGACCTCAGTCCGGGAAATGAGTGAAACCATTAAAACCCCTTCTTTTCCATAATTGAAACCATAAATATTGCATCTCATGAAATCGTATCCAGTCCTCCCCTAAAGCATTCCCAATTACGTACAACAAACACGAAGCAGGCAATCGTCTGGTAGTATCCTTTCCCGCTGCAGAAGGTTTCACCAACTAGCGCGTTCTCTCTGGCGTCCTCCAATCGACCAGCAGCAGCAACCCACTTTTGTGTGCCGTACCGTGCACGTACTCGCAGTTCAAAGATACAGTCATGCGCACGGGTTCAACTCTTTGTCTCTCCCTTCCTCCTCTGCCCGTCTGGCCCTCCTGTGTGCGCTTCGATTCGATTTTACAGTGGAAAACTCGTAAAAACGAGTAAAATGAGAGAGAAAAAAAAATGATTTCCCTCGGCTTTTCACAATTATACACCCACAAACCGCGCGTTGATTGACTACTACTGCACGTCTGGCGGACGAAGTGGGTGACTCTGGGGTGGAGTGGCGGTCGGCTGGACGCGATAGACGATGGCATGTGAGCCAGAAAGTATTTGTTTTGTTTGCGGCCAGACCAAAGGGCAAACTTAAACCGATTATCTTGTTGTTGTCCAGTGAAAAGCTCTTTTGAAGTGGTAGTGGACTTCAGCTGGTATTTTTTTCCCCGATGCCGGAGAGGCACCAGTGTGCGAGGAGTGTCTCGGGCGAAGAGGTGTTCCATTGCTGCTCTCACATTGATGACGATGTCAACAACGACGTCGACGATGCTGATGCCGATGCCAACGACGGCGACAACGACCACGTCGACTACGACGACGACGACGACGACGATGATGATCATGATTTTGATGATTTTGATGATGATGATGATGATGATGATGATGATGATGACGACGCCGAACGACTACGACTGTGAGACCAGCGCGTGTAGAGAGTGCTACATTGCCACACAGCCAGATAAATGAACAGATAGATGGATGGTCGGATAGACGGATAGGTGGACAGATGGATGGGGATGCTTTGAATGGTTCGGATGAATGAATGGTGCACGTTCGTGCCTTTGTTCGCTCTGGTCCATTATTGTTGCTACTCTCACTCTGTGGGTATGTGACTGTGATTAGCTAATGAAAATGTTTGACATAACGATTTAAATCGCATTCAGGAGGTCGTTGTGGTTGCTATCGATGGCACTGCCAGCGTGCGGGTAGAGTTCTGCCTGAAATTTAAATATCTGCTCATGTGTGCTTGGGTCGTTTTGAAACAAAAGCTTGATCCCATTTTTTTGGTTGCTTTCGAAAGTTCGCTTTCAAATCAAAAATCAGTCGAACAGGCAGTCACTCCCTCCCCTCGACCGGGCGAGCTGTGCCGCTTTCTTTTCGTACGTCAGTCTGGCGGAGATATGCATACAACGAGCGTACCCCGAGTACGTTGTCGTCGATTAGTTTATTCGTAATCTGTAGACGATGTGTCAAGGAATTTTGCTTGTCTGGCATTTTTCTGTTGCTGTGTCATGGAATTTGTCGGGCGGTGAAGGGAAGGAGAACGCGAAAGAAGGCGACGGAAGAATTGCTTTTCAATGTACGAGTGCGACGAGGGGAGGAGGGCATTCACGGAGCCAAGTGTCAATGAAAATGTTTGGTTCTGTCAGACAGTTCTCGGAATGAATTCTGAAATGTTTGGTCGACTCACTGCGTGAAGACAGGCATCTCTGAGTTGTGCTGAGGTGTGAAGTGATGCCTGGCGATCTTGAGATTCGATTGAAGATGTGAGAGGAAGAGGTGGTCATACGAGGAATGGGTGACAGGAACCTTCGATGGGTATTGCTTCTTTTTATTAACCGAGGTGTGGAGTGAGAGAGGGAGAGAGGAAGAAAAGTGGAAAGATGTGAAAGCTCAAGCTCAAATCGATCCTTACTTTAGATTTTGCTTGGAAATTTTGTGCTGTGATTCAGATTTTTTGTCCAAGTCCAAACTTGGATGACACTGGGTGGCGGGGTTGGTTAAGTACCTGCCCCAAGTTAGAAGGGTCCCAGGTTCGAATCTCAGTGAAATCGAATCTGTTCCAGTCACCATTTTCCGTTGGGATCATATTAACGGCACTGGAGTAGGTTGCTAGTACAATTGACCAGTTTTGAGTCTGAGTGCTCCAGTGTAGTGTTTAAAAAAAAAATCCTTCTACTCGCCGCAGGGTTACTTAGATCCTTTTAAAGAAAAGCGACGGTACCTACACGACGGGCAGAGAAGATACACTTAAAACGTTGCTTCAGGTGCACTTCCCAGGCTCGTCTTATACTCTAACACAACAGACCATAGGGTCTTTGTTAATAGAAGAGTTAAAAGTTTATCTGGAAAAATGTTCAGTACAGATAAGGTTGAATGGGCTGTTGGCACTTTCGATCCCTTCAAAGCTCCCGGTGGTGACGGTATATTCCCTGCACTATTGCAAAGATCAATAGTACTCATCCTACCGGAACTGACAGTTTTATTTAGAGCCAGCTACAACTGGGGTTACATACCAATCTCCTGGAGAAAGGTCAGCGTAATATTCATTCACAAACCGGGTAATAGACCTAGTGAGCTGCCTAAATCATACAGACCTATAAGTCTAACATCATTTGTACTCAAAACGATGGAGAGACTAATTGATGTTTACATTAGAGAACGATTAGAGTTGTCTAACCCTCTAAACTCGAACCAGTATGCATATAGGAAAGGTAAATCCACCATCCACCACCTTCATTATTATCTCGTCAAAAAGATAGAAGGCGCACTTGCTTCCAAAGAAATAGCCCTATGTGCATTCCTCAACATCGAGGGCGCTTTCGATAACACTGGCTACGACTCGATCGCAAGAGCGATCAGTAGCAGAGGTATCGAAGAATCGAATAACAAATGGATCAGAGCCATGTTGGAAAATCGTTCGATAACTTCTTCCTTCTGAGGAGTGACGGTTTCTGTAACCGCGGCAAAGGGTTGCCCACAAGGGGGGGGGTTCTTTCCCCCTTATTATGGTCACTAGTTGTCGACAAACTGTTAGTAGATCTTCAAGGATCAGGCTACACCACAATTGGTTATGCTGATGACCTGGCGATTGTTATAAGGGGTAAGCACGAAACGACTATTTGCAATATGATGCAAAGTGCGCTACTGCAAGTCGTTGAATGGTGCAACGCAGAGGGTTTATCGATCAATCCCTGCAAGACCGTTCTAGTGCCCTTCTCAAGGAAGACTCGTGTCAACCTTGAACCCGTAATAATCGACAACACCACACTAGTTTATTCCAGCGAGGTAAAATATCTTGGAGTAATCCTGGACAGACGACTTAACTGGAATTCACAGTAGACGTAGGACTTGGGGTCTCTCTCCCAAAATTATATATTGGTTGTACACAATGATGGCGAGACCCATTATCACATATGCGGCCATCGTATGGTGGCCAAAAGTCCTTCAACAGTCATCGGCGAACAAACTGCAAAAACTGCAAAGGGTTGCCTGTCTTGGCATAACAGGTGCCATGCGCACCTGCCCCACAACAGCTCTCGAAGCTATTATCGGGCTTACACCTTTACCCATCTTCGTTAAGATGGGTAACCTTAACAAAATTAACTTGTGTCCAAACACGGAATGTAGGTTCTGTCTTGAAGAAGACGAAACATCCCAGCACATTCTATGTGAATGTCCAAAAGATATACAATCTTTCATAAGGAAAGTGGTTAATCTTTTAGATTGACTCCAACCCGTCGATACAATAGACCTTTCAGGTCGCAGTGTCGCTGCCTTTACGGCAGGGTTGTACAAGAGGGAAAAAAAAATACTTAGATCCTATATCCCCGTGCGGGTTTTAGGGCCTCTACTATGCTTACGTGCCATCGTGTACGGTTTCTCGCAATGAGTTTCAGCTCTTTCCAACTTTTCTCCAGCTGCCGGGACTCCTCCTCTACTGTTCTGCGCCATGTACTTCTCGGTCAACCCGCTGTTCTGCCGTCTTGGGTTAGCGGGTTCCACTGCATCGCATGTTTTGCTATGGAACTGTCGAAGGGTATGACCAATCCATTGCTACTTGCGCCGTTGGTGCCTGGCGTGGAACCTGGATCTAGTGCCTATAGGTTCCTGCCCGTTCTCTGATGAAGCTGTTCGTTTGAGATACGGTTCGGCCAGAAAATCCTAAGTATGTTTCGCAGGGCCGGGTATGTTTGTAGCCTTCTTGTTATAAAGGCGTCCACTTTCCAAGTGTTGTACCCATGTAACAGCACGGAGTCAACATTGGAGCTGGGTTGGCGAGCTCGTTTTCTCCTCCGGCCTCCTCGCGAGCAGGACTGAATTGCCAAAGAACTTTGCCGCAATTTAACCGAAGATGCTTTCTTCTCATCTACTGTAGAAAAGAAACAGTGTCCTTGGCAATGATTTAAGCGGAATGGTTCAGTCGAAGACTGAATGTGATTCATGCTCGCGTCAAGGACACAGTTTCCCTAATGAGCGACTTTTCAGGTTGCGGTTCAATTGACAGAATCTCTTTGAATCACTAAAGGTCGCATCTAAACCTGATCCTATTTCCTCCACACTATCCCCATCAAAGCCTGTTAAATTTGAGAGGAACGTCTCACAGATCCTTAGACATTCTGACCAAGCTTCCTCATTTTGCCAACCTTACATTTGACTTAACATCATCAACAAATCCTTGAAAGCCGAGTGGGAGAGAAGAGGAAATAAAATGAATACAATTCAAATTTAAAATAACTTTATTCCCGCAAGGACCTCTTGTAATATACGCCAAGTTCACTCGACTGCAAAGCGGCTACGGCAGCAAACGAAATGCAGAACCAAGCAAAATGAAAATCACAACCGTCTCGATTCGTGTAAGACGTCCTTTGGCCCCTTGGTGTGTGTGTGTGTGTGACATACGCCACCCAACGAGAAGGAAAGCAACGTAGAATAACAACAACAAGCGCCGTTAACTTTCACGCTCTTTCGCCCCGCAAAAAAGCCAATAGGTCATAACAATCATCATTGTCGTTCTACGGCACTAATGTAAATGTCACGCTGTATAAGGAGCCACGATGTTCCAGCAAACGTCAGCCATGAAAAATGGGTGGGTCCTTGATGCCAAAGACGTTGGACGTTTCAATTGTGTGCGACAGCGACTGAAAGGGAGAAAGGGAAAATGAAGAAAAAAAAAAGAAAAAGCTGAAGACACAGCAAGGCTGCCCGAGAAAGAGAGAGCGTATCACACCATCACCTCCCGCAGCAGCAGCACGAGAGAGCAACAGTGGCAAGCAACAAGGAAATAACTAAAATGATGTCACATGTTGCTTAACAGCGCAATCCAATTGCGAAATAACGACGGTAAAATGGCGAGATTGTCCCCTTTGTCGCTTCCTAACAGATCAACCCTTGGGCTGTAGTTGTTGGACGGGCGATGAGATATATGCGCCCCCCTCCCACCATCCACAAGGACTGTGTGAATGAAGTGATATTGGTGAATGATATCCCATCGATTGGGCTATGCCAGGGAAAATGTAGTTTCTTTCGTCTACTTGCCTGTGCCTGCCTTTCGTGCTCACTTTCTTCGGCTTTGTCGGTTATTTTTGGTGTTTTTCAACCGATTTAAAGGATTCAATTAGCAGGGATAATCTAATCTCGCATGAAATTAAGGACTTTTCCTTGTATACACCACGCCACGTGAGGTTTATTGGTTTAATGAAATGTAAATATGTTCAGCTCAGGCAGACGGAGGGCGGGTGGAGGGGATGATAACACAATTAACCACGGCCGGCAGGGACACAAATTTAAATTCCTTCAATCCTGGTAATTGGAGAAGGAAAATTCAGCCGGAAAATAGACGCAAGGGAGGCTTAATTAAAAGAAGAAAATCAAAATTAAATTATCCCACGCGCAATGTTTTGCATGTACGTTCCTTCGGCCAACCGGATGATGATGATGCTCGTCAAGGGAATCAATCAGGCAAGGACTTCTTTTGAGATTCCCCTTCATCATTAGACGGCATTGATTTGGACTTTTAAAGTTCAATTCAAGAAAAAGACTGTTTGATGGTTGGGGCGTTCCAAAAAAAAAATGGCGATTTTTTAACTTGAAAATTGTGCTTGACTCATAAAGTATGCGACATAGGGTTAGCTGAGGGATAGGATATCGGGTAAATAGACTCCCCTCTAGCCCACGATATTTCTTTTGTTTGCAATCGGGTGGTGTTCGAGAGGACAAGAATCGCCCCGTCCGACGAGCTAAGCCGTGCAACCGCAAACGTGCCGCTGTCCTACTCACCCTCACCGTGGCCCAGCCAAGCCTTTCTGCAACAAAATGGAGAGCCTATTCCTTCGAGAAGTAGGAAGTCAGAGGCTTCTTGGCACCAAGCATCAGAATTAAAATAAACCGGGAAAGTGTGAGTTGTACTTGCGTGGGGAAGGTTCCGCCGGATTAATCATTTTTGATAAAATCCTTTCTGAACATCAAGCAACGAATTGAAACTGTTTCGTTTAAACTTCCTTCCAACTTCAACCGCAATCACCTATTCATTACAATACACAAATCTCTATCCAAATGTATGTAACATGGAAATAAATTCTCTTGCTTCATACCCGATCACTGCAGTGTACATTTTAGTTAGGGTTGAAATGAATGTGAGACATACCACTGAGACTCGTGTGGACTTATCGATCTCAGCGGGGGATTTTTCTGCGACATGTGAAATTAAATCTTTGATACCTCGAAATCTTTACATAAATCGATAATGCATTAATCATTAATGCGTCCACGGGAAACGACAAAACTGCATTTTCAGATCTTTAAAATTAGCATTTTGACGTTTTAACGTTTTTGGGAAATATCTTCAAAACTGTTTGAGCGAAAATTTTAAACAACTCTAGATTGTCACCCGCGGTGCTATAATTCTTTTTTCGCACAAATTACGCAAATTTCAAATCTTGCCTAAAATTCGGGAGTGTGTTGTCCTAATTTATGTCGTCGCGGCCTTAAATTGACTTTAAAATCAAATTATTGTACTCCTGGAAAATTAGGTTTTGAATTGACGTAAGATTTTTGTACCAAATTTTAAGTTTCTTTAAGAGATGGAGAATTTGGGGGGAAAAAGGCCAAAATGCAACGCGGCGTCCGTGCGCTCGGGCTTTGAAGGGGATCGGTATATTGAAGGTCGAGTTTATTTTTTTTCTTAGGGCGCTACAGTCCGAGGTGGACCTGGGCCTCACTTAACATGTCTCTCCTGCCAGCACGATCTTTCGCCAGCTGTCTCCAGTTTCGCACACCAAGGCGGCCGAGTTCTCCCTCGACTTGTGTGCGCCATCTTGTACGTGGACGTCCTCTGTTGCGTTGTCCCACAGGCTCAGAGTCGAAGACTCTTCGGGCCGGAACTAAGTTGTCCATACGCTCTACGTGGCCTAGCCATCTTAGGCGTATACCTCGGTACTGATGCAGTCGAGGAAAACGAAGTCCTTAACTACCTCAAAGTCATAGCTGCCAATGGTGACGTTCTGGCTAAGTTATGCGTTCTTTCTCGATGACAGCATATAGTTGCACAATGCAGGAGAAAGCAAGATCGTTGCGCTTGATATTTCTAAGGCATTTGACAGAGTCTGGCATCAAGCTCTTTTGTCGAAAATGCGTGCTTATGGTATCGATGAGTCTCTTCTTCTATGGATTAGAAATTACCTTTCGAACCGTTCAATTCAAGTCGTTTTGGATAAGTTCAAGTCTGATATCCACCAAATTAATGCTGGTGTTCCCCAAGGCTCTGTTTTGTTGCCGACTCTCTTCCTCATTTTTATAAATGATCTCCTGTCTGCTACTTCTAATCCAATCCATTCCTTCGCTGATGACAGTACTCTCAGCTTTTCATATTCCTTCCAAAACTCACGTCCCTGTCCTTCGGCCGTAGAATTGGAGCGGCAGCGTATGTTAAGCACATTAAATTCCGACCTTGATAGCATATTAGCATATTGGGGTAAAAACAATAGAGTGGAAATTAATGCTTCCAAACCTCAATGCTGTCTACTGTCTCTTAAGCGATCCCACAACAATCAGCCATTATCCCTGAATGGCACTTGCATCGAAGAAACCGAAAAGCTTTCCATCCTCGGTATGTGTGTATCAACTCAACACTTAGTTGGAATAATCACATATTCGAAGTCGCCAAAAATGCTGCGAAATGTCTAGGTTTCCTTAAACGATGCAAGAAATACTTCACCCCCTCTGATTTGGCTTCAATTTATAAGGCCTTCATTCGCCCCAAGCTTGAGTACAACGCTCATATCTGGTCTGGTGCTCCCAAGAACTCTGTGCACCTGCTAGAATACAACAGCGAGCGATAGAACTTATAGGAGATAGTAATATCACGAAGTCGATAGACTCGCTCGAACATCGCCGTAATGTCTTATCCTTATCACTGTTTTATCGCTATTTTAACCAACGATGCTCAAGTGAGCCAGCCAATTGCATTCCTCCCCTCCATGAACTCACCCGCAATACTCGTTTCGCCAGGAATGCTCATCAGTTCACCCTTAAGCCTGTTTTCGGACGTACAGTTAAGTTTAGAGAGTCGTTTTTTAGCCGCACCACACGAATATAGAATGTTCTTCCCAGCCCAATATTTCCCACTCACTACAATCCGCAGACATTTAAGACCAATATGCACAGGTACCTCCTTTCCCTTTCTTCGGCCCGTGCTGTGTCTTGATTCCGGACACTTATGGGTATTCGTAACCCCTTTTGCGCGCGCAAATTATAGAAAAAAAAAAACTTAGTTTTGCCCTTGTTTACCGCCAGACCATTTTTGTCGCTTCCGTTTCAATGCCATCAAATGCTTCATTGACGATCAATGTCATCCGCGTAAGCTAGCAGTTGAACAGACTTTTGGAAGATCGTGCCTCTTGTGTTGGCCAGTGAGTTTTGCACGATCTTCTCAAGAACGATGTTTAAGAAATCACATGATAGCGCGTCGCCTTTTTTGACAGTGAAGGTCTCGGTGAGTTCATTGCCGACCTTGATGGAGCAGCGAGAGTTCTCCATCGTCCACCTGCTCAATCTGACGAGTTTGGCAGGTATGTCAAAACTAGACATGGCGCTGTCGTGGTACACGCTGTTATATGCGACCATGAAATCGACGAATTGGTGGATCTGCCGTAGTGTGAAGATCTACTTTGGACTTCCCAGACCTGAAACCGCACTGACAAAAGGTTTAATAATAATTGTGGCGGTGCAGTCCGAGATGGACCTGGGCCTAACCAACCACTCACAGCAACCACTCGGTTTTGTGCGTTCTATTGTTCTCACATGAGTGGAGGGAACCTACAGTTTTATTTCGACTCCGAACGGCAAGATTGAGAGGCTTCGGAGGACGACGTCGAGAATGTAAGCTAAATATTCCGCATCCAAAAGGCTACCCCAGCTCTTAATACAACCTTAGAGGTATTTTTTAGCTTTGTGTTGCCTTTAAGATCTTATTCACTAAATCCGGACAAAGAAGTGCTTTTACAAGCCACAAATCGGCACGGCTTTTTGCCCGGGAAATCAGTTTAAGATCGATTTGCCGGTCTATGGGAAATACGTCAGCGGACTCTTTTATTCGATTTTGGAAGGTTATTCATAGAGGGAAATAGAAATGCATCGTGACGAGATTGTTTATACAGCGCGGGCTGACTTCGGGCTTTCGGGCAAAATTGTTCACTTCCTTCACTTGCCCGTAAACGTACAACGGCCCATTGATCGTACCGGATTTCGTCAGAAGCATTGGCGCGTTACTTTTAAAATCCAGTGGTGTAACAGATAATGCCACGAGAAGGTGTTACCAATTTGTTCTTTAAAGTATTCCTACGTTAATATGACGGATGGCATTGACATCATTGCGCATTTTCACCAAGCTCTCAAGAATGCTTCTACGATGATTGACGAACAGGCAAATCGATCTGATCTTGAAGTGAATGAAGTATTTAACCGATTTCAATTTTTGGATTAATTTTATTTACTCGTACTTACTAAGATTGACTGAGGAACAACAAACTCAACAGAGCAGCCTTAACCGTTGATATGAAATGAGTACATACAGTGGTGGACAGAAGATTTCACACGGAAAGAAAATGAATTATTTAAACCTAAGCATCGCTTAAGCCGAGATGAGATTTCTTCGTGGTGTTGTGGGAATTACTCTCCGGGATAGGGTGAGAAACACGACAGTGCGCGAGGAACTCAATGTTGGGCAGCTGCTTCTTCGAACGGAAAGGGCTGTACTTCGTTGGTTTGGTCACGTGGCACGAATGTCCCCATCATCACGACTTCCGAGGCGTGCTTTGAATGCGATTCCATCAGGTAGGCGACCGCTTGGCAGACCTAGGATGAGATGATTGGACCAAGTTCAAACACTCGCCTGGTTGCGCTTGGGCATAGCTCCTGATGAGTTAGAGTAGATGGCGGAGGATCGAGTGGCCTGGAGATCTCTCGTGCATGCATTGCCCCCGCGACCCCTTTAGTGGAACATGCGGGTCATTGAAAATGAGATGAGATGAGATCGTTTAAAATCAAATTCTGTAGAAACATGTGACAAATTTGAAGCAATTTGGTGTCACAAAATACAACAAAAATAATGAAAAAGTACTTTCTTTCGTCCACCATTGTATTTGTCTCAACTACCAGCTTGCTTAGTCGAGATGCTTATGCAGACCTAGTGTATTCGACCTAGCTATCTTAGTGATTGGGGTTTTATCACTCGATTCAGTATATTCCGTAAATTAGTCTAGGTCTACGGATCCAACGCCTAAGATGGCTAGGCCATGTAGAGCGCATGGACAACTTGGCTACGACTCTGTACCAATAGGACAATGCAAAGTGCAAGCTTAAAGTGGCGCACGCAAGTGAAGAGGAACCACAATCAATTTGGCGCAAGTATAGACGGCTAATTGGTTAAGGCCCAGGTCCTAACAATAGCACCACAAGAAGAAAAACGGAAGGGAAGGCGAAATCTTTGCTGTTGACCAAAAAACATAAGTTTTTAATTTTTAATTTTAATTTTCTCAGCATTAACGACTTTTTGGGAGTAAAGAAGTTCCCCCAATTTGAAATAATAGCAGACATAAATGACACCTTGAGGTTGAAGGTAGAATAACTCGTGGCTATTACATTTACTCCGATATGTCCAAACAGTTTGGTTCAAAACTCCAGGCTCGAAGGACCAAAATCATGCTCTACTATGCTGCAAACCTGCCCTCCTTGCTATATGGAGCTGAAAGCTGGGCGATAATCAGGACGGCAGAGCTGATCATTGTGCTTTCGAAGAAACAATTCGGTGTCGGGTGTTAAGTTCTGTTTGCAAGGACGGTGAGGCACTATGGATATAAAATGGAGGCAAAAATCCCTTTGTACTGGCAATGACTCGGCTAAGAGATTCGTCGAAACCAAGTCTTATGCCTAAAGATAGAGAGGAAGACCAAACCTGCATTAGAAACATCACGTTATCGCGAAGGCAAGACAGATTTGTCCTGATGACAGGAAGCAGATTGCCTGAGATTGTTAAAGGCAGCATTGACTTAGACACAGGAAAAAGGAAAAGAAAGGTGTTTGAGGCCTGCCGCAGAGACAGTGACACTGCGGCCTATAGAGATATATTGTATCGACTACAACGCCTAAAGAGAGCTCTAGATGTATTGAAAACTGAAGTAACAGCGACCCATGCGCTAAAGAGAGCTCTAGATGTATTGAAAACTGTAGTAATAGCGACCCATGCACCTTTCTTTTCCTTTTTCCTGTCCCTTCTTTCCTTTCTTCAGAGTTGTTTGTTAGAGTTTAAGGCTTTCTTCTCCCCCTACCTTTTCAACTTTCTATCTTCCATTAGCTGGCTGAAGCCAGGAGGTTTTTTTTTTGTGTGCAATCGGGTAGTGTACGAGTGGGAGGACAAGAACCGACCATAGCGTGCCGCCGTCTTTCTTACCGTCACCGCAGCTGCCTCAGCAATGCCAAGTTTTTGCAACAAAAAAATGGCGCCCAACGTGTTTCCCTTTTTTTTGAAGATTTTTTTGAAATTACAATGGAGCACTCAGACTCAACTGGTCCATTAAACTGCCAGGTAGCAGCCTACTCCTGCCGTTAATTTGATCCCAACTGCAAATGGTGACTGGACTAAACTCGATTTCACTGGGATTCGAACCTTGGACCCCTCTAACTCGGGGCAGGCACTTAACCAAGTGCGCAATCCAGTCGCTTCGTGGTTCCCCTTCCTGGAGGAACAAAGATTTTCTGAAAAGCCCTTGTCTTGTAAGTCCTGCTTTATGGAATCGAAAGCTAGTCGATTAGCAAGGCAATGCCAAGATGATTTTGAGTTCCCGGCAGTAAAAGATTCTGCGAGGAAGGTAAAAGGAGGAGAAGGCATAACGAAGGCACGACGAAAATATTCGAAAAAATTAGGAAAAAAATCGACTCGAGTTCAAGCTCAAACGCTCCACCTGCCACTGAACTGGTTGAATCAGCATGAAAAGTAACGATTTGGTTAATCATTGCCTTGATATAATTGAATGCTCATCTACGCGAAGACGCGATCATTCAGGTCCTGCACGCTCCGCGTTGAACCACAGCATTTAAATCAGTTTCTGGAATCCCATGAACATGACGTTTGCATCTGTTGTCTGACAATTTCCCTGACAGTTCGATATTTTCAGAGCATTCTTGTCGAAAACCGAGATCGATTCGAACAGATGTGCCCCACAGTCAGTCCCTCCACCACAAATCGTTTCCATATCGCTTTCAAGCACGTTGCCTTCGCTGGATCGCCCGAAAGTTCCACTGCTCATTTGCCTGCCCTCCACGAGTCCATCTGGTCCGCACTCATACTTCTTGTTCCACCGTCACAGGCCGAGCCATTACACAGTGGTGACCCCTGGGGTTCGTCATCCGCGCTTCTATTTTTGGGATTTTTTTTTCCCCCGAGTTGTTTGTGTTTTCGTGTGTGCGCGAGCGCGAATTCGGAAATTATTGCCACGCAGTGAGGCGGACTTGACGCAAGTCACAATCACCATCACCATTACAACGGAGATGGCGAGCGGTGGATGTGCGGGCTGTCGTCATCGCGCACACAATCTGTGCGCTATCATGCTCTGAAATCATTAAGCGTGTGCCACAGAGACGCGCTCCGCTCGTTCGGTTTGATGCCAAGTGAAATGTGTGCGTCCGACTGTCATACGGAGGGGTTTTCGCGAGACCTTATCGCAGTTCTCCCCGGGTCTTGAGCGTTGCGAAATCTGGTTTTGCGATTTCTCGGAGTCGGTAGGGGCTGCCAAGTGAACTGAATAACAACTCAAGCCCCGGTTGGTGACCAACCCGAAACGGCGCAAAGCGGGGCACTGCGATGCCGTTGATACGTGATTCGCTGCCACGACGTCGCTGTCGGTTGCGCATTTCGCTTTAAAATGTCTCCTGAGTGGAGAGCGTATGAAAAAATTGATAATTTCCAGCGAAAATTACGCCAAAGTTGGTAGGAGGAGAGCAGCCAGTTAGGCAGTGTGTTGGCGGAAATGTACGTCGTACGCTGAGTTCATTGCTGTCGCGCTGTGGTTTATGGGTTGTCGTCTTTTCAGCGTAATGAGTTATATGTTAATAAACTTTCGGAGTCAATGATTTGTGCCGGCGGGGGTACGACTGCGGGCCAGGTACAATGCAGCCCCAGTCTCTCCGCCTGTCTGTCTGTCTGTGTGTGTGCTTGAGGATGATAACACACAAAAGACTGTGCACGGTTGAGTAAATCCTCTTAGAGCAGGAGGCGGTCACACACCCATCCATACACAGGAGGAGCACAAAGGACAACGGATTGGGTGGCTTGTTTGTCGAAATTGAATTAAATTGATTTTCCTTCGTTTGGCAGGTCTCTTCTTGACATTTACGACTGCGGGGAGTGGGCGCGGGCTAATTTAAAAAAAGGAAGGAAAATTGCATTTCATGTTGATTTATGTCAAAAGTTTTGACAACCAAGTGACGGATTGATTGATGAGTGCAGGGTTTGCAGTTGCAAAATCGATTCGGGTTTTTTTTGCTTGATTTAATTTGACATATTAGCGTTTGCTTTGCATGACATTCATGGCATGCCGGTGATGTTATTCACATCGAGGGCGTTTGACTGGTGTCAAGTGTGTGTTGATTTGCACCGGCGCGCGAGTGGATGTGGAACGGGCGTGCATGTGGAACGGTTGTACCTGTCAAAACGTACATCTGGCGACGAGGGCAGCTGTTTCTTTCACCTGTGAGTTGCTGGAGGTACGTTTTGATTCAGATTCAGAACCTGAGACCTGGTGTTGGATTGAGTTTGGTTGTAACTCCTTTTAAATTCGAAACTTTTGGAAGTGTTTTGTTAGTTGACTCTGCCTGCTCTTGAGACTGAAACTGGATTCAACGTCAGTTTCAGTTTAAGGGATTGTTGAGAAGTATCTTTAGATATTGGAGGATTAATAGATAAGATGACCGTCAATAGTTGGAAGTGGGTAGGGGCCTGTGAGGCAGCTCTTCATTTGAAAAGAGTGATGAGACAGTGCACACGCCAGGAATTTCCTAGAAACAGTGTCACAAGTGTCCATCTACCTATTTGGCCTGCGACCCATGAAGGTTCTAAGCCTCAGCAACTGCCGCCTTCCATCGCTGATGGTCCCAAGCACGCTACTTCCAGTCATCAATACCAAATTGTCTTGCATCCGCGATCACTTGGTGGTTATACCAGAGGTTCGGTTTTCCTCTTCTTCTCCAACCTGGAGGTTCGGATTCGAAGTTTCTCTTGGCTGGAGCATTGGTGTTTAATCCCTTGATGTGGTCGAGCCAAATTAGTCTTCAGATTTTTGCCTTCCAGACTATGTCCACATCTTGGTACAGCCTATACAGTTCACGGTTGTGTCTTCTCCTCCATTCGCTCACCTCACAGACAGGACCAAATATCCGACGTAGTCGAAGGCACCAAGAATCAGCCCTGCAGTCCTGCTTATCGTCCAGCTTTCGGTTCCATATAGCAAGGCTGGCGGGATTAGGGTTTCGAAGAGCATGATTTTGGTCCTTCGAGTCCACAGAGGTTAGGTCAGGTTAGCTAGTGAATTCACCAGCACTCTTTGACCATTTTGGTCCATTGTTGTACCCACAGTCAGGCTGCTACCACTGATCGACCGCTCCAGTGATAGTGCCGTTTATTTGATCTCAACGGCAAATGGTGACTGGACCAGATTTGAAGAACCGGATAAAAGCGTATTAACTTTGCTTTCCCCTGGGATTCGAACCTGGGACCTCTCTAACTTAGGGCAGGCACTTAACCAACTGCGCCATCCAGTCGTATTTAGCACAAACCGAAGTAGCAACGATTGCCAAGGGCGATTATGCCTGGGAATTCTACCAAGTTGTTATTTGTGGATTTCACGTTTTCCTTAACTTAACCTTAACTGCCTCAAAATTGCATCTGTCGATTGTGACATACGGACAGGCCCTGTAAGCACCATCCAAGAGCTCATAGAAATCCTTTTTGATGGAATATTTAGCCTCGTCGGTAGGGGCGTTTGCACATATGAGGCTGACGTTGATCACAGGCGATCGCTAACCGGCTTGCAGTCGATAACTTTCGATCTTCGCCGCTCTCCGACGATGAACCCGCATCCTAATATGTTCAACCTTGTTGTGAAAGTTGCAATAAATGTCGCACTATTTTTTTCTTAACATACCCGTTTCAATCCAGCGTACTTCCTGGATCGCAGCAATATCTGCAGGATACTGCGTGAGGATATTTTCCAAAAGGTGAGCTGCTCCAGGTGTGTATAGTGTTCTTACATTCCAGGAGTACACTCGAGAAATCATTATCCATCTTCGTACCATGTCGTCGTTGAGTATCCTTCCGTAGGTCCGAGCGAATTTGCTCCTTAATAACGATAAAGTTTTTCATGTGAGCGCATTGTCAGTCTTCCGCACAGCCGTCAGTCTGATCGCGATACAATTACATAGGTCCTTTTGTCTAGGACGCTCGCTGCATACATTTGTTCACTTCTCAACGGTTGCTGCAGAGGCTATCCGGGGGGCCGCGTGGAGTCTATGTCAACTTGACCTGAGCATTTATAGTAATCTTTGCTGGAATCCCCCCCAGGTTAGCTGAAATCAAACATTTTGCCCTGTCTGCTAAAGCCCTGCCTTTCACACTATCCCTTTATCCATAAGGAAATGCTTGCTCATCTCGCTAAGACACAGACGGAATTTGGAGACTATTTTTATTCAAAATTGTGCAAAGACGTTGGTTTGTATATCGACACATACCCACTAGATTTTCACAGTCTAGGTTCAAATCACAGCACAAGCAATAATTTTTCAAAAACCAAACCATATTGTTCTCGGCTCCACCTTTTTCGGGTCACTGACAATGCTCAAAGAGTATAACTGTCTCGAAAAAGCTTCTCAATCTCGCCGTTCGGAGTCGGCATTAAACTGTAGATCCCCTCCACTCGTCAGAGAACAATAACAAGCACAACACGAATCGTTGCTGAGAAGCTAGGCCCAGGTCGATTATTATTATTACCATTGGGGCGTCTTGTTGAAACCAGTGATCATCCAGTCCAGCCAACTTCACCGATATAGATTGCCATCGAAAAAAGAAAAATGCTGACCAAAAAGTCGTATATTGGTGTTTCATGCATCTCGTGTGGATTCTACGTTCCCCAAATGCAAGAATTTTGCTCGTTAACAGCGGTAGAGAGTGTGAAATGGGCCTCATAGCTCATCAAAATTTGCTACCAAAAATCAGGTCCAGTGTCAACCATTCGAGCGACGGTTTGGACGTATTCTAAGCAACGTAGATAGTCTGTCGACAATATTCTTTGAATCAATTGCACTTTTCGCGGAGACAAATGTAAATCATAGTTCAAAATGCGCCTCAAGGTGATTTTACTGACGCCTAAGTACACGGCACGTGTGGGTTCTTGGTAACATACCCTTTTGCCATCTCTACTATTTCATTGGAAAGTCTTGGGCGTTGATCAACGGCATGTCGATCATCTTCCACTGCACCGTGGTCAACAAAATTTGACACCAAATGACGAGTAGTGTTGTTAGACGGTGCTTGTTGGCTACGACGATATTCACGTTGAGTTAACACAACTGAACGACTATTGGTTAAGTCCCCGCTCCAAGTTAGAGGGGTCCCAGTTTCGAATCCCAGTGAAAGCAGAGTTAATACGCTTTTATCCGGATTTTTTTTCAAATCTGGTCCAGTCACCATTTGCCGTTGGGATCAAATTATCGACACTATCACTGGAGCGGTCGATCAGTGGTAGCAGCCTGACTGGGTATCGCAATGGACCAACATGGTCTAAGTGTGCTGGTGAATTCACCGGCAACCACCTAACCTAACCTATTCTCAATGTACAGCGTCACAATTTCGGCGCATTGTTTCGGTGCGATGCGGGGTTGTACAGCATTGATGTTTCAAAAACATGTCTCCTGAAGTCAATCGGTTGATAAATGTCAAAGTTATTCAATGTTTATATACCGACATAAAAGATGGCGCACCCTGTATGTTGTAAACGTGCACAACCTCACTGAAAAAGTCTAGGCGATGGATTTTCGTCTTCGGGACTGTACAGAAATCGGTATTGAGTTCGTCGAGTTGGTAGTTTTAGGCTCTTCCTTTTCTTCCGTTTAGAAAATATTCAACTTTCTCGTCTTTCTTTCAAAAGAAACCACACTTCTGCTGTCATGCTTTTCATCAAGCACCGGCTTCATACTTTAGAACTGGCAACGGAAGTCTTACTTAACTTTGGTACTTGAGCTAGTGGATTGGAACCAGGGTTTTTTTCAAATACCAACGAAGGATTATTCTCGTCTGACCTGCTGTTTTATAGTTGATTTAAGTCTACATTCTGATGTGGGTACCGTGGCGTCGTGCGTCGACCCCTACACAGTAGACTTTCAAGTTAAGGTTCAAATCCCAGCAGCAAGCAACAATTTTTCTAAAATTTCACTGATATCGCTCAATGAGTACAACTGTCTAGAAAAAGCTTCTCAAACTCGTCATTCGGAGTCGGCATCAAACTGTAGGTACCCTCCATTTGGCAGAGAACATTAGCACGGACAACACGAACGGTTGCAGTAGAAACTAGGCCCAAGTCCAACTCGGACTGTGTACCCTCAAAAGGAATACTCTTTTGCTTTTCAGCTATCAGTGCGACAGAAACAAAAATGTATTGAAATGAGTGCAAAACGACGCTTCATAAAAACCATAAAATTAACCACATTCCAACACTGGAACTACAAATGTTTGCTGTACACATTCACAAGTGCAATCGCCAAAGTGAGGAACACTCATCAGCTGAATACCATCGTCCATGAGCGGCGCGTATTTTGTGGCATTTTAGAGTACTTTCCGGTCACGGTCACATCCGAAACATCACAACAGATGGAGGCATTTACGATTTAGGTGACCTCCTTCCCATTTTCTCTCTCTCTCTCCGCTCGTCGCTGTTTGCGGCTGCAAAACACGAGAAAAAAATGCGCTAAATGATTCAGCAAAAATGAGGAAAAGAAGAAAAAACCTCAATTGTTGCTGCCGACCAGAGTAGAATCATCTCCAAAGTAGCCATCTCCACCGAAAGTAGCTGCGGCGAAAAAAAAACTATTATTTCTTCTGAATAAGAGCAAAACTATGAATAAGATCCATTATCCGTGTTCTCTCTCATCACATGCATTCGCTGATGGCATGTACCGTACCTATAGACCGCGCGCACCGCATCCCTCCAGCAACCTGCCTACGAGGCACATCCAGGCTAAGATACAAATATCTGTGGTGTACTATCGCGCGAACGAAAAGAGTAACGTTAACCAAGTGTAACGACGCTAAGTCTCACTTATTAGGGTCAAGTAGAATTAATTCATTTTCTTATTTCTCGTTTCTTATTATTTTTCATTATTCTTGTGCTTGTTCGCGTTTTCCTTTGCTTCGTTTTTCCGTTCAACCAGCTAGCAATCAACGCGAACGAAAAAGAGGCGCTCGCTCGCTCGCCACTCATGTATACCCCTACCCGGTGCAGTACGAAATGACAAAGCCTTCCCGAAAGCATATTTTCCATCAAATCCCCCCCTTTCCTTTCATCCGTCATCGTTGTTGTTGTTATCGTTCCTCTGTTCTGTTTCGAGTTCGCTCGTTTTCCTCGTTTCCTCAAATTCGCAGCAAGAACTTTGGTGTGGGCTGGGAAAAAAAACGGGTGACGCGAGAGAAACATTTGAGTGCCATTAGCAACATGTTGCTGGTGAGAGAATGGCAGTCGGTGGAGGCTGACAGCGGTGGGAGAGTGTAGTCCCATTTTGGAATCGGGTCGAATGTAATCGACAAAAAGCGACTATGACGGTGGTGGCCCCATTAAGGGGAATCTGAATGATAGAGAAGTTTTCTATGAGTTTTAGCTGTCAAAGCGGTTAAAAATAAGAACGCTCAGTGCACAGCGGGAGATGAGTGAGGGCTCGGCGATACACACACACACACATACACACAGGCTTAATGGGATCGGATGGAATGGCGTTTATGTTTGTCAAAATCTCCGAAAACAGATGTCAAGCAGTACTTTTGCAAGTGAATGACGGCTTTCCGTGGCCGCAATTAAGAGAAGTGTCTTTTCTCTCTCTCTCTCTCTCTCCCTCTCTCTTTGGTCGTAATCTGTTTTGAAGGCTTCGCCGATTTGTAAGCAAAGTGCTTGCGATCTTTTGCAAAGGGCTTGCAAAAAGTTTTCACTTTAAGGACATCAATTGACAAAAAATCTGAAAGGAAATGGATAAGGATTGATTATGGGGGTTCTCATGGAGTTTTTCACACAGGATTTTGCGAATAAAACTCTCTTTGGTGTTCTAATTCGGGACAAGCAACGATTTTGGGACAGTCGTTGAATTTATTTACTGTGCGGCTAATGGAGATGCTAAATAGGGAAACGGGTGGAGTTCTGAAGGAGAATATCCCTTGGCAACTTCTGTTCGGTTTATCCCCCGCAGTCGAACTAAGACGGGAGACTTATCTTAGCCACAACAGGCCGTATACAGGCGCTTTAAGCTACACTTATAATAATAATAATAATAATAATAATGGTGGGGCTACAGTCCGAGGTGGACCTGGCCTAGCTCTTCAGTAATCACTCGTGTTGTGCGTGCTACTGTTCTCTCACGAGTCGAGGGGATCTACAGTTTAAAGCCGACTCCAAACGGTGAGATTGAGAAGCTATTTCTAGACAGTTATACTCTTTGAGCATTGTCAATGACTCGAAAGAGGTGCAGCCGTGAAAAAATGTTTGGTGTTTCTTCGGGAATCGAACCGACAACATCGAGCGTATGAGTTGACGCACCTACCCACTACGCCACGGCGCCCTTTTGTTGTATTAAAATACTTAATATATTTCTCATTCGTTACTTTGTATCAGAAATCTATTTAATTTTTGAAGTGACCGAATTTAGCTTGGAGCGACTGTAGGCAGTGTTGCCAGGTCGTGGTAAGTTTACTTTTTCGTGGGAAATTCCAACTCACATTCCACGCCTTTGGTAAAAAGGTATTTTCATCTAAAAAAGGAAAAATTAGTTGAATACCTACCCTAAGTTCAGCGTAAGTTGAATACCCTGTGTGGCTGAGACCTGTGCCAAAAAGACACCAAAAAGCGAGTTGCAAAGTGTGAGCAACTATCTTTTTGACAGAAGTATATGAATACAGTCAAAATCGGTTATAACGACCTTCAAGGGACTGACGAATTTTGTCGTTGTAAACGATTTATAATGCTATTGGATTAGATATGATGGAGCTCAGACGGGACCTAAGAATTTTGTCGTTGTAGCCGATACGTCGTTATAACCGATGTCGTTATAAGCGATTTTGACTTTGTTTTCATTTGTACGTGGTACCTCTCACTGTAGCTTGTAGCTTGTAGTTTCTATCTTAAACCACTTCTTTGAAAGTGGTAAATTTTGAATGATATGGTAATTTTTCTTCTCCAGTGTTGTTAATTTCACTTGAAAATACTGGCAGCACTGAGTGTAGATCCTGTAAAGTTATCGTTATCAAATATTTCGTCGTCGGATTATTGGTCCTGTCTGTTGCTCGGCGTCAGACTCTCCAGGGGTTGTCGGCCTGATCATTTAGTAAGTAAGTCTATAAGAAGTGGGCGCCGTGGCGTAGTCGGTTCGATTCCTGAAAAAACACCTAAGATTTGTTCACGGCTCCCACCTCTTTCGAGTCACTGACAATGCTCAAAGAGTATAACTGTCCACAAAAAGCTTCTCAAACTCGCCGTTCGGAGTCGGCATTAAACTGTAGGTCCCCTCCGCTCGTGACAGAACAATAGCATGCACAACACGAGTGGTTGCTGAGGAGCTAGGCCCAGGTCCACCTCGGACTGTAGCGACGCCATTATTATATTATTATTATTAGTCTGTAAGAAAGGCAAATAAAGGTGAAACGTAAATCTTAGACCTGTGCAAAGTCAAATTCGTCGCCTTCACTTACTCGTTCACTTAGAGTGCATAGACAGTAATGCTTCGGTTAGGGTGGTGTTTTCAAATCTCAACACACTGCTTCGAGAAAAATTATAGGAATAAGTCTCCGATCTAAGCAACAATTTATCCCTGTTGCCTAAAGTCCAGCCAGTACCATCAAAATCACTACAAAAGGCAAACCATAAGGACGAATCCTCTGACCACTTTTATGCATCCTAATCATTGGGGCATTGAGATTGTCTCATCCTCATTCTCATTCATGACATTGTAGGGTAAATTCATAAACACAATGAGTATGTCAATGGAAAAGCTCTTGGGTGTACATACAGTGGCTCAAAGTAATAACCGGACACCTTCATTTTCGTACTATATATGTACAAATTGAAAATAATAAAAGGCAATTACTTCAAAATTCATTAAGCTAAACTACAATAAAAAGGAAAAAAATATTAATTCATTTAAATAACATTAAAAATAAAAATAGTAAATTCATCAAAAAATTATCTCAAAGTAATAATCGGACAGTTCACTCACATACAACATTAAAAGACATAGATTTCATCATAATTTTTTTTAATATTTGGTAGACAGTCCTTTTTGTTTTAAAACTGTCTGCCTTAAAGCCTGTCTGGCATTGAAGAAACCAGTTTTTTTTGCAACAGGATAGCTCTATTTTGTTCCACTCCTCTTTTAAAGCCTCCGCCAAGGCTCTATTATTGGAAATTTTGTAGCTTTTCAATTTATTATCTAAATAATCCCATAAATGATCGATTACGTTTAGGTCCGGACTCGGGGAAGGCGTTTCAAGTACGTGTGGACAATTATAGATCAACCACTGACGAACGTTTAAAGCTTTATCCTTTGGATCGTTGTCTTGATAAAAACTGTAGCAATTCCCAATCGACAGGTTTTCTGCACTTTGCTCTAGGTTGTCCTTTAAAATATTTAAATACATCATGTGGTTCATATTATGCTCAGTTATATGCAGTTTTACAGGTCCATCGGCAGACATACATCCCCATACCATTACGGAGCCACCACCGTGCTTTACAGTGGGTCGTAAATTTTGTTTTGGTAGCTTGCTGTTGGGCTTTCTCTAAACGTATGATTGACCATCTAATCGAAATATATTCAATTTGCTCTCATCACAAAAAATGACGTCCTTCCAGAACGAAAAATCCTTATTTTTGTATTGCTTTGCAAATTGTTTCCTTTTGTTTCAATTGTGCTCACTAACTGGTCTGTCCGGTTATTACTTTGAGCCACTGTATATGCAATTGGGAGGGATTCAATTATCTAAGCACAACTTCCAAAAAACTTCTTCCAGGCGGAGATATGGGCAATAAAAAAACCTCTGTCTTGGGTCAATGGAGAACTCTCGCTGCTCCATCAAGGTCGGTAATGAACTCACCGAGACCTTTAATGTCAAAACAAGGTTTAGACACGGCGACGCGCTGTCATGTGATTTCTTTAACATCGTTCTTGAGAAGATCGTGCAAATCTCACTGGCCAACACAAGAGGCACGATCTTCCAAAAGTCCGTTCAACTGCTAGCCTACGCGGAAGACATTGACGTGATTGGGCGAACACAGCGAGCCGTCAATGATGCGCTTGCTGGCACTGAAACAGAAGCGGCAAAAATGGGTCTGGCGGTAAATGAGGGCAAAACGAAGTATGTATATGCTGTCATCGAGAAACGACGCACAACATCGGGGACTTAGCCAGAACGTCACACTTGGCAGCTATAACAAATAACATCAGTACCGAAATCAAACGCAGAATAACTCTTGCCAACCGCTGTTTTTTTGGGCTAAAAAGGCAATTGAGCCCTCTCTCGGAAGACCAAGCTGACTCTATACGAGACCTTGATCATCCCAGTCCTTCTTTACGGCGCAGAGGTATGGACAATATCCCAAGCGGATAAAGAGCCTCTTGGTCTTTTCGAGAGAAAAGTTCTGCGCGCGATCTTTGGTCCTGTTTGCGTTGATGGCATTTGAGGGAGAAGGTTCAACCACGAACTGTATGGGCTGTACAGCGACATGAGTCTAGCCAGGCGTCTACGGATCCAACGCCTTAGATGACTAGGCCATGTAGAGTGTATGGACAACTTAGCTCCGGCCCGGAGAGTCTTCGACTCTGAGCCTGTGGGACAACGCAACAGAGGACGTCCACGTACAAGGTGGCGCACACAAATCGAGGGGGACTTTGACCGGCTTGGTGTGCGAAACTGGAGACAGCTGGCGAGAGATCGTGCTGGCTGAAGAGGCATAAGAAGAAGATGAGAAGCAGAAGAAGGAACGGTCTCATTATGTACTCGAAAATATCTCCGAAGGATAGAAATTGGCGGTAAATAGCCATCTAACTGCTCATTTACTGCATCTGATAGGATATAAAGATGTATTTAATTGCAGTACATGATTTTTAACAGTTTCTTGAACTTTTACTTCCAGTCACTCAAAGTTTTGTGATGAAATTGAAGGAATACTGTTTAAAACGTCGCATAAAATGGCTTCGAAAACAATTTTCTAGCGAGTTTGTTTGTCAACGCTCCCGTCAGTCGACAACGTTTGTATTTATTCACTTCAAAATTGAATTTGGTCGAAAAAATAAACTCTTCAGTGAACATGGAGACACCCACGACCTGCAACTCCGTCATGACTAGATCCCACACACAACATATTGCCGCTAAACAGTTTGAGGAAAACCTACTTATCCTGCAGGATGTTCAATGGCCAAGTATCCCTCAGATTAATTGACTTTCTGTTTGCGAATTGCGAAAGGAGCAAACAAAACTTTTCGTTCGAAGTGAAAAGAAAAAAATAAATTAAAGCACTACACCAGGAGCCCAGTACGACGTTTCGTCCCACTCAGAGACGATGAACCGTAATAGGATAATGCCAAACAAGGAGGAAAAACCACACACACACACATGCATGCATACACCAACTATTCATGACTAAACGTCATTTATTGAATGCCGAGGTGGTGAAGGTGGGAGGCGAAGTGCATCCCACTGACGGAGCAAGCAACGTCTACACTCAAAGGATTTATGAGGGTTGTTAGACGACGCCGACATTGCATTTCAAAGGGAACCAATACTCGCACACAAGCACCCACCACCCGTCCATATGGTCGAGTGTCATGCGGTAGGGAATGTTCCGACATCCCATGGTACACAATCCAAACTAACCCCCTCACCTTGTGGGCGGAGGGGTTTCCCATTCCGCTTTGTTTTTCCCTGCCGTTGTTGTTCTTGCAACAGATTCATGTCGATTGAGAAAAAATGGAGGATATTCTTTTTTGTTCTCTTGCGGGGTGTATGTGCATGCGGCGTATATGGGCGGTTGAGGGGTTTCTCTCTGACATCACAGAGAAATTGAATGCAACCGGGTGATCCTTCTGCTTTGACGGCAAGTGGAAGCGGGCGAGGCAGTGGGTGGCGATTTGTTGGTGAGAACACAAACTATTATTAAGTAAATTATTAACGTTGTTCCTGCTTGGGTGTTATAATTGGACGATTAAGGGGCACGTCTTGACTGTTGGTTGAATTACAGCTGTGGTCGGGCAGAGGTGCGTCTGCCCTCGTCAATATGTTAATAAATAACGAACTGTAAACAGACGGATGGTTTTAAGATCGATAAGTTGTAGAAAAAATAAACTTGATGACAGGGCGGTATTTAGTCAGATCACGCGTGAGGCGATGACGGAGGTTTTTTTAGGATTTCTGTAGGTTTTTGCCAAATATTTTGTCGTGCGGCTGAGCTATAGACAATTCGAAAGTGCATCAAGTGCATAATGCATTCCAAACAAATCTGTTCGAACGTAGTTTTGGGTGGAGTTCTGAATTAGCGATCACGTCGTTAGCCGCCTGTGCGTCGCACCCATTGATCCATCGACCTTTATTTTTGTTACGACATTTGATGTATGAGAGCAAATTAACGGCAGCTGAGATGAAGATGCACTAACAAAACTTGACAGAATTCGAAGTTCGAAGATTCGAAAAAGCCTTCACGTAAAAGAACCCATCACAAGGAAAATAGAACACGACCACGTTGGTTTTGTCATGTTCAAAGGAGAGATCCTTCGAACCCCGTCAAAAAGGCAATATCAATCAACGTTCTTGCACAATCGCGTACAAAAAGGCAAAAACACCAGCATTTGATTGGCCTCAGTGATGAAGTGATCCGAAACCGAGAAGCCTGCCACTACTTCCTGAGGTCAAACCGGCAACCCCGCAGGCGGACCAATAGGGATGCAGTAAAGTGGGAGGGCTATGATCCTTTTATTCCGGAGAAGAAGACGACATTTGATAGACCGAACATGATTGTTCCGGCTCAAAAGCATGAGATCTCCAGGGCGGGCCAAATACAAGCTTGTTGCTAAAACCATTCAGAATATGGAGAATATTCGTATATCGGGCTATTGCTCGCTTCGGCGAATTGTCTGAAGTAAAGGACACGCCAAGAAGTGGTCGCCCCCGCGTCTTCCGCACGAGTGTGGTAGTAAAAGCAGTGCGTGAACGAATTCGGAGAAATCCACTTAGGAAGCAGAAGATCATGTCCAAGAAATTTGATATATCAACCATGTCCATGTCTAGGCTGATTCTGGATGATCTGCATATGAAAGCCTATCGTCGGTCAACCAGTCATCTTCTAACTCCGCAACTAAAAAAAATTGCGGTGGAAAGATGCAAGCGACTTTTGCAGTGGCACGCGGGCAATTGTCATGAAAACATTCTGTTTACGGATGAGAACATTTTTACGAGAAGTTTTTAACAAGCAAAATGACAAAATTTATGCCACTTCATCTAAGGAAGCGAAAACTGTTGTTCCAAGGGTTCAACGTGGCCATCATCCCGCTTTCGTAAGGGGTTTTTTTTCGGAGGATTTGAAACGCTACTGGAGCACTCAGACTCAACACTGGTCCATTGTACTGCCAGGTACCTACTCCAGTTCCGTTAATTTGATCCCAACGGCAAATGGTGACTGGACCAGATTCGATTTCACTGGGATTCGAACCTGGGACCTCTTGGGACAGACACTTAAACAAGTGCGCCATCCAGTCGTTCGTAAAGGTTTGGTGGGATGTTCCTCACCTTGGTTTCACATCCCTCCATTTCTGTGAAAAAGGCGTAAAAATTGGTGCAAAGGTTTACCAAAAAGATGTGCTAGAGGGTGTTGTGAAGGTTGTTGTGACCAATACCCTTTTCAGTGGAAACAGATGGATCTTCCAACAGCACTCTGCTTCGGTGCACAAAGCCAAAACCACGCAAGAGTGGCTCAGAGCTAATATTCCTGGCTTTATAGCAGAAAATTGGCCGTCGGGAAGCCCAAATCTGAATCCACTGGATTATGGTTTGTGGTCAGAATTGGAGAACATGGCCTGCAAGACTCCCTATAGAAATTCGGAAAGCCTTAAAACAGCATTAGCCAGAGCAGCATCCACGATCTCCATGGAAGCTGTACGTGCCGCCATAGCCCAATGGTCACACCGTTGGAAGGCTTGTGTTAGAGCAAAAAGCAGTGAGTGAATCCAATTTTTTTTTAGTAATCAATACTGTGGTCTAGTAAATGAAACAAATTTGAATACAATACGTTTACTGGTATTTTTATAGCGTTTTATATCTGTAACAGAACTTATGGTAGGACCAAGTAATATTTGTGGTCGAGTTCCATTCGCGTCAGCAAATTTTCCCACTGTAAGCGTTTAAATAACCCTAGTGACTTCCTCTACTTGAAAACTTGTCGCTCCATCTGCACAGGATGTCTCCCTTTGGATTTGAGTCTTTTGATCATGTCAAACTTCCCTCCTTTGAATCGCCGCTTTGCCAGAAACATAGTTCGCATGTCTATTGTCGGGACTTTGCTTTTTACCTGCTCGCACAGCCAACAACATGCAAGTGCTTCTTTTTGTGTCGTCAGCCAAGTCAAGTCGTTTAACCCATTTCCGCCCGAATGAATATCAAATAAACTGCTAAAGCCATCGCAGCCATTTTCCACTGCTAATGAACAAACATTTCTCGAATTCGTATTATTTACTGTCGGCCCATAAATAACGTTTTCCCTTTTCATTCTCTCTCGTTTCAGGTAAGTCCAACTCGAATTGATGCAAGAACACAACACGCGTACCGTGTACACACACAAAAGTTGAAGGTGATCCTTTACAAAGTCAACACGAATATCGATAAATCGCCGTGAGTGGAAAATATACAAAAAAAAACGAGGAAAAAACGGTCATTCTTTTTATATCACCTCCTCCTAGCTCCATTGCATCCTTAAACTACATCCTTTTTCTTTCCCGCTCGCATACAAATGACCGGCTTGTGGGATTGTGCACAGCAAAAAAATTGAGCTTTAAAGCTGAATACTGATTTTCCTCAACGGTGCTTCGCGCTCCTTCTTGAAAAATAATAGATTCGAGTGCTGTTTACCGAGCCCAGAGCTTTAATTTCAACCCAAAGGAGGGAAGAGGAGAAAAAACATTCAAAATATCCTCATGCAAGGATACACACACGTATAGGCACATACATCCGCATATCAATTTCCCGTCCCATTGATATCCTGTTATGGGGGCCACGGCATTACGACATGGAGTTATTATGAGGTCCTCCTCTTTGTTTACTCTATAAAATGGGTGTCAAAAGCTCGAGTCTGTTTAGCGAAAGCTTCGTCCTTTCATCTCACCCCAAATGACAAAAGTGCAGCTTTTGCGATTGAAGAGCTTTGAACGTTGGAAAGCATTATTGGTTTTTCCTGGTCGGGGAGTGTAAGGAGCCTCGGTTCTTGGTCAAAAAGTCAAGGATCTCATGAGCGGTAATACATTTTTAAGCATTCCTCCACACATCCTGTTTTTTTTTTGCTTTGACGAATCGAACCGGGCACCCCTTTCGAGTGAGCAAATTAAAACTGATAGATTGTGTTGCTGGCGATGGTAGTTTCATCCTGGGGACATGATAGAATTTGCTTTGGACGCTCGCTGCTGCGTACGGCTTCAGTTAACAATTTTGCAAAAATTCACTAAATTCAGTTTCTTCGGTTTATGTGCGTAATAAATTTATTTTATGTAATTTCATATGAAACCACCATTCCATTGGGGAGAGCGAGAGTCCTCCTGCGCTTGGTTGTGTGTATCTGCTCAAAATCAATAGGTGGTTGGTTGAATGGGTGGCTGGAGTGTCAGGGGGTGGGGTGGTAAATTGCAAAGGATCGAGTTTGGGTAATGGAATGGCGTCCATAAGAAAATTTTATTGAGCTTAAGATAGATTGGGTATTGTATTGGCCTGTGCGCGTGAGAAGGACGATGGAAAGTGTTAAGTTGATTTATAAGTTCCTGCAAATGACTTGATTTTGTAGCTCATTTTAACACGTTTTTCGTGTAAAGTTGGGTTAGGGAAAAAATTGGTTGGCTCTTTAGTTGGGCTTAAAATTCGTAAATTTTGATGAATGTTTTTTTTCTCCTTTTTAAGAGGTACTCGAAAAGGAATTGATTTTGAATTTGGGGAAGAAAGCGCACACATTTTAGTTTGGATGATCGAAGTTGGGGCTCGGTCAAAGCAGCAGTAGCACGCGGCACAGAGAATTGGATTGAAATAGTGAAATGATGTTCATATGGTTTTAATTACCGTTAAGGATCTTCTTTCTCCAATCATCTACATGCAACTGGCATGAACGGATGAATTGGCCAGACAAGGGTCTGAAATGGACATCAGCGAAGCGGACACATCACTGCGACCACCGATCAGTGCATTATACCGGATCGTAAGCGACTCAATACGAAAAAGGGGTCAACTCGTCTTGGCTTGCAAGAAATGAGTGTCACACGACAAAATCTGTGTGGCCAGAGCTTAACAATGGCAAAATAAAGAAGCTTCTAGTGTTGGACCGAAACTCCATCCGTGTGCTCGTCGGAGTGATCACAGGACACTGTCCCATCGGACTAATGCTCTAGAAGTGGAATCCAGCGATCTCTGTAGGAGCTGCAGCGATGAGGAAGCGACCGAGACGATTCATCCGCTTTGCCACTGCCCAGCTCTCCAGAATCGGCGCCTAGTTTCGCTGGGCCAAAGATTCTTCACAGAGACTACGGAATTAGCGAATGCAGATACAGCGTTGGCCAAAAGTATTAGGCACCCTTATCTTCTTGTTTTCGCTGCCAAATCAATTATCGGAAGTAATTAGCTTAAACTTTATGCTTTTCGGTGAGACTATCTGACGTTGATTTTTACGATTATTACTTTTTCATTTCGTTTCATAAATTATTTGCCTTTTGAAGATATGTATAAAAAATCTTACAGGGTGTCGAATACATTTGGCCAAGGCTGTATATCGGGTTTTCCCAAATAAGGAGCACAGGGTGGTTTCAGCCACCACATGGTAGGATAGGTTAAGAGAATGTGTAGTCCAGAAATAAATGGATTCACAATGGGCCCTAAAGCCTCCAAGTGGAAGTGATGTTTCACCATCACACTCCCTTTCCTAAACCTAACCTAACCTAACCTACATTCAACTAGCAAATGGTCCAGTCCAACGGCAGTTATTGAAATGGTGCAAAAATGATCAACAGATTTCAGAGGATTTTTTTTTCGGAGGTTTTTGAAACACTACACTGGAGCATTCAGACTCAAAACTGGTCCATTGAACTGCCAGGTAGCAACCTACTCCAGTGCAGTTAATTTGATCCCAACGGCAAATGGTGATTGGACCAGATTTGATTTCACTGGGATTCGAACCTGGAACCCCTCTACCCTGGGGCAGGCTCTTAACCAACTGGGCCATCCAGTCGTTGAGTTCAGAGGATAGCGTGTATATCAATTACAGACGAATTGTTTACTACTCCAACCACAGCGATTGAAACGATCCTACACTTCATTCCAATAATCATCTGTGGCAAGGAAATTGCAGCAAAATCTGCGCTACGGCTTCTTCTTTTTCTTCT
This sequence comes from Myathropa florea, assembly GCA_930367185.1. Lineage (NCBI taxonomy): Eukaryota > Metazoa > Arthropoda > Insecta > Diptera > Syrphidae > Myathropa > Myathropa florea. The sequence continues at coordinate 113,789,847 of OV884002.1, read as the reverse complement.
TCTTAGGGCGCTACAGTTCAAGGTGGACCTGGACCTCACCCAACATGGCTCTCCCGTCGGTAAGATCTCTCGCAAGCTGTCTCCAGTTTCTTAAACCAAGCCGGCCGCGGTCCCCCTCAATTTGTGTGCGCTACCTTGTACGTGGACGTCCTCTGTTGCTTTGTCCCACAGGATCTGAGTCGAAGACTCTTTGGGCCGTAGCTAAGTTGTCCATATGCTCTACATGGCCTAGCCATCTTAGGCATTGGATCCGTAGACACCCGGCTAGACTCATGTCGCTGTACAGCCCACATAGTTCGCGGTTGAACCTTCTCCTCCAAATGCCATCATTGCAAACAGGACCAAAGATCGCGCGTAGAACCTTTCTCTCAAAAAAACCAAGGGACGCTTGGGATATTGTCCATCCCTCTGCGCCGTAAAGCAGGACTGGGATGATCAAGGTCTCATACAGAGTCCACTTGATGTTCCGCGAGAGGGCTCTAATGCTTAATCGCCTTTTGAGCCAAAAAAACAGAGTTATTCTGCGTTTGATTTCGGTACTGATGTTGTATGTACTGTTTACCGCGAAACCGAGGTAGACGAAGTCCATAACTACCTCAAAGTTATAGCTGCCTATGGTGACGTTCTGGCCAAGTCGTCGATGTTGTGCGTCCTTTCTCGATGACAGCATACTTCGCATTACCATCGTTTACCGCCAAACCCGTTTCGTTTTTAATGGCAGCAAACGTCGGCAGGCTGAGTTCAACCAATTACGTCAATTTAATTCGCGTTTTCCACTAGTTTTACGGACTTCTTCAACCTAGCCTACGGACTTTTAGAAGATCTTGGCTCCAGTGCGTTTTGCACAATCTTCTTAAGAATTATGTTGAAAAAGTGATTGCACTTGAGTTTTACAGGCAGAACTGATGATGATGCGACAGCGCTGTCTTCTAGTTAGCAACGTTTTCAAACAAAATCGACAATCAAATGCATTAAGTCGGTACTCGTTTCCCCTGTGCTGGGGTGAACAATGCTTTCAATCAAAGGGTTTCACTTTTCTGGAATCCGTACCACAACAACTTTAGCTGTAAAGCGAAAGTGGATATGCTGACTAGGAGCGAGTCAGCATTACGCATAATTTTTAAATTTGCCTCTAAAGACTTTAGTGGCAACAAATCCACATAGCACTGTGCTAATGGCTAAGAAAACCATCAGTCTATGTCTACCTACCTCCCTTCTTCCCTGTAATTTGTCTCGGAGCTTTTAAGCTTTCAATGCTTGGTTTAATCGTGCTGTTCAGTGTAGAGCTTAAGCAATACATTCAAAAGTTTCTTGAATTTTTGAACGGACTTCGTCTACTTCGTTTCCGTATTTACAACTTCAGTACGGAGTTGGAATGCAGAATAACTCCTGCTCATCTCTATTTCTTTTGGCTCAAGAACAGCAGGGTCTTTTTCTAGAGGTCAATTCTAGCTTAATACAATGAAAGACAGCTTGAATCTACGGCAGAAGAAATATCGAAAACGGTTGCAGATGCACTTAGGCCTTTTGAGAGAAAAAAGGCCTTCCTCATGCAACAACTATAGAGGTATATCATTGCTCAAAAACGGCTACAATATCCTATCCAGCGTACTGCCTGAACGTCTAAAGTCCTTTTTCATCACACACCAGTGCAGTTTCGGCCAAAAACTCGACTATGGACCAAATTTTCACACTCTGTCAAATCCGGGGAAAGAGTATCTAGTTTCAAATCGTTACGCATCACTTCCTTATAGATTTTAACCTACGACAGCATTCATCGCAATGAACTATTCGATGCGATGGCCAATTTCGGGACTCCGGGGATTGCGACGCTGCAAAATAGGCAGTACGCGGTCCAGTACGGTTCTTGGATGCCCGAAACGTTGGAAAACTGCACCAGCTTCTGGCAAGAAGATGGCCTGACGTGTTGCTTCTTCAATTTGGTTCTGCAGAAGATAGTGCGGTGGACATGTGTTAACACGGAAGGGATTACCTTCTGCAATTCAATTCAGCTGCTGGGTTACGCAGATTACATCTACAGAGAGACAGCGCGTTCCAAGCGAGTCCCTGTAGAAGCATTCGACACAATTGAAAAACAAGGAAACAAGATATTGTAAGGGTAAATGAGGAGAAGAAGAAATGTATGCTCTCGAGTAAAAATGTATCCGTCGTCCATCAGCTAGGACAAAAGGTCACAATCGACAGCTACGATTTTGAGGTAGTTAAGGAGTTTGTTTATCTTGGGGACAAACGCGAATTAAAGGGAAGTCATTTTGGTGGAGATTCGACGTAGAATCGCCCTTTGCAACGCTGATACTTCGGATTGTCGAAACAACTTGGGTAAATACCCCTGACTCGATGGACCAGAATCATGTTTTCCAAAACCCTGATATTGTGCCATACTTGCTATATGATCCCGAAAGCTGGACTGCAGAGCTGTTTCTTGGTGCCCTCGATAAAAAAATTCTATTTCGGATTTTTGCCTGTTTCTGAAGAAGGTGAACGGATGTGGAGGCATAGCCGCGAACTATATGAGCGGTATAAAGGTGTGGATACAGTCCAGAAGGCAAAAGTCTCTTGACTAAACTAGCTCGGCCACAACAAGGAAATGAACACCAATGTTTCAGCCAAGAGAGTCTTCGAATCCTAGCCTCCTGGTTCGAGAAGGAGAGGAAGACCGAACCTCCGGTACAAATACTTGGTCATTGTCGCGGATGCAAGACAATGTGGTCTTGATGACTGGAAGCAGCGTGCCCGGAACCGTCAGTAATGGAAAGTGGCAATTGGTCAGAACTTATGGTAGCCAACAATTATGGCTTAAATGCAACATTATTTTTGAAGGTCCCTTGCGGTGTAACCCAACAAATGCTTCGATTTGTACTCTTTTTTGTTGTGACGGGCTTACATTCCTTGCCATACGACCGGTTTTTGCTTAGGTTTTGCGGACGTTTGAAAAATAAGTTCAACTTCCATTGACCAGTTTGAGTGTGAAGCTCTCTTTCGTTTAATTGAACTCGTTAATCAGTGCACGTCGCACATGATAACAAAATTCTTGGCAATTTCTAGTTCTTGTACAAGTTCTACTTCATAAGTGAATCGTCAGACCGTCAGATTAAGAAAATAGCTCTTAAAGAAACACCCCTTCTTCAAGTGAAATACTCTTTAAGATCGTTAACGCATCACTTTGGTCAAAGCACCACGCGAGAGTCGCATCGCAACGTTTAGTCAACTAGACTAGAGAACAATGCCCATCTGTCTCATGCAGTGATACTTCGAAGAATGACTAATTAGACTTCAGAGGAATCTCTGATAGTTTTCAGGAAATCACGCCTCTCAGTCGCTGATAAGTTTAGCGATATTTTTGCTCTGTTTCATCGAGTTTTTTTTTATGCCAACTCATTATCGGAAATGACACTTGCTCGTGTTCCATTCCTGGAATTGACGATAGATAGTATTGAAAAATAAATCGTTACAACGGATGTGTGAAAAAGTACTTAACTGTTCTTGGAACTACTGCATCAAGATAGGGGGGATGCATTGAAAATATTCGCTTAAGGTAGCCCTAAACGACGAACATGCTCGCCGAACTTGTTCGTTTGCGTTATCCCCTACACGTCGAACACATTTGGCGAACATTCATTTCCTATTGTTTCAAACCGTGAACATGTGTGATAGGGAAGCGCAAGTGGTCAATTCCTCGATAAAATCGTGGCTGACTGTTGCACTCGGCAACGTTCACAGCAAAAATGAGGTTTGCTCGCGAACATGGCCCTACACGGCGAACATTAAAGCCAACGAACTCGACAAAATGGAAATTTTTCGCCAACAGCGAGCGGCTCGCGAACCAGCCCATACACGACGAAAATGCGGCGAGCACGGCGAGTATGTTTGTCGTTTAGGGTCGTAGCAAAGCTTTCCGCCGCTAATGTCATTTAAAAAAAGCGAGTAAAGGACCGCACGTACTACACGACTTAACTCATTATTCTTATAATGCTCCTCCAACATCTCTAATCTCCACTGTCATGAAAGGGTGCACTTTCAAAAGGTTCGTACGCTTTTTGTTTTCTTTCTTTCATTTGAGTTTGATGGTAACGCTAAACAGAATTACCGAAATTTGAGGTGTAAGAACGGAAGTTCAGGGTCAAAACCGTGGAGATGATACGCGTAGGTGAGGAAGAGTTTGTTGAAAGAGGGTTGCCAAATTTGTGACCTCTGAGTCAGGCGCATTTCTCCGCCAAAAAAAAAACATCAAAAACTTACAAATGTAAAGCAGCATATTGTCGAAGAAGATGAAAATGCATGTAAACGTAACCTAAAAGCCCAGCTAGTGATAGGCCAAAATCAAGTAAAGTACATGATGCATGGTCAGTTCATTAGTAAAATAAAACTCGTCGCTGGAAACTAAAGGGAATTCTAAACTTTGACTTTGTTTTCTCAAAATTTGTTTTTTGTACGGGAAACCTTCCGTGCGTTTCGCCCATTTTACGGTCGCCAAAATCGTCGCCATACCGAGAGGAATATTCGCATTGTGGTGGGTAAATTAGAGTCCACTGGTTCAGTGAACGATAAACCAGCACCCGTACGTCGACGAAACGCAAGATCTGCCGAAAACATCGCCACTGTCCGTGAGAGTGTGCAGGAGAATCTAAGGCGGCGATGTTTTCGGCAGATCTTGCGTTTCGTCGACGTACGGTTGTTGGTTTATCGTCGATTTCGCGTCGCTCATAAAAACTCGGCCTTTTGCATCGTGGCTTGAGCCTGGACCCGTACAAAATTCAACTGACCCAAGAGCTGGAGGTACTCGTACACGACCATAGACAACGACGTGTGTTTGGTATATGGGCTCTGACCCAAATTTTCTGCGAAAAATCATCTTCAGCGATGAGGCCCATTTCTGCATGATCGGTGGGTGGGTATGTCAACAAACAAAATTGTCGAATTTGAGACGACACCAATCCACATGTGATCCAAGAGCGGATCACGACTGGATGCCACAGTTGGTGAAGTGCCTGCCCCAAGTTAGAGGGGTCCCAGGTTCGAATCCCAGTGAAATTGAATCTGGTCCAGTCACCATTTGCCGTTGGGATCAAATTAACGGCACTGGAGTAGGTTACTACCTGGCAGTACAATGGACCAGTTTTGAGTCTGAGTGCTCCAGTGCAGCGTTTTAAAAACCTCCGAAAAAAAAAAAGTTCGTCGGGGAAATTTCGCAAATGTACCAGAAAAGCTCTATTCTCTTGTGACGAACAAAATGAGTTTATTTTAATGATACCCAAATGAAAAAGCAGACATCGGAATATTTGATCACATTCTTCGATGTCGAAGATTTTCTTCTTTATTTTTGCAAGAAATTCCTACACATTCCCGTTCGAACGACTTCATTCCCTCAAAACGGCGAACAGACGACAAAACCGAAATGTATTCGTACGTAGTTGACACACAGCCAGCGCAGTTCAAGATTCATTTACGATAAATAACTTTAACCAACAGCCCGACATACCCAACAACGTTTAAGCTGAAATTGTTGCCGGTCGTCCCCTCCCCATTCTTCCCCCCCAACCATCCGATTGTCTTTATTTCTGTGTTCGTGTGTGTTCGCGTGTGTGTGCTGGTGCTGGGTTGCCATTTGCAAATGTATCGTAAAATATGGAAATTTTATGTGGAACGACGAGCGTTAAAGTAAATTTCTTACCGCTCGTACGCGAGTGCATACACGTAGTTAATCTGTCTCTACGGACATCGATTTGAAGCATATATTCTGTAAAAACGGAAAAAAAATATTTTTTAAAAAGAAAACAACCAAAAAAACGGTGAAGGAAAACGAAGAACAAAACAAACGAAAGCAGCAAAATGGAAATTTAAATTGAAGTGTGAGAAGTACGAAAAAATCAAGAAGAAATGCTTCAAACGCGGCAAGCACGCGGGCAGGTAAGCAGTCCTGCCAGAGCTGCTTGTGTAGAGTTCTATGTTGCCATTCGATGGCTGTACAGGGTGTTCGCGGTGTGGTTGTACAATATTTTGTTTGTTTATCGACCGGAAGTGGGGTCGCACCTTTTTGGAATTCTCTTGTATTATTATTGTTTTTTTGTTTTGAATTTAACGCGCGCAACAAACAAGCACATGCAGAGTGGCAGAGACAGAGAGAGAGAAGGGGAGGTGAAAGATCGCACTCGGGATAGGGACTGTTGTAGGTGGCTGCTCTCTTTCACCCGCTCCGCTGTTCACACGATAATACACCTACTTGACTTGTGGCGCAACATGTGTACCAACATGTGTTTCAATTTGTGCGTCTAATTGAATTTTTTTTTATACAAAACTTAAAAAAAAAGAGCTTGTGGATGGGTATTTTGGGCAAAATTGAGAATTAGATTGGAGGAAGAGAACTGTTTTTTGTGGCAATTTCGAATTTAAATGCACCATTGGGTCCCTCGTCTAAAATTAGGTAGTCTTTTGTGAATTAATTTGAAGTTTGCGAATCGAATTCAAATCAAACTGAATCTCGACAAATGGCTGGTTCATAAGTACAGGGTGGACCAAATACAAGTTTCTTTTTAAAAATGCAGTAAAATGAACAAAATAATTTTTTTCCCCATGTATTATGGCTTTATTAGTAAGAGCAAACATTCCCATTAACTATGAAATACAACGTCGCCCAACTGGCTGCCTCGGGTGGCTTCGCAGTAGCGCCTTCTGCCACCCCCATTTTCCAAGACCTTGTTGACGGTTTCGGGCTGTAGCTCACAGATTGCTTCGATGATATTGGCCATAAGTGCTCGAATCGTTTCCGGATTGTTGGCATAACATCGGTCCTTTACCGCTCCCCACAAAAAAAGTCCAAAGGAGTCAAATCACAACTCCGAGGCGGTCAATTGACATCACCAAGACGGCTGAAAACACGATTATTAAACTTGGTGCGCAAAAAATCGATTGTGGCATGCGCTGTGTGGCAAGACGCGCCATCCTGCATGAACCAGGGGTTGTCCAAATCCACGTCTTCAATATCAGTAAAACAAAAAGTCGGTTACCATGGCTCTGTAACGCCCACCATTGACCGAATGGTTGTTGCCAGCCTCAGCTTCGAAGAAAAATGGTCCAATGATGGCACCACTCCACAATCCGCACCAAACTGTCACTCTCTGCGGATGCATTGGCTTCTCGACAACGACAATAACGTGCAGGACTTCCGAGCCCCAGATGCGGCAATTTTGTTTGTTAACGTAGCCGCCGAGATGAAAATGTGCCTCACCTTTGTCAGAAAAGATGATTTTTCGCCCAAAATCGTTGTCCAATTCAAGCTGCTTTAAGGCCCAAACTGCGAAGTGTTAACGAAGCGAATGGTCGCGCGCCTTCTATTGCGGAGTCAATTGGACCTTATAAGCGAATAATCCGAGATCTTTGTGCAGAATTCTCCAGAGACTAGTGCGTGAAATGTTGAGCTGTTGAGATCGATGGCGAGTTGATGTTCGTGAATTGAGTCTCAAACTCTCGGCCACAGCAGCCACATTCTCATCTGTGCGCACCGTACGACGACGGGGACCATGAGTGTTGTCCTCTAGCATACCAGTCTCACATACGACTGGATGGCGCAGTTGGTTTAGTGCCTGCCCCAAGTTAGGGGGGTCCCAGGTTTGAATCCCAGTGAAATCGAATCTGGTCCAATCACCATTTGCCATTGGGATCATATTAACGGCACTGGAGTAGGTTTGCTACCTGGCAGAAGTTTTGAATCTGAGTGTGCTCCAGTGTAGTCTTTCAATAAAAAAAAAAAACTCCGAAAAAATACCAGTCTCACGAACTTTTTGCACAAACTTGAGTACAGCAGTCGCGGTGGGTGTTTCATTTCGGCAAAAACTTCTTTTCAAAAAACGCCCTGTTTTAGGCTACACAGCACTCTCTTTGGAGAGAGAAGTTTTCAATATTTCCCAACGTTGTTCAAGCGTAAAGTGACTCATTTCGGTCCTCGGAGATATGATACTCACTTTCTGTCTTCGAGAGAGAAACAGTTGTCAGTGTCAAAATAACCTATGATTTAAAAAAAATCACTAGATGACTCAACCTCTATAAGAGCGGGCATTCAATTTCGGAAAGGAACACATTAAGCTTCCATTTTTGGAGCTTCATAAGATCAACCGAGAGTGCATTGAGTGGATTTAGACGCTCTTCAGTATGGAGAAATGGTTCGTCTCTCCCATCAGTCCTTAAGGAAGATTTATTGAGACATGGATTCCGCCTTTTCTTAGATTGTAGTTCAGTCAGTGTCTTGAGAATACCTTCTCGACTTATGACGGAACTGAGACAACGGGTTGATCGAATTGCCGAGGATATTGCTGCAATTCAAGCGCCCGTCGCAAATGAGCTAAAACAGTTGATTCCACTGCGTTCTCAAGAAATGGACCTCGCTAAGTCAACACTATGGCGAATTTTGAAGAAGGATCTTGGCCTGCATCCTTATAAGATATTAAATTAAACTGAATCCATTCGATCATATCAAGTAACGTACGTTCTCGGATTGGGTTTAAAACTTGTTGAAGGAAGATTATCGCCGTGGCCGTGTGGGTTCGTGCGTCGACCCATACGCATTAGACTTTCACAGTCTAGGTTCGAAGACAAGTTCAGACAAACAATTTTTCAAAAAAAAATTGTTCACGGCTCCACCTCTTTCCAGTCATTGAGAATGCTCAAAGAGTATAACTGTCTAGAAAAAGCTTCTCAATCTCGCCGTTCGGAGTCGGCATTCGAGGCATAGATCTCCCGAACGGAATCTCCAAACCAACGCCGAATGGTGCGTTCGTTCACCGCTATATTCTCAAATGTGTCGCTTATGTTTTTGGCTGCCAGATAACATAATGTCCCAGTTTGAACTCGTAAGAGTAAAAGAGTGGGCGCCGTGGCCGTATGGGTTCGTGCGTTGACCCATGCGCATTAGACTAGACACAGTCTAGGTTCGAATTCAAGATCAGACAAACAATTTTTCAAGACTCCACCTCTTTCGACTCACTGACAATGCTCAAAGAGTATAACTGTCTAGAAAAAGCTTCTCAACCTCGACGTTCGGAGTCGGCATTAAACTGTAGGTCCCCTCCACTCGTTAGGGAACAATAGCACGCACAACACGAGTGGTTGCTTAGAAGCTGAGCCCAGGTCCACCTCGGACTGTAGCGCCGCCACTATTATTATTATAAAGGAAGATTACCAGTTTCATCGGAAAATCATCTCCATTGGTGACGGGAGTTTTTAGCTAAACGGCTTCCTCAACAAACAGAATATACGTTATAATTGCATGATGGGGTTTTAATGGCGGTGGTGTCATTGGGACGCTTTTTTTTTCTTCAATAAAAACGACCGTCAATGGAGATCGTTACAAAGACGTGTTGCAACGTTATTTTTTTGACCAATTGCATGGACTAGACACCAGTGATATGTGGCTCCAACAAGATGGTGCCACAAGGCACTCAGAGCGAGTAACAATCGACTTGTTGAATACACAATCTGATGAACGAGTTATATCGAGAAAGGGTCCTGTCAATTGTCCGCCATTTTTTTTTGCGTGGGTACATTAAATCATTGGCTTATGCCAACAAGCTGGTGTCATCAGGGGGCTTAGGCTTTGAGTTAATTTCACTGGATTTTTTTAAATTTGGCTTTATTTCATTTGGCCTGATTTCACGTCATCTACTGCTGCTGCTTAGGGTGCTTGGCGGCATCTCTCCGTTTGTGGTATTTAGTCTATCACACTATTAAGCTATAGTTTATTCCAGTTCACACAAGTGTAGGTTTCATGGATATGCCAAAACTGAATGTTTTCCCGCAACCGTTTCCCCACGAGTCACCTAACACACGATGATGCAAAATGTGATGCATTATTCTGATTCCCCGTACGTCTCATCCTTTCTCTTCTAATCTGTTGATGACTCCATAGTTAGGCAAAAACAAATTCCCACCCACCAAAGCCTTGATCCAAAGTTCATGATCAAGACCATTTCATCATCGATTCTTCCAGGCTTGTGTTGAAAAAAAAGTGATTACAACTCAACCTTCAACTGAATTCGCAGAGAGCGGGCGCCTCTTTTCACGACCAACGACGCATCGTTCGTGTAATTGAATCCGTGAAACGTTTTCTGCTTCCATATATCCCCTGAATCTAATTACCGGGGAAAACAACGGAATGAAAGAAGAAAAAAAATCTCATTAATCAACACGCGTTTACATCATAAAGGTTAATTTTATTATTCTCCTCAGTTTCGCTCGCATAAACAAAAGGAAAACAATTCATCGATGATAACGCGGATGATAAAAATGACGATCGTCGTCGTCGTCGAAGTCGCTGTTGCTGTGGCTGTAGCTCTAACCGTTGCTATAATGACGAACTCAATCAACATCCATTGACCCTTAATTGTCGGTTGGACCTCCACGTCCCTATTAACGTACAGGACGGGTGGTATTATCGAATAAGCAACTTAATTACAATTCATACACGAGAGACGCATGCACATCGAGTCAGTATCGCGGCAGCGCTCGTGTAGTCTCTCTCCGTATCGACAGACACATCAATGGAATCCGCATCCGAAATCATGACCCACACATCATCAGCGTATCTCTGAAGTAGTATCTCGCCATCTGCAAGCTAAGAAAACAATTTTTGTTCATTTGTTTCAATTGTCACCTCTGGTGAACTTCCGATAAATTCTGTTAATTTACCATTTCCGCTTGTTGTCGCATCGGATTCGGATGAGTTATGGTTCGTTCGTCGTCGTCGTCGTCATCATCATCATCGCCCAATGTGTCACCCACTCGCCGATGCGGATTTCTTCATAAAATTCAGCGACATTGCGGTGGGAGGGTGACGGCATGGTTGTTTGTGACAACCTGCACTGGGTCTGGCGAATGTGCGCGAACGTGCGTGTGCCAACAGCTAGCGCGCTTGTCCTTGATGGTGTCGTGTGAAATTGAACCATGAGGTGGTGATTATTATTTCATTGTAATTGCTTCCTTGACTAGAGGGGAATAATTAATTTTCTGTAAAAATGTATCTACTATGTGTACACATCGGTTTATGGGGAACTGGCTCGGATGTATTACGATGAGTTATTTTTCAAGGAATCGCACAATTCATTTGTTTTTGGTTTTTAGGGTTGGTCATATTTTCAGAGCTGTTCATTCTTTGATTGATCAGGAAAACTTAATTTCCTTGCGCCTAAATTGAATGCTATGGTGGCCTTAGATACAACATCCAAGCAATGACAACATTTTTGTGGTTTTGATAAATGAAAGTGAAAGGAGAACACAATTCTTCTAGACATTAGCTTCTAGGTTGTCGGCTGACCTTGAGGGCAACAATTTTATCGTGAAAAAACAAAAAAAAGAAAAACATCTGAAGCGAGTGAGATTGTCTGAAAAGATCAAAGCAATTAGAATAATTGCAGCGATTTACTGAAAGCTGACTAAGTGCCATTGGTCTGCGGTGGTGATGGCTGGGATTGCCACCGAAGCCATGAATTCGGTAATACTTTCGAAAGCATCCTTCAGAGTTCGATTCACAATTAGTGTCAGAAAGATCTTATGGCTAAATACTCGGCTTTCAGCTCTGAAATCAGCTGAAATGCAGTGTTTGAGAGTGTTGAGGGTGCCCGACGACTGAAAGCTCAAAATGCGCACCCACCCAAGAAGCGATTTCCACCTCTCTCCAAAACTTGAGGTGCGTTTCTCTACACCCATCTACTCTATCAGCGTAGACTATATACTGTGGCAACGTCTAAAACCACACAAAAATCTGCTCGTCTCAGTGATTCCTCCGTCTATGCATCACATTTTTAGACTTTGGTACACTTCCGAAAAGAAAAAGTTCTGCGTTTAATCTTTGGTCTCGTTTTCGTTGATGGCATTTGGAGAAAAAAAAATTTAACTTCGAACTGTATTCAACGCCTAAGATGGCTAGGCCAAGTAGAGCGATGGGCAACACTGCCCAAACCCGAAGAGTCTTCAACTCCACAATTTCCGTTGGGAGAACGCAAGTCAATGGCGCACACAAGTGAAGAATGACATCAGCCAATTTGGCTTGGGTAAATTGAGGCAGCTGGTTAAATATCGAGTCAGTGGTACAGGCTTTTTGTTTGAGGCTCAGGTCCATCCTGGACCGTGGCAGCATCGGAAGAAGAACACTTTCGAAAAGATTTTTGAGTTTCCAATTGATACCTGCCACTCTTTTATGACATTCATTACCATAAGCTTTATGGAACGATAATAAGTAATAATAATGGCGGCTACAGTCCGAGGTGGACCTGGGCCTAGCTTCTCAGCAACCACTCGTGTTGTGCGTGCTATTGTTCTCTCACGAGTGGAGGGGACCTACAGTTTAATGCCGACTCCGAACGGCGAGATTGAGAAGCTTTTTTCTAGACAGTTATACTCTTTGAGCATTGTCAGTGACTCGAAAGAGGTGGAGCCGTGAAAAAATGTTTGATGTTTTTTTTTTTCGAGATTCGAACTGACGACTTCGAGCGTAGGAGTCGACGCACCTACCCACTACGCCACGGCGCCCACATGGAACGATGATCTAATTAAAAATCTTTGCTCTCGTTATGCCGCATCTCAATCGAAGGCAAGGCATACCTTGTGGAATTATGTTCTGAACCCTTTGAAAGCGTGTTGTTTTGCGTCAAGGGGACGCACTGCCACGCGCTGTTTTCAGAGATAGCGCGAGAGACTGTGCTGAAATAAACCACAGTTGTGGACAAAAGTTTTCAAACAAAGTCATTTTTAAAGAAAACGAAGCGTAGCTAGCACGCGATTTTCATACGTAAACTAACATTAAGGGACCTGGTGGTCCCCTGTTCATTCCACCATCAACCAGATTGATCACGTTGCGATCGACGTTAGACCAGCATTCTTGTTGTGCGAATGTTTCGACTCGGACCACTTCCTTGTTGTAGCCAAGGTAAGGACACGGATATCGAGGGATCAACCAAGTTGAGCAAGAGAACCACAGTTTGACGTCGAAAATCTACAATCGCAGTCTCCCTGATACTCTCCGAAAGTTCGAAGTCGAATGCACAAACAATAGCAGAAGAATGGAAATGTTGTCCAAAACCCATCAGATAGCCCATCTCTAATGTATTGGGTTTTACAAGACCACCTAGGAAAAACCCATGTTTTAAAAACGAGTGCAGGCAGGCATATGTAGCAAAGCGAAAACCCTACCAGGCAACGCTGCATCGAACCACGAGAGCTGTTCGTGAGCTCTACGAACGAAAATAAGGGAAGAGAACTGACTTCTCAGGAAGAAAAAGAAAGAACACGAGAAGCGCGCAATCGAAGAGATGGAGAGGTATTATGGCAGAACTGATGTCCGAAACTTTTACCAAAGGTTGAAACTTTTATCGAATGGGTATAAAGTTTGGACAGAAGCCTGCCGGGACGAGAATGATTAACTAGTAGTAGAGTCGCATTCGATACTGAGAATTTCAAAAAATCATTTCTGCAGACTGTTGAACGGCGATGAGGACACAAATACCGCTGTCAGGCAGAAATTTCCACTCAACACAACGGACGATGACAGAAGAGAATATCGTCCCCCCGATCTAGACGAAGTCATGACTGTGGTTTTGGCACTGAAAGCTAACAAAGCTGCTGGCGCAGATGGTCTCCCTGTGAAAATGTTCAAAGCAGCTGGAGATGATCTGATTGGGCGCATGCACCATGAGTGGAATCTCAGTATCGTTTGCCCGATTCTCAAGAAAGGAGACCTCTTTGACTGCGCCAACTATCGAGAGATAAGACTCCTGAAAGTCGTATAGTATAGGAGAAATTTAAAATTTAACATTTTAAAAATCAAACCTTTATGTCATACAGAGTCGAAAGATCTGGCCAGTAGTTTTTCCTTCTTAATGTTTCTGTTTAATATTTTTCCTATACAATAGAATATCGAAAACATGAACGGTTCTATAATGTGAACAGTTCGGAAACATGAACGAATTTTTTTCCATCTTCTTCCGGGCAACAGTCTGGTATAGAGCAGTTTTTTTTTTAAGAAAAACGTCTAAATAAGTCTGCTTATTTATTCTTTTTTTAAATTAAATTAATTGTTATTTTTATGTATGCAATGTTTTTATGCATGTTGATGTGTATACGTTCTTTAACTAAATTTCGATGCTTGGATAGATGAACAATTTGAAAAGATGAACGGGGCCAGTTTTATATCGGTTTACTTTTTCGAGATTCTACTGTACGCAGTACCTGTTATGTGGTGGTATGATTGGAATTGTTGTTTTTTTGCAGACAATTTTGAATAACTTTTTCTGTAAAATTTCACTGAATTTTTTATTAATGCATTTAATAATTTTTGCGACCGTATTTTGTACGAAAATTACTGTAGCACCCAAATGTTAATTTTTTTTTTAAATATTGCTGAAAAATGTAAATTTTTTTTGGGTAGCAGTTAATTTTTATAATTCTAAACTGTGTCCTGTCATAGGTTAGGTTAGGTTATGTTAAAGTGGCCAGCTGTGACCCACTAAGATTCCGAATAGATCCATTGTGCTGTCACTGTCAGATAAAAGATCCACTAGATCCTCGCTACCCAAAGGCTAATCAACAACTGAAGTTACCTGCTGGTGGCCTAGTGTTCTAGCCTATAATGATCCACTCCCATGACGAATTATAGCCAATTTGTTTTCCTTATGAAGTTTATCAAATCTTGAATTTTGATGTCTGTCATCTTTTCTAGCGTTATTTTTCTTGGTCGTTGCAAGGGCTGAACAAGTGCCGATGTTGGTCCTACTTCTTCCTCGTCTATACAGCTCCTACAGAAGTCAGTGTACGACCTTCTTACGTGTACGACCAGTAATCAACTCAACTAAGCAGTATTTCCTTCCTGTTTGCCTTTAGGAGTAAACTTATTCTTTTTGGACTTAGTGAGGGCCATAGTTGCCCCGATCTCCTGCACGTATCTACTCCCATCCATCTCTGGTTGATGTTGTTGATGGGCTCTGTAGGTAACAAGATATTTTTGACTTGAAGGGCTAGGGGTAGGGTCTCCTGATTGTTTACAGGAGCATGCCCGCCCACATTCTTGGTAGCTTGTCGGCTCTTTCCTTGCCAGCAATACCATTATGTCTAGAGACCCAACATAGGGTAAGGTTACATTTAACCGCTATCTCTCTTTGAGATAGATGGCAAAGTTCTAATGTCTTTGATTTTATAGGTGTTTTATCGAGAGCCTTTATGTTCGCCTGACTATCAATAAACATAACAGTCGATAAACCGTCTATCGAACTCATCGACAGTAAGCGGGAAGCTTTCTGAATAGCTTTAACTACAGCTGCCTGGAATACACTACAGCTGTTAGGCTGTCAAAGGAAAACCGAGAGGGAAATCTCTGGCGATGTCTTAAAGACTCTGTTCATTCAGACGTCTTGGACTTTTCTGTGTATACTTCTAGAGTAGCAAATTTTTTGAGTAAATCCTTTGCCCAGTCCTCTCTGTCCGGGATCAGTGTGCTGTAGCCAAATTCGAAGTCCTTGAATGATGCTAGGTAGTCCGTTTGCTTCGGGATCTTTACATTCTTGATTTTTTTTTGTCGGAGGTTTTTTAACACTGCACTGGAGCACTCAGACTCAAAAACTGGTCCATTGTACTACTAGGCAGCAACCTACTTTTGCTGAAATGTCATGTTCCTTCGGAAGACCAGCAGGCGTTTCTGTGATGAGGAGCCTACATCATCAGCTCTCACCTCATCAGCACCGAATAACTGCCATCTGATCCGAGCAAAGGCGGGACAATGGCAGAAGAAGTGCTCTGCAGTGTCATCGTCTTCTCCACAGGCGTCGTGGCCGGAGGTTTTTATCACTTAGGCCAAGCACACTTAGGTGTTTGGTGAATGTGTAGTTCCCCGTTAGTACGCCGGTAAGTTGTTTGCAATCTTTTCTGTTAAGAGATAACAAGACAGCCGCGAATTTCTTACAGACGTTGGGGAGCATGCGCTTTCTTGGTTGATTCCATATGTCCCGGGTTGTGTGTTTTGCTCCATCGGTTCCATTCCCTCAACCTTATCGCCGCATTGGTAGGCACGAGCTTTCCGTATATCGGATGTCTTACTGGCTTTTTTTTCCAACGCTCGCGCCTTACCGTTCATTACGCGCCAACTCCAAATCCTGTGTGAATTGTGGGAAATTCTTTATTTGTTTCGAAGAATTTGATAAGCCTCATGTTCCATAAAAAAAAAGCTCTGTCAAGCTAAAGCAAAGTTTTGCAACCGTAAGAGTCTTAGACTTTCATCTTCGTTCCTGTAACTTGATTGTGTCCTGCCGCTTTGAGTTGCGCTACTTCTTGTAGTTTTGTAGCAAGCTGCGCAGTCACATAAAAGCAGCCAAGTAACACCCAACTTTTTCAACTAAATTGAATTCAAACGCTTGCTACACTTCAGTTAAAAACAATTCTGCTGCTGTCCCAAAATATTTAACGTATAGAAAAACCCACAAAAATCCGTCGATGAAATGATGTTGAGTGCCACTTGTGCCACTCTCTTTGAGAGAACGACACAAAGAGCAAATCAATGTGAAATTAATTCTCTGAACGAATTTTCAACTTTCATACAAAATTCCACCCCCATCAGCCCACAGGTCGGAGGGCACACGGATAATGTGTGAGTATTCAGCCCGGTCGAGGGCTCTCCTCAGCCTTTGAGCGCAGGGATGAAATGTGAAAATTTCCTCACACAAGTATGAGTTGCTGTGTGTGAATGTGCTTCCACCAGTAAATGTTTGCTTTAGTGACAACTGAACCAAAGTGAATGAGAAAGGATAAAGGTTTTCTTCCAAAATGAATACGGGGGAGGGTTCGGGACTGCCACTCTCTACATGGATCGGAAACGATTGGTTTGAAGTGAATTTGAAATAAAGTTAAAATCGATCGACACATGATATGAATTGAACTGTACATGGGTGCATAACAGAACAGAATACAGAGGGGTTCCAGTGAGAAGTCTTTTGGGTTTTTTTTCGCAAAGTGTGGGTTGCTTTTTGCGTGGAGGGTGGAGGTTGGTGGTGCGATGGTGTAAATGAACCGATTTCAGAGGAATTGAATTAAAAATCGACAAAAGTTTTGTGCAAATCTGTTGAAATGTGCGCAGGATAAGTGTGCTTCGATTAGTTGCAGTGGCAGAGTGGACCGGAGATCATGGATTTATTTACATACTATGAATGTGGAGTGGATATTTAACCGAAGTGGCGGATGCCAGGAGACTGAACACGATGAATGATATGATTAATTGGCCCTGTCACCACAAAATTGTGTTTGTCAATAACCGCTTTGATGGTTAGAGTTTCCCATAAAACTGCTAAAGAGTCATAAAGGAATATCAGAGAGCAAAGAATTGACAATCAAAAATATATATTAAACGCTGAGGGAGCGATCACGTCTGAAAACATGCAAGGGTCTGTGAATTTCAGCTTTAGAATTTCTGTACCGGGTACGGCAAGTTACTGTTTTGTGACTTGTGAGACAGAAGAAGACAATCTCTTCTATAAATCACCTGGGTGGGTGAACTAGGGACATTAACATCCCTGGCATGCGACGAGAAGTGCGTCTTTCCATTCTAGACTACCAAAGTCGAGACATGAGTCAAACAAAGCTGAAATTTCGCACTGTGTGCTAAAGTCCTTGAGGCAGTTGTTGATGTTTTTGGTTTGAAATGAAGAAAAGCATGCCTGATGAATGGAATCAGAGTATCGTTTGCCCATGTTTGAAACATGTTTAAATCTGAGCTACTCTCCAAAAGTTTGGAGAAAAAGAAGCTCACCGAGAGTCTTCAGGCCCGTCACCCTCTCCCATTTTTTTTTGGAAAATGTCCGATGGATCTGCAGTTAAGGGAAGGAGTACACTTCAACACCTTATTACCGACCCAACATGCTTATCGCAAAGTGTATTCAACAGAGATGGCACTTCACTCCCTAGTTAGCACCAGTGTCGCTTTCCTCCTGATTAATGTCAAGTTCGAAGCGATAAACAACGCTTTAGTCAGGCTTAAGATAAAAGTCGGTATTCGGGACTGGATACAGAATGTCTTGACCAGTCGGAACTAGAATACCACTGCAGTGCAAGAAGAGTATTTAGAGGAACTCCACAGGGAGGTGCAATTTGACCTCTCCTCTTTATACTGGTGGTGGACGAAATTCTTACGGAACTTAGCCAAGTCGGTTGCAGGAAAGGAGCTTGCGCTAATGGACCTATGGAATCAATCAAGAATACGAAGATCCCGAAGCAAACGGACTATTTAGCACCATTCGAGGACATCAAATTTGGCTACAAAACACTGCTCCCAGACAGAGAAGACTAGGCAAAGGATTTAGTCACGAAGTCTGTCACTCTACGAAGTATACACAGATGGGTCAAAGGCGGCTGAAGGAACAGGTCTAGGAGGAGATTTCCCTCTCCCTATCCCATCGACTGTCTTAACACTGCAGTGTATTCCAGACAAAAGTCAAAGCTATTCAGAAAGCTGCCCGCTTACTGTCGATGAATTCGATCGACATAGGTTTAGTACATAGGTGGTAATGCTGTCATAAAGGCTCTGGAAACACCATCTTGTTGCCACTGGCCAACAATCAGGAGACTCTCTAACCCCACTTCAAGTAATAAATACCCTCTTACTTAAAGAGGCCATCAACATCACCAATCAGAGATGGATGGAATTAGACACTTGCAGAATATGAAGGCGGTCTTCACCAAATCCAAAAAGGAAAAGTACAGGGCGGGCCATCTAGTGGTCCTCTTTAAAATTAAGTTATTTTGACACAAACAGCTGTTGCCCCTTCCAAATCTTGACAGAAAGTCAGTATCGTACCTCCGCGGAATGAAATGAGTCGCTTTACGATTGAACAACGTTGGGAAATATTGAAAACTTATTTCCAAAGTGAGTGCTATGTAGCCCAAACAATGCGTTTTTTGAAAAGTGCGTTTTTTGGCCGAAATGAAGCACCCACCGCGACTGCTGTACGCAAGTTTGTGCAAAAACTTCGTGAGACTGGTACGCTCGTGGACACACTCATGGTTCCCGTCGTCGTACAGTGCGCACAGATGAGAATGTGGCTGCTGTGGCCGAGAGTGTGAGACTCAATTCACGAACATCAACTCGCCATCGATCTCAACAGCTCAACATTTCACGCACTAGCCTGAGGAGATTTCTGCACAAGGATCTCGGAGTATTCGCTCACAAGGTCAAATTGAGGCAGCAATTGAAGGCGCACGCCTCGCAGTTTGGGCCTTAAGGTAGCCCTAAACGGCGAACATGCTCGCCGAACTTGCTCGTTTGCGTTATCCCCTACACGGCGAACGCATTTGACGAACATTCGTTTCGTGTTGTTTCTTCAAACCGTCAACATGTGTGGTAGGGAAGCGCAAGTGGTCAATTCCTCGATAAAATCATGGCTGACTGTTGTCACTGTGCTTAATCCGCGATATGCACTCGGCGACGTTCACAGCAAAAATTAGGTTTGCTTGCGAGCATGGCCCTACACGGCGAACATCAAAGCCAACGAACACGACAAAATCGAAATTTTTCGCCAACAGCGAGCGACTCCCGAACCAGACGCTTAGGTTAGAGTCCGACCGAACATTCGGCTTCGGCCGAAGAACTGGCCTTCGGTCGGACTCTAATTTAGGGCTACCTTTAGAGCAGCTTAAATTGGACAACGATTTTGGGAGGAAAATAATTTTTTCTGACTTCTGACGAGGCACATTTTCATCTCGGCGGCTACGTTAACCCACACGTTATTGTCGTTGTCGAGAAGCCAATGCATCCACAGAGAGTGACAGTTTGGTGCGGATTGTGGAGTGGTGCCATCATTGGACCATTTTTGCTCGAAAATGAGAGAGGGAACAACATTTCGATCAACGGCCATGGTAACTCACTTTTTTTTTTTATACTGAAATTGAAGACATGGATTTGGACAATGCAGGAAGGTGCGCATGCCACACAGCCCATGCCACAATCGATCTTTTGCACATCAAATTCCCACAGGTGGCATTATCAGCCGTCTTGGGGATCTTAGGTTAGGTTTTGGAAGGGGAGTGTGATGGTTAAGGCATCACTTGCACTCGGCGGCCATGGGGCCCATTGTGAATTCCTTCAATTGCGGAGTTCACAATCTATTAACTTATCCTGTCACGTGATGGCTGAAGCCACCCGGTGTTCTTTATAAATTTTAGAAGATCTGATATATCTGAGTTAGCTAAGTTCGCAGTCTCTGTGAAGAATCTTTGGCCCAGCGAAGCTAGGCGCCGATTCTGGAGAGCTGGGCAGTGGCTGGATCGTCTCTGTCTCCTCCTCATCTCCGTAACTGCGGCAGAGATCGCTGAATCCCGCATTCCATTTCCGAAGCATTGTTCCGATGATCACAGGACAGATCAATCCGACGAGCATACGGATCGAGTTTCAGTCCAACGCCAGAAGCTTCTTCGTTTTGCCGTTTTTAAGCTTTGACCACGTTAATTTTGTCGTGTGACAATCATTTCTTGTAAGCCACGTTGAGTTGGCTTCTTTTTGTATTGTTTCACTTATGATCCGGTACAATGCACTAATCGGTGGTCGTAGTGACGTGTCCGCTTCGCTGATGTCCATTTCAGACCCTTGTCTGGCCAATTCGTCCGATCTTTCATTCCCAGCAATTGAGCTGTGGCTAGGGACCCAGCAGGGTTTGACCTTGTGGTGGCTGATGGACCTCAGTGAGTCGCGGCAATTCATAACAGCCTTTGATCTCGCTGTACAGGATCCTATTGACTTCAGTGCAGCCTGCCTGTCTACAAGGATGTGGCGATGTTAATTGACCACCTCTGAGCTGCGATTTTACCCCTTTGGACTTTTTTTTCTGGGGAACCGTGAATGACCGATGTTATGCCAACAATCCGGAAACGATTAAGGCCAATATCATCCAAGCAATCCGTGAGCTACAGCCCGTAACCATCAACAAGGTCTTGGAAAATTGGGGTGACAGAATGCGCTACTGCGAAGCCAGCCGAGGCTGCCACTTGAACGACATTGTATTTCATAATTAAAGGGAATGTTTGTTCTTACTAATAAAGCATAAATACATGGCAAAGATTTAATTTTGTTCATTTAATTGAATTTTTAAAAAGAAACTTTTATTTGGCCCTCTCTGTATGCATATTGCTGTGCTTCGTAGTTAGAGGCAGGGCGGTTGCGATCCTGGCTAAGAGCCTAAAATGCATTTTATTTCTACAGTGGTGACCTTAATTGCTTCATTCAGCAACGTCCTTCGATTGCTAAACTCTCTTATTGTCATCGACTGTTGTTACTAACATAGGCGCTTTTTGAGAACTGAAAGGAAGTGGCAGCACACTTTACATATGCCGCATGAACCCTGAACAACTGAAGAGACCTTTTTGATATAAAACCTTTCATCATGTCACAGAACACACTTTGAAACCCATTCATTCATAAAAAGTCTCCAACAAATACCCATTTCCCGTTTGACGTAAATTTTCAAAATGCCCTACAATTTAAAGTGTTCTCCCAAAGAGATTTACATTCGAACATTTACAATCTTCGAAAGCAGTTTTATGGGTTTTACGATTTTCACACAAAATTGCATGCAGTTTAAAGTTTTTTGTGTGAAATCTTCGGGATTCCTTTTGAATGGAACTGCAATTAAAAGTTGCACTTACAAATTCATTAGACGGACGTGTACTTAAGAATTTAATTTAATTAATTCTGCCCTCAGAACATTATTCCACCAAAAAACGGCGGCACAAACAGCATTGAACTCGATGGGATATGTCCCTTTCCTCTCATCGCCGGGGTGGGTTCGGTTCTAATGGAGTTCCGAGAGGGGGTGGTGGCTGAGCATTCGAACTAATTTCAAAACTGCACTAAAATTGAAATTCCATTGTACAAAACGAACAAATTCTGAGTACTCTGGTGTATTTCCTTCTCTGGTGAACCCTGCGCACACAGAACAACGACGCTTTTGCTGTGATATCCGGATGTGTGTGCGGGAGTTGGGGAGAAACTTTTGCAAGGTTTTTTTTCTTGCCCGAGAAAGTATGTTTTTTTTTATTGTTTTTTCATAAACAAGAATCGGTTTAGGCGAATTTTTGCGTCACTCCGCCACACGCGTATGTAATTGCATTCTGGTCGGTTGGCGTGTTTCCTGCTTGCAAGTCAAATGTCCAAATGTGAAGTGGATTAGATGTTTTGATCTGAAATTCGGATTCAGTCGAACTGTGGAGCATCAACACGGACTGTGATTTAGGTTAAGTGTTGATGGTGTCGGTAATTGTTGAAATTTGGGTCAAGTGGGTGAAAACAGAACAATTGCAGTCCAGAGGTTCAACTCGAATACACTGCGAACAAATGAACGCCGAATTAGCTTAGCTTTCGCTTAGACGTAAGCATTTTTAATGAAAAAGTGGTCGAAGACTGGTGTCAATGGTTGCCAACGATTATAATAATAATGGCGGCGCTACAGTCCGAGGTGGACCTGGGCCTAGCTTTCTCAGCAACCACTCGTGTTGTGCGTGCTATTGTTTTCTCACGAGCGGAGGGGACCTACAGTTTAATGCCGACTCCGAACGGCGAGATTGAGAAGCTTTTTCTAGACAGTTATACTCTTTAAACATTGTCAGTGACTCGAAAGAGGTGGAGCCGTGAAGAAATGTTTGGTGTTTTTTTTTCGAGATTCGAACCGACGGCCTCGAGCGTAGATGTCGACGCACCTACCCACTACGCCACGGCGCCCACAAGCGGTTGCCAACGATTATGCCATGATAATATGCAAGTGTAAGAAACTCCTGAACAATTTGTATATTGTCGTTATTAACTATACGGGGTTACGACTGGATGGCGCAGTTGGTTAGGTGCCTGCCCCAAGTTAAGAGGGGTCCCAGGTTCGAATCTCAGTGAAATCGAGTCTGGTCCAGTCACCATTTGCCGTTGGGAATAAATTAACGGCACTGGAGTAGGTTGCTACCTGGCAGTACAAAAGACCAGTTTTGGTTTCTTTTTAAAAATGCAATAAAATGAACAAAATTAAATTGCTTCCATGTGTTATTAGTAAGAACAATTTTCCCATGAATTATGAAATACAACGTCGTTCAAGTGGCTGCCTCGCCTAGCTTCGCAGTAGCACATTCTGACACCTCAATTTTCCAAAACCTTGTTGATGATTTCGGGCTGTAGCTCACGGATTGCTGGGATGATATTGGCATGGCCTTAAGTTCTCGAATCGTTTCCGGAATGTTTGCATAACATGGGTCCTTCACAGTTCCCCACAAAAAAGAGTCAAAAAGGCTAAAATCGCAGCTTCGAGGCAGCCAATTGACATCGCCAACAGGGCTGAGTACACCATTTGGGAATTTAGTGCGCAAAAGATCGATTGTGGCATGGGCTGTGTGGCATGGCGCGCCTTCCTGCATGAACCAGAGGTCGTCCAAATCCATGTCTTAAACTTCAGTAAGAAAAAAAGTCGGTGAACATGGCTCTGTAACGCCCACTGTTGATCGAAATGTTGTTCCCAGCCTCATTTTCGAAGTTAAATTTTTCAATGACCACTCCGCAATCCGCACCAAACTGTCACTCTCTGTGGATGCACTGACTTCTCGGCAATAACGTGCGGGTTTTCCGAGCCCCAGATGCGGCAATTTTGTTTGTTGACGTAGCGGCTAAGATGAAAATGTGCCACGTCAGAAGTCAGAAAAGATGATTTTTCTCACAAAATCGTTGTCCAATTCAAGCTGCTCTAAAGATAGCTCTAAACGACGAAAATGCTCGTGCTCGCCGCATTTTCGTCGTGTATGCGTTGGTTCGCGAGCCGGTCTCTGTTGGCGAAAAATTTCGATTTTGTCGTGTTCGTTGGCTTTGATGTTCGCCGTGTAGGGCCATGTTCGTGAGCAAACCTCATTTTTGCTGTGAACGTCGCCGAGTGCATATCGCGGATTAAGCACAGTGACAACAGTCAGCCATGATTTTATCGAGGAATTCACCATTTGCGCTTCCCTATCACACATGTTGACGGTTTGAAGAAACAACTCGAAATGAATGTTCGCCAAATGTGTTCGCTGTGTAGGGAATAACGCAAACGAGCAAGTTCGGCGAGCATTTTTACCATTTTTAGGGCGATAACGAAGCGGATGGTCGTGCGCCTTCAATTGCTGAGTCAATTGGACCTTGTAAGCGAATAATCCGAGGTCTTTGGGCAGAATTCTTCTCAGGCTAGCAATCACGCGTGAAATGTTGAGCTGTTGAAATCATTGGGAGTTGATGTTCGAGACCCACACTATCGGCCACAGCAGCCACATTCTCATCTGTGAGCACCGTACGACGACGGGGACCATGAGTGTTGTCCACTACTATATCAGTCTCACGAACTTTTTGCACAAACTTGCGTACAGCAGTCGCGGTAGGTGCTCCCTTTCGGCTAAGCATAAAGCTGAGCATAAAGCGACTCATTCCGTTCCGCGGAGGTATGATACTGAATTTTTGTAAAGATTTCGAGGGGGAAACAACTGTCAGTGTCAAAATAACCTATGATTTAAAAAAACAACTAGATATCCAACCCTGTAGAAAATTGTTGATGGTCAACCTTGAAGCCATTCTTCTCTCTGACATGGCCATGGTCAAATTAAGAAACTCTTTGTCAGGCACACAATCCGGCCAAGGAATATGAAACGTAAAACGTTTGGAATTTAAAAACCCTTCATCATTTTTCAACATTAGATAGCCCACCCTGTATGGCGATTTAAAATATTGTATTGGGAACCTTTTTCGTCCCCCTACTATGATTTTATTTAAAGGAAAGGCTCTGAACTTCTTTGCAGCTCTTCTCTGATCCCATTTCATTGTTATAACGCGAGCATCTACTTCGGGAAGATATGGCTCGAAGTCTTTTTTCAGCAATTTCTTCCTTTAGGCATGTTTTACAAGCATCTCTTCGAGTCCCCATCTTCTTCAAATAAAACTTGAAATTTCCTTGATTTATGAGTATCGCTACGACATATTTTAATGTTCCCCTTTTCAAGCTTAGAACTTTATTCTGGGCGTCTTCTTTTGACATTTTTATCAGTCTGTATCCTTTTCTGACTGACAAACTTCTTTGGTTTTTCCCTATAGTTCCCGATTGATGTTCAATCGTGCCCCGGTTTATATTAGCAAGTGGTTCCGGATAATTCAGCAGTGAAGTGAATTTCTGCTTTGCTAGGATGTCCGCCTTTTTGTTTGCTTCGATCCCCACTTTTGCTTTTACCCAAAGAACTGTGGCCAAGTTTCGCCTTAAAACCAAACTGATTTCCTCCTGATCCTCAGTCCAGTCATTTTCTTTTTATTTTATTGACAACTTTTTCGAACATCTTGCCAACATTCGGAAGTACAATGATTCACTAAAGATCAGAGGGGCTTACGTTTCTCAATTTATTTTGGGTAAAGGGTGCCCAACGTCTTATAAGTGTCAGCTACTCCGAAGTATAGGTATCTCAAAACGACGAACACACCGGTAGAATCAAAAAAACCCACAAGTTCGTCTAAACAACCGAGGAATAGTTCCTCAATTGACTCTGCTGCTATCTGCAGGCAATCTGAGTTGTCATTCTCATTGAATGTGTGACGCAACTCGGACTCGAATATTATCTCTTGAGATTTCACTCAGTCGCGAACGACGTTAATTTTCATAACAATATCCACTCAAAACCATAATACACTTACGTACTACACACACACATCTGAACTGTGTAAAGCCTTGACTTTCTACTCCAAATGATGTAACAAATTCAGGTTCAACTGATAACCGCGCGTAACACATGAAAGTGAACGTTCTATTGCCCCAGCAGAACACTGATAAAATGGCTTATTTATTTTCGCTTATTTCTGGATTTCACAAAATAAATCCCGATACGAAGCCAGCGAGCGACAATCACTTCAGTGCTAATTTGAATATAGTGGTGCAGAGATAGTTTCATCGAGTGCTCGCATCAAGTTGTTGACTGTACTGTGCCGTGCGTTGATAACGAGACGAGGCACACGAGCAAACTCGAAAACAAGGAAGCAACAGAAATGCGTTTTATTTATTAAATAAATTAAAAATAGAAACAAATTAGCCGGGGGCGCTAAATGATCAACTACGCCAAATCATTATCAGTGCCGTGCGATTAGAGGGAACTTCGAACTAAAGTAGTTGCCACTGGTGTCATAATGGAATTGAATAAGAAAGTGAATCGCTGCAGACAAGGTTCAAGGAATGAAAACATTTACTTTAGCTGTGGTATAAATGTTTTATTTGATGACTTCGTAGCACTTGGATTTTCTTTAACTGAGTTGAAGCTTGAACTGTAAGGTAATCAGGGCAAAAATAGACTTGGGTTTCTTTGGACCACGCTCAGACTTAGGCTGTCTTTTCTCCAGCTTTAACGACGTTAAAATATATTCAGTGAAGACGATCCAGATCAGTCTATCAGAAATAAAACAGCTTTCGATATCATTTCACTCAAAAACATGAGCAGAAATTGGAAGTTCATTATCACTTGTTGCCTCTTTTATAAAATTCGCTGCTTGTAGCCTCTGGGACATGGATTCCAACATTGTTCTATAAAAGAAAGTGGATTGCGCCTGGCCAAACTGTGGCAGTATATAGCCCATACATTTCATGGCTTACTCTTATCCTCCAATCGCGTACTCAGTCTTAAAGTTATTGTCTTGATGGAACCAGTAAACCGTCGGAGAATTAGGAAATCTGTCTGTCAGTACAGCAAGTTGGCTAAGGTTCCTCATAACGATGTGCCATCTTCATAGTGCTTATCCTATGCATAAAATGCAGTCAAAGTCGGTGATAACAACCGTCAAGGGACAGACGAATTTGGTCGTTGTAAGTGATATGTCGTTGTAAACGACTTATTATGCTATTGAGTTACATATAATGGAGGTCAGGCGGGACCTAAGAATTTTATCGTTATAACCGTTATAAGCGATTTTGACTGTATGTTCAAATTATTATTTTTTTGAGATAATATTTCTCAAATATCGCCAGATATGCGATATATACAGGTCCACCTCGGACTGTAGCGCCGCCATTATTATTATTATTATTATTATGCGATATTTAGAAGCCTGATTCCTCTGTTGTTGTCACAGTTTAGAGGGTCTCCGTTCTTTATTTGCTATCTTCGAGTTATCGGTTACAGTGATCGCTTATAACGACCAAATTCGTCAGTCCCTTGAAGGTCGTTATAACCGATTTTGACTGTATTCAATAATTTAACGGAATTTCTTCGCGTATTAATCAGCAGACGAATTTTTGACACTAAATCGTCATAAGTCGAAATGAAATGGCAATGTTGTCGATTATCGAAACAAACATGGCCGCCATTCGTCAATTACAAACTGACAAGTTTAAGTCTAACAAAACTCACAATTGACCGGTGCATCTTTTTCATTCAATTTTATTCCTGCCGTACATATTTTATAACAAATTGAATATAAAACCGACAGCTAACTAGTAAAAATGAACGGCTGTGATAAAGTCGAACATTTTTTTAATTAATAACCTGTTTTTTTTTGTACTGGATCACTTTCAATGAAATCAGAATCAATTGGTAAATGGTGTGTTGTATCTGCTAGTGATATAAATGCATATGTTTATAAATTATCTGTTTTAATTTTAAGCTTTCTCAATTGTTTTAAAATTCATGTGTTTTTTTTCTGCTTACAGGTAAGTTTGAGAATCGGTAAACTAGAGTTGATTGCGTCGTGCAAGTATTTGTAATTCAATTGTATACAAATGATGGTGGCGTCCGCTTTGCAGTTTCCTCCTAATCAAGAATTAGATGAAATAGTAATTATTGTTCTTATAGTTAAAATGTGGGCGCCGTGGCCGTGTGGGTTCGTGCGTCGACCCATGCGCATTGACTTTCACAGTCTAGGTTCGATTCCAAGTCCAGACAAACAATTTTTCAAAAAAAAAAAAATGTTAACGGCTCCACCTCTTTCGAGTCACTGACAATGCTCAAAGAGTATAACTGTCTAGAAAAAGCTTCTCAATCTCGCCGTTCGGAGTCGGCATTAAACTGTAGGTCCCCTCCACTCGTGAGAGAACAATAGCACGCACAATACGAGTGGTTGCTGAGAAGCTAGGCCCAGGTCCACCTCGGCCCTTATTATTATTATTATAGTTAAAATAAAAAAGAATACAATTTTTGATGAATTATTAAAAATAACCTGGTATCCAACACAAACCGTAGCCTTCAAAAAGCTTAAAATAAAAATTCGGAAGGTTCCTTAAATGATGGATGGATGACATAAGCGCTCAATTCTGATCACGAAAACTGGAAAATGGTGGACCCGAAAATGCCTCATTCAGTAATTGAGCTATTTCTTAATTTTTTATTTTATTTGTGCTATATGGCATACAGTAAAGCTCTGCTTAATCTGACATGCATTTATCCGGATACGAAAGGAATATTTTCAATCAAATTTAATAGATGTGCACACAACCAAAAATTTAATGTTTGTTAATGATTTTTTGAAAACAATTTATAGTTTCATACTCAGTTACTTTTATAGTGCTTCCAAAATTCAGATTTTTTTACTAAAGAGGATGTGTCCTTTTCAGGTCGCGCAGACAAATGAAAATGTATCCTATAAGCTTGGGTACAATGGACTCAGAGTGGTCTAAGTGAGCCGTTGACATATTCTTCATGTCCGCAAAGTCACCCATCTACCTAACCCACCCTATAAGCTTTTGTGTGTCTTAGAAAAACCAGACCCATCGTAGACTCATTTTGTCACAATTTTTACTCCCTGGTCCAAATTTGGTCTCTTCTACTAGTTAAATCTCGTTTACACAAAGTTTTTTTTGCTTCTTGTTGAAATGATCCATGTTTTTTTTTTCGGGTGTTTTTTGAAACACTACACTGGAGCACTCAGACTCAAAACTGGTCTATTGTACTGTCAGGTAGCAACCTACTCCAGTGCCGTTAATTTGATCCCAACGGTAAATGGTGACTGGACCAGATTCGATTTCACTGGGATTCGAACCTGCAACCCGTCTTACTTGGGGCAGGCACTTAACTAACTGCTTGATCCAGAGTCTTAGTGGTCCATATTGATACCAGCTTCTATCCCAAGCTACGTATTTTTCCTTACCTAAGTACAGGAAGGACCAAATACAACTCTCTTTTTAAAAATGCAATGAAATGAACACGATTACTTTTTTCCCAAGTATTATGGCTTTAATAGTAAAAGCAAACATTCCCATTAAGTAAGAAATATGGAATTTGGGGCGCAAAGGATCGATAATGGCATGGGCTGTGTGCCATGGCGCGCTATCCTGCATTAACCAAAGGTCGTCCAAATCCATGTCTTAAAATTTAGTAAAAAAAAAGTCGGTTACAGAACCATTGCCCATCGTTGAGCGAAACGTTGCTCCCAGCCTCATTTTCGAAAAAAAAAAAAAAAAATGGTCCAATGATGCAATGATCCAATGAGAAATGGTCCAATGACTCCACACCAAACTGTCACTCACTGTGGATGCACTGGCTTCTCGACAACGACAATAACGTGCGGGTTTTCCGAGCACCAGGTGCAGCAATTTTGTTTGTTAGCGTGGCCGCCGAGATGAAAATACGCCTCGTCATTTTTCGTCAGAAAAGATGATTTTCCCCCCAAAATCGTTGTCCAATTAAAGCTGCTCTAAGACCTAAACTGCGAAGCGATAATGAAGCGAATGCGACTAAATTGCTGAGTCAATTTCACCTTGTAAGCGAATAATCCGAGATCTTTGCGCAAAATTCGAATTTTCCTCAGGCTAGTGTGTGAAATTTTGAGCTGTTGAGATCGATGGCGAGTTGATGTTCGTGAATTGAGTCTCACACTCTCGGCCACAGCAGCCACATTCTCATCTGTGAGCACCGTATGACGACAGGGATCATGAGTGTTGTCCACTAGCATACCGGTCTTACGAACTTTTTGCACAAATTTGCATACAGCAAAATGGGTGCTCCATTTCGGTCAAAACTTCTTTTCTTTCTTTTTTAACCCGAAACAGGGACCTACCAGCATGTCTGATTGTCATCCTCCTATTCTTCATTTCCAAATGTCAGAAAAATCAACTCTCCCTCACGCCTCCATCCCCGACCAAACATGCAAACGCACGTCTTTTCGAATCAGACGAACTTCAAAGATCCTTTTATTGAAATATATTGAGTTTACGATTTAAAAATAAATAATAGATGGTTAAAAAATAAGAGATGAATAGATTTTACATCTTTTTTACAGATTTACAGGCCCCCTTTATGTTTTCGAATCGTTCGTCTTTTCAATCATCGAAGTTAAGTTAAAAAAGAAATGTATATAGAAAAAAAAAACAATTTAATTTTTTAAAAACAAGGAGCACATCAAAATGTCTAAAAATTATTCATAAGTGGTAAAAAAAATAGATTTATTTAGACGTTTTTCTTAAAAAAAACTTCTCTGTAGTAGACTGTCTCTCGGAATAAAGATGAAATAAAAAATAGTTCACCTTTCCGAACTGTCCATGTTCATGTTTTCAAGATTGTCCTGTACAAGCTTCTCTCCCAAGCCATGCTTATGCTTATGCTTGACCTCTTTTCGCATTTTTTCGGAACAAAAGTGACGTAAATAAATAACTTTTGTTTAACATTTAATTCGATTTCGTTTCCATTATGACGAAACTGCCTTTGCCAACATCTACCGACTAAATGTCATCAGAAAATTAGATCAAAAAGTTGAATATCTTCTCAATAAATTCGGACCGACTACAGAGATCCTTTTGATGATTTGCCAGTTGTCCCCTCTATTGCTACACTCGTTTCAGAAGAAATCGCCGTCTGTCAACTACAATGTTGACTACACACTTGGAAACCCACCACAAACACAAGTTCAAGTCAATTTCAGAGATAATTCTTGATAATTTATGTTTCCATTATTCCTCTGTTTACCTTCATCATTTTTTTCCAGCCACCGTACGAGTAACTCCGGATCATGCATGTATCTTCCCAGACACTCGCCACTATTCAAAGAATTTGACAAATATCTTCATCGCAATCCCAATTTTCAGCAAAACCCTACACCATTCTGCATTCCAAATTAACAGAGCACATCCATGTTCCAGGCTAAACACATGATCCCAGTCTATTTATATTTCGCAAATTCCAAATGGCCAGCTCTCCCATCCACTTCCGCCGCCCCATCCCACTCCGCTCGGCGCTCTGTCTTACTTTGTATTCCAATTTTTGCATACTCGCCACATTAGAATTGAATTTGTTATCCAAATCACGTACAACATACTCGCCTCTTACGTAGCAAAAAGTCATACGTAGCCATACACATGTATCTACACCCATGTTTGAGTGTTTATACAAATTTTGTATCGCACACCAGCCGGGCGTATGTGGATATGTGCATAGACACTTTAATGAGCTGAGCATATGCAGATTTTGTATAATTCAGTGTTGCTGGATAAGAATTCGTCGTTTAATTGCAAAGGTCATCGGTTTGTTCAAATTTCGCACAATTTTGGGCAGAAAAATCGATCGAAACCGCTTGGTCGGCCAGGAACGCGCTATGCCGCCTTGAAAATTCCAATTAGACTTACAAAACAATCTCATTAAATGTACAACTATCGTCTGCCATCAAAATGAAATTCAACTCAATAAACGACTGCAAAGATATTCACACAGATACACTCGCACACAAAGCACATCCCATTCCATCCCATGCCATCATCGCAGAGAGCGGCTGCACTCCGCAAAGTCTCTCGAACAACTAATGCCACATGAATAATCGCGCTGTAAAACACCGCAGTTGAACGCTGGGCATTAGTTCTTATCTAGACCCAAGACCAGATACGTACGCTTAAGTATGCTCAGAAGGAAGGAAAAGTAATCGCAGATTTTTAAAATCACACAAACAACATCAGCGACGACGACGACGATTGTGAAGAGAAGAAAAGAAAATGAATCGAAAAATCTCCCCACCACTCTGCCGGCCAACGTCGCCATCCAAATCGCATCCGCAGATGATTGCGTCGGACAGACCGACCGGTAAAGTTCAATATCGAATGAATAATACTGTGCTGTGAAATGTAAAGAAGACAACAAGCAAGAAAAAAAAAAAAAAACACACACTTACGTATCCGCTCTCGTTGCACTACACACATCTGCAGTTGGCTGCAAAGTGCGGCATTTCCATGCAAAACAGATTCTATGTTGCACGAGAGCCTCTGTTAGATACACAGATAGATGAATAGATACAGAGCGCGGGCACGAGACGACAGAGCGGACATATCGAACGCGAACTATGCGCACTTGCGATGAAACATCATATCAAAGTGAAAATAAACTTCCAACAAAACAGGGAAAAACTTGAACAGAGACGCAGCAGCGCCGGGGGGAGGGTGGAGCGAACGACGATACATGCATAGACGAAAAATCGGTATCGAAATGGTACTGCCAGATAGAAAATTGTTTGCAAAGTAAAAGTTTTGTTGTCGTCTTAAAAAAGAAAAAGGGAGTGAAAGGGAGGAAATTGGAGTTTATTTGGGCTTTTTTTTGCAGCAAATTCGTACATACAGTCGCTCCAAGCCAAATTCGCTCACTTGCTCTTGTGGTTCAAAACAAAGGACCTTTTTTAAATTTTAGCTTTTTACGTTAATTGTAGAAAAACTTAACATTTTCCTCTTTCTTTGTTTCAGAAATTTTAAGTTTTGAATTTTTATTTCATTTTTAAAATGAGCGAATTTAGCTGGAAGCGACTGTATGTTGTTTTTAGAAATGACTTGCAGGACTTCGCACTTTTTTTTAGTTCATTCCTCGTTTTTTCTCTGTTGCATTTCTAAAATTTATGTGAAGGTTTATGAGGTTATCACTTGATTGAACACTGCCTTTAGATGGTGTTTACATGTGAGGAAGAAGGCAGGAGTATGATGGATGCATAGAGAGAGTGTGATATTCGAAAAGGTTGGATGCGCAGAAAATATATTCCTTTCCAACTGTTTGGAAAATCAACCACTCTCGCTGTGATACTCTTGCTTTCTTCTACATATGTAAACACCGTCTTGGAGGGAGTCTCAAGTCTCCCGACAATACGTTGCCATTGAGAAAGGTTTACAGCAGCATTCGATGAGAATGCAACTCTAAATGGAGTTACACGATTATTCCTTTAAATCTTTCTACGACTGTGTTTATAAATATGAACACTGCAATAACCACCCGAGTATTTTTCATATAGTGGTGGACAAAAGTTTTCCCAGTAATTTAAAAAAATGAATCGTTTAAACCTAAGCGACGTTTAAAATTAAATCCTTTAGAAACATGTTATGAATATGAGGCAATATAATATCACAAAATAAAACAAACAATAATAAAAAAAAATTTAATTCAACAACCGTAACAAAAACTTTTACTTATATCCTCTTTAACGCTCCGTTTTCTTTGAAAATTCTTTGTATGAAAACTTTTGTCCACCACTATACTTATTACGCCAAACGTTCCATGTAGAGTTCGAGCCTGAGCTACTACTCCCTTTCATTCCTTACGATTCGAGGTTATGTCTTCTCCATTTGACATTCTCGACAGACAGGACCAAATATTCGACGTAGAATTTTTCTTTCGAAAGAACCAATATTCAGCCCTGCAGTTCTGCTTATCTTATCAGCTTAGTATAGCAAAACTTTGTTTTGTAGAAAACGATGTGGTCCTTAGGGTCAGGAAATTTGACCCGATTGTTTGGACAAACCGAAAAACCAGCCGTTGCCTTGGGCGATTCTACGTCGGATTGACAATTTTTGCGTTATAGGTCCTTGCATACGGCAACAGAAATCATGCAGGAAGGCAACGCTGTCGAATGGTGTCATGATCACAGCCTAATGATCAATGCATCTAAAACCAAGATGATGCACATACGAAGTTCTCAATGCAAGGTTACACAAGATAAAATCTGCTTTAAAAATAAATCTTGTGGTAGCTTAACTAGCTGTCCTATCGGCGTAGTAGAGACCTACAAATATCTCGGGGTCATCATCGACAGCAATTTTCTTTGGGATGTGCACATCAATGGTTTGCGTGCGAACCTCAGAAAAGCATTATACACATTAACCCATCTGCAATATCACACTAAAACGACCGTACTTAAGCAGGTCTATTTCGCCTTAGTAGAATCCAAATTAAGGTATGGAACACTTGCTTGGGGCAATGCATCTGCAACACATCCAGAAGCTTCAGAAACTTCAAAACACAGTCTTGAAGAAAATGTTACATAACTAGCGTAATGTTTCGGAACAACAACGATTTACATTTCTTCGAGTAGAAGACATCTTTAAGATGACTCTTACACTGGGATCAACACCAGAAGGCGGGTGCAAGGCATGCTTGAAGAACCCAGATTTTACAATAACTACGGGAGAAAACAGTTGAAATGCAGTGTACCTGAAGTTCTAAACACACTTCCGCAGGAATTAAGACACATAGAAAACTCCAAAACCGTTGTACTCGCACGGAGAAAGTTCCGTGGCATAAGTGGCTCTTTACAAACGACTGGGAAATCCGACTGGGCAGGCAAGATTTTCTGCGTGTGGAACACGCGAATCGGTTCATTTGCATCATGTTTTCACCGAGTAACGTTCCGCCGCGAATTGAGTAATGCGCTTTTTTAAATTCTAATTTCTCATGAATGACGGATAAAAAAACAATTTTTTAAAGCTCATCAGCAATGTTTGCATGTAGTACTATATCTATGCAGTAAAAAAAAGCATTAAAATTGCTTTTAAATCGTCCCTGTGATAAATTTTTCTAAAATGCTTCGCAGAATGCGTGAGATGTTACTCGATCACCGATCACCAAAAAAATTAGGAAAACATGTCAAAAAAGGAACGAAAAGGGATGAAAATATACCTGTTTCACCCGATGGAAGAAGGCCGATTTTCGGCGCATCCAGACCATCTCCCTCACGCTTGCGAAAATCGTATATTGTATCTCCCTCAATCCTGCCTTCTTCCGCTCATGTAATCAGGCACTTAGTGGCCTGATTTCATCCTTTTTCGTTCCGTTTGCAGCATGTTTTCCTCATTTTCTGGTGATCGCTGATCGAGTAACACCTCACGCATTAGAAAAATTGAAAAATTTCGGAAAATTTTGTCACAGAAACGATTTAAATGCAATTTTAATGTTTTTTTTTCCATGCAGTACTTCATGCAAACACGACATCACCTAAATTCAGTTGAAAATAAACGGAGAAGGTTCCTTCGCATAATATTGATGGATGATTTATGAATATCAAACGACGTTTCCAAACTATTTCAGTTGAATTTTCTTTTAACTTCAACCCAAATCAACTATTCATTACTACATTCATACATCCATCCATACATATACTCGTACCTACATCTCTATCCAAGTTTATCCAACACAGAAAATCCCTTCCATCATACCCAATCACTGCTCATGCCTGCGGTGTGTATATTGCTGTTGGGCATTTAGGGGTTGAAATGGATCTGAGATCACATCAGAGATAGCACTCATCATCGTATAGAGTGGTCGATCACAGCATGGAATTTATGTGTGAAAATAATAAACTTTGAAATCTTAATCTTTGATATCTCGAAAATTGCACATAAATCGATATTTTGATATTTATCATTTCTTTATGCATTTGATCAGACCTACAAAACAGCGTTTTCAGATCTTCAAAATTCGCATGTTGATGGTTGACCCATTTTGGCCAATATCTCGAAAACTATTAGGGCCAGAATGCTTGAAATGGTTTTAAATGAACGTAGTCAATGAAGCAAAGTTTTTGTGATTTTTTCAGATTTTTAAACACTTTGGCTTAGAAATGGCAGGGGGAATGTGTCCCCCTTTGGAGCTCCATATTTTTCAAATGGAACTTTGGATCAAAAACTGTTGAAGCAAACCCCCATCTCATTTCAAAAGATCTGTCGATTAATATATGACTCGAGGGGGTGCGATAATGTTTTAAAATCAATGGCAACTTCACCTGCACGGGAGCCATCCCCAAATGGCCCCACTTGGGCAATAATATCTAGGCCTGAAGTATCTAATTTCAAAATTTCATGCCGATATCTTTATAATTATAGGAGATAAAAAAGTGTGACAAACGCGACAGACGGACGGACGGACACACTGAAATTATAAAGGTTCCGTTTTTATAGACGGAACCTTAAAAAGGAAAGTCAATACTCAAGAGTGAGATGGAGACGCCAAGTGTAACCCTTTGCTCCCAAAAAAATAAAACTTAAGAGCTGATGTCATGTGGTCTATTGGCGGTTCAACGAAACCAAGAAAGGGACCAAGGCTTTTTAAACTGACTTGGTGGATAGGACTATAAATGGGACATAACAGGGATATGTTTTTTGTCCATGTCCTAGATGTTCAGATTGGTCTCAAGTGAAAGATCTATTTGACTACCTTGAAACTTCGGAAGGAAAGAAGCTTTTTCTAGACAGTTATATTCTTTGAGTATAACTTTGAGTCACTCGAAAGAGGTCAAGCAGTGAACAATTTTTTTTTGTAAAAATAGAAGAGATAGAACTTTAACTGAAAGTCTAGTGCGTAGAACACGGCGATACGGCGCCCACAGTCTTCAATCGGAATATGTGTGTTTTTTTTTTTGGATGTTAGTCACTTTCTTTTTACTTCTTAAGCCAGCGACCGATAGAGGGTCCGAGTCTAAGCTCTCCCTCACGCTGCTTCAGCATTTGATATCAATCACCGCCCAAAAATGAATAATGGAATACATGTACTGAGAAGAAAAAAAGAACTGAGTCAGAGTTTAGTCATCACAGATTCAAACTCTCAAATTCATCCATTTTTAAAACAACTTTTTACAATAGTTTGAAGAAATAATTGAAACAGAAAAACATTTATGTACGTATTCCTCCGTCGTTTATCGATACTTCCAAGGATCTTTTCTCACTCCGAAACCCTCTCAACGGTTTCGTGCATTTATGAAAGATAGGAACACAATACGTCGCAATCAATTTTGGTAATAGTTTTCAGATTTATCGGATGACGTTATATCATTGTTTGCTTTGTCTGGCTCTAGTAAATGCTGGACGGACACGAGTGAAGCGGATCAGGGTTCCTCCTTCAGCTACTATTCATTGTTGATGCTGCTTTATGAGGGATACCCCATACCGAGAGATCTTAATTTTCCGATATCTGTACGAGATCTCGTCAAAATATCGTTCGGTCCTACTTTTTATTATAAGCTGCTTGGTAGTCTGACCCATTTAAGACTGAATGTCTTTAAGAAATATGATGTCATCCTTGTCTTGACTACGCAACACCATCGTAACTGAGCAATTGAGGGCAGATCTTGGCCTGGCCAGTTCGAGAGCTTTTTTATTACCGAGTATACTGCCATGCCCTGGAATCCGTATTAGAGATACGAGTACCTTAAGGGTCGAAAATGTAAGTTTATGTCGAAAGCAATCGAAAAGTTTCTAGAAGCTTCGTCAAAATTGCTAAGTGTCCGATAATTGCTTATAGAAACTTAGGGCGAATTCTGCTGTCAACTGATATTTGCACACGTAGAGAGCTTTTCATTTCGCTCCCGCGTAAGTAGGGGAAAGTTAACGAACTTAACGAAACTGAGCGAAGCGGTTACTATGGTCACAGTGTATTTTTTTTTATTCTCAGGGTTGCTTCATTTGTCTTGAATTTCCGTATGGCTATTATAGTTGGCTGTCCGCCTAATAAATTTAGCTCATTGTGGCAATTTTTTGCTTGGAGGCTGGGGTGACCGATGTAATAGCTTTGATGGCAGTCTGGTTTTCAACAAGATAGCTATATTCTGCCTTGGTTCGATGCTCGGATTTGATCCTTTTTTGAAAAAATTCAAGACCTTCAAAGGATGTCCGCGTTATTTGACACGTCCAATTTGTCACATGAGCCAAAAGAAACTTCATCACTTAATTAAAACCCGTCTACATGACAACTCCTCGTGTGGTGTTTTGCTTTCTTGTGTAAACATTGCATAGAAACATGGAAGAAAGTATCGCAACAAATGAATATTTCCGTTTAAAACTCCCGCAATCGTGCTCTCTACGTACAGATACAACCCGACCGCATACAGATACTTCATGGGAATACTAGACATTGATTCAGTGCGCGGAGGGTCATGTGCGATTTTATTTTTCACTCACTGTTCTTTTTTTTTTTTGTTGTTTCCTCTGTTTTTATGTCGAAAATGATTTTCTACTACCAGCAGCAGCAGCAGCAAACTCAGAAGCAGCAGCAAGCTACGAAACATAGCGCCCGGCAGTGTGTAGAGCAAGCACAGCGATAGCATGTCAAGCAGCAGCACCAGCAGCAGACAACACTGAAGTTCGTTCGTTCGGGTGGATTTCAGCTTTTCCGAATCGCTGTCTCGGACCAGTATTCAACTGACAGCGATACACACGACAACGATGAGAGTGCGAATCGCTACTTTCCTTCGGCGTTGTGTGATAGATACTCAGTAAAACTCCTGTGAAGAATTTCAGAGATAAAAAAGTATCTTCCTCCCTGTGCCGTGGTGGTGTGTGCTTCTGTTTGGCTACTTCGGCCGCTAGTAACTGCTAGTGAATTATTTTGTAGATTTTCGGTACGGTACGGTACTTTGTGTTTTATTTTTTTTCTGTTGCTGTTTTTTTTCGGTTCATTTTCGTGTGTGTTTTATCCGCGTTGGAAGAGCGAACGATACCGACTACCGATTGGGTTGACTTCCACCAGCAGATAGTGTAAAAGAGTGAGGGAGAGAAAGAGATTCGAGTGAGTGAATAAGAAAAAGCCGAAGAGGAGGTGTATACGTGAAGAGTTTTGTGTACTCGCAACGTGTAGTGAATACTAGTGGTGAATTTTTCTTCACTTTTCGTACCAAAAGAAAATTGGGAACACTTAGTTTTTGAATTTCGTTTTTTTTGTTCCTTTTTTTGAAAAATCATAGCGCTATGCTTTATGCAATCGACGACGTCGTCTTCGGTGCTCGTTGGGGTCGGCAAAAATCACAATCAGCCGAAGCGAGAGAAGACGCGAGATACATTTATGTTTTTGTTTAAGAGCGGGAGTTACTCTATTGTTTATGTTTTCCATTTGTTTTCCTTTGCTAACCCTGCCCCCTCCCCTGCCACGGGGTGGCAGTGACGGTAGAAAATTATGATCTTTTGTTGTTATTTCGTTTCAAACATATGTTCGTCTACTCACACAGAGTCAGTGAGTGAGTATAAATGGCTCGCGCTTACGGCAGCACCTATTGACATTCTTCGTTTGATAGATTACTTGGATTATTCGGTTGTAATCAGCTTATTTAAAAACGAAAACCAATTGATTGAAGACGAATTTAATTAAACATTCAGTTTTTTCTGAATGATTTTCTTTCGTTTTTCTGTGACCGTTACGTTATGCATACACATTTGTGGATGTTTTTTCTTTTTTAATTAATTTTATGAGCTCTTTGAGTTTGAGTTATGACAATGCTTTCACTTGATATTAAAACTGTGCACGAGGTGGTGGTGGTGGGTATCTCTATCTGCAGTGAAAAGCGGGGTCGCACTTAATTTTCTTTCTTTTTTTTTATGTCAAATACATTATTTGTGTTGTCATTAATCATTTCTATGGTTCGGTTTTTTTTTCGAAATTATTGATGAATATTCCTCCTGGATTGCTTTGAGTTATTCTAGGATAATTGGGAATCAGATTTTGGCAGAGTTATGAATAATGGATGAGGTGGAAATTGTTTTGAATTTTTGAACATAATCAGGAAGAGTGAAAAGTTTGATAGTGAGTTAGAGACAAAATGTGATGGCACAGAATTGAAGTGCACTTTAAACTTAACTGACAGTCAATTTCGAAGTAAAAGGGGGACGTTTTAGTGGATTGCTATAATCAAGCTAGAGATGGGCTGTTATGCATGATCCCTGCCGTTAAAAGCTTTCTTTCAAAATCCTCGTTAATTAAGAGAATTGTGTAAGAAGAAATTACAGTCGAATCTCGAAAACATGTACAGTTCGGAAAGATAAACGATTTTGTTTCCATTTTTCTTCCGGGCGACAAGCAGTTTTTTTTTTTTAAAGAACTCCGTTCTTCGTACCCTCTATGAAATACTTTTTTATCTGTCGATAAAAATTGTTTTCTTTTAGTAAAATTAATTGTCATTTTGATATATGCAATGTTTTTATACGCATTTGGCTACAGGATTTTCTTTAACTAAATTTTGACGCTTGAATAGATGAACAATTAGAAAAATTTAACGGGGCCTGTTTTACATCTGTTTATCTTTTCGCGGGAAACTACTTTAAATTTCAATTTTTTGCTGATAAATCTTCTGATACAAATTCAAAGAATAAGCTGACAGCTTAATAGTTCCTAACGCAATCTTTTTTAACTCTTTTTTTTCGCGAAAAGGTGGTAAAATATCCATATTGACTATCAGCCCAAATCTCATATTATTGTCGGGTTTCTACCTTCTTTTAGTTTTGTCTTTCTACAAATTTCATTAACAAGTAGTTTCGGTTTCAAGAAAACTGTACATTGGCCTGTTAACTTTCAATACAAAACAGCTACAGAGACGGCCTTTAAAGGAGGATACCTCATATTGCGTCACATCTAATATTCTAACTTACTTACTTAAGGTGGCGCTACAGTCCGGGGTGGACCTGGGCCTCAACCAACAAGCGTCCTCCAGCCTGCTCGATCTTTAGCTAGCTGCCTCCAGTTTCGCACGCACAGTTGGTTAAGAACCCTTTCTACTTGCGTGCGCCACCTGAGTCGCGGTCTTCCTCTACTGCGATGTCCCTCGGAGGTGGATTCGGAGACTTTCCGGGCCGGAGCATTGGTTTCCATTCGCTCTATATGACCTAGCCATTTGAATCGTTGGATCTTCACCCTTCTGGCCTTCAATGTCGCTGAACAGTGTTAATGTTCTTACTCTTGCTTGTATTTATTGTACACAATTTTCATTCCTTGCTTAAATTCTTTGAAACTTTTTACTGTGAAATGAGTGTTCGACACCTTATTTCAGAATTGAAATTAAAGAATTCGGTGAATTTCTGTTAATTTGTTTGTTTTTGTCTTAAATCTCTTACAATTAAGTGACAAAAACAAGAGAATTTTTGCGAAGGGACTTGTTTTTTCACTCGGGTTTTTAGAATATAATAATAATGACAGTGCTACAGTTCGAGGTGAACCTGGGCCTAGCTTCTCAGTAACCACTCGTGTTGTGCGTGCTATTGTTCTCTCACGAGTGGAGGGGACCTACAGTATAATGCCGACTTCGAACGGCGAGATTGAGAAGCTTTTTGTGGACAGTAGTACTCTTTCAGCAGTGTCAGTGACTCGAAAGGGGTGAATCTGTGAAAAAATTGTAAGTGTCTTTTTTTCGAAATTCGAACCGACGACCTCGAGCGCAGGAGTCGACGCACCTACCAACTACGTCACGGCGCCCACGGGTTTTTAGAAAGTGTTAGATGTTTTAAGTCAGAGGTGGCGGCTGAGCTTCGTTCGTTTATTCTTCATCTTTCTGTCACATTTTCATAGTTTCTGTATTTTTATACCATACAATTACACGCTTCACGCGAAGATCTCCAGTTTTGTGTGTTACGTCTCACATATACACTGCTGTGCAAAATAATAAGCACAGGTTGATGTAAAATTGAATTCCGGTTATTAAAGCCTAAATAACGTTTTTATACTTATGTGGTTATTTTTTTCTTATTGTGTATTAATTTTACTTTAAAACTAAAAGCAAAAATATGGAGTACAACAGTACAAACGGTATCTGCTCCAAATAAATTAATTATGGTCTCATCAGACCAAAGTATATTGCGTCATTTTTCAGGTACCCTCTTACAATTTGTTTCAGCAAATTTGATACGGTCCATCATATTTTTTTTTTTATAGAAGGGGACACTTTTTTGGATGGGAAGCTTTTAGATTGTTTTCTATTAATCTTCTAATTATTGACGAATAGATGTTTAAGTTCAAATTCGTTTTGATTTGTTTCGATGTTATAAACGGACTTTTTTTGACGCATCGAACTATTCGAAGATCAGTTTTAGGATGTTTTGCGCTTTCGACCCCGAGTTTCTTCCGAATATTCAAATTTTAAAGCATTTCTTACAATTCTTACAGAACAAGAAACGTTTTTGGTAATAACTCTCTGTGATTGCCATTCGTTTCTGAGCTGGTTTGTTATGTTTCATAGTTCTGATGAGCAATGCGTCTTCCGACCCATTTTTCCTTAAAAACCCTAACATTTTCAATTTCTATATTAGCTCTTATAATTATTAGTATTAACTACTTACGATGGAAAAATGCAAAAAAAAAGAATACGGCAGAAAATAGCAGCTACAAAAGTTGTATGTGCCTATTATTTTGCACACGTGAAAATAAACTTTCTTCCACAAACTGCTCAGAACTACTAAAGTAAACAAACTAGAGGCATCTGTTTCATCCTATTTAAACCGTTATTAAAACCCAAAAAAAATAATGCAAAATGAGCCTTCTGTTTTATCACTCAAAGCGTTAGAGAGAGCAAGAGAGATGAGGTACCATGTGTGCTTATTATTTTGCACACCAGTGTGTACAACTGCGGTCAAAATGAAACCAATAAAAATTCTCATTTTTTTTAAGTAATTGTTAAAAATTAGCACCAGTATGTGTTTCCAATTTTGTATTTTTTGTTCCAATTTGAAAAATTTAAAAAAGTAGAAATAGCAAAATTTTTACTTTAAATTTTATTGCAGTCGTATTATTTTTATCACAACTGTACACACGTAGATTGGAAAAAAATTATTGAGATCGTTTCCTATTATCAGGTCAGATTTATGGTCAAAATCACAAGCGGTTTAGACTTAGGTTTACAGTGTTGGCTCAAAATTAGTACAGTCAAAATCGGTTATCGTTATAACCTTCAAGGGACTGACAAATTCACACGGCCACGGTTCTTTTCAGAGTTGTTTTGAGGGTAATGGGCTATTATTGCGCATAAGTGAAGAAATCTGTTCTCTCTAAGCCAGTTTTCTTCAGGAATCTGAGAATGAGAGATGGTTCTAGTGATTGCATTTCTTCCTCTGCTAGTAGATACTTGCCCAGACATCGTTTTCTTTTGTAGGCTAGTGCCTCACAAAATCCCAGTATAAATTTCATTAAATTCTCCACAAAATCTGTAGAGACCTTCTTGTGACACCCCTAATTTCCTTAAATGCTCCCTGAGTCTACAGTGCCCCGTTAGGAAAACTGTTAGGATACGGAGGTTGTTCTTGCTTATTTTGATGCATACCTCGAACCTCTTTCGGTTATATTGCACTAGGAGTTTCTTGGCCTGCCTCATTCATTATATTACCATACTTATATCGCCGACTATTTTTGTCCATCAGCGTAAATACTCTACAAGGGTGTATCAATTTTGAGTTTTGAAGTGTCCCAATAGTGCCTATTCTGTTTATTAACAAAACCAGTTAAATTAAGTACACTTCGTTGATCATACTCATTTTTGTTTACTTAAAATGGCGGTTATTTAGTTATATACGGCGAGGTAGGGGACTCTGAGTCTTGGTTCAAATCACAGCAAAGACACAGTCAGACTCTTTCGAGTCACTGAAAATGCTCAAAGCGCATAACTATGTAAAAAAAAGCTTCTCAGCCTCGCCGTTTGGAGTCCACATTAAACTGTAGGTTCTCTCCACTCCTAAGAAAACAATAGCATGTACAGCCCCAATGGCCGAAGCCAGACCGAATTCCACCTCGGACTGTAGCGCCACCATTATTATTATTGTTATGATTATTTAATTTTAAACACCTTGCTGCGACGTTAACTGCTCCAGAGTTAATTATTATCGACCACCATGCCATTGTCAAATCCCAAGTGATACATGTCACCCAAACCGAAATGGCGCCCGAACAAAGTCAACCTGAGAACGTATAAACATTAGAAATAATTAATTTTACTTAACAGCAACTGCTTATAATAATAATAATTATGGCTATACAGTCCGAGGCGAACTTCGGCTGTGTATGCTATTGTTTTCTTACGATTGGAGAGAACTTGCAGTTTAATGTTGACTTCGAACGGCGAGACTGGGAAGCTTTTTTTTTCATAGTTATGCGCTTTGAGCATTGTCGGCACAGCACGATGCATGCTATTGTGCAGCCGTGAAAATATCAAAGGTACTTTTTCGGGAATCGTACCCAGACTTCGAGCGTTGAAGTCGACTCACTTACCCACTACTTCCCGGGCCCACAATACCTAGAGTATAATAAGTATATGTTCGGTCAAAGCAAGAGATTTAAGTTAGTTGTTAATATGAAGACTCTCGTAGGCATGATCATGCAGCAAAAGCTGCAATCACTTAAGACCTTTTTTCTATTTATCTGTTAGCTTGACGTTTAAAAAATTTAACACACAAATTTAAAAGGACTCACAATTTAATTAATTTTCTCTAGTGTTCCTTTTCTGACAGTTCTTTTGAGTAGCCACTAATAGGAGATCTCGATCCTAAAATTTGCCAGACACAAAAGCAAGAATATAGGTCTTAAAATTATAGATGCCCCATAAATGTATCTCGTACCTTTTTCAAAGCAATTCCCTCTCTTGCCATAGTAACAACTTAAAACCCGGCTGAATATCACTTAGACTTGCCGGAAGTATATAAATAATCATTTCGTCAAAGTGCTTTTCCGAAGAAACACTAATTGATATCTTATTCCGCCACACATCCAAACCTCTGTTTCATCCATGCGATTACGCTGTTGACTCGAATGATTTAAATCAAATTAATCTCTCGTCATTCTCGAAACTACTTACCTTCT
The DNA here is from genome assembly GCA_930367185.1 of Myathropa florea. Classification (NCBI taxonomy): domain Eukaryota; kingdom Metazoa; phylum Arthropoda; class Insecta; order Diptera; family Syrphidae; genus Myathropa; species Myathropa florea. The sequence continues at coordinate 113,745,027 of OV884002.1, read as the reverse complement.
TGAGTATGACCTGATTACCATCTCTTGCCGAGATATGCTTAACGTTGAAGTCTGGATCAAGTTAAGCACAACTTTCCAATGAAATTTGTCAAGCAGCGAGTGACATCGTAACAGACATGCCATCCCCCCACACACTCTCGCCCAGATTTTAGTTGTCCGAACACATTTTGCTGTGACATGGCTTTAGTGCTGTTACATGAGGTTCTAAAATTGTAATAATTTACGACCACTAAAGTTTTCAGATCAAAATTGTGTCAATTTTGTATTCCCATCGCTGTGCAAACATTCAAAAATGTTTATGGGAAAAACAAAAAATTCGTCATCATTTTTTTTTTGAATCACCCAAAAATTCCTTGAGAATGAATATGACTTCATAAGCTTATCTCTTTTTTGTGATAAACCTCGTTTGGCTAAACCTACTCTGGGTGTTATACCAAACCAGGGTGTGGATGATGATGGGGAAACATTACCGTGGTCAGTGTACTGGAAGTACTGAGCATAAGTGATGATATGCTTCAGTGGCATGACGGCAAAAAGTCTACTAGACGATTACTAAAAAGTATTTTATAAGGTCCGACGTCTAGCGTGTTTTAGGTATTCTCGGTGCGGTTGGTACGACGCCAGTATGCGCAATGTTCTTAAGACTGTTACCCCCTGGTCGCAGCATCGTTGGCACGAATACAGTGATACCGTCTATGGACGTGTATGACGATACTGGATCTCATAGAAAATGAGATTACGTGGTTGACGATGCCTACTGATGGAATAACAAGAGTGCATGGTACCAAAAGTGTGGCCAAGATGGCATAGTGGGTTAGTATGTCGATTCCTACGCTCGAAATTTAGGTTCGATTTCCGAAAAAACAACTTTTATTTTGTCACGTCTGCACCTTTTTTCTTTCGTTCCTCAAAGAGTGCATATCTCTAGAAAAAGCTTCTCAACTCCGTTTTTCGGAGCCGGCCTTCAACTGTAGGTCCCCTCCACTCGTGAGAGAACAATAGCATGCACAGCATGAGTGTTTGGTAAGAAGCCAGGCTTAAGTCCACCTCAGACTGCAGAGCCACAATTTTATATAAAGGGAAACAGCTGTCAGTGTCAAAATAACCTATGATTTAAAAAAAAATACACTAGATGGCCCACCCTGTATAGACCGGGTTTTTCATTAAGCGCTTCCTAACTTTAAATTTAAATTAAGCAAAGTGTGTGCGAGATATCATCGAAATTTTTATTTCGTTTGAAAGGCCTATCGATGCCATTATGTATGGAATCATTCAAATGTCCGCCGCAGCTTTTTTGGATGACGTGCATCCGAAATGTTCAATTTCCATAAGTCTGGCGCATAAATCAGTCTCAATTTGACTGATGTCATGGGTAATGTTTGATTTGACAGCTGCTGTGGTTCGTGGCTTATATTGGCATAGACCAGTGACTTTGAAAAAACCCCTCAATAAAAAGTCTAACGGGGAAAAATCGCACGATCTCGGTGGTCAGTTCACATTACCTACACGTGAGATGACCATGCCATCGAATCGCTCGTGCAGAATTTCGAATGTGCCGCGAGCTGTGTGGCAGTACAATGGACCAGTTTTTGAGTGCTCCAGTGTAGTGTTTCAATTCAAAAACCTCCGACAAAAAAAAACTCTGTGGCACTTGGCGCTGTTATGTTGAAACCAGATGTCGTTGGTGTCCATATCATCCAATTCTGTCTAAAATAAGTTGATAATCATCGACCTAAAGCGACGCTGTTGACGATGATGGGCTGGCCAATGTCGTTCCCAAAGAAATATGGACCGATGGCCTGGCCAGTCCAAAATCCACATGAAAACAGTGATTTTTACGGGATGCATTGGACGCTCGTGGATCTCATGTGGATTGGTATCGTCCCAAATTCGGCAGTTTTTGATTTTGACGTACATCTTCATCCGGAAATGGGCCTCATCGCTGAAGATGATTTTTGGATGATACAGAACATTTGGGTCAGTTTCCAACTGCTCCAGAGCCCGTTCAGCGAACACACGTTGTTGTATATGGTCGTTTGCGAGTACCTTCAGCTCCTGGGTTGAATTGTCAGTTGAATTGTGTACGTGCGCAGGCCAAAGTCACGACGCAAAATTTAAAATTTGCCAAATTATGCTCTGCGAAAGGCCATTTCGAATGAATGACCGCCAATTTGACAAATGTAGCTTTAAACAATATGGCCCCTATCAACTGTCAAAAGTTCGGAAGCCGATAACGCGACCCTCTGTTGGGTGCCCGGCCACATGAGAATTTCCGGTAACGAAAAGTCGGATGAGCTGGCCAGGGTTGGGTTACATCTAAGCTCTTCGCGAGACCTACCTGAGGCCAGCAAATTGCTTACCACCTTGAATAGGGAAATAGACATTGAGTCTAACGAGGCAGCTAATAAGCGGAGATGTCGGTCAGACACATGCGCTACAGCTTCATCGTTTTGGCCAGTCTACGACAAGAGGAGATTTACCGATCTCAAAAAACTAAGTCGAAGGGATATACATACGGACAGCCGTTGGTGTCGTGACAATGCACTGCGCGATAGAAAATCACGCAGCACGGCTGGGAATACCTCATAACGACTTTTGTAGAAGCTGTAGAGACGAAGAAGAAGTAGAATCTATTCGTCACCTACTGTGTGATTCTCCTGAATTACCCGTTAGGAGGAAGGAAACCCTAGGAAGATTCTTCTTTTCGGAGCTGGATGATGTAGACAAACTCCTGAGATGCACGATAGGTGCAATGGCTAAGAGACTAAACCTCCTGGCGAATAATTTCTGTAGGAGCTGTAGGGATGAAGAAGAAATTGAATCAGTGGAGCATCTCCTTTGCCACTGCCCTGCTCTACAAGAACGACGGCTTATTAACTTAAAAGCAAGGTTCATCTACGAGCTCAGCGATGTGGCGAAGGTTCAGATCCCTGACCTCAGGAAATTCTTAACAAGATCGGGGTGATTTTGGCAATTGCATGCTGATCCAGCGTTAACCGCAGAAAACATGCAATCCTTGTGTATGCCTTCACAATGGGTCTCCACGACACTTACTTACTTACTTAAGGTGGCGTCCGGGGTGGACCTGGGCCTCAACCAACAAGCGTCCTCCAGCCTGCTCGATCTTTAGGTAACTGCCTCTAGTTTCGCACGCACAGTTGGTTGAGGTCCCTTTCCACTTAAGTGCGCCACCTGAGTCGCGGTCTTCCTCTACTGCGCCGTCCCTCGGGGTGGATTTGAAGACTTTCCGGGCCGGAGCATTGGTTTCCATTCGCTCTACATGACCCAGCCATCTCAATCGTTGGATCTTCAGCCTTCTGGCTAAGTCATTGTCGCTGAACAGCTCGTTCAGTTCGTTGTTATATCTTCTCCTCCACTCACTCTCTATGCAGACGGGACCGAAAATCACGCGAAGAATTTTCCTCTCAAAGCAGCCAAAAGCAACCTCATACGCTTTTAACAGAGTTCATGCTGCTGCGCCATATGGCAGGACTGGGATGATTAAGGTCTTATGCAGGGTTACCTTGGTTGTTCGAGAGAGGACTTTGTTTATAAATTGCTTTCTTAGTCCAAAGAAGCAGCTATTGGCAAGAGTTATTTTTCGTTTGATTTTAGCGCTGGTTGCCGAGATGAGATTTCTTCGTGCTGTTGTGGGAACTACTCGCCGGGATAGGGTGAGAAACACGACAGTGCGCGGAGAACTCAATGTTGGGCAGCTGCTTCTTCGATCGGAAAGGGCTGTACTTCGTTGGTTTGGTCACGTGGCACGAATGTTCCCATCATCACGACTTCCGAGGCGTGCCTTGAATGCGATTCCATCAGGTAGGCGACCGCTTGGCAGACCTAGGATGAGATGGTTGGACCAAGTTCAAACACTCGCCTGGTTGCGCTTGGGCATAGCTCCTGATGAGTTAGAGTTGATGGCGGAGGATCGAGTGGCCTGGAGATCTCTCGTGCATGCATTGCCCCCGCGACCCCTTTAGTGGAACATGCGGGTCATTGAAAATGAGATGAGTCATTGTCTGAGTTGATAGCGGTTCCTAGGTAGAAAAAGTCTTTGACTACCTCAAGGTTATATCTGTCTGCTGTGAGGTTCTGTCCTAGACGTCGGTGTTGGGTGTCATTTCTGGTTGACAGCGTATACTTGGTCTTGCCCTCATTTACCGTTAAACCCATCTTCGCGGCATCCGTCGCAATACTCACAAAAGTGCCATTGACATCAATTATGTCAATATCGTCGGCACATGCAAGTAGTTCGACGGACTTCTGAAAGACTGTGTCTCTGGTATTGGTGTGCGACTTTTGTACAATTCTTTCAAGAATGATGTTGAAGAAGTCGCATGACAGCGCGTCGCCTTGTCGAGGGCCTCCACGACAACTGGGTGTAATTCCTGACAATAGCATAAAGCCCTCCTAAACTAACCTAACTTAATCTAACTGCTGGTTGTTTTAATTTAGCTATCGGCACATTGAAGTTTTAGGTTTTCCACGGTTCAAACTTTGGACTCACAGTGGTCTAAGTGAGCCGCTGACATTTTTTTATGTCAGCAAGAGCACTCATTTACCTAACCTAACCTAGTGGACTTGGGTCTATTTTCTACAGCAACCATTCGTATTATACGCGTCATTGCTGTCTCCGGAGTCGAACCATCACCTTTCAACGTAGGAGTCGAAACAATTACTCACTATACGCCAAAGCATTTCTATCAGTAACGTTTTGGAACAAGACCTTTTTTTTTCAAATCGTGTACTAGGACAAGTTCATTCATAGTTCGCATTTACGCTTCGAATCAATTTAGGTCTCACCACTTAACCAGACGAATACCACGGATAAATTTTGATCAGAACTCAATTTGTGTAGGAATTTCGAACCTATGTCAAGAAAGTTAAAGTCACAGAAACAGAAATTTTATTTTTGGAATTTCAATCAAATGAATTGCAAACAGTTATGAATTCTTAATCTTCCCTCACTCAAATTTCCTTAAAGGAGTACCTCACATTCTGACACAAATATCCACCCCATCCACCTACTGTAGGACACCCTGTGGGAAGTCAATTTTAAATAAACAATTGAAAGCTCTGCTAAGTTAACAAATAATCATAATATATGCATGCGAATGAACATAATTCTAATTAAAAAATAATTACTGGGCGGGAAAAAGTTGCAAAAAAATTCAAAATTCACGGGAGAAATCTGATTAAAGGTTACTTCTCCCCTAAGGGTGACTCGGCGTGTGAGAGGGGGATGTAACCGTGAAAGCTTTCGCAAATACTAGCTACGATCCGAAATCTACCGGGGTGGTTGCGTTGCGATGTGTTGATGGTGATGGTGATTATTTTGTTTCCTCGTGTTGTTGGTGTTTTTCTTTCGAGTTTTGTTCTGTTTTTGCGTCTATTAAGATTTATAGATCTTTGAATGGAGGTAATTTAACGTATCTGATGGGCGGGTGTGAGTGGGCAAAGTGTGTGGAGAATAATCTATCCCGTTTCCTCTGGTCTTGGAAAGTTTTAATATTCACGGTATATGGGATGTTAAATTTATGAAATTGTTTCCTTTCCTTGTGCTTCTTTGCGCAGCGTCTTTGGTTTTTTTTTTTGCGTTCATCTCGCATTTTTTTCTCGCCACGTCTGTAGACGTAGTCTCTTTGTGTGTTTTTTTTTTGTGGAAGTTTCAAAGTCGTTAGTGCTGAGGTGGTTGTATAACTTGTTATTTATTTATTCACTTTTATTTTGTTTTCCTTCGAAGGAAGCAGGGAATTTGTTTCAAGGTGTTAGGGAATTCTTTTGCAACGTTATGAAGTGAGGCGCCTTCGATTTATGATGAAAGCTTTGTATTCTAAAACCGTTTTGATGAATGGATGATCGTGATATTATATCTTGCTTTGATTTGTTTCAAGTAGGTTTTGAAGTCTGCTCTCGTTTTATGCAGAGATTTAGGATCTTGTGGGTGATGCACAATTAGATTAGAGTAACCTTGAACGACTGAATGGCCTGCTCCAAGTTAGAGGGGTCTCAGGTTCCAGTCACCATCTGCCGTTGCGATCAAAAGGCACACACCCACACACACACTAAGGTGACACACAAAAACGACTGAATGGTGCAGTGGGTTAAGTGCATGCCCCAAGTTAGAGGGGTCACAGGTTCGAATCCCAGTGAAATCGAATCTGGTCCAGTCACCATCTGCCGTTGGGATCAAACGACACTGGAGTAGGTTGCTACCTGACAGTACAATGGTTCAGTTTTGTTTCAAAAAAAACCTTGATTTATCTAACATCGAATCGAATCCGTAAATTCTTCATCAAAATTATTAACGTCGACTGTATAAAAATGGCTCTCGGGGACTGGATTTGTTCACATTAAACTACGTCTGGCATTAAATGCCATCTTCACCTTTTACGTCTGGGTCTGCTCCAGACTGTAGAGTTGACAGCTTGTAAGTTTTCGATGTCAAACCGGGGGTTTTGAGTGTTTTTGTTTTAGTTTCAATGTGGAAATGATGCGAGTCGATGCTCTTGGTCTTCTTTAGATGGCGCTACAGTCCGAGATGGACTTGGGTCTGAGTAAATATTCCTCTCCACCCGGAACGGGTTTGTGCTATTTGCTTCGAACTGCTCACGTTCACCTGTTTGAGGTCCCTTCTCAGCTGTGAAAGTGACCGATGGCGTTTATTTTCCGCGTTGTCCTTAGTATTTACAGTCGAGTACTATTCGAGCTGGAGCGTTGATGTCTATTCGCTTTTCTACATTACCCAGCCATCTAAGAGAAGGGAGAATCGAAATCGTTTGACCAAATCGGTGTCGCTTTGCAGCCCGTCGTCGTTCAATTTCCTCCTCCAAACACAATCAATCAATCTTCGGCTCTGCACCAGTGGGACAACGGAACAGAGGACATCCACGTCTAAGGTTGCGCACCTAAGTGGAAGACAGCTGGCAAAAGATTGTGCAAGCTGGAGATGCTTATCGGTTGGGATCCAGCTCCACCACGCACTTTATCGTCACAAAAAGAAAAATAAACTCCATCAATGCATACCCCACCAAATATACTCCCAAGGACTTTCCTCTCGAAAAGACCAAGAATCTCGTCCTTCGCTTTGTTTTCTTTAGGATTATTCTCGAGAAGATCATGCACTATTCAGACGCCACCACCAGGGCCACGATCTCTCACAAGTCTGTTTCAAGTCAACTTGATTGTCCGAGCAAAAGGTGATTTCCATGTCAAAGAGGTCCATTTGCTGTACAATCTGCGCGGCTTTCTTAATGGCAAAGATTTCTGATTGAAATACACTAGCATAGTCAGTAAGCCGATAGGCATTGTTTATTCTGTTGGAGTTGCAGCAACTGCTCGCATATGCCGATAATATTGATATTGTCAGCGTGCTGTCAGTGAGACTTTTATGAGCGTCGATAGGAAGCGGCCTACATTAACCGGCAAAGTAGCTGTCTACAAAAAAGATCCACCGACGTCTTTGATAAAACGTCAGTAGAAACAGCTATCATGCTGAGAGACTTAGTCTACCAAGGCTCCGAAGTGAACTCAAGCAACGATACCGCCGCAGAAATAAAATGCGCGAGACGATGATGTCACCCCGGAAAAAATTCGGACATAAAGGGCGATAAAGTGGGCGCCGTGGCGTAGTGGGTAAGTGCGTCGACTCCTACGCTAGATGTTGTCAGTTCGATTCCCGAAAAATCACCTAAAACTTTTTTTACGGCTCCACCTCTTTCAATTCACTGCCAATGCTCAAAGAGTATAACTGTCTAGAAAAAGCTTCTCAAAATCGCCGTTCGGAGTCGGCATTAAACTGTAGGTCCCCTCTACTCGTGAGAGAACAATAGCACGCACAATACGAGTGGTTTCTGAGAAGCGAGGACCAGGTCCACCTCGGACTGTAGCGCCGCCATTATTATTATTATTAAAGGGCGTGTCCGAAGAAGTAAAAGAAGTGTCCGACGCTGATCGGTGTGCGAACGCGCATTGGCTACAAACAATGTCCTGTGACAAGGTACACTAACCTGATGTATTGTCGCGAAGAATTCCGAGGATCCTGATGAATCCAGCAAAGACATCCTCCTTTCTTAGCTTAGCGTTGAAATGACCATAACTGAGGCATATTCTCTCTGAGAGGTTGTTGAAGTCGCCTTTTCTTGTTGTTACCCTTGTTATCTGTAGAGGAGTGAGGATAAATATGACTGCTGTCGAATTTCCCCTTTATATTCATCATTATGAGGCACTCACTGATGTATTGCAACCTTTGGATTTATTTTCCGATCTATGCCTTTCCTAACGACACCAACGAGAAAGTCCCTATTTAAATGCTTCTTCTTGTGGGGCTACAGTCATGGGTGGACCTAAGCCTCAACCAACAAAACTCGCCAGCTAGTACGATCTTTTGCTAGCTGTCGCCAGATGTGCACACCATGTTGGTTGAGGTCCCTCTCCACTTAAGTGCGCCACGCTAGACGTTGACGTCCGCATTTGCATTGTCTCACTGGTTATGAATTGAAGATTCTCTGGGCCGGAGCCAAGTCGTCCCTGTGCTCTACACAGACTATCCATCTTAGGCGTTGAATCCGTAGACGCCCTATATAGCCATCTGAGACAGGATACTTGAAATCATTCGACCAGGCCGATGTCGCTGTACAGTCCAGGTTGAACCTCCTCCAAGTCCTCAATGCAGTGCGCCCTTTTTCGATGACAACATATACCTCGTGTTGCCCTCGTTCACCGCCAGACCTATTTTTGCCGCTTTCGTTTGACTGTGCCAGCAAACGCCTCACTGTCGGCTCGTTGAGTTCGACCAATTATGGCAAAGTCATCCGCGTATGCTACCAATTGTACGAGCTTTTGGAAGATCGTGCCTCTAGAGTTTGTCAAAGAGTTTTACACTATCTTCAGAATGCTGTTAAAAAAGCCGACTAGTCGAAATCTTTTTTTTTTACATTAAAGATTTTGGTAAGTTCGTTACCGATCTTGAAGGAGAATCGAAAATTCTCCATCGTTATTCTGCTTAGTCTGACGAGTTTGGTAAAAATGTCGAAAATCTGTCTGTATAGCTCATCTCTATGCACGCTGTCATATGTGGTCTTGGAATCGACAAACAGATGATAGAGTCGATCTAATTCGATCTGTGGTGTTTTAAGGAATCTGCCGTCGTGTAAATATCTGGTATATTCCGGACTTTCTTGAAAAAAACAGCAGTGCTCTGTTAAGACTGTTTTCGGAGTTTCAAGACTAGTTTCGTAACTGAACCAATGAATGATTTTCCCAGGCCAGTAGCTGCCACTCACAATAGTCTTCAATCATCTATAAAACCAATGTGCCTCCCTTCATTCTCTTTCTCTCCGTACTTTCGGCGTACGCTGTGACACTTAAAAGGGAGTCATATAACCTTTAGCGCGTGCTTACTGAAAAAAAGAAACTATTCGTGAATTTGCTTAAAAGTGTGTATCTGTACATTTCAAGCTTATGTAACTTAAGTGCGTCAACTATAAATAGCGGCGCCTTTAATGTTGCATATGGGTCTCAATGGAATTGGATTATTTCGTTTGAAAGAAAAATAAAACCTGAGCACTTTGTAAGTGCTTTTGACTGAATCTTAACGAATGAAATATGGGGTCAAACAATCCAGTCTGTGATCACGTAATGCTCAAAAAGATAACAATCGGAAAAGAAAATATGTGGACTTTTGGATTAGTTATATAGGGTGTTTTTTATGTTTCAGGTCAGTTTTTTTTTTTGTCTACTTCGTTTTGGAAAAGTTTGTTAGTTGTCCTTTGACAGTCGAAGAGAGTGATAAGTGAATGACACTGAAGATTTATTATGGAGCGTCATGGTGGTAGATGCTTGGCCCAAGTCCCTCTCGAACTGTAGCACCACAAAATCGTCATATTGTGTTAAAATTATTAAAACGTTTTAATTAAAAATACAATCAATCAATCTTGGAAAAAAAAATAACAATAATTATGAGCGACAAAGAACATTTAGGCTTGGGTAATAATAATGTTAATGGCGGGGCTATAGTCCGAGGTAGGCCTAGGCATTACTTCAAGCTTCGTAGCATTTCGGATTTCGGCTTGGCTGGCCTTGTTAATAAATAGAGCAGCAACAATTGGGGCACCCAAAGGGTTCTATTGATAAACCAATGAGTCTACTGCACCATGCGTGCTGTGCCGCTTGAGGCAACCTTATCATATTTCTTTAAGAATGTTAGGTCTATCCTTGCCGTCCATCAACACGGATTTCTCAAGGAAAGATCAACTACGACAAACCTGACGAGAATTCGTGTCCAGAGAATTCGTGTCCAGCACCTTGTGTACATTGGAAGATGGCAAAGATGTTGATGTTGTCGCTACCGATTTTAGCAAATCTTTTGATAAAATCTCACACGCGATTATACTTCTGAAACTTAAAGCTCTTGGCTTCCAAACGGAGTTTATTGCGTGGATCAAGTCATACCTTGAAGAGCGACAATATAAAGTAATTTTTAGATCCTCTGTTTTCAATTCATTTGTAGCCACATCTGGGGTCCCCCAGGGTAGCCATCTTGGTCCGCTGATTTTCATCCTAACAATTAACGACGTGGATAACTTCATTAATTATTCTCGTCTTTCAGTTTATGCGGACGACATACAAATTTTTAAGGAAATTTCTATCTCTGCTGACTCGTATGAACTTCAAATGGATTTGAACACTTTTTCGACTTGGTATACAAAAAATTGTCTTGTTCTAAATGTTGCAAAATGCCAAGCTATCACATATTCTCGTAAGCGCCTTTCGGCTACCCCTCGAACTTATTTTATTGGTGACGAACCCGTTCCCGCAGTTACTTTACTGCGTGACTTAGGTGTCATTTGCGATAGAGAACTTAACTTTCGTCCCCATATCGAAAATATTATTAGTAGGGCTAATTCTGCCCTCGGTTTCGTTAAACGCTGGTCGAAAAATTCTCGAACCCTTACGTAACGAAGTCCCTCTACTGTACTTTTGTTAGACCGATTTTGGAATATGCTAGTCAAGTTTGGTCTCCCTATCAGGTTACGCAAAAATATAGAATCGAGTGTGTCCGTGGACTACCTTGGTCCGACAGATATAATCTACCCCCTTATGAGCATCGGTTGTGCCTGTTGAGAATGCAATCACTCGAAAAACGTAGAAAAGTTGCTGATGTATTATTTGTACACCAGTTATTATCGGGCATCATTGATTGTCCTGCACTGCTTCAAAAGATATCTTTCAACACCAATCCTCGTTCCCTTAGGGTAGTGCCTCTCTTCCATCTCAAGTACCATCGTACTGATTATGGGCGAAACGAACCTATGTCGCGAATATTGCGTATATCCAATGAGGCGCCAAACACGTTTGATTTTAATACAAACAAGAGCTCACTAAGACATGCCCTTTCCTCCTTTCCTTAGAAAATTGGGCCATTTGGGGGTTGCTCCAGTACAGGTGAAGTTGCCATTAATTTTGAAACATTGTCGCACACCCTCGAGTGATATATCAATCGACACATTTTTTGAAATGAGGTAGTTTACTTCAACACTTTTTGATCCAAAGTGCCGCTTAAAAAATATGGAGCTTCAAATTTTTTTTTAATGCGTCCACCTATACCGTTTCTGAAGCAGTGTTAAAAAAACTGAAAAAAAAAATCGCAAAAACTTGGCTTCATTGAGTACTTTCATTTTAAATAATATCAAGCATTCTGGCCCTAACAGTTTTCGAAATATTGGCCAAAAACGATCAGTCATCGACATGCGAATTTTGAAGAACGCAGTTTTGAAGACCTCAGTGTAGGCATTAAGAAATGATAAATATCCAAATATCGATTTATGTGGAAATTTTGAGATATCTAAGATTTAAAATGATAAATAATTTCATTTTCACACATAATTTGCATGATGTGTTCGAGTTGTTGTTGATGAGTGTTATCCCTTAGATCGGTTTCAACCCCTAAATGCCCAACAGAAATGATTTAGGTGTAGTTAGAAAATAATTTGACTGAAATAGTTTGAAAACGTCGTTTGATATTCAGAAATCATCCATCAATACTATGCGACGGAACCTTTACCGGGCGAGTACAACTCGCATTTGCCCAGTTTGTCTCAAATTGTGACTGAGTAGTGTGAAAACTGGAGTTGGTGAAGGCAGGCATTGGCTGGTCTACGATCGCATATCAAGCGCCTTTTTGCGTTTTTTTCCTCTTGTACAACCCTGCCGTAAAGGCTGCGTCTCGACCTAAAAAAGTCTATTGTATCGACGGGTTGGAGTTAATCCAAAAGATTTACCACTTTCCTTATGAAGGTTAGTATATCTTTTGTAGTGGAGTTTTTCAATTCCACTGAAGTCAGTATTTCCCTATGGAGAATACGTTTCCTTAACCAATGTAGTGCCAGACATTCATATAAAATGTGCTGGGATGTTTCGTCTTCTTCAAGACAAAACCTACATTCCTTGCCTTAACACAAGTTCATTTTGTTAAGGAGGTAATTCAAGCCGCAGTGGCCAGTAAGAAAGCCAGTTACAGTTCTTATGCTCGTCTTATCTAAGCTAAGGATTTCCTTATAGGAATAGGGTCTGATTAATCGCTTGGATTGCCTGAGACCAGACCCATTCGTCCAATGATCTAGGCGAAGTTTGTTTTCCCATTCGTTAATCAGCGCTGCAGCCGTCGTCCAATTGACACTGCAGTACGGGTCAGGACCTATGAACGCAGTACCTGAACCCGCTCTAGCGAGTTCGTCTGCGGATTCGTTACCTGCAATCCCTTTGTGTCCAGTGACCGAGCCAAGTTTCACTTTGTTGTGTTTGGCTAGGGATTGCAGAGCATCGTGGCAACATTTGACGGCTTTGGAGTCTATTTGACTGGACGATAAGGCCTTAAGTGCTGCCTGGCTAACTGAAAAGATTTGTATAATTGCGCCCTTGATACCTTTACCAAGATTTCAATGGCATGGATTTTGGCTTGAAACACACAGGAAGGCCGAGCTTGGTGTCAAAGCCAAGTTAGCGGTTTTTAACGCGGTATTTGTTCCAACTCTCACCTATGGTCATGAAATTTGGGTAATGACCGAAAAACTAAGATCGCGGATACAAGCTGCCGAGATGAGATTTCTTCGTACTGTTGTGGGAATTACTCGCCGGCGGGATAGGGTGAGAAACACGACAGTGCGCGGGGAACTCAATGTTGGGCAGCTGCTTCTTCGAACGGAAAGGGCTGTACTTCGTCGATTTGGTCACGTGGCACGAATGTCCCCATCATCACGACTTCCGAGGCGTGCCTTGAATGCGATTCCATCAGGTAGTCGACCGCTTGGCAGACCTAGGATGAGATGATTGGACCAAGTTCAAACACTCGCCTGGTTGCGCTTGGGCATAGCTCCTGATGAGTTAGAGTCGATGGTTGAGGATCGAGTGGCCTGGAGATCTCTCGTGCATGCATTGCCCCCGCGACCCCTTTAGTGGAACATGCGGGTCATTGAAAATGAGATGAGATGAGACACAGTGGGACTAGACCCCATTGGTACAGAGATTCCAGTGTTGGGTCCACAGACACCAGCTCCGACTCCAGAATCCATTTTTTGCGTTACAAAATACCGCGCTTATTATGAAAGGTTAATAAAGATTCTTGTGCAAAGGCTTCTACAACTGTATTGACGCAGTATTGATGTAACGGCAGTGAGCTTCAAAATGCCGAGTTAAATTGTACCAAATTGTACTATCTTGCTGATCTACTACGTGCAGTAAACGAATGTGTCCATTTGCATCGAAATTCAAGTTCTTTAATTTTACTGCACGCATTTTGATGCACATCTGTTTCAGGCAGAAGTTCTTGCGCAGGGTGGCAAATGGTTAACGTATTTCCGTTTATCGGTGGCTTGGAACTAATAAGCAAAAACTAAGCGCTAATAGCTTATGTTGCCCAGTTCAAGTATCATGCGTGATACGAGTTTTTTTAATGCAAACTTCGAACGATAGAAAAATCGAAGTTTTTTCTTCAATTTGCTCTGCAGTCGTATTCATTACCAGATGATCTTCATAACTTATCGTCAGTAAATCGCTCATCAGTTACTCACTGACCGACTGACATAAAAAAGCATCACATAGCGTTGCACACGAATGGACAAGTTCCATGACCAAAATTTGGTCTCATCTTCGAGTTGTCCCAACTGCTTTGTGACTCGCGTCGGTTACCACGCTTAACTAGACGCAATTTATCGGTATCAGTCATAACATCGTCGTTTCGTCCCTGATATGCTGCCTAAAGATATATTTTTCTTTCATTTTAGATGACAGTAATGTCAAGTCACAAATTTGTAGTAGTAAACATTTCACAACTCCTCAATTCCAAGTGCAAATAGATACGCAATTTATGAAATAGTCCATAAAACATTATTCTCCACTGCTCCCCCCTCACGAACAACAATCGAAAGAAGACAGAGAGAGAGTGAGAGAGGGAGAGAGAGACATACTCGTACATAGGCACTTCGCAGCAACCCCCATTCGTGCCAACATCAACTTATGCCTGACACTTGGATGGAGCACTTAATCTAGACATTCATTCCAATCCCAATAAATTATAGTCACCAAGTTAATTTGTGATGATTCGAAAGTATGAATTATCTTCGTTCGTTTTTTTTTTGTTTTGGTTTTATGTATCTCTTACTCTACTCACAGCTTTATGGCTTGCGCGTAGTTATTGTTGGTTGCTCTTATTTTGTTTGGCTGCCATTGTCGTTGTCGTTGTCGTTGTTGTTGTTGATGTTTTATTTTGGTTTAGTATTCATTTTCGTTTTCTTTCTTTAATCAACATAAAAATTAAATTACAAATTCGCACGTTAACCTTCTTCTCCTTCCCTTTGTGTGATGTGGTGTGGTGGTGGAGTGTTGCCACAATCATCGTCGTCATAGTCGTCGTCGTCGTCGTCGTTCTTGTCGTCAACAACGACGACGTCGTCTTCGTCTTCAATGTTGTCTCTTAAGAGTCAGTGTTGGTGGTTGTGGACGGTCTGCGCCGAATGAACGAACCAAAGTGGACAGACAGACGAACGAACGTTTTTATCTGTTGCTGCCGCTGTATTCGCGAGTTTTCTTGGGTTTTCTTTTTTGTGTATTCCTCTTTGTAATTTATTTCGTTTTTAAGTATTTATTTTCTGCGGTCTTTCAGTACGCGGAATGAGATTTGTTTTTTTTACTGTTGTCGCCTTGCCGAACTTGCCTGCAACCACAAGACATCAAGCACAGCAACATTCTCGTTCGGCTAGATACATTTCTGTGCCGTTCTCATAGAGAGTATCTTCGAGTGCGAAATGCTTGCGATGTAATTGTGCGACGGTTGATGGTGGTGATGGTGGCTGTTATTCCCATTAAAGAACAACGTAACAACAGCAACAGCGCGACAGGGCTACAGCAACACGCAAGCACTGAAACAAATGTGAATGAGTGAGTTTTTATGCCTTTTGGTGATTGACTTCGATTTAATTACACTTCTCGGCCATTATCCGATGGGGAATTGTTGTAAACGAACAGTCCAGAGATACCTCTGCAGATAGGTGAGGTATCGCAGACAGATGGAAATTATGTTCGATACATTTTGCATTCTGTTGTGTATCTTCAAGTCGACGTTTGTGTTGTTTCATTCGATTCTCATTCGTTTTGGTTTCTGTTTCTCCGGCTTTTTTTTTCTCATTTCCGTTTCTGTTGATGGGCTCACTCATTTCGTTTTGTTATTGCTCATTGTAACTGCGTTACGGTGGATCGCCGTTCGGAATAGCGGTTAGGTTTGTTCAATATCGATTCCAAAGTGTGAAATGAATTTGTGCATGCGATTTGGGCGAATACATATGTATGAGCCTCGCACCGCCTCCTCTTCCACCAAAATCATAAAAAAGATATATCGTAGCCCGCGTTGAGAGTGCTCTATTTTATGACTCGAGTTGTGTATAAAGAAGAAAAATTTAAATAATTGCATTAAAGCGACAAAGGGAGTTGAGACAGGGTGTACCGTACAACAAAATGCTTCTATTTATGGCTTCACTTTTATTTTTATGGCAACATTTAGGTTTGAGTCTTGAGCTTGTTGTTTGGGTTGCAATTTTTTCTCTCAGAATAGGGCACCCTTTTTCAACAGCCACATCCCCCTGATGGAGGATGGTTTATTAGCAAACCATGTTCTTACTGATATGTACGATAAAATTCAGACAATGCTGTATTTAGATACAGTGTTGCTGTGACACTGCAACAAAATAACTCGAATGTTATAAGCAATTCACATAAGACATTGAAATATTTTTTATGTACAATAAAACAATTCATATGCGACGAGTCCTAATTTAAATTTGCTCGCAGATCTTAGGTAAAGAGTGTATCAAATTTAGGACAAGTTAGTTCAGCAAAGCATATTAAACTGACACTACAAAATGACGTGCTTGTTTATTTAAAGAAATATGGTGGCGAGCAATATTGGATATAATTTCGCATTTTTCGTCAAGACTTGGGTCTGGTTTGGTCTGGTCAACTGATCCAGGAGCTGAAGGTACTCGTAGACGATCATAGATAACGACGTGTGTTCGCTGAATGGGATCTGAGCAGTTGGAAACTGACCCTAATTTTCAATGAAAAATCATCATTCATCATCATCATCATCATCATCATCATCATCATCATCTTCAGGGCCTTATTTCCTTTGAGTAATAGTGAAGTGAGTAGGAACATTACGTGAACCCATTTCTGTACGTGGCTTTGCTGCTTAAGCCACGACTTTAAATCTTATCCGGTCAAGCTCTAAAATATACAGCTCCAGAATTAACCGGATCAAAAATAGTTCCAAGCCGTTCGAAAAGTTTGTTCTTATAATGGTTGGTGCCATCACAAGGCCTACACGCTACACACTTGGAGTCTTCTCAAATTACTTTTGGAGAAGCTGTATGAACGAAGAAGTGGAGAAAAACGTGTCCGACAATCGGAAGCCATTTCTGCGACCTCAGGAATGCACGTATAAGATCCTATTGGATCTCATAAAATGCAGTGGAGGGTGTACAGGGCAGGCCAAATACGAGTTTCTTTTTAAAAATGCAATAAATTGAACGAAATTAAATTCTTCTTCTTCTTCTTAGGGCGCTACAGGCCGAGGTGGACCTGGGCCTCAGTCAACATGCCTCTCCAGCCAGCACGATCTTTCGCCAGCTGTCTCCAGTTTCGCACACCAAGCCGGCCGAGGTCCCCCTCGACTTGTGTGCGCCACCTTATACGTGGACGTCCTCTGTTGCGTTGTCCCACAGGCTCAGAATTGAAGACTCTTCGGGCCGGAGCTAAGTTTTCCATACGCTCTACATGGCCTAGCCATCTTAGGCGTTGGATCCGTAGACGCCTGGCTAGACTCATACCGGTGTACAGCCCATACAGTTCGTGGTTGAACCTTCTCCTCCAAAAGCCATCAACACAAACAGGACCAAAGATCGCGCGCAGAACTTTTCTCTCGAAAAGACCAAGAGACTGTTCATCCGCTTGGGATATTGTCCATGCCTCTGCGCCGTACAGCAGGACTGGGATGATCAAGGTCTTGTATAGAGTCAACTTGGTCTTCCGAGAGAGATCTCTACTACTCAATTGCCTTTTGAGCCCATAAAACAGCGGTTGGCAAGAGTTATTCTGCGTTTGATCTCGGTACTGATGTTGTTTGTACTGTTTACCGCGAAGCCGAGGTAGACGAAGTCCTTAACTACCTCAAAGTTATAGCTGCCTATGGTGACGTTCTAACCAAGTCGTCGATGTTGTGCGTCCTTTCTGGATGACAGCATATACTTGGTTTTGCCCTCGTTTACCGCCAGACCCATTGTAGCTGCTTCCGTTTCAATGCCAACAAACGCATCATTGACGGCTCGCTGTGTTCGCCCAATCACGTCAATGTCATCTGCGTAGGCTAGCAGTTGAACGGACTTTTGGAAGGTCGTGCCTCTTGTGTTGGCCAGTGAGTTTTGCACGATCTTCTCAAGAACGATGTTAAAGAAATCACATGACAGTGCGTCGCCTTGTCTAAAACCTTTTTTGACATTGAAGGTCTCGGTGAGTTCGTTACCGACCTTGATGGAGCAGCGAGAGTTCTCCATCGTCATCCTGCTCAGTCTGACGAGTTTGGCAGGAATGTCAAAACTAGACATGGCGCTGTATAGCTCGTCTCTATGCACGCTGTCATATGCGGCCTTGAAATTGACAAATAGGTGGTGTGTGTCGATCTGCATTTCTTAGGTCTTCTCCAGGACCTGCCCCAGTGAGAAGATTTGATCGATGGTGGACTTCCCGGACCTGAAACCACACTGATAGGGACCTATCAGTTTGTTCACGAATGGTTTTAGGCGTTCACACAAAACGGCAGAGAAGATCTTAAGGAGACTTATCCCCCGATAGTTGGCGTAGTCAAAGGGGTCTCCTTTCTTGTGGATCGGGCAAACGATACTGAGATTCCACTCATCGGGCATGCTTTCCTCCGACCATATCTTACAGATGAGCTGGTGCATGCGCCCTACCAGATCACCTCCAGCAGCTTTAAACATTTCGTCGGGCAGACTATCTGCACCAGCAGCTTTATTAGACTTTAGTCTCGATATCGCTATCTTGACTTCGTCTAGGTCGGGGAGACGGTATTCTCTTCTATCATCGTCCGTTGAGTTGAGTGGAACATTCTGGCTGATAACGGTATTTGTGTCCTCATCGCCGTTTAACAGTCTGCAGAAATGATTTTTCCAAATTCTCAGTATCGACTGCGAATCTACTACTAGTTGTCCATTCTCGTCCCGGCAGGCTTCTGTCCGAACTTTATACCCGTTTGACAAAAGTTTTACCCTTTGGTAAAACTTTCGGACATCATTCCTGCCATAATACCTCTCCATCTCCTCGATCGCACGCTTCTCGTGCTCTTTCTTTTTCTTCCTGAGAAGCCTGTTCTCTTCCCTTCGTTTCTGTTCGTAGAGCTCACGAACAGCTCTCGTAGTTCGATGCAGCGTTGCCCGGTAGGCATCTTGCTTTGCTGCATGTGCTGCCTGCGCTTGTTGTCAAACCAGGGGTTTTTCCTTGTTGGCGTATTAGAACCCAGCACATGAGTAGCGGCTTTTCTGATGGCTCTTTGACAACGTTTCCATTCTTCTGCTATTATTAGTGCAGGCGACGTCGAACTTTCGGAGAGTTTCAGGGAGACTCGATCGGCAAAGTTCCTGGCAGTCTGTTGCGATTGTAGCTTTTCGACGTCAAACCGTGGTTGTCTTCCTCGACTCCGTTGTTCTCTCGATATCCGGGTCCTTACCTTGGCTACAACAAGGACATGGTCCGAGTCGATGTTGGCGCCTCGGAACGTTCGGACATCAAGAATACTGGAGGAGTGTCTGACGTCGATCGCAACGTGATCAATCTGGTTGACGGTTGAATGATCAGGGGACCTCCAGGTCCCTTTATGGATGTTGAGGTGTGGGAACCGCGTGCTAGCTACATCTGACATACAGTTCCTGATTCTTCTTCTTCACATACGGCGTTACATATTCTCCTTGCTTGCTATTTTCTAATGCTGAATCTATACATACAGTGGTGAACAAAAATCTTCACACAAAGTAGCTTTTATAAGAAAACAAAGCGTCTAAAGGAAACATATGTTAAAAGATTTTTTTTTATTAATTTTGGATGAAAACTTTGTTTTTTTTATTATTTTGTGATAATTAATTGAAATGTAAAATTCATTACATGTTTCTAAGAGATTTAATTATAAGCGTCGCTTAAACGATTAATTTTCGTTGAAAATGACTTCGTTTGAAAACTTTTATCCACCACTTTAAGTACTGGTAAGGTCATTGTCTCATCCAGCCTTAGTTTAGATTTTATGAATAAATTTCTATCTTCAGGCTTCGCCTGTTTAGACCTCCTTAATATTAAAGTCAGAATAGCTGTTTTTGGACTCTAATAAATAAGCAAATCTTTAGCAATCGCACGCAATAGTTTGAAGAGCGGTTTCGAAGTTAAGTTTCCACAAGTTTTCGCAGCTCTAAAATATGGAGCATATTTCAATAAAAACAAGTTTTCGATTTCGTCACTGAATTCTCAGTAAACTCCACCGAAATGACCGAATTCAGAAATTAAGCAAACACATCGTTTGATATTCTCTATTTGCTCACTGATAAGCCCCGTAACTCACTTCGTTTCCTCCGAACTTCAACTTGTTCCCTAAAAACACAGTTTTTTTTCATTTTATTTCAACCTATCCCTCACATTACGGGCTTTGATTACCTCATATACTATGTATATCAAGTGAAAAAGTGGCAAAAATTATGTAACACCGACCATAACGCAGTTATTTACCTTCGCGACGTGTGCGGTCAGTCGTCTGGAGCTATAAAAAAAAGAGGCTAAATTGAAAGAAGAAAAGAAAAAAACAGCAAAACCGGGGACGTATACGTGACATTTTTTATTGACACTCCGGTTGAAATGTGAAACTATTTATAGGAAATGCAGCAGACTGGAAGTTGTCTCTGCTAAATGTGTTTATGATTATTATCAGTGAATTTTGGTTTGTTTACGAAATACGTTCGCTGTACATTGCCATGAGTTTATGGAGAGCAACCTTTGAAATTCAAGATAAAAACATCGGGGAGTTCCCCGTGTTCCAGGAAAGCTTGCATGTTGAGACCACATCCGTTGCCTGGAGATAGAGCAACCGACTCAGAGATGACCTCTGAAGGAGTCAAGCATGAGGTCCAATATGCATTGAATGGATTAAATTTCAATTTCGTTTAAGGTAGCCCTAAACGACGAACATGCGCGCCGTACTTGCTCGTTTGCGTTATCCCCTACACGGCGAACACATTTGGCCAACATTCATTTCGTGTTGTGTCTTCAAACCTTCAATATGTGTGATAGGGAAGCGCAAGTGGTGAATTCCTCGATAAAATCGTGGCTGACTATTGACATTGTGCTTAATTCGGGATATGCACTCGGCAAAGTTCACAGCAAAAATGAGGTTTGCTAGCGAACATGGCCCTACATGGCGAACATCAAAGCAAGCGGCTCGCGAACCAGCCCGACGTCGAGCACGAGCAAGTTCGGCGACCATGTTCGTCGATTAGGGCTACCTTTAGTGGCAACCCTCCAGTGATCGTGCGGTCCATGATCGTACAGCACGCTTTCGAAAATGATCTCGCTACCTCCCGAACTTACACTTTCTATGTTTTGTATTATTCTAAATCAGCTCAAATCCGCTACTTAACGATCTAATACACTAATTAGACTGGACAAGGCTGTCGTCTACCCCAAACCTTGAGTGCAGGCACTTTAGAACAGTCTGTGCATTCAAAAACAACCTCATCTCATTCGCAGAAGAAAACGCGGCACTTATTCCCTGCTCTTCATTAATTTGAAAAAAAAAACTTAAACTGATTTGCAATAAATTATTTCAATTAAGTTAGCTCCTTTGTTTTTATGTCTATTTTCTGTTTTCCTCTATCTCCGTTTTTTTTTTTTGATTTTTATTTCCCTGCTTCAGCTCTCGTTCATTTGCTGAGTGTGTAATTTGTTTGAGACATGTTCTACTTTTCCGTTGCGTTCACACTCGTACACACAGATGCTTAGTAGTAATTGAAATTCATTTTTTTTTTTATATTTCCACCGTCACCCTCTGCGCGCCTCCCCTCGCGCTGTATTCTGTACTAGTTCCTTTTTTCAATTTGTTTTCCTTCTATTAATCTCTCTCGCTTTGCATGTGCATATATCTGACTTGATTTTTTATCGTTGTATGGGGTTTTTCTGTTTTTTTTTTTTTTAAATTAAAAAACAAGCATTTTATGCTCTTCGGATGAATGAAATCCAACAAATGTCTACAAGTGAAGAGATGGGAAGAGGGCAGCAAATGGATTTTTCGATATTTTCAAAATTTGTTAAAGTTTATGGGCAATTCGTTAAGTTTTGATAAAGGGGAAGTTGATGAACAGCGGTGATGGTCAGAAGCGGACGAAAATAATGCAGTAAATTGAGTATTGAGTGAATACTTTTTTTTTTATAAACGGATTAAACTAAATTTTGAATTATTGAGGGAACACTGTGCCCGATGACAACGTTGTAAAGGCTGTTTCATAATTCAGGCAAAAAGTAATTTCTTTTTGCTAAAAATTTGTATAGTATCAGGTTGGCAATACGACTGGGTGGCGCAGTTGGTTAGGTGCCTGCCCCAAGTTCGAGGGGTCCCAGGTTCGAATCCCAGTGAAATCTAATCTGGTCCAGTCACCATTTGCCGTTGAGATCAAATTAACGTCACTGGAGTAGGTTGCTACTTGGCAGTAGAATGAACCAGTTTTGAGTCTGAGTGCTCCAGTAGAGTTTCAAAAATCCTCCGAAAAAAAAATCAGGTTGGCAATTAAGTAAAGGGTCATTCATTAACCGCGTCCTATCTTTAAATTAAAATAAAACAAAGTGTGTGTGAGATATCATCGATATTTTTTTATTCGTTTGAAAGGTTTGAAAGCCGAGGTAGACGAAGTCCTTAACTACCTCAAAGTTATAGCTGCCTATGGTGACGTTCTAACCAAGTCGTCGATGTTGTGCGTCCTTTCTGGATGACAGCATATACTTGGTTTTGCCCTCGTTTACCGCCAGACCCATTGTAGCCGCTTCCGTTTCAATGCCAACAAACGCATCATTGACGGCTCGCTGTGTTCGCCCAATCACGTCAATGTCATCCGCGTAAGCTAGCAGTTGAACAGACTTTTGGAAGATCGTGCCTCTTGTGTTGGCCAGTGAGTTTTGCACGATCTTCTCAAGAACGATGTTAAAGAAATCACATGACAGTGCGTCGCCTTGTCTAAAACCTTTTTTGACATTGAAGGTCTCGGTGAATTCGTTACCGACCTTGATGGAGCAGCGAGAGTTCTCCATCGTCATCCTGCTCAGTCTGACGAGTTTGGCAGGAATGTCAAAACTAGACATGGCGCTGTATAGCTCGTCTGTATAGCGGCTTCTCTAGGTGGTGTGAATCCGAAATGTTCAATTTTCATGACTCTGGCGCATCATTTGACCGATGGCATGGGTTATGTTGGCTTTGAGGGCCGCTGTAATTTTTGTGGCTTATTTGCATAGACCTGCGACTTCAGAAAACTTCACAAGAAAAGGTCTAAACGGGTTAAATCGCAAGATCTTGGCGGCCAGTTCACACCACCTCCACGTGAGATGACCATGCCCTCGAATCGCTCGTGCAGAATTTCCAATGTGGCATGAGCTGTGTGGCACCTGTCCTGTTGAAACCAGATGTCGCTGGTGTTCATGTCATCCAATTCAGGCCAAAATAAGTTGATGATCATCAACCTATAGCGCTTGCCGTTGACGGTGATAACCTGGTCCATGTCGTTCTTAAAGACCAATGACGCCGCGCCGCCAGCTCAAAATCAACACCAAAGAGTGATTTTTTCGGGATGCATTGGACGCTCTTGGATCTCATGTGGATTGGTGTCCTCCCAAATTCGACAATTTTGTTTGTTGACGTACCCATTCATTCAGAAATGGGCCTCGACGACGTATGGTCTGGTCGTTTACCTTCAGCTCGTAGGTTTTGTTTTTTTTTGGAAGATTTTTGTGGAGCACTACTGGAGCGCTCAGACTCAAAACTGGTCCATTGAACCACCAGACAGCAATCTACTCCAGTGCCCTTATTTTGATCCCAACGGCAAATGGTGACTGGACCAGATTCGATTTCACTGGGATTCGAACTTGGGACCCCTCTAACTTGGGCAGGCACTTAGCCAACTGCGCCATCCAGTCGTAGTTCGTGGGTTAGTTAAATTCTGTGCGGGTGCAGGCCCAAGTTACGACACAAAATTTGCCAAGTTGTGGTGTGCGAAAGGCAGAGTTCTTGTGAGCGACGCGAAATCGAATGCCTCGAATGCTCCTGCACACTCTTACGGACACCGGAGATGTTTTCGGCAGATCTTGCGTTTCGTCGATGTATGAGTACGGGTGTTGGTTTGTCGTTAACTGAACCAGTGGACTTAAATTTATCCACCACACAGGGAATAGTCTTCTCGGAAGGACGATTATGGCAACGAATCGCGCGGAACTTTGTCCGAACAGAACACCCATTTTGATGAAATAATTTTATCATTTGCACATGCTGTTGAATGCTCTCTTCGTCTAAGGTATTTTGGCAAAATAGACTGAATAAATTACAGCAGATTTGACAGATGTAACTTCAACACTGTGGGCGCAGTGGCGTAGTGGGTAGGTGCGTCGACTACTACGCTCGAGGTCGTCAGTTCGAATCTCGAAAAAAACATCAAACATTTTTTCACGGCTCCACCACTTTCGAGTCACTGACAATGCTCAAAGAGTATAACTGTCTAGAAAAAGCTTCTCAATCTTGCCGTTCGGAGTCGGCATTAAACTGTAGGTCCCCTCCACTCGTGAGAGAACAATAGCAGCGAGTGGTTGCTGAGAATCTAGGCCCAGGTCCACCTCGGACTGTAGCGCCGCCATCATTATTATTATTATTATTATTATTAAAGCTTCAACAACATGGTCGCTATCAACTGTCAAAATTCGGAAGTCCCTGTTGGAAGATTCTTTGTAAAGATTCGCAGATCAAGTATTAGTTTAGATTTTGAGGCACGAATGGAACTGATTTTACAATTTATCTGCTGTACACAACTTCACATTGTGTATGAAACTAACTTTACACGCCTCATAAGAAGTTTTTTTTTCTAATTCTTCATGGCTTCATTGGCTTTTCCACGCATTCACCACAATCACCACGAAAAACTCCCGCAATTGACCGCGGTAAGTTCAGTCCGAAACTAGTTGCCAAAGACTTCTGATCTCCGTGGCATTAAAACAGAATACTAATCTGAATTCATGAAGTAAGTTAGCAATTGTTTTGCTGGTGGTACTTACAGTTTTATGCAAATTCCCAATGCCAGAGCTGAGAATATTTCAATTGCAATTGTAGTTTTGAAGCATTGTCAGTCCCCTGAAATTGAAGCAGCCTTCTTTATCTTTGTTGCTGGCGTATCTGTCGACGCACGCAATTTTGCCATGGTGATCACGTTATCAGAATTTAGCCACAGCAGTTAGCTATACAGTCGCTCCAAGCCAAATTCGCTCACTTCAAAAACAGAATAAATGTTGAATACTTAAAATTTCTAAAATAAACTAGGAAAGGAAAAGTGTTAAATTTCCCTGCAAATTCGATTCCTTTGTTAACGCAAAAATTGATATTCGAAGTGAAGTCCTTCGATTTTAACCACTATAAGCAAACTTGACGATAATGAGCAAGTCAACAGATTTGGCTTGGAGCGACTGTATGTACCTAAATTGCTTATGTCTCTCATGAATATATTCTCTCGCATTTATATCCAAAAAAAAGTATTGTAAACTGTACGTATAGGATTTTCGTATTTGCCTAATTGTCGTTTTAATAATTCTGATGTATAAGAAATTGCAATTACTTTAAAGTTGTCGTATAAATGTTGTTGCTATTACTAAAAAGAAAATTATGGTTACACTTAATCATGCGGTGATAATGATGAAAGTTTGATAAAAGCATAAAGGGGTAGGAATCGTTTTTTTAAGTGTTCATGCAGGAACAACGTCTTTTGGATGTCGTCCGTAAGTTTCCTAATTTTGTTTCTTTTTTTTTGTTGCGGTCATATTTTTCAAAATATCAACGACGTCAAAATAATGCAAAGCGCTGTGATTTTTTAAAATGAAAAATGAAGAAATTTTCCAATATTAATTTATACATTTTTAAGGTACAAAAACAATATTTAAAAGAAGAAAATAAAATCAAAGCACACAAAAAGTGGAAATTGTAAATAGAAGTGCAAGTGAAAATTGTGTGAACTGAAAATGTTTTGAGAACTTTGCCAAAATTGACTTCAAATGCGAAGTGAAAATCTGATTAACGTTCACGAGATTGCAGAAGTTGGAAATTAATTTGAGTTTTAATGACTTTTTGGGTAATTTTTATATTTATAAATTGTAAATATTTTTTGCTAGTTTTTTTTACAAATTTTTTGTGACATATTTTATGATTTTTTTTTAAATTTTTCCTGTAATCCTATCTCAAAAGAGATATTTTGATGTTTCCTGCAGTTTTGTGTTGAGGGCCATTCAGTGTATGTATACAAGCTGTAGCAGCTGTGCTACGTCATTGCGACCACCGATCAGTGCATTATACCGGATCATAAGTGACACAATAAAAAAAAGAGGTCAACTTATCTTGGCTTGTAAAAAATGACTGTCACACCATCAACGTGGCTTCTGGCGTTGGACCGAAACTCGATCCGTGTGCTCGTCGGAGTGATTAAAGGACACAGCCCCATCGGAACAATGCTCAAGAAATGGAATGCGGAATCCAGCGGTCTCTGCGAGAGCTGCGGTGATGAGGAAGAGACCGAGACAATCCAACATCTGCTTTGCCGCTGCCCAGCCCTCCAGAATCGGCGCCGAGCCAAAGTTTTTCACAAAGACTGCAGACTTAGCGAATGCAGATATATCGGATCTTCTAAAATTCACAAGGAGCACGGGGTGGTTTCAGCCATCACGTGAAAGGATAGGTTAACAGAATGTGTAGAGACACAAATGAAGGGATTCACAATGGACCCTATGGCGTCCGAGGGGAAGTGATGTTTCACCATTTCTAAACCTAAACCTAATCTAATGCTGAGCTTTGCTGTAGGATTGGCCAGGATGTGCCAATTTTGAAACAGTTAGCAGTTTTTAACTCAGTTGTTTTCCAACTCTCACCTATGATCATGAAATTTGGGTAATGATTCAAAGAATAAGTTCACGAATACAAGCTACCGAGATGAGATTTTTTCGTGCAGTTGTGGGAGTTACTCGCCGGGATAGGGTGAGAAACACGGCAGTGCGCGAGGAACTCAACGTTGGGCAGCTGGTTCTTCGAACGGAAAGTGATATGCTTCGATGGTTTGGTCACATGGTGTGAATGTTCCCATCATCACGACTTCCGAGGCGTGCCTTGAATGCAATTCCATTAGGTAGGCGACAACGCTTGGCAGACCCAGGACGAGATGGTTGTACTAAGTCCAAAAACTCTTGGCAGGTTAACCTTTAGTCGACAAAACTGCGCTCAATTGTCCGAATAAGATTTCGATAAGGTTTTTGAAAACGATCTCGTGGTGATTTGGACTAATCTAAGGCCATTGACGCTTGTAATACGTCCAAAATCTTTTTAATTTGCATACAATACAAAAGTCCGTAGAAACTTCATGTGTCGTCTTTGATCTGATTTCACCGGATTTACTCGGCAAGGCGATAACATAAAGAATCGTTATTGCCACAATTACATGCGTCTCTCAGTGGTCCAGTATAAAAGATTGACTACACTGCCCTGCAATGGTTTTTCCACAGATCCTTTGGGTCTATGATCCCGGCAAGAGATTTTCAGATCAAGCAAGAAAATGGTGTGGACAGGAGGGTAGGGTCTACTTCAACAAACTGAACATTAGGCCCTCCCTGCGATTTGCTGATCAGTATAGCGTGTTTCAGGCAGAGGTAATAGCAATCCGCGATACATTCTCCTGACTTAAGTGGAGTGTAATATTCGGTCACGATATTTACATTTTCGCTGACAATTGGTTAGCCCTGTAGCTAGCCTCTCTAAACTCAAAGTAATAACCTGCCGCTCATTTATTGAAAAAATGGCCGAACCCTCAATCGTTCGCTTGGCAGCGGTCTAAAGGGCGAACACAAGGACATCAAACCTTGGCGGTCTCGCCAATTTGATTGAAGCGAACCGTTTAATCACTCGCCTGTGTTGGATTCAAGGCTGTAGAGACATCCAAGACAACTCAAGGGGACAAACTTGCCAAACAAGCAACCAAATTGCCATGGCTAGGTGTAGTTAGCAATCTGGGTATTGCCATTTAGTACCTGCAGGTTCTTCTTCTTAGGGCTCTACAGTCCGAGGTGGTCCTGGGCCTCACTTAACATGCCTCTCCAGCCAGCACGATCTTTCGTCAGCTGTCTCCAGTTTCGCACACCAAGCCGGCCGAGGTCCCCCTCGACTTGTGTGCGCCACCTTATACGTGGACGTCCTCTGTTGCGTTGTCCCACAGGCTCAGAGTTGAAGACTCTTCGGGCCGGAGCTAAGTTGTCCATACGCTCTACATGGCCTAGCCATCTTAGGCGTTGGATCCGTAGACGCCTGGCTAGACTCATGTCGCTGTACAGCCGATACAGTTCGTGGTTGAACCTTCTCCTCCAAATGCCATCAACGCAAACAGGACCAAAGATCGCGCGCAGAACTTTTCTCTCGAAAAGACCAAGCCACTGTTCATCCGCTTGGGATATTGTCCATGCCTCTGCGTCGTACAGCAGGACTGCAGGTTGCTGTTACGAGAAATTTAACGACTGGGTTACCTCACGATAAACGTTCATCCGCCGATACGATCGTGTGAGTGATGAGCTATTCCACACATAATGGCATTTAGCTTCAAGATAAAGACAATCAATTTCATATCTTACACCGTTGTTGCTTTATTTAAATTTTTTTGTCTGTCGTTCTTATGTGGTCACCCTGTATTACAAGCCCGGAGTCAAACATTTTTCAGACCGGAGCTAGGCGGTAGTCACCTTATGCTTGAAACAAACGTACATCAAAATGCGTGCAGTTAAATCTAAGAACATGGGTTCAATATGTGGGTGGACACATGTGTTTACTGCACGTCAGCGCATCGATGGAAGTTTTTGATGCAATCCGCATGTAGTAGATCACCAATGTTGTAGAATTTGGTACAATATAGGGACTTTGTTTTGGAATGCGACGAGATGTCACAACTTACTGCACATTTGTTTCGTTGTGCATTGCTGCACGCATCAATGCATGCAGTATTGCTGCACATCTTTTCCAGGCCCTTTAATCCGCCAGTCTCATGTCACTTTAAAGTCCGTAAAATCAACTAACCTAGGACTTTCCAGGTGACGAACGAGTTAACATTTTATTTCAATTGTTACCTGTCTTCGTTTTCAAATTATTGTGGCAAACTTATGGCGAGTCCTCGGGAAGGTCCACAGCGGTCCTTCATCAATTTTTTTGTCCTAAACTACCTTGTCTTTATATTTCTATCAATCTTATCCTTTTCCTAATGTCAACTACACCACTAAAATGTATTTCCTTTTCTTTTTTCTTTGCAGCAACAAAAATTCTTAAAAAGACCAGCCGAAGATGTGGACAACGGGGCTGATAATTTTGAACCGCCTGTCAAGCTACAGCACAACAGTTCGGAAAATTTAACCAAATTCTCAGTGGAAATTGTTCAGCAATTGGAATTCACAACATCGGCGGCGAACTCGCAGCCGCAGCAAATAAGCACAAATGTTACAGTGAAGGCGCTCACCAACACATCGGTGAAGAGCGAGGGCGGCGGCGTTGGCGGACAAAATCAACAGCAGCAGCAGCAGCAGCAACAGAATCCCGGCAATCAGCAGCAGCAAGGTGGATGCGGTGGCGGTGGTCCTGGACCAGGTGGTGATGTTAATGGAAATAATGGCATGGGTGGCGGACAGCAAGGAAACGGCAGCGGTCTAATGGGCGGACACAATAAGACATCAACGCTTGGCGGTCTCGCCAATTTGGTTGAATGCAAACAGGAGCCTGATCATGACTTTTCCGATTTGGCGGCGGGACTCGAGAAGGATGGCGGCGGGCCAAACGGAAACTTCCCCGGCTTCCCCGATCTTATGGGCGACGATACGGACGAGGGCAATGATACTTTCAAGGAGCTGATATCCGACTTGCAGGACTTCAATCCTGGATTCTTGGACGGGTTCGACGAAAAGCCTCTTCTCGATATCAAAACCGAGGACGGCATCAAGGTGGAGCCGCCTAGTGCGCAGGATCTGATGAGCAGTTTGAACGTTAAGTCGGAGAATCCAATGGCGCAGTTCGGGTCACCGTTCGGCGGCGGTCCGGTGATGCCCGGCTCGGGAATGGGCGACAACCAGGGGCTCAACAAGATGCGCAATCAATTCCAGAACGGTCCAAACGGCCCAATCACAGAGCTATCCTTGGCGCAAACCCTCAAGCACATGGCCGAGCAACATCAACACAAGAACGCCATGAGCGGCATGAACTTCCCCCGTCCCCCGATGCAACCACCCCCACAGAGCCAGATGATGGGCGGCGGCGGCGCTCCCAACAATCGCTATAACGACTTCGGCCCGTTCGCGAACGACTTCATGTCGTCTGGCGGCCAGAACGGAGGGCCCGTCAACACCGGCAATCCGAACGGCCCACAGCAGCAGCAGCAACAACCCCAGCAACAACAACAACTGCCCCCTCAGTACCACAAAGGTCCCACGTCCGCACAATCATTCGTCGATATCAAGCAAGAGCTCTTCTACTCGTCCCAGAATGATTTTGATCTCAAGCGGCTGCAGCAGCAGGCTCAAATGCAACACCAACAGCAGCAGCACCAGCAGCACCAACAGCAGCAGCACCAACAACACCAGCAGCATCAGCAGCACCAGCAGCAGCAGCATCAAACGCATCACCAGCAGCAGCAGCCAACGAATCCCAATATGGGACCAAAAATGGGCGGAGTTGTGGGTCCGGGCGGTTTCCCAAAGCCCGGCAACCCGCAGGCAACGCAACAGCAACAGTCCGCAGCAGCAGCCGCCGCCGCTGCCGCAGCTGCCCAACAGCAACAGTACTCGCCATATAGTTCGCCCATGTCCCAGCAGGGCAACAACAGTCCGGCCGGACCAAACTTTATGCAACCTCCTCGTGGCAACAACGCCGGTGTGCCACCGAACATGTCCTCGCAGTGTCCGCCTCCGCAGCAGCAGCAACAACAGCAACAGCCCCAGCAGCAGTCGTCGCAGCAGCAAAACCCAGCGAATGCTGCAAACGCCCAACGACAGAACCCCACAGCCGGCGGTCCCGGTGGTTGCGGTGTTGGCGCCGGAGTCGGCCCCGGAGTCAATCAAGGCGCTGGTCAGAATGCCGGAGTCAACAGTGGTCCAAATGGTGGCATCCAGTCGACAGCAACAACAACACTGCAGATGAAGCAGACCCAGCAGCTGCACATAAGTCAGCAGAGCGGCGCTCATGGCATACAGGTTAGTGAAAGAAGATTACTCTCTTGCATTTGTGCCCTCCCCCGAGACGAAGTCTGCCGTCTGGCCGACGAGGGTGGTGTGTCTTGGGTGGGACTCAGATTGGGGCAGACTCTCCACCCACCGGCGGCGGCGTTCGGTGTGTGTTCGTGGTTGGCTGCCATAAATTGAATGAAGTGACACAAATGTACTCAGCTAAGTGCTTTCAGTTTACCGAAGGAAGGAGTTTTGTCGTATATCTTGCACGTTGGCGCTGTAGAGTGCCCTTATTTGCTGTTCAGAGTTAACTATGATCACTGCAGTGAAACACGCGCGCGGTATTCCTCTTTAGGCTTTTCGAAAATTGTGAGCTTACGCTTGTTAACTGACTGATAAATATGAATGTCCTTCGAGCTGACGTTTGCCATGACAAGATGTAATCCAAATAAAAATGGCGTAAGACGTCCTGGCAGCGGGGACTGTGGACTTGAAGTTAAACAAATTACGTTTTGAAAGACAGACAAAGTTGGTGATAATTGTTTGGATGTTGGTTTTTCTTAAACTTTTGTGGCTCGCTAATGACTTAGCACATGTTAGGCTACGTCGTCTTGCGCGAAGTACTTAAAGAGAAAAGTTTGATCCTTTGGAACAATTATGCGAAGAGTAAGATTTGTCAAAAAAGGGGAAGAGGAGCTTCTGCTTGAATTTTCCTTTGGCTTTTATTTATTTTTATTTTTTTTTATTTAGTTCATGTTTCTCGACATTTTTTTAGTTCCTTCATTTTTTCTAGTGTTTCATTGTTTTAGCTCCCTGCAGTTGATCGTTGCTTAGATATATTCGGTTGTAACACATGAAATTTCAGGTTTTTTTGTAAAAAAAAAAATTAAGTCAGTATTTGTTTTTTAAAAAAATGTATTTAGTCAAAATATGAACCATTGTTTTTTAAAAAAATGTATTTAGTCAAAATATGAACCATTGACATCTATAACCTTCTTCCACCGTTATTCAAAGTCCATTATTACTTTTCTAAAGAAAGCTTGATTTTTTGACGCTAAAAAGTTTTCAAAGGCTTCTATGACCTCTCCTCGGTTTCGCAACACCTTTTGCCGACAAAATGACGCCAGACTGCGGAAAAGGTGATAATCCATTTGAGAAATATCAGCAGAGTACGGTGGATGCGGAAGAATTTCGAATTCCACTGTAGCAGCTTTTGCACCGTTACGTGTGAGGTATGGTGAGGTATGGGGTCTAGCATTGTCATGCAACAGGATCGAACCATGGCCTATTTGCCAACGCAGGCTGCTTTTTGGCCAATTTCGTATGCATTATGTCCATTTCCTCACAATATTTGACTGCATTTATCGTCTCCCCTGGTTGAAGAAATGAAAAGTGGATTAGTCCTTTCGATGTCCACCAGCTTGTCACCATAACCTTTTCTGGGTGAAGACCAAGCATGCCCCCATGCTTTGAGTTTTCGTCTGAATCCAACCATTGCCCAGACCTTCTGCGGTTGTCATACAAGATCCACTTTTCATCACATGGGATTATACGGTGCATTTCGGTACTTTAGACTCAGCGATGCAGAGGTTTCTAAGCGGCGTACTTTTTGGGCCTCGTTCAATTCATGGGGTACCCACTTATCGAGATTTTTCACTTTTCTTTTTGAGGCAGGTGTCGACTTGTTATGGGGGATACTCCCGTGTTGTGTGCAATGCCCCACATCGTTTTTGTTGGATCTGCATCCACCGTTTCTCATAAAATGGCGTCGTCAATTACCGTTTCCGGTTTCCCAAGTGGTTCGTTTTCGAGGCATAGATCTCCCGAACGGAACTTCCAAACCAACGCCGAATAGTGCGTTCGTTCACCGCTATATTCTCAAATGTGTCGCTTATGTTTTTGGCTGCCAGAGACGCATTATGTCCCAGTTTGAACTGGTAAGAGTAAAAGAGTGGGCGCCGTGGCCGTGTGGGTTCGTGCGTTAACCCATGCGCATTAGACTAGACACAGTCTAGGTTCGAATACAAGATCAGACAAACAATTTTTCAAGGAAAAAAACATTTTTCAAGACTCCACCTCTTTCGAGTCACTACCAATGCTCAAAGAGTATAATCGTTTAGAAAAAGCTTCTCAATCTCGCCGCTCGGAGTCCGCATTAAACTGTAGGTCCCATCCACTCGTGAGAGACCAATAGCACGCACAACACGAGTGGTTGGTGAGAAGCTAGGCCCAGGTCCACCTCGGACTGTAGCGCCGCCATTATTATTATTATTATTAAAGGTAAAAGAGTACGAATTTGAACCGTCGACAGCATGAATCGGTGTTGTACATGGTCACTCGACAGCTTCTAATCGGATATTTCATGTGGTACATTGCATATATTCTTAGTTTTGTCATGGCAGGGGTTCTGGACCAGGATCCATCAGCATTTAGCAGGGGTGGCTGGTAAGTCGGTCCGTTCTTTTTTTTTTGTCGAAGGTTTTTGTAACACTACACTGGAGCACTCAGACTCAGAAACTGGTCCATTGTACTACAAGGCAGCAACCTACTACGACTGGATGGCGCAGTTGGTTAGGTGCCTGCCCCAAGTTCGAGGGGTCCCAGGTTCGATTCCGAAATCGGTCCAGTCACCATTTGCCGTTGGGATCAAATTAACGTCACTGGAGTAAGTTGCTACCTGGCAGTACAATGGACCAGTTTGTGTCTGAGTGCTCCAGTAGTGTTTCCAAAATCCTCCAAAAAAAAAAAAAAAACCTACTTTTGCTGAAATATCATGGTCTAGCAGGCGCTTCTGTGAAGGAGAGCCTACATCATCAGCTCTCACCTCATTAGCACCGAATAACTGCCACCTGATACGAGCAAAGGCGGGACAGTAGCAGAGGAAGTGCTCTGCGGTGTCATCGTCTTCTCCATAGGCGTCGCAGAGGGTTTCATCGCTTAGGCCAAGCACACTTAGGTGTACGACGCCAGTGAGATGTCTGTAATCTTTTCTGTTAAGAGATAACAAGAATGCCGCGGATTTCTTACAGACGTCGGGGAGCATGCACTTGGTCTGTCTACATCCAGGATAGTGATGCCACCTGCGTTTGTGCTCTCGAGAGGTCCAACCATCGATGGAAGCCCGAACCAAAGACACAGGCAGTCCCAGCACAGGTTCAGGTCCTGAGAATGCCTCATCTGATCCTCGCCTACCGAGTTTATCGGCGATCTCATTTCCGTGGTGCCCCGGGACCCAGACAAGTCTTACCGAATTTAAGCTACCGATTAAATTCAGAGAAGACTTGTATTCCTGAACTAGCCTGGAAGTGAAAACGACTGGATGACACAGTCGATTAGGTGCCTACCCCAAGTTCGAGGGGTCCCAGGTTCGAATCCCAGTGAAATCGAATCTGGTCCTATCACCATTTGCCGTTGGGATCAAATTAACGGCACTGGAGTAGGATGCTACCTGAGTGCTCCAATAGTGTTTATAAGATCCCCCGAAAAAAAAAACCTGGAAGTAGTTAAAGGTCTTAAGCATAGCCTTCCATCTATTCTTCACAATATACACAGTTCGTGGCCATTTGGATCGCATAGGCTTCCGCTTAGAAAACCGACGCAAATTTACCTAACGAGATGTGCAGTCTAAAGTTGTCGCCCTCCACGAAGACACCAGCACCAGATCCTTCATTGGTCTTGGAGCCGTCTGTGAAGATTCGACTTCATTCCTTTCCCGGCTCAGATTCTGGCCAGAGCCAGTCCTGAGTGCAGGGAAAGTCGACTTTGTATGATCGTCGCAGCTGGAGTACAGGTGTCCGTGCGTCAGACGGCATATCCATAAGACTGGGGTCAAAGGAAATGCGATGCGCAAGGTCATCGAAACTCCAGTGCGAGTTATACCAAAAACCACTTCTTTTTAAACGGAAGATGGCCTTGAGAGTGCACCCCATGATGTGGATATCTAGTTGCGGAGGGGGAGGGGGGTGTGGTAGTCCCTCTTACCAATCTTTGGTATGAAGGCTACCCTAACTGTACGCCAAGGGGTCGGGATATAGGCCAGTGCCAGACTGGCTGTGAAAATTCTTTTCAGAACCGGTAGCAACTGGTCTATACGTTTTTGGAACAAAGCTGGATATACTCGTATGCCATCGGTACCGGGCGACATGAAACCATCGAAGGACGCGACTGCGTATTTGATAGCTTCATCTGTCACCACGAGCGCTGAAACAAACCAGCAACGGCGTGTTACGCTAATCAGCTCATCTTCAGTTCCAGGGATAGAAACTGGTTTTGAGCCGGTTGTAATCCGGTTACCTGGAAAATGAGTCTCTAGCATGAGACTAAGCGTTTCAGCTTTTGACTCAGTGTAGGTACCGTCTGGTCTTCTGAGTGTTTCCAGTTTGGCTGGTTTGTCCTTTTTAAGAACTTTAGCCAATCTACTGGTTTCACCGAGTGTTTCGATCTTTCCACAAAAATCCCTATAGGAGGCATTTTTCGATATCCGAATTAACCTCTTATATTATTTTTGTTTTGATCGGTACAGGTTTCAGTCCTCTTCCAAGTCGGTCTTGAGAGATCTGTTTAGAAGTTTCTTGGTTTCCTAGCGGATTGTCTGCAGTTCTGTGTTCCACCATGGAACAGGTGATCTGCAGGGGGTATTTCTAGCTGGACACGTCCGTTCAAAACATTTTGTTAGAGTGTTGTTCAAGTCTAGAATGGCTTTCTCAACCTTCTGTCTCGTTCTGAGCTTAGGGAGAGGTTCGATACGATTATCTAGCTCATCCCTAAACTGTATCCAGTTGGTTTTTCTGGGATTCCTCCTCTTCAGCAAAGTTGTGGTTTCGCATTCAATTCGGAATTCAACGTACCCATGGTCTGACAGAGACACTTTCGACAGAACTCTCCAGTCTGTAATCTCCTTAATGTATCTGTTCGATAACGTTAAGTCGATTACTTCCTGTCTCCTTGTCGTAACAAAAGTTGATTGGAAACCAACATTGTTGATGTCTAAATCAGACGATAGTAAGAAACTCAGAAGATCGTTCCTTCTCTTGTTGCATTTGCTTCTGCCCCAGAAGGAATTCTAAGCATTAGCATTACAGCAAATTATTAGGCCCAATTTTATGATTTCACAGTACTCTACAAGTTCCGATACCGCTCTTGGTGGTGGTGGCAGAACAGAGTCGGTGGCAGAACAGAGTCGTAGGGGAAGTAAGCTGACGCAACGACGAAATTACGCCACATTCCATTCGCTTCGTAGCTTACAACTGCTGCAACCAAGTCTTGTCCACAGAACTGTACAAGCTTGGTTGCTGAGAGAAACTTCGGCACAATAAGACAAGTTCTCGGTCTTTCAGACCGCTCGTCATAAAATGGTGAGAAACCTCGCAAGCCACCAAGACCACAGATGCGATGGTTCTTAAATGGATGCTATGTGTAGTTTTGTCTTCACCATGGAAAGTCTGCTACATAGGAGGGCAGTAGCATCCTTGGAATGGTGAAGGTTTATCTGGGTAAAAATTATTTTGATGATTACCATGGTTTTCGTCCATTATCCGCACTACTTGGAAATGAAGTGGAAATTAATCCTTCCAAGATGCAGATAGGGACGGGAGTCATACCTAAAACGGATGGTCTCAACCGAAATTTCGTCTAAACCCACAACGAGAGAAGAACCGTCCTTATTTTCGTAT
This sequence comes from Myathropa florea, assembly GCA_930367185.1. Taxonomy (NCBI): domain Eukaryota; kingdom Metazoa; phylum Arthropoda; class Insecta; order Diptera; family Syrphidae; genus Myathropa; species Myathropa florea. Next base: position 113,708,284 of record OV884002.1, on the reverse strand, counting down.
ATCGTCTTACTCTCCTTATGAGAGTAGATTTTCCACTTCTTGGTTTCGAGGCCAGGGTTCTGGGTATGAAGTCGCGCCAGCACATCTGCCGTTTTCCTGAGTTGCCCCGGAATCCAGCTCGCGTCAGTTTTGGCAGCCTGAAAACCTCAAAAGTTGTGGTTCCCAGGGGGGGATTTACGGCACAGATTTGCTCAGCCATTCAAGGGTTTGCTGGGTGGAGCACTTCAACACAAAGGTTCCGTTTTCCAAACCACAGTCCTCCACTTGAAAGCAAGCATTCTCTGCAGTTGCTAGCTCCCACAGTTGATCTTCGCAGTGTTTGCACTTAGCGTCGGTCATACTGTCATCATTGCCAGCTTTTCCAATTCGGAGCGCCAAAGAGGAGATAGCAGCTCTTTTGTAGGGCCGCAATACTCGCTCCTTGCGCTCGGTTTTTTTCTTCTTCCTCTTCGCGGTTTCGCCTGCATCGGCCAATTTCCATCCACTGGAGCTACAGCCTTTGCTGGTTGTAGCACCTGTTTCATTTGGATCTTGCACGCAGGAGGAGTCCCCAACAGGAGTTGGGATACCTCTGTTGGTGGATCTTCCCGCGTCATTCAACCTCCTTCCGCCAGAACTGTGTCCTTTGAGGGTTGCAGCACTAGTTTCATCGTGTGCGCGGGGAGAGCCATCAGCAGAGGGATCAGGAACGCTTGAGACCTTCTTCCTCTTGATCCTGTTCGAGTCAGCAGAAGGGGAGGTAGCGTTGGCTCCAATAGACTGATCGGTTTCGGTTGGAGTTACCTCTGCCGACCTGTTTCTTTTTGCCGTCGCCACCAAGGGGGTGCGACTCTCAGCATTTGCGCCTTCAACCTCCTCCGGAGTTTCTTTGCGCCGTGCGATTGTCGCTAGCCTTTTTCTCCTCTTCTTTTGACTCTTAGTCAGGGGCCCTTCAGAGGCTGCCTCGTTTGGAGCCCGTTCAACCTGTTCGGCATTCCGGGTCGTACCATCAGAAGCAACACTCTGATCAGCCACTTGACTATGCGGTTGGAGATTAAGCGTATCAGGCAAAGCCTCTCCGCTACATTCTCCAACTTTCGAACTCAGCCTATCGAACGTGTCGTAGAGTGAGTGGCAGGAATCTTCGGGTTCAAGGGTTCCAGCGATTCTTTGGTCAGCTCCACGGTGGGCGCAGTTGAGGAGGGGGGAGGGGTAGTATGATGTTTGGGGCCTCCAGAATCCTTGCCCCAGCCGCAGTTGAGAAGACTACGGGTGGATTTTCGATGTCGCGAGTACCATCTGGAGTATTTTCCAATTCTTGTTTATCCGTCATACTGTTTTTTAACTTGTTTATCGTCAAAGTCAAGACGTTTCTGGCTTTTGGTTCGATGTCTCACCTGGGATCTTTGGAACCGAGGTTCTTTGACTCTTAAGCCCTCCCGCCACGACAAGGCAACCAGAAAGAGAGAACTCGAAAAGCTTATCTCTTTTTCTCTTTGTCAGTGTTTTAACAAAACACCATTTTACTCTAAAAAATGGTATGTATTTCTTAAGAGTACAGAGTCATTTGAATAGCTAAAGACTGGGTCATAATAAAACACAAAATAAGTATAAAACAAGCTTTTCGCTCCAGTTGCATCTAAAAACCCCTACAGTCTTCCTTCTGCTTCTTCCAAGCGATCATATTATCATGTTCACATGACGAGAAGCACCACATTCATGTACTCGTACAAATAAAGCAAACCTCTGGCCCATATAAAGCTTTTTTTTGTCCCCAAGTCAACAGAATACCCCCTTAATTCCATAAAATTGCCTAAAAACAGAATTCTTCGCACTTACATTGTCCAACACAAAACCTACAACGAACTTTTCAAATTAATTAAATCTTTCCCCGTCAAATGAAATATTCCAAGACATTATGCTGAATTCATGAGTCTATCAAATAAAAGCTTTAAAAGCGTCTTCACAATCTAAAAAGCTATAAAAATCCTTCCATTACCGTTACGAAAACCTAACATTAAGTAAAATCACCTTACCTCCATTCATCACCACATAAAGTCAACAGAAGCACACACAAACACAGACACACACAGACACCACCCCCATCCACACCCAAGCCATCCCCCGAGGGGAGGAAATTTCGAAATAAGATCAACTAACCGACCCTCACGCCCGCCGCCCAGCCCAGCCCAGCCCATCCAACAGCAATCTTCTGAAGCAATTTTAATATGAAAGTCAGAATGAATATATTATTTAAGCTTTTAACATCTTCAATTACTTAACTCCAATAAGCTCTGAAATCAAGCGAACCTCCAGCCCACTTGGGCAGCCTGTCAGGCAGGCGGGCAGGTCGCTGTCCCTGTCCCCCGTCCCCGCGTACGTCGTCTGTTTGTCACTACTGCCTGGAGTCCAGCACTAGTCGACTGGCGAAGGTATCTCTCACAAGGCACCCTCCCCCCTGGTGGTGTATGCGCTGTTATGTGGCGTGCGTGGGGTTGAGTGAGAGAGGGGGCGACAGGAAAGTGGGAGTTGTAGTAGATTTACCAACATTAACATATCATTTTGCTATTTGTCGGCAAACAACTTCCTAAAGCACTTGTTTGCTTTTCACACAGATGCACACGCACACCGACACGGGAGAGGAAATTTATTTTATTCATCCTTTGCCCTCTCTCATGCGGCAGGGGGAGTGAGGCCACTGAAAAGCTTCGTCCTCCGCCAGGAGGACTTGTGTCATTTCATGTAGATTTTGGAATCTCTTTTACAATCGAAATCAAATTGAATCTATGGACTGGACAAAAAAGAAAAATCCCACACAAAGACCGTGAGAGCGTGAGAGAGAGAGGAGAGGGAGAGAGTGTGTATTTTGATGTGTGTCAAAAGTGTATCCATGCAGATTACAACACGGTTAGTTAAGTGGATCAACAAAAATGTACAAATTTTTGCTTACGGACGACGACGACGACGACATTGTGGGCTGTCATAAAGACACACTTTATGGGCGAGATGTGTTGCGTTGTCTACTCAACTCACAGCGATAACGGTCAACTGTAAAAAGCTATAAAGTATCTAAACTGCTTTGTTGTCCTTGTGCAGGGGTTGATGATATTCCCTCTGTTCATTCGTCGCAATGAACATGCGCCGCACTGCCACCGCAGAGGGTGCGATGATGAAAGTTCATCGCAAAAAAAGTATCTCAATCCGTTGCACTGCGCAAGCTCACTTCTGCAACATGATGCAGGGTTTTTTTTTTTTGCAGAGAACTCCATCAACATCGTCTGCACACCAGCGCGTCGTGCCAGCAACATTTTCAAACAGTCACTCCGTGTCGGTCGGGGTGAATGAGGATGATGGGGTGGTGGAGATGGATTTCACTTACACCCTGCGTTCTATTCGTTCCACCACATTGCTGGCGATAGTTGTTGGCCGCTCTGCACTGTTGGCTGTTGCTGTGCTCTGTCATAATGGTTTATGTTTAATTAACTTCGATTTTATTTGGGGGTTGTTAGAGAGACGTTCGCTCGTTGGATAGCTTTTTTTTCGTTTTTGTTGTAGTTTGTTCCTTTATTCATTTCGGTGTCTGCGTCTGGGATGGCTGTCGGCGGGGATGGACGGTGTGCTTGTTTTCCGATTCCAGGAATTCTTCGCTCTTCGGCGGCAGATGTTTGGATAAATTAATTGAATTGGATTTTGATAGATTTTGTTAGATTTTGCAGCAGTGATTGGTTGTTTGGAGGCGATGTAATTAAATCCACTTTGTGACACTGCCAGATTATGCACTTAATCCGGGGAATCTCTGATGGTTCTTGGCGAGTCGGGATGTGTGCTACAGATAAGATGTTCATAAATCATTTTGTTAATTGTCTCATGTGGGGTGACTATAGAATGTCACTTGTTAACAATTTTCAAAACTATAGTCCGCTCGAAAACGACTGGATGGCGCAGTTGTGTCCCGTCCCAAGTAAGAGGGGTCCCAGGTTTGAATCCCAGTGAAATCGAATCTGGTCCAATCACCATTTGCCGTTGGGATCAAATTAACGACACTGGAGTAGGTTGCTACCTGGCAGTACAATGGAGTCTGAGTGCTCCAGTAGTGTTTCAAAAATCCTCTGAAGGAAAAAAAAAATAGTCCGCTCGACGCTAACGTTTTATTCATTGAATAGCTGAGTCCAAATGCATTTAATTGGGGGTGAATTTCTCTCCTAACAGATGGTTTTATTACAACTTTTGACTGTAGTCCAGCTATTTCCAGTTTGCCGCTCCATTTGCTGCTCGCTTTTCGTCTTTGTCGACATCTTCGTTGTATTTCCTAAGATAAAATAAAATATAGGTTTCGAAACACATTTTTGTGGGGTTATTTCTTATTTATAAGGATTGCAAATAAATCTTATAAAGGGTCTTCCAATAGGGACTTCCGAACTTTGACAGTTGATAGCGGCCATGTTGTTGGAGCTACATCTGTCCATTTTAATAATAATAATAATAGCGGCTCTACAGTCCGAGGTGGACCTGGGCCTAGCTTCTCAGCAACCACCCGTGTTGTGCGTGCTATAGTTCTCTCACGAGTGGAGGGGACCTACGGCTTAATGCCGACCCCGAACGGCGAGATTGAGAAGCTTTTTCTAGACAGTTATACTCTTTGAGCATTGTCAGTGACTCGAAAGAGGTGGAGCCGTGAAAAAATGTTTGATGTTTTTTTTCTTGAGATTCGAACCTTAGACCTCGAGCGTAGGAGTCGGCGCACATACTCACTACAACACGGTGCCCACACTGTCCATTTTACTGTCGCCATAATCGTCCTACCGAGAGGACTATTTGCTGTGTGGTGGATAAGTTAGAGTCGACTGGTTCAGTAAACGATAAAACAACACCCGTACGTCGACGAAACGCAAGAACTGCCGCAAACATCGCGGCTGTCCATGAGAGTGTACAGGAGAATGGTTAGGTTAGGTTTTGGATGGGGAGTGTGATGGTTAAAGCATCGCTTCCACTCGGAGGCCATGGGACCCATTGTGAATCCCTTCAATTGCGGAATACACGAAACCTATCCTCATGTCACTTGATGGCTGAAACCATTCCGTACTCTTTATAAATTTTATTAGATCCGATATATCTGCGTTCGCTAAGCCCGCAGTCTCTGTGAAGAATCTTTGCGCCAGCAAAGCGATTCTGGAGAGCTGGGCAGTGGCAAAGCAGATGCGGATCGCTGGATTCCGCATTCCATTTCCGAAGCATTGTTCCGATGGGGAAGTGTCCTGTGATCAATCCGACGAGCATACGGATCGAGTTAGGGTCTAAAGCCAGAAGCTTCTTCGTTTTGCCGTAGTTAAGCTTTTTGGCCACGTTGATCTTGTCATGTGACGATCATTTCTTGTGAGCCACGCCGAGTCGGCCTTTTTTTTTTTGTATTGTTTCACTTATGATCCGGTACAATGCACTGATCGGTGGTCGTAGTGACGTTTCCGCTTCGCTGATGTCCATTTCAGACCCTTGTCTGGCCAGTTCGTCCGCTCTCTCGTTCCCAGCAATTGAGCTGTCTCCCCTGCTATGGAACATCGTGGTCAACGAACTACTTTTGTTGCTAGATAAAGCAGGGTCCAAGGTGACAGCCTATGCGGATATCATTGCTTTTTTTCTTTTTTTTTGTTTTGTTTATTTAACCACTTAATCAATATTATACATTTATATTGCTTAAATAAACTTAAAATGCTATCTATATGAAATATATTATAGTAAATGACCTCAATGGTTCTCAATACTTATGATATTATTATTATTTTTTTTGACTTAATTCTAACAATTATTTCAATTTATTTTGTTTTGTTTTATTTCTTTTATTCATTTATTTATTTCAATTTTAAGGGAAAATGTGGTAAAACCTTGTGCGAATAATTTATCTTTTTTTTTAAAAAAACTAGCCTAGATGATAAAAACGAAATAAAATTTTCTTAACCTACCTTAACCTAGGGATGAGGTTGAGCTCTGGTATATGACCCCCAGCTCGCCGACAACACACTAAGCGAAGTGATATCGCTCAAGCATTTTATCGGCGGACCAAGGGTCATATGTCAGGACCCAATCCTGCTTAACCTAAACATTTGCTTCAACCCAGTCGAGCCACCAGTATCTTTCTTTATTTAATCTTTCGAGATTTGATAGATCCCTTTCAGGTACACTTACGCAGTATCTCAGATCAGTATTTCCATTGTCCCAGGATGTCGGTTCATAGAGAATGCGTTTGTCTGTCGCTCTTCTGGCAAAATGGTAAATGATAGGTACGTTCGTCGAGTCTGATAAGTAGCCATGTGCATCCAGATATAGGAATGTCTCAGGTGGTATATATCCGCTCACCAAAGTGTTTCTGAAATACCCTGGGTTAGGGTAAAACAAGCCGGAAACTAATTCATTTTCAGTGACGCTAGCTGACCGCGCGAAATGATTCCTCACTAGATCCAGAATGACATTGTCAATTCTGGATATACCGGAGGTATCCAATAGTCTCTTATTAGAGACGTAATGCCGAAAGTCGGAGTGTGCGCTTCTATATAGCGGATATCATTGCTGTAGCAATCTCGGGCAAATATCCAACAGTGCTAAGGTGTCTTATGCAAAATGCTCTCTCTAAGCTATTGGCGTGGACCAAAGCTAACGGACTGTGCATTACCGCTCTAAAAACGGAAATCGTCCCCTTCACACGGAAATACAAAATCCCCCCGATCGACCCCCCTATCATTGATGGCACCAGTTGCAGATTCTCAGAGTCTGCCAAATATCTAGGTCTCATCCTAAACAAGATGTTTAACTGGAAGCTGAATATAATGGACCGTACCCGCAAAGCGACTCTCTCTCTCTATGTATGTAAAAGAGCATTAGGCAAGAAATGGGGTCTCCAACCTCACATGATCCATTGTATATAGCCGTCGTTAGACCCATTCCGTTGTATGGAGTGCATTTCTGGTGGACTATACTAGACAAAGCCATACACCACTACAATCTCCTCAGAAAGGTTCAACATCAAGCCTGCATTTGCATAGGCGGTGCTCTGAGAACCACACCTTCAGATGCTCTGGACGTTATCATGAACCTATCCCCACTTAACATTTTTGGCCGACTACAAGCAAAAAACACTGCTATTCGTCTTATGGCCTCTGCCCAGTGGACCAATAATTCCTTTGGCCACTCATCTATACTAAGTTTTCTAAACTTCCCGACGAGAATACCACACCCCAATATTTCAATGACAGACACTTTGAAACCCTGATTCCAGATAGAGACTTTTGGAATGATAATCCTCAACCTTTTGCAGGTTCCCTGCACTTCTTTACGGACGGATCAGGACGGGGTTGGCAGTGGCGTTTTCTCTAATGATTTGAACATAAGTCTCTCCTTTTGCTTACCCAACCACTGTAGCGCGTTTCAGGCGGAAATAATGGCGATTAGTGAAGCTGTGTCCTGGCTCAAATGGAATGTAATATCCGAGCGTGATACTTGCATTTTCACGGACAGCCAGGCAGTCATCAGGGCCCTGGAATTAGTCTCTATAAACTCAAAAGCTGTAATCGACTGTCGCTCATCTTTAGACAAGAAGACCGATCAGTTTAATATTCGCCTGTGTTGGGTACCAGGCCATAGAGACATTCCGGGTAACTGCAAAGCGGATGAGCTTGCTAAGTTCGCTACTTCACAGCTGTTGCTACCTATACACAGCAACTTGGGTATGCCCCTCACAACTTGTAATTTGTTGCTTTTAGTAGATGCAACTCATGAAACAAACAACAGATGGGCGGGTGGCACTACGTGTCACACCTCCATGATCCAATGATCTGGCCTAAGCTAGATCTCAGAAGATCTAAATAATAAATATCTCTGGATAGATCGAACATAAGTACAATCGTCGGTGTCATCACAGGACACTGCCTCTTAGGAAATCATGCCAGCAGACTAGGCCAGTGATTTCTGTAGAAGCTGCTTAGACGAGGAAGAAGTGGATAGCGTTTCACACCTTCTCTGCTCCTGTCTGGCCCTAGCGTCTGGTTGAAGAAATCTCACGACAGCGCATCTCCTTGCCGAAATCCTGTGTACGTTTGGATTAGTTCGGAATAACTGTTTCGAAATTGCACGTTCCACCGCGTGTTTTCCTTCCTTCCTGCTCTTTAAATACATCTGCTATTCCCTGCGCTTCGGTGACTAGATTTCCTTCACTATTTCGAAGAGCCTGTGTTCCGGGTTTAAAGCCAGCTGCAGCTGCGAAGAAACAGAATACTGGGAACAAATGGACTATCCTTTCACAATGGCTATTTTTAGCTGAACACTCTGTTCCCAAAGCTTTGACAGACCACATCCCTTATCGAGCAGCGTTTCGCTTAGTGCACCTCTTCAAAAGCTTATTATCACGATGTCAGCCACTTACTCATCATCATTCCCTCGTATGCACATCCATCCCTTCAACGAACAGTTGTTCCTTTCACACTTTCACTCCCTCCCTCCCTCCCTCCCACCCCCGCACATGCTACGCATTCTGCCACAGGCACGTCAACGCCACGCAACAAATAAAGTTTTTAGTTTCAATTATCGCGAACTACTGCCATTTATTGCCGAAAATTACCCTTTTGCATGGAAATACGTCTTGCACGTGGATAATTACTTTATTTGTTGTAAATGCTATCATGGAGAGGATTAGGCTGCTCGGTCGTTGTTGCTGTGGCGTTATCCTTTGACTGTGTTCACTTTGGTTGCCTTTGTTGTTGTGTAACATGAGAGGAGACCCAGCAGTGAGCTTTATTGTGTCGTAAATGGCCGCTAGATGAAAGTTATTGCGGTGCGCCCAACTGTGGTGGAAATTATTTGACGTTGTAACACCAGAACCGAGTAGCACAGCAAAAGTAGAGCAAAAACTAAAATCTACTCGTACGTCAGAGGGTTACGTTCCTGCATCGCTATTCGGTTCGGAAACAGAACAATCACGTACGAGCTTAGTAGGTGGCGGCGAATCCAGTGAAACGTGATCGATGTTACTTTCTTTATGACGGCCGTGCGCAGGGGGTGGGTTTCAGTTCGACTAATAGGAAAACAGGCCCTCCAACGTAATGGAATGCTAAAATTATTTCAGAACAGATGATGTCAGTGTCGGAATGAAGGTCACAAATTTGTGGCATGAATCTAGTCAGCTACTGTGGAATGGCTTCACATATAGCTCACTCATCGATGTATGCATACTTGGTGCGCTCTCCTCCCTTCGACACGAAACGGTGACATCAGTTTGAGGAGATGGCTGTGAGTTGTGGAAATGAATGAATCTCTCGATTCAATTTCAACTTGGTGTCAAGGAAATTTGAGAAACGTTAACGAATGCATGTAGTTCCCGTGTGAAAACAACTTTCAAATAAATTCGCTCCGATACTTGCATACGCTTCGATCCCATCTTTCATCGAAACCAATTTAATAAAGAAACTTTCGGGCTCACATTCAGAGTTCTCAGTCAACTACAGGGTGTTTTTTTGAGAATTCAGTCTGTCAAGACATATTCAACTGATGCGACAAAATGACATGCTTGCTTATTTAAAGAAATAAGGTGGCAAGCAACTCTAGATACATAATTTCAAGTTTTCAATTTAAATTTTCAGTTTTTTTGTGTATAAAACTAACGAATCTTCCAATAGGAACTTCCGAACTTTGACAATTGATAGCGGCCATATTGTTTGAAGCTAAATCTGTAAATTTGACTGTCATTTATTCAGTCTGTTTTGCCAAATCTCCATTGACGGACATAGCGTTCAACTACACGTCCATATGATAAAACTGTTTTATCAAAATGCGTGTTCCATTCCGCGCAATTCGCCCAATTTACGGTCGCCATAATCATTTTACCGAGAGGACTATTCGCAGTTTTCTGGATAAATTTGATTCGACTGATTCAGTAAACGATGAACGAACACCCGTAAGTCGACAAAACGTAAGATCTGCCGAAAACATCGCCGCTGTACGTGAGAGTGTGCAGGAGAATCCGAGGCAGTCGATTTCGCGTCGCTCACAAGAACTCGGCCCGTCCTTTCGCAGACCACTACTTGATTAATTTTGCCTCGCACTCAACTGACCCAGGAGCTGAAGGTAAACGGCCGTAGACAACGAAGTGTGTTCGCTGAATGGACCCTAATTTTCATCGAAAAATCATCTTCAGCGTTGAGGCCCATTTCTGGATGAATGGGTACGTCAACAAACAACATTTTCGAATTTGGGACTATACCAATCCACTTGATCCATTCTGTGCATGGCCAGAATCTGAGCCAGTATCACAATGGGCCTAAGTGTGACTGCTATTTGCAGTCAGCCACTTAAACCTAACCTAACCTGGGCTTTAAATCGTCATGCCCACCCGGCCAGCATCATATTTGAGACCAAAAGATAGAAAAAGAAGAATGCCGAATACCCTAACAGACCACGGACGGACAACTAAAAGATAGGAAAGAAAAGACAGGAAAGAGGAAAAGAGGAAAGTTGTTTACCACCAAAAGAGACCGGAAGGGAGCTCGCGGAGCTAAGCTAACTAACCTAGACTAGGCCTAAACTATCCTACCAAACTTAAAGGTATACATAAACTAAACCTATCCTACCTTAAAACTGCCTATCTTCGCCCTACACGGAACTGTGTTGATGAAATAGATGTGACCGTTTTTTTGATTTTTACACTCAGATAATATTAGCCTTGAATTGAGTTTTCTACTCCAAAGATTCTACTATTAACATATCCCTCCATCTTCCCATCCATTGTAGCGTCTCCCAGCCTGAGACCATGGCCATAAAAGAGGCTCTGTTTAAAAGCAATGTGATTTCCAAGGCGGATATCATCAAATGTTCGAAAAACCGTTAATTCGGTCCGTTTTTATTTTTATGAAATGGCTAAAAGCATTTTAACATTCACCTCATGCAGGTGCCGGAAAAAAATGACTGGATGGCGCAGTTGGTTAAGTGCCTGCTCTAAGTTAGAGGGGTCTCAGGTTCGAATCCCAGTGAAAGCAAAGTTAATACTTTATCCGGTTTTTCAAATCTGGTCCAGTCACCATTTGCCGTTGGGATCAAATTAACGGCACTATCACTGGAGCGGTCGATCAGTTGGTAATAGTTGGACTGTGGGTATCACAATGGACCAACGTGGTTTAAATGTGCTGGTGAATTCACTAGCAGCCCCCTAACCTAACCTAACCTAGGTGCCGGAACACATTGACATCCCAGGTAATTGAGCCCATGAACTGGCCAGTCGTGGAACAGTCTCATCACTGGAGAACCCCGCTACATCGCCACAGCAAAAATTCTTCTGAAAGACCACACAATTAGACCCACAAATCTTAGATCGTCCCAAGACACTACGTGCCTCATTAAGAATGAAATCTGGCCAAAATTTAATTCGAAACGTCCACTCTGTCTAATCAGAATGGACGTCTCTTATGACTCTAATCGGTGTTATCACGGGGTACTGAGCCATTGCCACACACGCCTTACGATTGGGACTCCCTCACAATGACTTTTGCAGAAGCTGCAGGGGCGAGAGTGAGAGGAGAAGACACATCTCCTCTGCACATGCAACAGCCTCCTCACTCGTAGGAAAATCTACCCAGAGGGCCTAGTTCGGTCAGCATAGCGTTTATACTGGCAAGCACTGAATGGTTTCAAGAGTAAGAGACAACCACGACTGGATGGCGCAGTTGGTTAAGTGCCTGCCCCAAGTTCGAGGGGTCTCAGGTTCGAATCCAAGGGAAATCGAATCTGGTTCAGTCACCATTTGCCGTTGGGATTAAATTAACGGCACTGGAGTAGGTTGGTACCTGGCAGCACAATGGACCAGTTTTGAGTCTGAGTGCTCCAGTAGAGCCTCAAAAAATCCTCCGAAAAAAAAAGAGAACCGATCCGCGTGGTACTACTATGTCCCTATGTTGGCGTAATTTGCAGCCAGTCACCTTAATCTAACCTAACCTTACCTTATAAGGTTGGCACTTCCTAGTATGGTCATCCTTTTCAAAAAACAACCACCATGCGAGTACTTATGGCAGAAGTGTACATTTGGGATTACCCTCGTATCGTTCCTTTGATGGAAGCCAGTGAGCGCATCGACAGTGTGCCAACTTTTTCACCTTTTTGGCGTTAAAGAAATCGACAGCCCGCATCATCTTGTACTCTCCATCGTCATCCTGCAAGACCTGAGCTTGTCGGGGATGTCATAAGTCGTGATAAGACTGTTTACTGGACGTATTTTAGCGAAGGGTTTTTGGCTGTTGTTTGGCCAGGTCTACAGGAAGAGGTAAACTCACTCTCATCTTCTTCTCAGTCATCTACAGTCTGAGGTGAACCTGGGACTCCATTTTCCATTTATAATAATAATAATGCCGGCGCTACAGTCCGAAGTGGACTTGGGCCCACCCATCTATTCTATAAACATTTCGACTAGGTCTTTGCCTGAACCATTTATATTTTGTTGTCACCCTTTAATTCTTTAAAAGTCGATTGGAAAATTTTTCCGTTTCGCGTGAACTACCAAAATGAGCCTGACATTCATAGAAACCCATGTCCACCCCCAAAGGCCTGCAAATAATGCCTTCGAGATGCTAAAACACCGTCAGGATAACAACGCCCTCGCATGAAATCATACCGCTTCCCCTTCAATCCATAGATTAATTGTCATCGAACAACAATAATTCTCAATTAGCCAATCCGCAAAAGTAATTAATTCAAATCCCAGACAAATATATTATGTCCTTTATGCGAGGATGGTTACTCCTTATTGGTGTTCTCGCCGTGTCCAACCACTACACATGTATGGGCTTTAATTGTTTTTGAAGCAATTATGAGGACTTCATTACTTCACCATGGCCAGCTGGTCGGCGGATGGGTGAAAGACTCCTCCGCCGTAAGTGATTCTGGGATAACAACAGGATTGCTGTTATAGAAACAGACAGAGAGAGAGAGAAAGAGAGTGAGAGAGAGATTCCGCTTCGGAAGAACGAATGATTTCAGGTCAAGTGCTTGCCATCTACATGGACAGACATGCACGAACAACGAACGGGCATTTATGTGTTTTGTTCGAACGGCTTCGAAGTGGGTGACCTTTGACCAGCTGTTGGAGCGTTCGAGGAATGTGACTCATCCTTGCATCTTCGCTGTAATATTTCAACGACAGTACATGCTTATGTCGAAACGATGCAAATTGTGGAAGAAGGGAGGTTTATAATAAATTAACCAAGTGCATATGTATTTCTTTGCAAATCGTGCCTCGTTAAATGTCAAAAATTGCTGTATATTGGTGATCTAGATCACCGTCCGTCAACCAGATTAATCACATTGCGATCGACGCAAAGCACTCCTGCAGTATTATGGATGTCCGAACGTTTCGAGGTGCCAACATCGACTCGGATCACTAATTTGTTGTAGCCATGGTAAGGTTGTGGATATCCCGAACACCGCCAAGACAAGAAAATACTGTGAGGAAGTCCGACGTCGGACGGCCACAATCGCAAGAGATCGCCAAATCCTTTTCCGATCGAGTCACCCTTTATCTCAGAAGAAGTTCTTTGCCGCCAACACCAAGTATTGAAGACCAGTGGCAACATTGCCAAAAAGCTATCAGAGATGCCGCCTTTGATGTGCTGGGTTTCACTCGGTCACCACAACGAAACCCCTGGTTTGACGACGAGTGTCGGCAGGCGAATGCAGCTAAGCAAGAGGCCTACAAAGCGACACTGCAAAGAAGGACAAGAGCTGCTCGCGAGCTCTACGAGCAGAAAAGGAGAGACGAACACCGGCTTCTCAGGAGGAAAAAGAAGGAGCATGAGAAGCGCGCGATCGGTGGAATAGAGAGTTACTACTGCAGGAATGAGGTAAGGAAGTTTTACCAAAGGGTAAAGACAACCTGTCAGGGTTATAAAGCCAAAACCGAAGCCTGCAAGGAAGATCAAGGGAACATCGTAGTAGAATCACAGTCGATGCTGAGGATATGGAAGAAACACTTCTGCAGACTGTATAACGGCGATAAAGAACCGAATTCCGCTGTCAGGCAGATTGAACCATTCAACCCGAATGAAAGGGACGACGTAGATCAACAATTCCATCCCCCCGACCTGGATAAAGTGAAGATAGAAACTGAAGTTCAACAAAGCTGCTGGACCTGACGGCCTAGCGGCTGAGCTTTTTAAAGCAGCACGCGATGATTTGGTAAGGAACGTGCACCAACTCATCGGTCGGAAGAAAGCATTGTTTGCCCGATCCACAGAAAAGGAGACCCTCTGAAATGGGCCAACTATAGAATCATCAGTCTTCTGTACATTGCCTATAAGATCCTATCTGCCGTGTTGTGTGAACGCCTAAAGCCATTCGTCAACAATCTGGTCGGACCACACCAGTGTGGCTTTAGGCCAGGAAAATCCACCATCGACCAAATACTCACACTGCGGCAAAAAACCCAGGAACAGCATATCGATACCCACCACCTTTTCATCGATTTCAAGGCCGCGTATGACAGAATCTATAGAGACGAGCTATACAGAACAATGTCTAGTTTTGGCATCCCTACCAAACTCGTCCGTTTGTGTAGGATGACGATGGAGAATGCACGCTGCTCCATCAAGGTCGGTAAAGACCTAACCGAGACCTTTGATGTCAAAAAAGGATTTAGACAAGGCGACGCGCTGTCATGCGATTTCTTCAACATCATACTTGAAAGAATTGTGCAAAAATCGCACGCCAACGCCAGAGGCACAATCTTTCAGAAGTCCGTCCAATTACTCGCATATGCCGACGATATTGACATAATCGGAAGAACACAGCCTGATGTCAATGGCACTTTTGTGAGTATTGCGACGGAGGCCGCGAAGATGAGTTTAAGGGTAAATGAGGGCAAGACCAAGTATATGCTGTCAACCAGAAAGGACACCCAACACCGACGTCTCGGACAGAACGTCACAGCAGACAGATATAACCTTGAGGTAGTCAAAGACTTTTTCTACCTAGGAACCGCTATCAACTCAGACAACGACACCAGCGCTGAAATCAAACGAAGAATAACTCTTGTTAATCGCTGCTTCTTTGGGCTAAGAAAGCAATTGATAAACAAAGCCCTCTCTCGAACAACCAAAGTAACCCTGTACAAGACCCTAATCGTCCCAGTCCTGCTACGAGTATATAGCGCAGAAGCATGGACTTTGTCAAAAGCGGATGAGGTTGCTCTTGGCTGCTTTGAGAGGAAAATTCTTCGGGTGATTTTCGGTCCCGTCTGCATAGAGGTTGAGTGAAGGAGAAGATATAACAACAAACTGTACGAGCTGTTCAGCGACATTGACTTAGGCAGAAGGGTGAAGATCCAACGATTAAGATGGCTGGGTCATGTAGAGCGAATGGAATCCAATGCTCCGGCCCGGAAAGTCTTCGAATCCACCCTCGAGGAACGGCGCAGTAGAGGAAGACCGCGACTCAGGTGGCGCACGCAAGTGTAAAAAGGATGTTCCACTAAAGGGGTCGTGGGGGCAATGCATGCACGAGAGATCTCCAGGCCACTCGATCCTCCGTCATCGACTCTAACTCATCAGGGGCTATGCCCAATCGCAATCGGGCGAGTTTTTGGGCTTGGTATAACAATCTCGTCCTAGGTCTGCCAAGCGGTTGCAAACATATTTCTCTACTCTATAAAGTTCTGATAGCAGTACTTTTGACAAAGGGCTGGTGCCAAGGCTTGTTCTCTCTCGAACAATGTCGAAAAACCCCCATGGTCTCTGAGTCACAGATCAACCGAACAAAGCGCATACGTCCTGAGCTTTGTGGCTTCATTTTTCAAAGAGCTAAAACTTGTTAGATTCTCAAAAATCCCATGTCTTAGACGTGGCTTTTCAAGTGGCTCGTTAAAATGTAACAAAATATGATTCGATTCCAGGCAGAGGTTCAACCGACTTCCTACCAATCGAGATGCAACAAACGCATACGCATCCGTAGAGGAAATCATTTTTTTAATTGAGAGCTTTCATTGAAAATTCTCAAAATTGCTGTTTGTTGTGAAAGGAGAAGCATTCGCTTCATGGCAAGTTTGACACATTTACCTAATGAGTTCATTGCTCCATTATTCGGCTTCCATTTCCCAAATGTGCCATCCTCAACTCGGAATGCATTGTCATGCCATTGTGTGTGTTATCCTTCGGTGCAGATGGCTCAGTCGTTGCCGACTGCTCCAGCCAGCAGCCGGGCGCGTTTCAGATTGCACAAAACACATTCATCCGCTCGAAACTCGAGCACACTGCTCCGTCGTGTGCGGGGATTGTGTACTGGAATCATACTTTCCTCCGAAGGATAAATCCATTCCACCGCCACCACCACACCGACACAATTGTAATGATAGTTCACCGATATTCTGAGGTCCATTGCATGCAAATTGCGTTTGAAGATTTGAATTTGTGTGGAATGTGTGCGAACGGATGGGAAGACGCGCGGCAGGATTTTGTTTACTCACTTCGGCTTTGCACAAGTTCGCCGAATGGTTTACGTAGCCGTGTGATTGCGGTGATTACGATGTAAGGGCATAATGGGAAAAAGAAGTTTACGTGGATCACCGCCCACCAGCAGCCCCACTTCAGGGGGAGTCTCGTCCTCTCGATGTGTGCGCACAAACACATGCATGTGACATTCGCCAGCTGTGCAGGGGTTTGATTATGTATGCAAGTGAATGACGCGAAGGATATCGTCATCGTCACACAACGTAAGCGGCGATGTAACACAATGGTTTGGGTATTCTCCTTTTTGTCTCGATACACGCGAGTGTGTGTGTGGTTCGTGGGCTGAGAGAGAGGACTGACTTGGGGTTGGGTGAGTTGAAGGGTCGATGTTTTCTCCTCGGCTTTTCAGTTTTTCAATTATTTTAAGTGGCTTCATTTATATGCAATGAAATATAGAGAAAAGATTTGGATGCGCAGACAATTTATTTGAGAGGAATACATTGACAGATTGAAAGGGGGCTGGGGGCTGGTCGGGGGATAGAGCAATTGAATCTAAGTTGTGTTTGTCGCATGCGGCGGGGGCGGGAAGATGGTGCCATCGAATTGGAAATCCTTCGTGCGGGTTAAGCGATTGGGTGAGCCAGAGGATTGTGCGTGATGAATTCTTGTACTCCGCTCACGGACAATTAAATTACTTTAAGATTTTTGTTGACTCCTTCAACTCCATCATCAGGACTTCCGATGCGTGCCTTGAATGCGATTCCGTAAGGTAGGCGACCGCTTGGCAGACCCAGGACGAGATGGTTGGACCAAATCCAAACACTCGCGTGGTTGCGCTTGGGCATAGATCCTGATGAGTTAGAGTCGATGGCGGAGGATCAAGTGGCCTGGAGATCTCTCGTACATGCATGGCCCCCGCGATCATTTTAGTGGAACATGCGGGTCACTGAAAATGATGATGACGAGAGATCGTCGACATGCCGTTCATCCACGCCCAAGGCGTTGCAAAGAACTGGTTCAAGCGGTAAGAGAGAGTGTTGCCTAGAACCCAGACTTGTCGTGTCGTATCGTCACCGCGTTCAGCATTTTGGCGTCAGTGAATCCATCTTCCGACGCATTCTGAAGCATGGCTTATATTTGTTTCCGTAAAAAGTGGCAAAGAAATTTGCCAAAAGAACGTCCACTTCACTTGAAATATGACAAAATAGTCGCTGCCACTGAACCTAGATTTTGTAAGCAAATTTTGATAACCGATGAGGCCCATTTCACACTCTCTGGAGTCGTTAACAAGCAAAATTGTCGCATGAAACGAGATTCATTATTTCTTGCGTGAATTTTAGAACACCCCTTATAAGACTTGCACATTTTAAAACTTTGCAACCATATAAAGTGCACCAAAATAACACGTGAAACCTGAGTGTTCTCTAAATCATCTCGCGCAATCTTACCTAAGAATGTCCATCTCGCGGCAGGTTGTTGTTTTGAAAGCTATATACAGAGACACCGACGCTCCGGCTTGAAAAGTCTCCGACTCCAATCCCGAGGGACAACGCGGTAAATGCAAACGTCTCTAGCATCGTATACAGCTAAAAATGGACCTCAATCAGCTGAAGAAAGGAAGAAGTTAACATAAGTCCGTGCAGGATGGAAAGGCATGTTGGCTGATGCCCTGTTCTACTTCGGACTGTATTGCCAGCTGGAGAAGAAGATACATTTTTCTAGGACATCCTGTGATCCTTTGAAAGAGGCCGAAGTTAATATTATTGAGAAGGTCGTTTAGCTTAACGAAGTCTGCTTTGCTAAAGTTGAAAGATGGAACATTTTCAGAGTCAACGGCATTATTGTGAAGTTCGAAAGAAAATGTAAGGGCGAGAGGGGGGTGGTTGTGGTCAAGTGTGGAGAGAAGGTGATTACTCGCGGTGACCAGAGTATTAAGGGCATCTGAGGAGAAAATAAGATCTAGCTGCCTACCAAGGTTATTGGTGATACCGCTGATCTGAAAAAGGCCAGAGTCAGAAAAACGATCGGTAAGCAGAATTTCCGTGTTTAAGGAGGGATTAGTTGGAACGAAATATGATTCGTCCTCTGACAGCGCCCATTGCAAGTAGGGGAGGTTAAAGTCGCCAACAATAATGAAGTCATCACCGGGGTCAGCGACATCGAGTAGAGAGTCGAAAGCATCAATAGCCAGCTGGTATGCATGGATAGGTTGAGAAGGGCGGATATAACAGCAGAGAATGTATACATACCGCTTGGATACTGTTATTTTAGCACATACGGATATGAAAGGATTGTCATTTGATACCTTGACGAGTGTGGCATCGAGACGACTATGAATGGCTAAAAGAACGCCACAGTGGGAAGCTCGTTGTTATTGTGGCCATCAGCCCGAAAAACTTCGAAATCGGAAGAGAATAATTCACAATTTAGGAAATTCGGGCTAAGGTTAGTTTCAGTAAGGGCAAAAATATCATATGGCAGTTTTTGAGAATTGAGGTAAACCATTGAGATTTTGGTGCGAATCCCTCTGACGTTCTGATAGTAAATTGATAGGAACTGTCGGGTGTTACTAACACAGTGAAATGGAGGGGCTGGGTAGGAGTTAGGGGCGAAAATAATCCTTGAAATTACTGCGTGATTTTTGGAGGTACGAAAGACGTTTGGTGCCTATATGAGAAGCAAATGTTGAAAGGTCTTTAGAAACAGTGGAAGAGGAAATGTTGAAACTTTCGTGAAAACGATTGTAGATGTTTCTCAAAACAGGAAGATCGGTTGGGAGGCCTTCTTTTTGAATTAATACCATGAGATTAGTCTTTGTCTTGCCGTCGATGCAAACGGAGTCTGGTTTATCATGCAAATATGCTAAAAAAAGACGAACGTTTTCAAAAAGCCGGTGATCACGTAATCTTGACATGGTATATCTCCCATCTACTCGTAGGTCGTTAATTGTTGACGAAGGGTCCGTTAGTTTCGACGTGAGTTTGACGGAGGGGGGAAGCATTGGGTCAAGAATAGGATATTGTAGGAGGTGAAGTGAACTTATTAGGCGCGGAAGCCGCGGATTTGTTGCTGGAAGTTGATGACGAAGAGTTTGAGGAAGGATTGAGAGTGTGGGAGTGAATGAAATTTGGGTAATTCATAGAGGGTGGAGTGATTTGAGTAGAGGCTTCGGATGAGAGATTGAAAGAAACACGATTTGTCTTTGGAAGGAGGTGGGTTTCTTGTTGTCCTGCCTCTTGTTGCCGGGCTTCTTGTTGTCATTGATAAACCATTTGGACATGGCCATTTTGCCCAACTGAAATGCATCGCCGGTGGTGGTCGAAAAAAGCCATTCGTATTTAGAGGGAATGTCAACTTTGAAACAGCTGGGGTTTCTGGATCTTGGTGGGGAGATCTTGTTGCAGCTTTCTACGATGATGGAAAATTTCTGGTGAAAAAGCTTGCGTACCCAGAGAGCATTCGCCTTTTGGGGAGCGCCATTGATGATGAAGGTGATAAGGCTGGCATTGGTGCTTCTCAACTTATTGAGTCTTCTATTCCATTCTGAAACGGTCCATGTTGTACCAAAACGATGAATGACTTCCGAGTTAGGACGATTATTAGGTGGTGTGTAAGCTGTTGTGTGCATTTGTACGGCCGGAGATGATGGAGGGGGGGAAGGTTGATGAGCAGGCGGCGAAATGTTGGCAGTAGTTTCAAGTATTTCGGCCTGTATTGAAGTGTTGTAAGATCGGTTGGGCTGGAATTGATCAGGCAAGCTGTCTATTTTGCATGATGCCGCCCTGATATCGTCAACTAATTCACCGATAATTGACCGATTAACAGCAATCTCGTTACCTATACTATTTATTTTGGTCCTCCAGTACCAGGTCAGTTTGCTGAGGTGAAGGTGAGATCGTTACAGGCATGCGAAGCGATTGGATATCTTCCTAAGGAAGATTGGATGACCGATTTTATAACTGGAAGACGTGAGTCAAGGGACCTTGCTGTTGTCTTCATTCATGTGCCAATGTTTCTCGCAAGCTTCTGAAATGTGTAGCAACTAACAGGCCATTTCGAATCTGCCTTCTTCTAGTTTTGCAGTTCTTACACTCAGTTTCATCATTCATCGAGGATTCCGAGCTAACCCCGTTCTGGATCCTCTTCACGGTGACCATGGTCGCGTTTGCAAATCTTACAGAGAACCGAATGAAGTTGCTTTACCTATTATTTTATTTTATCGGTCATTTCGACTGAAATTGTAAATATCCGCAGAGACATGCAGCGACAAATAATCGTAATTAACTTAAACCAATAAATGCCACCAGCCGATCTGCAGTAAACGCATGCGAATCCATTAAATATCTTCCACTCTTCCCGGCATGAAATCCACTGAAGCACAGCATCAGCCACACGCCGCCGCTGTAGACCGGCTAGGTATAAATAAGTTTGTCTAGCCTGTCCGATCTGTCAAATAAAAACAGCGCCAATTCTTGTTGCTGACAGAAAGCATTGCCGTAAGCAGCAAGAACAGAAGACACACACAAGCGAGAACCAAGTGTCGACCTTTTGCTGCTGCCACACGAATTGAATACTTAATCGCTGCTCTCTCAATTGAGGATGCATGCGCTGGCCAAAGTCCACAGCAACCTCCTTTAACATTCTAATTGCATCACATCCCGCTCCGTCCTCTCGTGGCGTGCGTGTGTACACACATCTGATTTTGGTTTTTTTTCGTCTTCGCTTGTAATTTGAATTTTTAAGTCACCCATTTTCAGTTTTCTCCTCCAGATTACACATTTATAATTTCACAGATTCATCTGGCCGCGCCAGAATTGGATGGCAACAACAACAACACGAAACACAACTACAATCGGGGCAGCAGTGGCGGATAATTGTGCGAGATGGGAACATTGAAACTGACTGCGGAAAATGAGGCGAAATTCTCGGGCACTTTGTCATGGCTGTTTATTCAGCGTTTCGTAGCGACGACTACGTGTGTAGTGTGTACACATTGGCTTTTATTTTAATTCAAGTTTTTCTTTCGTCGTTCGGATACGAATTCAAATTGAAGCGCACACTTATCTAGCTGCTGCCTGAATGCCTCCAATCATGTGTATTCACCGTTTGATACACGGTGCATGGCTGTGTGACAGTGGGGAGGTTTCTCTTTTGCTTGGCTGGCGGGGTTCTAAGGTTTTGATTTAGAAAATTACAGAATGAAATAAATCATTTTGTGTATCTTTTCAAGAAGCGGAAAATAAGAAAATGAGAGAGAGAGAGAGAGAGAGAGGAAGAGAGGGAGATCAAGGGAAAGAGAGAGTTTGTAAACTGTTTCAACAATTACTTGCTGCATAGTTTTGTAGAAATTACTTTGTGGACACAGATGTAGGGGCAGACCGAAACTGTGAACAAGAATTCGATAGGAATTCATGTATCTGTTTTTTTTTCCTCATTCAAATTCACTTAGTTTATGTCTGTTTCCGTCAGTGAGTGAGGGGGAAACGTCTTTATTTCATATGGAACCTTCAAACTAAGGTCAACAACAACAAAGAACATTTTTGAGCATTTTTGAAAACTAGGAAAAAAGTTTCCAATTCCTTAAATATTTAAATATTTAATCCTTTGGCGGTCTGTTGCAAACAAAGACTGTATTTTGTTGTTTTTCATGGGATATTTTTCCATTTTATGTTAAGAGTTGGCAGGTTATTTGTAAAAAAAAGACAAAAAAAGAAGATATATTTGTTTAATTTATTTATTTTAAATTATTTTGATTTTAACTCAAAAATGTAAAAAATATAAGGAATTTTAAAGAAGAAGAAGAGTTCATATAGTAATTTTCTTGTTATTTATTTTATTGACACAAACTGTGGCTGCAAAGCAAAAATACACTGATGCTGTACAACTTTTTATCTAAAACGTGTGCATTTTTAATTATGTCTCCAGCAGTAAGTGCTGGTCGATTTTGAAATATCCGAAACGTCATAAACCGAGCTTAGACATATGGTAAACAAACTGTTTGGACATACAGCCTTGGCCAAATGTATTAGGCACACTTATCTTTTTGTTTTTGCTGCAAAATCACTTATCAGAAGTAATTAGTATGAATTTTATGGTTTTCGGCGACACTATCTGAGGTTATAAACGATTTTTATTTTTTCCTCTCATTTCATTAATTTTTGTGCTTTTTAAAGATATAACGAATCCTAAAAGGTGCCTAATACATTTGGCCTAGGCTGTACAAGTGACTTAGTTTTGGCGCCATCTAGTGTTTTTTTTAAATCATAGGAAACATACTGACAGCTGTTTCCCGCTCAAAATCTTGACAGAAAGTCAGTGTCATGCCTCCGCGGAACAAAATGAGTCGCTTTACGCTTGAACAACGCTGGGAAATATTGAAAACTTATTTCCAATGTGTGCGCTGTGTAGCCCAAGCAGTGCGTTTTTTGAAAATAAGTTTTGGCCGAAATGGAGCACCCACAGCGACTGCTGTAAGCAAGTTTGTGAGACTGGTATGCTAGTGGGCAACGCTTATGGTCCCCGTCGTCGTAAGGTGCGCAGAGATAAGAATGTGGCCGAGAGTGTGAGACTCAATTCACGAACATTAACTCGCCATCGATCTCAACAGCTCGACATTTCACGCACTAGCCTGAGGAGAATTCTGCACAAAGATCTTGGATTATTCGATTACAAGGTCCAACTGACTCAGCAATTGAAGGTGAGCGACCATCCGCTTCGTTGTCGCTTCGCAGTTTGGGCCTTAGAGCAGCTTTAATTGAATTTTTAGTGAAAAATCATCTTTTCTGACGAAGGCAAGGCGCATTTTCATCTCGAAGGCTACATTAACAAACAAAATTGCCGCATCTGGGGCTCGCATCTATAAAAACCCGCACGTCATTATCGTTGTCGAGAAGTCAATGCATCCACAGAGAGTGACAGGATAGTTTGGTGCGGATTGTGGAGTGGTGGCATCATTGGACCATTTTTCTTCGAAAATGAGGCTTGGAACAATGTTTCGGTTAACAGTCGGCCTTAATAATAATAATGGCGGCGGTACAGTTCGAGGTGGACCTGGGCCTAGTTTCTCAGCAACCACTCGTGTTGTGCGTGCTATTGTTCTCTCACGAGTGGAGGGGACCTACAGTTTAATGCCGACTCCGAACGGCGTGATTGAGAAACTTTTTCTAGACAGTTATACTCTTTGAACATTGTCAGTGATTTTTTCTTGAAAAATTTTTTGTCTGAACTTGGAATCGAACCTAGACTGTGAAAGTCTAATGCGCATGGGTCGCCGCACGAACCCACACGGCCACGGCGCCCACAGCAGTGGACCTTACTGAGCCATGTTATCCGACTTTTTTTTGACTAAAATTTAAGCATGAACTTGGACGACCTCTGGTTCATGCCGGATGGCGCGCCATGCCATGCCACACAACCCTTGCCACAATCGATCTTTTGCGCACCAAATTCTCAAATCGTGTTATCAGTCGTCTTGGCGATGTCCATTGGCCGTCTCGAAGCGGTGATTTGGACTTTTTTTTGTGGGGAACCGTGGAAGACCAAAGAACAGTCACTCAACATCCTATTTTTCGTAGGTTGTTAACACTACCCTGGAGCACTCGGACTCAAGGACTGGTCCATTGTACTACCAGGCAGCAACCTACTTTTGCTGGAATTTCTTGGTCTTCCGGAGTGATCTCTGCCGACCTGTTTCTTTTCGCCGTCGTCACCAACAACAACACATGCTCCTTTAACCTCTTTCGAAGTCTCTTTCCGTGTAATCGTCCCTCGCCTTCTTTTCCTTTTCAGTTGGCTCTTAGTCAGGGCCTCGTTTGTAGCCCTTTCTAGTGGTGAAGTGAGGAAGTATGATGGATGGGGCTTCCAGAACCCTTGCCCCAGCCGCAGTCAAAAAGATTACGGGTGAAATTTCCCTATCGCTAGTGCCACCTGAAGTAGTTACAATTTTGTGTTTATCCTTTATACCAAGATTGACTTTTTTACAGTCAAAGTCAAGACGTTTGTGGCTTTTGGTTCTGGGATCTATGGAACCGGGGACCTTTGACTCTTAAGCCCTCCCGCTACTACAAAGCAACCAAATGGGAGGGTCATCGTTTAGTAATGCTATACATTAAAGCGATGAGATGGTGCAGTTGGTGCCTGGCCCAAGTTAGATGGGTCCCAGGTTCGAATCTCAGTGAAATCGAATCTGGTCCTGTAACCATTTGCCGTTGCGATCAAATTAACGACACTGGAGTAGGTTGCTACCTGGCAGTACAATGGACCAGTTTTGAGTCTGAGTGCTCCAGTGTAGTGTTTCAAAAAACCTTCGAAAAAAAAGAAAATATACATTCCCTATCATTTTGAGGTAAACAAGCACTCTCAACTGGGACGGCAAAGATACTGGGAAGAACCCGAGTTGGAGTCTTCACATGACTAATTTATTCAGGGCGTCCAAATGCATCCATTGGATTCACTAGAACTTTGCAAGGAGGTGCTTAAAGATGACCAAAAGCTGTAAGGATTTGATGAAAGGTTTTTGCCATATTTTCGCTGTTACCTATCAAATATCATCGCATCGGTAGTTAAATATCGACAGTTGAGGAATGCCTCGAAACTTAAAAAGCACACCTCTTGTTGATCGGACCAGTTGAAACATGAGGACTAACGCTTAAATGTTTTACTGTACAACTTGTAGTCCACGTAATCCTAAGACGGTATCCTCTTAGTGGTTCTTACGAAGTTAGTTAACAATTTGTAACCAGCTTTCACATCCTTTTCATTGTCCTGATGATCATCTTTGTAGGCAAAACTTGTTAGAATCTTTCCTTCCACAGTTTTATCTTCGGTTGTATTCCAATTTATACGGAACGTCAAATTGACGCAATACCCGACTGGTCACTGTCAGTTTTCCTGTTGAAACATTTGATGTCTGCATTTTAAGTCGATAACTCTATTTCCTCAAGCCAATACGTCATTTGATCGAATTTCATTCACTTTCAGAAGCAATGATTGAACATCAACGTTTCCTCTTCCAGCTGCTTGCGTACAACTCCGTGTGCTGGCTTTCAAGTCATGCGCAGATCTCTCGTTCTCGTCTTTCCCAAAAGATAATCAACTTCAAGCGTTGTTCGTGGTGGCTCTTATTTCCTGACGGGTCTACAGCCTCTCTCATAGATTCCAATACAATCTCCCCTCTCAAACGGCGCGCTGCTTTGCTTTAAACAGCTTTGTTACGTTTTATTGAAACATTAATCGCACTCCAGTAATTCCCTGATAATTACAACGTTATTACCCAGAGGAGCCTCACACACTGGGACGCCATATTTACTTTCAAAAACCTAACAGCAACCCCCCATAAAATCTGTTCTCTACCACACACGTGCACCCTCTCCCTCCCTCGCAGTCTCTTGCCCCTCCATCCCCCTTGCCATCGGCCTTTCCATCACCATTATGATAATAGTTATCGCCGTCTCCGCCGTTGTCGTCGACATCGGTGGCAAGCCGATATGAATATTCAGCCCGCATATGAGAGAGAGAGAGTACCTGTTCGGTCGGAGAGGCTGTGTCGACGTGTACACCTTTCAATTACCTGCCTTGTGGAAGTTCGTTAGCGCAGAAAGAATTGTTCCTCGCTTAGATTTCCAATGTTGCTGCCTGCCCCCATCCACACACACACACACTCACACACCCTACCCACCAATCTGTGGCAAGGGGTTCATCGCCTCAGCATCCACCACCCACACACGTCGACGAGAACAAAAAAAAGGCTCTCGTTTCGTTTGGATCCTTCTGAAGAAAAATGGAAGAACGATGCGCAACAAAGAAAGAAAAAAACTCAGAAAACGGGACAAACCTCATCTTAAGCAAATAACCCCGCTTCCAGTGCGGGCGGGGAGAGGGAGAGGGGGGGAATAGGTTGTAGACGCAACCGTAAAAAGGATTGATGGCGTTCTCCCTTTGTTTACGTAGTAATACTGAGAGAGATTCATTTTTTATTCGACCAAACGATCTGGAGCGAGGACGAAGGCGAACGTGTAGAGTACACAGCACGTACGCGGGGCGCTCTTGTGCACAGAGTTGAAACTAGAAAATGGGCTACCGGGCTAGGGAAGGTTAAGAGGGAGGGGAGGGTATTTTACACGAAAACCATTCCATTTTATTAAACATCAAAATTTATGTTATTAATTCTCTCGGGGGGGGGGGGAGGAGAACGCAAACGGCGCCTAAGGAGGGGGTAACTTGTGACTATACAACATGTGCCATCACCATTAGAGCTTGGGGAAAAGTTTTTTTTTGGTTTTCTTTCCATTTTTTCGATGTCGACTGCGGCTTCTTTGGTTTTTATTTTGCTTTCTTTAAATACCTCGGAAAACATTTAAATTTGCCTTGAGTCAAGTTGGGGGTTTGCTAGAAGTGGGGTATGTTCAATTGAATGGCTTCTGCTCGAAAAATTGA
This sequence comes from Myathropa florea, assembly GCA_930367185.1. Taxonomy (NCBI): domain Eukaryota; kingdom Metazoa; phylum Arthropoda; class Insecta; order Diptera; family Syrphidae; genus Myathropa; species Myathropa florea. The sequence continues at coordinate 113,681,408 of OV884002.1, read as the reverse complement.
GTGATGTGGGCTGACCATGAACTGTTTCAAGTGTCACTGATCCTCAGTGATCGCTTGAATTTTTGTTATGAGGAGAAAGGGGAGATTGTTTATTTTGGGACCAATCAAATTTGTGGTCAAAATTATAGGCATCGAAATTAAGCCTTTTAAAAAAGGTTTGTTTGCTTATATTCTTTCAGATTCCGAAGATCATACCAAGAATTGAACAGCCCAGTTTAGTCTTCCGCATGAGTTCTTTGGAAGTAGCTGGAGCCACAGCAATCCCATGTGACTTCCTTTCGATTAGATGAAAAATGTTCGATTTAGACGAAGAAAACGAGAAGATAAAGCCATTTTATCGAGTTAGGGTTGTGGGATTTGTTTAAAAGATAAAGTATTTTCCTTTAGGTGGGTCGTCACCTCTTACGAGCCACTGACAGTTCTCATAGAGTCTAACTGTCTAGAAAATACTTCTCAGTCTCGCCGTTCGGAGTCGGCAATAAACTGTAGGTCCCCTCCACTCGTGAGAGAACAATAGCACGCAAAACACGAGTGGTTGCTGAGAAGTTGGGCCAAGGTCCACCTCGGACTGTAGCGCCGCCATTATTATTATTATTATTATTTTCCTGAGCACAACTGTTATGTTCTTTATGAGGCCCATACACGACACGGACACGTCCCTGCAAACCTATAGCAACCTATAGCAACCGTAAATCTATGGAAACATTCCATCGCCACACACGGTGCAGACAATCTGCCCAGACATTAGTTTTTATCGTTTCGTCGTAGACGCCGCAATAATTTTTGTTTTGGCAATATAAAAAAAAGAGACCAAGAAAAAAAAGAATTTGGACCAAGGAGTGGTACAAAAAAAGATATGACTTTGGTATTACCAAATTATTAAAAGATCTGACTGACTGTCTTCTTTAATTTTTGCCGAATAGATAAAGCCAATTGAATGAAGCTGCATTCGGATAAATTTCGTGGTTTGTGGCATTTTCTCTAATGAACTAAACTTAAGTCTCCTTTCGCTTACCCGATCACTTTAGCGTGTTTCAGGCGGAGATAATGGCGATTATTGAAGCTCTGTCCTGGCTCAAATGGAATGTGATATTTACGCGCGTGATATTTAAACTTTCGCGGACATTTTCACGAGTGGTACTACGTGCCACACCTCCAGAATGATCTGGTCTAAGCTAGATCTCAGAAGTTCTAAAGAATTAATCTCTCTGGACAGATCTAAAAACAGGACACTGCCTCATAAGACAGCATGCCAGTAGAATAGCTGCTCCGGCTAATGATTTCTGCAGAAGCTATCTAGACAAGCAAAACGTTTTTTCACACCTCCTCTGCTCCTGTCCGGCTCTGGCGTCTCTTCGACGCCATCATATAGCGGCCAACTTTTTTGAAAGCTTATGCGAACTCAGCGAGGTTCCCATAAGTAATCTACTGCTCTTCATCACAGACTTCAAATGGTTTCCCGCATTCAATTGGATGGATTGACCTCAGTCAATGGTTTCGGGCTGTAGCTCATGGATTGCTTGGACGATATTGGCCTTGAGTGCTTGAATCGTTACCGGATTGTTGGCATAACATCGGTCCTTCACAGTTCTCCACAAAAAGTCAAATCGTAGCTCCGAGGCATCTCCAAGACGCCTGATAACACGATTTTGGAAGGTTGATGCGCAAAAGATCGGTTGTGGCATGGGCTGTGTACCATGGCGCGCCATCCTGCATGAGCCAGAGGTCATCCAAATCTATGTGTTCAATTTGAGTAAAAAAAAGTAGGTTAACATGGCTCTGTAACGTCCACCGTTGAACGAAACAATGTTCCAAGCCTCATTTTCGAAAATAAATGATCCAATGATGCCACCACTCCACAATCCGCACCAAACTATCCTGTCACTCTCTGTGGATGCATTGACTTCTCGACAACGATAATGACGTGAGAGGCGGAAATTTTGTTTGTTAATGTAACCCTCGAGATGAAAATGCGCCTTGCCTTCGTCAGAAAAGATGATTTTTCACTAAAAATTCAATTAAAGCTGCTCTAAGGCCCAAACTGCGAAGCGACAACGAAGCGGATGGTCGCTCACCTTCAATTGCTGAGTCAGTTGGACCTTGTAATCGAATAATCCGAGATCTTTGTGCAGAATTCTCTTCAGGCTAGTGCGTGAAATGTCGAGCTGTTGAGATCGATGGCGAGTTGATGTTCGTGAATTGAGTCTCACACTCTCGGCCACATTCTTATCTCTGCGCACCTTACGACGACGGGGACCATGAGCGTTGCCCACTAGCATACCAGTCTCACAAACTTGCTTACAGCAGTCGCTGTGGGTGCTCCATTTCGGCCAAAACTTCTTTTCAAAAAACGCACTGCTTGGGCTACACAGCGCACACATTGGAAATAAGTTTTCAATATTTCCCAACGTTGTTCAAGCGTAAAGCGACTCATTTTGTTCCGCGGAGGCATGACACTGACTTTCTGTCAAGATTTCGAGCGGGAAACAGCTGTCAGTCGCAAAATAAACTATGATTAAAAAAAAAACAATAGATGACGCACCCTTTACATATCTATGTTGTCGAGCCCTGGCGACAGAAACTGGACTAGCATCGCACCAATCTCTGTCTGGTTGGTGGCTTAAGGTCCAGAAGAGTGTACTCATGCTCAAACTTTCCAACGGTGCGACGGATTACCAGCACAGCCACTGAAGCTATGATGACGACCGACCTTACGACGAAATTCATGTTTCGTATTTACAACAGAGCCGAAATTTTAATAAAACAGAGAACTCTCGATTATTCGAAACTCCATATTTCGAAAACTTCTGTTAATAGGCACATTCTCACAATCCAATGAAAATCCCTCTGTAAATCGTAGAAATGCTATGCAATTTTACCCTTTCGTTAATTCGAATTGAGGTTAGGTTAGGTTTGGGGGCTGCTAGTGAATTCACCAGCACACTTAGACCATGTTGGTCCATTGTGATACCCACAGCCAGACTACTACCACTGATTGATCGTTCCAGTGATAGTCCGGTTAATTTTATCCCAACGGCAGCTGGTGACTGGACCAGATTTGAAAAACCGGATAAAAACTTATTAAACTTTGCTTTCACTGGGATTCGAACCTGTGACCCCTTTAACTTAACTTAGGGCAGGCGCTTAACCAACTGCGCCATCCAGTCGTTTTTTAATTCGAATTTACTATTGTGCAAAATAACATGAAAACCTCTCTAATTCGAAAATAATGGCTTTTTTCCTCTATAATTCGAAGTCAAGTTTATTTGTTTTTCTTCAACCAGTTCTGTCTGTAATTTTAAAAGAAGCGAAATTATCACTTACAAAACTACGTCAATTTTTAGAGAGGACAGATGTCGATGCTGGCGTTTTTCAGCTTTAAACACAATCGAAAATTCGAAATTATCGAACAATCGAAAATTCGAAATTATCGAATTATCGAAAGTTCACTGTATTTTTTAATAATTTCCTCTCGTTCGAGAAGCATGAAACGACACATGATACAATGGCAAACCTGACTGCATATTTTGACAGCTGGATGTCATTGAAACTTTGACAGCTGCTGAAACATAGCAATTGGAAAAACTATCATAGCTGTCCGGTCACCCTTTGCTACTACTCCAAATCACTTCTGGGCACACATTGAATTTAAAATTAAAATATTTATGAATTCGAAAAAACGTATTTTCAAAAATGAATCCACATTGTCTGCAGTATCTCGTTTTTACTTTGTGGCATGCTGTGTAAATAATCACTGCCAGCGGCGGACATTTATGAGAATTTGTTTTGAAAATACTCTCCACCAGCAAAAGCTGGAAATAAAGCGAAAACCAAAATGAATTTATATGCATTTGGAATATTAATTTTCCGATCATCTCGCACAGCGTGAATGCATTCTAATTTATTTGAAATCAATTTCCCAACGAATATTCACAAAAAACAACGAAAACATTGAACAAAACATCGAATTGTGCACAGCGCCACATTCAATTCGTTCTTGAGCTTCTCTCTCTCTTTAAACGAAACGAGCAAATACACTATAAAATGCAACAGCACAATAAAAATGTTAACGGAGAAAAACAAGAGATAGAAGAAAAAATTGCAAACACGAAGCGGAAATCATTGCTACAAAGTTAATAGTTTATTGCTATCCGCTTGATGAGCTATTTTTTGCAAAAACAATTCCATGGAGTGCAGCGATATTTATTTATCGTCTCAAACATCTAGATACATGTGTATTAATGCATGCAAACACGTGTCGACGACCCAGTTGTGTGTGTGTGCACATGACTTTGCAGTACTTTCGAACCTGCTCAGGTTGATGTGAAAATAAATGAAAAACAATTCTGAATGAATTAGCGAAGAAGTTTGCACTAGACGATTGATGTAATCGACTCAGTCACAGCAGAGTCTCGAAAAGATGGACATATTCAAAACAGGCCCGTGCTTCTTTTCGAACTGTTAATCTTTCCAGGCATCGAAATTTAGTTTAAGGCAGACGTACACAAAAACACTGCCTTAAAATAACGATTTTATTTTAGTTTTTTAAAAACAAGCCGCATGTTTTAACGCATTTCCGAACGCCCTTAACTGAGGTACTCGTAATGTAATTTCGATGGATTTTTGGCAGCAGCTGCGACGGGAATGTCAATTGCCACTGATGATGTACTTATTCTTCTTCTTGATCTCTGCATGAAATAAGGTGGTGGTTACTTTTGTTTCTTTAAAAAGTCACGTGTTTTAATTCTTAACCGGTCATTTTATTCGTCATTCCTTCGTTAAGCTGCTCAAAATACGCAAATTAGTTTTTTTTCGGAGTCATTTTGAAACACTACTGGAGCACTCAGACTCAAAACTGGTCCATTGAACTGACAGGTAGCAACCTACTCCAGTGTCGTTAATTTGATCCCAACGGCAAATGGTGACTGGACCAGATTCGATTTCACTGGGATTCGAACCTGGGACCTCTTTAACTTAAGACAGGCACTTAACCAACTGTGCCATATATATTATGAAAAGGAGAGGTGACAAGACGCAACCTTGGCGAAGTCCAACGCTCACGGTGAAAGATGTTGTGTATAGAGACTGAATGGCCCTCAACAAAGACCCATCAATCCCATACTCCTGCAGAACACTCCAGAGTTTACCTAGATGAACTGGGTAATATGCCTTTTCCAAATCTATAAAACAACTGTAGATCGGTTTGGTGTACTCCCAAGCCTTCTCAAGTGCCATTCTTAGAGTGAAAAGCTTGTCGGTTGGACTTCTGCCGAGGCGAAAACCGCACTGTTCATCTCCCATCCTTGATTCGACCACAGCTCTAGAACGCGCCTCCAACACCTTAGCGTAGACTTTACCGAGGAGACTTAAAAGAGATATGTCCCTGTAGTTCAAGCTTTGTTTGAAAAGAGGGAAAATCACCCAAGTCTGCCAATCGCCAGGTGTCTCACCGTATGCCCAAGCCACCTTAATGACACGAGAGAGCCATAAAACTTCCTCTTTACCCATAGCCTTAAGCGCTTTTGGCCGGATTTCATCCACACCGGTAGATTTGCCAATTTTTAGCGATTCAATCGCCAAAATGACTTCCTCCACCGTTGGACTATTCTCCGCCTTACTCAAGACTACAGGTCTGTCTGAGGCACTGAGGGTGCCCTGTTCGGGATTCAGCACCTCCGAAAAGTGCTCGCTCCATCTGGGGTTCCATCTGTCGGACAAAATTCCCGACAAGAGATACTCCTCAGGGGGGAGTTCTTCACCTCTTTCATGTATCCTAACCTTAGACCAACTACTATCGGACCTTAACAAGCAAGGCTTCAGTGTGGTTGCATATGCAGACAACATTGTACTTCTAATATCGGGAAAGTATTTAAACGATATTGAGTTAGTGGAAAGGGCCTTATGTTCCACCAACAAATGGGGCATTCGCAATGGTCTTAACATCAATTCCAACGAAACCGAACTGGTAGTCTTTACACGTAAACACAAAGTTCCTAGCTTCAGGAATATTAACCTGTCTCCGTTTATTCCAACAAGAAGTTACTGGATAGACAGAATCCTGTCGATCCTGTGATCTGCATAAATATTAGGTAGTATCACATGAGGGCGCCGTGGCGTAGTGGGTAGGTGCGTCGACTCCTACGCTCGAGGTCGTCAGTTCGAATCTCGAAAAAAAAATCAAACATTTTTTCACGGCTCCACCTCTTTCGAGTCACTGACAATGCTCAAAGAGTATAACTGTCTAGAAAAGCTTCTCAATCTCGCCGTTCGGAGTCGGCATTAAACTGTAGGTCCCCTCCACTCGTGAGAGAACAATAGCACGCACAACACGAGTGGTTGCTGAGAAGCTAGGCCCAGGTCCACCTCGGACTGTAGCGCCGTCATTATTATATTATTATAGCAGACTGCCTCCCTGAAGAAAGATGTTAAAAAAATCGTTCATCTTTCCGAAATGTTCATTTTTTCAAGCTTCTACTGTATACGTGCTATTTTCTTTTGTGAGGTATATCGAACGCATTTTCGAATGCAGGGGAGTGCGATTTCTGTTCTCTTTAGGGACCAGAAGATGACATCGGAGAGAAAGCACAGATTTTTGGGTGATTAAGTGCACACAGAGCACAGGCACGTAGCGAATCTGTTGTTAAATTGTGGATAATTTTTGTGTAGGAAGTGATTTCTAGAGCGATAAATATCACGCCAACGTGTGTTGGAGAAAAAATGACAAAACTGAACCATGAGACGGAAGAAAAAACACGCGGAAGAACGCAATGTCTGTTTTTTTTTATTATAAAATTGAATGACATTTTTGGTCAAACTCTCACGAAGTTTTATGTTTGTATGAGGTTTAGTTGGTTGGGGGAAAGAATATCCGATAAGTGGAATCGCAGTATTGTTTACCCGGTCCATAAGAAATGAAATCCCTTTGACTGTACTAGCTATCGAGGGATAAGTCTGCTAAACATCGCGTATCAGGTATTTTCTGCAGTTCTGTGCCTGAAACTATTCGTGAATAATCAGTGTGGTATCAGGCCGGGCAAGTCCACCATCGTCCAAATCTACACACTTCAGCATATCCTGGAAAAGAGAAAAAAAATGCAAATTGAGACGATTTCAAGGCGGCATATGACAGCGTGCATAGAGACGAGGTTTCCAGCGCCATGTCTAGTTTTGACAGCAACCCGCTTGAAGTTACCTGCTGGTGGCCTAGTGGTCTATCTGTGATGATTCACTCTCTTGATGGATTTTAGCCAATTTATTTTCCTTATGAATTTCTAGACTGCTAAATGGATATTTGCTGGACAGGTGCTAAGGTAGTCGACTTCTTCCTCGTCTCTACAGCTTCTATAGAAGTGGCTGCAGAGGGTTTCCATCCTTCTTTTTTTTTCGGTGGATTTTTTGAAGCACTACTGGAGCTCTCAGACTTAAAACTGGTCCATTGTACCAGGTAGCAACCTACTCCAATCCCAACGGCAAATGATGACTGGATAAGATTCGATTTCACTAGGATTCGAACCTGTGACCCCTCTAACTTGGGGCAGGCACTTAACCAACTGCGCCATCCAATTGTGTTCATCCTTCTTGCGTGTATGCACATTAGGCAGTGACCGGTAATAATTCCGGCTACACAGGGTAGGTCTTCGTCCACCAAGCAAACAGAACGAATACCATCAGAACCGAGATTAAACGCAGTATAAATCTTGCCAATCGCTGTTTCTTTGGGCTCAATAGGCAATTGAGTAGTAGAGACCTCTCTCGAAGGACCAATCTGACTTTATATTTCACCTTGATCATTCCTGTTCTGCTGTATGGCTCGGACACATGGACCATCTCCAGACCTGATAAAGAACCTCTTGATCTTTTTGCGTGCGGTCTATGATCGCGTTTGCGTTGATGTTGTAATTTTGAGAAGAAGATTCAACCACGAACTGTGGTTAGATACCCTGCGGATAGACACCTTGTCGTGGTGCGGGGGCTTAACCCGACCCGCAAGTCTGCTGAAGGACCGACTGCCTGGCACTGGTGCAACGCAACAGCTTCGGACAGGGGTGCTCCAGTCAGAAGGATGGGGTGATTGGCGAACTAAGTCTATCATCCCCCTAACCCAGGGTGACAAGCGACCCGTGCCCACTGGATGGTTCGCAGCTAGGGGGTAATACCGGGTGTGTTCTAACGGAGCTTCTCTGATACCTACCGGGCCACCTTGGAGAGTAACTCTGGCCTTGCCGCATTACTGCGAGGCTCTGATGCGGCTGACCGCCTTTTCCCCTGCTACTCGTGGGATCAAAATAGATTCAAAAATTATAAAAAAAAAAGTATAAAAGACGTACTGAATAGGCTGCGGGGGGTTACCGTAGCTGATGCAGTAAGCCGGCTTGAGCATGAGCTCAAAGTTGAAAGAAGTGCAAAGCCTGTCGCAAGCTGCGTGGTTAGCGGAAGGTCGGTGCAACCCAGCACTACCCAGAAAGCGAAAACCCCAAGGCAACCGATAGGCGTGAGCAAATGGACTGCCAAAAGGGCAAGCGGGAGCTAAGCTTCTTCGACCAAGGCGACGAGGAATAGGCGCAGGTGTCCACAGATACCCCCTCCCCCCGGGACAACCCTGCGGAGTGGACGATCCACTCCAAGAGGGGCTCAGTGGTGCTGGAAGTAGGTGGTATCTTCGCTACCTCGAAAAGAGTTTCACACCTGAAGAAGCGAGGCAGAAGAGCACAGGGCAAGCTTAAGCCTAGCACGTTATGTCTTGGTCCTGGATCCAAAACTGCAGTCGTAAGGTCTAGATTGTTAAAGAGCGGTTTCCGCTAGTTGGAAGACACACGATTTTCTTAAAGTCTCCATGATTTAAAAAGCGCTTCTGTTCATTTTTAGGGCACCTTAAAAATTTCTAACATGCTCGCTGATGGGTTAAAATTGTACTTGAAAAATTGTTTGTCCTTGTTTTCTGAAAATAGATTTGCTAAAAAAGTTTTTATGACGAACCACAGTTTCAATTCAACACTTCAGTCATCTGAGTCACTTCAGAGTTCTTTTGTCGAAAAATATCATAAATGAGTGTCTGACACATAATTAGCTGTTTTTGCTTTTTTCTGAACAGGGGTTTTATCAAAAACCTAACATACTCGTAAAAACAAAAATAATTTGCAATTCAAGGTCACAGTGCTGGAGTAACGAACGTCTAGCTTGACTTATGCTTCAGTAATTTAAGTGCATTCACCAGTACGGTGATTCAGGCGAATCACTCGGAGGAGCAGCAGATTTATATTTTCGCTTTTACTGGAGTTTATTCTCGTTGTTTAATCACACATAAAAACAAGTAAAAATACATTAAGCATTTTGATGATTTGTGTTTTTTTAGTCACTAAACAGATAATAACAGAGTCGCGCTTACTCATTGCGTTGTCGTACGAGTTATAAATTAAATTGAATCATTTTGTTAGATCTAAAAGTGGCCGAAGGAGGAGTCGAGACTACTTAGCAAAACTTATTAAGAATTCATGGTGTTATGTCAGTGAAAGCAGAAGAAGAGGGAAACCAACGCGCGTCAGCAATTTTTCCTTGTTTCTATGTAAAATGTGGGGGATAATTACATCTCAAGGATATCAAGAAGTATTGACGTAAACACAAAATAAATCACGCGCAAAGATTGTGGCTGCAGGCCTTGAAAAGGGCTGGAGGTATCTCTTTTCATAATCGCAGTCAATGAATTTGCCTTCTCCAAGCAATGTTGAAGGTTAACTAGCAAAAAGCAGGCAGGCTCAGATAGGTTAAAGGGAAGATGAATAGATGGTCAGCTCAATATGCCCAAACCAAAAAAATAACGAGTAACAGTTGAAATCATGAGGTGCCTTCTTACGTATCTTATTCATTCATTCATTCATCTTCAGTGGTTCTATTAAAGAGGGTCGTGGGGGCAATGCATAGACGAGAGATTTCCATGCCACTCGATCCTCCGCCATCGACCCTAACTTAACGGGATCTATGCCCAAGTGCAACCAGGTGAGTGTTTGGAATTGGTCCAAACATCTCGTCCTGGGTCTGCCAAGCGGTCGTCTAACTGGCGGAGTCATATTCAAGGCACGCCTTGGAAGTCGTGATAATGGGGTCATTCGTGGTACGTAACCAAATAATCGAAGTACAGCCCTTTTCGTTTGACGAAGCAGCTGCTTAACATTGAGTTCCTTGCGCACTTCCGTGTTTCTCACCCTATCCCAACGAGTCACTCCCACAACAGCACAAAGAAATCTCATTTCGGCAGCTTGTATTCGCGATCGGTTTTTACCCAAGGTTCATGCCCATAGATGAGAGTTGGAACAAATACTGCGTTAAAAACCTCCAGAACTCCCAGAACAGCACGAAGAAATCTCATCTCGGTAGTTTGCATTCACGATTTTATTCTTTCGTCCATTTCCCAACTTCCCTGACCAAATACTCAGTTAAAAATCGCTAACTGTGACATCAAGCGCGGCCTTCCTAATTACAGATCGACCAAACTGAAATTACCTCAGCTTGGTTAATCCTACGGGAAAGCCGAGCATTACTCCTCCCATTACTCGTGAAAAAGACTCCGAGATACTTAAACTTCTCCACCTGCTTCAATGGGACTCCTCTAACATGTTGAGTGCATTAGACAGGCGTCCTGAAAATAACCACAACCTCGGATTTGTCCACGTTAAACTTCACATGCACATACAGCTAAATTTATTAAATTTATTTTATATTATTTGCCATCAAATTTAATCTGAATTTTTCTTTATTTTTCAGGTGAGTTATCGCTTTTATCTAAGACTATTACTGAGTAAGTTCTTATAGAGTTAAATTGTTATAACTATGTGTATATCGTTTTTTAAGAAATAAATCATCATCAGCGCTACAACAGGGGTCTTTTTCCGATCTTCTTAATTGAGTCCTTCCTAAGACATCTGCCTTCAGATGTGTAAATCTAGAATCTACCGAACTTTTAGCTTTGTTACAGCGTCTTTTGAGTTTCTAAATAGGTTTCGTATACTCTTCCTCGTGCATTTTTTATTCTGATTTGTCTTTCGCAAGGGAAACATTTCGGGAAACAACTGTTTCTAGCAATGTGTGACTTGGTATTTAGAGAAGGCAATGTGGAATTGTCTTCGTTATCTCCTCCACTCGCGAGACAACAATATCATGTGCAATGCGATTGATTGCTGCAGGCTCAAGTTCACTCCGGTCTGTAGCGTCACCCAAAGAAAAAGAAAGAAATCTATACCATCTGTGATTTGATCATTTTAAGAAGTGAAGGTCAAAGTTTTAGGTACAATCTTTGGTTATGTTTGAGTCTTTAACTCCGGACAACACTACTGAGAGTGTTCACATTTATGCCTGAAACATAATACTGCGTTGGTGCTAAGGTCGATTGACGTTTAACATTCAGTACAAGCAACAAAAAGGCAAAGCGCGAAATACTGTGTTGTGTTAGCGATCTAACGTTTGTTAAAAAGTTTTAACAACGTAATCTCCCGTAGCAACGCATCCATTTCCGCAAGTCTTTCAACATGTTGAATCATTTGCTTATGTCTTAACACTTCCCATTCAAATTCAGAGTTTTTTTTGTTTGTTTCGATATTTCATTGCAAAATTTGAGAAACGAAAAACTGAATTGTCATTTCAAAGTAAAGGAGAAAAAGAAAGAAAAAATGAAAAAAGTGTTAAGAACATCATTCAAAATTGAGTATACATATGGTTGTTTCAATGACTGTAAGACATAAGGGATTCTATTAAACATTTATATGAGCAGATTGGCAAATAATAATAACAATAATGGCGGCGCTACAGCCCGGGGTGGACCTTGGCCTAGCTTCTCAGCAACCACTCGTGTTGTGCGTGCTATTGTTCTCTCACGAGTGGAGGGGACCTACAGTTTAATGCCGACTCCGAACGGCGAGATTGAGAAGCTTTTTCTAGCAAATACGATACGCCCATTGGCAAATACGAAAGATAAAAATAGTTGTAAAGGCATACAAAGTAAATTTTTTTCAATAAGATCCTTTTTTTAAGGGTTGTGTTCACTCACTTTTGACGCTTATTCTTAGCTCTTTTTTCTGTTGAACTAAATAAACTGCTTTATGTTTACGGTTATGTTAAATAAAATATAGATTATTTTGTAGCATGATTTCAGAGCTTTTATCTGAGTTATCAGTGCCAGGCATAGACCATTCCGGTCAATTTTAATTTAGAGGAATAACTTTCAGCTAATGACTGTTTACTCACTTCTGACGGTGACTGTATTTGATGCACTTGGGTACATTCTTAGGATTGTATTCAAAGCAGTCGACACTTTGAGGTAAAAAAGGTACCAGAGGCAAAAATCCAGAATTCGCTGGTATAAAGACGATATAAAAACTCTTAACTTTAAGGACACAGCCAGAAAAGGTGAAGTTTTCATATAACAATAGAATCTCGAAAAACTGAACCGCTTTATAACGAAACAGTACTAAATGATGAAAGATTTTTTCCAGTTTTTTTAAGAAAGAAATTTTTTTTTTCTTTTGAGGATTTTTATAAACACTACTGGAGCACTCAGACTCAAAACTGGTCCATTGTACTGCCAGGTAGCAGCCTACTCCAGTGCCGTTAATTTGATACCAACGGCAAATGGTGACTGGACCGATTTCGTTATCGAACCTGGGAGCTCTCGAACTTGGGGCAGGCACTTAACCAACTGCGCCATCCAGTCGTGTTTTAAAAGAAATACTTACCTGATCAAAAAAATAGATACACCCTCATTCATCTTACATGTATCGTCTTTAGTGTTGCACAATAAAAGAAATGGTTAAAGTTAGCAAAAAAAAAGGCTAATATATTTGTATTCTATATACTTATTAAAAACTTAAAACATAAAAATATATTCAATTTTTACGTTAATCATTTTTTTATGAAGATTAAATTGTAAAAATCGTGTGATCAAAAAAATAAATACACTTCAGATTGTGATCAATATTCAATTATATCATTATTTTCTCTGGGAGATTTTTGTCAAAAACGTATAGTATATTTCATTGTAATTGCTTCGTATACATTTTGGTCCACCATGGCCCGAAATAGTCGCTGCACTACAGAAGAGAAAGTTTTAGTTCTGCCGGACAGAAAAGAAGGAAAATCTCTACGTGAAATCACGAAATGTGTGGGACGGTCACTTCAATTTGCGCAAAATGTTTTAAAAGTTGCAATCCAAAAGGAATTTCAAGGCAGATCGAAAAAAACGACCCCAGCGGATGATCGGCACATAATAGGCCCCTATTGCGGTTGTCGATCGTCGATCGATGATCGTCAATTGTCGATAGTCGATTGGGTTTGGTATTGTGATTGTCGATTTTGATCGACTCTTGTCGATTTGCCGAGCGAATTTCGTCGTGAACAATTTCCTGATCGACTGTTGCGACGCGTCAGAAAACTGCAAAAATAAACACTTTCTCTTTCCTGGCATCAAAATGGAACTTTATTCAGATTGTTGTATTTTTAATACATTTCTAAAGAAATTTGAATGCACCCTGAAGGTAATTACAAATAAAAAACACTTGAAACTGTTTGGAAAATGTATGCACGAAAATACCCACGAATACTCAGCGATTGTCGATCAAATCGACAATCGACAACCGCTGTAGGGGTGATAATGTTAGCAAAAAGTGACCCTTTTAAGTCATCAAAGGCGATTTCCGCAGAAATTGACAACACCGTTAGTGCTCCAAAAGTTCTTGATGGCTTACAAAAAGCCAAACTTCTCGGACGAATAGTTAGGAAAGTTCCCTTAATGAGAACAAAAAAATTAAGCATGATGCTACAGTTTGCCACGACACATTGCATGTGGACGAGCGATATCGATGAATAAAAATGGCGAAATATTTTGTTGAGCGACGAAACGAAAGATTAATATCTTTGGAAATGACTGTGAAAAGAATGAACGGATTCTCGAGCCAAGGAATTCCATAACCGTTGCATAAAAAATACAGTGGAATATGGAGGCGGCAACATAATGGTCTGGGGATGTTTTTCTTAGCATGATGTTCGTCCAATATTCCAGACTACAAACAATATGACGGCAGCCGAGTACAAATACATTTTGAAAAATGGTAATGCTATCATACGCCAAGGAAAACATGCCTCTGCGTCTGGTCTTTCAACAGGATAACGACCCAAAGCATACTTCCACACTAGTAAAAAAATGCTATGTTCACAACAAAATCGAGCTGGTAGCTTGACCAAGTCAATCTCCAGACCTAAACTCTATTGAAAACGTGTGGGTGCATCTAAAGAAGAAATTGTTTAAGCAAATATTTACCAATGCAGACAAACAGTGATGATTTGTTCAAAAAACTTGTTCAGTCTGACGAGTTTGGCAGGAATTTCAAAACTAGACATGGCACTGTATAGTTCGTCTCTATGCACGCTGTCATATGCGGCCTTGAAATCGACAAATAGATGGTGTGTGTCGATCTGCATTTCCTGGGTCTTCTCCAGGATCTGCCGCAGTGTGAAGATTTGATCGATGGTGGACTTCCCGGGCTTGAAACCACAGTGATAAGGACCTATCAGTTTGTTCACGAATGGTTTCAGGCGTTCACACAAAACGGCAGAGAAGATCTTATACGCAATGTTAAGGAGACTTATCCCCCCATAGTTGGCGCAGTCAAAGGGGTCTCCTTTCTTGTGGATCGGGCAAACGATACTGAGATTCCACTCATCGGGCATGCTTTCCTCCGACCATATCTTACAGATGAGCTGGTGCATGCTCCCTACCAGATCACCTCCAGCTGCCTTAAATATTTCAGCGGGCAGACTTCTGCACCAGCAGCTTTATAGACTTCAGTCTCTCTTCAGTCCACTGGTTCAGTAAACGATAAACCAACATCCATACGTCGACGAAATGCCTGATTTGCGATCACGAACTCCAAAGCATTATACGGACACGAAAGAGTTGATGTCAGGAAATTTAAAGAATCGACCCACCTACCGACTTCGCCAAGGTTGCCATGTAATTCATTATTTTTTTAATTGAGTCTGTAACAATTCAATGAAAACTCCCAGCGATTAGCTTCTCTTTCAAAAAAAGCTAAGCAGCGTTGTTGAGAAAATTGGGGCAACCGAAGGTCAGATTTCGCGATGATATAATGAAATGGAATGATTGGAATCACATACAGTGGCTCACAAAAATATTCGGAATTATGTTTTTTCCTGGATCCTAGTTTGTTGCAATTTGTTGTTGTTGCAGACAGAAAACAAGCATTGTTTTTTCTGATTTTTTTTAACAGAGAATAAATGTTGAATTGAAACTGTTTTTTTTATTAGAATTATAATAATTATTTGTTGTTTAATAAAACTAAAATCCACGAAAAAAACATAATTCCGAATACTTTTGTGAGGCACTGTATCTCGTCACATGTTGCGTCTAGAAATTGGTTTCAATGCATGACCTGGACAGTAAGTAATAAGCCGCGGCTCATTTTTTGACAAGATGCCCCAAGAGTTTAACCTGTGCTGGGTACCAGGCCATAGACATAGCAATAACCTGCCAAACGAACGACGATCTCTGTTAACCGATCAGAAATCAGCATCATGACAGGTGTTATCAAGGCACACTGTCAACTAGACGAGCATGACACAGATGAATTGGACTCCTTTCTAACGCCTTTTGTTGTATGAATGAGGAAGAAAAAGGAAACATTCGGCACATCCTTTGCACATGCACGACCATGGGGCACTCAGACGCAAGTATTTGCGAACCTCCTTTTTCGACAACGTTGAGACCTTAGAAGTCCACTGCGATGCATAGAAAGCTCCAATTTGTTTACCATAAGTGGACACGTGGTTCTATGAGTAAACCTCGTGACAGTAGAATGGAGCAACTTAGGTATGAGTACTCTTTTTGAGCCGCTACAACCTACCATGGACTGGATGGAAAAATGAACCAATTGTAATGAAGTTTTCGAAAAGTTTTGTTATCCGCTGATTTGTTTAAGCGCTTGCGTTCCAGAGCATTTGCACTCCTTTCCAGGAATGATAAGAACTTCGACAATAATTAAGGCCCTGGTCAGAATTCATGTCGGTTTTTGTAGGTCAAACTCAGGGCTTTTAAATTAAAAAAAAATGCTTTACATTGAAAAGCTGGTTAAAACTATATTTTTCGGCGGTTCAGTCGACGTCAATTTGTAGTTTCATATCGATTTCCTAACTAGAGTCAGATTTTACGAAGTTTCCTCGATTGAAGGCAAGACTTTTAACATCTCATCTTGTTAGCGTTCGTTTTTCACAGGATTTTTGAAAACACCGTATTTTAGTTGCCAAGAGTGTGCTAAATTCATTGAAAGACAATGAGCGCATTATTCAAAACTTGATCGGTGTCTAGTCCTGTCGAAAATCATAGTACGATTGTGCTCGTACTTGTCAGATTCAAAAATTCTCTCCAAAAACAAAAGTTTGATTTATTTACTTTTTGGATAAATGACAAAGTTGCTCCCTAATCCGCCCTAAATTCCATTCTCTTAAGTCAAACACACATAATTCCCAATTGGATAACATAACAGAACCTCTCCCAAATGGACTGCTGTCCTCCTTTCTCCGCATTATACGACTTTAAGAGTTTCCTTTTTTTTTTTCAAAACTCAGGCGAAAGAAAGAAACACGTCGACGACATATCGATTGCTTTTCACTGATTGCTGCAAAGTGCCTTCATTTTGTTTACAAATGTCTCAATGAATTTCCCAGTCTTGGGCGGGGAGAATCACCCCCGAGGCTATGTCGTTTACATTTTTGTTTTTGTGTCCTACTTTTCGGGGAACCTCACCTTACCCCGATTGCGTCTTTACTTCAGCGGCCTACACTCGGAGTGGACACATTTGCTGATTCGGGATGAAATATTAAAACATCTCTTCTCATCGAGTTTAGGGTGGAATTCGTTTCCGTTCGTTTTAGGACGGTTTAAATCGAAAGGCGAAGTAAATAAATCCGCAGCAAGCAATTAAAAATAATTGAATGTAATGGCTAGTAGATGGTGGCAAGTGTTCTTTGATAATCATTTAATGCGCAAGACTGTTGGCCAAAGATTGTTCAAAGTCTCAAAGTTTTGCCTTATGGTGTCGGGGATAAGATTGCAGGTAGGTGTCCATGGCAAGGGGCTGTAGAACTGGGGTTACTCAAAAATATCAAATTTGTGTATACATAGTGGGTGCAAAAAGTAAAGATACTGAAATCAGTAATTAAAATTTTTCCAATTACCAAATTGATTACTTCGTCATTTGGGATTTTTACTTTGTTTACATTTCAGACCTAAGGCAGATAATCAGGGAAATATAAAATTCCCTCCAAAATGGTCATGATTGTTAAATTTATGACGACGATGTATCTTTGAATAGAAAGAAATTTTGAGCGAATTTAGACTTAAAAACAGACCATCATTCCTAATTCCTTCTTCTTTCGAGAAAGAATCGAATTCTTTGCGTCGGTTAAGATAATGAACACCAATTCTTGAAAACAACTGAAGACTTAAACTGAAACTGGTGGCCCTAGAATTAACCACCAAAAAGACACATCCGTTATAAAATAATTTCTTACGTTATCTCCAATTGTGCACGTTATAGTTAGTTATAGTTAGTTGTACTTTCCATAATCTACAAATGATTTGTGGTATCTGTTGCATTATCCATCAGTTCCGAATTCGAAGATTCTCCCGCATAGGAGATGTGTTTAGAAAATAAAAACAAAACATATTTATTTATTCGTCTACATTCAAAATAGTCCCCATTAGATATTTTGCACTTGTGGCAGGGCTTCTTCCAATCCTCGAACACTTCTCAAACTCGATCTTTGGTAATGCCTTCAGCTTTTCAGCGAT
This sequence comes from Myathropa florea, assembly GCA_930367185.1. Lineage (NCBI taxonomy): Eukaryota > Metazoa > Arthropoda > Insecta > Diptera > Syrphidae > Myathropa > Myathropa florea. The sequence goes on along the minus strand of OV884002.1, from coordinate 113,663,557 downwards.
TCGCTCTTTTTCAGTCTTGGCGATTCAGAATGTCTCCACTGGGACGATTGAGCCTTAGTTTCGACGTCATATCCATAAACCCATGTTTCGTCACCTGTTACAACACGTTTCAGCAATTCTGTATCATCATAGACTTCATTTAGTGACACCTGAGCATTTGTTAACATTTTACAAACTTTGTTACACTTTATTTCATTTTTCACGCAAAATTTGATACAAATTCTTCGAAAATCCCCGAGCTCCTAAAAACACGTCTAACCTTAGCGGCTGCCACAGACAAACTAAAGGTGAAAAACATTAAGTGACCTTTTTTTTTTTTTTTTTTGTCGTAGGTTTTTTCACACTACACTGGAGCACTCAGACTCAAGACTGGTCCATTGTACTACCAGTCAGCAACCTACTTTTACTGAAATTTCCTGGTCAAAGACCAGCAGCAAAGACCAGCAGGCGCTTCTCTGATGAGGAGCCTACATCATCAGCTCTCACCTCATCAGCGCCTTACTTCAAAAATGTCTTTCAACTTCCACTAGCCTCGATCTCACCAACTAGAACTTTAGCTTTTGCCTTATTTTCTAGCAAGAGGTTCGCATACGTTGAGAACTACATTTGTGCTTATGGTGCACTTTTATTCTGCCAAAAATTTAACATAATTTCATCATTTTTTATAAAATTCTTTTACAATGAATACGATTTCGACAAACTAAACATTTTTGCACAAAAATGGTTATGTCTGTGAAACATAAACTGTCAAAATGCATGTTTACCAAAATAACAGTAGGTCCTTCTTCTTTTTCTGATGGCGCTACAATCCGGGGTTGACCTGGGCTTCAACAAATAAGCCTCTCCAGCTGGCACGATCCTAACGTGCTTTAATTAAGTATGTCAAGTTGTCTGAGATCAAGTTGTTCGTGATTCTTCTCTTAAAGCCATCAATACAAACAGGATCAATGGTTGAACACACAATTTTTCTCTCAAAAAGACCAATAGCTTCTAAATTTGCTCCTGTGATTGTCTATATCTTATATAAAGTCGGCCAGGGCCTTCAAGAGAGGTGTCTTCTTTCTTTTGGCCAAACGATACTGAGATTCCACTTAGCGGGCATGCTGCTGTCCAACCATATCTTACAAATGGGCTGGTGCATGCGCCCAAGCAGATCATCTCCAGCTGGTTTACACATTTCTGCAGGCAGACCATATGCACCCGAAACTTTATTCGACTCTAGACAGTCTAGGTCATGGAGACGGAATTCTTTTCTATCAGAGTCCGTTGTGTTGGGTTGAGTGTTTCTTAGTTCTTAAGCCTTGAACAGATGTGCCGCAATATTGCCTGCATACACCCCAATTAAGCAACAGTCGACAACGCAACGACAATGGAGTAAAGTCGCATTTTGCAATTACACAGTCGAATTTTTCGAGCCCACTCGCACTCGATTAACGTATGTCGTGTGGCTTCTGAAATTGCTGGTTAATACCAAGACGCTGTATCAAAAATGGCTGCAATAAATTCGTAATGTTACGAGGGTCGTAGCAGACTACATATCTTCCTTCACCAAAATTATCCAACTCGTGTCCGACAGCCGAATTCCACTATAGTCGAATTTTGTTCTTTCAAATGGGATTTTTTCGATTCCACTCGTACTTAATTTTCAACAGATGTTGTGTGTAACGCCTCTACTCTCGATTTAATTTGCTTACGGCGGTGGGACTCTTTAGTTTTATGGCCGTAATTTAGCCTGATTTTACTCGCATACAAATTTGACTACGACTCAGTTTAGATTTGAGGGAGCGTGGAAAGATGGACAAATAATTTTGTTTATATTTCCCACCCCTATTTTGGACAATTCGACATTTGCATGGATCCGAAGACGTATACGAATGGCGGAATTGAGATTTGAATGCGACTTATAGCAATAAAACGTATGCGAGTTGAGTAATTGAGGCGATTGATGCATGCAGCAATGCACAACGAAACAGATGTGCAATAAAATTTGACATTTTGTTGCATGAGTTTACTCTCATTGTGAAAAGTGATAATAGATTTAAGGAAACAAATTCTTTTTGCAATGGATGTGGAAAGGCATGATTAATTAAAGAAAATAACTACTTTCTTCGACTCTTAGTCAGTGGGACAGAGAACGTCCACGACTAAAGAAGCTCAAGTGGAGAGGGACTTTAGCCAGTGCATTGAATTGATTTGATTCCTTCACACTAGAGAATCTCCCATAGAATAGAGTATTCCATAACTCAGGGATGTAGAGAATTCTCACTGCATGAGATGTTGGCGACAGATAACAAAAGATCGTGCTAGCTAGCGAGGTTTGTTGGTTGAGGCCCGAGTCCACCCCGGAAGACGATGAACTACTTTGTTATTACTTTTCAAATATCATGTGAAATTTCTAAATAATGCATGCCAAGAATCCCAAAATTGTACCAAGTCACTGATCTACTACGCTGCGATGCGTGCAGTAAACATATGGGTACACTTACATATGGAATGCATGTTTTTTAATTTTACTGCGTGCACTTTATTGATATTTTACTGCATGTATTTTACTGCATGCACTTTACTACACACATTTTACTGCATGCATCTTGCTGCACGCATTTTGATGCCTTAGCATTAGGCGCTATAAATTCGCAGAAATCTACAAACGCACCTCAATCGAAAATTCAGGTCCAAACCACACTAGAAAGCAAGCCCGTTAGTCTGGGAGACGCCTGGTTTGAAAACTGTGGCTTGTCAAAGTTTGGGGACGAGACCTTTGAAATCGCTTCGAAATGTAGGTTTTTCTGAAGGATATTTTACACAAAACAGCGAACAATCCACGGATACTTGATCATTGTGATCGTCACCGTGGGCTGTGCAGACAAACGAATCGAAAGACTGCTTTTTGAAATTCGAATTGACAACCAAGGTAAACACAATCCTGCGGTACACAATCGTACACATGTAAATACTTGTGTATGTAAATAACTTGGCAATTGGCTTTTGAGATGTGCACATGCATGAATCAGTTGTCAAATAAGTAACAAACAACAATCATTTCCAATTACAATCGAGCCACGATAAACACAAACACACGTAGCTATCAATGTCCTATTCCACCAGATACACACCCGCTGTGGACCGAATGAATTCTATGTTCACAAACATTGTAACAACGCCCCGTGCATTAAAACGACACCAAAAGCCCATAAATTCCGACAGTGGTAGCGCCAGCCGGAGCTATACGGCTCCCCACCCACCCCCTGGAGAGTTGTAGTGTATCACAGAAGGCTCATATCAATAAATTGATATCGAATGCGTATTAAGTGCATTAATGGAACATACACTTTCCATTGCCTATAAGGCACTCGAATATTTGCCAAATCCATGAGAAGCACACACACATACTTCCGCACACACCCCGCCCGAGCTTCTCATTCCTATGACCGATTTCAACCACAGACTCCCCCCCCGCGCCGCTCTTCACAACATCTGCCTGGTTGACTGCCTGCCTGCCCGCTCTCTGTGCTGCAGTGCGATTCATTCACATACACGGGAAATTTAATTTATAATTATTGCCCCATAATTCATGAGGGGATGCTGTGCGAGAGAGAGGGGTGGCCAATGTTTGCATGGGGCTGTGTGCGCGTGTGGGTTGAGTGTTGAAAAGGACAACAGATGGAAATCAATTTTGATGTAAAAATCACATCGTATCGGGAAATATTGCAACGATTTTATGTTGAAAGCCATAAAGCACTAATTTCAATCAACCGCCACACCATCGTCTAACCGAGTTCGGGCCCCTCCCCCTGGGAAGCAGTTATCTCCTGGTTTTTATCGAAAATTTATGAACTTTTCGGTGTATTTCATTTTTTATTTCACATCTTTTTCTGCTTTTGCCTCATTTTTTTTTCAATTTCTGCTCCACTTTCGAAAAAGAGAAGCTGGTTTGATTGGAGATTTTATTGGGTCACTATTGAGATTAATCAGGGATGTCCTGTCCCGGACGAATGCACTCACAATTGCATTCGGCTGAGTGTGTGAATGCATGCAGATTGGCAAATGTGCAGAGAGAGAGAGAGAGGAGGGAGTGTTGTGTGCAAAACATGTGCTGTGCTCGAGGCAAATTGATTAGATAAATTTTGAAAATGATTCTGATGGATGCAGGGGGGTGCCTTTGATAAGCATTCGATGCTTGGTAGGAAATGAACCTTAAATGCGTTTAATTGGTATGGATTTCCAAACGACTGCAATCGAGTTTGTCGGAGTTGAATTGCAATTCTTAATCATGTTCTAGTCAAAGCTTTAAATGTGTGCACATCCGGGTGATGGTGATTGGGGTTGGGGTTTGGGGTTGCTGCTGGGGTTGATGAAGACTGAATTTATTGGACGTTGTCCGGTTGTAAATTTAAATGATTTATGTGTATCAATGAAGTCGGTATCTTAAATTGAACACATGCTTTGCAAAGCATGATGGAGACTAGACGAGCTTTTCTGCATCATCAAACATGCTGGAATTAAATTGTTTCCCTCATTTGGTTTACGACATCTTGCATACTTCTTTCCGACGAACACATCCCTCAAAGTGCGTAATTCCAGGAAAATTACAAGTGATTCGCAGAAGAATGTGGATTCTCCAGACATGACGTGGACAAAGTGAAGTAAGAACACCTCGTTGTAGTGAAAAAACTTCTTAGCATGAAATAAATATGAGCGTCATAAACTTTTGGGCTTACTTTGGATCGGAGAAGAAGAATGTGAAAGACCAGCAGAACATATGTGGGGGCATTGTTTTGGTAACAAACTAAGCAAAAAAAGACCAGAATTCAAGGATATGACTGTGAACTTTCGTGACGTCTGGACAATTCATCAGACAATTTTTAATCAAGATGCCCTTGTTTATTTGTGAAATTGCCTGGAGAGAGAGAGGTGGTGTAGAAGCCACTTAGAAATTGTGTAAATCTGCAATACAGTAGCGTCTCGAAAAGATGAACAGATATAAAACAGGACCCATACATCTTTTGAATTTGTTCATCTTGCCAATCATCGAAATATAGTTAAATAAACCGGGCAAGTGCGAGTTGTACTCGCACGGGGAAGGTTCCGTCGCATAATATTGATGGATGATTTCTGAATATCAAACGACGTTTCAAAACTATTTCAGTTGAATTTTCTTCTAACTTCAACTCAAATCAACCATTTATTCACAAATTCATACATCCAAACAAACAAATGTTCATCCCTACATATACCTATATCTCTATCCAAGTTTATCCAACACAGAAAATCCCTTCCATCATACACACATACATACCTATCTAATCACTGCTCATGCCTGCGGTATGTGTGTGTTCATTTCTGTTGGGCATTTAGGGGTGAGATCGAAAAGATAACGCTCATCAACGAATAGACACAACAGCATGAAATTATGTGTGAAAATGAAAATTTTTTCTTGTTTTCAATCTTAGATATTTCAACATAAATCGATATTTTGAAATGTATCATTTCTTAATGCTTACATTGATGTCTTCAAAACTGCGTTTTCAGATCTTCAAAATTCGCATATCGATGATTGACCGTTTTTGGCCAATATCTCCAAAACCATTAGGGCCAGAGTACTCGAAATGGTTTTAAATGAAAGTACGCAATGAAGCCAAGTTTTTGTGATTTTTTCAGATTTTTAAACACTTTGGTTTAGAAATGGCAGGGGGGGGAATTCTTTGGAGCTCCATATTTTCCAAACGGTACTTTTGATAAAAAAGTCTTGAAAGAAACCTCCACCTCATTTCAAGATCTGTCGATTGATATATATATCGATGGGGTGCGACAATTTTTCAAAATTAGTGTCAACTTCACCTGTACTGGAGCCACCCCCAAATGGCCCCACTTTTTAAAATCGCTGCATAGGAAATGACATCTAGGTCTGAAGTACCTAATTCCAAAATTTCATGCCGATATCTTCGGAGATAAAAAAGTGTGACAGACACGACGGACGGACGGACGGACGGACACACCGAAATTATAAAGGTTCCGTTTTTGTAGACGGAACCTTAAAAAGGACGTATAGCAGTACATAAAAATATCACATCAAAATATGTATTCAATTTATTTTGAAAACAAAAAACATAAAAAAATAAAAAAAGTTGTTTCTGAGGTAAAAAAAACGACTTAGTTAGGCGTACACACCTCATCAAAAAAATAGATACACCCTCATTCACCTTACATTTTTCGTCTTTAGTGTTGCACACTGAAAGAAATGGTTAAAGTTAGCAAAAAAGGCTAATATGTTTGTATTCTATATACGTACTTATTACAAACGTAAAACTTAAAAATATTTTCAAAATTAACGTTAGCAATTTTATTTATGAAGATTCAATTGTATTAGCACATAAAAATCGTAAATCGTAAAATAGACACATTGTAATTTTTTTTCCAAAATATTTAAATGCAGAGCTAAAATGCTTGTTTATTTCAGTTGCAAAACCAATTACAGTAATACCCTGTGAAGTTACCCTTTTGCATTAGAAATTTGGCTATCCTTTTCGGCATTATGAAAGCTTGACATGTCCCTACTGGTATTTCATAACAAATTATTACTCTTTGTCTGTATTGGTAAATATTTGCTTAAACAATGTCTTCTTCAGATGCGCACACATGTTTTCGATAGATTTTAGGTCTGGAGATTGACTTGGTCAAGCTACCAGCTCGATTTTGTCGTGAATATAGCATTTTTTTACTAGTGTGGAAGTATGCTTTGGGTCGTTATCCTGCTGAAAGACCAGACGCAGAGGCATGTTTTCCTTGGCTATCATACATACCATTTTGCAAAATTTTGCAAAATGTATTTGTACTCGGCTGCCGTCATATTGTTTGTAGTCTGGAATATTGGACGAACATCATGCTAAGAAAAACATCCCCAGACCATTATGTTGCTGCCTCCATGTCCCACTGTATTTTTTATGCAACGGTTATGGAATTCCTTGGCTCGAGAATCCCTTCATTCTTTTCACAGTCATTTCCAAAGATATTAATCTTTGTTTCGTCGCTCAACAAAATATTTCGCCATTTTTATTCATCGATATCGCTCGTACTATTTGCATTTGTCATGGCAAACTGTAGCCAGGCCCGGTCCCAGCTAAATGAGCGCCCTGTGCAAGACCTGCGTTTAGCGCCCACAACCCCCCCTCCCCCCTATTTTTTGAAACATGGTTGTCTTAAGTTTGAATTGGGAGAGCAATAACTAGATTGGGAGCAAGAAAATTTCGGTTTGACCTATATATATAAAATGTAACCCTTCTAAACATGAGCTTTCTGATTTTACTAGGGGGACTAATACAGTTTTGTAAATTAAGGAATGAGGAACGTATTTTTCAAGCATTAGCTTGTTGAAAACTAATAATCAAAAAAATATTTTAATGTTATTTAAAAATTAAAAAATCGTTTTATATGCTTCAAGCTACTCAAAACTTTCTTTTGATCTAGTGTTTTGAAATAAAATTCTTCCCTAAAACTTTTTTTTGGTTCTAAACTATTTTCGCAACATTCGCACCATCGTAAAGAAGATGTTTCTGGGAATTTAGATGATGTTTCAAGTAAGCATCGAATTGTTTCAAAAAACATAACAGGTGCTCATTAGGCACCGAGCTGAATCATTGACTACTAAATTGAATCAATACGAGCTGCATGGGACGAAAATGCTCTTGGTCGAATTCTGTTTTGAAGACTTATTTTCCCTTCATATTTGAACCATTATCGTAAATTTGACTTCGACAGTTGCTTATTGAAATTCCTTGAAATTCAAGTTTGTTTAAAATTAACTTTGTAAGTTCCTCTCCGGTCTTGTCTTCTCGTTTAAAATACCCAAAACAACAATAGTCAACAATAAGCGTAGAATTTGGCCTCTTTTAGCATGGACACAATGTGATTAGTAACAGTTGTAGAAAAGATACGTGTTATCTAATTTTGTATATTTTTGCTTAAATATTTATGTTGGGTTTCTTGATTCGTTATTCTCCTCAAGCGCTCTCCTAACACCAAATCAAATAAGGCTACTTCCTCAACAATCTGTAAAAAGTTACCATTATTAAGCTCAAACAACACTTCAGAAGTTCCTTGAAAAGTTAATGCTTGAGAACCAAGAAATTTATCTAAACTAATTAGTGTTTGCAAAACAGCTTAGCTCTATCTAATATTTTATTTCAGTTTAGATCGAGGTGAGTCTATTGTTGTTTCCGTTCTCAAAACTTTTTTGAAAAACATCCTGTATCTGTGCTTGACAAGACATGGGAATTTTTGTTCATTGCAAATAAAATACAAACAAAATTATAGAGAATAGAGTTTGCTAGGCAATATGTACATGAATCACCCAGAAATGAAATATGTGTAATTGAATTTTCTAATACATTACATTACATTTTTCAAGAAGAAAAAAGCAAAAAATATTTTTTTGTTTTGGGTGTATGCTCAATTTTAAGAGGTAGTGTATATATACCCACTGTACTCATTCTCCTTTCAAACAAATATGTATAATGAGTAAATTTCTTTCATACGTGCAGAAATAAAATCTGCACATTTCCTCTCCTCCATAGGAACTGAGTTTATTATTTTGAGATTTTTGAGTGCTTGTGCAAGATAATCACACAGTCCTGTGTGTGATTGGCCATTTGTGTGAAGAATGAAGAGAAGAGAGAGAGACAAGAAATTATGTAAATTGTATTGAGTAAGGCGCCATACGTGCAGAAATAAAACCTGCACGTTGTCACTCAAATGATTCCATAGGAACTGAGGATTGAGTTTATTATTTTGAGAATTTTTCCTAAGGAAATATTTGAGTGCTTGTGCAAGAAATTATCTTGCGTGTGAATGGTATATTGTATGAACAGGTGAAATTATGTAGTTTGTATTATTTGAAAATAATTGCGTTCAGAAAGCGTTAAGAAAGGCAAAGGTAGCTTGGACGAACCAAAATTTTATGAAAGTCAGTATATGGATAAATTGCATATTGTTTGTTTAGGCTCGCAATGCGCCCACAAGCGCTTGGCGCCCTGTGCATTTGCACATCCTGCACATATGGTAGGGCCGGCCCTGACTGTAGCATCATGCTTAATTTTTTTTTCTGATTAAGGGAACTTTCCTAACTATTCGTTCGAGAAGTTTGGCTTTTTGTAAGCCACAACGAACTCTTGGAGCACTAACGGTGTTGTCAATTTCTGCGAAAATCGCCTTTAATCACTTAAAAGGATACATTTTTAATAACATTGTTATATGGCGACTATCCGCTGGGGTCGTTTTTTTCGATCTGCCTTGAAATTCCTTTTGGTGTGCAGATTTTAACATATTTTGCACAAAATAAAGTGACCGTCCCACACATTTCGCGATTTCACGCAGAGATTTTCCTTTTTTTCTGTCCGGCAGAACTAAAACTTTCTCTTCTGTAGTGCAGCGACTATTTCGGGCCATGGTGCACCAAAATTTATACGAAGCAATTAAAATGAAATATACTATACCTTTTTGACAAAAATCTCCCAGAGAAAATAATGATATAATTGAATATTGATCACAATCTAAAGTGTATCTATTTGTTTGATCACACGATTTTTACAATTTAATCTTCATAAAAAAATGATTAAAGTACAAATTGAAAATATTTTTATGTTTTAAGTTTTTAATTAGTAATAAAAATATAATAGCCTTTTTTGCGAACTTTAACCATTTCTTTCACTGTGCAACACTAGAGACGAAAAATGTAAGGGGTATCTATTTTTTGATCAGGTGTGTATGTCGAAATAGCAATTCACTGTATTTTGAAAAAAAACAGGAAACACCAACACTTTTAAAAAATATCGTTCATAAGTTAGAAGACTGTGTCCCGGAAGAAAGATGGAAAAACAATCGTTCATCTTTTTGAACTGTTCATGTTTTGAATTTTCCGATTCTTCGTCAAGTTTAAGTCTTGAATGTTTTTAAGATAACTTGTCAGATGTCATCACATTTTCTATCCTCTTCTGTAGAGTTCCGAATCTTGTCTTGGAAGGAGGAAAATTTGACTTCACCTTTCCCTTATTTCTTATCGATAATTATTGTTATCTCTTTTCTTCCTTGAGTGGGTGCTAAGCCCCGGGATCGAACCTGTGCCTCCTCACCCGCCAAAAACAAAACAGATATCGTCGCCTACGGTCGTTCTTAAAAGTTATGCACACTTTTTATTTTACGCCCCCATTCGGTGCCATTACTGACGCATGTATTCGATTCTATTCCACCGAACTGAATACCATGCCATTTGCTCTTCACGTGTACATACATTTCTTCTAAGTCATTTCAACTTTCCTAACGTCAAGTAGCCTAACCACATTTCACCTTCCGAGGTACCGGCATAATTCCCATCGTTCGATCCCATATTGTGTCCGCCTCCGCCTCTCGATTCATATAAAAACCAAATTAAAGCACTAATGAATTCCCCTGCGTTCCCCCGCTCACCGCCAACCACCCCCACGCAGATGCGGAGTTCCTTGTGTGCCCATAAATGCTTTGATATCCTCAGAAGGAAAATTGTTATAATAATACAATCGAATCGAAGGCAAAGGCCCAAATATTATCGAACACAAAAAAAACTTTTCCAACCAACTTGCTGATAATATCCCGGTAATTCATGAGAAGATGTCTCTAGCATGCCCCGGCAGGCGCCCGTCCCCTTGCCGTCGATAAATTCCTCCGTCTCCCATCGGCCTGTCAAAGAAGAGCCTATCATTCTAACCTCACTGCGTGCATGAGGGTAAGTTTTTGGGGAATATTATTACCGCACTTATTCCACCAGAATCAACCCCCACACAGACACACTCGCCGACCTCTGCCGAGATGAGGTGAAGTCTCTGTGAAGCTGCTGCTCAGAAGCTCGTTCGACGAGCTTTTTCATCTCGCAGCCCTCCTCCCCGCAGGAGGGCACCTTTTGAATACAAAAGTACACCTCCAGTGAACGTGTAGTTTAGTACATTTGCAAGGATAGGCGCCATTTATGGTGCTCGAGTAATAAACTTCTATTATTGAGGGCGATATTATTTAGTTGGCTCAATGTGTATGCCTACATCCATCGCCCATCGCCCATCGCCCATCGCCTCAGTCGTTCCTGTTGCCGTTAAAGAGGAGCAATTTCATTAGAATCATTCCTCGTTAGGGGATTGCTCGCTACCCAGATGAGCTCTCGCCTCTCCCCTCCAGTTGTTCATTTCAGCAGCCCGACTGTTGATTTGTCTTCTTCGTATATTATCCTTACGATGTTGCTATTAAAATGTTTTAGTACGATGCCGTGAATATGTTGTAAACTGCTTGCAGATAAGGTGCCACGGACGTGAGGTACAAGTGGGCACACACAACGAACCGAGGGGGGGCACATTGACAAAACCAAATTAAGGCGGCAGATTGTTTAAGTTATGTGTACTTATCGCAACGATTATGAGAATATTTTTTGGAAGGACTCAGCGATTTTCGTTTTTCTTTTGAAACTTTCTCCGCTTCAAAGTGATGAGTGAATGGAGATGACAGTCGTTATTTTTGAAGAGACACTGTCACCAGAGCACCGCGCCATCGTGTGGGTGACGATGATGAAATGAGATTATCAGAAGTTATTTCGTCACCTTCATGTGATTAGGTTGAACCGTGGGTTTCCAGGATTTTCGTGTACGTATCATCGACTCTGAGCCAATGGAACAGAGAGTCGACGCACAAAAGTGGAGAGGGACCTCAATCAATTTGGTGTGTGTAGCTGGAGAAATCTAGTAAAAGATCGCTCTTGCGGGAGAGGATTATTAGTTGATTTCCAGGTCCACACAGGGATGTAGCGCCACAAGAAGAAATGTGTATGGGATATCGTTTTCCTACCTGTATCTTGGTTTTACTTATCGTTCACTGCATTTTTGTATGTTTCTAAAGCGGAACTTTCAAGGAACTTGGCCTAAAATACTGGGCTTGCTTTTTGAGGTTTTGTTGCTATATGTCAGGGGCTGTATTTGTCCAGCCACAACAAGCTGTAGAATGTTTCCAAGCAGCCGTAGCTAGAGCTATATTAACTGAGCCCCGAAATCGAACCTTATGCTTTGGCGACGAGTGTTATTTTTACTACCAATCGTTGCTGGGTATCAGTTGCTGCTGGAGCGTATTGGCTAAGAGCGTCAACCCATGGTTTGAAGACACACGTGGTTTCATCGCAGACACACAATCTCTCTCGATTCACTGACAATACCCAATGAGTATAACTGTTAAAAAGAGAGTCTCAAACTTCTCCGCTTAGCAAACCGCCTCCACTCATGAGAGAACAATAGTTTAATGACGACTCCGAACACCAAGATTGAGAAGCTTTTTCTAGACAGTTATACTCTTTAAATATGTTCAGTGAATCGAAAGAAGCGGAGCCGTGAGGAATATTTTTTTTTAATTGTAGCTTATTCTGAAATTTAAACCTAGGCTTGAAAATCTGGGGGATCGACGCATAAACCCACAACGCCACGACGCCCAAAAAGACAAACTCCTTAACTGCCTTAAACTGCTTAAAATTGTAGCTGTTGATTGTGATGTTGTTGCCCTAGGCTGGGTGACGGGCGAAAGATCGGTTTTCACTAGACAGGATATACTTCAAGCGTCCTTCTTCCTGAAAACATTGGAGCGTCTCATAGATATATGTAAAGGATGTGATGGTCGAAATCAATTTCAAAATCACAACACGCATATAATAATGAACAGGTCAGTGGATACTGCTTTACACTGTGTGGTTTCCACAGTATGCAGGGATCTTTGCATCAAAAAGAGTATACACTAGGCGCGTTCCTCGACATAGAGGGAGCGTTTAACAATGTTACTAACGATGCAATTCAAGCAAGAAATCGATGAGGGTCTGTGCGAATGAATCGGACTTATGCTGCGGACACGTCAGATCAATTCTTCTCTAGGTAACACAGCAAGTAAGAGGAAAGTGGATAGGGGAACGCCGCAAGGTGGGGTCCTCACATCTTCTTTGGGTCCAGGTAATGAACGAGATCATCAAGACGATGGGGAGGGATGGATTTACTGTCACTTCGTATGCAGACGATGTAGCTATCCTGATATCTGGGAAGTGTCTATCAACGCAATCATGGATTGAGGTAGGTCAACAACTGGACCGCCAATCGAGGCTTGAAAGTCAACCCAGAGAAAACAGAACTGATGCCCTTCACGAGGAAAAGGAGAATTCCGGAGTCTACAAGCCTGCATATTAAAGGGAAAGAACTCAAGCTCTCGAGGACGGATAAGGACACTTGATTCCAAACTAACCTCGAAAAAGAACATCGAGAAACGCATCAAGAAGGCGTGTGTAGCTTTCTACACATGCAAGCGAGTTTTCGGAAACACCTGGGGTGGTCTTAAGCCACGTGTGGTATATTTACTATAAAAAGCGGTAGTAAGACCCATTTTAACTTACGGATCAACAGTCTGGTGGCAAGCACTGGAGAAGAAATAGCTTCTTTTTAGCTTGACGAAGGTCCAAAGATTGGCCTGCTTAGGAATCACGGGTGTCCTAAGGACAGCACCGACATCAGCGCTCGAAGTCCTACCCTATCTTACCCCTCTTGACATTTACTGCAGTAGCAGAGTGCCTATAACCGCAATGAGACTCAGGGAAGTAGAGATGTGGAAAGACCAGCAATATGAGCACGCGTCCATCCTCTCAAAATGTACAGCATCACACTGGTACAAGGCGGATTACCTGCCACCAACCCTGACTACCATAAGGAAGGAAGGAGATGTTGGGAAGAGCTATAAGTGGATGGTGGCGAAGAGATCTCCCTATACGTTGATACCTTCAAAACATTTGCAGGAATGAGGGCAGAGGCCTTCTGCAAGCTCTTCAAAAGATGCCTGAATATAAGCGACGAATGTAGCTTTTTCCAAGCGGAGGTAGTAGCAATAAATGAGGCGGCACTTTCGCTAAAAGTGGGCGCTGTGGCGTAGTGGGTAGGTGCGTCGACTCCTACGCTCGAGGTCGTCGGTTCGATTCCCGAAAAATCACCTAAAATTTTTTCCGGGCTCCACCTCTTTCAAGTCACTGACAATGCTCAAAGAGTACAACTGTCTAGAAAAAGCTTCTCAAAAATGCCGTTCGGAGTCGGCATTAAACTGTAGGTCCTCTCCACTCGTGAAAGAATAATAGCACGCACAACACGAGTGGTTGTTTAGAAGTTTGACCCAGGTGCACCTCGGACTGTAGCGCCGCCATTATTATTATTACTTACGCTAAAAGGACTTAATTTGACGGAAAAAACGATAGTCATCTACTCCGACAGCAAAGTGGCTATAAGAATCATAGCGTTTATTATAAAATTGAAAATAGTCAAGTTATGTAGACAAATTGTGTAAATACGGTGACACTCTGCTGGCTACAGCGACGTACATGAGTTCAAGGAAACAAGAGAGCGGAGGTGCTTGCAAAGGAGGGCTCAGAGCTAGATAAATCCCTAGCTCTACCTTATGTCGACATGGTGTTAAGTTTCATAAGGAAAAAAGCAGGCAAATGAGCGATGGCTGGATCTGGACATTGGGTCAACGAAAAGAGCACTATGGCCGGAGCTGAATAGGAAAAAATCATTATAAATTATCAGCATCAGTCTAAAGGACATACGGAGGGTGGTGAGAGTTCTCACCGGACATTGTTCGATAGGCACCCAGGAGAATAGGTATTCCCCATAGCGACTGTTGTAAAAGTTGCAGGAACGAGGAAGAAATAGGGTTCGTCGGCCACCTGCTATGCCCAGCCCTACGGGGAAGGGACTACTAACACTAGGAAGTAAATTCTTCGACGAGCTGGACGATCTAAATAAAATAGAGCTGAAGCACCTTCTGAGATATATGCAACAATCTGGGTAGTTCTAATCAGCGGTGGAAATGTAGGTCTAACGGGGTACACCCCCCATACCCAGGCCACAATGGACCCAACTGTTGGTTTAAGTTAGGCGCGACACAGTTGCAAGGACATCCTATCACCTACATACGCATACGTCTTCTCCTCATTTCGCTTGTTGTTCTCCAATCATTGTGAATGCCTCTACAATGGCTCGCTGGGAACGCGCTGCAACGTCAATGTCGTCTGCATAATCTAGCACCTGGACCGATATGTAAAAAAATAAAAAAATAACCGATTTGTAGAAGATGGTGCCTTAGTTGTAACTTAATTGCATCACTCATCTGCGGGCACACGCATCATGATGCACTGAATTGGGGTAACTCAGGCTTCTGGTTTTTATAAACTACTGCGCATCACTTACCTGTGGTGTGATTTGCAATGAATTTGAAGTCGTCGTCCTGATCCCAACGCTTCCACGATAGATTATTGAGTAGGGTCGCATACGCTAGCTAGAGATTGGCGAAATGCCAGTCCGGGATTTGTCGGTCTTTCAATGACAGGTACAAGTCTTGGAAAACAATCACAGACGATTAATAGAAATTTTTGTGTTTTCTTTCTCTTCAACTTTTACTCGTATTTTTGGACCTTTTCTTTTTTTTGCAGTCCCTTCAGTTTTCCATAGAAAGAATCGAAACTAATTCATTGACGTTAGGCAGAAAGGTCTTAAGTCAAAAAACATTTTGGGTTTTTGATTATGTTTAATTCAATTTTTTTCCACTTTCGTTTGGCATTAACGTCTTAAGTCTAGCATAACTTTATTTCAGAGCTTATTTGCCATCATTTCTTTTTTTCGAACACATTTAATCCCGATTTGCAAATAATAATCTATTTTCAGTTTGGATTAACGAAAACTGCAATTTCCGACTTAAGACCTTATTACCTAACGTCAACGAATATCTCTCTTTCAACCTTCGAAACCAAGTTGTTGTGATAGCTGAAGGATCGTACATTAGACGATTACGAGACGTCAGAACTACGTCAGAAAAACGGGCAATCTGAGACTTTTCACGAATTTAGGAAATAAGTTAATTTTTTGGGTCATTACACCTGTCCTCCGCACTATCTTTTCTAGAACAAAATTGAAGAAATCACACGAGAGGGCATCTCCTTGTCGAAGTCCGGTGCAGATTTTAAACGGATCAGAAGTCCTGTTCCCTATCAAGCTCTCCTGGTTGTGCCCATAAAGCAGCTGCTGGGATTAAATTATTACTGGTGATGAAATATATCCACTATATATACGATAAACATTTTTTTTTCTTTTTTGGCAACTTTTCTGCACAAAATACAAATCAAGCGAAAATTTTGAAACACACTGTACAATATGTATTTATATTACAGTGGTTACTTAAGCCTAAGGTCTTGCTACTCATGAATTCTCACCTAATTCATAATTTTTAATTTTAAGTTAGGCTTTTTTAAGTAAATAAATAAATAAATACTCGAAAGAGGTGGACCCGTGAAAAAATGTTTGATGTTTTTTTTCGAGATTCGAACTGACGACCTCGAGCGTAGGAGTCGACGCACCTACCCACTACGCCACGGCGTTACGTTACAGTAATTACAGTGGTGAACAAAAGTTTTCACACAAATTTTAAAGAAAGCCTAAATCAAACGAGTAATTTTCTTTCAAATTGAATTTGCGTGAAAACTTTTGTTCGCCACTGTTAGTAGATACAATTAGAGGAGGTTACATTTACTAGACTAATAGTAGCAATTAAATAACCAGTAATACGTATCCCATCAACATCGAAAAAGATTATGCGACGAGCGCGTTACGTGAAGGAATGGGGATTCCTCTGTACGTTGTAGTTGGATCTATCGTCGACTACATTGCGCAATGGGGAATTCCGTTCGAAAGTACATCGAACCTATAGACCTTTCGAATACAGTTTTAATAGATACGTTGGTATCTACGGAATTTTTGCGGCATAATAATAGATGAAAATGATGAAAATTAGTTCGATTAAATGCTTTCTGTATTTGCCCTGAAAGTTTTTTTTGTTTTTTGCGAGGGTATGTGATAATCTTTAAAAGACGCTATGGGGACCGTTCCCTCACAGCGAAAGGAATTTTTACCGAGTAAAAACACTTCCTTTCAAATAAAATATATTTAAACTACAAGTAAGTTACTCACTTATCCAGCAGTTTGCACTTCGTAATTTAGAGACATTTGGCAGATGATTCTCCACTGTAAGCTCCTGCTTTAGTCTTTCTTAAGGAAGACTAGAGAACCGTGGAATATCATGTAAAAATGCAGGGAAATTAGATCAACTTTAGATCAACCGAACCTGGAACATGTACTCAGTTCTTAACATATTCTTCGAAAATGTTAAATTTTAACGTTCAGAATCAAATATTTTCTAACTTAAATGATTCTATTCATTGAATCTATTCTGAAATTTGCCGAGTTTCTATGATCCCTGGATCTGTTTTTTCAGAAGCGCATAACTATGAAGTTACCCTGAAGTACATTGAAATGCATTTCAGTTTCGCTTGATTTGTCATGCGATGATCCAACACACATCGCGCGAGGTGCAAAAATTACATTTTCATTCAAATAATTCATAAGCATAAGCATTTTGAATTCAAATTGAAAACATTGCTGCGACGTATTTGCATATGTTTTTCGTTTTAAAATTGAATTTCACGATTATTTTCGCTCGCCTTCCCTGCCTGCGCAGCACAGTCTATGCCCCCCCGTTGGACGGTGCCCTGTCGCTGCCGCCAGCATGCATTATATTGTTTCGCAAACGATTCATTTGATTGGATTTAATTTTAGATACTCTATCTCCCTCTCTGTTGCGCACTTTGCACCCCTTTTTGCCGGTCGTGACATAAATATCTAGGCAATTCGTATCTAATCCATTCGGATTTAGATGTATTCCCGCCACCACTGTTTCGCTGGCTCGCATTTTGCGAATTTGTGCCTTTCCTTTTTGCTCTTCACGAAGTTTGGTGGCATAATTTCGCGTGTGGACTAGGAAATTCCATCGGTAGTGAATTTGTTTTCGAATACTTCGCCGAAAATAGTTCATAAATTGATTTAGTACGCATGAGATATCGGGCGGCAGCAGGCAGCCTTTCTCCTCGATTGACAGGCGGCTTCTCCTGGTTGGATGTGTGTGGGCCGTGACTGGCTGGCATCAGGTGAACGCTGTCAGTTTGTGGCTGGCAATGTGGCATCGGCAATGAATCTGTTGCCGGGATGTGTGCGTAACGATGACTGCGGATCCAATAATTGAGTGTTCTAATGGAACAGAAACGGGAGCACTTTTGAAGTGTGATTGGCGGTGCGCAGGATAAACACTGTGAGTGAGAAAAACAGCTTCGCTTCAGACATGGCGAGGCTAAATTGAAGTGAAGTAGAATTCGCTGCGAGAGTCATGGAATTGATGCAACATGCAGTATTCCATCAGCAGTGAATGGGGATGCCATGCGATGATGACATTCAAATGGCATCCGTGTCATTGTGCCGAGTGGCATTTGGACGTGTGATTCATTTGGCATTTATGCATCTTCGCTTCAGTTAGCACATGTTTGTGTCGTATTTGTGATTTCGTTGTTGCCAGAGAATGCAGTTGCAAAACTGATGTCAAGGTCCTTGCAATAGTTGACAGTGGTTCGGAGAATTGCTTGGGTTTTTGTCTGAATTGTGCATCATTCCAAACAAGCTTCTCACGATTTCAAGTGGAAGTTATGAAAGCCCTGGTAAACAGGGCCTAAGGGAATATCCGTTTCTCAATTTCTGGCCATCATCTGAATATGATCTGCTGCTGAACGCTTCACAATTTCAGTCAAAATCACTAGAATCTCTTCTAACTTTGAGGTTGGAACTGAGCAAGTAAACTGTCAGATGTGGCAGAAATACAGGGTGGGCCAAATGCAAATTTCTTTTTAAAAATGCAATAAAATGAACAAAATTTTCCAATGACCTCAATAATATGTCTGCGTTTCAACACGTTTCAAATATGTGTGCCTCCAAGCACGCGTACAACGTTATAAATGCGTGAAAAATGACCATCATTCATTAGTGTGTTACAGCAAAATTCCTTTTGGTATTGTGTCTTTATTGAGAGAGCCTTAAACACATGTGCCATCGCAAATTCACTTGCAACAGACGCTGCATGCGTCTGTAGGGTTATCTGTGCTAAGCTAGGCTCAAGTACTGCCAAAAGATTCATCAATAGAGGCACAGCTTAGGGTTTTGCCCTGACTCCCCTTCTATTGAACTGAATGGTCAGCGTGGTGCTATTAATGCTGGAAGTACAGTGTGGGCCAAATACAAGTTTCTTTTTAAAAGTGCAATCAAATTGATAAAATTTAATTTTTTCCATGTATTATGGCTTCATTAGTAAGAATAAACATTCCCATTAATTATCAACTTCGTTCAAGTATTTCCCACGGCTGGCTTCGCAGTGGCGCATTCTGTCACCCCAATTTTCCAAGACCTTGTTGATGGCTTCGGATTGTAGCTCGCGGATTGCTTGGATGAAATTGGCCTTAAATGCTTGAATCGTTTCCGGGTTATTGGCGTAACATCGGCCCTTCACGGTTCCCCATAAAAAAGACTCCAAAGAGGTTAAATCGTAGCTCAGAGGCGGCCACTTGACATCGCCAAGACGGCTGATAACACGATTTGGGAATTTGGTGCGCAAAAGATCGATTGTGGCATGGGCTGTGTGGCATGGTGCGCCATCATGCATGAACCGGAGGTTGTCTAAATCCATGTCTTCAACTTCAGAAAAAAAAAGTCGGTTAACATGGCTTTGTAACGCCCACCGTTGACCGAAACGTTGTTCCCAGCCTCATTTTCAAAGAGAAATGGTCCAATGATGCCACCACTCCACAATTCGCACTAAACTGTCACCCCCTTTAGATGCAACGACAATAACGTGCGGGTTTTCCGAGCCCCAGATGCGGAAATTTTATTTGTTAACTGCGAACCGATAACGAAGCGGATGGTGGCAAACCTTTAATTGCTGCCTCAACTGGACCTTGTGAGCGAATAATCCGAGATCTGTGTGCAGAATTCTCCTCAGGCTAGTGCGTGAAATGTTGAGCTGTTGAGTTGAAATCAATGGCGAGTTGATGTTCGTGAATTGAGTCTCACACTCTCGGCCACAACAGCCACATTCTCCGACGACAGGGACTATGAGTGTTGTCCACTGACATTGAATTGAATTGAATTGAATTGAATTGAAGAGAATTCGCAGTGACTATATAGTCACATAGCACTGCGACCACAATAGATTAATTGTGCCCCCTTTTGTTTCTCTAGGACTTCAGAGCTACCTTGAGAAATCTCTTTAGATGGAATATCCTGGTAGTCAGTTCCTGTTAATGTGAATCTGCCGGCTATTTTACATCTGCTTGGTGTCAGATTTGATATATTGTCCCGTCTGCGAGGAAAACGAATCGGAGAAAAGTTTTGGAAAATCGTCCAAAACTTTTTTTCAAAAAACGCAGTTTTTGGGCTACACAGCACTCATTTTAGAAATAAGCTTTAAGTATTTCCTAACGTTGTTCGTAAAGCGTAAAGCGACCCATTTCGTTCCGTATGATGCTGACTTTCTGTCAAGATTTCGAGTGTGAAACAGTTTTCACCGTCAAAATAACCTATGATTTAAAAAAAAGCCACTAGATGGCCTACCCTGTATCAACTTCATCACTGAAGATAATTTCGCGGTGAAATGGGTCATATTCTTCAAAAATTTCTTGAGCCCAATACGAGGACGTAGGTCTCTTCATATGATCAAGTGGATTTAGTTCTTGAGTTAACTTCATCCAATGCCGGCGAATATCCTTTCGCAAAATTGGCCGTAGAGCGGTCTTAACGATGCCCAATTCTTGAGAACGCCGTAGAATCAACTGTTTTGTTTCGTTTGCGATAGACGTTTGAACGGCACCAATATTCTCGGCATATTGACCAAGCCGTTGTCCCACTGGCACAGATGTGGGAAAATGTAGGCTCAAAATTGTTCACTAGTGGCTTGGAATGTTCATGGGGACATCTGTGCTCTACACACAGGAAACCTAACTTCTGTTGATGGAAGTCGCTGCATGAGGACGCCACAGTACTTATGTCAGGAGCCGTTGAGTGAGGTCGCCATAGTACTCCTCTCGTGACGTAGTCGCGGTTAATCTGCAAAATCAACTTTCGTAGGCAAACAAAATAAATATGGCGAAAAAATTCGAGTTAGAGGGAAATTCGACTTAGAGGGAGTCGACTGTATTTGTGAGCATTCTTTGTTCGTGACCTTCGCCACGACGAAAATGTTGTTTTTACTGAATGTTTTGACATTGAATAAGGTGTGTTCACAGTGAAAATGCAAAGTCGTCAAGTCCCAACTGGAAAACCCTTTAAAACTGTTTCTGATGCGATTTTTTCTTTAAAGACTTATACTCACATATTGGATAGAAGCATTTAAATCGTTAACGGTGGTAATGTGTACCTTTGCACACCACAAATGTACGAGTATATAAAGGTATTCAGCAACCACTTTCCTCTCTCTCTTTCACTCCTAGCCCGTTCATTAAGTATATGTCACGTAAAAGGAAAAAAAAAAGTGAAGACAAACAGAAAAAGAAAGCTGAAATAAAAATGTATAGTCCCCGTGGTGTTTTTCATTATAAACTTTCCGCTGGATAATTTTAAAATTTACCGGGCCCCTCTTGTTTTAGTCATCATCTCATACTCTCCCTTCCTCTCTCTCTCTCGCGCATTTTCTCTTAACCCTCTCTGCCTTGTTGCATCCTTACAAGCACACAATCACATGCATACGTGTGCCATTCATTGTGCTCTAGTTGTTGAATAAAAAATAAATGTGAACAAAACAAAAAGCAAAAAAAAAAGAAGAAATTACGTCCGCTAAAAACCTTAAACTGTCACTGTGGTCTGATAAAAATAAATACAAATATAAAAATGAATAAGAAAAGCCCATACCACTTGTGTGCGAGGAAGGGTTGAAATTTGTTGCGCGAATAAGAGGCAACGAACGAACGAACCGAACGGATGGGTAGCTTTGAAGACTTCAAAAATATAACTTTTTATTCCTGACGTTAAAGTATGTATTTAACGGTATGTGGCGAGGGTTACATGTGAGTTGTTTTAAGTCTTTGACATTTGACAGCAAATGTCTATGTACAGAGAAAAAAAAGGTGGTCTGAGTAGTCGTCATCATTTCAGACTTCAAAGAATAGATTATGAGAACGCGACTCAGGAAGTTGAACTCATCGGTTTGTCAGGCGTCAAGACCAAACAAACTATAGAAACTAGCTAGTTCAAAAACTTATTTTTCTGTGGAGGAATTCTATATTTGGCATAGAAATCGTCACAACAAGAGAATTGTCTGAAAAATTACCGTTAGACGATGCAGTTAAGTCATTTACGTGATTTATTGGTGCCAAGAATCTAACCATCTTGTCAGACATTTACAACTCCAGGGGATAGAACATCTATTCCATATGGACAGCTCAGTTCCGGTCAGAGGAATCTTGGATTTAGACCCTGCACTAGCGAATCACGTCCATTAAGGTGGCCTATACAAACACATAAATGGGAATCCAATCAGCTTGAATGAGAAAGTTGTAGAAGCTTGTTGGTTAAAGCCTAAGTCCACCACAAACCGTGGAAGAAGAATATAAACTGAGTTTCATTTTTTTTTATTCTATAGCAAATTAAATTTTATTTTATATAACTGTTTTTGAAGACTGTAGACCGTAAATGACCTTTATGCCCATCCACCTGATCAAAAATCTATTCATTGCGGCCTGAAGGTTTAAGTCGGGATCGTCTAAATTATTGTTTGAATGGACTGTTTCAATTCAGTCAAATTCCTTGGTTTCGTTTTGTACACCTATTGCTTGACATAACCCCATAAAAAAAAAAGTCTGGTTCAGTCAGGTAGGTGACCTTGGTGGCCAGCGGAAAGTGGAGTTGCGGGACTTCGCCATAACCGGCTTAGGTATGTGTGCAGTTGCTCCATCTTGCTGAAACGAAATGCTGTTTAAACGGATACATCTTTGTTACACCATTTTCTTCAAAAAAGTATGGCCCCACAACGCACCTTAATGAAACTGCCACACACAGTCACTCGATCTGGGTGCATTTCCGTCTCTTGGAGTATTTCTGGATTTGATTCACTCCATGTACAGCATTTTTGCTTGCGTACATTGCCGTGTAGATGAAAAAGGGCGTCGTCAGACAAAAACAAGGAATTTATCAAGCTTTTGTCTTCTTCGGCCATTTTAATCATTTTTTGGTAAAATTCCAGGCGAATAGGCAAATCCAGAGGGTTTAACTTGCTTGTAATTTGGACTTTGTACGGAAACAAGTTTAAGTCATCATGAATTATCCCGATCATGAATTATCGACCGTCTGCTAACTCCAATTTGCGCTGATAAGTTTCGAGTCGAAACGCTTGGTTTTGCCTGAATTGACGATACTACAGCCACGATTGTGGATTCAAACCGAACATGGATGGAAAGGTCTTCGTGCGATGCTTCCAGATTCGTTAAACATGTCTATTCATGTGGTAGGTAATACTTCATAATAATCCATCTACTCGGGGGGAGTGCCGTCTAAATTCCCTTTTGAGCGAAGTGAAGGACTGCAAAGCTCGGTACCGCTGCGCTATCAAAATTCTCATTTTGGACTCTCTCTCTCTCCGATCTAGATGAAGTCAAGATAGCGATATCGAGACTGAAGTCTAACAAAGCTGCTGATGCAGTCTGCCCGCTGGAGATGACCTGAACCAGCTCATCTGTAAGATATGGTCGGAGGAAAGCATGTCCGATGAGTGGAATCTCAGTATCGTTTGCCCGATTCTCAAGAAAGGAAACCCCTTTGACTGGGCCAACTATCGGAGGCTAGGTCTCCTTAACATCGCCTATAAGATCTTTTCTACAATTCTGTGTGAACGCCTGAAACCTTTCGTCACAAAACTGATAGGGCCGTATCAGTGTGGTTTCAGGCCCGGGAAGTCTGCCATCGATAAAATCTTCACACTGCTGCAGATCCTTGAGAAAACCCAAGAAGTGTTTGTCGATTTCAAGGCCGCCTGCATAGGGACGAGCTGTACAGAGCCATGTCTAGTTTTGACATTCCTGCCAAACTCGTCAGACTGGGCAGGATGACGATGGAAAACTCTCGCTGCTCCATCAAGGTCGCTAACGAACTCACCGAGACCTTCAATGTGAAAAAAGGTTTTAGACAAGGCGACGCGCTGTCATGTGATTTCTTTAACATCGTTCTTGAGAAGATCGTGCAAAACTCACTGGCCAACACAAGAGGCACGATCTTTCAAAAGTCCGTTCAACTGCTGGCCTACGTGGATGACATCGACGTAATTGGGCGAACACAGCGAGCCGTCATGGGGCTAAAATGGGTCTGGCGGTAAACGAGGGCAAAACAAAGTATATGCTGTCATCGAGAAAGGACACACAACATCGACGACTTGGCCAGAACGTCACCATAGGCAGTTACGAGTATAACTTTAAGTTAGTTACGGACTTCGTCTACCTCGGCTCCGCGGTAAACAGTAAAAACAACATCAGTTCCGAGATCAAACGCAGAATAACTCTTACCAACCGCTGTTTTTTGGGCTCAGAAGGCAATTGAGTAATAGAGCCCTCTCTCGGAAGACCAAGCTGTCTCAATAAGACATTAATCCTCCCAGTCCTGATGTACAGCGCAGAGGCATGGACAATATCCCAAGCTGATGAACAATCTCTTGGTCTTTTCGAGAGAAAAGTTCTGCGCGAGTTACGTACCACCTACCGATAGCAATAACGAAAATGCAAGATGGCTCTTTCGCCTTAGCAGAATGCGAAAAAGGCAAATGCACCGAAAAGTGCTAAGCCAACAAAATCGGCTACCTCCGAATTGAAATTGAGAAATGCCGAGGTAATCGATTTTATATTGTAAAACCAACCGAATGTCATCAAATCGGTTGGATTATTTGTTGGACATCAAAGAGTGTGCAGCCTTGCTGAAGACAGCGGCACTCAAGAAAAAATTGTCTTTTATTTCACAAAACTTTCCAGCAAATAATTTAAGTCGCGCGATCTTTCGTCCTGTTTGCGTTGATGGCATTTGGAGAAGAAGGTTCAACCGTGAACTATATGGGCTATACAGCGACATGAGTCTAGCCAGGCGTCTACTGATCCAACGCCTAAGATGGCTAGGCCATGTACTGGTCCACTTGTGGTAAACCAGTTCGAGCTTTCGACTTGCTTACGAAAACAGTAGAATCTTGAAAACCTGAACGGTTCTAAAGCGTCTTTCAGCAAGCGTTTCCTATCTTTAAATTTAAATAAAATCAATGTGTGTATAAGCTATCATCCACTTGAAAGGCCAATCGATGCCATTCTGTATGGAATAAAACATCGTTCAAATGTCCACTTCTCTGGCTGGCGCACATCCGAAATGTCAAATTTTCCATGACTGTGGCGAATAAATCAGGCTGAATTTGATTGATGGCATAGGTTATGTTGGTCTTGAGAGCCGCTGTGGTTTGCGGCTTATTCGCATAGAACTGCGACTTCAGAAAACCCCTCAAGAAAAAGTCTGACGGGGTCAAATGGCACGATCTCGGTGGCCAGTTACAACCACCCCGACGTGAGGTGATCATGCCCTCGAATCGCTCGAGCAGAATTTCCAATGTGTCATGAGCTACTATAAAACGCAGTAGACTTCTGGTAAATACCTGGCTAAGGTGGCAGTTGTTGTCGAAGAAGAATGCTCCTAAGTAATAATAATAACGGCGGCGTTACAGTCCGAGGTGGACCTGGGCCTAGCTTCGCAGCAACCACTCGTGTTGTGCGTGCTATTGTTCTGTCACGAGTGGAGGGGACCTACAGTTTAATGCCGACTCCGAAGGGCGAGACTGAGAAGCTTTTTCTAGACAGTTATACTCTTTGAGCATTGTCAGTGACTCGAAAGAGGTGGAACCGTGAAAAAATGTTTGATGTTTTTTTTCGAGATTCGAACCGACAACCTCGAGCGTAGGAGTCGACGCACCTACCCACTACCCCACGGCGCCCACAGAATGCTCCTAAGTATCGATTCCAAATGGTTTTTTGGATAGATAACATCAGACCCGCGTGGAATCACAATGGGCCTAAATTGGCCTAAGTGTGACTGCTATCTACAGTCAGCCACTTCAACCTAACCTAACCTAAGTATCGGCTTCTGAGAAAACCAGGGCCGACTGTGTGCAGAGGAGGTGTAGAATATTCTATATCTCCTCCTCATCTAGACATCTTCTAGAGAAGTCCGAGAGGTAAGTTACCACGTTCTTCGTTTCGTTGGTTCTTGGCATCAGGTTGCATGTAGCAGCTTATCTCCACCCGCTGATTTCTTTTAACGGTCAAAGTCGACTGCCACCACATGTCTTCCAAATATCTTCTCACACCCAATCTAGTGCGAAACCTGAAATCATGGTTGTCCAGTGATCCTCCGGCACAGATCAGTTTTTGTTATATTTGCCACTTTGAACTCTATACAGAGATGTTTAAAGGCTTTTTCGGTTCATAGTCAATTTTCAGCTCCGGAAAAGTGATTTTAATTGCCGTTTGTTTAGACCTTGTGTCTTAGTTCCAAATTATCACACACTTCAAACGGATGCTCTAAGCAGCACTTAGCAAAGACAGTCCTGTTTTAATGAATTCATTTTTGAAGCTCGTTAGTCAAAGCTCACGTTATAATTGTCACAAGCTTCAAGATTTAATCAGCAACCTTCCATCTAGCCCGTCCCTGACCAAACGAACCAGTTACTCCAACCAACTGTGTGACAGCTCTCCAAATGCTGTTTGTTTCATTAAAATTTTTGAATAATTGCGAAAAAGCTCCACCCCCATCAAAATTCACATGTCGCATAAATTACCTCAAGCCCATGATAGACGCCATTAGTTGACGAAAAAAAAGCATATTCCCACAAAAAGGATGTGCCACAATTATATGAACAAATCTTTAGTTCATATTTTAGAAGCACAAGTCACTGCCAACGGGACACACACTCGTGTGTATGCCAGCGCTCCCTCTAAAAGCGCTCTCAATTTCTTAATTAAAAGCTCATGAGATGAATAAAAAAAGACTGAAAGAAGACAGAGATGAATGGGAGCTTTTTTCTCCTCAATATGCTCCAATTTGTAGCCGCCTCCACACCAGCTCGCGCGGTGGTGAATAGGACAAAGTGTCGTCGGAAGGGTGGATTTCCTAAACACACCAGAGATACAACCGTGTAACATCTAACTCCACTCAAGCAGATGAGAAATCCTTGAGCGATAAACTTGTTCATCGTTTACTGAATATATCCCCATCCTGTGAGTGCTGCACACACACACACACACATGTGTTCAGTCACTTCCTTTGCACGGGTGTGTGTGTGAGTGTTTGGGGAAAGTGTGCACTTCATTTGAAAATAAATGTTTTCTTGTTGAAAATTTTATGAATTTTCCATTTTAAATTCATTCAATTGTGTTCGTGTTCGTCCTCTCTCTCTCTCCAAGGATACACATACCAACGCTGAGCTCGTATTTTCCCACAGAAGTCTGCTGTATGCCGAGTGAAGTTCACCTCAGGAACTTCCTGCCGTCGGTGGTGGTGGCGTCTTAAAAAGCGAACAAAATGTTCAATAAGTTAAACGAACTTCGACTTAGCTGCTTCTCTTCTGGCTTAGCTTTCGTGTCCTGGTTAAATGTTATTGCTACGCGTTTCATTTGGATATTATTAGCACTTAGCTTTGTAGTATGTAAATAAACGTTTCACGTCCTTTTTTTCTGTGCCACCTCCCGTCCTTTTCGTAGAAGAGCCCTCTGCGAATTCACTACTAACCGATGAATGGATGAAGAAGAACGGGGTTCGTTCGTTTGCTGGTAGGTTAGCTGATATCCCCTTTTTTCGGAGTTTATCCTTGTAATGATATTTTCAACGAGGACATAAATCTTTTGACACACATAAAACTGACTGCGAAACAATACAACGTTCGGAGGGTGTGCGTGGTGGGGGGGATTCATCTGAGAGATTGAGGGTGGTGTGGACAGAAGAGTACGCCAACAACAACAAGCAAACGTTGCGCGCACATCTGAAATGAGAATCTGCAGGTAATGGTCACGATAAACATGAAAAGAATTGATGCGATATCGCGTGGGGATAACGAATGAAATGATATTCCTTTTGATACGAAATAGAAGAGAATTTTATTTCCTCTTTATCCGTGGAAGAAGGGTGGAGGGAGGATGTCTTGAGATGTGAGGGAAATAATTGAAATTTTTGTTTCTTTTTGTGTATGAAACTCCTCTTGCGAATTTTGGGGTGAACGAGTGAAGATAAGATTTCAAAGGATCGTTGACAGGATGATTAATTAGAGAGAGTCGAGGGCTGTTGCTGAGAAGCTGAGGCCAGGTCCACCTCAGACTGTAGCGCGGCCATTATTGTTGTTATTATTAGAGGGCTCTCATATACAGTCGCTCCAAGCTAAGCGCGCTAACTTCAAAAATAAAATAAAAATTCGATATTAAACATTTCTGAACTAAAGTACTGATTGAAAAATAAATATCGGCTGTTTTATTCGTACATTTTTGAAAAAAAATACTCTTCATTCAAAATCAATTTCAATCAAGTGTACATTGGCCATTATTCTGTATGACCTCAGCTTCATAATTCTATCAGTGTAGAACTTCTGTGGTTTATCAGCGAAAAATTTGGCCAAATGATTTTCAGCGGCTCTTCGGTCGGCCAATTTTTTACCATCAAGAGGGTTTTGCATAGACCGAAACAAATAGTAGTCAGACGTTTCAAGGTCCGGGCTATACGGGGGATGCATCAAAACTGGCGTAGTGGTTAGGTGCATCGACTCCTACGCTCGAGGTCGTCGGTTCGAATCTCGAAAAAAAAACATCAAACATTTTTTTCACGGCTCCACCTCTTTCGAGTCACTGACAATGCTCAAAGAGTATAACTGTCTAGAAAAAGCTTCTCAATCTCGCCGTTCGGAGTCGCCATTAAACTGTAGGTCCCCTCCACTCGTGCGAGAACAAAAGCAAGCACAACACGAGTGGCTGCTGAGAAGCTAGGCCTAGGTCCACCTCGGACAGTAGCGCCGCCATTATTATTATTATTATTATTATTATTCTGGACTGTGAATGATTAAAACTAAATAAGTCCTTCAACTCATTTAAAGACTGTTCAAAACTTATGATCGAAACAAATCTCCGCATTCTTACCAATGTCGTAAAATGTCCCTGAATTTTCATTAAAATTAATCATAAAATCATGGAGCTTTTATGTTAAATAAATTCTTATCCTTTCAATTTTATGTGAAAATAATTTGCTTGATTCAGCTTGGCTAAGACAACTAACTACTTTTTTGAGGGTATAGCTCATTATATATTTCAAATTTAACCCTTGCCTGGTAAAAAAGATGATAATGATAATGTTTTCTTCTAAGATTTTTAAGATTCCGTCTACAATAACGGAGCATTTATAATTTCGATGTGACCGTCCGTCTGTCGTGTCTGTCACACTTTTTATCTTAGGTACTTAAGGCCTAGATATCATTGCCCATGCCCCCAAATTTGAAAAGTGGTACATTTGGGGGTCGCTCCCGTATAGGTAAAGTTGCCATGGATTTTAAAATACTGACACCACTTCAATCGACAGATCTTTTGAAATTAGGTTGAGGTTTGCTTAAACACTTTTCGATCTAATGTACTAAAAAATATCGAGCTCCGAAGTTTTTTTTTTAATGCGTTCCCCCTTGCTATATCTGAACCAAAGTGTTTAAAAATCTGAAAAATCACGAAAACCTGGCTTTATTTAAAATAATTTCAAGAATACTGGCCCAATAGTTTTTGAGATATTGGCAAAAACGGTAAATCATCGAATGCGAATTTTGCAGATCTGAGAACGCAATTTTGTACACCTCACTGTAAGCATCAAGAAATTATAAATATCAAAATATTGATTTATGCGCAAATCCTAAGGTATCACAGATTTAAAATTTTAATAAAAAAGCTTAAATTCGTTGCCTGATGTGCAGAAAAGCCTTTTTTTCTGCAGAAAAGCCTTAATGGGACTTCGCAGAAACATAGAATCATTGCAAAATGTTTTTTGAAAATAAAATAAATTAATTGTCAAAAATGCTTCTATCAAAAATGATTAATGCGACGGAAATTCCCCTGTGCTGTGAGTACTACTCGCACTTACCCAGCTTATTTTTTTGATACGCTTGGGATATCTTCAGAATGACAGATAATACCGCATTTAATTGATAAAATCAAGAAACGCTATTGGCGAACAAACGTTTTGTTTCATTGATAGGCAAAAGTTCCCACAGTACGATGGTCAAAATCAAAGAGTTAAAATATGAATTGGTTAATTATACACTCTATTCGACAATGTTAGACCCCACGGATTAGTTTCTGTTTTGAAACAAAGGAATGGCTACATGGTTAAAGGTTCGAAAACAATCACCCCAATTTCACAAGACGCATAGGTCTTTCGATTTTCTTTTGTATAAGAAGTCGTATTGCATTTAGATATCTATTCCGTCATTCGAATGCGTTGCATTCGACTTCTTGAATATAAAATAACGTATATCTTCAAAGCTCTGCAAATGTCAAACTGTCCAAAGGAACAGTGAGAAATGTAAACAAAAATTATTATTCCATCTTTCCATATTCCCTTAAATCCAAACTGAGTCGTAGTGAAATTTGTATGCGAGTTAAACAGAGTAAAATACGACTACAAAATGACGGACTAACTCCACTCTACTCGCAATTAAATGCGAGAGTTGTACGTGTTGCCATACACATGTCTTCTGTCAAAGATTGAGAACGAGTGGAATCGAAAAGTTTCACTTTGTAATAACAAAATTCGACTGAAGTCGAATTCGACTTGCACAATTGTATTGAATGAAGAGCGATTCTTTCGATTCCTCTTACTTAATCTGCTTTCTTTATATATCGCAGTTGTAGGTGTAAATTTCTTCAAATTCATATCCGTTAAATTCAGCAGCTGGTATTTCTTGTGGGCACCGTGGCGCAGTGGGTAGGTGAAATCTCGAAAAAAACATCTAACATTTTTCCACGAATCCACCTCTTTCGAGTCACTGACAATGCTCACAATGAGTATAACTGTCTAGCAAAAGCTTCTTAAAATTGCCGTTCGGAGCCGGCATTAAACCGTAGGTCTCCTCTTCTTGTGAGAGAACAATTGCACCCACAATACGAGTGGTTGCTGAGAAGCTGGGTCCAAGTCCACCTCGGACTGTATGGCAGCCATTATTATTATTATGTTTTTGGTATCTCAGCAAAAACCAGAGATTTCAGATGCCATTCACACAACTTCTGCCAAGAGTGGATTACAAGTGGGCTCAAATTGGACTTTGTAATATCAAAACACGACAGCAGTCGAATTCGACTGTCGGATGCGACGTGCGTAATTATGGTGAATGAAAAGCTGAATTCTGCGACTACTTTGGTAACATCGGAATGTATTCGATTCCTCTGTCTTAATCTGCTTTCTTTATTTTTCGAAGTAGTCGGTATCAATTTTTTCAAATTCTTAGCCGTTAACACGTTCAGTGCCACATGAGACCACTTTGGTCTCATACGAATTTGGGCTTGCTGTGCCGCATGAGACCAAAGTGTATTCGCATTGTCATTAAAAAAAAAATCCGTGGCCTGTGGGAACAGTTTTTCGGATTGTATGGTGGCACTCAACGTGTTAAATTCAATTCCGAATTGTAAAGCACCCGTTTTTGGTAGCTCGGCAAAAATCAGAGTTTTCAGACATCATATACACGACTTCCGTCATAAATTGAGTACGATCAGGCTAACAAAAGTTGACTTTAAAATACGACTCTAGTCGAATTCGACTGTCGGATACGTTCGTAACATCGGGATGTATTCGATTCCTCTGATTTCTTAGCTTTAAATTCAATACCGAAATATAGCAACCATTTTAAAGGCAGTATCTCAGGAAAAATGCATAATAATTTCAAGCATAATGATTCGAAAATATATTTTTATCTCGTTGTCCTCGTTCGGAAAGACTTGACCTCCTCTTATTAAACCACCATTACGAGGCATACCTTTTATTTGATTCGCCTGAACTCTCACTTGCATTGATTTTTTCTTGTGGCGTTCAGACCGCTCAGCTCCCCCTCCAGCACATTCAAATGATTTCCGCCGATGTGCATACTCATCACAGAATTTATTTTCTTCTCTTACGTATGAACGGGCATATTTTATCGCAAAAACACATCGCATCAAAACTTATCCCATTTCCAGCCACATCCATTTGCTTTAAACCGAATTTGCGATGTTTTTTTTTACTGAAATACTTGAAATAAATCTCTTATCTCTCATCTTTAAGCACCCGGTTCGGTTATATTCCATCACAACAATGTTCAATAGGCACCCACCCAACTCCATGCACTGCACACTGGCCGAGTGGTTAATAACAAACAAAAATATGAACTAAAACAACGACAATAACAGAATGAATCCCACTCGCCTGCCGCCGCCCCATCTCTTGGTTTGACTCCTGTTTTGTGGAAACATTTGTTGCACTACCTTGCCTAAGGGCGACAGCGGCGGCAGCGGTGGTGACGGTGGTGGTGGCTGCGATGGTGGTGTATCGGTGGTTGCCAGTGGCTAATGGTGGTGATGATGGTGGCGGAACACGAACAAAAGCATTTTGCAACAAAATACCCCACCAAATAGTGGTGAGTTTCATGACACATGTACATCTGGCACACAATCCTCCTCTCACTAGCAGCTCATCAAGAACTACTGCATAACATCGTGTCATAGATACTCTCGTACAAAACAGGAAAACTGCAAAAATTAAACGACTAAAGAACGATGAATGATGGCGGCGAGTGGGCGCAGGCGGGGGACATTGCTTCAAGAAGGAGGTGGAACATGACGAGGAGAGAAAAATAGAAAAATACGCGCGCGCCATTCATGGGTCATTGTTCTATAAATTGTTTTAAACACTCTTCTCTCGTAGAGAGTGTGTGCTGGCTGCTGCTGCAGTTCGGTGAGAGACTGAAATTGCAATGTGGACTTGCTAAGTGGGATTGGTGGGGACGGTGTGCCTGTGCGCGAATGTGTTTGTTATGAGATACATATCTGGATGTGAGTCAAGGTGTCGGAACAGCGGCAGGGGCGGGAACAATACACACGTCGAATTGTTGGCACATAAGCGGAGGGCTGTCAGGGAACTTTATTGTTTTTTGTCCAAATACTTTTGTGGATTTTCGAATGGACGATAAGAACCCTGACAAGTTGGAGTGTGGCAAGGCGGGGGGAAGAGCGGGAGGCCCGGTTTAAAGGACGTCACAAAAAAGCTCATTGTACAGTGGCATCCATCCTCGGGCGACGGCCGCCAAACGACTGATTCAATGGAAGTCAAATGTGATTCTGCATACCAGGCCCACAGCATTTCATTTGTAGATTGTTGCCGGATAAAGCTGTAAACACAAAAACCGCACTCATACACGGCCACACACTCACAGGGACACACTCACGCTCATGGTGGAGTACTATTGTGGCTTTTGATTGTCGGTGGGAAGGAATTCTTTAACATTCAGCCAACATCTAATGTGAGGACACAAGCACATTCCATTCCGATGAATTAAAGACGCTCCTGGCCGGAATGCCAGTTGTTGTAGGCTTGATTTTCTCAACCAAATCGATTTGAGTGCGAGGAATTTGTGGGAATTCTTCTGGACGTGTCACATCGATAATGACAAATGATTTGCTGAGATGGGATGATAATGAGATGATCTGAGGGATTGACCAAATTCACGGGTTCGTTCGTGATGTCGTCTTTTGAATTTTTCTTAAAGATGTTCTGTAGTCGCAGTTCTAGACAGTTCCTGTCCTTTCTTTTGAGCTGAGGACTGCATTCAGAACAAGAACGGCGGAAAATACAATGTTTTCCAAATGGGGCCTGATAACTTTGAACTTTCACTGTGAACGCACCCATAGGTAAGGTTAGGGGACTGCTAGTGAATTCACCAGGACACTTAGACCATGTTGGTACATTGTGATACCCACAATCAGATTACCACCACTGTTCGACCGCTCCAGTAATAGTTCCGTTAATTTGATCCCAACGGCAAATGGTGACTGGATCAGATTTGAAAAATCAGATTAAAGCGTATTAACTTTGCTTTCACTGGGATTCGAACCTGGGACCCCTCTAACTTAGGGCAGGCACTTAACCAACTGCGCCATTCAGTCGTCTGAACGCACCCTTAAACCACTGACCAAACTGTCAATGTCAAAATGTTCAGTGAAGTTCACGAACGAAGAACGTTTTAAATTTATTACGAAAACTAAAATTGGGTTCAACGAATCAACCGCTGCATACGAGCCCGTGGTGGATATATGAACGACGTCGAATTCTATATACAGTAGAATAGAATGAACAACATTTTTTTCCATGTATTATGACTTCATTAGTAAGAACGAACATTCCCATTAATTATAAAATACAACGTCATGCGAGTGTCTTGCTCGGCTGGCTTCGCATTCTTCTTCTTCTTAGGACGCTACAGTCCGAGGTGGACCTGGGCCTCACTCAACATACCTCTCCAGCCAGCACGATCTTTCGCCAGTTTCGCACACCAAGACGGCCGAGGTCCCCCTCGACTTGTGTGCGCCACCTTGTTCGTGGACGTCCTCTGTTGCGTTGTCCCACAGGCTCAGAGTCGAAGACTCTCCGGGCCGGAGCTAAGTTATTCGTATGCTCCACATGGCCTAGCCATCTTAGGCGTTGGATCCGTAGACGCCTGGCTAGACTCATGTCGCTGTACAGCCCATACAGTTCGTGGTTGAATCTTCTCCTCCAAAAGCCATCAACGCAAACAGGACCAAAGATCGCGCGCAGAACTTTTCCCTCGAAAAGACCAAGACGCTGTTCATCCGCTGGGGATATTGTCCATGCCTCTGCGCCGTAAAGCAGGACTGGGATGATCAAGGTCTTGTATAGAGTCAGCTTGGTCTTCCGAGAGAGGGCTCTACTACTCAATTGCTTTTTCAGCCCAAAAAACAGCGGTTGGCAAGAGTTATTCTGCGTTTGATCTCGGTACTGATGTTGTTTGTACTGTTTACCGCGGAGCCGAGGTAGACGAAGTCCTTAACCACCTCAAAGTTATAGCTGCTTATGGTGACGTTCTGGCCAAGTCGTCGATGTTGTGCGTCCATTCTCGATGACAGCATATACTTGGTTTTGCCCTCGTTTATCGCCAGACCCATTTTGGCCGCTTCTGTTTCAATGCCAGCAAACGCATCAATGACGGCTCGCTGTGTTCGCCCAACCACGTCAATGTCATCCGCGTAGGCTAGCAGTTGAATGGACTTTTGGAAGATCGTGCCTCTTGTGTTGGCCAGTGAGCTTTGCACGATCTTCTTAAGAACGATGTTAAAGAAACCACATGACAGCGCGTCGCCTTGTCCAAACCGCTTTTTGACATTGAAGGTCTATGTGAGTTCGTTACCGACCTTGACGGAGCAGCGAGAGTTCTCCATCGTCATCCTGCTCAGTCTCAGACGAGTTTGGCAGGAATGTCAAAACTAGACATGGCTCTGTACAGCTCGTCCCTATGCAGGCGGCCTTGAAATCGACAAACAGGTGGTGTGTGTCCATCTGCATTTCTTGGGTCTTCTCCAGGATCTGCCGCAATGTGAAGATTTGATCTATGGTGGACTTCCCCGGCCTGAAACCACACTGATAGGGACCTATCAGTTTGGCGACGAAAGGTTTCAGGCGCTTACACAGAATGGCAGAAAAGATCTTATAGGCGATGTTAAGGACTTATCCTTCAATAGTTGGCGCAGTCAGCAGCAGCAGACAAAGGGGGTCTCCTTTCTTGTGGATCGGGCAAACCCCTTCACTACCTCAAAATTGAAGCTGTCGATTGTGATGTTTTGCCCTACGTAGTGTTCGGCGGATCGTTTCTTGCCCGACATCAAATACTTTGTCTTATCCTCATTGACCTTAAGACCAGGTCGTTTCGCCTGTTCTTCAATCGCCGTGAAGGCTTCTACTACGGCGCGTTGGGAACGCGCAACGATGTCGATGTCATCTACGTATCCCAACAGTTGGACTGACTTGTAGAAGATACTGCCTTCCGTGTTTACAGCAGCCCGCCGTTCTATCTTCTCCAGTACCAAATTGAAGAAATCACACGACAGCGCATCTCCTTGCCGAAATCCGGTGCAGGTTTCAAACGGCTCGGCAGTTCTCGAGCCTAACTGCACTAGTTTCAAACATTTAGGTAGGTTAATGTGGCTTAATAATAATAATAATGGCGGTGCTACAGTCCGAGGTGGACCTGTGCCTAGCTTCTCAGCAACCACTCGTGTTGTGCGTGCTATTGTTCTCTCACGTGTGGAGGGGACCTACAGTTTAATGCCTACTCCTAACGGCGAATTTGAGGAGCTTTTTCTAGACAGTTATACTCTTTGAGCAATGTCAGTGACTCGAAAGAGGTGGAGCCGTGAAGAAATGTTTGATGTTTTTTTCGAGATTCGAACCGACGACCTCGAGCGTAGGAGTCGACGCACGAACCCACTACGCCACGGCGCCCACGGTTAATGTGGCTTAAGAATGATTTTATTCCAGAGTTAGAAAAAGGAGGAACGTTCAATTAGAGCGAAAGTTGTGACATCGCTCGACAAGAAGACGGCTAGAAAGTGTATCGAGGAGACTTGGTTAAAAATAATGATCAACTTTCATAACACGATTTTCTTAATCGAAAAATTGCTGCGGGGAATTCATGGTTAATATCATCAAAAAGATAGGGAAAAAAGGAGAATTTGAAGCTCGGTAATGAGAAATTTCGCTTTAAGTATCTGGCACCACTGCACGCAAGCTCAAGTGGAAGGGTCATGTTTCACTTTGCAAAGGAGTGGGTCTGTTGAGCAATGTTTCGTTGTATCTTCAGTACTCCTTGACCAGTCACACAAATGGTTAAAAATTAAAGCAGTTTAAAACGACACAAATCATAAAAAAATGTAACCCAAGCTTAAAATGGACTGGCATCAAGGCCTTTACTCAAAGCAACCCAGTGTATTGTGCCCAAAACCATACGAAATAATGAAAAGCAACCAATTGTTCACTATCCAGGCCATCGCTGGCCTAATTAACTTAAAAAATAAATAAATAAACCATTAGTCTAGGTTTAAGTGGCGAGAAAGAAAAATTGGTCCCACAACGGAATTCTTTAAAGACTCTTTCGCCAAGCGGAGCGTAAATGACAGAACGGAGAGAAAAGCTCCCACACAGCAGAGCACAGGGAGCTGTGTGCTCATTAAACATGAAACATTATTAGTTTCTGTGAAATCCATAAGCTAACCGTATCCTCATTTTCAGTGTGCCCCATTCCACTCGGTTGCAGACGCCATTATGCCCTCCACAAAGACGAATGAAAGCACCAAAACACAACAGCCAATGATAAATGATTACAGAATCCATTAGTTTTATTAACATCCCCGGAAGACAGCTACATAGATTCCTCCGTATCTCAGCGTTTCTGCTTTAATAGGAGAGCAGGCATCTTTCATCTGCCAACTCCCTGCTGCTCGCTGTGCGAGTATGCAACATTTTTACCACTTAACAACATGTTGCCCATTATGATTCTATGCCGGGACCAACGCGCAATCCTCCCCCTCCCCCCTCTCCAAAAAAAAAACCCGAGTTCAAAGAAGGCGGACGAGAAAAAAAGGAACTTTTCGCAAATATTTTCATTTTCATTCAAGGGATGGTAGTTAATTTAATGGCTCCGCATCCACACACGAGTGCGAGGAAAATGTGTGCAATCCATTTTGGAATCCAATAATTCATTCGAATACCATGCCAGGTCAGCCCCCGAATCCATGTATCGCATGAAATTAGGTGGAGTTTTGAAATACGAGACTTCAAGTCGAAATATGGTCTCGCAAAAACACAAAAGCGAAACCAGGAAAAAGAGAACTGACACTTTGTATATTATTTTAGTGCTGAAATGGTTTTATGTGTACACTTACTCACAGTTCATGGGACAGGAGCTAAAAGAATCTGCAGGACAGTGCCGAGGGTGTGCGCTGTCTATGGCGTATGTGTGGAAACTAAAGAAAATCCAGAGCACTCATCAGCGTGCTTCCATGTGTGCACACATGGAGAACTTCTCTTCCTCTACACTCGTACCCCATCCGTGCCGTTCAAACCTGTGCCCCACAGTCTTCTGGCCTGGTTAAGGGTATTCCCATTATGATAGGGAATACTGATGGTGGATGATTTGTGTTTGATGTTCTACTATGTGTACATGAATTACCCTGTGTGTGCATATATTAATAGGGCTTCGTTAGGTTGAATTGTAAACAAAGAGGAATGAATGGAACGCTAACGAACGGAGTCGTAAAAGTTGCAACTTTGTTATAAAAATGATGAGCTGCTTATGACTTTTTTCCTTCTTCTTCTCCTGTGAATCCTGTTTTTTCAAAGAACTGACTTCATAGGAATTTATTTAATTGAAAATAATACGCATGGTGATTGTGCATTCCTTTGAAATGCTCCGAAAAACTTCCGCTCTGGACGATCCTGACTGCATTACGCTGTGTTTGGGAGAATAGATACGAATGTTTGACACCCTTCTTGTGAATATACATACTCAGTAAATTCTATAACTGGGTGCGTTAGGAGGTAAAAGCGAGGCTATGACTTATTTTTTTTGTTTAATACTTACTCGAGACATTGATAGTCTTCCAAAAACTTCTAAAAAAGCATAAAAATCATGTTTATGGCCAAGATGTCGGAATTATTTTAAAAAAGGGTATTCATTAAGCGCTTCTTATCTTTAAATTTAAATAAAACAAAGTGTGTGTGAGATATCATTGAATTTTTTTATTCGTTTGAAAGACCTATCGATGCCATTATGTATGAAATCTAAAATCATTCAAAAATCCGTCGCGGCTTCTCTGTGTGACGCGCATCGGAAATCTCAAATTTTCCGTGACTCTGACGCATAAATTAGTCTAAATTTCACCAATGGCATGGGTTATTTTGACTTTGAGGGCCGCTGTGGCTTGTGGCTTATTCGCATAGACCTGCGACTTCAGAAAACCGCACAAGAAAAAGTCTAACGGGGTCAAATCGCACGATCTCGGAGGCGAGTTCACATCACCTCCACGTGAGATGACCATGCCCTCGAATCGCTCGTGCAGAATTTCCAATGTGGCGTGAGATGTGTGGCACGAAACGCCGTCTTGTTGAAACCATATGTTGTTGGTGTCCACATCATCCAGTTTAGGCTAAAAAAGTTGGTAATCATCGACCTATAGCGCTCGGTGCTGGCCTGGCCAACGTTGTTCTCAAAGAAATATGGACCAATGGCGCTGGCAGTCCAAAATCCACACCAAACAGTGATTTTTTCTGGATACATTGGACGCTCTTGGATGTCATGTGGATTGGTATCGTACCAAATTCGACAATTTTGTTTGTTGACGTACCCATTCATCCATCAGTCAGAAATGGGCCTCATCGCTGAAGATGATTTTTCGATGAAAATTAGGGTTAGTTTTCAACTGCTCCCGAGTCCATTTAGCAAACACACGTCGTTTACCTTTAGCTCCTGGATTAGCTGAATTTTGTGAGGGTGCGGACCTAAGTCACGACGCAAAATTCGCCAAATTGTGGTCTGCGAAAGGCCGAGTTGTTGTGAGCGACGCGAAATCGAGTGAATCGGATTCTTCTACACACTCTCACGGACACTCGGCGATGTTTTCGGCAGACCTTTCGTTTCGTCGACGTACGGGTGTTGGTGTTGGTTTATTGTTTACTGAACCGTGGACTCAAATTTATCCAGCACACTGCGAATAGTCCTTTCGATAGGATGACTATGGCGACCGTAAAATGGGCGAAGCGCGATTCTGAATGAACAGAACACCCATTTTGATAAAAGAACTTTATCATTTGCACGTGTTGTTGAAGGCTATGTCCGTCCTTGGTGATTTGGCAAAACAGACTGAATAAACGACAACTTCAACAATATGGCCGCTATCAACAGTCAATGTTGGGGAGTCTCTTTTGGAAAACCCTTTACTTACTTGAGATTATTAATGAATTTCTAAATAAAAGAAAACATAAAAATCATGTTTATAGTTAAGTTGTCGAATTTATTTTATAAACTAAACTGTTGTTGCTGTTCTGTTCTGAATGATTTCTGGCATGCGCCAACCGAGGCTTAATTGAATGAAGCGTCGTCTGGAGGTTCACTACTCTTTTAAAGTAGTTAAAGCCATATCGTGCTTCACCAAATTATTCGCTGGATAATGGAATATTTAGTCGACTAATTTGTGAGTCCTGTTTTCGACTAATTCTTGAAAAATTCTTGAAATCATTTATCACTACCGGGTAAGCAAATATAAACAAAAACTTTAATCAATTTGTGTTACAGTAACTCTTAAACAATAGTACAGTCGAACCTCCTCTAAATCGAATTTGCCTCTAACTCGTTTTTTTCGATCCTTTTTTTGCATTCCCTTCAGTTTTAATCGTTTTATAGTCAAGGCATATAACCTTCCCCAGCCGCAGTGATGCACCCTTCCGTCATAACATTACCTCCTTCATGTTTAACAGTTGCCAGGAGTTTAGCTGCCTTGTATTGAGTATTAGCTTGCCGCCACACCTTTTGTTTTTCTTCAAAGACAAGTCGTTTGTGTTCAATTAAATTTGATATAAAGGCCTTATAGCTTATCTCATTCAACTATATAATAGAGAATATGTAAATTATTTGGCGAATTCAAATCAAGTTTTCACAACCTAAGCACCGCAAAGAAATTAGAGTCGGCTTTATGGTAGACGACAACAGGAAGTAACACCTGACAATAGTACAATATCGAATGGTGACTCTCAGACTGCACGAAAAAAGCTTAAAACCGCTACTTTACATTCTATGATTGTCCCAAGAAGTAAACATAAGCTTAACACAATTTAAAGGCGGAACTGGATTTCCATTTTATTCGTTTAACGTCACAAATATATTCGAGGACGTGCATAATTTCGTAAAACACCACTCGGAAACAGTTATCCAGAGTGTGATAGTAATTGTGCTTTTGCAACTCATGTATAGGCGGAATATATCAATACCAATAAGTGTTGACGGCTACTACAATTTTTTAGAACATCTGTTGCATGGTAATAGTACTAGAACTACTTCTATTACCGATTATACCTCCTATACTATACGGCTAAAATTGGGTTAGATAATAATAGTTTCGTGGAGCCGTGGAATCGTAGAATAATCGACGGTTCTGATATGAGTCTTGTTCAGATTCTTGGCATTCCACATTCCTCTTAGGTTATAAATGCATTTTTTTCATTAACGTGAAGTCACTTCAAAGTACTACTTACATAAGCCCCCCTCGCACCCACCCAAAGAAGGAAGAATCTCTAGAACATGTCACAGCCAATTCAACCATTTAACTTCTTGAAACAACATTCTTCTTCTTGTGGCGCTCGGAGTGGATCTAGGTCTAGACAAAAATGACTAAAACTAGCTTACCTAACTTGTTATGAACTATCTTACTGGACCTCGGCGGGCACTCTAAGCTAAACGTAAAACTTAATTATGTAAAACTTAATTATAAGGAACA
This sequence comes from Myathropa florea, assembly GCA_930367185.1. NCBI lineage: Eukaryota > Metazoa > Arthropoda > Insecta > Diptera > Syrphidae > Myathropa > Myathropa florea. The sequence goes on along the minus strand of OV884002.1, from coordinate 113,621,994 downwards.
ATTAATACTAAGAAAATATGTTTTTAAAAAAAACTTTGTGAAAGAAACAACAAACAACTACCTCTCCAGCTAGCAGGATCTTTTGCTAGCTGTCGCCAATCGCGCAAACCAAGTTGATTGAGATCCTTCTCCATTTGGGCGTGCCACCGTGACGTGAACGTCGTTTGTTGTTTTGTCCCAGTGGTTCGGAGTCGAAAATTCTCCGGAACGTAGCTGGCTCGCTGTGTTTGACCAATTAAGTCAATAATCAACGTGTACTAGCACTTGTATGGACTTTTACAAGACCGTGCCTCTAGTGTTGGCCAGTGAGTTTTTCACAATCTTCTCAAGAATTGTGTTGAGAAGTTCACATGAGTTCGTTACCGACCTTGATGGAGCAGCAAGAGTCTGACGAGTTTGGCAGGCATGTCAAAACTAGACACATAACTTGTGTCTATGCACGCTGTCATATGCGACCTTGAAATTGGCGAAAGGTGGTGTGCGTCGATTTGTATTTCTTGGGTCTTTTCCTTTCTGCCCTACTGTGAAGATCTGGGTCCTGCCTAAAATCAGACTGATAAGGACCTATCAGATTGGAGACGAAAGGTTTCAGGCGTTCCCACAGAATGGTGTGCGATGTTAAGGTAGTTGGCACATTTGAACAGGTCTTCTTTGTCGTGGATTAGGCAACATTTGAGGAACTTAGTGAACGAGTTGTGTAACATCGAGGAAAAAAGAGTTTAACAGAACACAGTAACCAATAAGGCTGCCCTGCACGCGCAATCGTTGTAAGCTAGTAAAGTTCTCAACAACATTTTTATTTTTCTTTATAAATCATTGTAAACATCGTTACAATAATACCAGTTTGGTTTATTGTTTGTTAAACGATCAGACACTCACTTAAGTGTCTCACGTACTGAATACACTTGCCAAAAGGAAGGGCCTTTAAAGACATCTTTTTCTCGATTTACAAAAAGCATTGGAACCCTTAATGATCATAATTTCACATCAAATCACTCAAGAATCCAAAGAATTAACAAACAAATCCCTTCTCTATCATTTCAGGTTTCGGCTGGTCAACATTTGCATCTAAGTGGCGATCTAAAGAGCAACGTTTCAGTTGCCGCGCAACAGGGTGTATTCTTTAATCAACAGCAACAGCAGCAGCAACAACAACAGCAGCAGCAGCAACAGCAACAACAGCAGCAGCAACAACAAAACCAACAGCCCCCACAACATCCGCAACAAGGAAGCAATAATCTTGGCAATAATCCTCAGAATCAGCAATCAAATCAAACAATAAACAATGCTACTGGTACGTACAAAAACACCCCTAAACTGGCAGCCCTTCGAAAACAATTCCTTCTTCTGTTTGCAGGTCCTAGCAATGATTCATACACCATGTCGCAGTCACAATCGATAAGCTTCACTCAACAGCAACAGCAGCAGCAGCAATCGCTGAGGCAACGACAATCTCTGTCCGCCGCTGCAGCGGCTGCCAACGCGGTTGGCATGGGGGGAGGGGTCCCTGGTGCAGGGGCACCCGGCGGTGGACCCAATGTTAGTGCAGCCTCCAACAACGGCCCGAACAACAATGTTCCCAATCAAGCAGCTGGCAATCCGTCAGCGTCTGGTGCAATGGCTAGCATGAGTCAAATGGCGGCTAACGCAGCGGCGGCAAACGTGCCAATGAGTCAGGGTGGTATGAATCCGAACATGGGCGCTGGCAATATGCAACAAGGCATGGGACAAATGTCACACGGCACAGGCGGTCCCGGCGGCATGGGATCCATGGGAATGGGCGGTATGAATGGGATGCCTGGTCAAATGGGTGGCATGGGTACAATGTTACCGAACGCGATGAATCCAGCAGCGGCAGCCGGCGGTATGGGCCCCAATTCCATGATGATGTCCAGTGGCCCGATGGGAATGAATCAGGCTAAATTCATACAGCAGCAGCAGATGATGCGAGCTCAAGCGATGCAACAGCAGCACATCGGTGGCAATCGACCGCCACCTCCGGAGTACAAGGCAACACAAGCCCAACTGATGCAGGCTCAGATGATGCACCAGAACGCCGGGGCACGTTTCCCGAATGCGGCGGCGCAAGCAGCTGCCATGAGACGAATGAGCCAACAACCTATTCCTCCATCCGGTAAGACAACACTCTGGCGCTTAGAAAGCATTGCTAACACTTTCTCCTTCACACAGGTCCAATGATGCGTCCTCAACACTCGATGTATATGCAACATTCCGCAGCGGGTGGTCCCCGCACAGCTATGGGTCCCTATGGTGGTCCAATGGGCAATGGGCCGCAACGACCACCCAATGTACAAGTAACTCCTGAGGGTATGCCAATGGGCTCCCAGCAAGAGTGGAGGCATATGATGATGTCACAGCAGCAAAGTATGTCCTTCAATGTGCAGGGAGGGGGACCGGGTCCCATGCGACAAGCAGCGAATGGAGGATTCAACTCTGGTGAGTTTTAACTTCTCCCATTCCCTCGATCTGCCTTTTATTTCAATATTTCATCTTCGAACAGGTGGATTCATGCCAAACACAGCAGCGGGTGGTGGCCTCGGCAGTGGCCCCAACGGTATGTCACAAGGTCCCAATCCTGGCATGCAGCTGACTCCGGCTCAAATGCAACAGCAACTGATGCGACAGCAACAGCAAAACCAACTCGTTGCCGCACAACAAAGTCAACAGCAGCAAGGCATGATGGGCAACATGAACCAAAACCAACAAGCGGCCGTTATGCAACAAATGCTCCAGCAACAGCAGCAGCAGCACCATCAACAACAACCGCAACAGCAGCAGAACATGATGACCCAAATGCAAATGGCCTCCATGCACATGTCACAATCCCAACAAATCACAATACAACAGCAACAGCAACAGCAGCAGCAACAATTCGTTCAACAAACAACCACAACGACAACACATCAGCAGCATACTCAGCAAATGATCCAAATGGCCGGCGGTGCAGGCAACAATGCCAACGCTGTCGTACAAGGTGCCGCATCCGGTGGACCCCTAACCACACCGGCGACATCTATGCAAACAGCCACATCGTCAATTAATCAGACGATCAATTCGGTTGTCGGCAATGCCAACGATTTGTGTTTGGAATTCTTCGACAATTTGCCCGTCGGCGATGCTAGTAACTTCTCCACCCAGGATCTGCTCAACTCACTGGATAATGATAACTTCAATATCCAAGACATTTTACAGTGAACGCGCGAGCACACCGAGTGATGAGGATACAGGTTGTTTGATTTTTAAGAATTGGTTGTTTGCGCACATTAATGAAAAATACAATTTCTTCTTTTTTGTACTTGTTTGGTTAGGCTAATGTAGTGAGATTGCTCGAGAGAGAGAGACAGGTGGTATGTTGTGGAGGTTTATGGATGAGAAAATATTAGGATATGCCTCGAATACATTTTAATTATCCTTTCACACATTCTGAATATATACACTCAGCACAAGATTTGCGAGATAAAGAATTAGAAGAAGTTTAGATTTTATAAATCGTAAGCAAGCGTACATGTTCCTTTAGAGTATCACTTCAAAAAGTTTCTTCAAGGTAGTTTTGGAATGGGTTTAAGGTTAGGGTGAGGTATTTTTTGGGAACTGAGGGCAGAGCAAGCGGTTCTATGAATCAGACGTTTACGAAAATTAGATCATGGACACTACGACCATGTCATAGTGGATGGCAGACTGTCTCTGAAGGAAACAGCACAGATTGTAATAATCTTCACATAACCTCACTCTAAATGGAAAAAATATGAAAACTTACATTTGATCGAACAGCACCAACACATCACATGATTCAGTATAACCTGTCGAAGAGTCATCCATCTTCGGCTAAAAGTTCAGAAAATTTAGAAGACATTCGTTTTGTTGACCAGAAATATCGAGACAAACAACTTGACCATAAACTAAGCCGCATTGAAATAGTAAACGTATTCGTTGATTTAAGGTTTTAGACAGATAACTCATGTATATTTGTTATAACTCACAAACTCTAGGACGTCAATCCTCCAAAGGGACAAAAATGGACAAAGGGAGATGCCCTCGGATCTCCAGGACGCCCTTGCTCCTATTTTCTCACCTTCATCAGTTGGTCAATCTTCTAAAAGGGACAAAATGAACAAAATAAGATGTCCACGGACCTCTATGGCATCCTTCCTCGTGTTGGCTCACCTTCATCAGTTGATCAATCCTCCAAAACGGACAAAAGGAGATGTGCACGGATCTCTGCGACATCCTTCTTCGTATTTCCTCGTACTCGTGTTTATTGCCTTAATTATTTGATTAATCCCCTAAAAAAGCAAGAAATGCGCAAAACAAGACATTAAAAGTTCAGAACTGATATGTCCACGAATATCCATGACATCATTCCTCGTGTTTACTCAGAAGGAAACAAAATGAACAATAGGAGATATTTGAAGTTCAGAGCTAATATGTTCATAGAACTTTACTGCAAGTCTGTCTGAAACTTATGACATGTTTTTCCTGCAAAGTTTGGTGTTTATTTGAAACCGGCTTTGGACACCCAATTGGTCCGACATTCTTTCAGCAACTTATCGTGCTTTTGCTTTCTTAAGGGCCCAATATACGGTATACAGTACGGAGACTTAAGAAAACTAAAGCAACCGAGAGAATTCACAAAAAAGCACATTGTGACCATAGCAACCCCACTTCGGCCAGTTTCGTTAAGTTCGTTCACTTTGGCCTACTTATGCGAGAGTGAAATCCATCGCACTCTGCGTATGCAAATATCAGTGGATGTTCATTTTGACCTAAGCAATTACATATGTGTACTCTGAAATTTGACGATGCTTCTAGTTTTCGTTTAGTTTTGACATAAGTTTATATTGTTTTTTATAGATGGTCCTTGAGCCTCTTTATAAAAGTACGTTTGGGGCTTTAGAGATGGCTCGCGGTCTACAAATGCATCCCATCCGAGCTTGTGATCTTATAATACCGATATCTGCCTTCACCAACTGTAGTTTATGCTCTAATCAGTTAATTTAATCTAATCAGTTAAAAGAGTTAAGAGCCAGAAAAGTTAGGTAGTGACTTGACTTAAAAAAAGGTTGTCTACGATCGTAGACCGTGCGGCCAGTGTAACCCTACACTGCAAGAGGTCAGTCTCCCAAAATGTATATTTCTAATCAAAATTAAGAGTTTTTTTTTAAAGCCGTCACTTCAATAAATATTAACAGTCGTGAAATGAATTCTTGTAGAATAACGTCAAAGAAATCACTAGAAATCTTTGGCTTAGTCTAAAAGCGAATCATTTGAATATGTGTTTGACATTTTGAAGTTTATGGGCGCTTTCAAGAACTCAGTCTCTGCTCATCCGGTTCAGAGATTGTGGTAGATATCTCGTGTTTCCACATAATTTTTGCTTATCGATAAAAGTAGTTCTGCTTTAAAGAAAATCTTAAATCTTTCAGTTCAAAAGAAAAAATACGCAATCAGTTGAGTCTGGAATTAAAGTCAAGGTATTATTTAAGCGCATCTGTGCCTGGAGCTTGTTTGGATCTGTTCAAAGTGAAAACGTTTTGCTTTTAAAGCGCTTCAGTGCAGTATAATGCAATGGGTTATTTTTTAAAATTGACAACACATTCTTTTTGGCAGGTGGCACCTCATTGGTCGTTTGGAAATATTAAAGTTCACGTTTAATTTGATTTAATGATTCTTACTTAAATATTAAAATTCACGTTTCCTCTTGATTCCTACTTTCAAATCAAACATTTGTTCAGCGGTGAGGCAAATTTTTACTTGACAGATTACATAAAAAAAAATTAGGAAACATTGGAGAGCACTATAGATCAGCGAATACTTATTCGTATGATTTCAAATGCCAGACGCAATGCGTAATAGGATGCATTATCTGCAAGCTGCGCTTACCCCCGCAGTACTTGCGCAGATGACTATTCAAATATTTAGCCCCGAATCCAAATGCATGGTGACTAGCTTTCTATCAAATAATCAGACAGATGCCGCAGCGCTGGTCATTTCCTGCATATTTTTTTGCCTCTGGCTGCACAATACAAAATACGTCAAACGAAAAAAAAGAGTTAAGTTAGTTAAGTTAACGCTAGCAGCTGCTTAAATATTCATCTACAGACCACGAATATTTGCTGCAAGTATCATGTTTTTGCTTGCAGACAAGCTGCTGTTTCAGCGCAGTTGTCTGAATCCTTGTCAGACCCCTTCGTATGCACGTTTAGGTATGAGACAAAAATTCAATTCAAATTCCCATCGTAGATGCATGATTATTTTTTCATCGTGAATTTATTGAAAATTATGTCACTCCTATTTATTTAATTTAATCTTCTGTGCGGATTGGTGTTTATCCAAGCGAATAGAATCGAATTACAGGAAAATCAAAAAAACAAAACCTCAACAAACTCAACGAGTTTATAAATACGCCATAGCATAACTCAACGTTTTCATAAATACCACCAATTTCAATGTTCCTCGCTTCACGTTTAGAACTTTCTTTCGGGCGTTTTCATAGTTTGATGAAATTGTGAATACGCCTTAACTTGGGTAAACGAATATTTTTAAAATTAAAAGTTCTGTTAGTCGATACTACTCGCCTGTTGGACAATGTTTGAGTAATTGCTCCTGATTCAAGCAAAAACTAAAGGGCCAACTCTAATGGCCGAACGGAATTATAAGAGAACTGATGTGGCAGAGCAAATTCACAAAAACAGTACACTGTGACCATAATGACTGCTTCATTCCGTTTCGATAAGTTCGTTCATTTTTACCTACTTACGCGAAATAGTTGACCCTTATAAGGTCATTCGTAATGGCGTTACGGAAGCTTAAGAGAACTAAAACAACCGAGCGATTACGCAAAAATAATAGATTACGATTTTAAAAACCGTTTCGTTCAGTTTCGATAAGTTCGTTCACTCTTGCCTACTCACGCGGGCGATCTGAATTACTCTCTATGTACGTGTGCAAATATCGGAATTCTTCTTAAGTTTCTATAAGCAAATATGAGCATTGTTCAAATTTGACGATGCTTCTCGTTATTTTTCGTTTACTTTTGAAATAAGCAAAAGTTTCTATCAGCAAGTATGAACATTTTTTAAATTTAACGATGCTTCTGGTTGTTTTTCGTTTATTTTTCACATAAGCTTGTATTTTCCAACAGCTATTATAGTTGGCACTGAGGCCTATAGACTAAAACGCTGAACCGTCTCATGGTTGCAAACTTAACCTCAGAAATTTAGGAAAGGGGACAGACAGTTACATTAATGTGACCTAGAACGGGGAGCATATTACTCAGATGCCATAGTTAGCCCTTAAGCTTGTGAACAAACTCAAGGTGTTCTTAAATACTTTTTTAAGCCTTGTCAACATACTTAAGGAATACTGTTTTGAGTCTTGTGAATAAACTCGAGGTGTTCATAAATACTATTTTGTGTGTAGTACACTTGTAACCAACAAATGAAAAAATACCACTGCTTTAAGTGAGTCTCTTGCATAAGTAAAAAGTGTAGTTTCACCCCTTAAAAGAAAAAAAAAACCGTTAGGATATGTGATTTCAAGAGGTCCGAACTCGAAAATGGATTCACGTGCTCAAAATAACGTTTCGCTCATACTCAAATATTAAACAAAACAAAAGAAATTCGTTCCTACTTTATACTCTAGCATTCATCCTTAGCAAACTCCGTTAACGTCTCGAAATTCCCACACAAGAACACACAACATACCTCATAGTAGCAATCTTACAACAAATGAAACAAAAAATAAACAACATGAATAAGAAAACAAAATAAAAAAACAAATCATTGGTGATATTTATTAAATGTTAAAAATTCTTAACAGAAAAACAAGAAAAAAACAAAAATGTAAACTATAATTTTCTATTAGCTGTTGAATACTTTTCTTTTTCGATTTTGTAAAATATATGAACAAACAAAAAACAAATTTCATTTGAAAATGATCACAAATAAGACACCACATAAATGCAAAACAAGAAACAAAAAACAAAAACAACAAGAAAATGAAACAAATATTATTGGACAGTAGTATGACTATAACGATATATATATGATAATTATTAATTAATTTTAGTGAACAAAAAAATTAATAGTTCTTAGCGATTTAAAAGAAATATATATTTCAAACAAGTATAAGGTTATACATAAAACATGTAAGTGTAAAAAAACAAAACAAACAAAACAAAAAACAAGAGAAAAATCATAAATGAAAACCAATTTTTGTACATTGTATTTTTTAATTTATTTTAATTTTTCTTTTTCTCTTACGTACCCCTTTCAATGGTATTTTTGAAAAAAAAAGAATATTTTGTATTTTTTATATGACATGCAATTTATTTCAAAAGTTACTTAAACTGTTTATCCTGTTTTTATTTTTCTATTTCCTAGTTTAGAATGTTTTCAAATCGATTTAAATTTGTTTGTTTATTATTATTATTTTATTTTTTTATTTTGTAAAAAAATTATATATCTGTTTTTGTATACACACATAAGAAAAAAAGGGACGGAAAATAAATAAATAAATAAATGAAACCATAAACAAAGAACTTATTTCAATTAAATGAAAAAAAAGAAACAAAAAGAAATTGTAGTAGTAAATGCAAAGTTCGTGACAACGCCAAGCAACGTGACGTTATGAACTCTTGCAACAATTTAAACAAATCATCAGTAGGAATGTATAAAAAAAAACAAAACAAAACAAAATTCGTTTTACCAGTAAAGTTTACAAGAAAACAAAAATGTTTAAAAAAATAGATAAGTTATATATATATACAAAGCAAAAACATATATATACAATATGCATATACTATTATTAAAGTTAAATTAAAAATAAACAACTATTAGAGATGGCATCTTTATAGATAAATTTTAAAAATTAAGTGTAAAACGAAAAACAGTAGAAAACAGAAACACAACAAATTGAAATAAAACCACAGACAGTTTTAAGTTTTTTTGTTAATTCCATTTAAAACAAAAATTAAATAAATCAAAAGAAAAAAAATAAGCAAAGTAATTTTATACAAAATGAAACAATAATCAAAATTGATTTTAGAAATTTTCTTATTTAATTGGCAACCTCTCCACGTTTTTGCCGCTTTTTGTTACATAAAGCACATCGGGTGGCGGCTTGGCTGATGAGAAATCTCCTTACAGTACATTTAACCAATGCCCACTGACTCTTGAGAATCCTCTTTGTCGAACTCTTGATCCCTATTTGGTTACCACAATCTAAAGGGTGGTCCAACGAAAACGCACGATGATAATTGTAAATAAAACAAAAAGTTTTCAGAGAATTATCTAAATATTTTTTATTATGATAGAAGGATCTATGACAATTATGTCTGAAACAAAATATCGGCCAAATGCTAGCCACGGCTTCGGTGGCATACTTCTGTCCGATGGTCCATTCCATATGACTCTGAGACATAATTGAGGTACAATGTCGTTAATTTGCCAAATTATTTCATCCTTTAGCTCTTCAATTGTTCTTGGCTTATTGACGTACACTTTTTCTTTAAAATATCCCCAAAGAGAGAAGTGTGTCAAATCACATGATCGTGGCGGCCAATTAACATCGTCACGACGTGAGATAACACGGCCATTGAATTTCTCGCGCAAAAGAGCCGTTGTTTCGTTGGCTGTGTGGCAAGTGGCAGCATCCTGTTGGAAGCACATGTCTTCCAGGTCCATATCCTCAATTTGTGGCCACAAGAAGTCCGTTATCATCTCGCGATAGCGAACACCATACACGGCCGACCTCATTTTCGAATAAGTACGGCTCATAAACCGCAATATTTTTCACAGAACGAACTGGGCGAGCATGCACAGGGGTTTTCACATTTCCTACAGATGCGGTTTGCTGAAATTTGCGCACAATTCTACCGAATGTGGACACATTTGGTCGATTATGCTGACCAAAAAAATCGCGTGCACGAAATGCATTTCGATTTGAACGCGCTGCTCAATTGTGTACCTCTCCATGGTCGAATTTGCCAAACACTAAAACAAAGAAATGTCAAATTAAGTTGGGCAAAAAAACTTGACTTTAAGGTGTGACTCACAATTAACATCGTGCATTATGGTTGGACCACCCTTTATTAAAAATTCATAATACACTGGAGACCTTTGTCATTGGTACCTTCAATTATCCTTATATCTTGCTATCTTTCTGTAAACAGCAGGTTCGGACTTGAAAACTCTTAACGGAAGCATTGATGTTTATTTACTTAATGCGCCTGAGTTAGTTAGGATTACGCTGGTCATAAAATTATGTTTTGGTTCATCTAAAGTGCTTTGAAGAAATGCACTGTCTGATTGAAGGAAGATTCAAAAATGTCCGGCATTGCAAATTTCAATAGAATATGGGGCCTTATTTTGCATCACTTTCGGATTCAAATACTGAAATGAAATCAATTTGTATAGCCTGGAACAGATGTGCAGCCATACTACAAGCATTCACCCCAATTAAGTTGTATCCGACAGCAGTGCTGCCAGTGTATGGTAAATTTACCTTTTCGTGGGAAATTCCAAATCTCATTCAACACATTTGGTAAAAAGGTATTTTCATACAAAAATGGGTAAATTTCTTCTAAAACAAATATCCTTCCGTTTTTTGTGTTCTCTAACAAATTTATGGTTTGAATACTCCAAGTTCAAGGGATAGCTGAAACTTGTTCCACAAAACAGCGAGCTGCAGAGCTAAGAAGCAGAAATAATAAAGCACGGCGGAGGAAGCAAACATTAAAAGAATACAAATGTTTGGACGGCACCTAATGTCAACATTGAAAAGTTCAAAATATACAATTATGAAATAAGATGAAATAAATTTGACAGTTTACTTCGCAGAGCCTAATGCAACAATTAAGATGACAGATTATTCGGTTCACCTTTTAAAAACAAAATTTATAAATTCCGAATTTACGAAAAAAAACAGTACCTCACTATAGTTCACATTTTTTGGAAGTGGTAAATTTGAGTGATATGGTAATTTGTCTTCTCCAGTGTGGTAAATTTTACTTAAAAATACTGGCAGCACTGTCCGACAGTCGAATTCGACTAAAGTCGCATTTTGTTATTATACACTTTAATTTTTCGAGTCCACTCAACTTTTGATAGATGTCGTGCGTCGATCAACCGTTCTTTTTGACAATTTGAAAATTCCCTAGCTGTGAATGGGAAAAGCAACCAGAAGCGTCGTGGAATTACCTTCCACCTTCCTCCAGTGCTGCGGTTTGTGAAGTCCGCATAGCGGCTGTTACCGAGGTATACGTCATTCTTTAAACGTCATTGGTTAGGTCAACATAGCTGATCTGGTAGCTTCTAGACTAGACTATATTAGTGTTGGTTGTACGATAACGCTGTACAGCAAGTGTATTCTTTACGGTTTTACTCTCCAGTTATTTGTTAAGGTTTTCTTACATGCATCGAAAGTGGCTGTTGCTTTTTTTCATTCTCAGCTTCCTTCCTTCCAGTATGAACTCTAAATATTTAGCGTGATCTGAAAGCGCCATTAGGTTTTTGGTGGGATGGTTTGAGAGTATGATAGGTTCTAGAAAAAGGTCAGCAAGCTCAGCTTTAGCCGGATTCACTCCAATGCTGCATTCAATGGTTCATCGGGTTAGTTCCTTCATAGCATTTTTTATTAGATCTAGTAAAACTGAGAAGTGCATCACGCTGATTGCTATTTCGATGTCATCAGAAAGAACATTCGCAATATTCATGCTTTAGACGGTGTTTATATAGGTGCAAAAAGGCAGAAGAATCGGATAGAGTGTGCGATTCTTTAAAGGCTAGAAGGAGATGGGTTGAATGCTCGAAAAATGTATCCCTATTTAACAGGGGCCTTATTTTGTATCACTTTCGGATTCGGATTCGGATTCGGAAATCAAATCCGATACTCAAATCAATTCGTATTTTGTATCACTTTCGGATTGGGTTTGAATGCTGCCAAATTTTTATCAATAATTTCCGAAAATGAAACTGTCAAATCAGAAAATAATTATTCAAATAGAAGCCAGTTGCAAATAAATTGAATTCAATTTTATTCTTTCACAGTGTAACATATCGTTTAGTTGTTGTTTTTTGTTTGAAGATGGTTCAGAGCAGGATGATTCTTCATTGTCGCACATTGATAAGTTGAAATTCTCGATTCGCCAGTATATTTCAAGGATTTATGTGGTTGGGCGGGTGATAATCAAAACGATGGTTCATTTCGAGTGCCACTTATTGCAAAAGTGAGATGTAATAACTCTGATATCACTTTTCTTCCAGTTGCATGAGTTGCGCGTATTTACTTGAACCTCCCCCGCCGTTTATATTCCGCACCTGGGCCGATGTCAAAGCTGATTGGATTTCTGGCTTGCATCTGCAGATTGAAGAAATCCTTTGGCAAGACATCCAAATTTGGACAATAACTGCTCACATTTATTATTAATGTCTTAATGTCTTTATTTCTCTTGAAAAAATTGAATAAATCAATCAAAACAACTTTAGCACACACAATCCGATAGCAAAATAGTTATCGAATGAAAATCCGTAAGTGAGGACGGTTTTGACATCCGCTTTCGCAATACAAAATACCAAATTTCCGTAAATGAGTTGGCATGACTTTTAATTTTCGAATGCGGATTGTGTGTATTTGCTATAGAGGTACAAAATACCAATTTCCGATTTTCGAATCGATTTCCGATACTATAGCAATACAAAATAAGGCCCCAGCTTGGAAAATCACAATAAGTAACCATAACCTAACCTAACCATAACAGTGTAAAGTACCTATTCTTCCCCGAAGTGTGCCACGCTGTACAGTTTTTTTTTTGCGTAGTAACATCCAAATTTGATTTTTCTCTTTAGATTCTTGTTTTCTGGACTTGTATCCCGGCTAATGCGTTGGCTACGATCGCTGGTTCCATATTGCTGAAGGCCCATTTTGTATCCAGGAAGGTTATTACGTTTTATTGTTTGTCACCACAGACAATATTTTGTATTATTGTGCAACAGAATTATCCCCATTTTTTATGAACACAATTCTATCTCTGGCAATGTTTACTTATCCATCCTACTGGCTCCTGGAAGAAGCTTATGGCCCAACTACAGTCGACTCCCTCTAAGTCGAATTTTCACGGGATATCAAAATTAGTTATATTTAGAAGGAGTTCGACCTAGAGGATAGTTTTTTGTATGGAAAATGAGGGGAATGCCAAAATAAATATGGCGAAAAAATTCAAGTTAGGGAAATTCGACTCAGAGGGAGTCGACAATACAACCAAAAGAGAATAAAAGACCTGCTCAACAGCAGTAGAAGAAACATAGATAATAGCGGTCTGTACTGGACACTGGGCTGTTGGCAGGCATGCTGAAAGACTAGGTATACCATTTAACTCGCACTGCCGCAGCTGCCGGGTGGAAACTGAACCAGAAAACCCCGAGCACTTTCTGTGCAAATGTCCGGCTCCAGCTAGAATCAGACAACGCACTCTGGGCAAAGCCTTCTTTAACACCCTTAAAAACCTCTCGGAGGCAAACATTCATAGCCTTCAAAAATTCCACAAAGTGGTTTTAAAAAAATTAGGCAAATCTGAGTGAATACACACTCCTTTTCACCCCCTTCTCACAAATTAGGTATCCCATAGGATGTGGTATCAAAACGGCGCTTTCAAGGCGCTAATTGGGTGCGACAGACAGGATCTGTATGTTCACCGCCACTTTTACCTACCTATTATTTTTTATTTTTTAATTCCTTTAATTGTCCTCGCCGCTCAACCAATTTTTTCATTTCAAAATCATTCTCCATAAAGCTCAAAGCTTGAAATTCATGCAACAGAAACTCGTTAAGTAAGAAAATATAGCATTTTCAAATCAAATTAAGCGTTTTTTTGCTAATAATGAACGAAGAAAGGTAAGAAATTGTACATTTTTCTTTCGATTTTTGTATTATATACAATAAAATTGATTATATATAAATATATTATATACAACTATTATCTAGACATAAATATAGAAATTTATAGACGTAAGCAGAAAAAGTTACTTATACATTATAATAAAATAATACAAAAAAAAAAAAAATGAACAGTAATTAATAAATTCATTATGTAAAATATACAATTTTTGTTTTGATTTTCGAGTATCATCTGGGTGTTAAGTAGCCCTGATGGTATCCCCCCGATACTTCTTAAGTGGTGTTCCACTGCGCTGGCAAAACCACTACGTAAGCTTTTTCATCTGTCCTACTCTTCTGGTCTCTTTCCGAGTGGATGGAAAACAGCATTTGTCCAGCCTGTTCCTAAAAAGAGTAAATCTTCGTCACCCTCCTCCTACCGATCCATAGCACTAACGTCCCTTCCTTCCTAGGTCAAGGAAACGCTGATAAACTGTCAGCTTTTAAAATATATTCAATCGCGGAAGCTTCTTAATGACCTGCAGTATGGTTTCCGCAGCAACAGGTCCACTGGTGATCTGATGGCATATCTCACCGAAGGTGGAACCAAACTTTTCATTATTTAGGCGGAGCCAGATCGTTGCGCTTCCCAGTCCTGCTTTACGGCGCAGAGGCATGGACAATATCCCAAGCGGATGAACAGTCTCTTGGTCTTTTCGAGAGAAAAGTTCTGCGCGCGATCTTTGGTCCTGTTTGCGTTGATGGCATTTGGAGGAGAAGATTCAACCACGAACTGTATGGGCTGTATAGTGGCATGAGTCTAGCCAGGCGTCTACGGATCCAACGCCTAAGATGGCTAGGCCATGTAGAGCGTATGGATAACTTAGCTCCGGCCCGAAGAGTCTTCGAGTTTGAGCCTGTGGGACAACGCAACAGAGGACGTCCACGAACAAGCTGGCTCACACAAGTCGAGGGGGACCTCGGCTGGCTTGGTGTGCGAAACTAGAGACAGCTGGCGAATGATCGTGCTGGCTGGAGAGGCATGTTGAGTGAGGCCCAGGTCCACCTCGGACTGTAGTGCCCTAAGAAGAAGAAGAAGATCGTTGCGCTTGACATTTCAAATGACTTTGACAGAGTTTGGCATCAGACTCTTTTTTCGAAAATGAGTGCTTATGTTATGGATGATTCTCTTCTTCTATGGATTAGAAATTACCTTTCGAACAGTTCAATTCACGTCGTTTTGGATGGGTTCAAGTCTGATGTCCACCAAATAAATGCTGGTTTTCCCCAAGGTTTCCGATTCTCTTCCTCATTTTTATAAATGATCTCCTGTCTGCTACTTCTAATCCAATCCACTCCTTCGCTAATGACAGTACCCTCAGATTTTCATGTTTGTTCCAAGATTCACGTCCCTGTCCTTTGGCCGTAGAATTGGAGCGGCAGCGTATGTTAAGCACATAAAATTCCGACCTTGACAGCATATTTAATGGGGGTAAAAACAATAGAGTGGAATTTAATGCTTCCAAAACTCAATGCTGTCTACTGTCACTTAAGCGATCCCAAAATAATCAGCCATTATCCCTGAATGGCACTTGCATCGAAGAAACCGAAAGCCTTTCCGTTCTCGGTATGTGTATCAACTCAACACTTAGTTGGAATGATCACATGTTCGAGGTCGCCAAAAATGCTGCGAAATGTCTAGGTTTCCTAAAACGATGCAAGAAATACTTCATCTCCTCTGATTTGTCTTCAATTTACAAGGCCTTCATTCGCTCCAAACTTGAGTATAACGCTCATATCTGGTCTGATGCACACAAGACCTCTCTGCATTTGCTAGATAGAATACAACAGCGAGCGATTAAACTTATAGGAGGCAGTAATATCGCGAAGTCAATAGACTCGCTCGAACACCGCCATAATGTGTTTTCCTTGTCTCTGTTCAATCGCTATTTTAACAAACGATGCTCAAGTGAGCTAGCCAATTGCATTCCTCCTCTCCATGAATTCACCGGCAATACTCGTCTCGCCAGGAATGCTCATCAGTTCACCCTCAAGTCTGTTTTCGAACGTACAGTTAAGTTTAGAGAGTCGTTTTTAAGACGCACCACACGAATATGGAATGCTCTTCGCAGCCCAGTATTTCCCACATTTCCCATATTGGTAAATTTGTTCTCCCCGCGGCAAATGGAATATTGCGTGCTCTGCGTTTTCCTCTTCGCCTGCGCATTCTGGATAGGAGGATGAGCTGTCGTGACCAAATCTGTGGAGGTGTTTCCGGTAACCTACATGGCCCGACAAAAACTGCGTGAGATGGTAGTTACAGTTAGCGCGAGTGCTCGATGTCCAGGCTTCTATCGCGGGGATCAATTTATGGGTCCGTCTGCCTTTGATTGTGGTGTCCCATCTGGCTTACTACAGCGCCATAGATGTTGCCCTTTCTTCCTTCTTCAGGCAGCTGTGCTAGTCTCCACGCCGTTCCCCTAAGAAAGACTCGAGAGTGTCGATGGGGACCATACTCGCGATCACACAGGCTGCTTCGTCCGAAATTGTTCGGAAGCCGCTGATTGTTCTTATGGCGCAGAGCCTGTATGCTGACGAAAGCTTCTTTGTTGTCTCCCTTACCGAAAAAGTACCAGCCCAGACTGGCGCAGCATATTTGCAGAAGAATCGAACTTACCACTCTGGAAAGCAAGATCCTTGTTGAGTATCCGGGTCCTCCGATGTTCGGTAGCATACCGGAAAGACGACTGAATATCGCAATTGGTTAAGTTCAAATCCCAGTGAAATCGAATCTGTTCCAGTCACCATTTGCCGTTGGGATCAAATTAACGGCACTGGAGTACGTTGCTACCTGGCATTACAATGTACCAGTTTTGTGTCTGAGTGCTCCAATAGCGTTTCAAAAATACTCCGAAAAAAAAAAAATACCAGAAGTGCTGTCTCTTTGACGCTTTTCTGCTGCAGTATTCGACGTGCTCTTTGAAGTTAAGTCGGTTGTCGAGCATCACTCCTAGGTATTTCAGAGAATCCTTGTTAGTATGTATTAATGCAGTAATGAATAGTTGATTTTGATTGAAGTTAGAAGAAAATGTATTTCAAAAAGTTTTGAAGTTTGAACTTGTCTATTTATGCGACATAACCTTCCCCGTGCGCACTCGCCCAGTTTATTTTCAATTCGTCTTCCTTGAAGGCCAAATATCCGACTCCGAGTTTTTTTTGGCAGAAAGATGAGGGAACAGAAATGGAAAAAGGCTTGATCTGGATAACTAGACTAGTATTCCATCGTCAAGACGCAGGCCTGATTAACTGAACACTTCCAGTCAGAAAGTCGAGAATCTTTTTTATGTTTAGAAAGTGTGGTCTTCACTAACCACCGTTCGCTCTGTGTAATCAGAATGAGTAGTCCGGGACTAATAACAACCATAGGACACTACGTAACTGGGAAGCATGCCTATTGGATGGGTCGCTGCACTTACTTACTTACTTAAGATGGCGCTACAGTCCGGGGTGGACCTGGGCCTCAACCAACAAGCGTCCTCCAGCCTGCTCGATCTTTAGCTAGCTGCCTCCAGTTTCGCACGCACAGTTGGTTGAGGTCCCTTTCCACTTGCGTGCGCCACCTGAGTCGCGGTCTTCCTCTACTGCGCCGTCCCTCGCGGTGGATTCGAAGACTTTCCGGGCCGGAGCATTGGTTTCCATTCGCTCTACATGACCTAGATATCTCAATCGTTGCACCTTCACCCTTCTGGCTAAGTTGATGTCTCTGAACAGCTCATATAGTTCGTTGTTATATCTTCTCCTCCACTCACCCTCCATGCAGACGGGACCGAAAATCACCCGAAGAATTTTCCTTTCAAAGCGGCCAAGAGCAACCGCATCCGTTTTTGACAAAGTCCATGCTTCTGTGCCATATAAGCAGGACTGTGACGATTAGGGTCTTGTACAAGGTTACCTTGATTGTTCGAGAGAGGACTTTGTTTATCAATTGCTTTCTTAGCCCAAAGAAGCAGCGATTAGCAAGAGTTATTCTTCGTTTGATTTCAGCGCTGGTCTCATTGTCTGAGTTGATAGCGGTTCCTAGGTAGACAAAGTCTTTAACTACCTCAAAGCGTTCTGTCCGAGACGTCGGTGTTGGGTGTCCTTTCTGGCTGACAAAAAACTAATAAGACGTCAGTATCGGATGCTGCTTTCGAATTTTAAGACGAACGTATCAGGAAATAAAAGAAAATGTTCAACTCTGTGAGACACCTGGCGATTGGCAGACGGGGGTGTTTGTCAAAAGAGAGTGCACTGACTACAGGGGCATATCTCTTTTAAGTCTCCCGCGTAAAGTCTGCGCTAAGGTGTTGGATGCGCGTTCTAGAACTATTGGTCGAATCCACGATGGCAGATGAACAGTGCGGTATTCGTCCCAGCAGAAGTACAACCGACCAACTTTTCACTCTAAGAATGGTACTTGAGAAGGCTTGGGAGTACGCCAAACCACCACAAGAACACAGAGAAGAACAGCTATTTTTTCTCAATTTCCCAAAATACAATCGCGCTCTCTATCGAGTCAAATATAAATAAACAAACTTTCAGAGAGAATAACCGAACAGAAGGCACACGTTTTCCGGATTCCCTCTCTCGATTGGAGCAGCGCTAGACGAATTTGTTTTTCGGCACTTTCTGTGAAAAGAAATGGGGCAAACGACTCGTTGGATAACCTCGAGCTTCGTGTACAGGGTATGAGGTATTACGCGTAGGGAATGTTTATGAATAGCTTAAAAATATCCAATTTCAAGACTGCCCTAAATATTTATTGTCTGATTTTTTTTGGCATTTCACTAATTGAGGTTTTTTTTTCAAATTTCTGACTGCGTTATTGATTTAACGTCGTTTGAATTAATTTCTCTGGGGTTCCCCAGAGTTTATGCACATTTTCTCGAGTTGTTGGACGTGCATTACGCAACTAACGCACGTCTTTCGCTTTTCTTTCGTTCACTTACCCACATAAGGCTCATTGTGTTGCCGTTTGCCCTTATTTTTTCTTCTTGTCAAATTTTTGATTTCCTTATTGAATTGGTGTGGTTTAACATATTTTTCTTTTTCGGACTTGAAAAGATGGGCCTTCGGACCTTCCAGAATTTATCCATTTGTTCTCGAGTTGTTGAAAGAGCATTCACCACAATTACGCAAGTCGCATACGTTTTTTGTTTTCTTTCGTAGTCGTATCGCATTCAAAACTCTATTCCGACACTCGTATGCGTTGCATTCGACTTCTTAAAAAAAGCAAAGGCATGCGTTTTAGCTATGCAAATGTAAAACTGTCGAAAAGGACAGTGAGAAGCACTTGTTAACATTTACAAGTGTTTTCCTTCCCAATTTCCCCAAATTTATACTGAGTCGTTTCCAAATTTGTAATGCGAGTAAAATAGGCAAAAATATTGTCCTAAGACGACGGACTGTCTCACACCGTCAAAGCAGATAAAAACGAGTCGTATGCGTTACGTCTTCTGTCAAAAATTGGGTACGAGTGGGTTCGAAAAATTCAACTTCATAATAACAAAATGCGACTGTAGTCGAATTCGACTGTCGAATACGACTTTCAACTAGAATTCCAACTAGACTGTCGATTACGACTTCCAATCAGAATTCCAACTAGACTGTGGAATGGGAATTCCAATCAGAATTCCAATCATAATTCCAATTAGAATTCCAATCAGAATTTCAACTAGACTGTATAATACGACTTCCAATTAGAATGCCAGTAAGAATTCCAATTAGAATTCTAATAAGAATTCCAATAAAAATTTAAAATTAGAATTCCAATTAGTATTCAAATTAGAATTCTAATTTGAATTCTAATTGGAATTCCAGAATCCAGAATACAGAATACTAGACTGTCAAATACGACTTCCAATTAGAATTCCAGTAAGAATTCCAATTAGAATTCTAATAAGAATTCCAATAAAAATTTACAATTAGAATTCCAATTAGAATTCCAATCGGAATTCCAGAATCCAGAATACAGAATACTAGACTGTCGAATACGACTTCCAATTAGAATTCCAACTAGACAGTCGAATGCGATTTACAATTAGAATTCCAATCAGAATTCCAACTAGACTGTTGAATACGAATTCCAATCAGAATCCACTAGACTGTGGAATGGGAATTCAAATCAGAATTCCAACTAGAATGTAGAATACCACTTCCAATTAGAATTCCATTTAGAACCGTCGAATACGACTTCCAATTAGAAATCCAACTAGGCAGTCGAATACGACTTCCAATTAGAATTCCAACTAGACTGTCGAGTACGACTTCCAATTAGAATTTCAACTAGACTGTCGAATACGACTTCCAATTAGAATTCCAACTAGACTGTCGAGTACGACTTCCAATTAGAATTCCAACTAGACTGTCGAGTACGACTTCCAATTAGAATTCCAACCAGACTGTCGAATGCGACTTCCAATTAGAAATCCAACCAGGCAGTCGAATACGACTTCCAATTAGAATTCCAACTAGACTGTCAAATACGACTTCCAATTAGAATTCCAACTAGACTGTCGAGTACGACTTCCAATTAGAATTCCAATTCTACTGTTGAATACGACTTCTAATTAGAATTCCAATTCTACTGTTGAATACGACTTCCAATTAGAAATCCAACTAGGCAGTCGAATACGACTTCCAATTAGAATTCCAACCAGACTGTCGAATGCGACTTCCAATTAGAAATCCAACTAGGCAGTCGAATACGACTTCCAATTAGAATTCCAACCAGACTGTCGAATGCGACTTCCAATTAGAAATCCAACTAGGCAGTCGAATACGACTTCCAATTAGAATTCCAACTAGACTGTCGAATACGGCTACCAAATAGAATTCCAATCAGAATTCCAGTCAGAATTGCAATCAGAATTCCAACTAGACTGTCAAATACGACTTCCAATTAGAATTCCAGTAAGAATTCCAATTAGAATTCTAATAAGAATTCCAATTCTAATAAGAATTCTAATAAGACTTCCAATTAGAATTCTAATAAGAATTCCAATTAGAATTCCAGTAAGAATTCCAATTAGAATTCCAATCAGAATTGCAATTAGAATTCAAATTAGAATTCTAATAAGAATTCCAATTAGAATTCCAGTAAGAATTCCAATTAGAATTCTAATAAGAATTCCAATAAAAATTTAAAATTAGAATCCCAATAAGAATTATATTAAGAATTCCAATTAGAATTCTAATAAGAATTCCAGTAAGAATTCCAATTAGACTGTCGAATACGACTTCCAATTAGAATTCCAACTAGACAGTCGAATGCGATTTACAATTAGAATTCCAATCAGAATTCCAACTAGACTGTCGAATACGACTTCCAATTAGAATTCCAATTAGAATTCCAACTAGACAGTCGAATACGAATTCCAATTCGACTGTCGAATACGACTTGCTTTATGAGGGTGATTCTCTTCAGGCCACAATTGTATGCTTCCCTCCATTGTCTGTTCCACTCAACACAGTTTTGAACGTGCCTAATTGCCGTAAGTGGTCTTTTTTCAAGTTTATTTCAAAACATTTTCTTTAGATCCAGCTGTCTATGGCCTTTCTTTTCTTTCATATGTCACCACAATCTGCTCTAGTTTTCGCATATGATATCCTTACTTACTCTTGTTCCGTGTTTGCCTTCATTTATTCGTTGTTGTTGCTTTATAAGCAATTTGTGCGACTTGGCGAACAGAGGGTTTATTACGTGCTCGATGCATTTTTTTCATGAGCAGACAATTTGCATATGCCAAACAGTTTGGTTGATTTTTGCCGCAATATGATTGCCGTTCATAGACAAGGTCACGCAACAGGAGGTGTCAGGAAAACGATGTCTTTACATGAGTCCAAAGTTATACTTGTATTGGACTTGAAAGGAATCAGTCAAATGGCTATATATGCCCATATAGTTCATAGTTGAACCTTCTCCTCCAAATGCCATCAACGTAAACAGGACCAAAGATTGGTTAACTTTCTCACCACGCAAAAAACACTTATTACAGAGACGACGAACAGCGTCGAGTAAGAACGGATCTGCATGTGCAACGAGAGGCCCCTTCGCAGACCACATGCAACCGATGAACTCGTAGAGGCTCTAGATTGTTATAAAGCTGATATTATTGCAATCCAGGAAGTGCGGTGGGATTAAACCGGCTAAAAGAGGATGAAAAACTGTGACATCTACTACGGTGATTCCTACAGTCAGTGAAGGCAACGCTTGTTCGGATGTGGATTTCTTGCTGGAGGCAGATTTAAGGTCTTCAGCAGAAAGGCAAAATTCGGAAGCATAACCGCGCGCCTCCATAGAAACCAAGGCTGACTTCTATGAAATACGATTTCTGCTACTAATGAAACTTATGAGTTGTAGCCACACTACGAATCCTTTCATTGTTTTATTGATTCGGTTAAAAATTGCATCAATTGCGAGTGACACAGCTGTACATCCCATCAGTGGAGGCATTAATCAAAGCACGACTGTATACAGTTACCTTTTTCAAACACATCACGGAGAAATCACTGAACTTAAAAAGTTAAGAAATTAAACAACATCAACCATTTGTCGTCTAGTCTTTTTATTTACAAACATGTATAGTCAGTCCCGAAGAAATACATCGCAAGAATTCTTGGTACAACATTCTGGCTCGTATTCATATTTATCTGCAACAAAAGGATAGTTAAAGTTAGATCTACTCAACAAGACATCACTTCGTAAATTCACCTTTTCCTGTAAGCGCACGGTTTCAATGAAAACGACTTGATTTTAGCATCCTTTCCCACATTCTTGACCTTTTTGAAGTGGAAGAAGTAGAAGAGCTGTATGGAAGTGTCCTTCTTTGTCAAGCTAAAACCGCAATTCTCCAATGACTTGATAAACTGCCGCACATCTTCGAATCGAGACTGAATCTCGGCGATGATCAAGAGTCCACCCATCTTCAGAACTCGATTTGCCTCCAAAAGGCAGTCGTTCAGGTTTGTTCCCATCAAAGACAAGCAGTAGACGGCTATGTTGAGACATTCGTTTTCCAATGGTGTATTCGACATGTCGGACGCGATAATATCGTCGCGGCAACTTACCAAATCGATTGAGTAAACCTTATTTGGTATGGACTGGGCTAACTTCCCTTCACCACAGCCAAAGTCACCAATGACGAGATCCTTTGGCAGTTTCCTGATGGATTTTATTACCTTATTCAAAGGATTCGTTGGCCATTTTTCAACTTGGTGTCGGTAGCCTTCGTGATACGCTTCAAAGGCCGATGGGTCTTCCTTAAACAGTCTTGTCGCTGATTTACTCGTCATTGTATATAGCTGCTCGTTTATGAAACGAAATCGTCCACCCATGAGATTTTCTTTGAGTTTCTTTTCGAAGCTGGTTGATAACTTCGAGCTGGGTTCAGTTTTTGCGGACTCCGGTGTGGTCTTGACGTTTTTATTCTTGCTTACTCGACCATTAAGGATGGATTTGTGCTTCTTCGGTGGTTCCGGTGTGCTGGGAGTGTTTGGTGGAGTTGGAGGTGGAGCAAGAGGGGGTCTTGGACCCATGACCACATCTGTGTTTGTGTCAATTTGCTGTACTTGGGGCTTTTTCTTCTTTTTCTTTGCTTTCTTGCTGGCTGATGTGTCGGTGTTGGTCTTATTTGGAACTGAAACAAATTTAAGTGGGGCTTCATTTTTACCCCAACTATTAGCAACGAAAAACTTCTTCATTTTTGTGTCAGATTAGGAGAGAGAATGTGAAAAACAAATAAATCGAAGGAAATTCTTCTGGAAAGCCGAACGAAAGTTAAAGCACGCCTCTTTGGTTTGACAGTTGTTAGTTGTGTTTTGAAAGTGACATTTGAAGCAGCTGTTATGCCAGTGATGTGGTTTTCTTAATTTTTGTGTCTTATCGATAACTTGAAATTACTCCACAGCAATGATAAAAGTTATGACATTTTTTTGTGCAAAATAAATCAGCGGTGAAGTTGAATAATTTAAATAGACTTTTTCAATTGATTCAATATATGAAAGGCTTCATATAAATCGTTCCGTTTTGAAGAATGGTGGGTTTTTAGAAGATTTTTATTATTACAAAGTTATGCAACATGCATTAAGCCAGAAGAGACTAAAGGGCCAGCTATAATGGCTGTACGGAAACTTAAGAGAACTAAGCAGCCGTGCGTCTACACAAAAACAATACGCTGACCATAGAAACCCCGCTTCGGTCAGTTTCGGTCAGTTCGTTCACTTTTGCCTACCTAAGCGGGTGTGAAATGAATTGCTAACTAAGTATGCAAATGTCAGTTGAAAGCTAAATTCTCCTTAAGTTTCTGTAAGCAATTATGGCCAATTTAATAGTGTTTCCGACAAAAGAAAAATGGGCACTTTGAAATTTGACGATGGTTCTGGTTACTTTTCGTTTACTTGTGACATAAGCTTAAGTTTTCGAATGGCTACTATGGTCTTCGAGTCTTCGACTTCGACACCGTGAGACAATGCAATATATGACGCCCACGATGCCGATATGGCGCACACAAGTGGAATGCCAATTCAGCCAACTTGGCGAGCGTAATTGGAAGCAGGTGGCTAAAGATCGTGCCAGCTGAAGAGGCTTGTTAGTTGAGGCCCGGATTGTAGCTTCATCAGAATAAGAGGACTATAGTTGGTCCATAAGTCGATTTTTCTTTGAGGCTCGAATACCGCTGCCACCAAAGTTATTGTCCCATTAACGACACACTCGAAATTTGAACAAATACAATGAACCCGTCAATAGGGAGGTTTTTGTAATAATAATAATGGCGGCGCTACAGTGGACCTGGGTCTAACTTCTCAACAAGCACTCGTGTTGTGCGTGCTATTGTTCTCTCACGAGTGGAGGGTACCTACAGTTTAATGCCGACTCCGAACGGGGGGACCGAGAAGCTATATCTAGACAGTTCTATGCTTTGAGCATTGTCAGTGACTCGAAAGGGGTGGAATGTTAGGTGTTTTTGTTTGAGATTTAAACCTTGGACCTCGAGGAGCCGACCCACTACTACCCACTACGCCACGGCGCCCACAAAACGAATGATATGGCTTCATGGTAAACTGTAGAAATGACACGACAGCGGAGATTCAACGAAGGATAACTCTGGCCAATCGCTGTGTCTTTGGGCTTAGACGGCAATTGAAAAATAAACCCTTCTCTGGAAGTATCAAGATACCTAAAGACATTGATAGTCGCAGGTCTGCTGTATGGCGTAGAAGCATGGACAATGTCAATTGTGGACGAAAAGATTATTGGTCGCTTCGAGAGAAAAATCCTTCGAATTAAATTCGGTCCCGTTTGCACAGACCAAACTCAACAAGATTAAACGACGAACTCTACGAGCTGTACAGCGGCATAGACCTAGTCAGTCGAATTCAAATGTCTCGACTCAGGTGGCTAGATCATGTATGGACATCAAGTCTTCGAGGGACAACATGGTGGAAGAAGACCTCGCCTCCGAAAAACTTCGTTCAAAACTTCTGACTTAGAGAGGGCCAAAGTCTTGCTCTACTCTTTATCCTGTCAGTATTGCTAGATAGTTGGATACACTTAGACCCGAAGGGATCCATTGTGTTGTCACTGCCGGCTTCGTGCCGTTACTTCTGGAACCATTTTGGTTTCTGGACGAATAGCCATATTTTTCTGACATCCACTTCAGATATGTCCGCTAGTGTATGGAGGCTAAAGTTGGACAATTGCCGAGTAAATCTGTGGCGTCCTCGCTCAACGACTCCTGCCAAAAGTACTGTGACGTCCTCATACAGCGACTTCGATCAACAGAAGTAAGGTTTCCTGTTTGTTGAGCACAGATGACGCCACTTTCAACCGCAGGAAATATTGGACAATCTAAGCCACGGATAATCAAAACACCTGCAAAATATAATGCATTCGTTGGCAGTCATGTTCCGTATTCCACCCAGTAAACTACTATGCAGTTTACCTAAAGTCAATTTCCTTATTACGTAGTGTCCTATAAGGATTTCTACTAGGTTACTCAGACTGTTCCTGCTTAGTCTGAGAATGGCAGTGGCATTCCGAAGATCCATTCTTGGCCATGTTTGTCTCGCGTATTGACAGGTGTTTAGGTTTACCCATATCCCAGAAGGCTTGCTGATTGCTAGCTCTAAGATGTTGGTTTTCACTTTTCCTATTGGCACAGAATCATTAGTTCACTGATTGTCAGTCTTGCTATTTGGAGCCGCTGGAGGACGAGCAGGGCTGCAAAGCTGATGCTTAGTGCCTTCGAAAGAAAAATCTTCGTCGGATATTTGGTCCTGTCCGCGAGGAAGGCAAATGGGGTATAAGACACAAACGCGAACTCTATGAGCTTTACAAGGATGTGGTCATAATCCGGAAGGCAACAATTTGTCGGCTCGGCCACATCGAGCAAATGAACACCAATGCTCCAGACAAGAGAGTTTTCGAATTCGCGCCTTCAGTTCGAGAAGGAAAATAAGACCAAACCTCCGGTATAAGGACCAAATGATCGTAGATGCAAGACAAGTTGTTCTTGATGGTTGGAAGCAGCGTGCCCGGAACCGTCAGCGATGGATGGCGGCAATAGTTCGGGCTCGGACCCATCAGGGGTCGCAGGCCCGATAAGTAAGGAAATAAGTCTATTTATGGAACAATTTTGGTTCAATCGTTTTATAGGTTCAGGGATAAGTGTTGTTTAGTGAACTTTTTATTTACGAGGGTATTTATGTGCACTAAAAGCTTGTGGGCGCCGTTACGTAATGGGTAGGTGCGTCGATTCTTACGCTCGATGCTCTCGGTTCGATTCCAGAAAAAAACACTTAACATTAACAACAGCTCCACCTCTTTCGAGTCACTGACAATGCTCAAAGCGTAGAACTGTCTAGAAATAGCTTCTCAATCTCGCCGTTCGGAGTCGGCATTAAACTGTAGGTCCCCTCCACTCGTGAGAGAACAATAGCACGCACAACACGAGTGGTTGCTGAGAAGCTAGGCCCAGGTCCACCTCGGACTGTAGCGCCCTAAGAAGAAGAAGATGTGCGACGGATCGATTTGTGCTGGACGACAAATAAGCTACTAAGAAATCATCTCCTCAGCAATTTTTGTTTTCTGTTTCCAGGATATCTAAAGAGTTACAATTGTTTCTATCAAGACCAGTACATAAACCCACTGGGCAATCCGTTCCCAAAACCGTCAAACTGTTCAATTGACAAAGCCAAACTGAAAATCGTCTTGAATGCATCCTCATAAAACCCTTTTTATCGAACCATTCCAGGGTACTCAAGTACCCTACCGTAAAGAAAACGAAAAATACGCAATAAAATTGGGGGAATTTGATAGAATCAAAGCAAAAATTTGTTTATTTTTAATTGCATAGCTCTTATTAATTAAAAAACTAAACATTTCAACTGTAAAATCCCAAAATCAACGACATATTCCCACAACTATCAGCCATTGCATGGTTCTAGACTCCGCTACGCACTTCACTGATGTAGTTCCAAATCCCCTCGCCACGTATAACCACATCGCCACCATCACATAGTGGCACTTAGCTGACATCACACATCAGCCAGCCATGAACATTTTCGCCGCTTTTGTGGAACTGACACGCCGCCCTGCAGAAGTGTCAAACAGCTGAGCACCATCGAAGTGCAAACAAGTGTTTTTCATCTGTCTCTGCAGAAAATTGGAATTGAGTTTCCCGAATTTTTCACTCCCAACAAAAAGAAAAGTTAATTTCACCGTTTTGAAAACCCGTAGTGTATTCAGTTCGTTTGCATCAAAATGTCCGAAGTTGACGCAATCACAATAATTTCTGAAAGCCTCAGGGCTCAGGTGAGTGTTGCACAAAACATTTTTTCCAAAAAAAAAAAGAAAAAGCACTTGTCATTGGAAGTCGCATCTTTATCAAACAAAATCACGAACAAAGGTCAACAAAACACTTTTAACTACAGATATCAGTTATCTTGATAAAAGCAATTTGTTAATCTTTAGATTGCGGTTGGCTTTTTTTGAGAACACAGTACCTGTGTGTTTTTCTGAGGCATGCTTAAGCCTGAGTACATACCTTTCCTTTGTTTCTTTTTTTTTCTCTTAACAGGGCATCGAATATGTATTCGGTATCATTGGAATTCCCGTCGTTGAACTGTCAATGGCCATGCAGGCTGCTGGGCTAAAATACATCGGTATGCGCAACGAGCAGGCTGCTTGCTATGCTGCCCAAGCTATTGGCTACTTGACGGGAAAGCCTGGAGTGTGCTTGTGTGTCTCTGGACCAGGTCTATTACATGTAACAGGTAAATTTCAATCAGGGGTGAAAGGGTTGTTTTTTTTTTTTTTTTGTGTTGACATTCGATTGTCCGGCGGAGTGGGGGATACAAAAGTTCACGGAAGTTTGTTTACTTTGCGTCAATGCCGTTCGTCGGCATTTAATTGAACGTCTCCCAAAGCGGTTTCCATCAATATTTAATTGCATGCACTGTTCAAAGAGGGGGTGAGAGTCTATTTTTGGATGCTATCTAATCACGTGGTCGAGCATCCAGATAAGTCAAGGAAATTTCGATAACTTTCGGTTGAGAGTCTAACTGTACTTCAGTTATTCGAAAGTCTTTTTCAAAAACTGAGTCATGACTTATTAGCAACTGTGCTCAAATCAAATGAAGACAATCTGAATGCGAAATGAATGAGTAACTGATTTGAGACAGATGTCCCTACGATTTCGAAAAACAGTCAATGAACTGTTTGAATTTAGCAACTTTGTGTAAATAGTGAGATTAGGGTTGCATTTGCTATGTAGTATTTTAGTATTTTCCATATGCCGCTTCTACATCTGCTGGCGGCATTTTGGATTCCACAGCAATTCTTGGCCTTGATGCAGAATTTGTTCACGTCTTTTATGTTCATTCTTCTGTTGTGTACAGTGTAGGATAACAAGAGAATTAAATCGATTTAACGATCATCACGAACGTCATACCTGCAAATGCTTTAGGTGCACTAATGACGACCACACGCGATGCAGTCAAATAGGAAGTGACTTTTGTGCTCTAAACAAAAATAGGTGTGCGTTGAATTGCAAGTAGTTAATTGATAATTAAGTAACCGCTAACAAAAGCTTCTATCATCGAATCATTGGAAGGGAATTCGATTGAAAAACAAATGCTTAAAATGGTAACTTTAACTCTCAATTAAAAAAATGTCAAGTGGCAAATAAATTGCAGAGTATCTACGCGGCGAGACTGTCAACACTGAATTGATGACAATTCTCTGAATTTGAAACTGCAGTCAAACAAAGCTTAAGGTTCTTGTTGAATGAATTGTGTGGCATTAAAAATATTGAAAAAAATCTTAAAGAAAACGTCTGGTTAGTAACGGGAGTGCAATTGAGATGCAATAAGCAAATCTTCATGTAATTTAGACTAAGCAGCTTGACTTCGCGATACCCCTGCAAAACGCTCTCTTTAAACTATCAGCATGGACCAAGGCTAACGGCCTGAGCATCAAGGCCCTCGAAACGGAAATCATCCTTTTCACACAGAAATACAAAATCCCCTCGATCGGCCCCCTACCATTGATGGCACCAGTTGGAGATTTTCAGAGTCTGCTAAATATCTAGGTCTCATCCTAGACAAGAGACTTAACTGGAAGCTGAATATAATGGAGCGTACCTGCAAGGCGACGCTTGCTCTCTACGTATGTAAAAGAGCATTAGGCAAGAAATGGGGTCTCCAACCTCACACGATCCATTGGATCTATATAGCCGTCGTTAGGCCCATTCTGTTGTATGGAGTGCATGTTTGGTGGCCCATACTAGACAAAGCCATACACTACAATCTCCTCAGGAAGGTTCAACGTCAAGCCTGCATCCGCATAGGAGGTGCTGTGAGAACCACACCTTCCGATGCTCTGGACGTTATCATGAACCAATCCCTGTGATACCCACAGTCAGACTATTGCCACTGATCGACCGCTCCAGTGAAAGTGCCGTTAATTTTGGTTGATCACAATGACAAATGGTGACTGGACTAGACCAAAAACCGGATAAAAGCGTATTCAGTTTGCTTTTACTGGGATTCGAACCTAGGACCCCTCTATCTTAGGGCAGGCACTTCACCAATTGCGCTATCCAGTCGTTTCAGTACTGAGATCAAACGCAGAATAACTTTCCAACCGCAGTTTCTTTGGGCTTAAGACGCAATTGAGTAATAGAGCCCCCCCTGGAAGGACCAAGCTGATATTTATAAAACACGTTGATCATTCATGTCCTGCTCTAAGCGTAGAGGCATGGACAATCTCAAGAGGAGATAAAGAAGCTTTTGGTCTTTCGAGGAAAAAGTTTTGAGTGCTATCTTTGGTCCTGTTCGCATTGACGACATTTTGGAGAAGACGATTGAACCAAGAATGGTGTGGACTGTACAGTGACATGAGTCTAGTCAGGCGTCTACGAATCCAACGCCTAAGATGGCTAGGCTATGTAGAGGACATGGCACTTCATCAACTGCACCATCCAGTCGTCTGTAGTCTGTAGAAATGATTCTTCCAAATTCTCGGCATCAACTGCCAGGCAGTACCGGCAAGCTTCTGTCCGAAATTTATATCCATTCGATAGTAGTTTCACCCTCTTGGACATCATTCCTGCCCTAGCACTTCTCCACTTTCTCGATCGGTTCATTACCTCTTTTTGATGTTGCTTATTTAATGAATACAGTCAGTTATGTGTAATTTTTTCCGTCCAACCCTTATTTCAATCTTCTCAATTCATTTCCTTTGAACGGAAAGCATTATGTTGGATGAATACATATCCCGTCTACATAATTTTTTCTATTTTGAATTTGATACTTGACAAAATACATTTCCTTATTGCAATTCGTGTCATTATGTACTACATGTCTTTTGATATTTCTTCTTTTGTAAATCGTGTTATGTTTGTTATGCTTCTATTGAATTAGGGCTTGGAGGCGGAGTTAATTCTGTCTTAGTTATTTATGGTCTATAACTACCTAAGCCACATTATTCCTACGGTATAGAAGTTTTATGATAATTTTATGTCAGCTTTTCTGCACAATGGATCATTCTTGGTCTAAATGCGTTCCTCCCCAGGTGAAAAAAGTCATTGGATGTGGAATACGAACTACAGCCACACACAGTATGGGACTACAAAGCTATCAACTTCAACCTTCGGTTCGGAAGACGGCTGCTTTAAGGAACATTTGGATCAGTGGAGTTATAGGGACAACACCATCAGCTGCACTGACCCTAATCCTCTACATTTCTTCACTGCAGTTGCTTGGACGACAGGTAGCAGCCAGCACACCGTTTGGTCTTAAAAAATGACAAATTCAAGTATCTTCTCCAAGATACTGACCTTTTACTACACCAATATCTCGCTGAGAAACTTTTCAATTAGCCCTCCCTCCAGATCTGACTGGACGTCTGGCAATCAGGCGCTGCACGGTCCTGCAGATGGGTCCAAGATCGACGACGGAGTAGGTATCTACTCCTTCTACAGTCCGAGGTGGACCAGGGCCTAGCTTTTAAGCAACCACTAGTGTTTTGCATGCTATTGTTCTCTCACGAGTGAAGGGGACCTACAGTTTAATGCCCACTCCGAACGGCTTTTTCAAGACAGTTATATTCTTTGAGTTTTGTTAGTGACACGATTGGATGGCGCAGTTGGTTAAGTGCCTGCCCCAAGTTCGAGGGGTTCCAGGTTTGGATCCCAGTGAAATCGAATCTGGCCCAGTCACCATTTCCCGTTGGGATCAAATGGCAGTACAATGGACCAGTTTTGAGTCTAAGTGCTCCAGTAAGTTTCAAAAATCCTCCGAAAAAAAAAATTGTTAGTGAGGTGGAGCCGTGAATTTCTGTTTGAACCTAGACTTGAAAGTCCAGTGCCATATGGTCGACGCATAAACCCACACGACCACGCCGCCCAAGCCCAAGCCTATTATTCCTATGATATAGAAGTTTTATGATAATTTTATGTCCGATTTTCTGCACAATGGACCATTATTGGTCTAAATGCGTCCCTCCCCTGGTTCAAAAAAGTCATTGGATGTGAAATGGGAACTACAGACATAATTAGCATACTGGCTTTTCACAGCAGTAGTCAGACAAGTACTAACGTACTGCACAATGGATCAATTCTGGTCTAAGTGCACACCTTAGCCACTTTAACCTACCTACCTAACGTACGGAGTCACAGTACGGTACGGCAAAGCTATCAACTGCAACCTTCTTAACCATGTGAAAAAATTGGCAAGCATTTGCGTCTGTGGAGCCATAAGGACAAAGCCAACAGCTAGACTGAGCATAATCCTCTACCTTCCTTCACTGGGCTTGATTGGAAGACAGGTAGCAGCCACCACAGCGGTTAGAATTAAACACTAAATCTGTGGCATGAATACCTCACCGTACACATCACTATTCTCGAAAAATTCGAGTTCCTTCCTTAAGATACGGACCTTTTTCTACCCCAATCTCTCGCTGAGAAAAACTTTTCAACCAGTATCTAATGAAAATCGAACGCTGGACGGTCCTCTGCGTATTTTCTCAGATGGATTCAAGACGGTTGAGGTTGGGGTATGAATATATATTATATATCTACTGCAAGGATTTCAATAATAACATATCCCTCTATCTTCCGATGCCGATGCCGATTCCCGATGGCGATAAAAGAGGCTTGGCTTATGTGATATCTAGGAAGAATTTCAGGCCGCCATTAAATCCTTAAATTGGGTCACTTTTTTGTCTTAGACCTCGCTGAACTGCCGCCGATCTCTTGACGAAATGGCTGAGCATTTTAATATTCTCATGGAGGAATTGCAGTCATGACACTTACCCAGAGGAGAATCACCGCCCATTCCGTTCGCTACTACCTCGTTTAAAAGAGCATACAGTTAGAACCACTAATTGATTTGCAGCGTGACATGGCGTACCGTCTCGTTACAGCCTGGACTGTTTATACCTTTTTTGCCCGTTTGTGGGCAGACAATACGAATTAACATCAATCGATAACGATTTCTATCGCGAAAACGTCAGTCCAAACCCTCACTTTTTGGCCATGGAATGATGTGAATGAATCGGCAAATTCGCCTGAGAGGCGCCATTCAGGTTCAGTGGTAACCATTCGAGCGACTGTTTGGCCGTATTCCAAGCGATGTGGACGGTCTGTCGGCTATATTCTTGGAATTAATTCCACTTCATACGGAAAAAATGCAAATCATCCTTCAAAATGCGCTGCAAGGTGGTTCCACTGATGACAAAATGCTGCGCGCGATGACGATACTACATATGTGTGTTCTCGGCAACTCTCTCTTACCGCTTTAACCGGTTCATTGGAACGTCTTGGGCGGTGATGAATGGCAATGTCGACCATCTCCCAGTATCTCGTGCTCAACAAAAGTTTTAATTTAAGCCGGACATTCCCATTCAAACCCATCAAGCACGACCCACTTAACTAAAGCGGCGATGGAGTTCATATAATAAATATCTGTAAAGAAAGGCTTGCGATGTTGGGTGAAACACAGTTACTGAAAGTGTCTAGAATATGACCATCACATGTGCTACATTCGTACCGCAGTAAACTCGTTTTGGGTTATTCTGTTTATCGTCTCAGTCCCATGGTGCATTCAGGCAGTGCTGTCCAAAACACGTGATTAAAAACGACGAAGAATATTAATGGTGACAGATGCGTCATCCACGTACTCAGCTGTAGACTTCGAATAACACTAATATCGCACAGATGCGGAGAATCTGACACCAGTTTTGCTTGCATGCTTCTCGCAGTCACATAGCTTTTTAACTCGAGCTCAACAAAACAATACGTGTAACGTGATGAATCATTTGCTGACAATTGACTGAGATATACAAACTGGTTTGTTGCGCGCCTTCGAATACTGTGCAGCATGTAAATAGTTGATGACTTGAATGTTATGTATCATTCATTTGGCGTGCATCTCACCGAGTCTACTCACAAAGTGGCTGACAATGTTCGGAGAATATACAATAACTGTCAATAGTGTATTCTGAAGCTTCGAACTTGACATAAAACTGTAGGCCCCCCTCAGAGAACAAAAACACGGTGGTTGCTACAGAAACCAAGATCAGGCCCACCATAGACTGTAGCGCCACCTGAAAAAAAGAAGAAGCCCATTCAAAATTGCCTACTTTGTGGTACCTTAATTTGTAGTTGTAAATGTACAGGGTGACCAGATAAGAACGATAGGAAAAGAAATTGAAATAAAGCATCAACGGTGTGAGATTTTGGCATTATTTTGAAGCTACATTCGTCCCGGTATTTATGGAAAAGGTTAAATTGGGTTGACTTTAAGTAAGCAGTCACACTTAGCCCAGTTTGAGTTGATTTATGCTGACGTCTATCAGCTCATCGAAGAAGTAAGATCCTAAGTACTTTTTCCTACGGTTGAAGAGTGCGCTCATTTAACACGTACTGCCGCAGCTACCGGTAGGAAATCGAGCTAGAAACCCCTGAGCATTTCCTGTGCAAGTGTCGGGCTCTGGCTAGAGTCAGACAACGCACTCTGGGCAAAACCTTCTTTAACAACCCTAAAAACCTCTCGGAGGCAAACATTCACAGTTTGCTAGCCTTTAAAAACTCCACAAAGTGGTTTTAACAATCCGTGGCAAATCTGAGAAACAAACCTCACACTCCTTTCACTCCCTTCACACCAATCAGGTATCCCATGGGATGTGGTATCAAAACGGCCCTTTCAAGGCGCTAATTGAGTGCAGGATCTTGTCGGTTCTCCGCCACTTCTGACTACCCACCTACCATGTTCGTTGCAGCTGAAGTATTGGTGTTCGTGCGTCAGACGGCATATCCATAAGACTGGGGTCAAAGGAAATGCGGTGCGCAAGGTCATCGAAACTCCAGTGCAAGTTGTACCGAAGCACCACTTCTTTTTAAGCGGAAGTTGGCTTTGAAAGTGCACCCCATGATGTAGATATCAAGGAAGAGGAGATTCAGCAGTGTATCAAGAGCAGAGCCAGGCGTACTAGAGAAGGCCCCTATGCAGCCGAGACAGACCGTTCTTTGAAATTAACTGAAAACGACTGACGCATTGGAGAGATCCATACCCGTGTAGATCCAAACGGATCTTTTTGGTGATAGACCCCAGGATTTGCCGAAAATATCCTTAAACTGTCAGAAAACCACTCACCGACCTCAAGGGATTGTCTATGGTCGTCCGGGCTCAAATTCTTGCGTCAGCACAATCTTTCACGAATGCAGGCCCAAATCCAAAAGCACTCTGACTCGAAGACGATACCCAATTCAGCTGATCGGCGCTGAATCCACATTTCTGGGTCTTCTTCGATGCTGGCAGCTGTGTTTTCTTCATTTCGAATCAATCTCTGTCTGGTTCGTGGCTTAAGGTCCAAAAGAGTGTACTCACGCTCAAACTTTTCCACAGTGCGACAAATTGGCTGCACACTGAAGCCATGATGACGACCGGCCTCACGACGAAATTTAAGTTTTCACAACTCTGTCGGAATTTCGATACATTTTTCTTACAATTGCGGCGCGTTCGCCAAGCGTGAAACGGTACACGATGAAATGGCAAACCTTCCTGAAAATTTTGAAGACTGGATGTCATTGCTAACTTTGACAGCTGCTAAAACATAATAATTGACAAAACTATTATTGCTATTTGGTCAGACTTTACTAAGCTCATTTGCATTCATAGATTAATGAAAAAATTCCTTTCAAAATGTCGTGACTGACACACGTGTCATGCCTGCAATTAACTTAATTAACGATAGTAATATGAATCTCCAATCTCTTTCAGGTGGCATGGCAAACGCCCAAGTCAACTGTTGGCCTCTTCTCGTCATCGGAGGAGCTACCAATCAAGATCACGAGGGTATTGGAGGATTCCAAGAATGCCCACAAGTGGAACTCTCGCGTCCCTACTGCAAGTACGCTGCACGACCGCCAAATGCTTCCCTAATCCCACTGCATGTTGAGAAAGCAGTGAGATATGCAACCTACGGTCGACCAGGTGTCGCATATCTAGACTTCCCAGGCAATATTCTTCAGTCAAAGGTCAAGGCAGACACCATCGCATCTGTGCTCTCTCATCCAGCTCCACCACTCGTCTATCCCGATCCCGAAGACATCCGTCGTGCAATGAAGCTGCTGACAACTGCTAAACGTCCACTTGTGATCATCGGCAAAGGTTGCGCCTATGCCCATTCTGAGAATATCTTACGGCACTTCATTGATAATACAAACTTGCCTTTCTTGCCAACACCAATGGGAAAAGGCGTCGTCTCTGATACAGCCGTTCAGTGCGTGTCATCAGCGAGAACGCTTGCACTTCAGAAAGCGGATGTTGTGTTGCTGTTGGGTGCCCGTTTGAATTGGATTTTGCACTTTGGTCGCCCACCGAGGTTCGATAAAGACGTCAAACTGATTCAAGTTGATTTATGCGCCGAGGAATTGCATAACAGTGTGGCCAGCAGCGTTGCTGTGCAATCAGACATCAAACCATTTGTGGAGCACTTATTCGAGCAAATGAATGCCGTGAACTTTGAGTTTGCCTCGGACAGCGACTGGTGGAAAGAACTGAATGCCAAGTGTCAAAAGAACAGGGAAGTTGTGCAAAAGATGGCACAAAACACCGAGCCACCACTGAACTACTACACTGTCTTCCATCACTTAAGGGAATTGATTCCAAGGGATGCCTTAATTGTGAGCGAAGGGGCCAATACCATGGACATTGGTCGGTCAATGCTGTTGAACATTCTTCCGCGTCATCGTTTGGACGCCGGCACATTCGGCACGATGGGCGTTGGACCTGGTTTTGCAATAGCCGCTGCCCTATACTGCCGTGATCGATACCCCGGCAAGAAGGTCATCTGCGTGGAGGGTGATTCGGCATTTGGATTCTCCGGCATGGAGCTGGAGACAATGGTGCGCTACAACTTGCCAATCACCATTGTAATCGTGAACAACAGCGGCATCTATGGAGGATTCGACAAGGAGGCCTTCGACAGCATAAGAAACTCTGGCGACTTGGCACAGGTGTAAGTAAACATTGATTGACGTAATTTAATGTACCAATTCACAATTGATTCCTTTTCAGGACACCCCCATCGGCGCTCAGCGTTCAAGTTCACTATGAGCACATGCTTCAAATGTTCGGTCTGCAAGGATATTTCGTGAAGGAAATTCCCGAGCTACAGAAGGCGGTTAAGGAGGCCCAACAACTGACTGATCGTCCAACGATAATTAATGTGATTATTAACTCATCGGCGGACCGCAAACCTCAATCGTTCAGCTGGTTGACCGAATCGAAGTTATAATGCAGCGATCTCTGTCTGCCACGTTCCATTTTCCTTAGTAATACTGTGTTGGTTTAGGTGTAACGTTCAGTTTTGTTTCTTGTGTGCGTATTGTATTTAACTATAATTTTTCAGTGTCATCCCTAAGAATATTTGGCAATACTGCAGATGCAATACGAGTTAAAAAAAAAAATATATGCTCATTTTCAAAGGCGGGTTTCGAAACGCATTTAGACATGTATGTGTACGTAAATTTGCAGGATTCTTGTTTTAGTATGTGGATTCAAAAAGTTATCTGTTCAAGGAGAAGTTTTGAAACGAATTTTAATACAAATATATCTCTTTTATAGTGCAACAGACAGGTGGTGTTTTTTTCTTGGTGAAGGTGAGGTTAAGATTGAATCGGGAGACTCTTCTTGGGTTACAGTTCGTGATTAACCTGGGGGGCAACTTCAGCTTTCCCGCTGTCTTCAGGGGTCTTATGATTGTCAATTATCATTACGATGATTGATAGTTATCAGTTATTTCGGGGTATCCATCTTACGGTTGTCAGTTATCAATTTTGTTGATAGATTGGCATTCCAACAGCCCCTGTGAATGAAATTATTGCTTATTTTTGGTATTATCAGCCTTATCATTGCCAATTGGTCGATAATTGATCATTTTTATCGATCTTCAATAATATCGATATTACGATCGGCGATTGATCAATTTTTTACCACTGTGAATGGTTTGAACTATTTATGGGAAAAGTGACGTTTCCTGTGAGGATTTTGTTGTTCTGTTGAATATAGTAGGTAAGTAGGTATGTGGGTAGACGGGCTTAAGCCACGTCTCACTTAGGTCCTTAGGGACCCATTGTGATGCCCAATTGGGGAATAGTGTCCCCTTTTAACCCTTGTCGCACTCATGGTCCTTCGTTGTGCCGGAGCCATCGCGATTTCCCTATGAATCTCTTCTGTTGGAGTCCGAGCTTCCCCATAGTGTGTGGTGGGAGTTGGCATCGCACCCCATGACGAGGTCCCAGTTGTTTTTTCTTGCTGCATCCACCAGGATCTTCGTACTTTCCTCTGGTGGGCCGAGCACCGCGTCATAAGGCATGTATACCGATGCAAGTAAAAGCGGGGGTCTGTCCTGCCCTTCGACCTTCACAACCGTCTGATCGCAATCAAGTAGAAGTTGCGTGATATGTCACCAACTCCTTATTGTTCAGCCCCAGTATCCTGCCTCGGCAAAGCCAAGGTTCTTGCACCAGGGCGATGTCTACATTCCCTGTTGTAAGGAGGTATACCAGATTTGCACTGGCCGCTTTACTGTGGTGAAGGTTTATTTGCACCACTTTCATTACGACCAGCGGAATCTGTAGTTCTCTTTCTGCCATTGACCGCCAGGAGTCTAAGCTTGCAGCGGGTTGTACCCACACGAACTTTGAACTCCTGTTTGCAGTGGCAGCGACCTATGGCTTAAGAGAACATCGACCTCCATACCATTGTCAGAATGTTCCCCCACCTTCACCACCTTCTATTCCCGACTGTTCAGCTCCGGATTGAGGTGTTGAAGGTAGCCTCCTTTCCTTCGGGAGGTATGGTCCCTGGATGAGGATGCGGGCTTTAGGCTTGGTAAGCTCTAGGATTTTTCTCTTATCTACAACTTGTAGGTCGGCATTATCCCATGGGGCTACCGTCTTGGCTACGAAATTCTTCAGCCATTCAAGGGTGCTCAAATTGTCGCATTCCATGACCTTGAAGCCCTTGATAGTAGTCAGCTGTCCGAAAAGAGGGATCACTTCGTCCTTCTTCAGGATAGCGTCATTCACACCATCACGAATGCGCAATTCAATTAATGTCCATTGATGTTCGGAGAGTCTGTGTTCTGGGTTACCAAGGTCAACAATTGCGACCCGTAGACTCTCCTTCACCTTGTCCGAGAATTTGGCCTTTTTTGCCACAGCTGATTTAGGGGAGAGAGAAGCATCAAGACGACCCCTCTTGAAAGTTCCTTTCTCCTCAGCAATTCGGGATGTGTCCTGTTTTGCTTTGGATAGAAGACGCCTAGCCGCGGTATCAGCTGAGGATAGAGGTTGTC
This sequence comes from Myathropa florea, assembly GCA_930367185.1. Lineage (NCBI taxonomy): Eukaryota > Metazoa > Arthropoda > Insecta > Diptera > Syrphidae > Myathropa > Myathropa florea. The sequence continues at coordinate 113,582,696 of OV884002.1, read as the reverse complement.
CTCTCCTCCTCGCCGAGAGGATCTACACTGACGGATCTAAAACTGGTGCCGGTGGACCCGGGCCTCACCCAATATGTCTCTCCATCTAGCGCGGTCTTGTACTAGTGGCTAGTTTTGGTTAGGTTTTGGAAGGGGAGTGTGATGGTTAAACATCACTTCCACTCGGAGGCCATAGGGCCCATTGTGAATCCGGCTGAATTCGTAAACGTTAACGAAATACGAATCACTGCCTACGTGATGCGACGCAACGATTTTGTAATGTTGCGATGCATCACGATGTTTTTATTTTGTTGGCGTTTTGGAACGGGTTATTGTTTTGTGTGCAATTAAGAATGCTTGAGGTTGCAGTACTGCGCTAATGTTGCGATTACTAACTCACCCTCCCTTCATTTGTTGAGTATTCATTCTGTAAACCTATCCTGTCACGTGGTGGCTGAAATCATCCCGTGCTCCTTATGAATTTTAGAAGATCCGATATATCTGCATTCGCTAAGTCCGCAATCTCTGTGAAGAATCTTTGGCCCAGCGAAGCTAGGCGCCGATTCTGAAGAGCTGGGCAGTGGCATGGCAGATGTTGGATTGCCTCGCTCTCTTCCTCATCTCCGCAGAGATGAGAGATGAGATGAGAGATGGATTCCGCATTCCATTTCCGGTCCATTGTTCCGATGGGGCAGTATCCTGTGATCCCTCAGACGAGCACACGGATCGAGATTAGGTCCAACGCCAGAAGCTTCCTTGTTTTGCTGTTGTTAAGCTCTGGGCATGTTGATCTTGTCGTGCGACAGTCATTTCTTGCAAGACAAATTAAGCTGCTTTTTCCATTGGCAGGATTTCTGCTTGGAAGACACTGTACAAGTTAGGGAGTCAAAATTATTCCTGTTTATGCAAGGTGTCCGAGTAGAATCCGGCCCCAGTACCTGTGTCCATTTTTGATCCGTCAGTGAAAAGGGCAATCTCCTGGTCGTTGATAACGGCATTCCATAGCCACTTATCCCTGTCGGGGAATAGAATTGGTATCTTGAGGTTGGAGTCAAAGATTTTCCGGGCCGGAGCATTGGTGACCATTCACTCTACATAACCTAGCTATCTGACACGAGAGACTCGAACTCGTTTGACCAGATTAATGTCGCTGTACAGGCCGTAAAGTTCATCGTTCAGTCGCCTCCTCTAAACACCATCAGTACATACGGGACCAAAGATAATACGAAGGACTTCCTTTTCGAAGCGACCAGGAAGTTTCTCGTCCGCTTAGGTTAGTGTTCATGCTTCTACGCCATAAAGCACTGGGACAATCAAGGTCTTATAAAGGGATATCTTGGTCCCTCGAGATAGGGCTTTATTCCTCAATTGTCTTCCAAGCCCAAGGGTACAGCGATTGGAAAGGGTTATCCTTCGTTTAATCTTCGCGGTGATGTCATTGCTTGCGTTTATCTCGGACCCTAGGTAGACAGTCTTTCACTGCCTCAAAATGCGTATAGTGACGTTTTGTCCAAGACGTCGGTGTTGGTTGACCTTTTTCGTAGACAGCATATACTTTGTCTTACCCTCATTGACCGCAAGATCCATCTTAGCCGCTTCCTTCTCGATGCTCACAAACACCCCACTGACAGCCCGTTGTGTCGGTCCGATGATGTCAATGTAATCGTTATATGCGAGCAGTTGCATGGATTTGTGAAAGATCGTGCCTCTGGTGTTGACGTTTGAGTTACGCACGATCTTCTTGAGAATGATGTTAAAGAAATCGCATGACAGTGCGTCGGCTTTTCTAAATCCTTTTTTGACATCAAAGGCATTGGTGAGGTCTTTACCGATCTTGACGGAGGACCGGGTATTCTCCAACGTCATTCTGCAAAGACCGACTAGTTTTGTAGGGATGCCAAAACTAGACAATGAGGTGTATAGCTCCTCTCTATAAATACTGTCATACGCAGCCTTAAAGTCGATAAATAGATGGTCTGTATCGACTTGAAACTCCTGGTTTTTTTTTCAAGATCTGCCGTAATGTGAATATTTGGTCAACAGCTGATTTCGCTGGCCCGAACCCGCACTGATATTGACCAATCAGGCTGTTGACGTAGGGTTTCAGGCGCTTACACAAGACGGCAGAGAAGATCTTGTATGGGATATTCAGGAGACATACTTTAGAGAGCCTCCTTTTTTGTAAATCGAGCTTGGATCGTGATGTTCAGGCGGACACTTCTCGTTGTGACTATCGTCGTCAATCTTGAATGGTCCATTCTGCCTGACAGCGGAATGTTGGTCTTCGTCGCAGTCTGCAGAGGATGTTTTTCCATATTCTCACCACCGACTGTGATTCTACCATTAAGTTTCCTTCATCATCTCTGCAGTTTTTTGTACAGGTCCTGGTGGCTTGACACGTTCGTTTTATCTTTTGGTAAGATTTCCGTACATTATTTCTGGAATAAAGTCCTTCCATCCTCGAATACAAGCTTCTCGTGCTCTTTTTTCTTCTTTTGGAGAAGCTGATGTTCTTCCCGTCCGATTTTCTTCCCGAGCTCAGGAGCAGCTCTCGTCCTCCTTTGCAGCGTTGCTTTATCTTTTCTTTTTTTCTTTTATCTCTTATCATTTTGTTTAGCTGCATGTGCTTGTCGGCATTCTTCGTTAAATCATGGGTTTCTTGGTGGTGGTCGGGTGAAACCCAGCACATCAGTTGCGGCGATTCTGATGGCATATTGGCAATGTTGCTATCGGTCTTTGGCACTTGATGCTGACGGCATAGGAGTCGTGGAGAGGTTTCGGGATAAAAGTTTGGCGAAGATTCTGACGGTCTTTTGCGACAGCATATCTTCTCGACAGCATATCTTTTTTCTCGTGCTGCTTGGGATATCCGCATCCGTAACTTAGCTGCAACAAGGAAGTGATCCGAGGTCGGAAAGATCGACCATCCAGAATATTGGAGGCAAGACTTGTGTCGATCGCGTTGTGATCAATTTGATTGATCATTTGATGACCAGGACCCTGCCATGTCCCCTCATAGAAACAATCTTTGGTGTCGTCGTTCTTGTCTTATGTGGGGGCATGAGCGCATATAAGGATTATGTTGGCGAATTCAGCCTTGATGTGGATTGTCATAAGACGTTCGCTCACGTGTCGGAAGCTCAATACTTGTTGCCTGAATCTGCCGCGTGTGACGAATCCGCAGCCGTATAAACGCTTCTTCTGCTCCCTGTAGCAATCACCGTTGTAAATGTCACAGTTTTCCATTTTCTTTTTGGCTGGGCTATTTGATCGCACTTCCTGGATTGCGGTAATATCTGCTTTGTAGCAGTTTAGGTCCTCTGATAATTCTTCGGCTGAACGCGGATTGTTAAGGGTCCGAATATTCCACGTGCAGATCCAAAGCTCCTTGTCCTTTACGTTCACCGGGGTCGTCAACAGTTGAATCATCCAGATCCGAGGTTTTCTAGTTGTTTCAGAACCAGTACTTTTTCACGTGGGTGCGAAGTTACCCCGACGCACAACCCCCAACCTTGAGGGCCAGGTCCAGGACCAGAAGGAAGGACCTACATCAATCTGGTGAATTTTAATTTAGTGGATGAACTCTCTGCAGGTGATGGGCTGTTCACTCACTTTCGACGCTCTCTGTGTATGAGATGATGGGCTTAGGAGGCAAGTGAATTCTTTGAACTTCTTACACGACTCTGATTGTTGGACATTTTTTACGCATTTTAATCTTGAAGCGTGGTGAAATCTTGAACTCCAAAGCGCACTGGAACCAAATGAACCACAACTCGCGAGGTGGGCAAACGGACAAAATGAAATGATTTGTCTACACTTCTCTGTTTATTACGAATCTAAGGAAACTGATTGGTTGCAGGAAAAAAAACCAGACAAGTCCTCAACTTATCAGAAACCATTTTTCCTCTTCCTTTAATGAATCAATTACAAGATAAAACACGTTATTTCACACCAATTATGATTTATTCAAGCAAAAATATTGAAGAAACCCCCGTGCTTACAATTTATTCGAAAATGTGCAGACTGTACCTAGTAAATTTACCTACTCCAACTCTTTGGCTAGTTCCTCTTCCAGACCGAGATGCTCTTTGAAACAGCTCCAATTGACAAGTCGTCCCTTGTGCAGGAACGGAATCTTGGGGCACAATTCAAAGGCGTAGTTGACAGGCGGGATATCCGGTGCAGGGTTACAACTTACATCAACGAATGACATAAAGTCGCATACTTCCACATCTCCACTGTCAGTGCGGTTCAGTACCATGAACATGTCATCAATCAATTCTGCGCAGAATGGTAATCGACAGCCCTTAATAGTTGCTCTCAGTTTGTTCTCTGGAAGGAAGGCCTTGTTTGTGGGATTGATGTGATGGAGGTGCTCCTTGAGATTTCCCAAATCATCCCAAAGATTCTTACGAATCTCCAGCTGCACTGCGGAGCGTACATGTTCGCGGTTGCATGTTCTTGGCGGCGATTGTTCGACCGAGTAGAAGCGGCAGAGAGTGATTATCTCATGATCGGTTATGTTGTTGCCGAGTAGTTCGATGAGGGCTCTTTTCAGAGTTTCGTAGTTCAAGAAGTTGTTTTCGTTTGAATTGACTACCTCGGGTAGGTATGTGGTTATGAAGTTCTTGTAATTTGGGCGAAGAGCTTCACGGATTTTGTCCATGATGGTTTTGACGTCAGCAAGGGGGAACTGAAAAGAAGCATATGAGTAATTAATTTATTCATTTTTGGTTAACTGAAATATGTTTCAACATTATGGGAGGTATTAAACACTATAGAATGTTACGCAACAAATGTCGCTGCCACGCAGTTAACTGCGCTAATTATCGCGGGATAGGTCTCCTTAACGTTGCGTCGAGGACTTTTCTGCGTGAACCTCTGAAACCTTTCATTACCAATCTGACAAGTCCTTATCAATGTGGTTTCAAGCTAGGGATGTCCATTGTAGACCAGACACTTATCAGGCCAGCGACCCTTAAAGATTTGAGATTCAGCTATAGCTGCCTCCAATCCTTGACGATCCCTGGCACGCTGCTTCCAGTCGTCAAGACCAAGTTGTCTTGCATCCGCGATCTACTCCTTCTCGAACCTGGAGGCTAGGATTCGAAGACCCTTTTTGCTGCAGCATTGTCCATACGCTCGATGTGGCCGAGCCATAATGGTCGACGGTTCTTTGCCTTTCGGACTACATCCACATCTTGGTACAGGTCGTAGAGTTCTCGGTTGCATCTTCTTCTCCATTCGCCTTGATGACAGGCAGGACCATATATTCGTCGCAAATATTTCTTTCGGAGGTACAGTATTCGGCTGGTAGGATAAGCGTGTTGTAGGCCATAATTTTGGTCCTTCGAGTCAGGAGTTTTGACCCTAGCTGTTGGGCGCTATGGCCGTGTGGGTTCGTGCGTCGACTCATGCGCATTAGACTTCCACAGTCAAGGTTCGAATACAAGTTCAGACAAACAATTTTTCAAAAAAAAAAAAATTGTTCGCGGCTCCACCTCTTTCGAGTCACTGACAATGCTCAAAGAGTATAACTGTCTTGAAAAAGCTTCTCAAACTCGCCGTTCGGAGTCGGCAATCAACTGTAGGTCCCCTCCACTCGTGGGAAAACAATAGCACGCACAACACTAGGGATTGATAAGTAGCTAGGCCCAGGTCCACTTCGGACTGTAGCGCCGCCATTATTATTGTTATTATTGTTTGCGACATACCAAGATCTTCACACTACGGCAGATCCAAGTTGACATACACCACCTATTCGTCGATTTCAAGGCCGCATATGACAGCGTGCAAAAAGACGAACTGTACATCGCCATGTGTAGTTTTGAAATTCCTGCCAAACTTGTCAGACTGAGCAGGATGACTATGGAGGACTCTCGTTGCTCCATCAAGATTAGAAACGAACTAACCGAGACCTTTAATCTCAAAAAAGGTTTCAGACAAGGCGATGCGCTGTCATGTGACTTTTTCAACAGCATTCTAGAAAAGATGGCGCAGAACGCACTGGGCAACACTAGAGGCACGATCTCCTAAAAATCCGTAAAACTGCTGGCATACGCAGATGACAGTGACGCGATTCGATTGAACACAATGAGCCGTCAATAAATCAATTGCTGGCATTGAAATGGAAGCGGCTAAAATGCATCTGACGTAAAAGAGGGCAACACGTATAGTATATCCAGTCATCGTGAAAGGACGAACAACATCGACAACTTGGGCAGAACAACACAATGGGTAGCTGGCCTATCCCGAAACACCAAGCTGACTTTGTATAAGACTGCATTGATCATCCCAGTCCTGCTTTACGGCGCATGGGCATGGACAACATCCCAAGCGGATGAGAAAAGTCTTGGTTTTTTCGAGAAAAAAGTCCTGCGCGCGATCTTTAGTCATTTTTGAGATGATGGAATTTGGACAAGAAGACTCAACTACGAATTGTATGGGCTGTACAGCGACATGAGTCTAGCCAGCCGTCTACGGATTCAACGCCTAAGATGGTTAGGCCATGTAAAGCGCATGTAAAATACCACTTCGATCGGAAGAGTCTTGGACTCTGAGCCTATGGGACAACGTGATAGAGGACGTCCACGTTTAAAGTAGCGCAAAATAGTTGAGAGGGACCTCAACCAACTTGGTGCGCGAATTTTAACAAAACTAGAGAAGGATCGCTCTAAATGAAGGTCAGGTAAACCCCGGACTGTAGCGCCATTAAAAGAGAGGATTATTGCAATGATATTAGGAAACGCCTGTCTTTCAATATTTTTTGTGTTTTGGACCTGAAATTCTAAGAGAAGTAGAAAACAAAGGCCACCATTTGAGAGATATGATCTTAACGTTTCTTATGCACCACACTGTAGTTGTAGGCAAGTCAATATCTGTGATAAGCCATATCATGGAGTGCGCTTTGAGTAGAGCTCATCATTAGTCTATGTTTTGAAGTCGAGGGTGAATGCAGGCAAAACTGAAATACTGCTGTTTACTGCAAGCACCCTATTTTAGGGATTCATTCCTCTAGATCTAAATGGTTAACCACTCTCAGTCTGCTGGAGTGCTAAGTACAAATTATTCTGGTTGTCAGGCTTAACTGGAAACTGAATGGCAATTCAAACGTAGCCTTTTATGTCTCTTGTAAGACATTCAAACAATTGGGTTTTCAGCCTAAAAACTCACTGATGTACACTGCCATTTTGCATTCTATTCTCACCTACGTTGCATAATCAACAGGCGAAAATTAAAAAAACTGTCATACGGTAGGGCTGCTTTCATAAAGTGAAATAACGCAGAAATCCAGAATTCAGCTTTATTTCACTCGGCGTTATTTCACGGCACAACTCAAAACTGGTCCACTGTACTGCCAGGTAGCAACCTACTCCAGTACCATTAATTTGATCCCAACGGCTAATAGTGACTGGACCGGACTCGATTTCACTGGGATTCGAACCTGGGACCCCTCTAACTTGGGGCAGACACTTAACCAACTACGCCATCCAATCGCTTAGGAATGGAGATGCTACAAAATGATCTGAGACAATGACACAACTATTCATACAGATGGTCCGAAGATAGAAAGTGAAGTTGGCGCAGGCATTGCATGAGAAGACCCGCAAACATTTTCTGTAGAATACACGTAAATTATTAGTCGTCGGAATAGCGCGGTCGGGCGTTGACATTTAACAGATCGTAATATCGTAAGTCCGAGCAGAAAGTTTGAAGTAGAGCTACTCTCTACTAACTCGGGCTTTTTAACAGAAAAAAAACAATTTTTTTTATTGATTTGTGTTTTCACTTTTGGCGGACAAAGGCAGTTATTTGTGTAAGCAAATCATTTTTTGTAGGGGTTTTATCTATACTAATTGCAAAAATGTGATTTGCTCGCGAACATGGCCCTACACGGCAAACATCAAAGCCAACGAATACGACAAAATCGAAATTTTTCGCCAACAGCGAGCGGTTCTCGAATCGCCCATTCACGACGAAAATGCGGTGGTCTAGAAGAGATGTCAGACATCCAAATTCAAGATTTGGTAAAGTTCGTAAAGAAAGCAAATTGGCTATAATCCCTTTTGACGGATGGATCATCACAGGATAGACTACTAAATCAACAGCAGGTAACTTCAGGAGTTGGATAGTATTTCGGTTAGTGAAGAACTGGTGGATCATTTTTTCGAACAGTGACAGCACAATGGATCCATTCTGGATTGAAAGGGTTGTTTACATGATCGGCGAACTGCGAAGAACTGCAAAATTGCCGAATTTTGACACTTCATTCACATGTGAAATTTAAAATTTAAAATATTCGCGCCCAGAGACTTCGCGAAGTTTTTATTTGTGATTTTGTGGTTCGCGAACGGCTCATTGCGGAGATTGTTGAGTTCGCAGAAAAAAAAACGATATCGATAATTTTCTTATTTAAACAACATTTTTGAAATTTTTGCTTTATAAAAATATTCAATAATTCAAAACGCACATTCTGGCACACCAAAAGGTGTACATTTTTGCTGATATTACCTGAAATATATTTTGAAAAATAAGTGTTCGCAGTTCGCGCCTCATGTGAAGCGGTGATAGTTACATTAACTTAACATAACCTAACATCTCCAACATTACCCTAGTTACGCCGAAGGTCAGCGACATTAATTTGGTAAGCGATGGCCTGACTCTGATCCGCATTCAATGCAAAATCTACAACATCAGCCTACATTCATGCGGACGAAGCCTCTTCAAAGAAGAACTCTATGATCTCTTTGATGGTGTCTGCGGAGTCTGTGCGGAGTTCGCTGCTAATATCGTACTGGGAGATTTTAATTCCAAAATCGGTAAGATCGTATTTGAAGAAGTGAAACGACAACAAAAAACAGCTTCCGGCTCGCGAACATTGCGACATCATGTATTATGCTAAAAAGCAGCCTAAGCCCTGATTGAGTCCATTGCGCTATAGAAGAAACTTAACCTAATAATATTTTCAAAATAGGCACAAATATTGTGCGTCATTCGAACTTACCTCAAATGGATGCGACTCCATGTAAATCAAAGTGTATTCATCCGCAGAGACTAGAGTGAATATGTGATCCTTCAGGTTCATGGTAGCGCCGATGTAGAAGTGATAGGGCTTATAGTGGTTGGGCCTCTTCGACGAGAACTTCTCCTGATTTGGCAGCCAAATACGCCGTCGTTTCATGAATTCTCCGCCCAAAAATCCAGAATTACGTGCGGCCACCTCATAGATTTGCACTGTATCGTCAGACAAGTAGTAGGATATGATGAACACCCTTTCGCAGTTCTCGGGTATGGTTGATATGAGTTTTGCGCCAAAACGCAGAACGTACTTGTCCAACGCGATGAATTTTTTAAAGTCCCCTTGTGGGGGTTTTGGTTCGACCGAAAGGCAATTTCCTTCGGAGTCCTCATACGATCCCCAGCCATTGAAGGGTGGCAGGGTCCTTTCTCCGGGTTTCTGGGGAATGCGCTCTTCAAAGCGAGTGGGATGTGGCAGAGGAATAAACTCCTCAATGCCGTACTAAAAGAAAGTCGGTTGGTATTTGAAAACGGAAAAATGTCGTGACTACCTTCTTCCTGTAATACTCTCTCGTGAAATGATCGCAATCGGTAAGCACAATGCGTCGCCCGTATACGTTGAGCACAGCTCCGATTTGCAGATCCCTGTCGGTGTAGTATGAGATTTCTTTTGTCCCGATGCCAAGGCAGTCGTCAATGTATCGTCCTGTTTGGAGGCCACCACCGAGAACATTCAGAACTGTCTTGGAGGTGTTCTCGCCCAGAAGTGGTAATACGTGGAACTCCTGCGCACAAGGTAATAAACAGACGAACGTTTTGAAGTCAATCTGCTTACCCTTTGGAGCTTGCCTCGCTTGAGGAAGACTGTAGGACCTTCTCTTCCAGAGTTGACGGGAAGCTTCTCCTTGACGTCTATGGTATCGTCTGCAAGATAGTAGCAAATTTCCAGATTGCGCACGTCCCCAAACTCCGAACGATCGTCCCAATATCCGGTGAAATGTAGGACCTTTCGGTCATTCTCTAGGAACTGAGCAAACAAATGCTTCTTTATTGTGGGTGGGGCACTCTTGTTGCCCGCACGTTTCCTTAGCTCTGTTGTTGGATCTCTGAAATCAACAAAAGAAATCCAAGCTGCGAATGTAAATACTTCAAATCGAGCTAACTCGTGCTAGAATTAATGAAAACCGAGTTGTAAATCGAGTCGCCTGACTCGGTTTCTAACAAAAAAACAATTCCAATTCATTCAGAATTCAGAAAATTGGACTAATGTATACAATCCCTAGATAACACGTGGTGGAAGAAACGACAAAACGTGTTAGTATTTACGCAAACCGAGTTGTTATCGAGTTGGAATTCGAGTCTCCTGACTCGGATTCTAACAAGTATTCAAAGATTATACTAAAATAAATCCCTAGACGACACGTGGTGTGAGAAATATCAAAACGTGTTACAATTTACGCAAACCGAGTTAAAATTCGAGTTGCAGATCGAGTCGCCTTTTTCCAACAAAAGCAACGTATTTAAAAATTCGACTAACACAAATCCCTAGACGACCTAGACGACGTGTGGTGTGAAAAACAACAAAACTTGTTATAATTTACGCAAACCGAGTTGTAAATCGAGTACAAATCGAGTCGCCTGACTCGGATTCTAACAAGTATTCAAAGATCCGACTAACACAAATCCGTAGACAACACGTGGTGAGAGAAACAACAAAACGTTTTAAAATTTATGGAAACCGAGTTGTAAGTCGAGTTGCAAATCGAGTCACCTGACTCGCTTTCTAACAAGAACCGGCATATTCAAAGATCCGACTTACACAAATCCCTAGACGACGCGTGGTGTAAAAAACAGCAAAACGTGCTAGAATTTACGCAAACCGAATTGTAAATCGAGTGTAAATCGAGTCGCCTGACTCGGTTTCCAACGAAAAACCACAAAAAACACCACATACAAAAGTCCGACCCACAAAAAACCCTAGACGACGCGTGGTATGAGAAACAGAACAGAACGGAATAGCAACAAGTTTTGCCGACTCGGATTGATAAAAATGAAACTCGGTTTTGACTCGGTTTCCGAACCCGAGTTGACACATCACCGGCTTCAACTTACTTTGGTGGCTCAACTGGATCGGGGACTGGAATGCCGGCTCTATTCAAGAAATGTCTTGTGAACAAGTCACAATCCGTGATGTGATAGACGCGGTCAAACATCTGAATCGTCTGATTCACATTCAAATCCAAAATTGAAACGTATTCATTCTCGCACGGCGCTGGCTTTGGGACTCGTTGTCTGTGCACCAGGCAGCCCTGGGGTATGCCGGAGTTTTCCACTCTCGGTTCGGTTACTTGCATCGTGCCATCTTCCAGATAGTAAAAGATCTTAACCTTCCGAACTAAATACGGCGCGTGGTAGACTTCCTGCAGGGTCTCCTTGAAGTACGCTTGAAAGCAGAGCACCTGTTTGTCGTACGCCAGCCAGGGGGGTAGCTTTGGAGCAGTTTTGGGCGGATAAACGGATGGCAGGTCTGGCGGTGGACAATTGGTATCGATTCCGCCACTCTGTGGGTTCACAAGTGGCGGCGGTTGCCGATCGGACAGCATTGCAACGCCGTAGTAATTCATGAAAGCTTGAGGTTTTGAGAAATTCGTTTTTGTGAGCTGAAATGAAATTGTTTGGTCTAAAAAATTGACTTGTAAAGGGGACTATTGTTCACTTACATCTCGGAACTGTGTACCGGGCAGCAGAGGCATTCCAGGAATTCGTAACATTTTTGAGATTTATTTGAAGGATATTTGTAAAAATATATTTTAGCTTTCTTTTTCGAAATAACGAATAGCGAATGATGTCTGCATTTGAAGTTTCTACTGAAATAAACAAAAATTCCGGGTGTTGCTTGGAGTTGCTATGGCAAGAGACTGGGGGGTTTATGCTACGGTTGATACGGTATGTGTTGCAAATACGTTTGTTGAAATGTGGTTTCCAAGGAGGGGGACGCAGTCCAATGAACGAAGTGGGAATTTTCTGGACATAGAAGTTTCGAGAAGTGTCAACACTAGTAAATGTTGGTTTTTAGCAATCAGCTGCACGAACAGCAATGCCCTACAGAGCACGTCCCCGAAGGGTGGTTTGAACCTAGACTGGAATTTTAGTGCGCAATGCCACTTACCCATTACGCCACAGCGCTCACTCGAAAAGTAGTCGAAATTTTGAAATCGAGAGAAAAAGATAATTCCACGAGATAGAGGCGTAGTTCGGAAATCCGAAATTGATCGAATGCAAGATCTTGGTGATGTCGACCGACTGAAAATTGGCCGCAAACGTCATTCAATCCGAGTTCCCAATGACAAAATAATTTAGGCTTCAAATGTATTGAAACGTTCATATGTGTAAACAAGGGATTTAGGTTAGGTTAGATGGGTGCCCTTGCTGACATGTAGAACATGTCACGGCTCACTTAGACCACTATGAGTCCATTGTGCCCAAAAAAGTTTAAGCCGTGGAAAACCTAAAACTTCGATGTATTAACAGCTAAGTTATAAGCACCCAGATATAGATATGTATCTCAGGAGTTTGCTTAGCTCTATTTTCCTTAGATCATCCAGCAAAGAAAAGAGGAAACTTTCTAGGGTTTCCTTTCTCCTAAAGGCTAGTGCAGGACAATCACACAGTAGGTGACGAATAGATTCTATTTCATCTTCGGCTCTACAGCTTCTACAGAAGTCGTTATGGGGTATTTCCAGCCGTGCTGCGTGATTTCCTATCGTGCAGTGCCCTGTCACGACACAAATGGCTATCCCTTCGACTTTGTTTTATGAGATCGGTATATCTCCTCTTGTCGTAGATTTGCCATAACGATTTAGCTGTAGCGCATGTGTCTAATCGACACCACCGTTTATTAGCTGCCTCGTTAGACTCAATGTCTATTTCCGCGGTGTGCTGGCCTCAGATAGGGCCCACGAAGAGCTTAGATGTGACCAAACCCTGGCCAGCTCACCCGCCTTTTCATTACCGGAAATTCCCATGTGGCCGGACACCCAACAGAGGGTCACCTTATTGGCTACTGAAATGTCCAGTCTTTTTGTGCACATTTTTACGAGCTTGGATCTTATCGATGTTGACTGTAACGCTTTAATGGCTGCTTGACTATCAAGGTACTAATTGTTTGCCCCGAAATATTTTCCAAGGTATTTAAGACTTCATTCCTTTAAGACTTCTTAGACTTCTTGCAATCTTTGGTACATATTGAAATTGTTTCAGTTGATTGTTCGAGCCTGTCGTCATTTCTGAAACTGGATTATCTCGAGGTTGTACCACATGAAATATCTGATTTTCACTCAGAAGCTCTTGAGTAAGCATCTTTGGCAAAAATCAGTGCGTCTGACATGTGAAACTATAGAGTTCGTTGCAACTACAGATTTTGTTTCCCATGGATTGTTTATCACGCTGTCGACGATTCAAATTCGAACTCTCTTCCTTTACCAATTTAGTCTTGGACGTAATGTATTGCTAGCAGCAAGGAACATTTATGACGCATTTATAGATGTAGCGGTAAGCGAACGAGGTCCAAGAACTATGCCGTTTTGAAATCTATGCATCGCTGAGCTTAACATGTTGAGTGCCACCATACAATCCGAAAAACTGTCCCCACAGGCCACAGGTTTTTTTTTGACACTTGGATTTTAGTTTTTACTATCGGAAAATGATTTTAGATAAATTTATTTGCGTGTTTATACTTGAATTTTATCATTGTTTTATTGCGGTGACACATTGGTCTCTCACGCGGCCACCAGGTGTGCAGTAAATCCCGAGAAGCCGCATGATGCCAATGTGTCACCGCAAATTCCAACGGGAGAAAACGGAGTAAGTTTTTTAGTAAAGGACTCAGTTTGTGTATTTTCTGTTATGTCAAACAGTGAGAGGTATGTAATCTTCCCGGTGGCAGAAATCTGCGAACTAACAGCAGTTGTATTTTGCAAATTTGGCAAAATGTCTTACGAAAAAAAAGAAAGGCGCTTGAATGCAAGGATTGTTGTTGGACGAAGAAACTGGAAGAGCGGACGCTCTTGAAGGATATGGCTCATCAGACTAATACTTACCGGATTTCTAAAGTTGCAATTCGGATTTCAAATCAGATTATGAATCTCCAGCGAGAAAACTTAGAGAACAACTATCTGATTCAGTGGCCTCAACTTCCCAAGCAGCTGTATCAGCAGACAAGCTTCAAAAACTAGTATTACCGGATTCTAAAAATCCGATGCAATTTCTCAATAAGGTAGATGCAATAATAGGCGAAGTAGTCAGAAACGTAATCTACAGTGATATTGAGGATGATGACAAAACTGATATGCGCAAGTATAGCAAGTTCGAAGCTCCCTATGGTGACACATTGATCTCACAGCCGAAAACCAAAACAACCCTAAGAGTCTCTTGGGTGTATAGTTTAGAATGGCATTAGATTCAATACATATTATGAGTCTAATACAATGCTGAATACACAAATGTGTGCGAACCTACTGTGAGACCAGTCTGGTATCATGCGGCACAACAAGCCCAAATTCGTGGTATCACGTGGCACTCAACGTGTTAAAGGCCCAACTATAACAGGCATGAGTGAAATTTGTGTCAAATTTTAACGAAATGTTCACGTGTTTTGTTTCATTCAAAAGAAAAATTTGAAAATTAAATCAAATTAACCTTATGTGTGACGCAATTTTCAATTCAATTCAATTTCTTTTTTGTTGTATTCGTCGAATCAATATAAAGGGTGAGCCAAATATCGGTTTCTTTTTAAAAATGCAATAAAATGAACAAAATTGCATTTTTTCTATGTATTGTGGCTTTACTAGTTTCCCATTAATTATGAAATACAATGTTGTCCAAGTAGCTGCCTCGGCTGGCTTGGCAGTAGCGCATTCTGTCACCCTAATTTTCTAAGACTTTGTTGATGGTTTCGGGCTGTAGCTCACGGATTGCTTGGATTATATTGGCCTTAAGTGCTTGAATCGTTTCTGGATGATTGGCATATTATTATTGTTGTTGAGGTTATATTGCACCGCGACCTTTAAGATCTATTGTGACCCCTTTCAATACCTTAGCACAATTACGAGTTCCCCTCAAATACAGTTCTTTTCAGAGTTGCATTGATGGTAATGGACTCCTATCGTGTATAGGTGAAGAAATCTCTCTAAGCCAGTTTTCTTTAGGAATCTGAGAATGAGAGATAGTTCTAGTGATTACATTTCTTCTTCTGATAGTAGGTACCTACTTGCCCAGACTTCTTTTTCTTTTGTGGGCTAGTGCCTCACAAAATCCCAGTATATGCTCTGGAATTAAATTAAATTCTCCACAAAATCTGCAGAGACCTTCTTCTGATACCCCTAGTTTCCTTAGATGCTCCCTGAGTCTACAATGCCCCGTTCTTACTCATTTTGATGCATGCCTCGAACCTCTTTCGGTTATATTGCCCCAGAAGTTTCTTGGCCTGCTTCATTCAATCCGCATTCTCAGAAAAGATGATTTTTCGCCCAAAATTGTTGTCCAATTCAAGCTTCCCTAAGGCTCTAACTGCGAAGCGATAACAAAGCGGATGGTTGCGCGCTTTCAATTTCTGAGTTTATAGGACTTTCTAAGTGAATAATCCGAAATCTTTGTGCAGAATTCGTCTCAGGCCAGTGCGTGAAATGTAGAGCTGTTGAGATCGATGGCGAATTGATGTTCATGAATTGAGTCTCACACTCTCGGCCACAGCAGCCACACTCTCATCTCCGCATCTCCGTACGACGATGGGGACCATGAGTGTTGTCAACAAGCAAACCAGCCTCACGAACTTTTTGCATAAACTTGCGTACAGTAGTCGCGGTGGGTGCTTTATTTCGGCCAAAACTTCTTTTCAAAAAACGCACTGCTTGGGATACACAACACTCACTTATGTTTTATGCGTTTTCAATATTCGCCAACGTTGTTCTAGCGTAAAGCGACTCATTTCGTTCGGCGGAGGTATGATACAGGCTTTCCGTCAAGATTTCGGGCGGGAAACAGCCATCAGTGTCAAATTAACCTGGGATTTAAAAAAAAAACACTAGATGGCCCACCCCTAACACGCACAGTCAAGTATCCAAAGTTCATATTCCCTTGAATCATAGACAAGCGACAAGCGAAGCGACGACTGGATGGCGCAGTTAGTTAAGTGCCTGCCCTAATTTAGAGTGGTCCCAGGTTTGAACACCAGTGAAAGCAAAGTTAATACGGTTTGAACACCAGTGAAAGCAAAGTTAATATGTTTTTACACGGCTTTTCAAATCTGGTGCAGTTGCCATTTGCCGTTGGGATCAAATTAACGGCACTTTCACCTGTAGTGGTAGAAATCTGACTGTCGGTATCACAACGGACCAGCATGGTCTAAGTGTGCTGGTGAATTCACTAGCAGACCAATAAAGGTAGCCCTAAACGACGAACTTTGCTCGTTTGCGTTATCCCCTACACGGCGAACACTATCCCCTACGAGGCGAACATTCACCTCGTGTTGTTACTTCAAACCGTCAACATGTGTGCTGGGGAAGCGCAAGTGGTGAATTCCTCGATAAAATCGTGGCTGGCTGTTGACATTGTACTTAATCCGCGATATGCACTCGGCGACGTTCACAGCAAAAATGAGCTTTGCTCGCGTACATGGCCCTACACGGCGAACATCAAAGCCAACGAACACGACAAAATCGAAATTTTTCGCCAACAGCGAGCGGTTCATACACGACGAAAATGCAGCGAGCACGAGCAAGTTCGTCGAACATGTTCGTCATTTAGTGCTACCTTAACCTAACCTGAACCAAGTACAAAAATGGTGCAAAAAAATCGCTTTTTCTCGCTACGGATTCATGTGGACTTACGAGTATGTCAACATACAGATCATCAACCAAATGTTGGATCCAGTTCTGCAACAACTAGGAGGACTCTGCAAAAAGTTCATGAGAATTTCTAAAGATCGCACCCAAGTTCCAAGTAAATTAAGTGGACTCAACAGACCCCTTATGGTTCCCAAGCACTTCATTTTGTTCACTCCCCACTGAAAGTTTGAAACACCTCTTGGACTACACACAAAAACACGTTTATTCCAATTAAACTCTCTCACAATTTGGATCCAGTATGAATAGCCAAAACCCCATCAGCATCGTTAGCCCCAATGAAGATAGTCGCCTTCCCGTTCGCACCCACGGCAACCCGCTTCCCTGTGCAGGAGGCACCGGTCTTGTTCCCAGAAATCACATCGCAGTAATTGCCCACAGGAAGGCCTGTACTGAGCGGCTGATTCAAATCCACTTTGTCCTGGTTAAACGCCACGAAACCCTTTTCCCCGCGAGAGAAAGCGATCTGATCCGCACCATTGTCCCACCAGTTCTTTACGGCCGCATCTCCGACGACGTTCCTGAACCCGATCATGTTGTAAATCTGCCGCCAGCGGTGCTCACACACCCACCCACTTCCACAGGAGCCGTCCGGATTGAAGCTGGGAGACAAAATTGATTTGCCACCATCGGCGCTGGGTGGCCCCTGATCGGTGTTGTTGAAGGCAAATGAGCTCATGACTCGGGGAATCCCATAGGGATGCGCCATCATGAACGCGGTCGCCATTTTGTATTTCTTTTGACTTTTGTATGTCAACACGTCTTCACCTCCTGCCCCATGACCACGCTGATTGTCGTGGTTGTCGACGAACACCAACGCCACCTTGGAGTCCATGAATCCCCACTCGGGTCCCCAGCTAGTCAGCCACTTGAGCTGTTTCTTCTTGTTGAACACTTTTCCTAGCTCGGCTGAGTGGCGGAACTCAGTGACGGCTCCTAGGCCAGTGTACTCGGCGCTGGTCACCCCTTCACCACCGAGGTCGATGACTTCTTGGAATATGAACGGCCTGGATCCAGCTGGAAAACCTTGCTTCGTGTTCAAGTTTGTCAGCCTGCTGAAGATCACCTGCGAAACGGGGACTCATTGAAACGGATCTAGAAAAAAGCAGGGGTCTACTCACCTTTAAATCGGACGGCCACATGTGCTTGCAAGCGTCCACGCGAAAGCCAGCAACGCCGATGTCGATCAATTTGTTCAGGTACTCGACGATCTTATTCCGCACCCACTCTGTGCTCTGATCCAAATCCTTCAGTCCCACCAGCTCACAGTTTCGAACATTGAACGGGTCACTGTAGTTGTTCACAGTGCACGTGGGATGGAAATCCTTGGCGGCGAACGGCACAGCGGGAAACGACTTTTTACCGGGATCCCCTGTGGAGCCTGCTGTCCCAACTCCACTCGCCGCCGCCATGTGATTGAATACCACATCGGGGTAGATGCGTACGCCAACGTTGTTGCATCGAGTGACCATGTTTCGGAAGTCGGTCTCGTTTCCGGAGCGTGTGGTCAAAATGTACGACATCGGCTGGTATCGCTCCCACCATGGCCTCTTGTCGATAACAACGTTTTCATTTGGTGGAGAGACCTAAACTTGGATGGATGGATTTGATTAAGAAGATTAGCAGGGAAACACCGGGTTTTTATACCTGAACTCCTGCATATCCTCGGGGCGCGAGGAAATTCTCACATTCGGCAGCAACATCAGTCCACTTCCATTCAAACAGGTGTACTATGGTGTTCCGGTCTTTCAGTTGATTTTGATTAAGCTGGGCGTCACAGAACGCTGATGAGCAGACTAAAATTAGGGTTACGTAAGCTAAGAGATGTGTCATTCTGCCGTTGAAATTTATGACATTCCAGGCAATCTGAAAAAGAGAGGGACAAAAGAAATTAACTTGATTTAATTCACACGGTCTTCGCCACTTTAACCAGTGGGACAACGCAACATAGGACGTCCACGTCTAAGATGGGGCACCCAAGTGGAAAAGAACCTCAACCAACTTGGCGACAGCTAGAAAAAGATCCTGCTAGCTGGTGAAGTTTGATGGTTCAGGCTCAGGTCCACCCTGGACTGTAGCGGCACAAGAAAAAGGAAGAGGGTGTTTGCAGAGAGAGTTTACTACTTTGTTTGGTCGCCATTTCTGCAAATGTTTTCATGCAATACATAATTAGTCGTTATGACGTGTAAGCGTGGTAATTTTTTATGGCAACATTTTCAGTTGCAAACACCAATTACTCTGGGACGTTGACAAAATAATTGTAAAACAATACATTTTGGGTAGAAATAATTTCCCATTAAAACCCCTGTTTTGACTGCTGACTTCTGATGCGAAGAAAGCGGATAATCTTTTTTTTTGCATTTTTTTTGTTTTTTCTTATTTATGATATCTTAACAAAAATGCTTAAACTAGTTTATAATGTGAACAGATATTTGAATTATAACCTACTGGCCCTTCACAGGCACTCTAAGCTAATCTAAGACTTAATGTCTTTCGACCTAACCTAACCGAATTACTTATTTTAACTAAAAAAATATGAATTTATTGTATAACTATTTGTTACTAAGAAAATATTCTGAAAAAAAACTTAGTGGCTGTGGGACAAGTGCCCGATCTACCTCAAGACAGAGGACCGTCTTTCCCTTTTTGGGAACATAACTGCCCCGGGTCTATAACCACAGGGTTTGACGATGGAGTTCTTCTCCCTAGCAACAGGATCGTTGATGCTGCTTTTTAGCATCTTCAACATCGTGAGTTAAGACCGCCCTGCTGAAACGGAGACGCTCCTCAGCATTCTGTGCGACGTTTCGGTCGTAGTTGAGTCGTCCATCCACAGTCGAGCGGGCGAAGTGGAATATCAGCGGAACCGCTTTTCTATCCTGTATCAGGCCATTTCTATCTTAATAGATGAATGCCATTGTGCCGTACCTTCTCGTGGTACTGAGGGTTGCGGTAGAATGCCCCGAAAACCAGGTTGTTGGTCGAGCTCATCGCTCTTGCCGTATGCCCTCGAATCAACTTTATCAAGAAATTATCCACTCTTATCATGTTCGCCCTGTTGTATAGGACTTCATTAGAGTAGAATTTTTTGTACTGGTACCATGGAGTTCTATAAAGGCGAAGACAAGACCTCTCGAACAAGCGAACGAAGCGTGCTCCCACATTGAACCACACGGGACAGCCATAAATGAGGGCCATGTTACAAATTACCTTCACATTCATTCATTTACACAGAGCAGCATCAATATGTTTGTTAAAATACAAATACTGATCTAGCCAGATCCCCAGGTATTTGACTACATTTCGGTTCGCCAGTGGTGGTCCATGTGGCCCAACAACTGAAACTTGCGCCAATTCCTTTTTGTATCCGCCGAAGACCTGGACAACGGCGTCCTGAATAGAATGGTTTCTGACTTCTGGTAATTTATAACCAACTTCCAGTTATCACAAAATCTCTGAATCAAATCGACATCCTTCTAACCATACGGTGTCGAAGGACTTTTTTAAGTAATTTGGCAAGGCACCCGTGCATTGTTTCCTGTTCTTGTTCCATTGGATATCCGACACCAGTTTCGACGCGGCATTAATAGTGTCATGCCCCGCCTTGAAACCGAATTGATTAAGCGAATAATCTTTAGGCACGCGTACATCCTCTCAAAATGAAGAGCAACAGAGAGGTACATAACGTCGGACTACCTGCCACCAACCCTGACTACCACAACGAAGTTCTCTACCCGAATTCCGGACAGGAGAGGTTGGGAACAGCTATCAGTGGACGGAGGCGAAGAGATCTCCCTATACACTGATGGCTCGAATACAGGTGCAGGAACCGGGGCAGGGGTCTTCTTGTGAGCTCTTCGAAAGGTCCCTGAATCTAAGCGACAAATGTTGCATTTCCCAAGCCGACAATTGGTGGCATCAATAAATAAGGCGAAACTTACGCTTAATGGACTTAATTGGACGGGAAAGCGATAACTATATATATTTCGACAGCCAAGCGACAATAAGAGCGTCGAATATTATAAAGTCGAAAATAGTCAATATTGGGCGACGTGGCGTAATGGGTAGGCGCGTCGACTCCTACGCTCGAGGTCTAAGGTTCAAATCTCGAAAAAACACCTAAGATTTTTTCACGACTCCACCTCTTTCGGGTCACTGACAATGCTCAAAGAGTATAATTGTCTAGAAATAGCTTCTCAATCTCGCCGTTCAGAGTCGGCATTAAACTGTAGGCCCGCTACACTCGTGAGAGAACAATAGCAGCGAGTGGTTGCTGAGAAGCTAGGCCCAGGTCCACCTCGGACTGTAGCGGCGCCATTATTATCATTTATAAATAGTCAGGCTATGTAGATAAATTGCCAACGAAATCTCCATTGCAAACACGGTGACACTCTGTTGGACACCGGGACAAACAGTAGTCGAAGGTGGATGTGCTGGCAAAGAAAGGGTCAGAATTGGACAAATCTCTGGCACTACTTTTAGCACGCTGTTAAGTTTCTTAAAGAAAGAAATAGTGAACGACGCCATAAAGAACGTAAATGAGTGATTGCTGAATCTGAACCCTGGGTTAACGACGAGAGCCCTAAGGCCGGTGCTGAACAGGAAGAAATCATTATCAATGATTAGTATCAGCCGCAAGGATATTTGAATGGTCGTGGGAATCCTAACGGGACATTTTCCGATAGGGACCCATGCCAGGAGGCCAGTTATCCCCCACAGCGACTATTGTAGAAGTTGCAGAGAAGGGGTGCAAATAGAGTTCGTCCCCCACCTGTTCTGCGATTGTCCAGCTCTACAGGGAAGGAGACTAATAATACTGGGCAGTAACTTCTTCGACGAGCTGGAGGATCTGAACAAAGTTGAGCTGAGACGCCTTCTGAGATACGAGTACATATAACAATCTAAGAAGCTCTAATTAGCAGTGGTAATGTAGATCTTACGGGATATAACCCACACTCAGGGCACAATAGACCCAAACTGTTGGTTTGAGTCAGCCGCGAAACTAGTCGCAAGGGCACCCTTCAATCTACCTATCTTACTTGCTTACTTAACAGGACCCATGGAGGGTCCGAGCCTAAGATATCACTGCCGTCCATCGTCGACGGTCCTCGGCACGCTGCTTCCAGTCATCAAGATCAAGCTGTCTCGAGTCCGCGATGACTTGGTTTTTGTACCGGAGGTTCGATCTTCCTCTTCTTCTCAAACCAGAATGCTCGGAATGGAAGAAATGGAATGGAATGGAATGAAAGACCCTCTAGCCGAGCTAGTGCAGTCGACGGATTTTTGCCTTCCGGACTACATCCACATCCTGGTACAGCTCATAGAGTTCGCGGTTTTGTCTTCTCCTCAATTCGCGTTCCTCGCAGACGGGACCATATATCCAACGCAGGATTTTTCTTTCGAAGGCATCAAGAATCAGCTCTGCAGTTCTGCTTAGTGTCCAGCTTTCGGTTCCATATAGCAGGACTGGTAAAATAAGAGTTTGGTAGAGCATGAGTCAGGAGTTTTAAGCCCAGTTGTTTTGACAAACCGAAGGAAATTCTATGTCTGATCTCCACTGTGATGTCGTTCGTGGAGTTCACAATTGACCCGAGGTAGACAAACTCCTTCACGTTGCGATCGACGTCAGATACTCCTCCAGTATTCCTGATGTCCGAACGTTCCGAGGCGCCAACTTCGACTCGGAGCATTTTCTTGTTGTACCCAAGGTATGTAAGGACACGGATATCGAGAGAACAATGGAATCGAGGAAGATGACCACAGTTTGACGTTGAAAAGCTACAATCGCAACTGCCAGGAACTTTGCCGATCGAGTCTCCCTGAAACTCTCCGAAAGTTCGACGCCGCCTGCACTAACAATAGACGAAGTATGGAAACGTTGTCAAAAAGCCATCAGAGAAGCCGCTACTGACGTGCTGGGATTTTAAATATGGCTTAGAAAAAACGCCTGTTTTAATAACGAGTGCAGGCAGGCACATGCAGCAAAACAAGAAGCCTACAAGGCAACGCAGCATGAAACGACGAGAGCTGCTCGTGAGCTCTACGAACAGAAAAGAAGGGAAGACAACCGATTTCTCAGGCAAAAAAGAAAGAGCATGGTCGTGGAGATGGAGAGGTGTAACGGCAGGAATGACGTCCGAAAGTTTTACCAAAGGGTAAAACATTTATCCGAAGGATTTAAATCTCGGACGGAAGCCTGCCAGGATGAGAATGGACAACTGGTAGTAGAGGCACAGTCGATACTGAGAATTCGGAAGAATCATTTCTGCAGACGGCGATGAGGACAAATACCGCTGTCAGGCAGAATGCTTAACACAACTTTAACGCTGATAGACAAGAACTCCGTCTCCCCGATCTACACGAAGTTAAGAAAGTGATATCGAGACTGAAGTCTAACAAAGCTGTGCAGTTAGTGTGCAGATAATGTGCCAGCTGAAACGTTTAAAGCAGCTGGAGATGATCTGGTATGGCTCAAAAGCCTCTCTCAAAATACCAAGCTGATTTTGTACAAGACATTGATCATCCCAGTCCTGCTTTACGTCCCAGAGGCTTGGTCAATGTCAAAAATCGAAGCTCTTGGTCTTTCCAAAAGAAAAGTTGTGCGATCTTTGGTCCTGTTTGCGTTGAACTACGAACTATACAGCGACATGGGTCTAGCCAGGCGTCTACGGATCTAACGCCTAAGATAGCAAGTATATGTATACCACATGGACAACACCGCTCCGACCCGAAGAGCTTTCTACTCCGCGTTCGTGGGACGACGCAGTAGAGGACGCCAACAAAACCGGTGGAGGATACAAGTGGAGAAATACATCAAACAACTTGGCGTGCGTAATTGGAGGAAGCTGGCTAATGATCGTGCCGGCTGGAGAGGTTTGTTGGTTGAGGCACAGAACCAATGCGGATTGTAGCGCTATCAGAAAAGCGTCTCGTCTACCACAAGGATCGATAGAAGTGTTGTCCTCTCGGCATAGTGGTGTGCCTCTATTCATCTTCCGTGTACAACAGAGTTTATCTAAGAGTGACTCGATCAAACGTGGCAGCTATTACTAACTTGGTTCTTATCGAACTTATCGATATGGACATTTTTCAACAGAATGACCATCAATTAATTCCAGTCAAAAAGGGAAAATGGAAAGGTTCAAAATGCCATTTGTTTGCCAAATTAAATGCAATGACTGTTCACATCGAAGGAAAAAGACCAAATAAGACCAGAATGAATACGTAAAAGTGTCAAAACGTTTATTTGGTAAGCAAATTGAAACAATTTACAACTTAGCTCCCACATGAAGGGCCACTACACCATCGTAGTCACTGGTGGAGATTTTGATTGTTCCCCTGCCATCGGAGCCAACAACGACCTGCTTTCCAGTGCAGCTTGATCCGGACTTCTCACCCGAGATGATGTCGCAATAGGTGCCAGCTGGCAGACCTGTCTGCAGTGACTGATTCAGATCGTAGCTGTCTTGGTTGAAGGCGATGAAGCCCTTGTTGCCACGGGAGAAGGAGATCTGGTTGTTGCCGTTGTCCCACCAGTTGCTGAGCGCCTGTCCTTCGACGGCGTTCCTGAAGCCAACCATGCTGTAGATTTGACGCCAACGATGTTCGCAAGCCCATCCATTTCCGCACGAGCCGTCGGTCTTGAAGCTGGGCGACAGGATTGTGTTTCCACCGTCGTTGGTGGGTGGACCCTGATCACCGTTGGAGAACTCGAACGATGACATGATGCGAGTGATGCCGTAGGGATAGGCCAACATGAAGGCGGTGGCCATTTTGTATCGCCTTGAGGACTTGTAGGTCAAGACATCGGCGCCACCGGCACCATGTCCGCGCTGGTTGTCGTGGTTGTCGACGAAGATCAGTGACTTGTCGGATGGCAGGAATCCCCAGCCAGTGCCCCAGTTGACGAGCCATTTCAGTTGGTCGCCGTTGTTGAAAACCTTGCCGATCTTGGCCGAATGACGGAACTCAGTGACTGCACCTAGGCCAGTGTACTCCTCGCGGGTGATACCCTCACCGCCCAAGTCGATAACCTCCTGGAAGATGAACGCACGGGAACCAGGTGCGAATCCTTGGTTTGTGTTCAGGTTGTTCAGTCTGTCGAAGATCACCCTCAGATCACCGGGCCACATGTGCTTGCAGGCGTCCACACGGAAGCCAGCGACACCGATCTCGATCAGTTTGTTCAAGAACTCGACGATCTTGTCGCGTACCCATTCCTTGCCCTGATTCAAGTCCTTAAGACCCACCAACTCGCAGTTGCGCACTTCGTAGGCGTCGTTGTAGTTGTTGATGGAGCAGGTTGGGTTGAAATCGAGGGACGAGTATGGGACAGCTGGGAAGCTCTTGGCACCCGGGTTGGCTGTCGAACCAGCTGTGCCCAGGGTATTGGAAGCAGCCATGTGGTTGATGACGACGTCTGGGTAGATGCGTACTCCGACCTTGTTGCAGCGGGTGACCATGTTGCGGAACTCCGACTCGGTACCGGAGCGAGTGGTGAGGATGTACGAAATTGGCTGGTAACGCTCCCACCATGGGCGAGCGCTGATCACTGCGTTTTCATTTGGAGGTGACACCTACAAGGATAGGGGTCTTAGAGAGGAGCTCACTCGAGCGGCACGACCGTGCATCATACCTGAACGCCGGCGAATCCCTTTGGTCCCAAGAAGTTCTCACACTCGGCGGCAATGTCCGACCACTTCCATTCGAACAGATGGGCAATGGTGTTGCGGCCACCCCAGTAGTTGGGGTTGTACTGGCCGTTAGTGGCTGCGGCAGCCACCAGCAGGCAGGCTAGCACTTTGAAAAATGTCATGGTCAAACGACTTCTGATGTCCGAGTGGGGCAATGGTCCGGTATTTATGGAGAGGGCCAGCCATTGCGATCCCCCCCCGATGACGTCTCGCGGTTCGGGTGCTATCTCTCCGAGAAGGAGTAGGCGGTGAGACGTTATCGTAGTCAGCCTGGGCGTGAGGTGAGATAAGATATCCGCTGGTTGTCACTAAGTGGGGTAAGTTTTCGCGACAATCCAGAGGAGGCTAGAGGGGGGAGCTCCTTGGCCTGCGGAACGTGTGGACAGTGTACCCGAGGGTGGCGGAAGATGTGCAGATGATGATAAGGAAAACCCAGCAATAAATTATAAAAATTTGTTGATTCTGCGTCGGATTCGATCCGAATGTCGACTTATCGCCTGAGTTAATTATTGGGCAGCTGGAGTATTTTTAGGGACTGACCACGCAGATGGCTGGTGATTTTGTCGCGCCGTGCGCCGAGCTGCTGGTTCTCGGTTCATCCTCGGTTCGGTTGCACGTATTGCCTTTGTTTGTTGCTGGTCAGGATATTTGAGCTGGTTTTGACCGGTTCTGGGAGCGGTTAATGAGATCGTGGTACAAGATAAATCTATCTCGCGTTTCCACATAATTTTTTTCGTTTGATAAGAGTAATTTCGATTGAGAGAAAATAGTTAATCAATTAGTTCAAAAATATGCGCAATCAGTTGAGTCTAAAAATAAAGCCGAGATATTAGTTTTGCGCATCTGTGCCTGGAGCTCGTTTGTCTTTCTTCAAAAGGGTGTTCTACAGAGTGACCAGATAAGAACGATAGGAAAATAAATTCAAATAAAGCAACAACGGTGTGAGATAAGGAATTGATTCTGACTTTGTTTTAAAGCTGCATTCATGCCATTACGTGTAGAAAATCATATCATTCAAATAGGCGTCTCGTTTCGCTGGCAGTGCTTCAAGGATTTGTTCAAATTTGTTGACTCGGTTGAATATGTGCGGCGTTATTACAGCAATAGCGTTTCGAAAGTTGGCCTCGAGTTTATCCAAAGTGGTTGGCTTGCTAGTGTAGAGTAAGGACTTGACGCAGCCCCACAGAAAATAATCAAGTGGTTCAAAAACGTATGATCGCGGTGGCCAATTGATGAACGCTCGCAGTGAGATAACCCAGTCGCCAAGTTTCTCCTTGACAACTTCGAGCGCTGTGTTGCGGCGTCTTGTTGGAACAACAGCTCGAATATATCGATGTTTTCGAACCCTGGTCGCAAAAAGTCAGTTTTTTTTTTGAGGTTTAGAAACTCTACAGTGTAGCACTCACACTCAAAACTGATCCATTGTATTGCCAGGTAGCAACCTACTCCAGTGCCGTTAATATGATCCCAATGGAAAATGGTGACTGGAACAGATTCGATTTCACTGAGATTCGAACCTGGGACCCTTCTAACTACGGGCAGGCAATTAACCAACTGCGCCATCCAGTCGCTCAAAAAAAAGTTGGTTAACATCGATCTATACCTGTGAAAACAATCTACCAATACCAAGGGATGAAGACTGGAGAGTCGCAAGGGAGATCTTCTCCAAAGCGCGACTGGAATGGGCAATTAACTCGTTTTAGCCCTTCAAATCCCCAGGTGTGGATGGAATCACGCCAGTCCTACTTCAAGGAGGAGTTCCATTTCTATCTCCTCTCATGTGGAGCCTAGTTGTAGACGAGCTTCTAGAGATACTAACTAACCATGCCATCAGATGTCAGGCATATGCCGATGACATAGTAATCATAGCCAGAGGAAAAATGGAGGAGACCCTATGCGATATTGTCAAATGGGGGCTAACTTTAACTAAGGAATGGTGCCTGTCGGCTGGGCTAAGCCTAAGTCCGGTAAAAACCACCATAGTACCTTTCACAAGAAAACAGAAACTGGAACGACTAAAACCAATAAGTCTGTCGGGTACAACACTGACTCCGGCAAAAGAAGTTAAATATCTGGGAGTAATCTTGGACAGCAATTTTTTTTATTTATTATTATTATCTGGAAAAAACATACAGAAGGGATAACCAGGAAAGCGACGCGTGCTGTGATGATTTGTCGAAGCTTGGCGGGCAAATCCTGGGAATATACTAATTATAATAATAATGACGGCGCTACAGTCCGAGGGGTACCTGGGCCTAGCTTCTCAACAACCACTCGTGTCGTGGGTGCTATTGTTCTCTCACGAGTGGAGGGGACCTACAGTTTAATGCCGACTCCGAACGGCGAGATTGAGAAACTTTTTCTAGATAGTTATACTCTTTGAGCATTGTCAGTGAATCGAAAGAGGTGGCGCAGTGAAAAAATGTTTGAAGTTTTTTTCGAGATTCGAACCGACGACCTCGAGCATAGGAGTCGACGCACCTACCCACTACGCCACGGCGCCCACAATCCTGGGGATGCAGTCCAAGTATTCTAAGATGCACATCTCTATTGTTCGACCTACAATAACCTATGGTGCAATAGCATGGACCAAGAGAACCAATCTGATCAGCGCGAGAGAGACACTCAGCAAAGTCCAAAGGTTGGCATGCCTCTGTATTACAGGAGACATGAGAACTTGTCCAACTGCGGCCACGGAGGTGCTACTGGAGCTGACTCCTTTGCATCTAGTGGTAGCAGAGTGTGCAAACAAACCATGAGATCATGGCATGAGAATGGCAAAAGAAGGGATAGGAAAAGACAGGTGCATTACGGCGAGACAATTCGACGCACTAGTCAAAAAGCTACCACTCCTGGCCATTCCGAAGAACGACGCGATTGGAAAATTCAATTTCCAAAAGAAATTTGCCAGCAAGCTCAGCACCAAAAGGGACATAAAGTCCCCAGACTGAGGTCATAAAGTTACAGTCGACGAATTTTGACAAATTGTTAAGCAAATCTTTTATGGTGTGCTATGGGGTAAAAGTAGACATTTTTCCTACTATGCATCCTTTTTTGTGAATATTTTTGTCCTTTTTAGCTTTTTTTTTGGATCCCTGTATGTTCTAGTATTCAAGGAGGGTCACCGCATTGATGCCAGAGATCTCATTGATGGTTTATCTACGTAACGTGATCAGTTTCTTGAGCTCCTTGGGCCGTCGTTCAAGTTTAGAATAGAAGCCGAAGTCAGTGATAGGGATTTTTAAAAAAAAGTGGCTACAGACCTCTGCCTCTGTACCTGGCCTTGTTTTAGAGCCGCCAGTTTATAGAATGATTTCTCTTCAATTCAATGCTCCGATCAGGAACAGACATTCAAATAAATAAATCCCTTTCCAAGGTCAGGGTTTTTGGTAGAAAGTCTATATATTTTTCAATATTTGTTATATTTGGGACTGTCAACTATGAGAGGATGCATGCTTCTAGGGTTTGAGCTTCCTAAGCCATACTTCTCTCAGCTTGATGGTGATTGTGGCCACTCTGCTGCTGGAGATAATCTTGAGTGGCATGAAAAATAGTAATGCTTGGAGTGCTGCCGTTAGTGTTGCTCCCAATGGACTATTATAGCTACTTCTACTCAGGTTGAAACTCTATAGACCCTTTGTTGAATCGGCCCTCGCTTTTCATTCCAATTAAGTTGAGAATCGTGGGTGCTGTGGCGTACTCGCCGTTCGGAGTCGGCATTAAACTGTAAGTCCCCTCCACTCGTGAGAGAACAATAGCACGCACAACACGTGTAATAGTTGAGAAGCCAGGCCCAGGTCCACCTCGGACTGTAGCGCCGCCATTATTATTATAATTATTAAGTTGAGAATCAAGCGAAATCTCAGAGCTTCAATTGAACACCATTGATATTTGAGCGCAAGAAATCTAAAAAAGTTCCTTTTTCGGAAACTCTGTTTTCCTAACCTAGTCTGCATACACGCTTGTTATGCAAATATCGTGCACCGTTTTCAGCACGTTCAAGCGTTTTCAGCACGGAGGCAAAAGAAAAGATGATACGCGTATAATCCTTGAGTCGACTGGATGGCGGAGTTGGTTAAGTGCCTGCCCCAAGTTAGAGGGGTCCCAGGTTCGAATCCCAGTGAAATCGAGTCCGGTCCAGTCACCATTAGCCGTTGGGATCAAATCAACGGCTCTGGAGTAGGTTGCTACCTGGCAGAACAATGGACCAGTTTTGAGCCTGAGTACTCCAATGTAGAGCTTCGAATCCTAGGCGATGGTATGACTTGAAACATACTTGAGCACCCCATGTAGATGCTGCTTGTGTGTTTTTTTGTGGACATTTAAAGGTCGAAGAAAACCCAGCAGTGATCAGATAGTGATGCACCGTTGAAAACTACTTCTACTGTAGAGCTATCTTCTGAGACAAGTTTAAGATCTAAAACTTATAATTTGTCTGCTGTGACGAAGACTGGTCTTTTACAGACAGCCAAATCGCAACAGAGAGAAGAGAGCCTCCCCTCTGGCAATATTATCAGAGCTACCCCATCAAACATGTTGAGCGTTAGCATCGATCGAAATCCAGGATCAAGTTTCTCTTTTCTTGCTGAGCCGCTGTTATTTGCGTTCTCAGATCGTGCGAGGGGACGATTACGTCGTCTTCGTGGGGCATTCATCACATAGTTTACCACTTTCCCATTTCTTGTCTAGAATTTGAAGTGAATTATGGACGAAACATTGTCAATAACATGCATGTTGACGAAGCCATTCGCAACGAATTTAAAACCAGATTTGACTAGATTCCGATTCTAACTCGTTTCGCTGTTCTGCAGACATCTTCTATTATTCAAATTAAGCCATAAATTAATTTGAACTGCGTCCAATTCAACCCGAAGAAGGTCATTTCGCGACTGAATGACATCAAATTCCATTCAAGAAATGTATGCTTCTAACCCACACCCAAACAAATGATCAATTGACAGGGCAGACGTGAATTTAAGTCGACTAATGAGCCAGTCTATCTCGGACTGTGATGAGTGTCACAGAAGCAGTTCAAACGATCGGAAACGATTTTGGGAAATCAATTTTTAAGTGAAAATTCGCAGTTTCTTGGGCGAATTTGTTACGTTCACATAAGTCCATCTAAAGAAGGAAGTAAAGACCGCTGATCGCAGCATCACCATTTTGGTATGGACTTGTTCAAGGCGTTAAGCTTGCTGTTGGTGTCTTCAACTGCGATTTACGGCCAGTTCAACACCCACTTCTGGCCTGGACGCAACTCCATTGTCCATCTGTTCGAATGGAAGTGGGGAGACATAGCCGCTGAATGCGAGAACTTTTTGGGACCAAAAGGATACGCCGGTGTTCAGGTAGGGAACAAGAACTCCTTCCGATCAAATGAAATCAAGAGAATCCCCCTAGGTGTCACCTCCAAATGAAAACGCTGTCATCGGTGATCGCGCTTGGTGGGAGCGCTACCAGCCAATTTCGTACATCCTCACCACTCGCTCCGGGAACGAATCGGAGTTTCGTGACATGGTCAATCGCTGCAACAAGGTCGGAGTACGCATCTACCCGGACGCCGTCATCAATCACATGAGTGCGGAGGCGACTCAAGGTACAGCCGGATCGATCGCTGACCCGGCCAGTCTGAGCTTCCCCGCCGTTCCGTATTCGTACCTCGATTTCAATTCAGTGTGCACGATCAAGAACTACAACGACGTGAACCAAGTGCGCAACTGTCAACTGGGTGAGCTTAAGGATCTGAACCACGGCAACGAATGGGTGCGCAGCAAGATCGTGGAATACCTGAACAAACTGATCGAGATCGGCGTGGCTGGCTTTCGTGTGGACGCCTCCAAGCACATGTGGCCAGGGGACTTGGAAGTAAGTCTCACTTTCCTCACCTCACACACCATCGGTTGACTCTTTCTTCTTCTTCACAGGTGATCTTCGGTAGACTGACTGATCTCAACACGAAGCATGGATTCCCAGCTGGAGCCCGACCGTTTATGTACCAGGAAGTCATTGATTTGGGCGGAGAGGAGATTCGTCGTGAGGACTACTCTAAGCTGGGTGTCGTCACGGAGTTCCGTCACTCCGCGGAGATCGGGAGGGTTTTCAACAATCACGACAAGCTCAAGTGGCTTGTGAACTGGGGCACTGGCTGGGGATTTCTGCCATCAGACAGATCACTGATCTTCATCGATAACCACGACAATCAACGTGGTCACGGTGCTGGCGGCAACAATGTCCTGACTTTCAAATCCGCTCGACGATACAAAATGGCCACCGCCTTCATGTTGGCCTATCCCTACGGCATCACCCAAATCATGTCCTCGTTCGACTTCTCAAACAGCGACCAAGGGCCTCCAACCAACGACGGTGGCAACACAATCCTGTCGCCAGTCTTCAACGCCGACGACTCGTGTGGAAATGGGTGGATTTGCGAGCACCGTTGGCGACAGATCTACAACATGGTTGGCTTCAGGAATGTCGTGGAGGGCAACGGACTCAACGACTGGTGGGACAATGGCGGCGATCAGATCGCATTCTGCCGTGGAAACAAGGGTTTCATTGCGTTCAATCAGGAGAACTTTGATCTGAATCAGTCGCTGCAGACATGTCTGCCTGCGGGTACCTACTGTGACATTATTTCGGGAGCGAAGTCGGGATCATCTTGCACGGGAAAGCGAGTTGAAGTTGGCTCCGATGGCAAGGCTACAATTCTGATTTCACCAAGTGACTACGACGGCGTACTAGCCATTCACGCGGAGAGTAAATTGTGAGATTGTTTCTTTCAAATAAAGACCAGAAGTTGAAAAATCTGTGTTCTCCTTATTCGTCAGCCGGGGCTTAGATGAGGAGAATCAAGAAATTGCCAACTCATCTGTTGACTTGGCGTCGATTTATTGCGCTGCCCCCAGTTAACACAAGCTTCCCTAAAAACCTGTCAAAACCAAGATAACTTCAGACAATAATTCAACGGGCATATATCCACTGACATTTTGAACAGATACTGAAGCACTGGTAAGGTTCCCAATTAAATGGCCACAGATAGTGTCGAGTAATTGTCCGATAGCGTAACTAAGTGCTTTGGCAGATTGCTGATATGGTTCCAACGAATGACTGTAGTTTTGTTGAGGCGAACACTTCAGATTGGCCGATGATCTTGTTAGGTTTTTGATTTTGAACAGTGGACAGCTAGTGCGTGGAGCTTATCGAACGCTTGACAGTTTTGACAGAATAAATTAGTGCTGTGACAGGAATTGGTTCCTTCTGCTTACAGTTATTAAGGGTGTTTGTTAAGTTTGACAGCGTCAAGGTTCTTATTGCTGACAAATGATTGAATTGTTGACAGGAAAGGGAGTGAAATGTGATTCAAAATATTTTCCCTTATAAATCTGTATTGTATATTCGAAGAAAAAATGAAAGTGAAGGTTTCCATAGACAAGTTAAAAAGAAACATTTTTTTCACAAAACGGTGTGGAATTTTAGACGCAGGCTGCGCAGCGCAACTTTCATACCAGTCATTAAAAGGAAAAGAACAGTTTTTTTCATAGCGTGATTGAGTGCTTCAAATGCGCGTTTGCTTCCTACAAAACTTTGACCATTGCTGCGTATTTCGCAAAGTTGCATGGTGAGTTTTCAGTCGTTTAAAAGTTTAACGGTAATTTCAACGCTGAATGAGCTCTTTGGCATTCTTCTAGCCACTTTGCCACATTCCTAGGTAAAGCAATTGCAACAGCAATTGTGGATCTCGCTCAAATAACAGTCAAAGCCAATGAATCAATGAAAATGAAAGGCCGTCCGTATTCCACCAGGTGCATCGAGAAAAATAAGCCACAATTTCGATCATCAATTGCCTTCATAAATGTATCGTTCTGTTCCATCTGTTGGGGGTTCATAACTGGTACCTTCATTCGAACTGATTAGTTCACATTTAAGTTCCAATTCTCGATTAAAAGCGTAGTTTAATCCACGATGCCTAACTTGACTACAAATTGCCGCACTTGAGAAAACACTTTTCGCCCCACTCAGCTCGAGATCGGGATTCTCTGACTTACTTACATACTTAGCAGGCCTGCGACCCAGGAATCAGGAGGCTCGGATTCGAAGACCGTCTTAGCTGGAGCGTTGTTGTCTATGCGCTCGATGTGGCCGAGCCAGTGCAGTCGACGGATTTTTGCCTTCCGGACTACATCCACATCCTGGATTCGCGGTTGTGTCTTCTCCTCCATTCGCCTTCCTCGCAGACGGGACCATACATCCGATGTGGAATTTTTCTTTCGAAGGTACCAAGACTCAACTCTGCAGTTATGCTTAGTGTCCAGCTTTCGGCTCCAAATAGTAAGACTTGCAGAATAAGAGTTTTGTAGAGCATGATTTTGGTCCTTCAAGTCAGGAGGTGAGCCCAGTTGTTTTGACAAACCGAAGTAGCATCGGTTGCCAAGGGCGATTCTACGTCTGATTTCCACTGTGATGTCGTTCGTGGAGTTCACGTTTGCCCCACGGTAGACAAACTCCTTCACTACCTCAAAATTGTAGCTGTCGATTGTGATATTTTGCCCTAGATGGTGTGCGGCGGTGATCGTTTCTTGCTCGACAGCATATACTTTGTCTCATTGACCTTAAGACCAGCCCGTTTCGCTTGTTCTTCAATCTCCGTGAAAGCTTCCACTACGTCACTTTGGGAACGCGCGACGATGTCGATGTCATCTGCATATCAACATTTGGAATGACTTGTAGAAGATCTTGCCTTCCGTGTTTACAGCAGCCCGCCACACCTACCTACCTTCTCCAGTACCAAATTGAAGAAATCACACAACAGTGCATCTCCTTGCCGAAATCCGGTGCAGGTTTCAAACGGCTCGGAGGTCCTCGAGCCGAACTGCACGGTGCATCGCGTATGTGTTAGCGTGGTGCGACACAACCGGATTAGTTTTCCCGGGATCCCGAATTCAGCCATCGCTTCGAATAGTTCCTTGCGATGAATGCCGGGATTCTCTGAACTGACACGAATTCGATGTGAAATGACTTCAAACATGTTATCCTTGTACTTGTTCTACAGCCCCGCTGTGGATCACTTTCAGACAGCAGTGTTAGCATTTTTTTTTCAATCAATGTCTTCAAATGATTGGCGATTTACACATGTAAGTCTTATATGACATGGTGGAGAGTTTTAGGTAGAAATTGTAATGGAGAAGAAATGTCTTCTTTCAAGCTTGACGAAGGTCCAAAGATCGGCCTGCTTAGGAGTCACGGGTGCTCTAAGGAGAACACCGACAGCGGCGCTCAAAGTTCTACTGTTCTAGTTCTACTTCTACCCCTCTTGACATCTTCTGCAGTAGCAGAACATCTATAATCACAAAGAAGTTCTCTACTCGAATTCCGGACAGGAGAGGTTGGGAAGAGTTATTAGTCGATGGTGACGAAGAGATCTCCCTTTACACTGATGGCCCAAAAACAGGTTTAGAAACGGGGGCAGGGGTCTTCTGCGAGCTCCTTGAAAGATCCCTAAGCGACGAATGTAGCGTATTTCAAGGTGGTGGCGGTGGGAGCAATATTTTGACGGGAAAAACGATTTCTCTATATTCCGACAGCCAAGCGGTAACAAGAGCTATAGCGTCGGATATTATAAAGTCGAAAATAGTCAAGCTTTGTAGACAAATTGTCAACGAGATATCCAGTGCAAACACGGTGACACCCTGTTGGGCACAGGAGTCCAAGGAAACGAGAGGGCTGAGGTGCTGGCAAAGGAGGGGTCAGAACTGGATAAATCTCTGATACTATCTTATGTCAGCACGCTGTTAAGTTTCCTAAAGAAAGAAATGGACGACGACGCCGTAAAGAAGGCGAATGAGCGATAGCTGAATCTGGACATTGGGTCAACGACGAGAACCCTATGGCCGGCGTTGAAAAGGAACAAATCATAGTCCGTGGTTAGCATCAGTCGCAAAGACATTCGAATGGTCATGGGTGTCCTCACCGGACATTATCTGATAGGCACCCATTCCATGGGTATCTCCCATAGCGGCTATTGTAGAAGTTGCAGAGACGA
Organism: Myathropa florea; assembly: GCA_930367185.1. Taxonomy (NCBI): domain Eukaryota; kingdom Metazoa; phylum Arthropoda; class Insecta; order Diptera; family Syrphidae; genus Myathropa; species Myathropa florea. The sequence goes on along the minus strand of OV884002.1, from coordinate 113,547,066 downwards.
GAAGGGAATAGACTCCGTTCGCCACCAGCTTTGCGATTATCCGGCTCTACGGGAAGGAGACTGCTAATACTGGGCAGTAACTTTTTCGACAAGCTGTAAGTTCTGAACAGAGAATAAATGTTGAATTGAAACTGTTTTTTTTATTTTAATTATAATAATTATTAGTTGTTTAACAATACTAGAATCCAGGAAAAAAACATAATTCCGAATACCTTTGTGAGGCACTGTAGTCCTCACGGTATATATATATCCCATTCTCAGGGCACAATGCACCCTATCTGTTGGTCTAAGTGAGCCGCAACATAAGTCGCAAGGGCATCCTTTAACCTGCCTTCCTCTCTAGGATACGCTCTTGTTTGGCTTGGCGGTGGGTGAAAGGCACGGTGATTAATGTGTGGGATTTTTTATTTCCTAATAAAGAGGACGATTTCGTTCTCTTGACCATTATTTATTCCATTTGGAGAGTACAGACAGAGATACCCGAGATGACTAAGGCAATGTCTTCCGCAAAAGCGATCACTTTGCACCCGGCTTCTTCTAGTAACAATATTAACTACAATGTTCTAGAGCAGGGGAAATAGAACTCCACCTTGTGATAGATTTAGACGAAATGCACGGCTAAAGTTTTAAGGCCAAAATCTGTGGATAGAAACTCAAAACTGGAACGTATGGTTAGAATCAAGGACCAAAATCTCACGACTAAATTCTGCGGTGTACAAAAAATTGTGCGTCATGACATTAGATATACCAGAAAATCAGTACTGGTGTTCACAATTCTATTGTACTTTACATTATATATATTTTTTAAAGTCCCTGAAAGTAAGTCAATTGAGCTAAAATGATTTAATTTCATTAAAAGGCTATAAATTGAGTACTTAATTAGGGAAAATTAGAGATTAGAATTGGTCGACTGGGAGCCAACTACCGAAAGAAAATTCAGTAAATAATTCATTGATTGGAGTAATTCAGTGTTAAATTAACCTCTAAAAATGTTTGGCGAACATAAACTGAGTTATTTGCTTTAAAAATTATAACAATTCGTACAAAAACTATGTAATTTGGGAACATATTGCAATTATGAATAAGTTTGTGTATTCGCATAAAATAAATGTTGTTCGATTTTGTTCACTGAACTCGCTCCACTGCCTGCGACAGTCGGCGTACTTATGGCTGAAACACAACAGTGTGTTGCGCTAGCCGACTTCATGTTACGGAAGGTGTGCGTTAACGCACTGCGTTAATCAGCTGTTCCCTCTCTCTCTCATATACCAAATAAAAAATATTCCGTCAGCTGTTTTCATTTCTGAAATGTAAAATCAAAACATATTCTGGTCAAACAATTGAACGTTAAAGAAATTAATTACGGAAAATAAATGCCAAGAAAGTTAAAAAAATTAAAAAAGTGCTTCTTGTTGCTAATTTGGCGTATGCATTCAAATTAGTTTTGTCGTTGAAATAATTTTAGTCAGTTGTTTTCATGTCTCAAATGTCAGTTGCCAAAAAATATTCTCAATTTGGAGAAAAAAAACTCTCAATTTGGGTAACATTTCTCAATTTCGCTCTCACAGCGAATAATAATGACTTGCGCAATAATGAGGGCGATGCAGTATTTCGTGAATGTCCATTGAATTGTGTGCGTTGAAAAACAACGATGACGCTGACGCACTGTTGTGTTTCAGTCATTCGATTTCATAAAAGCTTTGAATGCTTCAGGTCATTGAGAGGATCAGATGGTTATCTCCTTATAAAATATCAAACTACCTAACAAACCGTATTGCAAATACTGCAGTACTACAGTATGTTGCAAAATAATAGTCCCGCACAATATTAATTTTTCTACAGTTTTTTCTTATCTCCAAAAGCTTTTAATACAAAACAATCTAAAATTAAAAACTTTGCCCACTAAATAATGTATTTACATACGGCTTGTAAACACAGACATATTCATCATGAACAAATTTTTCTCGTGTGACTGTTGCTATTGTCAAAGCTCAAGTGGGAAGTGATAGTAAATTGTTCACATTTTAGGGTGCAAAGGACTGACTTCTAGCGAAAAATTCTATGCATTCGAGTTCAATAACTCAAACTAGAAAATGTTCATACACATCCCTCTACAAGAAGTGGAAGTAAGAGATGCTTTTACCATTCGCAACACCCGAATTCTATTCCAAGCCCGACGTTTACTTCTTTCCTCTCCTTTTATTTTCCCTTACACTTGCTGTATGTCTTCACAACCCTTACACAAAAATTCCTCCAAAGCGCTTGAATTGCAGGCAGCACTTGTACGCGTGCTACTCCTGAGTTTTCCTTTGGATTTATTTGCCTGATCAGATCAGATTCAGATTAGCATAAATCAATTAAGGATGTTGACAAAATCATCGCCCTAAAAAATGCAGAAATGTTGGCGATTTAACGATTAAATCCATCAGGCTAATTAAACTGTTGAAAGATAAGATAAATTAAAATAAAAGAAAAATGGCAAGTACACCGATAGAGTGAATACCCGTATATCTGCCGATTATTTATGACTGAGATATTCAGAATGTCAAAAGAATAGTTTTGAGCAAACTCCTCGATAAGCCCGTAACTTAAGATTGGTCAGTGTTCTTGTTTTGATTTATTGTGGTGGAGGTGAGTTCGTGTCTTATCTACACTGAAATAGTGGAAGAAATACTATAGCAATCTACGGTTGACTATGATATGGATATGTGATGTTGAAGACTGTCACACGGTTCATGGACAGTCGCCGATATAAAGCCAATTAGACTCAAACGATTAGGTTTGATTGGGTCAATTAAATGCTTCAGTCAGAGTCAAAAAACTCATCTCTTTTCGAAATCGCGTGGACGACGAGTGCCATATGACAAGTGTTTTGTTTGTTTGTTTTCAGAATAAATTATTCAGTAAAGTGTAGCAGTTAATGTGACACTTCACACTGAGCACAGAGTCAGTTGAGTGCGTTGCACTTTGTGTGAACTGAAAGTCCAGATGAACATAAAATCAAGTGATTTGTTTACGGCACTTCACACGCTAACTAGCTAGTATTGTGCGCAAGTAATTATCTTTTGAAATTGATTGTTGTTTGCCTGTCACCAAGTGGTAGTCGACTTTTATGCAAAACGGTCTAGTGTTTATTTGTTTATATTTCAATACGCTATGCAATAAATTCACAAAATTTTAGAAACTCTTTTGAAAGTTTTTTTTAACTTTTTAAGTAAAAACGTTTTACCGGTTGGTCTGGATACTTTAAAAAAAAACATTGTTTTAGGTAAAACGTTAGGATTATTTTGTCATTTATCAAAAGGTAGGTGTGTACCTACAGAATATAGTGACGTCGCTCATTAGGGAAAATTCACTTAGAAGAAAGTTATTGCTCCCCGAGGCTACAGTGTTTTGTCAGAAAGCTTGTTAGGATACGAAGGAGGTGGGAAGAAAGACCCAAGCCTGCCAAAGTCCTACGGACCGATCGGCCTAACATCGTTTCTTCTCAAAACAATGGAAAAGGCTGTGGATAACTACATAAGAGAGGAAGTGCTACAGACATCCCCTCTACACTACTGTCAGCATGCATATAGGGCAGGCAGGTCCACAGAAACTGCACTCTTCCAACTGACAGAAACTATCGAAAGCGCCCTGGAAGCGAAAGAAATAATTATATGTGCTTTCTTGGATATTCAAGGAGCATTTGACAACACATCTCACGATGCAATTGTTCGAGCTCTGGACAAAAAGGAAGTAAACCACACAGTATTCAAATGGACGTACATATGTACTCCTGAGCACAAAATCAGCGGACACTCACACACCAGGACCCATAATAAAATTCGACACAACAAGAGGATGCCCACAAGGAGGAGTTCTATCTCCTCTTATGTGGAGCCTGGTTGTAGACGAGCTTCTAGAGATACTGACAAGCCATGGCCTCAGATGTCAGACATATGCCGATGACATAGTAACGAAAACTGGAACGACTAAAACCAGTCTGTCGGGTACAACACTGATGCCAGTGAAATAAGTAGGTATCTGGGAGTAATCTTGTACAGCAAACTTATCTGGAAAAGAACATACAGAAGAGATAACCAGGAAAGCGACGCCTGCTTTGATGATTTGTCGAAGCTTGGCGTGCAAATCCTGGGGATGCAGTTCAAGCATTCTAAGATGGATGTACATCTCTATTGTTCGACCTACAATAACCTATGGTGCAATAGCATGCTCTAAGAGTACCAATCTGATCAGCACGAGGGAGATACTCAGTTCAAAGGTTGGCACGCCTCTCTATTACAGGAGCCATGATAACTTGCCCAACTGCGGCCATGGAGGTGCTACTGAAGCTGACTCCTTGGCATCTAGCAGAGTGTGCAAACAAAACAATCATGAGAATGGCAAAAGAAGGGATAGGTAAAGCAAGATGCATTAGAGTAAAGCAATTCGATGCACTAGTCAAAAAGCTACCACTCCTGGCCATTCCGAAGGATGACGTGATTAGGAAATTAATTTTCCAAAAGAAATTTACCAGCAAGCTCAGCACCAAAAGGGACTGGAGCAATGAATCCATGGTCCACAGACTGAGCAGCAACACGGTAAAATGGTATACAGACGGATCAAGAACTGATGAAGAAACTGGAGCAGGAGATTTTGGACTCAAGACAAAGTACTTCGAACCCATGGGCAAACGCAGCAGCATCTTTCAAGCGGAAATTTATGTCATAGACAGATGCATTCAGATCAATCTTGAAAGGAACCAGGATACCAGCTGTGACATAGCAATAATTTCGGACAGTCGAGCCGCTATTATGGCAATGGACTCCTACATCATCCAATCCAAGCTTGCTTGGGAATGCTCCTGCAGTCTTAAAGAGTTGAGTAGGAGAAACCAAGTAAAACTCTGCTGGATACCTGGCCATACGGGGATAGAAGGCAATGAAATGGCCGACTCCCTGGCAAGGAAAGGAGCATTATAACCCTTCATAGGCCCTGCTGAACCATTCTGCGCTGTAGGAGACCATCTCCTCAGAGAAGAATTCAGGGAACTAGAAAGAAGGAACCGGATTGAAACCTGGAATAATGCTCGTGGAATGAAGCAGGCCATGAAACTTCTAGGGCAATATAACCGAAAGAGGTTCGAGGCATGCATTAAAATGAGCAAGCACAACCTTTGCATCCTGACAAGCTTCCTAACAAGGCACTGTAGACTCAGGGAGCATCTAAGGAAACTAGGGGTATGAGAAGGAGGTCTCTACAGATTCTGTGGAGAATCTAATGAAGTTCCAGAATATGTTCTGGGATTCTGTGAGGCACTAGCCCACAAAAGAAAAAGAAGTCTGGGCAAGTACCTACTATCAGAGGGTGAAATGCTGTCATTGGAACCATGTCTCATTCTCAGATTCTGAAAGGAAACTGGCTTAGAGAGAATACTCTAGAGCAGATTTCTTCACCTATGCGCAATAGGAGTCCATTACCCTCAATACAACTCTGAAAAGAACTGTATTTGAGGGGAACTCGTAATTGTGTTGAGGTATTGAAAGGGGGCACAATAGATTTTAAAGGCCGCGGTGCAATATACCGTCAACCATAATAATAAATAATCTGGGCAAGTGCGAGTTGTACTCGCACGGGGAAGGTTCCGTCGCATAATATTTATGGATGATTTCTGAATATCAAACGACGTTTTCAAACTATTTCAGTTGAATTTTCTTCTAAATTCAACCCAAATCAACCATTTATTCATAAATTCATATTTACATCCAAACAAACAAATGTTCATCCCTACATATACCTATATCTCTATCCAAGTTTATCCAACACAGAAAATCCCTTCCATCATACACATACCCAACACTGCTCATGCCTGCGGTGTGTGTGTATTCATTTCTGTTGGGCATTTAGGGGTGAGATCGAAAAGATAACGCTCAGCAACGAATAGAGTGGCCGAACACAGCATGAAATTATGTGTGAAAATGAAAATCGTTCTCATTTTAAATCTTAGATATCTCAAAATTTCAACATAAGTCGATATTTTGAAATGTATCATTAATGCTTACTTTGATGTCTTCAAACCTGCGTTTTCAGATCTTCAAAATTCGCATGTCGATGATTGACCGTTTTTGGCCAATATCTCCAAAACCATTAGGGCCAGAATGCTCGCAATAGTTTTAAATGAAAGTACTCAATGAAGCCAAGTTTTTGTGATTTTTTCAGATTTTTAAACGCTTTGGTTTAGAAATGGCAGGGGGGAAAATCTTTGGAGCTCCATATTTTCCAAACGGTACTTTTGATAAAAAAGTGTTGAAAGAAACCTCCACCTCATTTCGAAAAATCTGTCGATTGATATATATATCGATGGGGTGCGACAATTTTTCAAAATTAGTGTCAACTTCACCTGTACTGGAGCCACCCCCAAATGGCCCCACTTTTTAAAATCGCTGCATAGGAATTGACATCTAGGTCTGAAGTACCTAATTCCAAAATTTCATGCCGATATCTTCATAAACTTCGGAGATAATAAAGTGTGACAGACACGACGGACGGACGGACGGACGGACGGACGGACGGACGGACGGACGGACACACCGAAATTATAAAGGTTCCGTTTTTGTAGACGGAACCTTAAAAAAGGATACGAAGGTTGTTCTTGGTCATTTTGATGCAAATCTCTTTCGGTTGCACTGCCCATGAGCTATCATTGACCGCAAGATCTATCTTAGTCGCTTCCTTCTCGTTGCTCACAGACGCCCCACTGACAGCCGTCCGATGATGTCCATGTCATCGGCATATGCGAGCAGTTGCACAGATTTGTGGAAGATCGTGGGTGCCTCTGGTGTTGACGCTTGAGTTACGCACGATTTTATCGAGAATGATGTTAAAGAAATCGCATGATAGTGGTTCGACGTCAAACGTCTCAGTGAAGATTTTACCGACCTTGATGGAGCAAGGGGCATTCTCCATGGTCATTTGCAGGGATGCCAAAACTATACAAAGCGCCATATAGCTCGTCTCTATATATCCTGTCATACGCAGCCTTAAAGTCGATAAATAGATGGACTGTATCGAATTGAAACTCGTGGGCCTTTCCAAGATCTCCCGTAATGTGAATATTTTGTCAATGGTGGATTTCGCTGTCCTGAACCTGCACTGATGTTGACCAATCAGGCTGTTGACGCAGGGTTTCAGGCGCTTGCACAAGACGGCAGAGAGGATCTTATATGCGATATTCAGGAGACTTCTGTAATTGGCACAATTTAGAGAACCTCCTTTCTTTAGGATCGGGCAAAAGATGCTGAGATTCTATCCATCGGGCATACTTTCATGCGACCAGATTTTACAGATGAGTTGGGGCATGCACCTTACCAAATCATCGCCAGCAGCTTTACAAAGTTCGATTGGCAGTCCATTGGCACCAGCAGCCTTACTAGACTTTAGTTTGGTGATTGCCGCTGTAACTTCACTAAGGTCGGGGAAGCGGAATTCTTGTCCATCATCGCCTAAATTGGATGGATTATTCTGCCTGACAGCGGGATTTAGGTCGTCATCGCCGTTATAGGGTCGTCAGCGATAAAATCGTCCATATCTGATGCCCCTTGCTGCGTCCTAACTAAGTATGTCTTTTCTTACATGGTGGAGAAGTTACTCCTAAGTAAAACCCACAAACCTGGAGGACCGGGTCCTGGTTTAAACTCCTGGACAAGAAGCCGCTGCATTCATCTCCAAGCGGTTGCTGTTGAAGTTATCCAAGGGCGCCACGAGGAGGCTGTATGTGAACTCGACCTGTGCACTTACAGGGATCGCCAGCATTATTTAACCAGGTTGAGAGCAATCAACAACTTTGCCCTGAATGCACAGGCCCATGCCCCTCTTGTGTATGAATACTTGGTGCATAAATGCATAAGACTTATCGGGAGCAGCACTTAAGACTAAGTGGTTGATAACTCGGGAACTTATCGTAAAGTACCAAAGCACCTCAAGGCCCCTCCAGCCACAGTCCATTTGTGTATAAATTCAAGGCCCACCGGCAGCCAGTGCATCAGAAGCAATTCAAAAATGGCATTTTTCAAAGTCATAGCGCTCCTGCTGGTGGCAGCAACTGCCAACGCCCAATTCAATCCCCACTACAAGAGCGGTCGAAATACCATCGTCCATCTGTTCGAGTGGAAGTGGAAGGACATAGCCGCCGAGTGTGAGAACTTCTTGGGACCCAAAGGATATGCTGGTGTTCAGGTAAGACCCAAGCTCCTGTTACTTGACCAGACTGATAGAATGTAACCACTTCCAGGTATCACCTCCAAATGAAAACGCGGTCATGAGCGGTCGCCCTTGGTGGGAACGTTACCAGCCAATATCGTACATCCTCACCACTCGGTCCGGCACTGAGTCGGAGTTCCGAAACATGGTCACCCGCTGCAACAAAGTCGGAGTAAGGATCTACCCAGACGTTGTCTTCAACCACATGGCTGCATCGGGAACCGTGGGCACAGCTGGCTCCAAAGCCAATCCCGGCAGCAAGAGTTTCCCAGCCGTTCCCTATTCCTCAGCAGACTTCAATCCAACGTGTTCCATTAAGAACTACAACGACGCCAATCAAGTTCGCAACTGTGAGCTGGTGGGTCTGAAGGATCTGAATCAGGGCAAGGAATGGGTGCGCGAAAAAATTGTTGCATTCTTGAATCACCTGATCGACATCGGTGTAGCTGGCTTCCGTGTGGACGCCTGCAAGCACATGTGGCCTGGGGATCTGAACGCGATCTTTGGCAGACTGAAGAACCTGAACACAAACCAAGGCTTCCCGGCTGGCGCACGTCCATTCATCTTCCAGGAGGTCATTGACTTGGGTGGCGAGGCTGTTAGACGGGAAGAATACACTGGCTTAGGTGCTGTCACTGAGTTCCGCCACTCGGCAGAGATCGGCAGGGTCTTCAACAAGGGCGACAAACTCAAGTGGCTTGTGAATTGGGGCACCGGTTGGGGATTCCTGCCATCAGACAAATCACTGATCTTCGTCGACAACCACGACAATCAGCGCGGACATGGTGCCGGTGGTAGTAATGTTCTGACGTATAAATCTTCCAGGAGATACAAGATGGCGACTGCCTTCATGTTGGCCTATCCCTACGGCATCACTCGCGTCATGTCTTCGTATGAGTTCTCGAACAGTGACCAAGGACCACCCACCAACGACGGAGGAAACACAATTCTATCGCCAGTCTTCAAGGCCGACGGCTCGTGTGGAAATGGGTGGGCTTGTGAGCACCGTTGGCATCAAATCTACAACATGGTTGGCTTCAAAAACGTCGTCGATGGAACTGGGGTGAAAAATTGGTGGGACAATGGCGGTGATCAGATCGCATTCTGTCGCGGAAACAAGGGTTTCATTGCGTTCAATCAGGAGAACTTTGATTTGAATCAGTCGCTTCAGACATGTTTGCCAGCGGGCACATACTGTGATATCATTTCGGGACAAAAGTCTGGATCGTCTTGCACTGGAAAGAGGGTTGTGGTTGGCTCCGATGGCAAGGCTACGATCCATATTTCAACAAGTGACTACGATGGTGTATTGGCTATTCATGTACAAAGTAAATTGTGAAATTAATATTGAGCGAGTGAATAAAAATGTATTTTCCTTTTAAAACTCATATTTCACTTTAAACTTACATGGAGGAAAAAATAACAAGGACCATCATTTTCTACAATCAGCCAAAACCGAATGCCAAAGACTAGCAAGTACAATGAACGTGTCCTTAGGATCCTCTATTTACATTTTACAGTTAAAAAAGAAAGTTTATATTGAGGTAACATCAGAGGGGGAAACATATTTCTTGCATCGCCTGCGGAAACCTACGGAAAGGTTTACTTTCGCAGTGTTTTAAGCGATTTCGAAAATATGATCGTTTCAACGAAGGTTGTCATTGATGCCCGTACCGAGAATGGAAAGTTTTTCGGTTTCAGCAATGAAAGTGCCATTTACGGATAATGGCTGGGTAATCGAGTTACGCTTTAACGATAGTAGAGAGCATTGCAATTTGGAAGCGTTAAAAACTCTACTCTTTAGCTGAGACGCCATTTAATTATTTAATTATGTCATACTCTGCGGTTCTCGACTCACATCCGAAGAGCAAGGGCATGAATTGGGGAACAGAATCTGAGAAACTGAGAGTGCTAAGGAGTGCCATCGAAAAAATTTACCCACTCTCATTTCCAATTTACTTCCAAAAATTACAGAAAAATTTATCGAATCTACAGTCCGAGGTGGACCTGGGACTAGCTTCTCAGCAACCACTAGTGTTGTGCGTGCTATTGTTCTCTCACGAGTGGAGGGGACTTACAGTTTAATGCCGATTCCGAACGGCGAGTATGAGAAGCTTTTTTCTAGACAGTTATACTCTTTGAGCCTTGTCAGTGACTCGAAAGAGGTGGAGCCGTGAAAAAATCTCAGACCTCGAGAGTAGTCGACGCACCTACCCGCTACGCCACGGCGCCCACTTTATTCGCTTTCAAGGTCCATTTGACTCAGCAATTGAAGGCGCACGTCAATCTGATTCGTTATCGTTTCGCAGTTTGAGCCTTAGAGCAGCCCGAATTGGACAAGGATTTTGGGCGAAAAATCATCTTCTCTGACGAAGGCGAGGCGCATTTTCCGCATCTGGAGCTCGGAAACCCCGCATGTGTTTGTCGTATTGTCGAGAAACCAATGCATCCACAGAGAGTGACAGTTTGGTGCGGATTGTGGAGTGGTGGCATCATTGGACCATTTTTCTTCGAAAATGAGGCAGGGAACAACTTTTCGGTCAACGGTGAGCGTTACAGAGCCATGTTACCCGACTTTTTTTTATTGAAATTTAAGACATGGATTTGGACAACCTCTGGTTCATGCAGGATGGCGCGCCATGCCACAATCGATCTTTTGCGCACCAAATTGCCAAATGGTGTTATCAGCCGTCTTGACGATGTCAATTGGCCGCCTCGGCGCTCCGATTTGACCACTTTGGACTTTTTTTTGTGGGGAACCGTGAAGGAGCGATGTTATGCCAACAATCCGAAAAGGATTTAGTACTTAAGACCAATATCATTCAAGAAATCCGTGAGCTGCAGCCCGAAACCATCAGTAAGGTCTTGGAAAATTGTGGTGACAGAATGCGCTACTGCAAAGCCGGCCGAGGCAGCCACGTAAACGACGTTGTATTTCATTTAATTAATGGGAATGTTTGTTCTTACTAATGAAGCCATAAAACATGGAAGACATTTAAATTTTGTTAATTTTATTGTATTTTTAAAAAGAAACTTGTATTTGACCTGCCCTTTATTTGCTCCTCCTCACAGGTGAATTGTCATTAAATTTGTATATCTACGTCCTTATGTTGTACGAAGAAATTATTTAGCCCTCAACCCATTCAGTTATCGGAAAGAGATCGCCGCTGAGCGGCGATAGTGGTTTCATTCTGCCTTTCAAATATAGATCCTATAGAAGGGCTAACGACTCCAGTGAGTGAAGCTGTTTTCGCTTATCATTTATGCCTGATATTAAAGATGGTGTAAGATATGGCCCCCGGACTGTAGAGCCTGCTAAAACAGAAGTAAGATATGATTCAATTAAGATAATCGAGTCGTATCATGATAGCTAACTTGGTTGGTGCAGGGGTGTCATGATAGCTATAACTTTTGATAGCATTTTAAAATTAAAACTTATGTGACAATAGATTGAGGCTCACAAAGCAACTACACATCAGTTTCACCACAAAATAAACACAGACAAATTACTATGAGGTGTAGTGGGTAAGTGCGTCGAGTTCTAAACTTAAGTTTATGGGTTCGATCCCGGTTTCACGGTACCACCTCTCTTGAGCCACTCAGCAGTATAGCTGTCAAGAAAAGCTTCTCAAACGTCCTAGAGGAGTTGGAAAAAAGGGTACTCTCTACTCGTAAGAGAACAAAAGCCCTGAATGAATGCTGAGGAGGTTAGACCCGATGTCAACCACTCGAATAAGGGCAAAGATGGATCTAGGTTTTCTCCTTATCAGTGAAACTGACTTAGGGTTTTCTGACATAGGGTCTTTGCCTAGAGAATCACCACTTTTTGAAATGAGATCTGAGATGTACGGATGAGCTCATCGTAGTTGGAGACCTACTTATGTGCAACCAACTTGACGAGTTGAATGCATTTTTAACATATAGCATAACACAATGATTTTTTGTGCTCTATCTACCAGTTCAGCTTTAGTTTTTATGACGTTAACAGAAGGTTGTGATTTTCTGATAATTGGTATCTCGTAGCTTGCTTTTTTCCAAAATTAAAGACAATAATAATACCATATTCTTGCTTCAATCTTGAATCTTGAATCATGTTACATAACTAGGCGATCATTGATCACCCTCACGTCCCTTCCACACACCAGTAAGTACACATATTCAAGACGGATTGAGAACCATTTGAAATCTCTAACTGATCGTTTAATCTCATTAGTCGCTGTTAATCTCAGCGTGGATCTACACCGCAATAACAAATTTTCCAGATAAGACCACGCGAATGTGGAAACAAGAAAAAATAACACAAGCACACTCAACTCAATCAATTAAAATACAGTAAAAAAATTGTGTTTAACTCCGTTTTTTGATGCACTAAAGAGAATGTTGATACGGAGATTTTCTCACAAAAAAAGTGTAGAAATGTTGATTGCCTGCTGATAAAAGCATTTCACGTTCCGGGTATTCATTAAATTAGCTCCCATTGTGGGGATATGTCAGGCAAAGGTGTTAGTTAACAAACAAACTCTAGCTCAGTTGCAAACACGCAACGTGAGTTTCGTCCTAAGGTCGGCTGTCATCATGACTTTAGTATGCAGGCAATGTGTCAACCCTGCATAACCTCAGTCATCGTTCGAAATAATACACAATTTCAAAGGATTAGCGCAAAGAAATGAGTTTTTTTTTTTAATTATAAGGTTCAACCACTCACATATTTTATTTAGATTTTTATTAAAGTTTACAAGGATTCCACTATTGAATTTTATCAATTGTTTCGAGTACACAACGCTTTCCGCTTTAAATTGGACTGCTTACAACTGAATGGTTACATCAAAAAATCAAAACAAATTACATCGACTGTCGCATAGTGAATTATGTTGTGAATTAATGTATGTCAAGAGCTTTATTTTCAGAGATAACGATGAGGTTTGAAAGTTGTAATTTATGAATCACTGTCGATAGTAGTTGCGATAGTAATAGAAGCTATCTTCAAAAATGCAAAAATTTGTCGGACTTCCTACGGAACCTATTCGATATCTATTTAGTTTGTTTGTAAATATGTCAACCCTTCACTTCCAAATAAGTCTTTCGTTAAGCCCCCATGTTCTTGACCTAGAATTTGTATAAAACTTCTTATTGATTCAAATTTTATCATGTCCGAATGTGTAAATGAGGTTGAAATACAGTGGGTTTTGCAGAAAAAGTCTTCATTCGTTTTGAAAAAAACAGACCAATGCGTTTATAACAATAATAATGGCGGCGCTACAGTCCGATGTGGACCTGGGCTTAGCTTCTCAGCAACCACTCATGTTGTGCGTGCTATTGTTCTCTCACGAGTGGAGGGGACAGTCTAATGCCTAATGCCGACTCCAACCGGCGAGATTGAGAAGCTTTTTCTAGACAGTTATACACTTTAAGCATTGTCAGTGACTCGAAAGAGGTGGAGCTGTGACAAAATTTTAAGTGTTTTTTCCCGGGAATTGAACCGAGAACATCGAGCGCAGGAGTCGACGCACCTACCCACTATGCCACGGCGCCCACAATGCGTTTACTTATCTTTAAAAAAAACTTGGGGAAATGCGAGGAGACCCCTCTAATAATCTATTCTCTAAGACTAAACCCAAACCAAATTCGACAAAACGTGTTTTTTATGTCCAAAGATCCTTATGACCTAACCCACAGCAAAGCAGACATAACAGGTCACCTAAATAGTACGGAAATAAGGCGATCCTACGGAGAAAGATGATCGCAAGTTCTATGAACAGAAAAGAAGAAAAGAGCGCTGGCCCCTCAAGGTGAAAAGGATGGATGACGAAAAGCGCGCTATAGAAGACATTGGCAAGTCTTACTGCAGTCCATGAAATAAAAAAATATCCTAAGCACATTATTCACGAAGAGAAGCCTGCAAATATGTGAATAGGAATTAAGTTGTCTAATCATAGTCGGTTTTGAAAATGGGTACGCTACTTGTCTCCATAACGTTGCTGATGACTAAATGATGACCATTATCGGGTAGAATAATCAATCCAACTTAGGTCATGGAAGAAATGAGTTCTGCTCTTCCGACTTTAGTGGCGTTATGATAACAATCGCCGAACTCCAAATCCACTGATTATCTTACCCCTCTTGACATCTTCTCCGCCATGAGACTCAGGCAAGTCAAGATGTGGAAAGACAAGCCATATGGATACCCGTCCAACTGTTCACAATGAACAGCATCATACAGATACAAAACGTCGGATTATCTGCCACCAAGTTGTCTCTACCCGAATTCCGGACAGGAGAGGTTGGGAAAAGCTATCAGTGAATGGTGGCGAAGAGATCTTCCTAAACACTGATGGCTTGAAAACAGGTGCAGAAACGGGGGTAGGGGTCTTCTGCGATCTCTTCGAAAGATCCCAAAACCTAAGCGACGAATGTAGCGTTTTCCAAGCAGGCGACGCTTACACTTAAAGAGCTCAGTTTGACTGAAAAAACGATAACTATATACTCCGACTTCGATTCTGAGCCTGTGGGACAACGCAACAGAGGACGTCCACGTACAAGGTGGCGCACACAAGTCGAGGGGTACCTTGGCCGGCTTGGTGTGCGAAACTGGAGACAGCTGGCGAAAGATCGTGCTGGAGAGGCATGTTGAGGCCCAGGTCCACCTCGGACTGTAGCGCCCCAAGAAGAAGAAGAAGAAAAAGGTATATTCCGACAGACAAGCGACAATAAGAACCATAGCATCGAATATTGTAAAGTCGAAACAAGTCAAGCTATGCAGACAGAACGTTAACGAAATCTCCATGTTGAAAACGGCGACATGCTGTTGTTGAGAACTGGAACGCACAGAAGTCGAAGGAAACGAGAGGGTAGACGTGCTGGCAAAGAAAGGGTCAGAACTGAACAAATCTCTGACACTACCTTATGTCAGCATGTTGTTAAATTTTCTAAGGAAAGAAATAGAGAACGATGCCGTAGGTTTGGTAGATGAGTGCCCTTGCTGACTTGAAGAACACATCACGGCTCACTTAGACCACTATGAGTCCATTGTGCCCAAGCGACGCCATAAAGAAAGCAAATGACCGATAGCTGGATCTGGGAATTGGGTTAACGATGAGAGCCTATGGCCGGTGTTGAAAAGAAAGAAATTATTAGCAATGATAAGCGTAAGTCGGTGGTGGGAGTCCTCACCGGACACTGTCCGATAGGCACTCATGCCAGAAAGTTAGGTATCCCCCATAACGGCTATTGTAGAAGCTGCAGGGAGGAAATAGAGTCAGTACGCCACATGATCCGCGATTATCCAACTCTACAGGGAAGGAGACTGCTAACAGTGGACAGTAACTTCTTCGACGAGCTGGAGAATCTGAATAAAATAGACCTGAAGCACGTCCTGAGATATTTTCTCTTTGAGCTTTTTTTAAATACTAGACTGGAGCACACTATTTTTACATCTAAAAATACACGGTTATAAGAAATTTGCTTTTCGCAATATTAATTTGCAACTTATTGTCATATAAAAACGAATGTGTATACGCCTTAAGGAAATTGGAATGACAGAATGCAACAGTAACAGCCTTAAACAAATTGTGAACATTGACATTTAATCTGTGTTGTTTTGAATAACGCGTATACTAATTTTTTCCTGTATAGCTACGTTGGGCGTATAAAAGAAATTATTTTTTTTATATCCGTTGCTTGCATATAAGAAAAACACGGATAAAAAAAATAAATTTCTTGGATTTTCTGTTTTTCAATCTGCATATATTTTTTCTTTTACTTTTCGATTCCAATTTCAAACAACAATTGAGAAAATGTTGCAAACGCTATACCTACTGGGTAGACCTACTCTAGACCCTGTCTAGCGATTGTAACAATATGCATCTGAAACTTGTAAGGGCACAATATGTACGTCATTCTATTCAAATGTTAAAGAAATACTACGAATTTCCATTACACTTCACAGAATTACAAAACGATCAGATATAAATTCTCGTATCACATCACTCTTAACAAATTGTAAATAATACTAACCAGTATCTTATCAAAGGATAGCCGAGAAGGACAATAGATTTTGTATTTTAATCACACACTGCACTGAAAACTACGGAACAGAATTTGCATATGCCACTTCCGATCGCCGGCACAATATCAACTGCTCTCAATCAGCTGTCTATTGCTCGCATTTGAGAGACGGAATTCGTACCTAAAAATAGCACCTTGACACATATGTACATCATACGTCAAGCATACACAGGCAGCTATTTCTTGCTGGTGTTGGTGTATTTTCATCTCAAAACATTTCATTTTCAATGTCAATTGGAAAGCAAGAGTAGGCAGCTGCAAATTGACATAATTGATCGAATATCAGGCGAATTGTTTTCATCTTCTATATTCGCACAGATCGTGGGTCAGTTATTGCTACTTTATCTCTAAATTCAGTGGTGGGGTGCATTGACATATTTTATTCAAAAATAAAGTATTTATTCTTTGACCTGGAGTGAACGTTGTTCCCTCGTTTCGATGCATTCACTCACTTAACATACGGTCAACGTACTGACACTAGGACAAATACCAAAAAAAAAACTATCACAAGAGTAGAGCATTCATCGATGTAGGCGAACCTTTGATTTATTTATCGCAGATCTAATTGGCGCTTGTGGAAAAAAATTGCTGGAAATAATCATCGCCTCAATTCATTAATTTAATTGGATAATCATTTAGGTGACAGACCGGTGCAATGGTGTTTGATTGAATGCTGTTTGACTCTAAACCGATTTAACCCCAAAAAAACTGCCTTTTGTTTGCTTGGATCATAAACGGTGGGCTGTGGTCAAAACAGGGCAGCAAATAAATGATTGCTAACTGCCCTGTGGGGGTGGGCGTAGGGATGCAACATCGTTCTCAAAAACATCGATGTTTGAAACATCGATAGTTCCAGGACAAACATCGATGTTAAAAAAACATCGGTATCAACAACGATACATCGACGTTTTTCCGATGTTTTATTTATATTCTACATCACACGAATTGTTGGCTATATTTACGATGTACTATACCTAAACAACAAAACATACTAGTCGTACCAGTTTCAACCCAAAAACCTTCTCCGTCTTCCGTTTCGTTGATGATTGAATTTTTACTTTGTGGCTTATCGGGCCAACGAAAAACCCAAAGTAACGTTGGAGGATTCTACGATTGGGGATTAGGGTTCCCGAGCGGGTCCTTTATGCACGTTTACATAGCGAGTCGCTTGCTCAAAGACCGACACCCGTTCCCAGCCGCACCCCGTTGGTCAACAGGCGCTAGTTTGGCTGTTTATGAACGAAACATCGATGTATCGTTTGCATCCCTAGGTGGGTGCCGTGGCATTGTGGGTTTGTGCCTCGATCCATACGCACTTGACTTTCGCAACCTAGGTTCAAATCCCAGCACAAGCAACAATTTTTCAAAAACAGAATTGTTCGCGCCTCCACCTCTTTCGAGTCATTGACAATGGACAAAGAGTATAACTGTCTAGAAATAGCTTCTCAATCTCGCCGTGCGGAGTCGGCATTAAACTGTAAGTCCCCTCCACTCGTGAGAGAACGATAGCACGCACAACACGAGTGGAGAAACTAGGCTCAGATCCATCTCGGACTGTAGTGCCGCCATTATTATTATTATTATTATTATTAACTGTCCTGTTGGTTGGTTAAACGCAATCATTAAGTTTTTAAGTCAAAATTCCGTTCGATAAAGACTTCATCAGGGTCAAAGTGACCATAAATCTCAGTCAAGAATGATAATCATGCTGAAGGCCCCAGTAAACCGTTCGGCTCTGCTGATGAATGTCATTGACGATTGCTGAAGAAAATGTGGAAAGTCCGTCTCCATGCCAGAGATTATTTCTTCTTTAGTTGACCACCAGTGGCTTAAACGGGTTAAATAGCTAGCAGAGAACCAATAAGTCAACATCATACTTAAGTAAGTATCATCACATCGACATGATGTTAATGCTATCTGCACGCTTTGCAATCGTAACGAGGACGTCAACTCACAACAGACGACATCTTGCCATGTTAACTTTTCTTTTGTAAAAAAATATTGTAATAATTTAGTATACCAATAAAGAATGTTTAATAATAATAATAATACTTAAGTAAGTTAAGAAAATGTAACCATTTTGTGCAGCCTGTTAGAGATGTGATTAAAATAAATACCACTTCCTTCCAGCCCACTTACTCTGATCTAGTCTGTGTTAATCTCTGTAAAAAAGACTTTTGAAAATCCACCTTGCACCATAACACATCCAAAAACCGACCCAAGCTGCTTGACATCAGCAAGGAGCGGATAATCTCCGGAGAAAGTATATATTCTTTCTTCTTTTTGTGGCCCTACAGTCCCTGGTGAACCTGGACCTCAACCAACAAATCTCTCAGCTAGCACGATCTTTTGTTAGCTGTCACCAATTGCGCACACCAAATTAGTTCAGGTCCCTCTCCACTTAAGTGCACCACCTTAGACGAGGACGTCCTCGTTTGTCCCACTCGTTAACAGTCATTGTATACTACGAACCTCAAAATCCATAAAGGTACCTGTCGGCTCCCCGACAAGTCAGCCGTATACTAGATTGCTCACGTTGTAATGCGATGAGACAAATGCCCAATTATATTGCTCTCTAAGAGTTAGGTTAGGTTAGGGGGCTGCTAGTGAATGCACCAGCACACTTAGACCATGTTGGTCCACAATGATACCGACAGTCAGACTACTACCACTGATCGACCGCTCTAGTGATATAATAATAATAATAATAATAATGGCGGCGCTACAGTCCGAGGTGGACCTGGGCCTAGCCTCTCAGCAACCACTCGTGTTGTGCGTGCTATTGTTCTCTCACGAGTGGAGGGGACCTACAGTTTAATGCCGACTCCGAACGGCGAGATTGAGAAGCTATTTCTAGACAGTTATTCTCTTTGAGGAGGTGGAGCCGCGAACAACTTTTTTTTTTTTAAATTGTTTGTTTGAACTTGGATTCGAACATAGACTGTGAAAGTCTAATGCGCATGGGTCGACGCACGAACCGACACGGCCACGGCGCCCACCCACCGGTCTAGTGATAGCGCCATTAATTTGTTCCCAAATTGGAAATGGTGACTGAAGCAGATTTTAAAAACTGGATAAAGGCGTATTAATTTTGCTTTCACTGGGATTCGAACCTGGGACCCCTCTAACTTAGGGAGGGGACTTAACCAACTGCGCCATCCAGTTGTCTTATTGCTCTCTAACTTTCCTATGAACCAATATAGACTTGGTTTTGCACGTGAAAATGAGGTCCCTTAACAGACCCCGTCCAGCCGATGAACTCGCGGAGGCTGTAGACTGCTATAAAGCAGGCATTACCGCAATCCTCGAAGTCTGACAGGATGCGTCGGGCAAAGAGAGGATCAATAACTTCGACATCTATTACGACGATTGCCACAGCGAGCGAAGGTGGATGTGAGTTTGATATTCGAGCAGAGGCAGAGACAGACTTAGGCAAAAAGTCTTAAGCTTCAAGTATGTAAATGAACGCCTTATAACAATCCGCATCAAGGCTAAATACGCGAATATCAGCCTGATCTGCGCACACGCTTCCACAGCTGACAAGGATGATTTCTAAGATCTGTATGAAAGAATATACGATCAATGCCCCAGCTCCGACACCAACACTGTTCTCGGAGATTTTAACGTTAAGCTGGGTAAAGAGGACGTCTTTGCTAGAGTCATCGGTAAACACAGCCTTCACGACACCATGTCCGAAAGCGAACTCAGGCTGCCGGACTTCCCACGGACCTAAACCTCTCTGCAGCTAGCACGCGTCAATTGAACCTCGTAGGCGAATAATCTTTGTGACGAATTTTCTTCAGGTTAGTGCGTGAAATGTTGAGATCGATGGGAAGTTGATGTTCGTGAATTGAGTCTCACTCTCTCGGCCACAAAAGCCACATTCTCATCTGTGCACCGCACGACGACGCGGACCATGAGTGTTGTAAACTAGCATACTAGTCTCATGAACTTTTTGCACAAACTTGCGTACAGCAGTCGCGGTGGTTGCTTCATTTCAGTCATAACTTTTTTTCAAAAAACGCACTGTTTGTTCTACACAACACTCACTTTGGAAATAAGTTTTCAATATTTCCCAACGTTGTTCAAGCGTAAAGCGACTCATTTCGATCCGCGAGGTATGGTAGTGACTTTCTGTCAAGATTTCGGGCGGGAAACAGCTGTCAGTGTCGAAATAACCTATGATTAAAAAAATAAAAACCTACTGGCCTACCCTGTACTGTATTTAGGAATAAGAAAATTTGGATTTGTTTGGATGGTTCCCACGGCAGATTTCAGAAAAGAGTTTATTTAGAGATATTTATTCGGAGACTTATTCGGCATCTCAACTCATCACCCGCAAAATCAACAGGACCTTATTCTTCTTTAAAAGTAAAAACTACGCAATATTTTGATTTTGATAAAACTTGTAAATATTTTATTGAAAATTTTGTTTATTAAATTTAATATGAGTAAATATAAGTAGCTCAGGTAAAAGATCACAAGATTCACACACAGACCCACACTTGGTCCGGTTCCCTAATTTACAATTGTTAACTTCATGCACATATATTCATTTATCCTCCTGAGGATTGTTTAGTCATCACAGTACTCCCATTCGATGGTGATGTACTTATTTCCGGTCTCCTTGGACCACGAGTTGGCACAGTGCATGCTGCAAAAGTTGCACGTAAAGATCGTCTTCGACGTACTGTTTCGTCTGTGGACAATTGAGTTGTTAAATTGGATGAAGAAAAATGTTTCTCAACTCACCTCTTCACTGGCATGAAGTAGTACGACGTGTACAGTGGATTGAAGCAAATTCTGTTGGTGCACCTGGCAATCGGTCCGTTTCGTATGTGATCGCCCATGTACTTGGTCGGCAGTGAGCTCAACAATTCTGGGCACTTGTAGATTGGAATATAGAGCTTGATGTAGTTGAGAGTATTCAGGCAATCGTCGTAGAGTGTGATCAGGTTCTCCTTGGAGGGGACTGGGAAGACTTCAAGGGTTCCTATTGGCAGCATGAGTTTGGTATTGGTCGCCTTCTCTCGAACGAAAAAGTAACGTGCATTTTCAATGCATCTGGTGGGGAATTGCGAAAAGTATCTGTTTAGTTTATTTAAGTGGGAATGAGCTATTAGAGATTGTTAAAGTAATATCTTGGTTACGCCGACGACATACATACGTGTTCGCAGTGGGTCGGTGTAGAAGCATTCACAAGCGAACAAGCGAACAAGTTTTTAAGCGAAAAAAGGCCGTATTAGGGTAAACATTGAATAATTTTGACATTTATAAACCGAGTAGACATGTTTTTGAAACTACAGTACAAATTTAACCATTTCACACCGAAATAACGCCCAGAAATAGTGACGCTGAACATTGAAATATTCGTTCAGTTGTGTTAACTCAACGTAAATATGGCCTAAAATATCATAGTCAATAAGCGCCGTCCTACTACACTATACGTCGTATGGTATTGACTTTCGTTGAGCACAGGACAGTGTAAAATCGTCGATATGCCCTTCATCATTGTCTAACATGTTCCAATGAACAGGTTGAAGCGGTAAGAGAATGTGTTGCCGAGAACCCAAATGTGTCGTATCGTCACCGTGCTGAGCATTTTGGCGTGAGTGCAATCTCCTTGCGGCGCAATTTGATGAATAATCTGCATTTGTTTGAATGTGAAGTACAATTGATTCGAAGTATGTTGCCGACAGACCATCCACATCGCTTGGAATACCGCCAAACAGTCGCTCGAATGTTGACACTGAACCTGATTTTTGGAAGCTAATTTTAATTACCGGCGAGGACCATTTCACACTCTCCGACGCCGTTAATAAGCAAATTGCCGCATTTGGGGAACGAGGAATCCACATCAGATTCACGAACCATCATTTCATGACCTAAAAGTGACAATTTGGGCCCGCATTTGCACAAAAACCATCATTGGGCAATTTTTCGTCAGAGATATCGATGGGAATCGATATCAGTGGATGCTGGCTTATTATTTTTTTCCAGAAATGTGTGAAAAATGTTTGGATGGTTAATAATAATAATAATAATGGCGGCGCTACAGTCCGATGTGGACCTGGGCCTATACCCACACGGCCACGGCGCTCAGGATTGAATGGTTACTGATTTAATTTAGGTCCCTATCAGTGTGGTTTCAGGCCCGGGAAGTCCACCATCGATCAAATCTTCACACTGCGGCAGATCCTGGAGAAGAGCCAAGAAATGCCGATCGACACACTACCTATTTGTCGATTTCAAGGCTGCATACGACAGCGTGCATAGTGACGTGCTGTATAGAGCCATGTCTTGTTTTGACATTCCTGCTAAACTCGTCAGACTGAGCAGGATGACGATGGAGAACTCTCGGTGCTCCGTCAAGGTCGGCAACGAACTCACCGAGACCTTCAATGTCAAAAAAGGTTTTAGACAAGGCGACGCGCTGTCATGTGATTTCTTTAACATCGTTCTTGAGAAGATCGTGAAAAACTCACTGGCCAACACAAGAGGCTCGATCTTCCAAAAGTCCGTTCAACTGCTAGCTTACGCAGATGACATTGACGTGATTGGGCGAAGACAGCGAGCCGTCAATGATGCGTTTGCTGGCATTGAAACGGAAGCGGCTAAAATGGGTCTGGCGATAAACGAGGGCAAAACCAAGTATATGCTGTCATCGAACGTCACCATAGGCCAGAATGTCACCATAGGCAGCTATGACTTTGAGGTAGTTAAGGACTTCGTCTACCTCGGCTCCGCGGTTAACAGTACAAACAACATCAGTACCGAGATCAAACGCAGAATAACTCTTGCCAACCGCTGTTTTTATGGGCTCAAAAGGCAATTGAGTAGTAGAGCCCTCTCTCGGAAGACCAAGTTAACTTTGTATAAGACCTTGATCATCCCAGTCCTGCTGTACGGCGCAGAGGCATGGACAATATCCCAAGCGGATGAAGAGTCTCTTGGTCTTTTCGAGAGAAAAGTTGTGCGTTCAATCTTTGGTCCTGTTTGCGTTGATGGCATGGAGGAGGTTCAACCACGAATTGTATGGGCTGTACAGTGACATGAGTCTAGCCAGGCGTCTACGAATCCAACGCCTAAGAAAGCTAGACCATGTACAGAGCATGGACAATTTGAACTCTGAACCAGTGGATCTGTTGGTCTTAATGACTGAAAGAAGCTTGGCCAGGACCGTCAGTGATGGAAATTGCTCGGTCTCAAACCCTCTATGGGTCGCAGGCCTGATAGGTAGGTAACTACGAGTCTTTTGAGGGTCCTTTCCCTGTTTCAGTTGCCCATATTGATCTTAAATTGACTAGATAAAAATACAAATGAGAAGAAAATCAACACAGAAAATAGGAAGCAAACAAAAATAAGCATGATGCCGATCGTACACATAAAATTGCAGCAGAAATAACTCACAGCACGTGGTGTCAAAAAATAAATCTGAATTACAAAACTGTCCTTGTCGCCGCGCCCCAATCAACAGGCCGGATCAACAAAGAACAGATGATTGGCGCTTCAAACTCACACCAAACAACTGCCACCCCCCCCCCCCCCCCCCCCCCGTCAAGACGAACGAGCGCAGAAAACAAGAGTAAAGTCCCCTCGTTGACGTGCTCGTAAGTCAGCAAGTAAAAGCTATTTTCGACATGCACTCAAATGCACCCGCGTACCTTGGTAGTCCGGTTTGGATTGCATCATAGAAATTGGCAAAGAACTTCTCGTATATCATCGGTATATGTGTTATGGCAGGATTCTGAAAGATTTGTACTCTGTTGAGGAATTTCGACAAGGCCGCTGGCAGGTAAATCAGATTGCATCCTAAGATAGATAAACCGAGTTAAAAGCGGGTCAGTTAAATGGTTCAAAACTAACGTTCGGCCGCCAAGAATTGCAGCGATTGCATGTTCGCTATCCGCTCTGGTATGTACCACAGGTGAGTGTTGTCGCTCATCGAGAGCTCATTCAAACGCGCGCACTCGGAAATCTCCAGCGGCAGCGTTGTCAACTGATTGGCACTGATGTCGAGGACCTCCAGTTTTTTTAGACGTCCAATGCCTGCAAGGGAAATTGGGTGATGGTGGGATACCACAGGGGACTGCGTGAGGACAACTTACTTTTTGGGATCTCTGTCAGACGGTTGCCACTCACGTTGAGTCTCTGCAAGGACTTCATGTCACCGATTGTCTGCGGGAGGTAGTCGATCTTGTTACTGGACACGTCGAGGAATTCCAAGTTCTCCAGGTAGTAGATGTCGTCGGGGATCTCCTCGAGGGCGTTGCCCGAGAGATGAATGAATCGGAGATTGGTTAAGTTCAGCAGCCATTTTGGGATTTGCGTGATGAAGTTCTCCTTCAGGTAAACCTCCTCCAGGTCCTCGTACAGAAAGAGGTCAATCGGGACGTTGCGGTAGTCACGGTAGCTCCAATGCAGCACCGTCTTGCTCATTGTTTTGATATTTGTACACAATTCCACTCGAATTTTTCAATTTTTTTTCAATTTTCAACTGACCTTGACGCACTTAAATCTCGCGCACAGTTTTTCACAAAGTATGCGGCAGCCACTGCGAGTCTCTTATGAATTTTTCCTCAAAAACTCAGCGCACGGATTGCATCTTTCGTCCATTCTCGGTCATGATCACAGTCACTGCACTAGATTTTCAAAAATGAAGGCAAAAGTCGACGAAAAGATTTTTATTTGTTTTCGCGAGAACGATTATTTTTAGTCTTCTCTTGGCGATTTGTGTAAGAGCGCGCGTACCGTTGTGACATAATTTTTCGTTCGTCAATGAGAACGCTGTCTCCCCGGTGGTTGTTGTGGTCTTGGCGCTTCTTTAGCTTTTCGCCGCCGTCCTACAAGCTTTGCAATTCCTCTTATTTTTGTCCTACGCTTTGTGTGTAAACAATTCAACCGACCAAATCGCGTAAAAAAAAAGAAAATATCCCACACAAAAACTGTCGTCACAGCGTTGCGCTCGTTTCGGGGGACGAGGTATAATTTTAGGCGGTATGACTCTGTTAAAGATTCAACGCTCACTGTTCACCGGTGGCTGTTCTCTGTTACCTTGGCGTGCCATGCGACGGGGGGCGACAGGAAGCCGCTGTATTGATTTTCTCATGACATTGACATAGACTGCTTGCATGCATATTAAACGGCGTTGCCTCTCTGGGTTGGGGGTGCAATAATTCTGTGCACTAGACACAGTAGCTGTGACAGAATGGGGGACGCCTATTTAAATGTTTGCTTAACGATAATATATCGAGGGTGAGCATTTTATTGCTGTCGTCTTAATTAAAATGATAGTGGTTCTGTAGTCTTTGGAGGCGTGGAACGCAAAGCGAACGAGTGAACGTTTGATTTATGGACTTCATCAAAACGAAGCATCGCAGATATCGTTGAGATTGTGGAAACGGGTGTGCGTGTTTCCAGAAATACCGGCAAAACTGTTATCATTTTATGACAATCTGACAGATGGCGTAGGGTTTTAAACGATTTCTTCAGTAAATTTTGACTTAAAAGGGATTTGAGACCTAAATTTCAAGCACTTAATAGTGCATCAG
Source organism: Myathropa florea (assembly GCA_930367185.1). Taxonomy (NCBI): domain Eukaryota; kingdom Metazoa; phylum Arthropoda; class Insecta; order Diptera; family Syrphidae; genus Myathropa; species Myathropa florea. The sequence continues at coordinate 113,521,213 of OV884002.1, read as the reverse complement.
ATGATTTAGATTCGGGAATATTGTTCTTTTTGAGTGGAGTTACAGACCGGGGTGGGTCTAAGCCTTAGACAGCGGTTCTATATTCTTGAAGAGAAGAAATAAAAAAAGAGCTTAAAAGATTGGATATCAAAGAAAGATTTAAAGGATTTAAACCCAAGACTTCAGATCCGCATCTGTATTTCCAAGTCTGGCAACACACCAGTGGCTCAATGAACACCAGCGTCTTATTTGTTTTTGATTTACAGTAAAATCTCGAAAACATGAACTGTTGTGTAACTTGAACAGTTCAGTATATTGAGTAATATATTACAATCTAGTCCCTTAACTAATAAGCAATTTTGTTTTGGCTTAAATTAATAAAGAATACAAAATTAAAAGTTTAAAGCTGCTGCACTTGTTCATTCTTCTTAATCTCCTAACTAGGTTTGTGTGGTCCAAGAGCGGGGTGGTCTCAGGGTTCGTGTGGTGGTGAAACCGATCTCCATGCTTTTTTGCGAATCTATGTGTTTCATTCAGTACGCATTCTGTACGCCCAGGTCCACCACGGGATGTAGCGCCGCCATTCTTCTTCTTCTTTTCTTAGGGCGCTACAGTCCGAGGTGGACCTGGGCCTCACTCAACATGCCTCTCCAGCCAGCACGTCTCCAGTTTCGCACACCAAGCCAGACAATGGAGGGGAGCATACAATTGTGGCCTGAAGAGAATCACCCTCATAAAGCAAGTCGTATTCGACTGTCTAATTGGAATTCTCATTCCACATTCTAGCTGGAATTCTAATTGGAAGTCGTATTCGACATTCTAGTTGGAATTCTAATTGGAATTCGTATTCGACAGTCGAATTGGAGTTCTGATTAGAATTCTAGTTGGAATTCTAATTGGAAGTCGTATTCGACAGTCTAGTTGGTATTCTAGTTGGAAGTCGTATTCGACAGTCGAATTCGACTGCAGTCGCATTTTGTCATTATGAAGTTGAATTTTTCGAATCCACTCGTACCCAATTTTTGACAGAAGTCGTGTGTATGGTAACGCTTTGACGATGTGAGACAGTCCGTCGTCGTAGGACAATATTTTTGCCTAATTTACTCGCAAATTTGGATACGACTCAGTATAAATTTGGAGAAATTCGGAAGGAAAACACTTGTAATTGTTAAGAAGTGCTTCTCACTGTCTTTTCAACAGTTTACATTTGCATAGCAGCAACGCATGCCTTTGCTTTTTTTAAGAAGTCGAATGCAACACATACGAGTTTCGAGATTTGAATGCGATACGACTCCTTATCAGAAAGAAAACAAAAAACGTATGCGACTTGCGTAATTGTGGTGAATGTTCTTTCAACAACTCGAGAACAAATGGATGAATTCTGGAAGGTCCGAAGGCCCATCTTTTCAAGTCCTAAATCAATAAGGAATAAGGAATAAGGAATCAATAAAGAAATCAAAAATTTGATAAGAAGAAAAAATAAGGGCATACGGCAACACAATGAGTCTTATGTGGGTAAGTGAAGGAAAGAAAAGCGAAAGACGTATTTTAGATGCGTACTGTACGTCCAACAACTCGAGAAAATGTGCATAAACTCTGGGAAACCCAAAAGCCAATTTGGTCAAGTCCGACAAAGAAATTAAGTCAATCGACGTTAAATCAATAACGCAGTCAGAAATTTGAAAAAAAAGCCTCAATTAGTGAAATGCCAAAAAAAAAATCAGACAATAAATATTTAGGGCAGTCTTGAAATTGGATATTTTTAAACTATTCATAAACATTCCCTACGCGTAATACCTCATACCTTGCACACGAAGCTCGAGGTTATCCAACGAGTCGTTTGCCCCATTTCTTTTCACAGAAAGTGCCGAAAAACAAATTCGTCTAGCGCTGCTCCAATCGAGAGAGGGAATCCGGAAAACGTGTGCCTTTTCTTCGGTTATTCTCTCTGAAAGTTTGTTTATTTATATTTGACTCGATAGAGAGCGCGATTGTATTTTGGGAAATTGAGAAAATTTGAGGGAAAAAAATCTCTGTTCTTGTCTGTGTTCCTGTGGTGGACCGTCTATTTTGGCAACGTATCATCAAATGAGCCACGACAAGATACAACAGCAGCAAAAAAGACACGAAGCGTCGACTATTATGTGTCTAAACCCAACGATCTATTTGGGAACCGTGCCAGTTGTGAAGTGAAAATTCGCTTGCATTGCATTTACCGGATATTTTTCCTCTGAAATCGGTGTAAATATTGAAAATTGGGAAATTGTTTTGAAAAAATCCAAATTTGAGAAGAAAACAATGAAAAAATGTCAGTAAGTGTTGACAAGTCGCAAAGGGCCTGTTGGAAAGTTGATCAGAACGACGAAGGTGATTGAAACGTTTTAAATTCTCTTTAAATTTGAAGTAGATCTACAATTGGTTTAAAAGTGGAAAGTGTCAACGTTCTTTTTAGTGATTCAGTGATGACGATAAATAAATTAATGAAAAGATTCTAAATAATTTCTAATTTGGTTTCGCAGCCGTGAATTTAAAGATGTTTTGGGATATGTTATGCAATCCGTTGAAGGATAGTGACACATGTATTTTAAAAACGAGAGAGTTTTTCTTTGTTGTGCCACTTAATTGGGACATAAGGGTGCCGAATTAATTATTTTTGAGAAGGACAAACGTGTTGTTGTGCAGTGAATTCCTTGACGTTAAAGATCATGGCCCTTGATTTCAATATTCATTAAATGCTAGGCTTCGATGGATCTCTTACTTACTTACCTAAGGTGGCGCTACAGTCCCGGGTGGATCTGGGCCTCAAACAAACAAGCGTCTCCAGCCACCTCGATCTTTAGCTAGATGCCTCCAGTTTCGCACGTACAGTTGGTTGAGGTCCCTTTCCATTTGCGTGCGACACCTGAGCCGCGGTCTTCCTCTACTGCGATGTCCCTCGGTGGTGGATTCGAAGACTTTCCGGGCCGGAGCATTGGTGGTGTTATTGTCTGAGTTGATAGCGGTTCCCAGGTAGACAAAGTCCTTGACTACCACAAAGTTATATAACTTTCAGGACCTTCATCGTCCTGTCTGCTGTGACGTTCTGTCCGAGACGTCGGTGTTGGGTGTCCTTCCTGGTTGACAGCATATTCTTGGTCTTGCCCTCATTTACCGTTAAACACATCTTCGCGGCCTCCGTCGCAATACTCAGAAACGTGCCATTGACATCAGGCTGTGTTCTTCCGATTATGTCAATATCGTCGGCACATGCGAGTAGTTGGGCGGACTTCTGAAAGATTGTGCCACTGGTGTTGGCGTGTGAATTTTGCTCAATTCTTTCAAGTATAATGTTGAAGAAGTCGCATAACAGCGCGTCGCCTTGTCTGAATCCTTTTTTGACATCAAAGGTCTCGGTTAGGTCTTTACCGAGCAGCGTGTATTCTCCATCGTCATCCTACACAAATGAACGACTTTGGTAGGGATGCCGAAACTAGACATTGCTCTGGCTCTGTAGATGCTGCCCGTCTCTATAGATGCTGTCATACTTACTTACTTCGCAGGCCTACGACCCATGTAGGGTCTGAGCCTGAGCTATCGCTGCCTTCCATCGTTGACGGTCCTCGGCACGCTGCTTCCAGTCGTCAAGACCAAGCTGTCTCACGTCCGCGATGACTTGATCTTTGTCGGAGATTCGGTCTTCCTCTTCTTCTCGAACCAGGTGGCTCGGATTCGAAGACCTTCTTAGCTGGAGCGTTGTTGTCCATGCGCTCGATGCGGCCGAGCCAGACTGCATCCGGACTTCATCCACATCCTGATACAGCTCATAGAGTTCGCGGTTGTGTCTTCTCCTCCATTCGCCTTCCTCGCAGACGGAACCATACATCCGACGTGGAATTTTTTGTTCGAAGGCAGCAAGAATCAGCTCTGCAGTTCTGCTTAGTGTCCAGCTTTCGGCTCCATATAGCTGGACTGACAGAATAGGAGTTTTGTTTTTGGTCCTTCGAGTTAGGTGGTTTGAGTTTAGACAAACCGAAGTAGCATCGGTTGCCAAGGGCGATTCTACGTCGGATCTCCACTGTGATGTGATGTGATGGAGTTCACGTTTGCCCTCAGGTAGAGAAACTCTGTCTGTCACACGCGGACTTAAAATCGATGAAAAGGTGGTGGGTATCGATTTGTCGTTCCTGATCTGCCGCAGTGTGAATATTCGGTCGATGGTGGATTTTCCTGGCCTAAAGCAACACTGGTATGGACCGACCAGGTTGTTGACGAATGGCTTTAGGCGTTCACACAACACCGCAGATAAGGTCTTATAGGCAATGTTCAGAAGACTGATGCCTTTATAGTTGGCGCATTTTAGAGGGTCTGCGTTTTTGTGGATCGGGCAAGCAATGGTGAGGTTCCATTCATCGGGCATGCAATCTTCCGACCATATTTTTCAGATGAGTTCCTGCATGCTCCTTACCAATTCATCACCTGCTGCTTTGCAAAACTCAGCCGCTAGGCCGTCAGCTCCAGCAGGTTTGTTGGACTTCAGTTTCGATAGAGCTATCTTCACTTCATCCAGGTCGGGGAGACGGAATTGTTGATCTACATCGTCTCTTTCATTCGGGTTGAATGGTTCAATCTGCCTGACAGCGGAATTCGGTTCTTCATCGCCGTTATACAGTCTGCAGAAGTGGTTCTTCCATATCCTCAGCATCGACTGTGATTCTACTACGATGTTCCCTTGATCGTCCTTGTAGGCTTCGGTTCGGGCTTTATAACCCTGACAAGTTGACTTTACTCTTTGGTAAAACTTCATTGCCTCATTCCTGCAGTAGTAACTCTCTATTCTACCGATCGCGCGCTTCTCTCCGTTCATGTTTTGATGAGGATCACCGTTCCTCCCAGTCATACTCCCCCATGTCGTTACATCCGCACCCACGTGAGTATTGAAGTCACCCATCAGAATAAAGTAATCCATCTCAGCCACCCTGTCAAGGGCAGCATCCACTTCATTCAGGAAAGCCGCATACTCTGACTCTAGGTTCAGTGCATACACCTGCACTAGAGCCAAAGTTTATCTTTCAAGCTTGAGCTTGAAGATCCCGACTCTCCCTCCTGACGGTATCCACTCCAATACCCTGTCTGCCAGCCTGGGACTTGTGAGTATCCCCACTCCCGCCTGTGCAGACATTTGAGGTGCCACTCCCGACAGGAAAAGTCTCCACCCGTCCGAAAGATCCACAGTTCTAGATCCTCTTTGCTTGGTCAGGGAAATGCCTACGATATCTAACCGATATCTGGCAGCTTCTTCAACTAGCTCGAGATCCTTTCCTGTGAGCGATGAGACGTTCCATGTGCCTATCCTAAGCCGATGCCGCTGTCCGTTGCCTTTAATGACCACACGCACTGGTTAGTGCATAACATAACATAACTGCTTCGTTCTGAGCCCGACCGGCTGTCAAGCGGGATAGGCCGGCCACCAGACGGTCGCATACTGTCTCCATACAGACCTGGCTCCGAATGGGGTCCTGGCACACCAGGGTAGGCGGTATCCGAGGCTGTCTGTGATCTTCTGGTCATCCGAGGGGATTGCGGTTCGTTAGCCAGGCTTCCAATTAGAATTCCAACTAGACTGTCGAATACGACTTCCAATTAGAATTCCAATTAGAATTCCAATTAGACTTCTAGTTAGACAGTCGAATATGACTTCCAATTAGAATTCCAATTAGAATCCCAACTAGACAGTTGAATACGACTTCCAATTAGAATTCCAATTAGAATTCCAACTAAACTGTCGAATACGACTTCCATTTAGAATTCCAACTAGACTGTCGTGTACGACTTCCAATTAGAATTCCAACTAGACTTCCAATTAGACTTCCAATTAGAATTCCAACTAGACTGTCGAATACGACTTCCAATTAGAATTCCAGCTAGACTGTGGAATGATAATTCCAACTAGATTGTCGAATACGACTTCCAATTCGAATGCGACTTGCTTTATGAGGGTGATTCTCTTCAAGCCACACTTGTATGCTTCCCTCCATTGTCTGTTCCACTCAACACAGTTTTGAACGTGCCTAATTGCCGTAAGTGCTCTTTTTGCAAGTTTATCTCAAAACATTTTCTTTAGATCCAGCTGCTTATGGCCTTTCTTTTGTCTCAAATTTCATCACAATCTGCTCTAGTTTTCGCAGATGATGTCCTTGCTTGCACTTGTTCCGTGTTTGCCTTCATTTATTCATTGTTGATGCTTTTGAAGCAATTCGTGCGACTTGGTGAACAGAGGGTTTATTACCTGATCGATGTATTTTTTTCATGAGCAGCCAATTTGCATGTGGCAAACAGTTTGGTAGATTTTAGCCTCAATATGATTGCCGTTTATTGGGGAAAGTTTAGGTGTTTGTTTCATTTCAGTTTTGCAAAATTCATAGACAAGGTCACGCAACAAGAGGTGTCAGGAAAACGGTGTCTTTACATGAGTCCAAAGTTGTACTTGTACTTGAAAGGAATCAGTCAAATGCCTATAATGGTTCTGCCAATGAAATTTTGTGGTTTTCCTTTAAGACTACGTTTTATTTGCTTTCTTGGACAAGATCGGTTTAGAGAGGCGCCAGAAAACACAACTTGCATGAGAACACTGCCGGAAACGGACTCAGACTCAGAGCAAGAATAGAGCAAAGTAGAGCAAGATCACAGCAGTTTGAGGTCGGAAAGTTATCATACAATCCCAATTGACCACAAGGAACTTTGCCAATCAAGTCTCCGTGAAGATCCCACAGAGTCCAACTCGATAAATAGTAAAAACGTTGCCAAAACTTCATCTGCTGTGCTGGAGATGAGGAGAGGTATTACGGCTGGAATAAGGTTCGAAAAATCTGCCAAAAGGATAATGGCAGCCCCAAAATTCGTTTCCAGAAAAAGATCCGAACAGCTTCGAATAAATTGATTAGCTTAACAAAGGCAGGTGTTCATTATAGAATCCAAAACTCCTAATTTTGAGGAAATACAGTGGAACTCGGATATCCTCTGTGATTACACAAGGTCGTTGGTTGGAGGTCCTTGATCTCTGTTTGAGAAGTCGAACGAGGACATGATTTGGGTGATGCCGTAGGGATGGGCCAACATGAAGGCGGTGGCCATTTTGTATCGTCGAGCGGATTTAAAAGTCAGAACATTCTTCCCGCCAGCACTGTGACCACGTTGTTTGTCGTGGTTTTCGATGAAAATTAACGACTTTTCTGACTTAAGAAATCTAGCTGGGATTGCCCAGTTCACAAGTCACTTGGTAGGCCTACATGGTAGGCCATCTAGTGTTTTTTTTTAATCATAGGTTATTTTGACACTGACAGCTGTTTCTCGCTTGAAATCTTGACAGAAAGTCAGTATCATGCCTCCGCGGAACGAAATGAGTCGCTTTACGCTTGAACAACGTTGGGAAATATTGAAAACTCATTTCCAAAGTGAGTGCTGTGTAGCCCAAACAGTGAGTTTTTTGAAAAGAAGTGTTGGTCGAAATGAAGCACCCACCGCGATTGCTGAACGCAAGTTTGTGCAAAAAGTTCGTGAGACTGGTATTCTAGTGGACAACACTTATGGTCCCCGTCGTCGTACGGTCACACAGATAAGAGTGGGGCTGCTGTGGTCGAGAGTGTAAGACTCGAACATCCACTCGTCATCGATCTCAACAGCTCAACAATTCACGCAAAAGCCTGAGGAGAATTCTGCACAAAGATCTCGGATTATTCGCTTACAATGTCCAATTGATTCAGCCATTGAAGGCGCGCGACCATCCGCTTCGTCATCGCTGCGCAGTTTGAGCCTTTTTTTTTTTTTTTTTTTTTTTGTCGTAGGTTTTTGTCACGCTACACTGGAGCACTCAGACTCAAAACTGGTCCATTGTACTACCAGGCAGCAACCTACCTTTACTGAAATTTCCTTTGGAAGACCAGCAGGCGCTTCTGTGATGAGGAGCCTACATCATCAGCTCTCACCTCATCAGCGCCGAATAACTGCCACCTGATCCGAGCAAAGGCGGGACAATGGCAGAGGAAGTGCTCTGCAGTGTCATCGTCTTCTCCACAGGCGTCACAGAGGGTTTCGTCACTTAGGCCAAGCACACTTAGGTGTCTGGCGAAGGTGTAGTGCCCCGTTAGTACGCCAATAAGTTGTCTGCAGTCTTTTCTGTTAAGAGATATCAAGAAAGCCGCGGATTTCTTACAGACGTTAGGGAGCATGCGCTTGGTCTGTCTACATCCTGGAGAGTCATGCCACCTGCGGTTGTGCTCTCGAAAAGTCCAACCATCAATGGAAGCCCTAACCGAGGACGCGGGCAGTCCCAGCGTAGGTTCAGGTCCTGAGAAAGCCTCATCTGATCCTCGCCTAGCAAGTTCATCAGCGATCTCATTTCCCGTGATCCCGTGGTGCCCGGGAACCCAGACAAGTCTTACCGAATTCAAGCTACCGATCAAATTCAGAGAAGACTTGCATTCCTGAACTATCCTGGAAGTGGTTAAAGGGTTCAGCAAGGTCTTAAGCACAGCTTGGCTGTCCCCCTTCCACCTATTCTTCACAATATAGCTCGTAGCCATTAGGATCGCATAGGTTTCCGCTTGGAAAACCGACGCAAATTTGCCTAACGAGGTGTGCAGTCTAAAGTTGTCGCTCTCTCGTCTTGGCAATGTCAATTGGCCGCTTCGGAACTGCGATTTGACCCCTTTGGAGTATTTTTTTTTGTGGGGAACCGTGAAGGACGGATGTTATGCCAACAATCCGGAAACGATTCAGGCACTGAAGGCTAATATCATCCAAGGAATCCGTGAGCAACAGCTCGAAATCATCAACAAGGTCTTGGAGTGAAATTGGAGTGACAGAATGCGTTACTGCGATCCCCAGCCGAGGCAGCCACTTGAACGACGTTGTATTCCATAATTAACGGGAATGTTTGTTCTTACCAATAAATGTATAATATATGAAAAATTAATTAAATTTGTTCATTTTATTGGATTTTTAAAAAGAAACTTGTATTTGGCCCGCACTGTATTTACTTCCCCTTTCGTTACAGCATGCTACATTGATGTTGAAGAAGATGAGGAAGAGGAGATTGATATCGACAGGGAGGATTCAAAATGGTCGCTTCTTCCCGACATCCTCCTCGAGGAAGTCTTCTCATATCTCTCAGTCAGAGAGCGTTACTACGCGAGCCTGGTAAGCGAACTAAGAACTAAGCTCACCCAAGTGCTAATTCACTGATGTCTCCTCTTAAAGGTATGCCGACACTGGTACACTGCCTTCCACATGCCCGCAGTGTGGTCGAATTTCGTGGTGGACGACCGAACGCTCACCCGAGCCAAGTACAACTACTATTCCGGTTGGCAGTACACATTGGACCACATTCGTACTCAAAACTGCATGCAGCGCGTCGGACGCTACCTAAGAGGCCTGATCTTTCGACCAGTCCACAGCTTCAACAACATCTTTCAGTTTATGACCCTCCTCTCGTGGAGCATGTCAAAGGTCTGACTGACTGACAGTCTCCAAAGTTTCACGTCACTGATTCCTTTCTTTCAGAGGGATGAATGCCCTGAACTCCAAGGAGTCGGCGCGAAGATTCGAAGTTTGGTGTATGAATTCCCGTGCAACATGTCTCAGACAGAGGACCCCGAGGGGATTAAACTTTTCGGAACCGGAGGTGGATCACGATCAAATATCTTCTCCAAAATTTGCGACTAACGAATGGCCTCCGTTTTCAGGCGAGCTGCTGAAATGTTTGAAGAACTTGATGTCGAAACTGACGCATCTGCGAGTACTCAAGCTGATCGACTTTGTTTTGGAGCGCTTTGAGGCGAACCACCTGCTGGACGAGGTCCTGGACACCTGCTTCTCCCACATGCGCGTGCTGAACCTGATCAACGTGACCACCACCCACTGCCCGATCATGCACGTCGGCCTGTTCGCAAACCTCAAGGTGGGTCCGCAATGACTGAAGCCTCTCCAAAATCTCAATTCTGTCTGCCAAAGGTCCTCATCATTTCACCCCAAAACATCGACGACGACGTCATCCTCTTGTTGGCCGACTCCCAACTGCGGCATCTGCACATCCATCAGAACCGATACACCCCGACGTCGGGGTCGATAACCTCGTGCGGAGTTAAGGCTTGGCGAGCTCTAAAGCGAGACAACCCCAAGTTGAAGGTTCATCTGCGCGTGGAGTCGGCTTCGGACGGGGAGATCGTCCTGCAGCCTGAAGCTCCTGTGTACAGCGTCCTATACAACGCCCCCAAGACTAAGGTGAGATCAGTTCAGAGTCGTGTGCAAATTGTGGATGTTTGCGTCTGATTTCAGGTGAAGCCAGACCTCCTCCTTCGCATGGTGGACAACTACAAGGAGACACTTACCGTGTACGGTCATGAACTGCTGCCAAAGTTCGTCAGCCCCAAGTCCTTTGTCAACCGCGTGGATAGCCTGATGCTGCTGCTTTGCCGACAGTGCTGGAATCTGTCAACTTTGGTATGTCACACAGTCCTCCTCTGACCAGCCCACATGTGACACAAGGGGAATTTCTTTCAGATTGTCCGTGAAAAGATCTCAACCTCGACTGTTCTCCTGATAGCCAAGACTGGAAAGAATTTGCAGCACCTGTTCGTGCGACGATTCGCCGTGATTATACGCTCTGATTGGCCGAGAAATCCCGATTGGTCGGACGACTTCTACACGTGGCTGAGGCGTTCATCGAAGTCCTACGAGGCTGTGGAGACTGAAGTGTCGATGATCCTGGGAAGACGGTGGCGGTTTCTGAGTGATAGTGAATTTAAGAAAATCAATGTCTCAGTAAGGCAAACATTATGACACAAATTTCGAATGAATTCAAATTGGTTTTGTGGGTTTTATTTTGGTGGTTGAGGTGAAATTTTGTTTGATTGTTTCAAATGAGCAGTTCTTCTGCAGGTTGTTAGATAAGGGTCATCTTCTTTTTTACTTGAATTGAATGGTTTAAGCGCTCGTCGATCAAACAAACAATTTCTTGAAAATGAAGACATCAACATAAACCAAAGACATAAGATGGATCCAATTGTCACTTGCTGCTTAGAGGTAGGTTGTCAAAGGATTTCAGAATCCAAAGTGGAGTGACACAAGAGTGTATCCACTGACCATTTGTTCATTGATTGAACATGGAGATCTCCTGATCAATCAACCGCCAACCAGATTGACCACATTGCGATCGACGCAAGGCACTCCTCCAGTATTATGGATGTCCGAACGTTCCGATGTGCCAACATCGACTCGGATCACTACCTTGTTGTAGCCAAGGTAAGGTTGCGGATATCCCGAACACCGCCAAGACAAGATAATACTGTGAGGAAGTTCGACGTTGGACGGCTACAATCGCAAGAGATCGCCAAATCCTTTTTCGATCGAGTCTCCCTTAATCTCAGAAGAAGTTCTTTGCTGCCAACACCAAGTATTGAAGACCAGTGGCAACATTGCCAAAAAGCTATCAAAGACGTCACCTTTGATGTGCTGGGTTTCACTCGGCCACCACAACGAAACCCTTGGTTTGACGACGAGTGTCGGCAGGCGAATGCAGCTAAGCAAGAGGCCTACAAAGCGGCACTGGAAGGAAGGACAAGAGCTGCTCGCGAGCTCTACGAGCAGAAAAGGAGAGACGAACACCGGCTTCTCAGGAGGAAAAAGAAGGAGCATGAGAAGCGCGCGATCGGTAGAATAGAGAGTTACTACTGCAGGAATGAGGTAATGAAGTTTTACCAAAGAGTAAAGTCAACTTGTCAGGGTTATAAAGCCCGAACCGAAGCCTGCAAGGACGATCAAGGGAACATCGTAGTAGAATCACATGGAAGAACCACTTCTGCAGACTGTATAACGGCGATGAAGAACCGAATTCCGCTGTCAGGCAAATTGAACCATTGAAAGGGACGATGTAGATCAACAATTCCGTCCCCCCGACCTGGATGAAGTGAAGATAGCTAAATCGAAACTGAAATCCAACAAAGCTGCTGGCGCTGACGGCCTAGCGGCTGAGTTTTGCAAAGCAGCAGGTGATGACTTGGTAAGGAGCATGCAGCAACTCATCTGAAAAATATGGTCGGAAGATTGCGTGCCCGATGAATGGAACCTCACCATTGCTTGCCCGATCCACAAAAAAGGAGACCCTCTAAAATGCGCCACTTATAGAGGCATCAGTCTTCTGAACATTGTCTATAAGATCTTATCTACCGTGTTATGTGAACGCCTAAAGCCATTCGTCAATAACCTGGTCGGTTCATACCAGTGTTGCTTTAGGCCAGGAAAATCCACCATCGACCAAATATTCACACTGCGGCAGACCAGGAACAACAATCGATACCCACCACCTTTTTATCGATTTTAAGGCCGCGTATGACAGACAGAATTTGTCTACCTCGGAGCAAACGTGATCTCCACGAACGACATCATAGTGGAGATCCGACGTAGAACCGCCCTTGACAACCGATGCTACTTCGGTTTGTCAAAACAACTGGGCTCAAAACTCCTGACTCGAACAACCAAAATAATGTTCACAAAACTCCTATTCTGCCAGTCCAACTATATGGAACCGAAAGTAGGACACTTAGCAGAACTACAGACCTGATTCTTGTCGGATATATGGTCCCGTCTGCGAGGAAGGCGAATGAAGGAGGGGACACAACCGCGAACTCTATGAGCTGTATCAGGATGTTGATGTAGTCCGGAAGGCAAAAATCCGTCGACTGCACTGGTTCGGCCAGATCGAGCGCAAGGACAACAACGCTCCAGTTAAGAGGGTCTTCGAATCCGAGCCTCCTGTTTCGAAAAGGGAAAGGAAGACCGAATTTCCGGTACAAAGACAAAGTCATCGCGGACGTAAGACAGCTTAGTCTTGACGACTGGAAGCAGCGTGCGCAGGACCGTCAACGATGGAAGGTAGCGATAGCTCAGGCTCAGACCCTACATGGGTCGTAGGCCTGCTAAGTAAGAAAGTATGACAGCATCTATAGGGACGGGCTATGCAATGTCTAGTTTCCGCATCGCTACCAAACTCGTTTATTTGTGTAGGATGACGATGGAGAATGCACGCTGCTCTATCAAGGTCGGTAAAGACCTAACTGAGACCTTTGATGTCAAGAAAGGATTCGCACAATGCGACGCGCTGTTATGCGACTTCTTCAACATCATACTTGAAAGAATTGTGCAAAATTCACACGCCAACACCAGAGGCACAATTGTTCAGAAGTCCGTCCAACTACTCGCATATGCCGACGATATTGACATAATCGGAAGAACACAGTGTGATGTCAATGACGCTTTTGCGAGTATTGCAACGGAGGCCGCGAAGATGGGTTTACAGGTAAATGAGGGCAAGACCAAATACATTCTGTCAACCAGAAAGGACACCTGTTATAACTATATGAGCACTTGCTCCAAAAACACTTGTAAAATAATCGTAGTATGCATATTATTCTTTCTTATGAAATTACTAATTCCATATTTTCATTCCTATTCTAACTTTGTCAACGACCGGTCATCTATTCTGAATAACAATTAAAATTATCTTCTAAAATATTCTCGATTGTTCGTTTTATAAATATATGTTTTTATTAAGTTGAAGTTGTTCGTTTCAATACTCCTTCAATGATACAACAACACCCAACATAGACGTCTCGGATAGAACGTCACAGTAGACAGGTAATCAAAGACTTTGTCTACTAAGGAACCGCTATCAACTCAGACAATGACGCCAGCGCTGAAATCAAACGAAGAATAACTCTTGCTAATCGCTGCTTCTTTGGGCTAAGAAAGCTAAACAAAGGCCTCTCTCGAACAACCAAGGAAACCCTGTACAAAACCTTAATCGTCTCAGTCCTGCTATATGGCGCAGAAGTATGGACTTTGTCAAAAGCAGATGAGGCTGCTCTTGGCTGCTTTGAGAGGAAAATTCTTCGGGTGATTTTCAGTCCCGTCTGCATAGAGGGTGAGTGGAAGAAACGATATAACATCGAACTGAACGAGCTGTTCAGCGACATCGACTTAGCCAGAAGGGTGAAGATCAAACGATTGAGATGGTTAGGCCAAGTAGACCGAATGGAAACCAATGCTCCGGCCCGGAAAGTCTTCGAATCCACCTCCGAGGGACGGCGCAATAGAGGAAGACCGCGACTAAGGTGGCGCACGCAAGTGGAAAGGGACCTCAACCAACTGTGTGTGCGAAACTGGAGGCAGCTAGCTAAAGATCGAGCTGGCTGGAGACGCTTGTTGGTTGAGGCCCATGTCCACCCCGGACTGTAGCGCCACCTTAAGTAACTAAGTAAGTAAGTAACGATCCAACATTTTGATGTCTGTTGCTGGATCGGCAATATAAACATATTCATACCCGCAAGTGAAAAGTCAAAAAAATAAAGTTTAGTATCAACTACAGTCAAATGAATTCAAATTATTTTCGTTGAATTCATAGACTTCAAAAGAGTTTATGTGAATTCACTGCTGACTTCAACTAACATACAGTGAATTCACTATTTTGTTCAAAAAAATACAATCATTTGGCTTAATTCAAAGATTGTAAAAAATTTAATGCATTAGTTACTGAGTTCCTGTAAGTAGTAGTTCCTGTAGTAACTGCAATCTCGAAAAAAAACATCAAACATTTTTTCACGGCTCCACCTCTTTCGAGTCACTGACAATGCTTAAAGTGTATAACTGTCTAGATAAAGCTTCTCAATCTCGCCGTTCGGAGTCGGCATTAAACTGTAGGTCCCCTCCACTCGTGAGAGAACAATAGCACGCACAACACGAGTGGTTGCTGAGAAGCTAGGCCTCAGGTCCACCTCGGACTGTAGCGCCGCCATTATTATTATTATAGTTACTGAGTTCCAAGGAATGGCGACTTATAGTTTTATTAAATCGCAGTCCTTTTTACCAAAAAGACTTCAAATCATTCTGGACTAATTCAATAGAATTACGATCTCTAAAGATTTAATTCTTTTACAACTCTTTTACAATGGACTAGCAGGCGCTTCTGTGATGAGGAGCCTACATCATCAGCTCTCACCTCCTCAGCAAATAACTGCAACCGAGCAAAGGCGGGACAATGGCAGAGGAAGTGCTCTGCAGTGTCATCGTCTTCTCCACAGGCGTCGGAGACGGTTTCAACGCTCAGGCCAAGCACCCCGTTAGTACGCCCGTTGTCTGCAATTTTTTCTGTTAAGAGATAACAAGAAAGTCGCGGATTTCTTACAGACGTTGGGGAGCATGCGCTTGGTCTGTCTACATCCTGGAGAGTCATGCCACCAGGCCAAAAACTTCCAGATGGAACAGTGCTTCTGACATGATGGTCTATCACTTTCTCTAGAGTTTTGAGAAGAAAAGCGGAGAGACTGATTCCTTATGTTCAGATAAGATCATTAGGCTTGACATGTGAGCATTTTCCAAATTTGGGTATGAAGACTACTGGGACTTTGTTCCAGGTGCTGGGAACATATCCTAAGTTTAGACAGCCTTGAAAGATGCCTATAATTTTGATGTTGCTAGACTCAATATGTGTACGCCACTTAGTAGTCCTAACTAATCTGTGAACGGCAAAGAGAGATGTATCGACGCATACCTGCGCGGATGGAGACCAACTTGAAACAGCCTGTTTTGGTTAAGTGTTTATAAATTTGTTTTTATTCAAGATTTCATATTACAAAAAGTTTATTTATCTGATGCTCAAGTTCGGACGCAAGAGAGTCCGCGCATCCTGCAGGGGAAACGCATACGAGTACATATGTAAATTATTTAAAAAAGAAAGTGTTAATAAAAATAACGACACCACCCATCTGCGGGCGGCCAGTGTGGTTCCTTAAGTGTACATGGGCCTACTGAAGTTCGACGAGGTTATCAAGTTAACATTAGTTTCAACGCAAGTGTCTGACTGCAGGCTGCTGCCTGCTGGTGTGATGGTAGGAGTATCTATTGATTAGCACCGGGATTATTTTGAATGCTGACGCCTTTGCTATTTGGTTAAACTGCTGATTAGACCGATGATGAGGATGCGGATTGATTATTTGCGTCGCAGTGTCTCCTTGCGGGAGTCCAGCGTCGACGACAGATTCGACTTGGGCGCACTGGTGGTCGATGAGTTGCGGATCGAGGACAGGTCGTCCTTTGACTTGGAAGACGACGTCGGTCGACGCGATCTGCTTGCGGGCGCCTCGACTTTCTTGTTCCTCGAGAGTGTGCTTGTTGATGTTTGTGTGGTGTGCGTGGATGTACTCTTTCGCGGAAGAGTTTGAAGCTTTTTTTCCTGAAATCAAATGAAATTTAGTCCCTTCCAGTGAGGGGTCCGCGATGAATGCTTACTTTTCCATTTTGCTCCTGGGAGTAGTTGATTTCGTAGCCCTCGCTGAGGTGCTTTGGCTTCCAGGGAGCCAGCATGGACACCGATCGGGAGACGGTTCGTGTCATGGGCTGCAACTTGTTTTTGCGCAGATCCTCGCGAGAAGCGGCGCGGCGTCGGGAGCTCGACTGATATGGCTGGGGTATGGCACCTACTGTTGTGGCATGAAGGTACACCACGCTCCGTTGACTCTGCATACTGGACTCGCCTTCGGTTCCAGAGCTGTCAGGAAGGCGGTCAGGATCCCTGGGAAAAAACAGAGTTTGCATCAAAGGCACAACGAGGACTTGTGTGCTCTCTCACCTTGAGTGGAAGCGGCGATCCGCACTCCTGGCTGGCTTCGGTGGAGCCTTGGCGGCTGTTTGCTTGTACGAATCAATGCTTACCGTCTGTGGGGGGCTGCGCTTGAGGGTTGATGTCGAAGTGTTCAGGTTTCGTTCGCTGCTCTTCCGATCCTCGTACCGATGCGAACGATCTAGCTTGTCCTTGGACAGCGATCGGTTTGTGGATGTCAGGGGCTGCCGCTTGTATTGGTCTTCCGTTTCGGATCCGCTCTCGGAGATGTCGTCGAGGTTGCGCGATCTTGAGTAGTGACGTCGCTTGCGGGAGTCGAGTTCGTCTGCGCCATCTTCTTCGAGATTCTGAAGAGAGTTGCTGCGGAGGCGACTAGATGCAGCTGATTGTGGTGTCTGAGTGATCCGGTCGAGGTGATATGCACTCTGGGAGTGATTGTGCTTCCTGTTCAAAGTGGAGACAGAAGGACGTGATCTAAAAAGAAAGGAGTTGATGACATTAGTTATGGATTTTTAACAGCGTAGTCTGGTGGCAGACAGCATTGCAGGCCAATAATTTGAAGGCATTGACGAAAATACAGAGACTGCGTGTATGGGAGTCGCTGGTGCAATCAGCATCAGCCCAACAGGTGGCTTGGAAGCTATCCTGCTTCCATTAGACCTCTATATGCAGACAACGGCCGCTAAGAATGCTCTGAGAATTAGTCAATCTGGCAATTGCCGCTCAGGTACCATAGGGCATGGACGCTTTGTATAGCAGAAGTAAAGAGTGACTATAGACTCGCATTGAGAAACCCTTTAATTGCCACTATCCCACTAGGGAAGAGTGTGCGGCAAGCGAACCGTCCTAAAAGGTATACACCGACGGGTCAAAGATGGAAGCAGCCACAGGCGCGAGCGTTTTCTCCGATCGGTTAAACTTGCTCTGCTCAATTAGACTCCCTGACTACAGCAGTGTTTTTCAAGCGAAGGTCCTGGTGGTCAGAGAAGCGGCTAGAATGGAATCAATGATAGCAATATCACCGGCAGATATTACCATTCTTATTGACAGTCAGGTGGCCATGAAATTTATATCCGCTACGGAAATCAAGTCCAAGCTAGTCGCATGCTGTCGCAAAGAACTGAAGGCTCTTGGTTCCCAGCACTTAATTAAACTATGCTGGGTCCCTGGACACAGGAACATTGCCGGCAATGAGATAGTTGATGAACTTGCCAGAAAAGGGTCAGTGACTGACCTTTGAAAAGGTCGAAAGGTGTAAAGGTGGAAAGTGTACAGATTGAAGAAAAATGTGGACAATAGTATCCTAGAGATAGCAAACAGTAGGTGGCGTGCTCTACCTACTTGCGAGACCATTAGGACATCATGGCCCAGTTATGACCGAGAAACCCCCTAACATTGATGGCAGATTCGCAGAGTCTGCCAAATTTCTAGGGCTCATCCTAGACAAGAGACTTAACTGGAAGCCGAACATAATGGAGGGAATCCGCAAGGCGACGCTGGCTCTCTATGTATGTAAGAGAGCACTAGGAAAGAAATGGGGTCTCCAACCCCAACTCATATGATCCATTGGATCTACACAGCCGTCGTTAGCCCCATTCTGTTGTATGGAGTGCATGTCTGGTGGCCAATACTAGACAATACTCATCAATCTCATCAGGATTACCGCTAAAGTAATTGTCTCGGGCGTGATATTGTTAAAGATTCCTTCAATGTCAAGGAAAGCTAGCAGTTTAAATTCCTTGTATTTTTCTGATTTTTCAATCGTACCTATGAGGGTGTGTAGAGCTGTATCTGGTGGTCGCTGGCTTGAATATAAATTTGTGTCTAAATTTTCGCTGCTGAATGTTCAAACGAACCAAAACAATCGATTCCGTAGCGTTCTCAAAAAGTGATCATCGTTAAGACCACACGAATTTTGGGAAAAGATCTTGGCCTGCACCCTTATAAAATTAAGACACATAACTCAAAAACTAAAGCCACCCGATCACATGAAGTGACGTATTTTCTCGGATAGGACTCTAGAAATGTCCAGAAAAGATAATTAGTTTCATCCCACAATCACCTTCAGTGATGAGGCGCATAGCCAAAAGGGAAACGGCTTCGTTATTGGTCAAGTGAAAACCCACATGTGCTTCAAGAAACACCAAGCCATTCACCAGAAAAATGTATGGCGTGGTTTTCATGTAGGTGGTGTAATTGGGCCGTTTTTTTTGTTGATAAAAAGGTTACCGTCAATGGAGTCAACAGAGACATGCGGGAACGTTATTTATTTGATCAACTGCATAGACTAGACATTACTGAGATGTGGTTTCAACAAGACGATGCCACAACCCACACAGCGGGCGTAATAGTCGTCTTATTGAAAACTCAATTCGCTGAACGTGTTCTATCGAGAAATGGTCCTGTCGAGTGGTCGGGTGGATCGCATGATTTAATACCTCTCGACTTTTTTTTATTCAGCCACGTAAAATCATAGGTCTAAGCCAAGAAGATGGAGTCATTAAAAGAGCTCAAAGGTAGTATTGAACGAGACATAACGGCCGTTTCCGTCGAAATATGTGGCCGAGTAATCGACATTTTTTTTTAAACGACTGGATGACGCAGTTGTTTAAGTGCCTTCTCTTAGTTCGAGGGGCCCAGGTTCGAATCCCAGTGAAATCGAATCTGGTCCAGTCACCATTTGCCGTTGGGATCAAATTAACGGCACTGGAGTAGGTTGCTAGCTGGCAGTATAATGGACCAATTTTGAGTCTGAGTGCTCCAGAGTGCTCCTCCGAAAAAAAAAAACATCGAACATTTTTGCTAACGAATCGTCCGGACCAAATATGCCCGCGATGTACCGACGAAATATAGTGGAACAGTACAAGATGAATGTTCCACTCAACTCAACGGACGGAATACCGTCCCCCCGACCTAGACGAAGTCAAGATAGCGATATCGAGACTGAGGTCTAATAAAGCTGCTGGTGCAGATAGTCTGCCCGCTGAAATGTTTAAGGCAGCTGGAGGTGATCTGGTAGGGAGCATTCACCAGCTCATCTGTAAGATATGGTCGGAGGAAAGCATGCCCGATGAGTGGGATCTCAGTATCCACAAGAAAGGAGACCCCTTTGACTGCGCTAACTATCGGGGGATAAGTCTCCTTAACATTGCATATAAGATCTTCTCTGCCGTTTTGTGTGAACGCCTAAAACCATTTGTGAACAAACTGATAGGTCCCTATCAGTGTGATTTCAGGCCCGGGAAGTCCACCATCGATCAAATTTTCACACTGCGGCAGATCCTGGAGAAGACCCAGGAAATGCAGATCGACACACACCATCTATTTGTCGATTTTAAGGCCGCATATGACAGCGTGTATAGAGACGAGCTATACGGCGCCATGTCTAGTTTTGACATTCCTGCCAAACTCGTCAGACTGAGCAGGATAACGATGGATAACTCTCCCTGCTCCATCAAGTTCGGTAACGAATTCACCGAGACCTTCAATGTCAAAAAAAGTTTTAGACAAGGCGACGCGCTGTCATGTGATTTCTTTAACATCGTTCTTGAGAAGATCGTGCAAAACTCACTGGCCAACACAAGAGGCACGATCTTCCAAAAGTGCGTTCAACTGCTAGCTTACGCGGATGACATTGACGTGATTGGGCGAACACAGCGAGCCGTCAATAATGCGTTTGCTGGCATTGAAACGGAAGCGGCTAAAATGGGTCTGGCGGTAAACGAGGGCAAAACCAAGTATATGCTGTCATCGAGAAAGGACGCACAACATCGACGACTTGGCCAGAACGTCACCATAATCAGCTATAACTTTGAGGTAGTTAAGGACTTCGTCTACCTTGGCTCCGTGATAAACAGTACAAACAACATCAGTTCCGAGATCAAACGCAGAATAACTCTTGCCAACCGCTGTTTTTATGGGCTCAAAAGGCAATTGAGTAGTAGAGCCCTCTCTCGGAAGACCAAGTTGACTTTGTATAAGACCTTGATCATCCCAGTCCTGCTTTACGGCGCAGAGGCATGGACAATATCCCAAGCGGATGAAAAGTCTCTTGGTCTTTTCGAGAGAAAAGTTCTGCGCGCGATCTTTGAGTCTAGCCAGGCGTCTACGGATCCAACGCCTAAGATGGCTAGGCCATGTAGAGCGTATGGACAACTTAACTCCGGCCCGAAGAGTCTTCGACTCTGAGCCTGTGGGACAACGCAACAGAGGACGTCCACGTACTAGGTGGCGCACACAAGTCGAGGGAGACCTCGGTCGACTTGGTGTGCGAAGCTGGAGACAGCTGGCGAAAGATCGTGCTGGCTGGAGAGGCATGTTGAGTGAGGCCCAGGTCCACCTCGGACTGTAGCGCCCTAAGAAGAAGAAGAAGTACAAGATGAATCATCAGAATACTAGTTGGTACTTTCAGGTGTTACTAGTTTTTTGGCTAACGAGGAACCGGTGTTACTAATACTAGATAGTGACGGTACAACTAGTATCTAAATTGGTCACGTCTGATCCTTGCTGTGACAGCCGCACTAACCTAACTTAATCGGGAAAGGCCGTAGTTTCAGCCTATATGAATAAGAGGCTTAGTTTTCTAAGGACCTTCTAACCCCGAGGATAAAGCCTTGGGAAAAACAAATGAATAATGACTCTGCCTAGATACTGGCACAACGATACAAGGTCTGTGGTCAGCGTTAAGCAAGAGGAGATCATTTCCTATAATCACACAGTTACTGGATACTGAAGTGGCCAACAGTCTAGCTGTGATCGTCAATGAGATGCTTTAGGAAACATAGGTGGACTTTTTGTTTGACTGCTGCGGAGAGTGATAGGTCACGAAGGCAATGTAGTCAACAGTAAAACCAGGTAGATAATATGAGGTTTTACATGAGAGTATAGCCAGGCATGTGCGGCGTATGCGACAAAGAATAATCGCGTAAATGAGGATAAAACAAAAAATATGTTGTCGAGTACAAATCGATCTATCGCTCACCACCTAAGACAAAACATCACGTTCGACAGCTAGAATTTTGAGGTACTGAAGGAGTTTGTCTATCTCGGGGCAAATGTAATTTCCACAAACGACATCCTGGTGGAGATACGCCTCAGAATTGCCCTTTGCAACCGTTGTTATCTCGGTTTGTCTAAACAGCTAGGGCCAAAACGCTTGATTCGAAGGACCAAAGTCATGCTCTACAACGACCTTATGCTGCCAGTCCAGTTTTATGGAGTTGAATGCTGGAAGATAAGGAGAACGGCAGAGCTGATTCTTGTTTCCTTCGAAAGAAAAATTCTGCGTCTTAGATTGGTAAGGAGAAACGCCCGTGGAGAGATGCAATGCAGCACTGCGGAGGATTCAGCAAATGCATCGAGATCAGAAGGACAGATGCTACCGATGGCATCGCAATCCCGTACGCGGTAGGCTATTCGAGGAAGCTCAACCGAGTATTGCCAAATTCAGTGGTAAGCAAAAGAGGACGCTCCAGGCATGCAATGAACTCAACGTTGGTACACTTGCTATACAGAGCGCCTAGACAACACTGCTTTAGCCTTAAGGGTCTTCGACTCCTCGCCAATTGGACAACGCCACAGAGGACGTCCACGTATAAGGTGGCGCACTTAAGTGAAGTGAAGGACCTCAACCAACTTGGCAGAATCGGCGACAGCCAGCAAAAGATTGTGTTAGCTGGAGGGGTTTGTTGGGGAGTCGTGAAATAACGCCGAAATCCTAAATTCGCCGAAATCCAAAATTCGGCGTTATCTCACGGCACCGTTTATTGGTTGAGGGCCAAGTCCATACCGGACTTTAGCTCTATCAGAAGAAAAAGAAGGCAAGTTGAGACCCATTTTCAGGCTGAAGGGTAGGACCACAAGAGGCGATGTCATCAAAAAAAATCGCCTAAATTGCTGACACTTACCTTGGAGTAGAAGTAACCCTCGACACTGTTGGCGGGTTCGAATCAAGGTCGGTGTCCCCAAAGAATCGGAAGTTCTTCGGCGGAATTGGAGGCGCTGTTGGCGGTGTACGATAGGTAGTCCGCTTAAGCGTGTGATTGGCATCATTCTCTCCACCGTGTGGTGCTGGGTCCAACTGGAAAAGAAATGGATAAGGTCTCTCAAATAGGGTATTTTTAAGTTGAACGTACCTTTTCTTTGGACTTGCTCTTGGACCGTCTGTCAATGGACTTGAACCAAGAGGTCTTCTCAGACTTGGTTTCCGCTGAGTTCTTCGACGTTAGAGGCGAGTGCTTACGAGTCGACTCGGATGATGTTCGCTTCAGCAGAGGACTCGATTTGGGCGTTGAAAGCCGACGACGCATGGATATATCTGGAGCAGCCTGAAAATGGAAAAAATGAATCACAATCAGTCGTGGTTCACGAATTCATTTCAAAAAGACCAACGCACAGATTGTTGCTTGAACTGTTTAAGTAGAACAAGCAACGCATCGCAGTCAGTCACGGTCGTAAGTGAGATTGTATCTATTTCACTTCACACCTTCTCGTCGCCTTTCATCACTCCACCACCGCCGCTGCTCATTTCCTTCTTCTTCTTCTTCTTGACGGGTTATGCAAAACCGAAACCCAACACACCCAAGTATCGCCTTACCGTCTGCTCCTCATGACTATCTATCCGTAACACGGTACGAGTGCATATCTTCCATCTTAAAGTTCGATTTCAGTCTCTCGCAAGAAACCTTTGAACGACCTTCACATCCGACATTATGTTCCCCAAACCAGGACAGACACACACTCGTGCATACTTCAGCCATTGCCAACAGCGGAAAGCCCTTTTCCGATGTGAAGTAATCCCATCCAGCTCGCAAGTGATTCGACGCGGTTACGCTTGACTTAACGCGATTACATCACCGGTTGCAGACGTGCGCCCATCTTGGGCGAATCCACCTCAGAGATGATGAGGTTGCAGGTTGTTTTTACTTTTTACAGCACCAGCAGCACGGGCAGTCGTTGCACTTCACTCGGTGGTCATTAGTTCGTCGAGAGCCGTAACGAGCTTTGCTGTGCGATCATTCTTTTGGGGGCAAATATCGCGCCCCCGCAGCTTTCAATTTGGGAGTTATGTATCCGAACGTGGGCCAGGTAGAGGAACCGACGCGAGGTTAGCTGAAGTTGACTGTGTGGGCTGGGCTAGGCTATGAAAATGTAACAGAATGCGGTTACGTCAGACTGTTTGTACAACGGATGCTGAATGGTTGTGCTGTTTTTCTTTTTGCGAAAGAATCGAGCGATTGTATCTAGAATTCTAACACAGAGACACACATAGAGCCGCACTCGGATGTGCTTCAACTGTCGTAGATACTTGGATAAATGACTGTTGGTCTTCTGCTTAAGCGGAGATGTGGGTTGGCGATGTAGGTTTTCATTGAGACTTCCAAAGAACGCCAGCAGTAGGAAGCGGTTGCGAGTTTACTCGTAAATGGGCAAAGTGTGAATGACGGCGGTAACACATCTCGACGCGAAAGAATGCTTCTCAGCCTCACGGGTCGTTGTAAATTCAACAGATTTTGCTGGAGATAGGGCCATTGGCTGGTGTCATTTTGACCCCAGAAGCTGCTTGACAAATTAAACACCAACAACACAACACGACTGACCTTTCAGAATCACAATGAAAACCCATTCGTAGATTAATCGTGTCTCTGCGCGACCAACCGCGCATTCTTGTCTGTGAAAGTTGTCAAACTAGTCGAGGGGTGTCTTAAATAAAAAAATGACGTAAACTGCTGATCGATTTGAAAGTCATTTGTCAAAGTTTGAAAAATTGCTGTTTTTGATTGGAAGTCAGTAACGAAGTGTTGAGTCACATTTACTGGTTCTGAATAAATATTTAAAAGTCCAATAATCTGGTCATCAGAAGGCAATCAGTCAGTTAATCAGTTCTCAGAAGACAAATTGTGATCGGTCAACGTGAAGAGGTAGTTTTATGGAAATAGATGTGAAGACGTCAACAAGTTTGCTGTTTGAAGTTCGGTGTTAATGAGATTACGACGTTGGCTGTCAAATACGAGGTATCTCGTATGATGTTTACTTGCTCAGGACGCCGTTCTACGAGTTATCTCATTCCTTCATAACTGAGCAGTTGGCTTCCGTGAAGAGGTTTCTGTTGCATAAAGGTAGCTCTAAACGACGAACATGCTCGCCGAACTTGCTCGTGCTCCCAACATTTTCGTCGCCTATAGGCTGGTTTACAAAAAAACACCAAATATTTCTTACGGCTCTACCTCTTTCGATTCACTGACAATGCTCAAGAAGTATAACTGTCTTGAACAAGCTTCTCAATCTCGCTGTTCGAAGTCGGTATTAAACTGTAGGTCCCCTCCACTCGTGACAGAACAGCTAGGCCCAGGTCCACCTCGGACTGTAGCGCCGCCAGTATTATTATTATTGTTATGGGCTGGTTCACGAGCCGTTAACTATTGGCGAAAAAAATTTCAATTTTGTCGTGTTCGTTGGCTTTGAGGTTCGCCGTGTAGGGCCATGTTCGCGAGTAAACCTCATTTTTGCTGTGAACGTCGCCGAGGGCATATCGCGGATTAAGCACAATGTCAACAGTCAGCCACGATTTTATCGAGGAATTCACCACTTGCGCTTCCTTATCACACTTGTTGACGGGTTTGAAGAAACAACAGGAAATGAGTGTTCCCCGTTTAGGGGATAACGCAAACGAGCAAGTTCGGCGAGCATGTTCGTGGCTTAGGGCTACTTTAAGCCAACTACGATAAAATTCGAAACGCGTTTAATTTAATGTTAAGTTTTTTGATAATAAAACAAAGTGCACAAACTTTTGTGTCGGTATGTAAACGTTGAATAGCTTTGGCATTTATCAACCGATTGACTTGAATACAGGGTGGGCCCCCCTATTTTGAAACTGGATACCAATTAAACTTCCAACCAGACTGTCGGATACGACTTCCAATAAGAATTCCAATTAGAATTCCAACTAGACTGTCGAATACGACTTCCAACTAGAATTCCAATAAGAATTCCAACTAGACTGTCGAATACGACTTCCAACAAGAATTCCAATTAGAATTCCAACTAGACTTTCGAATACGACTTCTAATTAGAATTCCAACTAGACTGTCGAATACGACTTCCAACTAGAATTCCAATTAGAATTCCAACTAGACTGTCGAATATGACTTCCAACTAGAATTCCAATAAGAATTCCAACTAGACAGTCGAATATGACTTCCAACTATAATTCCAATAAGAATTCCAACTAGACTGTTGAATACGACTTCCAACTAGAATTCCAATTAGAATTCCAACTAGACTTTCGAATACGACTTCTAATTAGGATTCCAACTAGACTGTCGAATACGACTTCCAACTAGAATTCCAATTAGAATTCCAACTAGACTGTCGAATATGACTTCCAACTAGAATTCCAATAAGAATTCCAACTAGACTGTCGAATACGACTTCCAACTAGAATTCCAATTAGAATTCCAACTAGACAGTCGAATACGACTTCCAACTAGAATTCCAATCAGTATTCCAATTCGACTGTCGAATACGACTTCCAACTAGAATTCCAATCAGAATTCCAACTAGACTGTCGAATACGACTTCAAATTAGAATTCCAATTAGAATTCCAACTAGACTGTCGAATACGAACTCCAATTAGAATTCCAATCAGAATTCCAACTAGACTGTCGAATACGACTTCCAATTCGACTGTCGAATACGACTTGCTTTATGAGGGTGATTCTCTTCAGGCCACAATTGTATGCTTCCCTCCATTGTCTGTTCCACTCAACACAGTTTTGAACGTGCCTTATTGCCGTAAGTGGTCTTTTTGCAAGTTTATCTCAAACCATTTTCTTTAGATCCAGCTGCTTATGGCCTTTCTTTTCTTTCATATGTCACCACAATCTGCTCTAGTTTTCGCAGATGATATCCTTACTTACTCTTGTTCCGTGTTTGCCTTCATTTATTCGTTGTTGTTGCTTTAGAAGCAATTTGTGCGACTTGGTGAACAGAGAGTTGATTGCCTGCTCGATGCAATTTTTTCATGAGCAGCCAATTTGCATATGGCAAGCAGTTTGGTTGATTTTTGCCGCAATATGATTGCCGTTTATTGAGGAAAGTTTAGGTGTTTCTTTCATTTCAGTTTTACAAAATTCATAGACAAGGTCACGCAACAAGAGGTGTCAGGAAAACGATGTCTTCACATGAGTCCAAAGTTGTACTTGTACTTGAAAGGAATCAGTCAAATGCCTATAATGGTTCTGCCAATGAAATATTGTGGTTTTCGTATAAAACTACGTTTTATTTGGTCTCTTGAGCAACAAGATCGGCTTAGAGAGGCGCCAGAAAACGCAACTTGCATGAGAACACTGCCGGAAACGGACTCAGACTAGCAGAGCAAGAGTAGAGCAAAGTAGAGCAAGATCACAGCAGTTTGAGGTCGGAAAGTTATCATACAATCCCAATTGACCACAGGGAACTTTGCCAATCAAGTCTCTGTGAAGATCCCACAGAGTCCAACTCGATAGATAGTGAAAACGTTGCCAAAACGTCATCTGATGTGCTGGAGATGAGGAGAGGTGTTACGGCGGGAATAAGGTTCGAAAGTTCTGACAAAAGGATAATGGCGGTCTCAAAATTCGTTTCCAGAAAAAGATCCGAACAGCTTCGAATAAATTGATTAGCATAACAAAGGATGGTGTTTATTATTGAATCCAAAACTCTTAATTTTGAGGAAATACAGTTGTCAAAGTTGAACTCGGACACCCTCTGTGAATATTCATGGTGGGCCATCCAGTGGTTCTTTTTTAAATCATAGGTTATTTTGACACTGACATCTGTTTCCCGCTCGAAGTCTTGACAGAAAGTCAGTATAATTCCTCCGCGGAGCGAAATGAATCGCTTTACGCTTGAACATTGTTGGGAAATATTGAAAATATTGCGTTTTACTGCGAAAATTCACTTGGATGTGTGCTGCCAAAAGATGCATTGACTGGTCACCCAGATCTCCAGATTTGACCCCTCCGGACATCGTTTTAGGGGGTTATTTTA
Source organism: Myathropa florea (assembly GCA_930367185.1). Lineage (NCBI taxonomy): Eukaryota > Metazoa > Arthropoda > Insecta > Diptera > Syrphidae > Myathropa > Myathropa florea. The sequence continues at coordinate 113,493,557 of OV884002.1, read as the reverse complement.
AAGCAAATTGTACACCAGCTAGCCTCAGACCATTCACGAGCTCAGGGCAAACCTTTGTGCCGAAATCTTGGCTGTACCGCATGAGGCAGTCGAAGAAGTGAACGAAAACGCATCAACAAGGGCACATTTTGCTTTGGTCGATAGAGACGATAGATATAGATGTTCTATTCAAAGACCAGTTAAAATAATTTGTAAAGGACCAAAATAAAATAAAAACGCCTAATATATGGAAATCGGTTGTTTTTTTTTAAAGTTATTCAATATTCAAATACCGCCACAATAGATGGCGCACTCGGTATTAGTTTTGCTGAGCAGCAACAGGGTAGCATCCAAGTCGTTCGGGAATATCGCTCGTGTTCGATCATCAAGTTCTTATCATAGAACATGAGTGAATAAGTTTTATAGTGTAACAGTCGAATATTTGAATAGGCTGTTTTATCAACAGTGGATTCCGTGGCGTAGTGTGCATCGACTCCTACGCTCGATGTTGTCAGTTCGATTCCTGAAAAAACACCAACAATTTTTTCACGGCTCCACCTCTTTCGAGTCACTGACAATGCTCAAAGATGTATGCAGATTCTGTGGAGAATTTAATGAAATTCGAGAACACGTACTGGGATTCTGTGAGGCACTAAACCGTAAAAGACAAAGATATCTGGGCAAGTAGCCACTATTAGAGAAAGAAATGCAGTCACTAGAACCATCTCTCATTTTCAGATTCCTGACGGAAACTGGCTTAGAGACAATACTCTAGAATGGATTTCTTTCTCCTATGCGCAGCATGTGTCCATAACCCTCAATACAACTCTGAAAAGACCTGTACTTGAGGGGAACTCGAAAGAGAGCAAAGGTATCAAAAGGCTACAAATCAGATCTAAAGGTCGCGGTGCAATATACCCTCAAAAATAAGAACCCATGTCATCACAACTAGACAATTTCCAAAAGGTGACGACAAAAGCTTTGAAAGGAGCATGACTAACCGAAACCAAACTGATCACAATTTTGGAAGACATTACCTTTTACGTCAAATAAAATAAAATTGTGTATTTAAAAAATTTAGTTAACACTGAAATAAAAAGTTATAACAAATCTCAACCGATGATCCCCATTATTTTGTGACACTTTTTGTAATCAAATTAAGTTTGATGCTTTTGATGTCCTGACTCATTTGTTTTATTCATTTGCACATCATTAAAAAAGGGTACAGACTGTCATGAGACTTCTGCAAATGATTCATGAGGAGTAGTGTAACAAAACTCGTTGGACGACATATGAATCATGGTCAGAGTTTGAAAAACTTGTGTAGACACTTTTGGCAATAATGTGTGTAGTGGGCTTTAGGTTAGGTTAGGGAGCTGCTAGTGAATTCATCATTGCGATACCAACAGTCAGACTACTACCACTGATCGACCGCTTCAGTGATAGTCCCGTTCATTTGATCCCAACGGCAAAAAGCAGATTTGAAAAACCGGATAAAAGCGAATTAACTTTTTTTCAATGGGATTCGAACCTGGGAGCCCTCTAGCTTAGGGAAGGCACTTAACCAATTGCGCCATCCAGTCGCTCAATCGGCTCTAAGTCAAGCGTTTGTGAAAATTAAAAAAAGGAAACAGCTTGAAAGTTTTTGGTGGTAAACGAAATCAACTTTAAGAACCTGTGTGACAGAATGTTACTGAGATCAGATACCATTTTTAGGACTTATCATAGGTCCCATGCTGTTCAATTCTTCAATTCTACGGACAGAATTTAGCTCGCTGTTGAGTTTTTGAGTTTCCGAGCCTCCTGGTTCGAGAAGGAAAGGAAGACCGAACCTCCGGTACAAAGGCCAAGTCATCGCGGACGTAAGACCGCTTGGTCTTGACGACTGGAAGCAGCGTGCCCAGGACCGTCAACGATGGAAGGCAACGATAGCTCAGGCACAGACCCTCCATGGGTCGTAGGCCTGCTAAGTAAGTATGTAAGTCATAGGTCCCATATTTTTCAATTCCTCAATTCTACGGACAGAATTTAGCTCGCTGTTGAGTTTTCGAAGCTATTGAAATAAATGACAATGTCTGGTAAGACGAAGTAGGGTCTTCAAAAGTGTTTTATGATTCCCTGCTTTATAAAAGGTATTTCATTAAGCGCTTCCTATCTTTAAATTTAAATAAAATAAAGTGGGGGTTAGATATCATGAACATTTTTTCATGCGTTTGAAAGGCCTAACGATGCCATTATGTATGGAATATACAATAACATCATTCAAATGTCCGCCGCGGCTTCAATGGGTCTCAAACGTCTATGACTCTGCCGCATAAATCAGTCTGAATATGGCCGATGACATGGGTTTTGTTGGCTTTGAGGGTCCCTGTGGTTTGTGGCTTATTCGCATAGACCTGCGACTTCGGAGAACCCCAAAAGAAAAAGGTATAGCGAGGCTAAATCGTACGATATCGGTGCTTAGTTCACATCACCTCCACGTGAGATGATTCTGCCCTCGACTCGCTCGTCCAGAATTTCCAATGTCAGCTGTGTGGCACGTTACACCGCCGTCCTTTTGAAACCACTTGTCGCTGGTGTCCATTTCGTCCAATTCAAGACAAAAGAAGTTGGTAATCATCGACTCGCCGTTGACGGTGATGGCCTGGACAAAGTCGTTCTCAAAGAAATACTCGTATGGACAGAGGATGCTGCCGCCAGCCCAAAATCCACACCAAACAGTAATTCTTTCAGGATGCATTGGACGCTCTTGGATCTCATGTGGATTGGTATCGTCCCAAATTCGAAAAATGTTGTTTGTTGATGTATCCATTTATCCTGAAATAGACAGAGGATAATGAAGACGGTGAAAATTATGGTCAGTTTCCCCGACTGATCCAGGGCTCCAGAGCCCATTCAGCGAACACACCTCGTTGTCTATGGTCGTTTATCTTCAGCTCCTGGGTTAGTTGAATTTTGTACGGCTGCAGGTCAAAGTTACAACACAAAATTCGCCAAGTTGTGGTCTGTGAAAGGCGAAGTTCTTGTGAGGCGAAATCGACTGCCTCGGATTCTCCTGCGTACTCTCACGGACAGCGGCAATGTTTTCGGCAGATCGTGCGTTTTGTTGACCTACGGGTTTTGGTTTATCGTTTACTGAACCAGTGGACTCAAGTCCATCCACCACACTGCGAATAGTCCTTGCGGTGGGACGATTATGACGCCCGTAAAATGGACGAAGCGTGCGGAATGTTGCCCGAACAGGACACTCATTTTGATAAAACAATTTTATCATTTGCACGTGTTGTTGAATGCCAAGTCCATCCATGGTGATTTGGCAAAACAGACTGAATAAATGACAGTCAATTTTACAGATGTAGCTTCAACAATATGGCCGCTATCAACTTTCAAAGTTCTGAAGTCCCTATTGGAAGACCCTATACTTCAATAAAATCGGGTGAAGAAGTCCTTGTCTACATCGAGAAGACGATTGAGTAAGAAATTCGACCTTAGTTGGAATGTGTGCCTGTGGGACAACCCAACAGAGGACGTCCACGTACAAGGTGGCGCACACAAGTCGAGGGGGACCTCGGTCGGCTTGGTGTGCGAAACTGGAAACAGCTGGCGAATGATCGTGCTGGCTGGAGAGGCATGTTGAGTGAGGCCCAGGTCCACCTCGGACTGTAGCGCCCTAAGAAGAAGAAGAAGAAGAAGAAGATGATGGAATGTGCGACAACGAATTAATATACCAATTAAATGCGGTCGATGACAAAGCGTTGGAGGACGTGTAGGCGATTTTGTCAGAACGTTACCAAGGCCAGCTACTGTTTTTGGGTTTGTCATAGACCCATTCGCGATGATGCCCCCGACGTGTAGGCATCAGAAATGTCGTTCTGAGTGCCCGGACATGTAAAGACCGCCATCATTCTCCCTAAACATCAACCCAGCGACGTTGTCACCCAACAAATTTAAAAGCTCATTAAAAAAAAAGTGGGAACAATCAACTCCCATAATTGGCCAATTCATCAATCCAATGACCCCCAAATGACTAACCACACGCCCAAGGTTAAAGAATCACATCAATTTGTCCAAATTGCATTCAGAAACAAACAAAAAAAAAACACTTAATCTTACCTTTGACTCTCTCAAATCGTTGTGATGACTCCCACGATGCTCACGATACCTTGAACGCATTTCCTCCTCCTTCACCATGTACTTGTCCTTGGGGCCGTCATGCATTGACGACTCACTCTTTCCGTTAACCATAATTCCTGAATCTTGTTCCTTCTTCCGGCTGCCGCCGAAAAGCTGCTTAACGATTTGAAATCCACCGACTTTCTTATTTCGCTTGAGTGTGTCTTCCATTTGCGATTGACTAGTTGATGGTGAAGCATTCTCCTTACCACTTCGTCGCAGAGTGGATGTTGAAGTTTTTGGATATTTATCCAAGCGTGGGTCATAATGAGAGCCATCGTCGATGCTACGTTCACGATACACAAAATCATATCTCTTACGTTGCGGATGTTGTTCTTCCGTGTGACGTCGTTCTTTTTTGATGAACAGTTCACAGGCTGCCACATCGTCGCGGAATGTTCGTTTCCGCCATCTGAAATACAAAAGGAAACAAGAAGTTATTGAATTCATTTTGAATTGGAGTTTAGTTCGGATATTGAATGTTTGAGTTAGTAGGTGATAAGTCTGGCCTAAAATAAAACGAACAGTACTCATGCCTTTCAAAGCTTACCCCGACATTCAGGGGAAGGGAATATGGTTGTATAGAGTATGCCTAGTCGACTAAGTGTAGGTGTCTAATACCGAATGATGCAAGACTCGTCAAAAAAGATACTTGCTTTAGTACGTAGAAACATCTGATACGTTGGTAAGTATGATCAAGATTATTCTAAGATTCGTAACCCATTTCGAACACGATAGCGTTCATTCTTTTATCACATTGTATCCGGCTCCATCTACTCGTATGTATTTAGAGGACACTGACACCGGCTGCCAGTGGGCGCCGCGGCGTAGTGGGTAGGTGCGTCGACTCCTACGCTCGATGTTTTCGGTTCGTTTCCCGAAAAATCACCTAAACATTTTTTTCACGGCTCCACCTCTTTCGAGTCACTGACGCTCAAAGAGAATAACTGTCTAGAAAAAGCTTCTCAATCTCGCCGTTCGTAGTCGGCAATAAACTGTAGGTCCCCTCCACTCGTGAGAGAACAATAGCACGCACGATACGAGTGGTTGCTGAGAAGCTAGGCCTAAGTCCACCTCGGACTGTTTTTTGGACCATTCAACTGACCAAGCTTAGAACATAGAAGCATCTGTTATGTAGGTACGATGAACATTACATTTACGTACTTGAAAAATTCATTGGTTATTACAAGGAACAGTAAATTACTGACATTTATTGGTTACCATTTGTACAATTGATACTGTATCTGAAGATGAAAAAATGAGGAAGGATTCTAGGAAGATAACCATGATTGTAAGCTCCATTGACAAGGTCTTCCAGGGATACAAAAAACTGGCCAAAACTAACCGCCTTGACATTGACAGTTGGAAGAGCAGTCGGGTATCTGGTTTTGAGAAGGATTAGGATCTTTGTGTTGAAAATTGTGTAGTTGCTTGCCTCGCTGGCGGTAAAAAAGCTACAGTGGATCACTGTAGTCTGCCGACTGAAATGTTTAAAGCAGTTGGAGGTGATTTGATTGGGCGCATGCACCAGCTCAATTGTAAGATATGGTCAGAGGAAAGCAAGCCCAATGAGTGGAATCTCAGTATCGTTTGCCCGATCCACGAGAAAGGAGACCCCTTTGACTAAAGAGGGATAGGTCTCGTTAACATCGCGTACAAGATCATTTTTGCCATTCTGTGTGAACGCCTGAAACCTTTCGTCACCAGTCTGATAGGTCCCTATTAGTGTGGTTTCAGGCTGGGGAAGTCTACCATAGAGCAAATCTTCACACTGCGGCAGATCCTGGAGAAGACCCAAGAAATGCAAATTGACATACACCATCTATTTGTCGATTTCAAGGCCGCATATGACAGCGTGTATAGAGACGAGCTATACAGCGCCATGTCTAGTTTTGACATTCCTGCCAAACTCGTCAGACTGAGCAGGATGACGATGAAGAACTCTCGCTGCTCCATCAAGGTCGGTAACGAATTCACCGAGACCTTCAATGTCAAAAAAGGTTTTAGACAAGGCGACGCGCTGTCGTGTGATTTCTTTAACATCGTTCTTGAGAAGATCGTGAAAAACTCACTGGCCAACACAAGAGGCACGATCTTCCAGTCCGTTCAACTGCTAGCCTACGCGGATGACATTGACGTGATTGGGCGAACTCAGCGAGCCGTCAATGAGGCGTTTGCTGGCATTGAAACGGAAGCGGCTAAAATGGGTCTGGCGGTAAACGAGGGCAAAACGAAGTATATGCTGTCATTGAGAAAGGACGCACAACATCGACGACTTGGCCAGAACGTCACCATTGGCAGCTTTAACTTTGAGGTAGTGAAGGACTTCGTCTACCTCGGCTCCGCGGTAAACAGTACAAACAACATCAGTACCGAGATTAAACGCAGAATAACTCTTGCCAACCGCTGTTTTTTGAGCTCAAAAGGCAATTGAGTAGTAGAGCCCTCTCTCGGAAGACCAAGCTGACTTTATATAAGAACTTGATCATCCCAGTCCTGCTGTACGGCGCAGAGGCATGGACAATATCCCAAGCGGATGAACAGTCTCTTGGTCTTTTCGAGAGAAAAGTTCTGCGCGCGATCTTTGGTCCTGTTTGCGTTGATGGCATTTGGAGGAGAAGGTTCAACCACGAACTGTATGGGCTGTACAGCGACATGAGTCTAGCCAGGCGTCTACGGATCCAACACCTAAGATGGCTAGGCCATGTAGAGCGTATGGACAACTTAGCTCCGGCCCGAAGAGTCTTCGACTCTGAGCCTGTGGGACAACGCAACAGAGGACGTCCACGTACAAGGTGGCGCACACAAGTAGAGAGGGACCTCGGCCGGCTTGGTGTGCGAAACTGGAGACAGCTGGCGAAAGATCGTGCTGGCTGGAGAGGCATGTTAAGTGAGGCCCAGGTCCACCTCGGACTGTAGCGCCCTAAGAAGAAGAAGAAGAAATCATGATATTAAACTATCAGCTTTGAATGTGCGTTGACTCTAAACCAATGAGACAACGCAGCAGAGGACGTCGAAGTCTAAGGCGGTGCATCCAAGTTGAGGGCAACCCCAACCAAATTGGCGACAGCTAGCAAAAGATTGGCTGGCGAGGTTTGATGTTTGAAGCTCAGGTCCAGCCCGGACTGTAGCGCCACAAGAAAAAGAAGAATATGAGTCGTCGTCTGAAATGTTTCAGCTCGGTGAAAAAATCGTTAAACCTCAGCGTCTCCGAAATGAACTGAAAGAGGAGATTTGCTTTTACCGCTTGGAAAAAATATTGTATGGAGTGAGGAAAGGAAGTTTAATCGTATAATCGTGAGATGGAAACAAGTGTATGAGAAGACCACGAAGCATTGAAAATGGTTTTAGGTACACTCTCAAGATTGTAGACTAGTGTAAGCAGCTATGTGACGACTGGATGGCGCAGTTGGTTAAGTGCCTGCCCCAAATTCAAAGGGGTCGCAGGTTCGAATCCAAGTGAAATCGAATCTGGTCCAGTCACTATTTGCCGCTGGGATCAAATTAACGGCACTGGAGTAGGTTGCTACCTGGCAGTACAATGGACCAGTTGTGAATCTGAGTGCTCCAGTAGTGTTTCAAAAAACCCCCCGAATAAAAAAAAGCAGCTATGTTATTCAGAACAATTTCAATCATAAACAACGCGCCACAATAGTGACGCTGTACATTCATTTAGTCGTTCAGTTGTCATCGAAATTAGCGTCTAACAACACTATTCTTCGTTTGGTCGAATTCTGTTGAGCACGGGACATCGAGATCGTCGACATGCCGGTAATCAGCGCCCAAGACGTTCGAATGATTTGGTTTAAGCGGTAAGAGCGAATGTTGCCAAGAAACCACATGTCCCGTATCGTCACAGCGCTCAGCATTTTGGTGTCTGTGGAACCACTTTGCAGCTCATTTTGAAGGATCATTTGCATTTGTGTCCGTATAAAGCGCTATTGCGGCTAGAATATTGCCGACAGGCCGTCCAGGTCGCTTGAAATACGGCTAAACAGTCGCGTACTTCAAAACTATCGTAAAAACAAACAGAATAAAGATCTACAAACAAAAAAAAAGCACTCCATCACCAACTCAACAATTCACCCCCAAAAACTTACTTCGTTCTGACTTGTCCGTTGAAGGACTCCTTCCGGAAGTCGTTCTCAATACCGGAATCGCCTTTATCGAAACTCCTCTGCTGGCGTTTGTCCCTCTTCAAACTGTCCTGCCAGTGTTCCGTTTCCAGTGAGTTGGTGTGCCTCACCACATTGGTGGGCTTGGCATTCTCCTGATCTGTGCTGTAAGGGTACTGCGAGTCCAGGCTGTTTGGCTCGTAGTCATGCGCATTGACTGCGTTCTCTATCGATCGCCCGGGCGAGTCCATGCGCTCCCTTCGTCGGGATTCTCTGACGTATGGCTTCCCGTGACCGTCGAGCTTGGTCTCGCGTTCGTAGACCTCCTTCACTCCGCCAGTTCCGTCGTCGTAGTACTTGGTGTGAGTGTACCTCGAGGTTTGCTGTCCGTTGACAGTTTTGCTGGGCGCCACCATGTCCAAGTGCGTGCGCTCCGGTGAGTACTTGTGGATGATCTCCTCCGACCTCGGCTTGTGGAACCGGTTGTACTCCTCACGTTCGGGGGTCAAATATTGGCGACGCGGAGTCTCATGGAACTCCTCACGAACTCGGTTCCTTTCTGGTGACGCGTGGTATTCGATTGTCACCGCTTCGGGTGTCGCAAAGCGTCGGGTCCGGATTCGCGACTCGAGGACGGCCCGCCGCCGACTGAGGGTGTTGATGTCATCGAATGGCTCTTGTTGCTGGCGATTGGGTGGCGTCACGCTGCGAATGACCGGAATGATGGGAAGCTCCGCGGGCGATTTGCTGCGGTCGTAGTAGCGCTGCTGGGGGTCGTCTTCGAAGCTCTTGCGCATTTCAACGCCCAGGCCTTCGTCTTCGTCGCTGAGGTTGCGTGGACTCAGCTGCTGCCACGGCGAGCGAGAGTGCTGAATCCGGATCATGGTCGGTCCCGCGACGGGCGAGAAGGAGTCCGTCACTGGACTGCGTGTGTGCCGCGGTGCTTCTATCGTTATCTTACTGGTATGGTGACTAGATGGGTAATCGTTGACGTCTACTGAGTTGCGGTTCAGGGTTCCGCCGAGTGGCGACCGCTTGTAGGGCCTCTCCTCCTCTGCGGCCAACTGGGCGTAGATTATTTGTTCGTTCGGTCTCGTGTACGAGAACGCTGGTCCCGAAATGGTGGGCGGTGGCGAGAATCTTTCCATAGACAGGCGCTGGACCATTCCATTGACTGTGAGTCCCTTGGTGAGTGCCGGTTTTTCTGGTGGCAGCTGGGAGCTATGCATATCCTCCAAGGACTTCGACTTGATCTCCTGCAAGGCCAAAATCGTCTCGGCTATCGGTTTGGATGGGACGAGGTCTAGATCCTTGTGGTGGGTGTAGCCAATGTTGCCGCTTAGTTTCTGCTCGCCGTTGTACTTATCCAGGAAGTCCTTCAAGTCGGTGGCGTTCTTTTCATGCGCGGTTATCGCTTCGGACTTTCGTCGTTCGCGGTTGAAGAGCTCCTCGAAGTAGTCTTCCTTCTGGGCGTTCTCTATGATCGGACTCAGTTGCTGCTTGTTGCCTCCCGTTGGTGGGTCTTCTTTTTCAGAAATTCTCTTCTTCGGCACTTTTGGTTCCTTGTACGAACCAACATCACTTTTGCTGCGAACCAGTCGGCGACCGCCACTCTCGGCGAAACGCGAGTGCTGCTTTTGATCCTGGCTGAGGCTCGAGTCGCTCTTGCGGCTGAAGATGCTGAAGATCGAGGGTTTCTTTGATTTTTTCGACGATGCGTCACTGACACTGCGACTGACCACCTTCTCGACGGGCTTCTTCTTGCGCGATGGCAGTGAATGGAATTTATTGGGAATTGATCGTTTGGATTTCTGAATTTGTGCAGGAATATTATTGGCTCCTGCGGCCTTGCATTTGATTCGTTCGGCTTGTGCTAGAATTAGGGCGGCCTCTTTGCGGATGCCTTCCTCGGATAGATCTGCTGGCAGTTCTCTGCGCAAGTGCTGTGTACTGGGTGGCTGAAGATTGGTCGTTTCGATTTTGTAATTCGTTGATTCGTTGGGACGTGTACCTGTAACGAGAGAGACAGAGGGAATGTCATGAGAAAGATCCTTGCTAAAGAGACTTATGCTTATAAACAGACGTGCAGCAAAATGCTTGCAGTAAAATTGAGGAACATGACTTTACACTCGTATGCAAGTGGACACGTGTGTTTACTGCACGACCACGCATTGATGCAAGTTGTCTCTATTTTTGATGCATGCAAGAGAGACTGCATCCTGCGTTACTGATAATACAAGCAAGTAAAGGACCTCAAAAAATGACTGGATGCCGCAGTTGGTTAAGTGCCTGCCCCAAGTTAGAAGGGTCCCAGGTTCGACTCCCAGACTCCCAGTGAAATCGAATCTGGTCCAGTCACCATGTCACCAAATTAGTGGAGTAGATTGCTACCTGGCAGTACAATGGACCAGTTTCAAGCCTGAGTGTTCCAGTAGTGTTTCAAAAGTTCCCCGAAGAAAAAAACCTACCTTTGCTGAAATTTCATGGTCTTCCGAAGGAAGACCAGCAGACGCTTCTGTGATGACAACTGCCACCTGACTCGAGCAAAGGCGGGACAACGGCAGAGGAAGTGCTCTGCAGTGTCATCGTATTCTCCCAGTCGTCGCAGAGGGTTTCATCGCTTAGGCCAAGCACACTTAGGTGTCTGGCGAAGGTGTAGCGCCCCGTTAGTACGCCAATAAGTTGTCTGCAGTCTTTTCTGTTAAGAGAAAGCCGCGGATTTCTTACAAACATTGGGGAGCATGCGCTTGGTCTGTCTACATCCTGGAGAGTCATGCCACCTGCGGTTGTGCTCTCGAAAAGTCCAACCATCGATGGAAGCCCTAACCGAGGATGCGGGCAGTCCCAGCGTAGGTTCAGGTCCTGAGAATGCCTCATCTGATCCTCGCCAAGCAAGCTCATCGGCGATCTCATTTCCCGTGATCCCGTGGTGCCCCGGGATCCAGACAAGTCTTAGCAAAAACGCACTAGCTGCTGTAGCAGAGGAAGCTGCAAATTGGTGTGACAGCAGAACCATTTCCACAATCACTAAAGAGCTGACTACTGGTCATAGCTCTAATTATCACCCAGTGAAAAGTCTAGACGGTTCTGTGCTCAGATCAGATCGGGAAGGAACATTTTACTACGGTTCTGAACCATATATTCGCCAGAAATATGCACCCAATCCAGTCTGAGCTGATCGATGTAAGAATTGACCGAATTCGCACCATTCCCCCACGTAAAATTGAAATAATTTCCGCCATCAAAGCATTGAAAGACAACAAGGCGGTAGATCTTGGCGCTGTGGTCGTACCAGCAGAGCCAATAATTTCGGCTGAGCTACTACTTCCGCTTATAGAGAGAGCCTTGTAAGCTAATGTAATCGGCATCAACATCAAGCTGAAAATGTTTTGCGACAATGTTTTATTCTTCTTTATTATTTTTATTGCTTCTTTATGGATGCAGCACGTGGAGAGTGACCACGAATATCACGAGAAAGCTACAAAAATTCATCAAAAGATGTCAACGCAGAATATTGCGAAGTTTTTCGCCCGATTGTGTCTCTAAGGAGTATCATTACGAGAGAACGGCATCACTATAAAACGACGGAAGTGGCAGTGGATTGGTCACAAACTACGAAAGGGTGACAGCTGTATACCTAACCAAGCTGTGCAATAAAACTCCTTAACACAGGACGGAGCAGAAGACCTGGCGGTCCGAAGAAAACTTGGCGCAGAATGGTGGAGAATGAAGCGCGGCAATTGGGGAAAAGTTGGAGAGAGTTGAGACATACTGACATAAATAGAAAGCAATGGTGCGTAGGCATTGTTGAGGCCATATGCCCTCGAGGGGATACAGGAGCTAAAGAAGAGTGCAGTTTGGTACAATTTTGGGACTTGTCATTTTATGTAAGTGAAGGTTTAAAATTTGAAGTCGATTGCGAAGAAAGAAATGGAAACTAAGCCGACAAGATGTTAAAACTTACTGCACATCTGTTTCGTTGTGTATTTATGCATGCATCAATGCTTGCTGCATTGCCTTACTGCACGTCTGGGTTTTTGTGAAATGCCTCCTGAGGCAGAATGTTTTGGAGAGATTTAAAGGCCACGCGACGGTCTACACTAAAGTTCTGTCATCCTAGCAGCCTAACGGTCGTCAATTAAATTTAGTGGCGTTCATATGGCAACCAAATCTTTGTACTAATTTTTAGTACTTTATGCCCTCTGGCTTAAATACTTTGTAAGAATAAAAATTCCAAACCTGTTGACATAAAAAATAATTAATTTTGATGTTAAATATAACTCCCCAATCCTACAGTCATTTCCTGAGGTGAACGCCCACTTTTCGCTGACAAAATATGCGAAGCAATGAAACCATGCCAACGACATTGGCTAAATATAGAACAGTCTTCAAGTGCAAAGTGTGTCATTGAACACCTCAGCAAAGTCAAGTTTATATGCACTTTCGCATTCCATGCAGCACCTCGCAACCAAGTGACACGCTGCCGCAACGTGGGTGCAGCAATTATCAACCGCTCACTGCACAGGAAAACTGCAGGAAGCACATTAATGTATTCTAATTCAAGACAATCTCGAGCAAACACTTTTATCACAGAACAGATTAAACGTCAGCAGGCGTTCACAGAAGTCACTTACGGAAGCGACAGCCGATTGGACACGCTGCCTGAAGGGCGATTCAAAAGCAGTCGAGGAAAGGTACACCGAGGCACAAGAAAGACACGTAAAAAAAAGCAACACACACAATTCTTGGACACGTTTCAATTAAACATGCACCTGCCCATACCGAGGTGCACAGCGAATCACCTTGCCCGCACTGCTCTCAGGCAAATCTGACCACCTACTGACAGGTCATGCAACATTTACGGTATAATTCGCTTTTCGAGATACTTATCGCCTGCTGCAAGTCCAACAGCGACGCCGGACAACTTTCGCATGCAGGCGAAAACACAACAAGACCTCAATCTCCGCTCGACTTAGGCAACGGAGTGTGTGTACGTGTGTGCGGTTTTACCCGGTTCCCAGGGTCGCGCCGCGAATGCTATGCACTCAAACTGTTAGCCATGAGCTGCGGACAGTTTAAATCACGGATTGGAATGCATAACTTGGCTGAATCTAGATCGGTGTGCTCGCGTTCGGCAACGTTTTCTTTTACCTCCCGTCTCCTGACGGCTGAAGTTTATTTCATTGAAATCGAAACCCGTGAGCACGATTTTATTTACTCGCGCATAAAAACAGTCGGTCAGGACTTCTCAAGGGAAACTGTATCCGAACCACTCCTTGGGTCCGAATGATTTCGAAATTCGTCTCAAGTGGAAGGAGAGAAGGGCCCGAATTGGTGCATGGAGATGGAGAAATGTGGGCTAACCCGATCGGATTTTGGTTTCCACATCTTGAACGAATGACCTTGCATACGTTTGCTTGGTGACGTATGCCTAGATCTAGTGACAGTAGACCTGATCTTTGGAGGATCGTAAAGTATATGAGTGCGTACGCATTGCCTTGAACTCACCGTAGGTCGGTGGCTGTGATAAATAGGAATTGTCTCCATCCCGCAGTGATTTCAATTAATTGCATCTTGCGGCATGAGCAGAGAGCACATACTGCGTGTCGAAAGTGCTCGTAATGTGGTCGCAGTTAAGTTTCCGGATCACACTGCTGTCGCGTCAGTTGGGGGCGCAATGCAGTGAAGAAGTCAATGGTGTTTCACAATCCTAAAGATGTGGCTAGAGAACAAAGGACATTCATATCACGGCGCCAGAGAGACTTATGCTTGAAAGGGACGTGCATCAAATGCGTGCAGTAAAATTAAAGAATATGGCTTTATACTCGTTTGTAAGTGGACACATGTGCTTACTGAACGGCCACGCATCGATGAAAGTTGTCCCCAATTCTAATGTTGATGCACACCACATGTAGTAGACCAGCGAGATGCAGTGAAGTTTGGTACAATTTTGGAACATGGCGTTTCATTTAAATGAATTTGTACAATTTTCTGTCGACTGCGAAAGAAATGGAAACTAATGCGTCAATTTGTCGAAGCCTACTGCAGCTCTGGTTTGTTGTGCATTTCTGCATGCATCAATGCTTGCTGCATTGAACTAACGCGGAATCTTCCGACCTTGAACTTGCGGACCACAAGACAGAGGCTGTTTTAATAACCAGCCGAAAGCTTGTGGAATACGCGAACTTCCGGGTTGGTTCCCAGCTAATTAGATCCAAGGATTCTCTGAAGTACCTAGGAGTGATGGTCGACAACCGACTTAGCTTCAAAAAGCATTCGTCAGCATATAGGCTGTGCGCCATAAGAACAATCAGCAGCTTAGCTTCAAAAAGCACGTCGAATACTGCAGCAGAAAAGCGTCAAAGACGCAGACAGTACTTTCCGGTATGCTGCCGAACATCAAGAAGAAGAAGGAATCTTGATTTCCAGAGTGGTAAGTTCGATCCTTCCATATGCTGCGCCAGTCTGGTCGGATGCTCTTTAGGTAAAGGAGACAGCAAAGAAGCTTTCATCAGCATATAGGCTGTGCGCCATACGAACAATTTCGGACGAAGCAGCCTGTGTGATCGCGGGTATGGTCCCCATCGACATTCTCGCCAAAGAGATGCATAGGCTCTTTCTAAGGCGAACGGCAAATCACGCGGAGACAAGCGCAAGATGCCTGAAGAAGGAAGAGAGGGCAGCATCTATGGCACTGTGGCAAGCCAGATGGGACACCACAACCAAAGGCAGATGAACCCATACATTGATCGCTGCGATAGAGCCCTGGACATCGAGCACTCACGGGAACTGCAACTACAGTTCTTGTCGGACCATAGAGGCTACCGGAAATACCTCCACAGATTTGGTAACGACAGCTCACCCTCCTGTCCAGAATGCACGGGCGAAGAGGAAAACGCAGAGCACCCAAATTTCATTGCAGACGCTTTGCCGCGGGGAGAACAAATTTACCAACTCCCGAACTCCTAGTTAGCCATATGATAGACTCAATTGACAAATGGCTGGAGTTTTGCTATTTTATAACGAGCGTCCAGAACGATCTGAGAAAGCTCGAACGAGTAAGGAAATCCGAATTGGACAATATGGGGCACATAGTGTGATATGCTAACCAGCTCCGCGAAGTAATACCTAACCGCAGTACCGCGGGGAGAGTGGTTGAAGTGTGCAGGGTATGGGTTAGTATGTAGGCGCATTCCTGAAATCGAGTACTCGGGTTTGCGAATCGTGCATGCTGGTAGCCTGGACTGGGCTGGTAGCCTTTTCGTAAAATAGCCGTCGAGCAGAGCGGATTTTGTGAATATGGCATCGAAGGTGTCTCGTGACACCCTCTATGAGGCAGTCAATGCTACCCTTGAGAATTCGTTGAAGAAGAAGCGTGGATTCCTAGAAACCGTGGAACTCCAAATCGGTTTGAAGAACTACGATCCCAAAAGGATAAGCGTTTCTCCGGCACCGTCAAGTTGAAGCACATTCCCCGCCCAAATCAACAGCATTGCGACGAGGCCCGCGCCAACAACGTCGAGTGCATGGACGCTGAAGCTCTGAAGAAGCTGAACAAGAACAAGAAGTTGGTGAAGAAGCTAGCCAAGTCATACGATGCTTTCCTCGCTTCGGAATCCATGATCAAACAGATCCGACGTCTGTTGGGTCCTGGCTTGAACAAGGCTGGCAAGTTCCCTGGTCTCCTCTCCCACCAGGAGTCCATGATGGGCAAGATCGATGAAGTCAAGGCAACCATCAAGTTCCAGATGAAGAAGGTCTTGTGTATGTCTGTCGCTGTTGGTCACGTCGACATGAAGCCCGATGAGCTGGTGCAGAACATTCACTTGTCAATCAATTTCTTGGTCTCGCTTCTGAAGAAGCATTGGCAAAACGTACGCTCCCTTCACATCAAGTCATCCATGGGACCCCCACAGAGATTGTACTAAACAGTTGTGTAAAGAAATACATTTAGAAGATTGCCACATCGTTGGACGAATCCAAAAAAAAACATGAGTGGAAGCTAATCCGCAACGGATTGTAGCGCCAAGCTAAGAACACGGTTGCTGTAAGTAGGCTGAGAAGACCTACTTCTTGTCATCTTGGTGGCAATTCTTCTTTAGCAGAAAGACTACTGAACGATTGAGAGTCTTGAGGCTATTGGATCATTCTTCCCGAAGTTGAATCAAACAAAACATGGATATACTTACGCATGAGCCTGTAGCATCATTTAATCCACTCCATAAAATTAAACAAAGTTTTGCAGTATTTTTTGAGCTCAAATCCCTTTTTTGATTGACGATTGAATTTAACCAGAAACGACAAAAAATGAAAACTTATATTCATCGCATCATTGGCAGACATCGCTCCATTTTCGAGTAAACTTTCTTTTTGCAATTGATTTTTGGTCAAAAATGATTGCTGATATAACGATTACTTTCATTTAAACTCTTTAGGGGCAGAGTTTCCAAATTTAATTTCGTTTTTACTTCAACGGCTCGTGTATCTTGCGACGTTAATAGACACTTTAAAATTCAATTTTGTCTTGACTATCAACTTTTTAATGATTTGGTTTTTATAGGAAACATAAATGTGTTGTGCACGTGTTCGTCTTAAACCAGTTAGTCTATGCATGAGATACTGATCTCGGGTAAAATTTTTTATTTAACTAATAAAAGCGTTTGAAATGACAGGAAATCGATTGAAATTAAATTTTTTGCTAATTTTGAGTGACAGTAAAATTGATGCTTCTTTTTATTCTTCTGGGAATAAATGCTAAGTAAATTCAATGAACAACAGTATTTTCACACAATAAACAATAACATACTCGTATTGGAACATAATCAGAAAATATCTTCTTCAACTCAAGAGGGTGGAGTTTCAGTTGTGCCAATTAAACAGGTGTGGGACTCCGCGGCGTAGTGGTTAGGTGCATCGTCTCCTAAGCTCGAAGTCTAGATTCGATACCCTAAAAGACACCTTTCATTTTTTCACGGCTACACCTCGAATTGCTGACAACGCTCAAAGAATTGTACTGTCTCGAAAAAGCTTCTCAATCTCGCCGTTGCGTGTCGGCATTAAATTGTAGGTCCCCTCCACTCGTGCCAGAAGAATAACATGCACAATACGAATGGTTGCTAAGAAGCAAGACCCAAGTCCACCTCGGACTGTAGCGCTGTCATTGTTATAAATAAAGTAGTATAAGTCTCATAAACATCGCATATAAGATCTTCTCTGCCGTCATGTGTAAGTGGCTGAAATCCTTCGTCAACAGCCTGATTGATCAACATCAGTGGTTGAGGCCACCGAAGTCGACCACCAACCAAATATTCACATCACGAACGGACTCAGAAGTTTCAACCTGATGCCCACCATCGGTTTAAGGCAACGTTTGACAGCTATACAGTGGATTGTCTAGTTTAAGCATCCCCGCAAAACTGGCCCATTTTTGCAAAAAAGGGTTAAGACAAGGCAAAGCACCAGTCATGCGGTTTTTTTGAAATCATTCTCGAGAAGATCGTGCTTAACTCAAACGACAACATCAGCGTCACGATCTTCCACAAATCTGTGCATCTGCTCGCATATGCCGATGACATTGACATCATCGGAAGGACACAGCGTCAGTCAGTCAATCAGTGGTCAGTGGGACTTTTATGAGCATCGAGAAGAAAGCAGGAAACATGGGTCTTGCAGTGAATGAGGGTAAGACAAAGTGTATGCTGTCCACGAGAGAGGTTCACGAACACCGACGTCTTGAACAAATCGTCACTATGGACAGCCCCAACTGTGAGCTAGGGAAATACTTTGGCTCCGGAGATAATTGGATAATGGCGGCGCTACAGTCCGAGGTGGACCTGGGCCTAGCTTCTCAGCAACCACTCGTGTTGTGCGTGCTACTGTTCTGTCACGAGCGGGGGGGACCTACAGTTTAATGCCGACTCCGAACGACGAAATTGAGAAGCTTTTTCCAGACAGTTATACTCTTTAAGCATTGTCAGTGACTCGAAAGAGGTGGAGCCGTGAAAAAATGTTTGATGTTTCTTTTTCGAGATTCGAACCGACGACCTCGAGCGTAGGAGTCGACGCACCTAACCACTACGCCACGGAGCCCACTATAATGACATTACCCAGGGATTAAAAGAGAGATTATCCTTGCCAACCGCTCTGTGTCTTTGGGCTTTGAATTTAGGAATAACGTCCTCCAGATCGTGCTGGCTGCGGAGGCATGTTGAGTGAGGCCCAGGTCCACCGTGGACTGTAGCGCCCTAAGAAGAAGAAGAAGAAGAAGAAGAAGTCCTCAACCAAGGTATCTGTATACAAGCCTTGATAGTCCCAGTCCTGCAGAATGGCATAGAAGCATTGACACTGACCAAAGTCGACTAGGAGATTCTTGGTCGCTCCGAGAGGAACGTCCTTCGGACTATCTTTGGTCTCGTATGTACTGATGATGTTTGGGGGAGGTGACTGAATGACGAATTTTATGTGGTGAATCGACTGGTGAAACAATCTCGAAGCTGTCGTCTCAGATGACTAGGTCATGTTGAGCGAACGAACACCAATTGTCTGGCCCGTAAAGTGTTCGACTCCACCTCAGAGGGACAACGCGGTAAAGAAATACCACGCCTCCGGTGGCGTACATAGCTGGAAAACGACCTCAGGCAGTTGAACGTACGCTACCTAGCACAAAACCGCGCTGGATGGAGGGACACTTCGACTTAGTGCACAGGTGCAAAGGCACAGGTCACGGACTGTAGCTCCAGCTGAAGAAGAAGAATACGATCTAAAGATTTGGTACATATCTAACGTTAGCGCCGAAAAGGGAAATGTCAAGACTGTCCCAGTTTGACAGATACTTACAGTGGTGCACAAACGCTTTCACATAATCTCATTTTCAAAGAAAATTAATCGTTTAAACCTAAGCGAAGTTTAAAATGTAATCCTCGAGAAACATGTAATAAATATGAAGCAATTTAGTATCAAAATTAAATAAAAAAAATAATAAAAAAATAATGTTTTAATCCATGTTAGGTTAGGTTAGGTTAGGGGGCTGCTAGAGAATTTACCAGCACACGTAGACCATGTTGGTCCATTGTGATACCCACAGTCAGACTACTAACACTGATCGACCGCTTCAATGGTAGTGCCGTTAATTTGATCCCAACGGCAAATGGTGACTGGACCAAATTTGAAAAACCAGATAAAAGTGTATTAACTTTGCTTTCACTGGGATTTGAACCTGGGACCCCCTAACTTAGGGCAGGCACTTAACCAACTGCACCATCCAGTCGTACAAAAAGGGTAAGACAAAGTCTATGCTGTCAACGAGAAAGGTGAACGACGACGTCTTGGACAAAACGTCACCATAGGCAGCTACAACTTTGAAGTAGTGAAAGACTTTGTCTACCTAGGGTTCGAAGTGAACTCAAGCAATGACACCACCGCGGAGATAAAACCAACGATCACCCTCGCCAATCGCTGTTTCTTTGGGCTTGGAAGGCAATTGAGGAATAAAGACCACCCTCGAAGAACCATTATATCTCTATACAAGACCTGGACAGTCCCAGAGATGCTACAACCCTGAGTTATACGGTATCTACCTAAAAGCAGACATATTCAAAGATCTGAAGGTCGCTAGACTCCGGTGAGCTGGGCACCTAGCCCCTATAGACCTAGAGGAGCCATCTCGGAAAGTTGTAGTAGATTTTATGATGAACGGCGACAGGGGACTGCTTGCTTTCGATGGCAGGATGGCGTAGACATGAATGCTTAACCTCGGAGCTTAGGGATGCTTAGGGATGCCTAACTAGATGACATCGCCTCACAATGGGATTCAGTGGGGAGAATTGTGAATGGAGGTCAGGATCGGATCGCGTTTGTAGGGAGATTATGGTAATGATCAGTTTGGCTGCTGAAAGAGACTGTGTCCAAGCTAGACAGATATTTTCCGAATCAAAAAAAAGTACATATTCGACCAAACGGGGCAGGATTATGGGGCCCAAATGTGTTACCCTTAACTTGACCTGTAGCAGTTGCAGGACTGTAGGCAGGGACTTTTTTCACTTCGTTTGCTTGTGTCGAACAGCACGCTGCGCTCCTTATTCTTGCAGAGATCCCACTACATTTCCATTGACTATCTTTAGTAAACTCTCTTCAAACACTCGGTCACAGACAGAGTTATTAAAACGGCATCGATGCGCTAATTGGACTTCAGTTCGAATTTCTAACCAAATCACCATAAGTCACTTCAGCCGACCTACCAAATATTTGTTAGATACATTTCGATAACATTTGCTGTCAGCATTTCATTGACTGGATTGACTTCGAAAAGTAGCACCTCTCGTCTCTCATTTCTCATCTGCCAAAGATAAGAGATGACTTTCATTGCCCTTTCTGTGCGACCCTGCATCAGAAACCTGAGTATCATCTGATCGGTGACATCAACATCAGATACGCTTCAGTGCTTTGACTCCGTAATTTATTTTGTCTGCTACTTAAGTTTGTTGCCTTGAACTTACTTTCATTCGCCCAGACTTGATGTAACCTACACACTCTCTTGATCACTATCTCAAGAGGCGTATGCAAATGGAGTTTTTATGGTTCCCTGAATCTGCCTAAGTTAATTTCCCTGAGGTATTTGATAGAAGCTGAAGGGAAATCAGTAAAAAATCACTCGATAATGAAACACGTCATCTTTTGTTGTGTGACATCCTTTGGTTAGTTATCGAAATCATATGCTTATGCAATTTTTAATCCCACTCATCAACCGCAATCTTTGAGATTATTCAGTTCGTGATGTTCAGTAAGCGACCAGACAGATAATTGGATGTCACCATGAATTCATTTCTTGAGAAGAGCCCACGCTCATTAATCGCAGTCATGCCTTTTCGGACGGATTTCCCAACAAGGAAAGTCACCGTCATCCCCTTCTGTGGGTTATGACTCAAAGGATTTATTGAGGTCTCAAATGGGTCGATGAAGAAACTCGCTCTGCATCGGTAAACTTTCATTAAGTGCACAAATTTGGAGATGCCGATATCTCGAAATCTGTGAGATAGGTAAAATCTCTCAGACACATAAATACAGTGTCACACGATCGTCCCAAATAGTAATACTCTGAAGGTCATACCGATTGGCAAGTGATTTTGACTTATTGTTCCTCGATCCTGTGGGCAGTTACCAAGGAAATTTTATCGCGTTGCACATCGTGAAATGTAGTTCAGCAGTCACTTGCTATTAACTGTTATGTTAACTTTTCAACATTTTTTAAATTAAAAACAATAACCGATATCCATAGATACGGTATTTTTATTTAATTTGGCTCTCTTTTGACCAAAGTCAAATGAGCCCTTTTTTCTGCGTTTTGTAGCACTTTTTCGAGGATCTCGGGCAGAGTATGGCGATTAATTTCGGCACAAAAGTTTGCCTTAAGCTTGCCAATTGTATGAGGCTTAGGTTAGGTTAGGTACAGTTGGCCGACTGCAGGGAAGCTGTCCCATTTTAAACTAACATCGGCCAGTTCTGGTACTACGCGGCTCGGGTATCTCCTAGCGTCTTAGTTGATTGATGCCGACGTTATCCAGCTCACGAAGATTGTTGAAAAAGTATTTTTTTTTTTGACGGATTTTTTGAAACTCTTCTGGAGCACTCAGACTCCTAACTGGTCCATGGTACTGCCAGGCAGCAACCTACTTCAGTGCCGTTAATTTGTTCCCAACGGCAAATGGTGACTGGACCAGATTCGATTTCACTGGGATTCGAACCTGGAACCCCTTTAACTTTAAGCAGGCACTTAACCAACTGCGCCATCTAGTCGTTTTTGTTGAAGAAGTATACTCCAAGGTCGAATGAGGCTTGCTGGAGTACACTTTCTTTTCAAATAACCCCACAAAAAGGAGTCATGAGGGTCAAATCTGAAGGCCCGAGTGGCTAGTCAATGTCGCCATTGTTTTTTTTTTTTTTTATATTTTGCGCGCGCAAAAGGGATTACGAATACTCTTAAGTGTCCGGAATCAAGACACAGCACGGGCCGAAGGTATAGAGGGAGAAAGGGAGAGGAGGTACCTGTGCACATTGGTCTTAAATGTCTGTGGATTGTAGTGAGTGGGAAATATTAGGCTGGGAAGAGCATTCCATATTCGTGTGGTGCGGCTAAAAAACGACTCTCTAAACTTAACTGTACGTCCGAAAGCAGGTTGACAGCACACAACCGGGGTATCTTCGTTGCAGAGACGACATTGCTTAATTTGCAGTGTGGCATGGCGCTTCGTTTTGTTGAAATCAGTAACCAACCAGACTGATTTCACACATTTGTGGGCAGACATAATGGGCCAACTTTACCGATATCGATTGCCAGCGACTTTTTACCATTCTCTGAGGGAAAATGGCCCAATGATAGTTTTGGGAAGGCGCCCAAACAGTCGCTTTTTGGTCATGCAAAGGAGTTTCCATCGATCTTGTGTGAATTCTGGGTTCCCCAAAAGCGGCCATTTTGCTTGCTAAAGGTAGCCCTAAACGACGAACATGTACGCCGAACTTGCTCGTGCTCGCCGCATTTTCGTCGTCTATGGGCTGGTTCGTGAGCCGCTCGCTGTTGGCGAAAAATTTCGATTTTGTCGTGTTCGTTGGCTTTGATGTTCGCCGTGTAGGGCCATGTTCACGAGCAAACCTCATTTTTGCTGTGAACGTCGCCGAGTGCATATCGCGGATTAAGCACAATTTCAACAGTCAGCTACGATTTTATCAAGGAATTCACTTCCCTATCACACATGTTGACGGTTTGAAAAAACAACACGAAATGAATGTTCGCCGTGTAGGGGATAACGCAAACGAGCATGTTCGTCATTTAGGGCTACCTTAACGCGCCTTGTCTAAATCCCTTTTTTGACATTGAATGTCTCAATGAGTTAGTTATCGACCTCAATGGAGCAGCGAGAGTTCCCCATCGCCATCCTGGTCAGCCTGACAAGTTAGGCAGGAATGTCAGAACTAGACATGGCACTGCATAGCTCATCTCTATGCACGCTGTCATAGGCGGCCTTGAAATGGACGAATAGGTGGTGTTTTTCGATCTGCATTTCTTGGGTCTTTCTCAGGACCTGCTGCAGTGTGAATATCTCGTCGATGGTGGACTTCCCTGGCCTGAAACAGCACTAATATGAACCTATGAGTCTACTCACGCATGATTTCAGGCGCATTTGAGGGTGGCTTCCGTACAGGTGTAGTTGCCATTCATTTTGAAGCATAGTCGCACCCACTCGAGTGATGTATCAATCGACATATCTTTTGAAATAAGGTAGAGGTAGAGGAGACTCTACAAAGTATTTATAGCCAAACACTTGGTTAGCGTAGCAGAGACATGCATTACCAGTGGCATTGAACACTTTGAACTTTTTTTTTTATAATTTACGCGTGCAAAAGGATTTGTGGATACCCTTAAGTGCCTGGGTTCAAGACACAACACGGGCACACTGTTACAAGATCTTCTTAAATTCGCCTAATTTTAGTTTTTATCAAAGAAACATTCTACTGCCTAAGAGCATTATCCAATGGCTTGGCTTGTGCGCCTTGTATTCGACTCCGATGGTCCGTGGTTCGAATCTGGGTTAGCACACCAACTTTAATTTTCACGGTACTACCTCTTTTCAGACACAGACAATATTCAAAGACTATATCTGTGCGGAAGAAGGAAAATCGGCAAGGAAAACCGGCTCAGAAACGGCGGCCTGATTCGACATCCCTCTAAAACCATAAATGCATATAACATAACACAAAACGGCAGAGAAGATTTCATAAGCGATGTTTAGGAGGCTTATCCCTTGATAGTTGGTGCAGTCTTGTTCCATGTTCTTGTGGATCGGGCAAACGACAGTGAGATTCTACTTATCGGGCATTCTTTCCTCCGACCATATCTTACAGATGAGCTGGTGCAAAGTTTTTTTTTTCCGGAGTATTATTGAGACACTACTGGAGCACTCAGACTCAAAACTGGTCCATTGTACTGCCAGGTAGCAACCTACTCCAGTGCCGTTAATTTGATCCCAGCGGCAAATGGTGACTGGACCAGATTCGATTTCACTGGAATTCGAACCTGGGACCCCTCGAACTTGGGGCAGGCACTTAACTAACTGCGCCATCCAGTCGTCTGGTGCAAAGGTTACAGTGTATTTAAATGAAATGTTTCTATAATTTCGTCACATTTTGGGCGCCGTTTCGTAATGGATAGGTGCGTCGACTCCTATGCTCGATGTTGTCGGTTCGATTCCCGAAAAATCACCTAAATTTTTTTTCACGGCTCCACCTCTTTCGATTCACTGACAATGCTCTAAGAGTATAATTGTCTAGAAAAAGCTTCTCAATCTCGCCGTTCGGAGTCGGCATTAAAATGTAGGTCCCCTCCACTCGTGAGAGAACAATAGTACGCACAACTCAAGTGGTTGGTGAGAAGCTAGGCCCAGGTCCACTTCGCACTGTAGCGCCGCCATCATTATTATTATTATATTATTGCTACGCTAGCTGCTATATGGTCTACGACTCTCTGCGACTGACAAATGTCATCCAAATGGAAATGGCAACCAAACAAAATCGACCTGGAACATAGACAACATCCTGTAGGTCTACTCTTCAAGCAAAACACCGTCAGTTACTCAGGACAAAGACTGAAAAGGGTGTCACATTTATGAATACGAAAGCCATTTAATCTTCAATTCGGCTTCAAAACCATAGTGCACCATGTCCAAGGAGTGGCTTTGGTGAACAAGCAGCAACAATACCTAAATTATTTGGAACTGAAACGAATCCTTTCGCCACAAACTCAAATTAAACCATTAAGCTACCCTCGTGCAATCAAGATCTGTTTACAGAAACTCTTACAAGAACTTCGCGTGTGGAATTATGTAATCAACGGTTTTGATCTACTCTGCCTCGAAACGAGAACGTCTCGCATGAATGTGTCAGATCTGCGCAACACAAGAAGTACTGAGATTTTGTTTTGCTTTAATTCACACGTTTATACCCATAATTTGAGCTTAATGTGTCTAAGCGCCGTTTAGCTTTGCTTTTATAACGTCGTAAACTCAAGCAATGTGCAAACAAACAGTCTATTTGGCAATTAATCACCTAATTACGTTGTGGATTTTGTGGACTTTTGATGATCGTTTTGGTTGTGAAACTGTCTCGAAAGGAATGACCACAGAATGAAGTGGGTTTTCGACTACCCTTAAAGACATTTTCTGCGCAAGATCTAACTGGGACTGAGTAAAGGCAGAAGTAACGCTTTATTTGATCATGGTTAGTGCGGCTTTAATCGACAGTGGATTTAATGGCCCTGGCCTTGGCCCATTTCCCACCAAAATTCGCTCGGGTAATAAATCCTTTCGACAGCAAACCATTACTGACAACACAAAACTCAACAAATCTCTTCATAAATCATAAACAACCGAGTTTATCTCTCGAATAAAACGAAATACAAGAGAAACAATTCAGAAGTTCACTTCATTACCACAAAAGTTATCAGCGACTACAATCAGGTGTAGACCGTGCAGCCACACAACCCGAAGCGGAAAGGAAAGGGAAAACGAAAAAAAATTCAAGAACGCCGCTACCGCAGCCGCTTACCGTCGTCAGCAACTTGTTAATCCGCAATCAGAGCAACAACTAATTGGTCCAGCTATAATGACACACGCAGTCTATGATGTAGTCTCATAACTTCTGCGCCTGTTCCTGTTCACATTAACATCGTTTTCCACCGAAAATCATACAAGATTGTCCGTGCAATCTGATCTAACGAGGCGCAGGCAGAGCAAGCGACCAATTATTTAATTCACTCACTTTTTCAAGTTCAATGTCAACGGTGGGCAACGAAAAAAAACAAAAAGAATCACTTTACGAACACAGCCCTTAACACAAGCGCTTACACCAAGCGATTAAACTTGAATTCACCGCACGTGAGGGGGAAAAAAAAACACCGTCAGTCGTACACCTCGGGAGAAAACGATAAAAATTCACATAAAGTTTCGAAAGAACAAATCGAAAGTAAAATCAGTTTTTGCGACGGAGCGAGAGCGAGGTTTGCCGCCGACGAGCCGCGATCAGAAAACACAAGCTCCGGTACCACAGTCGGAACCGCATTGAACTTTCCAGCAAAGTGAACACCTCCGGCAACCTCCCGCGAAAACCTCAAATAAAATCTGTCATTAGATGAATACTGGTACGACGACGTTATGAATAACACGAACGAAGAAAATGGAAAACACACACACCACGTCCGGCGAGCCGTGAGCGGAGTAATTTAAGAACACCTCCGCTTTTGCATGTCGGTGTGTTGAAGACAAAAACGAGCAAAAACAAACATAAATAAATGCCCATTTATATAGTTATTATACACAGGCGACTAACACCTGAGACTGTTAATTCAGAAAATCTCCAAAAGGGGTCAGAGCGGAGACAAATCAATGAGTGTCGTGTGGTACACAGGTAGTTGAAGGCGATCGTGCATGATGCGACTGCCTCTTCATCTTGACGGTTGTGTGACACCCTATGGGAGATTTGAAACGTCTTCATTTTGATGGCAATGGTTGGAGAGTACATTGAACGGCTTTGAATCAATTTTCGTTGGTACTTCAATTGACAACTTTTGGAGTAAGTTTTGAAAACGTTTACCAAGACTCCATACTAAGCCGAGGTCCAAAGAGTTGGTTTGCATCTTGAATACAATCGTGATGTTTTTGACGATGGTTTGTATGAAATGTTCTATGTTTGACGAAGGTGTTCTCAACAGAATAGGCATTTGAGAAAACTAGAATTCCAAATTTTAAATTCCGTTCCATTCCGAAACATTCCACGAGGAAATTGGTCTAGGAACCACCAAGATGATGGAGAACAAGATGTCCACACAAAAGTCAAACTTGTGCTTCTGGAAACGTTCGTCTTCCCAGTTGTTGAATAATTCGATAAATTGCTGAAGTTTTTTCTAAGCTTAGATCGGATATACTCGTACTTATATTTACAACGTAATTTAGATTTTTGACGCTAGTTTAGACCGATTTAGTGGCGAATACTCGCAAGGGAAGTTAAAAATTATGGCAGATTACGTTAAAGGCTAATATTGGCCGATTGGGCTTCTTAATTTTCAGCTGTCCGAATAAGGTATACCAGTCGGACAAAACTATCCTTGATCTGGATTGCCCTTGCAAATTGTAGGCAACGTTAACAGCAAAAATGAGGTTTGCTCGCGAACATGGCCCTACACGGCGAACATAAAAGCCAACGAACACGACAAAATCGAAATTTTTCGCCAACAGCGAGCGGCTCACGAACCAGCCCATAGACGACGAAAATGCGGCGAACACGAGCAAGTTCGGCGAGCATGTTCGTCGTTTAGGGCTACCTTGAGCTGAGGGTGGCTGGGGTTTGCCGAAGGTCCATTTTTGGCCACGTTTGTCTCACACACACAGGTACTGCTGTTTCTCCATCTCTGACAAGCCTTCTAATTGCTAGCTTTGAGATCTTTGTTTTCAAAGTTTCTATCGGAACAGAAACGTTGGCAATGATGGGGTTGATTATTATAGAACATGAAGAATTTACAGACGCCAAATTTTGACAAGCTGTCAAGTAGACCTTACTTTCCTTACGTTTCTAACTTTATCGACACTGTCTCGTTCGACTTAAGGCACAACTGAATTTAGATTGAAACTCTCAATTTCAACTCAGGATTATTCTTTTGCATTAGGCATCAATTTTCTGCATGTTTCCTATAGGATAAACATCGCCTGTCAGAACTGGGTCAACTCTACTTCCATTTGTTTGGATCCCGTGTGATTTTGAGGTTACCATCGTACCATCGTTTTTGCATTACATAGTTAGTCCTTCAGGCATAATTTTAAATGACAATCCAAATTTATCAGCTGTCAATTTTATAATGAAAAGTCAAAAACAAAGTGTGTGAGAGATATCAACGGCATTTGTTTGGAAGGCCTATTGATGCCATTATGAAATGTAACATCGTTCAAATGTCCGCCGCAGCTTCTCTGGATGGCACTCAATCGAAATGTCAAATTTTTCTCTGGCGCATAAATCAGGCTGAATTTGATCGATGGCATGGGTTATGTTGGCTTTGAGGCCCGCTGTGGCTTGTGGCTTATTCGCTTGGACCTGCGACTTCAGAAAATCCCACAAGAAAAAGTCTAACGGGGTCAAATCGCACGATCTCCATGGCCAGTTCCCATCACCTCCACGTGAGATGATAAGGCCCTCGAATCGCTCGTGCGAAATTTCCAATGTGGCTTGAGTTGTGTGACACGTAGCGCCGTCCCATTGAAACCACATGTCGTTGGTGTCCATATCATCCAATTCAGGCCAAAAGAAATTGATAACCATCGACCTACGAGTATAGCGCTCGCCATTGACGGCGATGAACTGAATATGGACCGACGACGCCGCGCCACCAGACTGCGAATAGTCCTCTCGGTAGGACTGTCGTGGCGACTGTAAAATGGGAGAAGCGCGCGGAACGTTGCCTGAACAAGACACACATTTTAATAAGACAATTTTATCACTTGCACGTGTTGTTGAAGGCTATGTTCATCCTCGGTGATTTGGCAAGACAGACTAAATAAACGACAGCCAATTTGACAGACAGACAGACAAACAGATGTATCTTCAACAGTGTGGCCGCTATCTACTGTCAAAGTTCGGAAGTCCCTATTGGAAGACCATTTAGTCATCTTGCGAAACTGTGTAGAGGTTTATAGTTTTGTTGCATTGCAAATGATCAGCGAAAAAAAGTGAATTGGAATAGAAATCGGACCATGATTGACGAGTTGAAGTTCCTTGTCCCTCTGCAACTCCACGAATTTCTTCGATGTTTTGTGTTGAAAGATCTCTCGAAGAGTGATCAGTGTACCGATTTGAACCTAGGAACGTGTTACTGTAGCTATCGATGCACTATTTCACTACACCACCGCAAACAGGGACCTAAAAGCCTCAAATTACTAAAAGAGTCGTTTAGACTTTTAGGCCTCTTCTTTTACTGAAATGTTCTTTTGGAAGTGATAAAACCTTTGCCAAATATGTGTCCTTTAATGCAATGCAATACGACTCGCAGCTCTGTGTCGTTTAAACGTCAGATCACGACATTTGAGTCCTCTGTCTCCATTCGGAGCAATGGTATGATATGTATGTAAATCTCACAGAATTTGTCGGGATATGCGCATACGACAGTTTTTTTTAGAAACAACAATATTTAGTCACAATATAAGAAAACGAACATTTCCTTTTGTTTTTGTTCGGAGGATTTTTTCAGACACTACTACTGGAGCACTCAGACTCAAAACTGATCCATGGTACTGCCAGGCAGCAACTTACTTCTGTGCCGTTAATTTGATCCCAACGGCAAATGGTGACTGGACCAGATTCGATTTTACTGAGATTCGAACCTGGAACTTCTCTAACTTGGGGCAGGCACTTAACCATCTTCGCCATCCATTCGTAAACATTTCCTTACTCTTGAAATGATGGTTCCAAAACTGACATTTAAGCATTTTTTCTCCAAACTTACAAAAAATCGAATTGAAACTCTTGTTAGATTATTTTCTCAAGTCACCTACGGGGAACTATTAATTGAGACTAATTAAGGGGCATTATTATTTTTCGAAACTGAAAGCCATTATAATTTCAATTTTATAAGAATTCTGAGAGAAACGGCAGATTAGCTTGCGTCATGCAGCTTAATGATCGTGGCTAATTGGAAGCTGTGAATGAGGCTACGTTACCTAACTTGTTCTATTCAGATGACAAGTTGTCTGATCTGTTGTTACATACAAAGTGGGAGATTTTGGTTGACCTTGTCTCGTTGTATTCGATTCGAAGACTATGTCGGATTTAGTTATGGGATTCATTGATTTTTCGTGGTCTGGGCAGAAATCTTCTGGTTTTGATATAGAAAACAATTGTGGATCAAGCATATGTTTTGTAAGTGTTGAAGATTTTGTTTTTTTTTTACTCTTTCAAAGCCATTTGCAATTTCTTTGGCTGCAGATTAGACCAAAGCTCATGCATATATTAGTTTTCACTTGGCGCCAGACAGGACACTGTGATCCTTTTTTTGGGGCGGTAAAGATCTTCATCTCCTAAAGGGTGTCCCAAAATTTACACAAACGAAGATTTCATAGAAAAACTCTAGATTTTTTATTGGTTCATAAAGTATAGCATCATGTATGTAATAGCATTTCGAACAAGTAGTCTCCATGACTTTGTCGGCACTTTCCACAATTTTGGCCATTTTTTTTTGGATAAAAATTGGAAAAGTGCGAGATTTTGCCACCGAAATAATTTTTAAGAAAAACATTTCTGAATATATGTATAAATTCAAACAATTTCAGTTGAATTCTCTTCTAACTTCAACCCAAATCAACTATTCTTTGCAACATACATTCATACACACAGGATGGTCCAAATACAAGTTTCTTTTTAAAAATGCAATAAAATAAACAAAATTTAATTATTTCCATGTATTATGGCTTTTTTTTAGTAAGAACAAACATTGCCATTCATTATGCACGTCGTTTAAGTGGCTGTCTTGACTGGCTTCGCAGCAGCGCAGTCTCTCACTCCAATTTTTCAGAACCTTGTTGATGGTTTCGGACTGTAGATTACGGATTGCTTGGATGATATTGTTCTTAAGTGCTTGAATCGTCTCCGGACTGTTGGCATAACATTCCTCCTTCACGGTTTCCCACAAAAAAAAAAGTTCAAAGGGGTCAAATCGCAGCTCTAAGGCGGTCAATTGACCAGCAGCCAAGACGGCTGATAACACGATTTGGGAATTTGGTGTGCAAAAAATCGACTGTGACATGGGCTGTGTGACATGGCGCTTCATTCCACATGAACTAGAGGTCATCCAAATCCATGTCTTCAATTTCAGTAAAAAAAAAGTCGCTTGACATGGCTCTGCAACGCCCACTGTTGACCGAAACGTTGTTCCCAGCTTCATTTTCAAAGAAAAATGATGCCACCACTCAACAATCCGCACCAAATTGTCACTCTCTGTGAATGCATTTCGACAATGACAATAACGTGCGGGGTTTTCCGAGCCCCAGATGCGGCAATTCTGTTTGTTAACGAAGCCGCCGAGATTAAAATGCGCCTCGTCAGAAAAGATGATTTTCGCTCAAAATCGTTGTCCAATTCAAGCTGCTCTAGGGCCCAAACTGCGCTGCGAAGTGATAACGAAGCGGATGTCGGATGGTCGCGCGCCCTCAATTGCTGAGTCAATTGAACCTTGTAAGTGAATAATCTGAGATCTTTGTGCAGAATTCTCTCTCTCCACAGGCTAGTGCGTGAAATGTTGAGCTCTTGAGATCGATGGCGAGTTGATGTTCGTGAATTGAATCTCACACACTCAGCCACAGCAGCCACAATCTCATCTGTGAACACCATACGACGACGACGACGGAGACCATGAGTGTTGTCCGCTAGCATACCAGTTTCACGAACTTTTTGCACAAACTTCGCTTCATTTCGAGTGAGAGCTTCATTTCGGCCAAAACTTCTTTTCAAAAAACGGACTGTTTTGGCTGCACTGCACAGTACTCACTTTCGAAATAAGTTTTCAGTATTTTCCAACGTTGTTTAAGTGTAGAGCGACTCATTTCGTTCCGCGAAAGTATGATACTGACTTTCTGTCAAGATATCGAGCGGGAAGCAGCTGTTATTGTCAAAATAATATAATAATAATAATAATGGCGGCGCTACAGTCGGAGGTGGACCTGGGCCTAGCTTCTCAACAACCACTCGTGTTGTGCGTGCTATTGTTCTCTCACGAGTGAAGGGGATCTATAGTTTAATGCCGACTCCGAACGGCGAGATTGAGAAGCTTTTTCTAGACAGTTATACTCTTTGAGCATTGTCAGTGACTCGAAAGAGGTAGAGCCGTGAAAAAATGTTTGATGTTTTTTTCGAACCGACGACCTCGAGCGTAGGAGTCGACGCACCTACCCACTACGCCTCGACGCCCCAGTGTCAAAATAATTTATGATTTAAAAAGAACTGCACAAGATGGCAGACCGTGTATATTTACGTTTTTGTGGATAAAGTGGTGAACGCATATTCTGTTTGTTGGCGAAGCCGTTTAGCCAAAAATGCGCTTCATCATTGAAAATGATTTGGGGATAGAATTGGTCATCTTCTTCCAACATTTCGAGGTCTAAATCCGAGAACGTACCTCGCTTCATATGATCGAGCGGCTTTAGTTTTTAAGTTAACTTGATGCACCCTTACGGACCAAGATTTTTTCTCAAAATTTGCTCACTTCTTGAGGAAGCCGTGGAATTGAGTCTTTTGATTAGTTTGCGACATATGCTGGAACACAACAATATTCTCGGTACTTCGACAAATCCATTGTCTCATTGGCACCCAGCAGTAACAATTTAGACCCAAATTTGTTCACTAGACTATGAATTGCTTGTCTACTGGGACCAGAATTTCGATAAGGTAAGTTCTCATGACCTTTGGGTAGTGCCACAACGAATGTTAATGTTTCTCATCTTATTCTTAACATTTTTTCCTGGTCATCGCCTATCGACATTTTTACTGTCATCTTCGCCCGTCTACAACCTTTCGTGGTTAACAACCTTCTTTAGCGGCTTATTTGTTGTTCTTTTGGTCAACCTCTCTATTTGAAGCAGCAAATATCTTCCGACCAGTCAGCACTGAGTTCGATCCCTGGTTTGCTACGGCTTCCCTTTTACATTCTGAAGCCAATGATTAGCACGCCTCAACCTCACCTTCATTCAAGTGAGTTATGCGGCAAAGCAATGATAAACTGAAATATTTCTCCTCAGCTATAGTTTCCTTGTGCTGTGCAACAGGTTAGTCCCAATTCCTCAGGGAAGTTACCTTCCTTGATCTATACTATGGATCCCTTCGTAAAGATGACTACGTCTCCAGTCATGTTCAGCTCCCTCGTCGTTTATGGGATCCTAGACCTTTCCACCACAGAAGTGAATAAAACCTCCTCTGACAGCATCTGTATTAAGACAATCCCTGGATATGTATCGCACTGCTACCCCACAGATTGATCTCTAGCTCACTGACTGAAGTCATTCCGTCTATAATCCAATTCACACACACACCCCGCACAAAAACCACAACATACCCTATTCATTGTCAGAACAAGACAAAAACACAAAAACATCGAATCAGAGTGATAGTAGTTTCGTACGAGATGAATAACATTAGCAGCGTGTGATATATACTTGTGCCCGCGAAGTGGTCTTACACACGGGAGTTCTCGTTTATTTATTCAGCGTGCAATCGGCCGAGAGTTAGTTTTTTTTGCGCTGGTTACTTAGCTCGAACTTCTTGCATGTGGATTCGGTTTGTTGTCACTGTCTATGGCAAAACTTGGATTTGTCGCAAAGTGGGCGAGTGATTATCATAACGCAAAGAGTGCCAAGCGAGGGTTTGTTTGTGTGATTGACTCAGAGTGTATTTTTAACCGATTTTATTGGCGGAGCCTTGTCGGCCTGCGGATGATGTCAGGCGATGAGCTATTCAATAATCTATGTCTGTTATAACATTCATCTATTCGTGTGTGTGTGCTTGTGAACCAATTGTGTGCTTGTGTTGAATATTTGCATTCGGTTTGGGGTTTACTACCATTTTTTGTGTTTTTTGTTATAAAAAAAAAGCCAATATTAGGTGGAAGGTGTGACACTGGGGATTAATAGATTTATTGGCAATGAATGCGTTATTGGCAGTTGAATGGATACATCCATGTGGGTAGCATCAACAGACTGTATAATTAGCTTAATGGAATGTGACTTGAGTGACCTGCTAACTGGTGGATAGCCTAGCAAAAACAAAACGAATGAACGAACTTTCAAGCTCACAAAACAACAGCCTCGAATTGTGGTCTTTCCATCTTGTGGTCGTTTAGTTGGAAATCAATTTCTTTTGGAATTTTTTTAATAACATTTTCAGAAATAATTTACCTCTCATGTTCTCTTTAAAGCTCAGAGAATCGGGAGATTATTTTCTTTGCCGACGTGGTAGGTAGGTGCTTCGACCCCTACCCTTAACGGGTCCAATGTTCGAGTGCAGGTACACAGACTAAGTTCATACAAGTCTCTCAAGACACTGATAATGCTTAAAGAGTAAAGCTTTCTAGAAAGCTTCTCAACATTGCCTCTCTAAGTCGGTCTATGGTTGAAGGTTCCTTCCACGCTTAACAGGACTGGTTGCTGTAGAAGATAGGTCCAAGACGAAGATCAAATGAAGTCGATGCAGTTCAGTCATTTTTTTGTTTCGTCGGAGGTTTTTAGCCTTACACTGGAGAGCAGACACTCATACACAGGTCCATTGTACTACGAGGAAGCAAACTACTTTTGCTGGAACTTCTTCTTCTTCCGGAGGAAGACCAGCAGGCGCTTCTTTGATCAGGAGTCTACATCATCAACTCTTACTCATCGGCACCGAATAACTGCCACCTGATCCGAGCAAAGGAAGGATAGTAGCAGAGGAAGTGCCCTGCAGTGTCGTTGTCTTCTCCACAGGCGTCGCAGAGGGTTTTATTGCTTAGACCAACCAAATTTGGCGAAGGTGTAATGGCCCGTTATTACCTTAATCGTCCCAGTCCTGATATATGGCGCAGAAGCATGGACTTTGTCAAAAGCGTATGAGGTTGCTCTTGGCTGCTTTGACAGGAAAATTCTTCGGGTGATTTTCGGTCCGGTCTGCATAGAGGTTGAGTGGAGGAGAAGATATAACAACGAACTGAACGAGCTGTTCAGCGACATCGATTTAGCCAGAAGGGTGAAGATCCAACGATTGAGATGGCTAGGTCATGCAGAGCGAATGGAAACCAATGCTCCGGCCCGGAAAGTCTTCGAATCTACCCCGAGAGATGGCGCAGTAAAGGAAGACCGCGACTCAAGTGGCGCACGCAAGTGGAAAGGAGGCAGCTAGCCAAAGATCGAGCTGGCTGGAGACGCCTGTTGGTTGAGGCCCAGGTCCACCACGGACTGTAGCGCCACATTAAGACATTAAGTAGTGGCCCGTTAATACGTTGGTAAGATGTCTGCAGTCTTTTCTGTTAAGAGATAACAAGAAAGCCGCGGATTTCTTACAGACGTCGGGGAGCATGCGCTTGGTCTGTCTACATCCAGGAGAGTCATGCCACCTGCGGTTTTGCTCTCGAGAAGTCCACCCATCGATATAAGCCCTAACCAAGGACACCAGCCAGTCCCAGCGTAGGTTCAGGTCCTGAGAATGCCTCATCTTATCCTCGCCCAGCTGGTTCATCGGCGATAGGTTTCCGCTTGGAAAACCGACGCAAATTTACCTAACGATGCGTGCAGTCTAAAGTTGTCGCTCTCCACGAAGGCACCAGCACCAGATCCTTCATTGGTCTTGGAGCCGTCCGTGAAAATTCGACTACATTCCTTCCTTCCCATACTTTTGTATGCTTTTTCAAACATTTTGCATACTTCATCATCGCGTCGTCTTCTCCTTCGAGGATACTGTGACAAAATTTAAATTCTGGTCAAACAATATCTGTCCTAATGCCTTAATTTATTAACACTGTAAAGACTTGTATGTTTCATTTGAACGCTGTCATTAAAGAACAAATACGGTTTTGGGGAGTGTTCGGAATTTAAATCGCTTCCTTCTTCAATAAAACATCAATTCCTGGATATTTGTTTTGCAATAAAAAATAAATCTTGATTAGGTGTGGAATTTATGGACCAACATGTCGACTTGTCAGTTGATATGGGTTCACAGCCTTTGTCGGAAATAGTTCTTAAGGAGTTTATTACTTTTGAGCAGTTAATTCGGATGACGAATAGATTTTTTTCTACTGAAATTGCAACAGATACAAAATCGATTTTTGTATCTGTAGTTGACATTTTGAATTCTGATGAGCTGAAGGGGATTATGATCTACCTTAACAACCAATTTCATATACTGCATGCTAATAAAGATGTCAGTTACATTTAAAGGAGGACATAGAAATTATTTAGGTCAAACAATGCTAGAAATACAGTGCCTTTCAAAAGTAATGCCACACCCAGAAAATAGCGGCTTAAATGACATTCGAATTGACTACATGAAACCGTTGAAATAGTGTAAAATTTTTTCGAAAAATTACCGAAAACGATTCGTAAATATCCTACGGGGTTTAGTCACCATCAGGGACCATCAACAAGTAAATGAAGTAAACCACACAGTATCGAAGTGGATGTATGAACTCCTCCTGAACTCCAAGATCAGCTGAGACTCACACACCAGGAGGCATAATAAAATTCGACACAACAAGAGGATGCCCACAAGGAGGAGTTTTATCTCCTCTTATGCCGGAGCCAAGTTGTAGACGAGCTTCCAGAGCTGACAAACTATGGCATCAGATGTCAGGCATATGCCAATTACATAGTAATCATATCCAAAGACAAAATGGAGAAGACCCATATCAAATGGGGACTAACTTTAGCTAAGGTATGGTGCCTGTCGGCTGGGCTAAGCCGACAGAAACCACCATAGTACCTTTCAGAATAAAACGGAAACTGGAACGACTAAAACCAATAAGTCTGTCGGGTACAACACTGACTTCGGTAAAAGAAGTTAAATATCTGGGAGTAATTTTGGACAGCAAGCTCATCTGGAAAAAACATACAGAAGAGATAACCAGGAAAGCGACGCGTGCTCTGATGATTTGTCGAAGCTTGGCGGGCAAATCCTGGGGAAGCAGTCCAAGTATTCTAAGATGGATGTACATCTCTATTGTTCGACCCACAATAACCTACTCGTATATCTGCAATAGCATGGACCAAGAGAACCAATCTGATCAGCGCGAGGGAGACACTCAGCAAAGTTCAAAGGTTGGCAAGCCTCTGTATTACAGGAGCCATGAGAACTTGCCTAACTGCGGCCATGGAGGTGCTACTGGAGCTGGCTTTACATCTAGTGGTAGCAGAGTGTGCAAACAAAACAATCATGAGAATGGCAAAAGAAGGGATAGGTAAAGACAGGTGCATTACATCGAGGCAATTCGACGTACTAGTCAAAGGGCTACAACTCCTGGCCATTCCGAAGGATGACGTCATTAGGAAATCTAATTTCCAAAAGAAATTTACCAGCAAGCTCAGCACCAAAATATATAATAGAAAAATCACTGAAAGCAAAAGAGGTCGCGATTGGCGCCTTTATGGACATAGAAGGAGCATTTGATAATGCAAATCATTCATCGCTAACAAATGCACTTAGCAGAAAAAAGGTCGATCCCCTTATAATCAAATGGATTAACGTCATGCTAAAACAAAGGCAAATAACAGCCAAATTAGGTACATCAGAGGTAGTTATAAAAACTATTAGAGGTTGTCCTCAGGGGGGTGTCCTATCCCCACTTCTATGGTCAATTCTAGTAGATGAACTTCTCCACGTACTTAATAATAATGGCTTCACAGCCATCGGTTATGCTGACGATATAACCATAATTATAAGAGGTAAACATGAAGATACTATAGGAAGCCTTATGCAAAGAGCCCTAGAAATAACTTGGAACTGGTGCGATGAAGAGGGACTCTCCATCAATCCCAGCAAAACAAACATAATTCGCTTCACAAAGAGAAGGACTAACAAACTTCAAACCCTAAAAATCAAAGAGACCTGCATTTCATTAAAGGAGGAGGTAAAGTTTCTGGGCATAACACTGGATCAAAAACTCACATGGAATGCACACATAAACAAAACATACTCTAAGGCTATTAAAGCTCTCTGGTCCTTAAAACAACTCGTAGGCAAAACATGGGGACTGAACCCAAAAATGAGCCTGTGGATCTACAATCAAATGATTAAACCAACCATACTCTATGGCGCTGCCGTATGGTGGAAAAAATGTGAACAAAAAAAGTGCCATTAACAAACTTAATAAAGTTCAAAGACTAGCGTGCATTTGCACTATCGGTGCAATGAGAACGACTCCAACTGCAGGAATGGAAGCTTTATTAAACATTCCCCCATTACACACTGCTATAAAGGCTGAAGCTGCAAAACAAGCCTTAACAGTACAAAGAAACTATAAATACAAAGAAGGAGACCTTGTGGGGCATCTAGAGATTCTCAGGAAAGTAGACAATATCTGGGAGTTGACACGAGTGAGTGATCTGATGCTCCCAAAGTTGAATATCAAAGTACACTACAAAGTACTCATACCAAGCAGAGAAGAATGGAACAACAACCCCCCTTGGATGAATGATGGAGCCCAAAAATGGTATACAGATGGGTCGAAATCGGAAAACAAGGTAGGGGCTGGAGTTATAGGACCAAGATGCAGCCTACACATTCCTCTCTGTAACGAGTCAACAATATTTCAAGCCGAGCTGTTCGCAATAAATGAAGCAGCACACCGTATTAACGACAGAAAACCCACAAATACCAAAATATACATATTCTCAGACAGTCAAGCGGTTCTTAAAGCGCTAAAGGGCTACACATTCAACTCTAAGGCTGTCTGGGAATGCCACAATATACTAAACAAAGTGGCAGGTAACAACAGGTTAAAATTGATCTGGGTGCCAGGCCATGAAAACCATGAAGGGAACGAAAAGGCTGACATACAAGCCAAGAAAGGTGCTCAGGTACCTTTTACAGGGCCTTCACCCCTTTATGGATTCAATAACACGGACACAAACGTACACATAAACAAATGGGTTATAAAACAAAAGAATCAGTTCTGGAACAACCAAGAGGGTATTAAACACTCAAGAACGTTCATGGAACAAAATCACAATCCCAAAAGAGCCAAAGAAGCTCTAGAACTTAACAAAGCAGACCTTAAAG
The DNA here is from genome assembly GCA_930367185.1 of Myathropa florea. NCBI lineage: Eukaryota > Metazoa > Arthropoda > Insecta > Diptera > Syrphidae > Myathropa > Myathropa florea. The sequence continues at coordinate 113,454,480 of OV884002.1, read as the reverse complement.
TCCTATGTGAAGCACTAACAGGACATGGGGCATGCAACTACCACCTTCACAAATTGGGTCTTAGCAGCACAGAAATCTGTAGGCGATGTGGACAGGCCAAAGAAACTATGGAACACATACTGACCGTCTGCCCAAGTCTTGCCCGAGAAAGATTTAAAATGACACACCAAACAAATGTAACAGGGAAAGACTTTCAAGAAATCCCATCTAGAGAAGTTGTAAAATTCTTAAAGGCAGCACTAAAATACTAGATCAAAGGAAGGGGGTACAATAGATCTTTATGGTCGCAGTACTAGTGTTACATACTTGACACACCCCGTGTTCTTCAATTCAATTCAATCAGCACCAAAAGGGACAGCAACACGGTAAAATAGTATACAGACGGATCAAGAACTGATTAAGGAACTGGAGCAGGAGTTTTTGGACCCAGAACAAAATCCTTCGAATCCATGGGCAAACGCAGCAGCATCTTTCCAGCGGAAATTTATGCCATAGACAGATGCGTTCAGATCAATCTTGAAAGGAACTATACCAGCTGTGACATAGCAATCACTTCGGACAATTGAGCCGCTATCATGGCACTGGACTCCTACACCATCAAATCCAAACTTGTATGGGAATGCTTGCAAAAGCTCAAAAAATTGAGTAGGAGAAACCGAGTAAAACTCTACTGGATACCTGGCCATGCGGGGATAGAAAGCAATGAAATGGCCGACTCCCTGGCAAGGAAAGAAGCATCAGAACCCTACATAGGCCCTGCTGAACCATTCTGCGCTGTGGGAGACCATCTCCTCAGAGAAGAATTCAGGGAACTGGAAAAAAGGAATCGCATAAAAACCTGGAATAACGCTCGTGGAATGAAGCAGGTCAAGAACCTCCTAGGGCAATATAACCGAAAGAGGTTCGAGGCATGCATCAAAATGAGCAAGAACAACCTCCGTATCCTAACAGACTTAGGAGCATCTAAGGAAACTAGGGGTATCAGAAGAAGGTCTCTGCAGATTTTGTGGAGAATTTAATAAAATTACAGAACATATACTGGGATTTTGTAAGGCACTAGCCCGCAAAAGAAAAAGATTCTTATAACGTCCAGTTGGCACCAGAATTGAAGAGAGCGGGCCACGCGCAATTATTTAGTGCTGGAAATCAATGGGAGTTAAATAGAATATGTGGAGTTTTGTGAAGAGTGTAGAAGAATAAAGGCGTTTTCGCGGAATTTTGGCTATTTTATTTGTTCTTCTTCTTCTTCTTCTGAGGTCCGAGGTGGACCTGGGCCTCACTCAACATGCCTCTCCAGCCAGCACGATCTCTCGCCAGCTGTCTCCAGTTTCGCACACCAAGCCGGCCAAGGTATCTCTCGACTTGTGTGCGCAACCTTGTTCGTGGACATCCGCCATTGCGTTTTCCCACAGGCTCAGAGTCGAATACTCTTCAGGCCGGAGCTAAGTTGTACATACGCTTTACATGGCCTACGCATCTTAGACGTTGACAAGACCGCGCGCAGAACTTTTCTTTCGAAAAGACCAAGAGACTGTTCATCCGCTTGGGATATTTTCCATTCCTCTGCGCCGTAAGGTAGGACTGGGATGATCAAGGTCTTAAACAAAGTCAACTTGGTCTTCGGAGAGATGGCTCTACTACTCAATTGCCTTTTGAGCCTAAAAAAACAGCGGTTGGCAAGAGTTAGTCTGCGTTTGATCTCGGTACTCACGTTTTGTCTCTATTTACTGCAGAGACGAAGTCCTTGAACATCTCGAAGTTTATGCTGCCAAGTGTGACGCTCTGTCCGAGGCGTCCTTTCTCGATGGCAGCATAAGCTTGGTTTTGCCCTCGTTTACCGGCAGACCCATTTAAGCCGCTTCCGTTTCAATGCCAGCAAACGCATGATTGACGGCTCGCTGTGTTCGCTGTGTTCATATGACAGCGCGTCGCCTTGTCTAAAACCTTTTTTGACATTGAAGGTCTCGGTGAGTTCGTTACCGACCTTCATGGAGCAGCGAGAGTTCTCCATCGTCATCCTGCTCAGTCGATATCGCTATCTTGACTTCGTCTAGGTCGGGGGGACGGTATTCTCTTCTATCATCGTGTTGAGTGGAACATTCTGCCTGTTATTTGTGTCCTCATCACTGTTAGACGGCTAGTCTGCAGAAATGATTTGTCCAAGTTCTCAGTATCGACTTCGACTACTATAAGTTGTCCATTCTCGTCCCGGCAGGCTTCTGTCCGAGCTTTGTACCCTTGCGATAAAAGTTTGTCAAAATAATCTATGTTTTAAAAAAATCCACTAGATGGCGCACCAAGAATTTTATTGATAAAAAACGGTTTGTGTGTTTATTCGTTGTAACCAGGCCAAAGACATTTAAATAATAAAAGCAAAAAAATACTTAGGCGAAGCTACAAATCTGACAAATTGGCAATTAGCTGTCGTGCAGCTGTCGAGTGGATGGAGGTAACACGTACGTAAGACCCACCAACTCGCACTTTGTTGCATAAAACTGCAAAAACGTCTTTATGTGTTTTAAGTCGTTCGTAACTTATTCTCACAGTCTCGCTAATTGTTCGACAAGACGTCGGCGAACTTTTCACTTCAGAATAGTCGACGTATCTCCTTGACGAGGTATGGGGTCTCTGATTTTGAAATCATGTCTCTATTCGCATGGAATTTCGAGACCGAATGATTGTATGACCGTCTGAGGGAATGTCCGAATAATTGCACCCCACGAAATAAAACAAAGTGCCCCGTGGTCGAATTAGTTAAAGCGACCAAACATTCAATCCAAATTTTCGACAGGTGTGGCCTTGAGGTTGCTTTTTGTCAAGTTGCACTCTATCGCCGGACACATTGCAGTCACTCGCGTTATCCACTTTATCTCAATCAAATTTTGTGTCATTCCTCTGGTCATAACGACGGTGTCTTTGTCTTTATTTTGATTACGTTTGACGAATTCCAATCGAAGGAATGTCAACAACAAGTAAAGTGTCGTACGAGTACGTACGCAGAGGCAAAGAATTGTGACTTAACCTTGAGACACTTGGTATCGCGCACCTACTTGCAAATATCTCGCCTCAATTATGCGAAACCTTGCTCCGAGTGCTCGAACACACAATAAAAACGGATAAGACATCGATTTTTCCCTGAAAGTGGATTTGAAATACGACATCTGATAAGAATTTGCATTCGCTTGACTGAAACGACTTGAACAAGGTCGAAAAGCAAACTTTCTCAATTTCGTCATGCATCCAGGCGCAAAGTGATTCTATACGTTAATTATTTTGAAGACGTGGGCCCCTACGTGCGTGTGCGGCTGTGGATATGACCATAACTTCGGCGGTTTCTATTCGCCCGCCAATCGTGTTCTGTGACTGAGTGGGAATGGGGAAAATAGGTGACAGATGGTAGCATTGGGAGTTTAGCACTAAATCAAAACTAAACGATGTGTGTCGTGGAGGAAACCTGATCTCCGAAGTGCAAATTGTAGGCGAATGCATGGAAATTGTTAGATTTTATTGATTTATGGCTTGTCGTTGGTGAATTTCTTCTTTTGGACTTTGGAAGTTCCTTGACAAGTGCTAATTAGCACGGGGGGTTCGATGCTGATGTCAGGCTTTGGACGACAGAGTTTTAAGTGTTTTATGATTTTTAAATTACTGTGTAAAGCAACTGGCAAAATTATTTGCACAATTATGAATTTACACCTGCTTACACTTTTGTAAGCAATAAATGGGAACTGTCTCAATGGTTCTAAGCACAATATGTTCTTATAAGCCTCTGTCGCTTACAAAAGCTTCTGCTAGCGGAAATTCCAAGAATTTTGATCATAAATAAACTCCAAAATCACTGTAATCTATGAAACCTGAAAGTGAACACCGTTAAGTTGGAAGAAATGATCTTCAGAGATGGAGATAGACGACGTTCCAGACAATAAAAATGGACTACAATCAGGAACTAGAAGCGTTAGGGAGTGTACAGAGTCATAGTTAGGGATGCAAACGATACATCGATGTTTGCAAAAAATCGATGTTTCGATCATGGACATCGATGTTAACATCGATGTTTTGATAACCGATACATCGACGGCAAAACTGTCAAACATCGACATCGTTCATTCATTTCGTTAAACATTGCCAAGATGTGTTAAATTTGAAATGTGCTTGTATTTGTGTAATAATTACGGGATGTAAAAGTGTTAGAGATGCGCAATACAATGTAACTTTGTTATATCTTCCTCCTAGTCTCCTAGTCTAACATTCTACACCGAACCTCCAAGTGGTACACCCCGGGCATCGAGTAACCCTCAATGAGACTGGGTATCCAACTCCTATGGAACTGTGGGTCGGTCGCTAATCGGGTTAATGTTTCGGCATGAATTGGCTGGATGCGTAAGCATAGCAGACCTTGTGTCAACAGCCAAATTAGTGCCTATTCACTAAGGGGCAGCGGCTGGGAGCGGGTGTCGTTCTTGGAACAAGCGAATCGCTGTATAAACGTGCATGATGGGCACGCTCGGGAACCCTAATCCCGAACCGTAGGATCCTTCAACGTCACTTTGGGTTTTTCGTTGGCCCGATAAGCCACAAGGTAAAAATCAAATCATCAACGAAACGGAATACAGAGAAGGTTTTTGGGTTGAAACTGGTAAGACTAGTATATTTTTTTGTTGTTTAGATACAGTACATCGTTAATATAGCCAACAAATTGTGTGATGGAGAAGATAAATAAAACATCGGAAAAACATCGATGTATCGTTGTTAATATCGATGTTTTTTAACATCGATTTTTGTCGTGGAACCATCGATGTTTTTAAGAACGATGTTGCATCCCTAGTCATAGTACATTTGATATAATAGTGTATTGTGAGACTGGCAGCTGTTTCCCCCTCGAAATCTTGACAGAAAGTCAGTATCATACCTCCACGGAATGAAATGAGTCGCTTAACGCTTGAACAACGATGGGAAATATTGAAAACTCATTTCCAAGGTGAGTGGTGTGTAGCCCAAGCAGTGCGATTTTTGAAAAGAAGTTTTGGCTGAAATGAAGCACTTACGGCGACTGCTGTACGCAAGTTTGTGCAAAAAGTTCGTGAGACTGATATGCTAGTGGACAACACGATATACAGAATACAAGGTATGATCTGTCAAATTCGCGTGACGTCACACATATCAGGGCAACTTCACATTGAATTCAAATTGTATGGAGAAAATCTATACTTATTCACTTCAATGATTGCGTATATACTTTCTGTAGCATTAATTAAATGAAAAACGTTGGTTACAGTATAAATAATAGAAATGATTTTTGTAATTATTGGTGTTACAACCAAATACTGCACAAACTGTCATTTTTTAATCAAATTTTTCACAAATTTCACAAATGTTTTCACAACACTGTTCAAATTGTTCGCGGCAAAACATATGTCGTGATACGTATGACTTCACACGCAGCACAAGTCAAAAAAAATAAGTGACGGGAACATAATACCTTGTATTCTGTATATCGTGAGTGGACAACACTCATGGTCCCCGTCGTCGTACGGTGCGCGCAGATGGGAGTGTGGCTGCTGTGGCCGAGAGTGTGAGACTCGAACATTAACTCGCCATCGACCTCAACAGCTCAACATTTCACGCACTAGCCTGAGGAGAATCCTGCACAAAGATCTCGGATGATTCGCTTACAAGGTCCAATTGACTCAGCAATTGAAGGCGCGCGACCATCCGCTTCGTTATCGCTTCGCAGTTTGGGCCTTAGAGCAGCTTGAATTGGACAACGATTTTTGGCGAAAAATCATCTTTTCTGACGAGACGCATCTTCATCTGGTGCATCTAGGGCTCGGAGAACCCGCACGTTATTGTCGTTGTCGAGAAACCAATGCATCCACAGTGAGTGACAGTTTGATGCGGATTGTGGAGTGGAGGCATCATTGGGCCATTTTTCTTTGAAAATGCATTTGGAAACAACATTTCGGTCAACGGTGGGCGTTACAGAGCCATGTTAACGACTTTTTTTTTAATGAAATTGAATACATGGTTTTGAACGACCTCTGGTTCATGCAGGATGGCGCGCCATGCCACACAGCCCATGCCACAATCGATCTTTTGCGTACCACGTTCCCAAATCATGTGGCCAATTGACATCGACAAGACGGCTGATAGTCTTGGCGATGTCAATTGTCCGCCTCGGAGCTGCGACTTTTTTTTGTGGGAAATCGTGAAGGGCCTATGTTATGCCAACAACACAGAAACGATTCAAGCAGTTAAGGCCAATATCATCCAAGTTATCTGTGAGATACAGCCCGAAACCTTCAACAAGGTCTTGGAAAATTGGAGTGTCAGAATGCGTTACTGCGAAGCCAGCCGTGACAGCCACTTGAACGACGTTGTATTCCATAATTAATGGGAATGTTTGTTCTTACCATAATACATAGAACAAATTGAATTCTGTTCACTTTATTGCATTTTTCAAAAGAAACTTGTGCTTGGCCCACCCTGTTGACAGATTGACCGGCCATTCAGATGTCGAAATAGGCCTATACTGTAACGCAATTCATTGCCTTCACAAGTGTTGTTTACCTCCGAGAACTTCTCAAATTAGAATCTAGGCGCATAAATCTATAGACCCGTCCATTTTCTATGTTCAGTAAAAAGCACAACAAAAATCGATGGGAGGGTCTTAAATTGCTGTGTTTTTATACGAATCAATTAATTTGTTCGATGACCTTTTGGTCTCTTATCTCCATGATCAGTTTCGTACTCATAAACCGACTCGTCTTTATCAGCTCCCATCATAATCGAAAGTTTTATTACTCAGAGGATTGAAGACTTTAATGTGAATCCAAATCTGATTTGTACAAGGTCAGGGCTTTCGGGTGTTTGTGACAACATTTCCCAACCATGCTTTATCGCCTTTTAATGGCTTCTTTCTGCGATGCATATCGCGAAAATTGATTCGTGTGATCCTATTTTGATTAGTTTATGACATTTGAAACCTTTTAGTGGTTTTCGGGGTGGGTAATACTTTTGAAATCTCTGTGATCCCCACTTACTTGTGTTAGTCAATAGATTTTCGGAGGCTAAAACCGTGGCGGACGATAAGCAGGAAAGCAGAGCACATTTTGGGTACTTTTGAGAGCACTTGGTCTGGATAACTGGAAGCAGGGTGCCCGGGACCACAGGGCATGGAAGGCTGCCGTGTCTCAGGCTGAGACCCTTCACGGGTCGGGAGCCCGCTAAAGAAAAGGAGAAAACCGTGACGGGTTAAACTTATGATCCATTCTTTTATGAGAGGGGTGTCCCTAAATTCACGCAACTTATAATTTTAATAAAAAACACTGCTTTTTAATGAAGTTGAATCTAAAGATTTTGCTATTTCTACGTTTGATTGATCCCCTTCAGTTTTATTTGACGGCAAATGTACAGGCAAATAATTTGACCGAACATTTTATGTCCAATACATTTTGTTTCTGGTGTTAATTATGAAGATACATAAATGACTAACTAATGGGATCGTAAAAAACGACAGATTTGTTCACAGGCACTTGACCGATTTAAATCATAGGCAACAGATGCCCGGTCTGCCTTCATCCGTGCGTTCATGGTGCAACATTTATTTATGCAAATCGGTCCGACATGAGTATGCGAAACCTTTAACTAGATGCATACTGATGTTGTCCATGCGCATTACGTCCAGCGATGTCAGAGGCTTTCAATTCAGAAATCAATTGTCTTCTCAAAAGTCATTCGGCGAGTGACAGTCGCTTCGCTTCTGACAAGTTCTGGTGAAATGAACTCGTTGACCATTCTACGGCGCTCGCATTGATCACTGAATGTGACAGCAAAGGCCATGACATTTATCGAATCGACTTGCGATGGGTTTTTATTGATTTGTGCATGATTTGATTTGCAAAAGAGAATTAGGTTAACGCCATTCACACTCTTGGGTGAATTGCTGCTGCTGTCAGTGGGGTGCATACCAATGGACTTCGAAAAATAATCAATCACGATAAAGGTTACTCCTTTGAATGTTATAGACTAACTTTTTTTTCAAAAATAATGACGACGGTAGTTGAGTGTAATCAAAAATGGATATTCAATGGCTTATGGTGGCATGTGGCATCGACGAAGTTTTTTCGACCTAATCTGAGCAACAATTTCGACCATTTTGGCCTAAAGGATGAACCACGATTTACCTTATCAGCTGCGAAGATGTTACATAAGTCAGATGGGCACAATAGATCTTCGCGGTCGCGGTGCATTATACCCTCAACCATACATAAGTCAGTTAAATACCCTGTCTGGCATTCAACACGCCATTCAACGCAAAGCAACAAAGCAACATGCCTGACCATAATATCCAGCATTGTACAAAATATGTCCCCCTTTGAATCATCTTAACCAAGAAAAGGTCTGGCCTCAACAACGCGACACTGCAAGTAACATCATTCGCCTTTGATGAGCATCTCTAAAGAACAACTACATTCCTGAGCCATTGGATGTAAATAGGGACTACAGCTAATTTTCTCAACCATCATCGCCTCCAGATACGGCCTAAATGGTCCACGAATGGATTCTAGATGGTCAAGGGAGTAGAAATTTGTGTCTATTCCAAAGATCTCAATACAAACATATTTCTCAATCTCCCAAAACACTGTAGCATTCTTCAACCTGAGACTATGACGATTTAAGAAGCCCCGTCAGGGCTTAAAAATAGGGCATCGTCATATGTTTGGCCAGCCAGGCCGCGATTAGATCACTGAACTCGGGCAAATTTTATTTCAAAACCTCCCTGAGGTGGCTGAGCATTTTAACATTCAGGTAGGTGCTGTGTCAATGTGACATTCCATAGAGAGTTCAGGTGTGCAATGCAAACACCAAAAACTCTTAAAAAACGGTTTTAGTGGCATAATTTCATCAAAATGGAATCATTCTAAAAAAAAACCAAATCAATTTGTGTGATATGCATCGCAGAAAGAAGCCATTAAAAAACATGGTTGGGAAATGTTGTCACAAACACCCGAAAGCCCTGACCTTGTACAAATCAGATTTGGATTCACATTAAAGTCTTCAATCCTCTGAATAGTAAAACTTTCGATTATGATGGGAGCTGATAAAGACGAGTCGGTTTATGAGTACGAAACTGATGGTGAAGTTACGACACCAAAAGGTCATCGAACAAATTAATTGATTCGTAAAAAAACGCAGCAATTTAAGACCCTCCCATCGACTTTTGTTATGCTTTTTACTAACCTTACAAAAGGGACGGGTCTATAGATTTATGTCCCTAGATTCTAATCTGAGAAGTTTCTCGGAGGTATACGACAGTTGTGAAGGCAATGAGTATTGTATAGGCCCAATTTGGCACCTGAATGGCAGGTCCATTTGTATAGTTGCGACCAACGTTGCCACTTTGCTGCAATTACAGTATATTAAGGGTAAATATCTAGTGGGTGCCGCGTCCGTGTGGTTTTGTGCGTCGGCCCATGTGCAGTAGACTTTCAAGTCTATGTTCAAATCCCAGTTTAGACAAACAATTTTTCAAAAAGTTTTTCACGGCTCCACCTCTTTCGAGTCACTGACAATGCTCAAAGAGTATTACTGTCTATTAAACCCTTCTCAATCTCGCCGTTCGGATTGTGAGGGTTTGCAGCTAGGCCCAGGTCCACCTCGGACTGTAGCGCCGCCATTATTACTATTAAAGGCATATTTCTGCCAACAAGCAAACCAACGACCGCACCCTTTTGCGATATAAAGTTGAGTGCTTCAAAGCATGTCCTCTATGATCACACGATCTTTGGCCACTCTTTTTACCACTTAAGAGGGTAGTTCCTGTTGCCGTTGAGTCGATTGAGGAAAAGGATAATTTGTATTCCTCTTGCAATATTACTCAACGAGTAGATTTTTTATCTGAAAGCAGTCACTTATCACAAAGGACACCATGCAAAATGACATCAACTGAGAGCTAACAATAGTCAATGCGTACTGCCAAAAGCAGTCTTTACATTGAACGATGTATTATAAAAAACGATTTGCTGGACTATAATATAATGCTTAGCGTTCATACTATACTACATATGTAACACAAAAACGGTGCTTTTACATTTTCGATGTGTCCATCCGTCCGTCTACCGTGTCTGTTTCACTTTTTCATCTCCTACTTTTATAAAGATAAAAATAATAATGGCGGCGCTACAGTCCGAAGTGGACCTGGGCCTAGCTTCTCAGCAACCACTCGTGTTGTGCGTGCTATTGTTCTCTCACGAGTGGAAGGGACCTACAGTTTAATGCCGACTCCGAACGGCGAGATTGAGAAGCTTTTTTTTCTAGACAGTTATACTCTTTGAGCATTGTCAGTGACTCGAAAGAGGTGGGGCCGTGAACAATTTTTTTTGAAAAATTGTTTGTCTGAACTTGGAATCGAAAGTCTAATACGCATGGGTCGACGCACGAACCCCCACGGCCACGGCGCCCATCTTTTATAAAGATATCGGCATGAAATTTGGAAATAGGTACTTCAGGCCTAGAAATCAGTGTATTTTTTGATCCAGTGTACCGTTTAAAAAATATGGAACTCCAAGGTCGGAACCCCTCTCTTTTTTTTAAATCAGAAACAATCACAATAAATTGCCTTCATTTAAAACTATTTCAAGCTTCAAAAGTTTTGAAGAAATTGACCAAAAACGGTAGAATTTTGAAAAGCTGCAAACCCTTTTTTATAGATCTCAGTGGAAGAATTAATAAATTATGAATATCAGAATATCGATTTATGCGCAGATACCGAGGTATCAATGATTTGAAATTTGGCACAAAAAATTCCATGCTCAGATCGACAACTCGACACGAGTCTCAGTGGTATCTGCCAAATACATTTTAACCTCTAAATGCCCAACAGAAATGTGCATACAGGTATGTGCAGTGATTGGGTATGATGCAAGATATAATTGATTTGTTCAAATGTTTTTTTGTTCAAATGTACTCGTGTGTAGAAAAATGCATTTAGGTCTCCCTAGCTGCCTGAAGGTTGAAGATTCTGACCCTTTTATTCTGGGATGGACATAGATTTAGAAAAGCAAGTATTTCTCTTGAAACTCATTAAGCCATGGAATATCAACTAAAATCCAAGCATAACTTTTGAGACCGTCCACAAATTTTGCATAATCTTCGTCGCTGCTGCGAATCATTTTTTAATCACATCAAGACTCTACTTTTTGCACGTCAGTAAATCATTCTTTGGATTTATTTTAATCCGTCGCAAAGATTTATCATCTTCTCTACGAAAGAACTGCTCATTTACGATGCCAATGAGCCGTAAATGAGCTTATTTACTCGAGAGAAATTCTTGATGAAAGAACGATTGTTGTCCTAAACCCCGAAGCTACCCTACGCTTAAGAATGAATTAACTTTCATTCGACGAAATTTTCAGTCTGGTCTCAAAGAAGGCAGTGAGAATTAAACGTTTAATCGTTCCGGTTTTTATTTTCGGTAGTCTCAACGTATTATATTTCAAACTTTAAGTGGTAGGTAGGTCGATATACGTGCATTGTTGTTTTAAGATAAATTTAGACTTGTATTTGTATTTCGGATTGTAGCGCCGTATAAAATAAAGTTTTAGGCATCAATTAAAACCTTAGTGGAGGTCAGATGCAGATTCGCTCTTGGCAAACCGCTTCCACTTCGGTTTGTGCAAATAGGTTGGATCAAAACTCCTGACTCGAAGAATCAAACCCTTATCTGCTAGACCTGTTCTACAAAATCCTTCCAGTCTTTCTGCATGCAGCCGAAAGCTGGATAAGCAGAACTGGACAGCAAATCTTCAGTTCTGCGAAACACGAATTCTGCATGAAGACAACTGAAAGTGGGGACTCTCAAAGCAGTAAAGGACAAACCAAAGACTTATCGACTACACTAGCTAGGCCACATCGAGCGAATGAACAATAATGGTTCGGTTAAGAGGAACTGTGGCTCCAAGCCATCTGGTTCGACAAGGAGAAGAAGATCAAACCTCTGGCATAAAGATCGACTGGCAGTGGGGGCAAGAGAAGGTTTTCTTATAACTGAAAGCAGCGTGCCCAGTAACTGATGGAAGTCAGCACTATTCTGACTCAAAATCTCCTTGGGTCGCTGAATAAGAGGAACATTTAATAACTTCTGCAGTCTGATCATGAAGTTTTGTGTTCACTTGCTTTTCCAAAATTTCAAAAAAATCCATAAAAATGAGAGAAGAAGAATTGTTTAGCAACAAAATAAAAGGAAGTAGAGTGGCTAATGAATTTCTTTCGTCCACCGCCTCTAACCTGCCTTCAGTTGAATGAAGCAGCTCACACAAGAGTTCATGGATATATACAACTGTCTACACACACTCCCATCTGATCGTTAATCATTTCTAATCACGAAACTGACTCATAAAAGACCCTCTACCCTCGCCACAAACGACAATCGAGAGCTCTTCCCTCAACAACTTAGACCCACCAGCGCGCGAGTGAAGAACAAAAAATTCATAAGTACAAATTAATTAAGGAGTAACAAGAAAATATGTATTTTAAGACTAACCAATCCTTTTCACATGTACGTCTCGATTAAATGATACCCTTGGGCCGTTCGTTTGCAGTCTTTGGGAGTCGGTTCGCTGAACAGCAGCCGCAGCTTCCATTGTATGATACTCTTCCACCGAACTGACGACGTTGAGTGTTTCCTTTCAAATTACTCTGCGTGTCGACCGAATCACCACTTACGCTATAAACTTCAAAAACACATTCGAATTCAATTAGTAATCTGCGGATACTGGTTTCCTCTGGACACCGTGTCTCGCTCAATCCCACAAAAACCATGCGAAATTGTCATTCCTGTTCGGCGGCGATCATTTCTTTTCCCCTGTTTGTTTGCCAATATGTCCCGAAGCTCTCTCCGCATGAATCGGACGATTCCTGTTTCGTTGAATCGAATGGAAGAAAAAAAACAGAAAACACCTCGAGTGCAATTACGAATTTAATTACTCAATTGCCGGGCGTTCGAGTGGCTCGTTCTACTTTGATTCGCCATATTATTCAATTTCGTTCGACTTCTTTCGAATTGCGCAAAAGTATGCCGTGCTGCGTGTGATATGCGCCCGCGGGGGAGGCTCTTTGAGATTTCATTAGTGCCGGGGTACTCTGAAAATTTAAAAAACAAACAATGATATACAGAAGCGTGATTTTTTTTGAATTTGGTTGTTATTCGGTTAAGCTGGTCATGAGTGTAGACAGATACTCCGGTTGTTTAGTAGCTTGATGCGATGATATTGTGAGCTGGTTGCAGACTGTTCTAATCCAGTTTTAGTCACGTCTGATGAATGATTCGCTTCATTTACATACTCAATCGTTGTACTCATGCACATGTCTGAATTAATTTTGCTTTTTAGCTGTTAAGTTGTTGAGTTGAGTTTTATTGCTTTTTTTTTTTGGTTTTGGAGAGTCATTTACAATCCGGAAGTGGTTAGGAGTTAATTTTTGTGTTGGTTCTGTTTTGAGTATGAGGTGTATTCAGAACGAGGTGTGAGAGTGTAGGTGGGTTAACAAAAAGTAGAGATAGCATAAGTGAGGAAATATTAAAAGATTTTTTTTTACATTTATACAAATAATTGTGGTTCGTATCGCGTGGATACTTTTGACTACTGTTTTTTTTCTTCTGTCATATTTCCATCAGACTATAGTCGTCCTCAAGGTACAGAGCATTTGTCACTGACAGTCGATCTTCAAAATGCTTTGTTTTTAACACGTTGACTACCAAATACGAGATAAGTCGTGCTAAATACGAGATATCTCGTGTCAAATACGAGATAACTCGTATTTTGCTTACTTGTCTAGGAGGTCAAATACGATAAATCTCGAATCTTTTTCAGAGAAGTATGTGGGTGCTGATCATGGGTCATGGGTGTCCAGATTCTGCACGATGACGATAGAGAACTCTTGTTGGTCCCTCTTGGCCGGAAACGAACTCATCGAGATCTTCACCGTCAAAAATGGTTTTAGACAAGGTGATGCGTTGTGACTTTTTCATTAACATTCTTGAGGAGATCGTGCACAACTCATTGACTACCACTAGAGGCACGTTCTTCCAAAAGTCCGTACAATTGATTTGAAATCAGCGGCTATCAATGATGCGTGTGTTGGCATTGAAACGGAATCATCTAAAATGGGTCTGGCGGTAAACGAGGGCAAAACCAAGTATATGCTGTCATCGAGAAAGGACGCACAACATCGACGACTTGGCCAGAACGTCGTGTAGAGCGCATGGACAACTTGGCTCCAGCCCGAAGAATTTTCGACTCTGAACCCGTGGGACTACGCAATAGAGAACATTCACGTCTAAGATGGCGTTCACGATTGGACACTGACCTCAACCAACTTGTCGTGTGCTAGCAAAAGATCGTGCTAGCTGGAAAGGCTTATTGGTTTTCACCCATGTCCATCCCCGACAGTAGCGCTAAAAGAAGAAGAAAATTATGGTGACCAGAGTCTTTCCCGAGCACAAGTATTCCGGTGGTTTGCTAGGTTTTGTAATGGTCCTGAAGACTTTTGAGGTGACGAATGCTTCCCGAAACATTGTAAAATAAAAAAATCATTTGGGAAATCAGAAAAATTCTATTTTTTTTTATCGGAGGTTCTCAAAACTAGACTGGAGAATGCAGACTCAAATATTTGGTCCATTGTATAACCAGGCAGCAACCTACCACTGCAGTGCTTCCGCGAGCTTATTGGAGAAATAATAGGCATTCCTCAGAATGTGGTCCATCGTATTCTTACCGAGGATTTGGGAAGGAAAGGAATCGGAAAAAGGAAGACTTGTTACATGTCAATACACCGTCGAGCGGCTTTACGCGAGATTTGATGGAAAATATTTTATATAAAGAGTTTCACAGTGGCAGTCAACTGTGTTATGAAAGCCTGTCTTGTATCGTAATTTTTCCAAGATCAAGAGATCCTAAGAGATCTTATTTTAGTAAATAGCTTTTCATGCCGTCGTTACCAATGTATTTTTGAAATGAGCACAAGCAGAATATACGCAAATAAGCACTGCTTTACTATACTCTACTGAATTCGGAAAAAAATTTAATGACTCTGGGCGCGATTGCGTGATTAAATGATTAAGTGCGTCGACTCCTACGCAGCAATTCCATTGTTCGATTTCAGACATTCTAACGGCAATTCCCCTCTTGAATCACTGACAACCGTTAGAAGCGTAGTTTCTCAAATATAGCTCCTCAAAGACTTCGAAATTCAAAGTTGGCTTAAAATTGTAGGTCGCATACAAACAAAAGCAGTGGCTTAGGTCCATTTCGGACCTAAATAAAAAAAGTCTTGTTCATACATATAATCGGTCGGTAGTTTCTCATGAGTTTTGTATTTAAAGTTATCTCGCTGTCATTTATGATCAAGGAATTTTGTACGTCTCAAAGTTATGGGGTCGGGCTTCTTGGACATTTGACTTCAGTAAGACGCTGCAAACGACCAACAAACCTAAGAAACTTTAAAGATTCTGCAAGCGTTTTGCTATAGTTTAATCCATCATTTCAGCAATTTTCACTAGCTCACGAAATTATCCATTTGACACTTCAAGACACTATAAAGTGATATATCTGTAAGACTTTGGGGAACGCCCAACAAGAAGTGAACAATTTGCTAAAAGTCAATCGAAAAATCATCGAGAATACTGTGGACCTATTTAGTATCAACTCTGATGTCTGGTAGTTGAAAACGAAATGCCGACAAAGGATCATTTTTTTACCATGACGATATAAGCTCTCATTCATCAACTCAAAAAATTGCCTCTTTAACCCCTAAAACGACATCAATAACTTGGCCAGAACATCACAATATGCAGATATACTTTTGAGGAAGTCAAGGACATCATCTACATCGGCTCCATGGTAAACAGTACGAATACTCACACAAGTGGAGACGGTCCTAAGCCAAGTTGGCGTGCATTTTTGGGTCTTGATTTAGATCTTTTCGGGATGGCAGCTTCATCAGATGAAGAAGAAGGAAGCGTCAAATTATTACATTATTCGCTATGAAGCCCTGGTTTTGCACCAGATGATATCTTTTTATTCCACTACAGCCACACTAAATTGGGATATCAATGTTTTTCAACGTTCGGCGAATCGGTTGATTCCTTCTTTTGGAGGTACAATAATCCAAGTGGAAAAAGTTTGACGAAAATTGGTTAAAACGCCTTAAAGCGTATAGATTTTAATAGAAAATATTTTTAAAAATTATATATTTGTTTTCGTTTTACCGTCGCACAACTAAGGTAGTGATTATCGTAAGGGTATTGTGGCGCTTCAGTCCGTGCCTAGCTTTTCAGCAACAAATCGTGTTGGGCGTGCTATAATCCTCCCACGAATAGAGGGTCCCAAATGTTTTATATCTACTCTGAACGACCGAATTGAGAAACTCTTTTCTTGACAGTCATACTCTTTGTTGTCTGCGGTAGGAATAGAAATTAGACTGAAAGTTTAGTGTCTAGGAGTCGGCGCACTTAAGGCCCATACCACAGACCTGGAGTTTACGCCATAAAAAAGGCGAGACATTTCCTTTAGGATAAACAATAGTATTAAAGAATTTTTAACTCTACACATATCCCAAATTATACGTCGATTTAATTGTTCTTATCTTATCACTGTCAAATCAAAAATTCAAATTCTTCCAGAAAATCTAGTTAACAATATACAGTCTTTATTAAATTAGCGATTGACCAAGATCAATTAGGTGATCTGATCAGTATCTGACATTCACTCGATCAGTCAAACTCGTCGGCTCAAGGTCAACGCGTATTCAGTAGTCGTAAGTATGACGAATATTTTTATCTGCAAAATCAAAAATTCCATAACCCGATCATAGGTTCTCCCTTAAGCGTAATCAGAGCTGACTAGCCAAACCAGTTCCGTCATACGCCAAGCTCTTTTGGACAACAGGTTGGGAAAAAGCCAATCCATCATTGTCAAGAAACTCAGATTATGTTTTATTTCGAAAACATGTTTTAAAACATAATTTACCCAGCAACGTCAAAATCACATTTTTACTGTCGTAAATTGATTTTTTTTTTAAAAGCAAACAAACAACATTTTGGTGTTTATTTTTCTGTAAACAATTGTAGTTACTTCAATTTAAAAATTTGTGAAGGCTTCAGGTCACTTTTAGCATGAGAGACCCCTGACCACAAATCAGTCATATAAAGATGCGTAACTTTCCAGATGGAAAACCCCCAGCCCATTCAAAAATTGGACAGTTATACATGAATCTTCCAATAAATTTGACAGTTATTGACGAATCTTCCAATAAATTTGACGGTTGATGATGAATGCACAAATACTTTCTCATT
Organism: Myathropa florea; assembly: GCA_930367185.1. Taxonomy (NCBI): domain Eukaryota; kingdom Metazoa; phylum Arthropoda; class Insecta; order Diptera; family Syrphidae; genus Myathropa; species Myathropa florea. The sequence continues at coordinate 113,437,130 of OV884002.1, read as the reverse complement.
TTCACTCACACTAATTTGGATTCATCATTACCCCTCGAAAAGGGCGGCTCATTCATGAATGGTTGCCCACGGCAACGTAACAAATTCATGAATTGTCCTCAGTTAAGTCACCAATTCATGAATTTGACGGTTATCCGGAAATATTTTAAGGACTCTGTTCGCAGGCTTTAGTAACTAAAGCTGATTTGTATCATTTATATTTTATAAACGTAAATCAAACATTATTTCTTCTGGGAATAACACTAACTTCATTGTTTAGCTCCTCCTACTTTTTGTTTTTGAAAATTGCCATGACAACATTTGAAAAATAAATAACAAACTTCTGAGTGTTTAGATGGCTCAGGGAAAATCGCATATGCATGAAATGTTTTCTGAGGAAAATATGTCGAAAATGGAACTATATGGGATAAAAACTGAACGGCTTCACCGGAAAATCAAATTTGAAGTAAGATTTTCGCCGAATCTACACTATTTAATTCAAACTTGTGAAAAATCAAATACTTTATTTTCGATGCTCCTGCCTTCTTCCGTTCATGTAAACACTGTCCATGCCCATTTCACTACATTAGCTTGGAGGGGAAGTCACACGTATTCTCGGTAAATTGTGTCGGTGAAAATGTTATAAAAAACGCTGTCAGATGAAATTAAGGGGCCAGAGAAGTAGGAGTTGGATATCTATATGTGATTGATTTGTGCCCCTGACGAACATAGTTCACGATAGAGTGTCGTATGAGCGTGATGTGATTTATGAAATGTTTGTGGCTTCGGTCGAAAAACGAGTGCTGTTTGAGAGCTCTAAGATGGTGTTTACATAGGTGGCAGAAGGCAAAAGTATCGGAGGTATAATAGTTCAAAATGTTGCTAAGAGATGGATTGTGTGCGCCAAAAATGCAAACATACTTTCTCCGACACTCCTGCATTCTATTAGATGGATTAATACTCCTTAACAAAATAAAGCCTGGCTTCTCAAAAAGAGAGAAGAGAGAAGAGTTATTTGAAGCTTAGTAAAATCAGAAGTTGCGTATTTATGTTAACATAGGAGATAAGTGGCCTTATCATAGCCGTGTACTTCCAGACAGATCTTTCCAGCTATTTGGCGTCATCGGAGAAGCAGATGGTGACACCTCAGGGCTTACGTCGAGGTACCTATATGTCTAGATTCGTGCAAAGTTAATTTACCTTTTCCGAGGTTGCATCTTCCATCTCCTTTCTGAGAAATCTTAACGCCGCACTCGCCTAATGCTTTAAATCGGAGGATTTTCCATGTTTAAGCATGTGTTTTAAGGTATGCCGGCACTTTCGTTTCCTGGATCCTTCTAAGATTTGATACGGCACACAAGGTCAATCTGCTTACAGTAGTAACGCTTCCTCTTAAAAACTTAACTAATTTCGTTGTCAGAACATCCAACGCTCTAGTGGTCACAGAGTGAGACCTTCTCAGTACAATCTAGTAAATAGCTTAAGACCCTGATGAGCATTTCGAGATCCACTATAAATTAAAAGCACTAATACTGACCAGTTTTAACACGACTAGATGGCGCTGTTGATTAAGTGCCTGCCCTAAGTTAGAGGGGTCATAGGTTCAAATCCCAGCGAAAACAATTTAAATACGGTTTTTCAAATCTGGTCCAGTCACCATTTACTGTTGGGATTAAAGCGGCACTATCGCTGGAGCAGTCGATCAGTGGTAGTAGTCCGACCGTTTAGACGACTGGATGGCGCAGTTGATTAAGTGCCTGCCCCAAGTTCGAGGGGTCGCAGGTTCGATTCCGAAATCGATCCAGTCACCATTTGCCGTTGGGATCAAATTAACGGCACTGGAGTAGGTTGCTACCTGGCAATACAGTGGATCAGTTTTGACTCTGAGTGCTCCAGTAGTGTTTCTAAAAATCCTCCAAAAGGAAAACAAAATTCAGATCGTGGATATCACAATGAACCAAGATGGTCTAAGTGTGCTCGTGAATTCACTAGCATCCTCGCAACCTAACCTAACTCGTCAAAGAAGATGTTGGCCCAAATCAAGAAAAACTTACAAAAAAAAAAGATCTCCGAGGTACCTGCTTCTCATTATTTTCGCCATTTCCCCCTGTGACTTAATTAGGCTTCACTCATCACCCATAATTAAATGTCAACTAACCCTTAATCATTTACATGAGCAACAACAAAGTCGCCGCATACTTGTGCCGGCCTAATCTGATTAGCCACTTAGTTCGTTAAATATTAAAATCCCCTAGGAACTTGTTTTTTCGTTAATTAAACCCGCTTTATCAGATTTTAAAATATGACGGTAATCGGCGGTCGAGTGTTGCCCGACAATCCATTCACAAAGAATATCGGTTAGATACGACTCCGTTTTGTTTTCTTTTCTGCTTTGCTGCTCTTTGCTTGGTTTGTTTTTTCCCAGCAAGGTCGCATGAATATCCAATTGTGTTCGAAACTGGCTCCAGCGCAAGTCGTGCTTAAGACCACAACAAAACGAAACCCAAGAGATGACGTTTCATTTTGCCTCTCCGTCGTCGTTGTGCCGTGGCTTGTGTATCTTTTGATCTAGTTTAAGCGTAAACAAAATAATTAACTCGAGCAGTATGAGGACAAAGATACAGAAATTCATTTTTTTTCTGCATTTATTGAGCCTTTACATCCGCCTGCTGGCTCACGATTTTTTTTAAGTTCGCGGAATAAGGGAAAAGATATGAAAAATGAGCTGCACAGCGTGGCGGTGATTTTTTGTTTTGTTATGGTTCATGGTGGAATCGTATTGTTGTGTCATGTTCATGTCAGAATGGCAGTGACAGGTGAGGGTAATTGATTTTTGTGAGATTTTGGCGGACTTTTGTTATTTGTTTTCAGTAGAAAATGAGGAAATGGAAGGACATACGAGTTGTGCAAAAACATGATGCAATATTTCAATTGGAAGGAAATGCAAAATAAAAATAAGTAACTGAGTGCAAAAAAATTAGAAAATTTTCAAAATTCAAACTGTAAGAAAACTGCATATGGGTGCCGTGTCATAGTGGGTAGGTGCGTTCACTCCTACGCTCGAAGTCTAGGTTCGATTCCCGAAAAGAAAAACGTTTGATATTTTCAGGGCTCAATCTCTTTCGAGTCACTGACACTCAAAGACTGTCTAAAAAAACCTTCTCAATCTCGCCGTTCGGAGTCGGCGTTAAACTGTAGGTCCTCTCCACTCGAGAGAACAATCACCCTTGTTATCACCCTTGTCAAAAACGTGCTCGCCGCAATTTCGTCGCGTATGGGTGAGCCGCTCGCTGTTGATGAGAAATTTCGATTTTGTCGTGTTCGTTGGCTTTGATATTCGCCGTGTTGGGCCATATTCGCGAGCAAACCTCATTTTTGCTGTGAACGTCGCTGAATGCATATCGCGGGTTAAGCACAATGTCAACAGTCAGCCACGATTTTATCGAGGAGTTCACCACTTGCTCTTCCCTATCACACATGTTGACGGTTTGAAGAAACAACACGAAATGAATGTTCGCCAAATGTGTTCGCCGTGTAGGGGATAACGCAAACGAGCAAGTTCGGCGAGCATGTTCGTCGTTTAGAGCTACCTTAAGCGAAATTTTAGCGGTAAATTTGGTTCGTAATTTGACTATGATATCGATTGGGAATACCATCGACAAACAATTCCACAACGAATTGCACTCGTAGGAATGGTGAAAAATGTATCGATCAACCAATGAAGCACCAAGACAGTTTTTGGTTAAGATCCATGATGATCAAACTAAGGACTTCATCCGCAAATACACTGCCCCGCAATCCTTACACCTTAAAATTTCAGGTGTTTAGATAAAGAACCTCAGCATTTTTTGCCCGATCCACAAAAAAGGAGACCCTCTAAAATGCGCCAACTATAGAGGCATCAGTCTTCTGAACATTACCTATAGATCCTATCTGCCGTGTTGTGCGAATGCCTAAAGCCATTCGTCAACAACCTGGTCGGTCCATACCAGTGTGTCTTTAGGCCTTGAAAATCCACCATCGACCAAATATTCACACTGCAGCAAATCTTGGAAAAAACCCAGGAACAACAAATCGATACCCACCACCTTTTCATCGATTTTAAGACCGCGTATGACAGACAGAGTTTGTCTACCTCCGGGTAATAGTGAACTCCACGAACGACATCACAGTGGGGATCCGACGTAGAATCGCCCTTGGCAACTGATGCTACTTTGGTTTGTCAAAACAACTGGGCTCAAAATTCCCGACTCGAAGGACCATGCTCTACAAAACTCTTATTCTGCCAGTCCTGCTATATGGAGTCGAAAGCTGGACACTAAGCAGAACTGCAGAGGTGATTCTTGGTGCCTTCGAAAGAAAAATTCTACGGCGGATATATGGTCCCGTCTGCGAAGAAGGCGACTGGAGGAGAAGACACAACCGCCAGCTGTACCAGGATGTGGATGTAGTCCGGAAGGCAAGAATCCGTCGACTGCACTGGCTCGACCACATCAAGCGCATGAACAACAACGCTTCAGCTAAGAGGGTCTTCGAATCTGAGCCTCCTGGTTCGAGAAGGAGAGGAAGACCGAACCTCCGCTGCAAAGACCAAGTCATCGCGGACGGACCAATGCTCCGGCCCGGAAAATCTTCGAATCCACCCCTGAGGGATGGCGCAGTAGAGGAGGACCGTGACTCAGGTGGCGCACGCAAGTGGAAAGCGACCTCAACCAACTGTGCGTGCGAAACTGGAGGCAGCTAGCTAAAGATCAAGCTGGCTGGAGAAGCTTGTTGGTTGAGGCCCAGGTCCACCCCGGATTGTAGCGCCACATTTAGTAAGTTAAGTTAAGATAAAACCGGAATTTATAAACTATTCTCCAACAAACGCCAGAAAAGCCTTCGTCTTCGGAAGAATTTGGGAAGGAACTTATTCCCAGGGACAGGGACAAGTGGCTACCAAATGCCGTTATCAACGACCACGAGGTTGGCCTTTTTACCAACGGATCAAAAATGGACACAGCTATTGAGGCCGGATTCTAGTCGAAGACTCTGCACACACATAAATTATGAAGACTCCCTAACTTCTACAGTGTCTTACAAGCAGAGATCATGGCAATAGAGAAAGCAGCCAAACACATACAAGTAACCTTGTAGACAGCCAGGCTGTACTGAAGTCAATATGATCCTGTACAACGAGACCAAAGGCTGTTACGAATTGCCGCGACTCACTGAGGTCCATCAGCCACCACAAGGTCAAACTCAGCTGGGTCCCTGGCCACAGCTCAATCGCAGGGAACGAAAGAGCGGATGAATTGGCCAGGTAGGTAGGAAGGTGATAGAGTGCCCTTGCGACCGGCTCGCGGCTAACTGAGACCAACAGTTGGCTCCATTGTGCCCTATGTGTGGGGGGTGTACCCTGTGAGACCTTCACTTTTGCTTCTCTTAGAATCACCCAGATTGTTGTATATATCTCAAGAGGTGCTTCAGCTCTATTTTATTCAGATACTCCAGCTCGTCTCTCTCTCTCCTTCCGAGCAGGGCTGGACAATCGCATAGCAGGAGGCGGACGGACTCTATTTCCTCCTCGTCCCTGCAACTTCTACAATAGTCGCTATGGGGGATACCTAACCTTCTGGCATGGGTGCCTATCGGACAATGCCCGGTGAGAACTCCCACTAATAATAATAATAATAATAATAATAATGGCGGCGCTACAGTCCGAGGTGAACCTGGGCCTAGCTTCTCAGCAACCACTCGTGTTGTGCTTGCTATTGTTCTGTCACGAGCGGGGGGACCTACAGTTTAATGCCGACTCCGAACGGCGAGATTGAGAAGCTTTTTCTAGACAGTTATACTCTTTGAGCGTTGTCAGTAACTCGAGAACTCCCACTACCGTCCGTATATCCTTGCGACTTAGGCTAACCATCGATAATGATTTCCTCCTGTTCAACATCGGCCATAGGGCTCTCGTCGTTGACCCAATATCCAGATTCAGCCATCGCGCATTTGTTCTTTCTAAGGCTTCGTCTTCTATTTCCTTCCTTAGGAAACTTAGTGGCATATTGACATAAGGTAATGCTAGACATTTATCTAAATCCGAGCCCTCCTTTGCCAACACGTCCGCTCTCTCGTTTCCTTGAACTCCTGTGTGTCCCGGTACCCAGCAGACAAGGATCTGAAATGGATATCAGCGAAGCGGACACGTCACTGCCAAAAAGAGGCCAACTCGTCTCGGCTTGCAAGAAATGACTATCACACGGTTTAATGTGGACACCGAAAGGCGATTTTGAAAAGCTCTTTAAGCATTGTCAGTGAATCAAAAGGTGGAGCCGTTCGAGATTCGAACCTTAGACCTCGAGCGTAGGAGTCGACGCACCTACCCACTACGCCACGGCGCCCAGCTAAACAGCGGCAAAACAAAGAAGATTCCGACCGAAACTTGATCCGTGTGCTCTTCGGAGTGATCACAGGGCACTTCCCCATCGGATAAAATGCTCCGGAAACGGAATGCGGAATCCAGCGATCTCTGCCAGTGCTACGGTGATGACGAAGAGACCGAGACAATCAAACATCTGCATTGCCACTGCCCAGCTCTCCAGAATCGGCGCCTAGTTTTGCTGGGCCAAAGATTGTTCAAAGAGACTGCGGACTTAGCGAATGCAGGCATACTGGATCTTCTCAAATTCATAAAGAGCATGGGGTGCTTTCAGCCACCACGTGCTGTTCCACATGAAAGTGACAAAACTGAACAATTCAAGGACATCTGCGGATAAAACCCCAGCGAGGGAGTGACCTGCCGCATAAATGCAATATAATTTTATGGCTGCAACGTGCCTCCCGGTTTATCATTCAATGAATACCAGCACCTAGACAACATTGTAACCAGCGCCTATGCGGCGATGTGTGTTCTCAGCCAGTAATCTTCGTTGGCGACTTCAACGCCTGTGCTTCAGACTGTGATAGCACGACAGAGGACGGAAGGGGGAAAGCTCACTCAAATATTCCCTTCATGATAACTCTTCATGAAACCGCCTGCGATACGTCCACTTAAGGATCATTTCCCATGCAGCGTGCGAAGGATCTTTGGGTGGTGTTTGGGAGCTACAACCGGATAGGTCTGCTTCTTGCAAAGAAATGGCAGTTTAAAGACATACAATGGTTCTTGTCTACGCTGAATAAACACGCTGACATTAACTGCCAAGCGTATTGTCAGAAATCACTCATTTGCGACCTGACCCTTAAAGAAACAGTTGCCTACTCAAAAAAAGGTAATAATGGGCCATAACAAATGTAAGTCCACGTCTCGGACTTTTGTCGGAGATTTTTAAGCACTACACTGGAGCACTCAGACAGACTCAAAAACTGGTCCATTGTACTATCAGGCAGCAACCTACTTTTGCTGGAATTTCTTGATCTTCCGGAGGAATATCAGCAGGTGCTCCTGTTATCAGGAGCCTACATCATCAGCACCGAATAACTGCCACCTGATCCGAAAAAAGGCGGGACAATGGCAGAGGAAGTGCTCTGCAGTGTCCTCGTCTCTCCACAGGCGTCGCAAAGGATTTCATCGCTTAGGCCATGCATATTCAGGTGTTTGGCGAAAGTATAGTGGCCTGCTAGTACGCCGGTAAGTTGCCTGCAGTCTTCTCTTGACAGAGATAACAAGAATTCTGCGGATTTTTTACAGACGTTAGGTAGCATGCGGTTGGCCTGTGTACATCCTGGAGAGTCATGCCCCCTCCAGTTGTGCTGCACGTCTATACTAGTGATGTACGAAACCGTAAATATTTCAAACCGAGCTAACTCGAATCAGAATTTAAGCAAATCGAGTTGCAAATCGACTCGTCTGACTCGGTTTCTAACAAAAAATACAAAAAACAGCGCGTACAATAATTTAAGCACACAAATGCACAGACAACGCTTGGTATGAAACAGAACACGACGGAGTATCAATTCCATTTGTTCGAGTTTGATTTGGTTCGACTCGGTTTCGACATAACTCGGTCTCGACGTAACTCGGTTTCGAGGTAACTCGATTTCGACGTAACTCGGTTTCGACGTAACTCGGTTTCGAGATAACTCGGTTTCGACGTAACTCGGTTTCGACGTAACTCGGTTTCGAGGTAACTCGGTTTCGAGGTAACTCGGTTTCGACGTAACTCGATTTCGAGGTAACTCGGTTTCGAGGTAACTCGGTTTCGACGTAACTCGGTTTTGAGGTAACTCGGTTTCGAGGTAACTCGGTTTCGAGGTAACTCGGTTTCGACGTAACTCGGTTTCGACGTAACTCGGTTTCGACGTAACTCGGTTTCGACGTAACTCGGTTTCGACGTAACTCGGTTTCGACGTAACTCGATTTCGAGGTAACTCGGTTTCGAGGTAACTCGGTTTCGACGTAACTCGGTTTCGAGGTAACTCGGTTTCGAGGTAACTCGGTTTCGAGGTAACTCGGTTTCGACGTAACTCGATTTCGACGTAACTCGATTTCGACGTAGCTCGGTTTCGAGGTAACTCGATTTCGACGTAACTCGGTTTCGAGGTAACTCGATTTCGACGTAGCTCGGTTTCGAGGTAACTCGATTTCGACGTAAATCGGTTTCGAAGTAATTCGGTTTCAAACTCGTCGTAACTCGGTTTCGAATTAACTCCGTTTCAACCCAGTTCATGAACTTGAGTTGACACATGACGCTAGCCTATACTTCAAAATATCGCCAAAGCTCACCAAGAACACTCGCACCAAAATTCAATAATCCAATCCAATTTCGATCGGTTTCCTTGATTCCCGATAAATGGGCATGACTCAATCGACTTCACAGTTGGCTCCGATCGCAGACTTGTGCCAGCCCCATTATCCATTGTGTTGCAACCCATGGATTAAAGTTAATGTACCCTACCGAGATTGGATATGGAAAGCGAAAAGCAAATCGATCGCACGCGATAAAGGCCGATACAAACTTATTGCATTCGATTGCAGTCAGTCGTATGCACAAGTGTGCTATATATAGACGTGAGCCAACCGGGCCCGCTTGAGAAAGTTATTTGCACAACCTGCTACGTGGTGGGTAACCATAGTCGACGTTTATCAATTTCCATGTAAACTGGGCTACAACCACGGCCCGCACCGCGGATCCGGGCCCAATCTGTGAAGATAATTTAGATGAAACCGTTGTGATAACATTGAAGGGAGGCTGCCCGCAGCGATTGCGCACACACAAGACGAAGGGACGCAATGGAATGGAATGCCAGCCGAAATGCAATGAATACGCCTTATTTTAGAACTATTTGGACGGCTAGAGCACTCCTCCGCCGTCCGTCGGTGCTATCCGAAGTGGAAATCAATGACTAGATGCCAAGCGTGTTATTATAATAGCACCCATGCCCCGGCTGTGCTATTACCAAAACCAACAACAATGCCGGGGGAAGGAACCTATCATTTAAGCGGTGGTGGTGGTGGAGGAAGAACAAGAACAAGACGAAGAAGAAGAAGAAGCTCATGGTTTCGATTTCTTTCGGAGGAGAACACACATCGCCGCAGCGTACGGAGTGTTTCCCTTCCCTAGGCTGAATGTGTGCCAATTGCAAACACACATTAAGGCGTAATAACCATAAAATTTGTTGTTTGCCTTATTTTCAGATTGCGACTCGCTTGTTAAACTAGATTCATCAATGGATTGCCGGAGAGGTGGAGGGGTGCTGGTGCTGGTGCTGTGGTAGTTCTATTCTTGGACATCTCATGGGCTGTCTGTGTGGTTCTTTGTTTGCCGAGATTTAGATTCAATCAAGGCGTAGCTAGATAATGCTGAGGGTTTTGTTTTGAGCAATGGAATGCACCTTGTAACACAGAGACCGACTTACATACAAAATTTGAGTGAGATCAATGTTAATTTGTGAATTTATCCGCGCAGTCGATGGGACGACATTGAGACTTGAAATAGTTTGTGGTTGGTGTCATTATTTGTTGAATTTTATGAGAATGTGGTCATCATGAGTTGGAGTTCGAGATTGGCGGCGGCGGCGGTGTTCTGTGATCGCATGTAAGTGCGATTAATCGGGGAACTGTTTGCTTTAAGCGAGTCATTAGCTCGTGTGATGTGTTGGAGAGGATATTTGCAAACATTCTTGGTTCTGTGGTTGGGGCTTGGGAGCGACAAGGTCTGGGGGTTTATTGGAAATTAATTGATTACTTGAATATTTATTAGTTTTGCAGGGTGCGCTATCTTTTGAATAACTTCAAAAAATGGCAAATAAGAGGTGCTTTTATTCCTTTACAATTTATTTGGCCTAGTTTTTGAACAACACATCTATCAAGAGATCACCTGTATTTAACCAAAGCAAAATGCCTCTTTTTGCTGCGTTGTCCATCACTTCATCGAGCATCTCGGGGGGTGTAGCGATGATTTCGGAACGAATATTTGCCTTGAGCTCGTCAATAGCTTGCTGGCATACACTTTGCCCTTCAAATAACCCCACAAAAAGAAGTACCCCTCCGTAAAATCGGGAGATCTGAGTGGTCGGTCAATGTCGCCATTTTTTTACTTTTTTTTTTGTCGGCGATTTTTGTAACACTACACTGAATCACTCAGACTCAAAAACTAGTCCATTGTACTACCAAGCATCAATCTACTTTTGCTGAAATTTCATGGCCTATATCATAAGCTCTCAACTCATCAGCACCAAATAATTGCCTCCTGATACGAGCAAAGGCGGGACAATGGCAGAGGAAGTGCTCTGCAGTGTCATCGTCTTCTCCACAGGCATCGCAGAGGGTTTCATCGCTTAGGCCAAGCACACTTAGGTGTTAAGGCTTAGGTTTGGCCTGAGTGTAGCCTGTCTGCAGTCTTTTCTGTTAAGAGATAACAAGAAAACCGCGGATTTCTTACAGACTTTGGGGAGCATGCGCTTGGTCTGTCTACATCCTGAAGAGTCATGCCACCACCGGTTTTGCTCTGGAGAGATCCAACCATCGATGGAAGCCCTAACCAAGGACGCAGATAGTCCCAGCGTAGGTTCAGGTCCTGAGAATGACTCATCTGATCTCATTTCCCGTGATCCCGTTGTGCCCCGGAACCCAGACAAGTCTTAGCGAATTCAAGCTACCGATCAAATTCAGACAAGAATTGCATTCCTGAACTATCATGGAAGTGCTTAAAGGGTTGAGTAAGACCTTAAGCACAGCTTGGCTGTCGCTACAGACGCAAATACTTCGCCCCTTCCACCTATTCTTCACAATATAGCTCGTAGCCATTAGGATCGCATAGGTTTCCGCTTGAAAAACCGACGCAAATTTACCTAACGAGGTGTGCAGTCTAAAGTTGTCGCTCTCCACGAAGGCACCAGCACCAGATCCGTCATTGGTCTTGGAGCCCTCCGTGAAAATTCGACTACATTCCTTTCCTGGCTCAGATTCTGGTCAGAGCCAGTCCTGAGTGCAGGGAAAGTCGACTTTGTATGTTCGTCGCAGCTGGAGTACAGGTGTCCGTGCGTCAGACGGCATATCCATAAGACTGGGGTCAAAGGAAATGCGATGCAAAAGGTCATCAAAACTCCAGTGCGAGTTGTACCAATAACCACTTCTTTTTGAACGGAAGATGGCCTTGAGAGTACACCCCATGATATGGACATCTAGGGGGAGGAGATTCAGCAGGGCATTAAAAGCAGAGCCAGGCGTACTAGGGAAAGCCCCTATGCAGCCGAGACAGACCGTTCTTTGAAGCTTGGTGAAAGCAACAGTTACGTATTTACGCAAAAGCTTATTCCACCAAAAGACCGACGCATAGGAGAGAAGGGGCCTAATCATAGCCGTGTAGATCCAGGCTATGATTAGGCATAGGAGAGAAGGGGCCTAATCATAGCCTGGATCTACACGGCTATGATTAGGCCCCTTCCCTCCGGTGTTATGGATCTTTTTGGTGATAGACCCATTATTTTTCGAAAATTCCAGAAAACTGACAGTGCCTTCGCAATTTTCGTTTCGTTGTGTTTTTTTTTACAGAAGCTTCCTATCTAGAGTGACACCCAGATATTTACCTTCATCGGAAAAGCGGATAGTAACCCCTTTTAGTACTTGTGTGAGTCAAACCAGTCAATTTCCTCCTCCTCGTGAAGAGGACAACCTCGTAACCAATTTTAGCGGTTACATCAATAAACAAAATCTTCGTTTCTTCTTCTTCTTATTCTTAGGGCGCTACAGACCGAGGTGGACCTGTGCCTCACTCAACATGCCTCTCCAGCCAGCACGATCTTTCGCCAGCTGTCTCCAGTTTCACACACCAAGCCGGCCGGAGTCCCACTCGAACTTTTCTCTCGAAAAGACCAAGAGACTGTTCATCCGCTTGGGATATTGTCCATGCTTCTGCGCCGTACAGCAGGACTGGGATGATCAAGGTCTTATACAAGGTCAACTTGGTCTTCCGAGAGAGGGCTCTACTACTCAATTGCCTTTTGAGCCCATAAAAACAGCGGTTGGCAAGAGTTATTCTGCGTTAGATCTCGGAACTGATGTTTTTTGTACTGTTTACCGCGGAGCCGAGGTAGACGAAGTCCTTCACTATCTCAAAGTTATAGCTGGCTATGGTGACGTTCTGGCCAAGTCGTCGATGTTGTGAGTTCTTTCTCGATGATAGCATATACTTCGTTTTGCCCTCGTTTACCACCAGACCCATTTTAGCCGCTTCCGTTTCAATGCCAGCAAACGCATCATTGACGGCTCGCTGAATTCGCCCAATCACGTCAACGTCATCCGCGTAAGCTAGCAGTTGAACAGACTTTTGGAAGATCGTGCCTCTTGTGTTGGTCAGTGAGTTTTGCACGATCTTCTCAGGAACGATGTTAAAGAAATCACATGACAGCGCGTCGCCTTGTCTAAACCTTTCTTGACATTGAAGGTCTCGGTGAGTTCGTTACTGACCTTGCACCGAGATTTCTCCATCGTCATTCTGCTTAGTCTGACGAGTTTGGCAGGAATGTCAACACTAGACATGGCACTGTATAGCTCGTCTCTATACACGCTGTCATATGCGGCCTTGAAATCGACAAATAGGTGGTGTGTGTCGATCTGCATTTCATGGGTCTTCTCCAGGATCTGCTGCAGTGTGAAAATTTGATCGATGGGGGACTTCCCTGGCCTGAAACCACACTGATAAGGACCTATCAGTTTGTTCACAAATGGTTTCAGGCGTTCACACAAAACGGCAGAGAAGATCTTGTAGCGATGTTAAGGAAACTCATCCCTCGATAGTTGGGGCAGTCAAAGAAGTCTCCTTTCTTATGGATCGGGCAAACGATACTGAGATTCCACTCATCGGGCATGCTTTTCTCCGACCACATCTTACAGGTGAGATGAAATCTTCGTTTCTGGGGCACTGAAAATCCGCGTGTGATGCACGAAGGGACTTTACATCCGCTCAAAGCCATCGTGTGGTGCGGCGTTCACGCAGGAGGGATTGGGACGCATTTTTTGGAAGACCTCATCGGCAATACGGTCACTGTTACTGGCTTCAGGGCCATGATAAACGACTTCTTATTGCCGGAATTGGACGAGCGTTGCTTGGTAAACATGTGGTTGCAACAAGACAGTGCACACACAGCACGAGTCACAAGGGATCTTGTGAAGGAAGCGTTTCCTGGTCGCATAATCTGCCGTTTTGGCGATTTGATGGCCAGCAAGATCGTTCGATTTAACCATCTCAGATGTCTTTCTTTGAGACTACTTGAAGTCGCTGATTTATGCCAACAAATCTCAGACAATCGCTGCCCTTACAGAGAATATTTGACAGGAATGCGAACAGTTGTCACCGTAAATCTTGTGGTCATGGAAAATGCGATGAAACGGACACAAATGTGTATCAACACTGGTGGCAGCCACTTAGAGGATATCATATTTTCTACTTAGCAGAAAAGATTTTAGAGGCCCAAATAAAGATTTCCATCACTCAAAATCATATTTTTTATTTAGTAAGAAAGTAATTCAAAAACAAAATTAGATGATTAATTTTGCGCCACCTTGTATATATTAGATTGGTTAACAGAAAATTCAACATTTTCGTTTTTGTGGACCACACAGTCATTCTGGCGCGACGAATAAGACGACAAGTTATCCACCGATAACCCAGATATCCAATATTGCCGATAATTTGTATGCTTGAGAAATGAAGCATTTAATTTATGCAAATGGCTACCATTAAAGATGATGTCAAGCTTATAATATCGTTACAAATTATTACATTCACAGATTATGGCTTGAAAACCCGTTCTGAGAAAAAGATGTCACTCGACTAGATCAACTTTGAATCAAGTCCGAATATCCCAAGGTGTCCAAAGTCATTTTGGCGTAGGAGAGAACAAAAAAATAGCGGAACAACAAGCGAGATAACATCATCGATTACCATTCCCCTACTCCTACTGAAAGAAGCTTAGGTTTTGAATTCGAACCGAGAGAAGATGTAAAGATGAAACTCCTCCTTGAGGATCAAAAACCCCTGAAGACTCAATCTGTCATCATTTGCGTTCTTGTTCGAAAACAAAAAACAAGCATTAGCTCTGATCAACGAACGACAAGTTGTCCCCAAAAATGTCAAAAGATTACAATCTCAAGACAAATGAGTTCTGAAGACACTGCTGACATTTCGGAAGACTCGGACGATCAGCAAAACCCCAAAAATGATCCCAAAATTTGGGGTGCTAATCTATTGTTTACCAAGTCCATTTGACACAAAAATGTATCCTTTACGTTGTCACTGACTTCAAATCAAACCACCACTCACCGTTATTCGCTGACATAAACATTTTCGCTGAAATGGGTATAAATTAAGGTGACCCTCCTCCGTGTCAATGGCACACAACGGTATTCAAAGGACAACAAAATACCTGAAGGTAGAGCAGCGACTTACTGTCACGGAAATTAACATAACCCCCTACCAAGCGTGGTATGAAATTAATTCTAACGTTAATCCAATTCAAATGGGAATAGACAAGCAGAGCAGGGAATGACAACAAACAAAAAAACAAAACAACTTTTGAATAACTTACTGGCATAATTTTGAATTAACATTTTTTCGGAATTCATTAACCAACTGGGCAGCAGATGAAGAAGCGACGTCCTTAGAAAATCGAAGCAAAAGTAAAAGTTGCGAGAAGTTCTGGCCAGTTTGTTTGTGGACAACCGTTACCTTGCTAGGCGTTCTTTTGTTATGCAATACGATCGTGGAAATTGATTGATGTATGGCACCGTGGCAACCCTGGCATTTGAAGGATACAAATTGCATCACTTTTGGGGATGACCTTTTGAGACCTTTGAAGAGTTTGAATACTGTCGTGTCATTTCACGAATGTCAAATATTATGGAAGCAAATTTAAGCGCTCAAGTCGTTGGCGGTGGTGCTAGTTCAGGGAGTCTTCGATGAATTTCTTAAGTTAAAGCGCCGCAGGTGGTCTGTGCTGCTATGGAGTCCTCATGAAATCTACGAACAGTGACTATGGCTGTAGCAAGTCTTGGGCAGAATCACTTGTTTTTGGGCGAAGCAATTAGCGTCTTGTCATGCCTTAAGACAGCCAAGGGATTGTAAGGAGGACGAGAATACATCTGTCATTTGGTAGATTGATTTGGTGGGATTTACTATGGTGAAGCTGTGGTTGTATATATAAATTGACTTATTTATCAAGTAATACTATTATTTTGGCGCATTCATGTAAAATTTCATATAAATGTGATTATTAATTCGCGTTTTATCTCTATTTAAACAGAATCATAATGGCAACTGAGACGATGATGGGGAAAATTGAGCATCGCGCTGTAATTAAATTTCTCACTAAGCAAGAAAAAAGTCAAAAAACTATTCATGAAGAGATGGTGGCTGTTTACCAGGGTTCCGCACCTTCATTATCAACTGTGCAAAAGTGTTCAAGTGAGTTCAAGAGAGGCAGAGAGAGCATTGAAGACGACCCCCGCTCCGGCGAAAGCACCAAAGAAGTCGAAAAACTTGTTCTTGAGGATGCCCGAATAAAGGTGAAAATGATGGCAGAGATCACCAAGCTTTCAATTGGTACCATTCACACCATTCTTCGTGACCATCTTAACCTTTCAAAGGTCAGTGCAAGGTGGGTGCCACGAATGCTCACAGCGCCTCAGAAAAAAGTGAGAATCGCATGCTGTAGTGTTATGGATCGAATTGTTACTGGTGACGAAACATGGGTCCTCCACTATGACCCTGAAAGCAAACAAGAGTCCATACAGTGGCATAAAAAAGGAACAGACCCCCCGAAGAAGATCAAAGTCACTCCGTCTGCCGGGAAGCTCATGGCCACAGTTTTTTGGGACTCAAAGGGAATCTTGCTCGTTGAGTACAAAAAAAAAAGGTGAAACCATCAACGCCACATCCTACGCTTCCACTTTGCATAATTTGCGGGAGGAAATTAAAAAGAAAAGACGGGGTAAACTCGCAGCGGGTGTGTTGCTTCTTCATGACAACGCTCCTGTTCACACGGCGGGAGTTTCCAAGGCTGCTGCGCGAGATTGTGGTTTCGAAGAAATCCAACACCCACCCTATAGTCCAGACCTTGCCCCTAGTGATTATTTCCTGTTTCCGGATTTGAAAAAATGTCTTCGTGGAAAAAGATTTTCGGATGATGAAGAACTCAAGTCGCCAATAAATGGGTATTTTGCAGAGAAAGAGGAAATTTATTTTTTTGAGGGTTTAAAAAAGCTTATCTCAAGATGTAACAAATGCATTGATGTTAGGGGAGATTATATTGAAAAATAAATTGAATTCGCATTTTCCTTCATATCGATACCGAGAATATATTGAACGCCCCTCGTACAAGGGTGTTGGACGAGATGGACGTGAATTTTTGTGTTTTAAAGGAATATTATTTTTTGTTTGGAATTTGTCTCCTGGGGCTCTAATTTCCAACCCTTTTTCTGTTATTTGCCAACGTATATTGCGAATGGTGCTCTGAATGCTGCCTTTGAAGGCTGGAATTGTTCGCTTGGCCGACGTAAAACATCATTCCAGTAAATCGAGTCCAGAAAAGTCAAAATACGGGGTATGCCATCTTTCATTTCGGTATCTGAATATTAAGGTATGAGAGGTATTTTTATTTTATTTGGTCCTTAACAAATTATTTGGACTAGCTTTTGAATAAAACGTCAATCAAATTAAATGACCGCCTCCATCGCTCAAACAAAATGTGCCCTATTTGATGGCTGGATGCAGTGGTAATAGGGTAGAGACTGACTGGCATCAACCTGGCGATGTCCAGTGTTTTAACTGTTACTACTCATCAACTGTGCAAATTTTACCTCCTAGTGGTCGCCATCGGATACTGTTTGATGTCCATCCCGACGAAACTTATTAAATTTATAGGCACGAGTGTTGAACAAGGGAAAATAAGCAGCACTATAAAGACGACAGCGGATGAACTCTCTCGATGGTGTCAACGGTAACGTCACAGCTTCAAATGGCAGCACCACTTTACTCAGGCTACATTGACCTATTCGAAGCTATGGTCAGGAAAGATTTCCAACTCTGATAACTTTCCCTCTTCTCTACAACGTGGACAGCTTGTTGTTGACGGCAAGCTGCTCTTTTTTTGAAACAAGTCCTGCTGGAATGTCCCCTCAAGTGACAAAAATCGCAGTTCTTTCCTTAAAAGCACATTTGTCTGCAAAATGATTGTCCTCACAACGATAACATCGCACGTTTCCAGATTTTTTCTTCGATGGTATTGCCATAACCTCAATATTTCCACGTTTATGAAACGTGAAACGTTGCACAATTTCGTTGGGTTTCCGGTGAAAATGACAATCCAACTTCTCCAAGATTTCACAAAACGTCACATCTCTAGGTGTACGTGAAGTCAGTAATGATCTTATTATTTCATAAGTTGCTCTCGATCTCGCCGTTCGGAGTAGGCATTAAACTATAGGTCCCCTCCACTCGTGAGAGTGCACTAGCACGCACAACACGAGTGGTTGCTGAGAAGCTTGGACTTGGACTTTAGAGCTGCCATTATTATTATATTAACGTGTGGAACCAATACTGCGATGTCATCAAAGAGGTAGCCGAAACCGCAATAGGCTACCAACCACCACCTATAAAGAGCCTTGGTATGATGAAGGTGACAGAAAATGCAAGGGAAGAGTACCGAAACAGAAGAAGGAAAAAAAGATCATGCGAAAGACGAAAAAGGCCTACGCAACCTCCCAGCTCAAGGGTATGGAGGAGTCTCGCGATAGAAACGACATCGATCTCTTTTTTAGAAGAGCCTAGCAGCTGGCTTTAAACCCGGAATGCAGGCTCTTCGAAATAGTGAAGGAAATTTAGTCACCAAAGCGCAGGGAATAGTAGATGTATTTAAGGAGCATTTCCAGCAGCTTCTTAATGGGCATCAAGTAGAGAGAGTGATAGGAGAAGAAGAGACCCCACCTCCAGTCAATGAAGCTTCTTCTTCTTCTCCTTCTTAGGGCGCTACAGTCCGAGGTGGACCTGGGCTTCACTCAACATACCTCTCCAGCCAGCACAATCTTTCGCCAGCTGTCTCCAGTTTCGCACACCAAGCCGGCCGAGGTCCCCCTCAACTTGTGTGCGCCACCTTGTACGTGGACGTCCTCTGTTGCATTGTCCCACAGGCTCAGAGTCGAAGACTCTTCGGGCCGGAGCTAAGTTGTCCATACGCTCTACATGGCCTAGCCATCTTAGACGTTGGATCCGTAGACGCCTGGCTAGACTCATGTCGCTGTACAGCCCATACAGTTCGTGATTGAACCTTCTCCTCCAAATGCCATCAGGACGCAGACAGGACCAGAGATCACGCGCAGAACTTTTCTCTCGAAAAGATCAAGAGACTGTTCATCCGCTTGGAATATTGTCCATGCCCCTGCGCCGTAAATGTCAATGAAGTCAGTTAATGAAGCTCGGCCATCGAAAACCTGAGGAACATTATTGTACAGCGATACTTAGTAAATAAATAAATGAAATGAAATGAAATGAACAACAAAGCCGCTGACTCTGATGACCTCCCAGCGGAACTCTTCAAACATGGTGGTGATGTTTTGGTAGGGTGCATGCACCAAATCATCAACCAAGTATGGATGGATGAAGTCATGCCCGATGACTGGACTATCAGCTCTGTATGTCCCATCCTCAAGAAAGGGAATCCTATGTCTTGCAAGAACTACCGAGACATAGCCCTGCTGAATGTCGCAAACAGGATTCTATCCAACGTACCGTGTGAACGTCTGAAATCTTTCTGCAACACACTAGTCGACAGTTACCAGTGTAGGTTCCGTTCTGGCAGATCCACAATCGACCAAATTTCCACACTGAGACAAATCCTGGGAAAGACCATCGAGTCGAGACTCATCACCCATTTATCGACTTCAAAGCCGCATACGACAGCATCCATCGTCTTGAGCTCTACAAGGCGATGGCCAAATTCGGGATCCCGTGAAAACTGATCCAACTGTGCCGTGTCACGCGATGCACTGTGTAATTTGGGAACAGTTCCTCCGAACTATTCCAAACATGCACCGGATTTCGGCTGCCGTGCGACTTCTTCAACTTTGTTCTGGAACAGACAGTGCAGGCGTCAATACAGAAGGCAATATTCATTCAGTTGCTGACAAACGACATTGAGATCATAGGCCGCTCCCAGCGAGCCGTTATAAAAGCTTTCACTGCCATTGAAGAAGAGACGAAACGAGTTGATCTTGAAGTAAATGAGGACACGACCAAGTTTTGCTGTCAACAAACAAAGAATTTTCGGTCCACCGCCTAGGACAGAACGTCACTGTTGGCAACAATAATTCCGAGGCGCTTGGTCTGGATAACTGGAAGCAGCGTGCCCTGGACCGCTCGGCATGGAAGGATGCCGTGTCTCAGGCAGAGACCCTTCACGGGTCGGAAGCCCGCTAAGTAAGTAAACTGGTTCGGTCACATCGAGCAAATCTACACCCCCATTCTCCAGCAAAGACAGTCTTCGAATACGAGGCTCTTTGTTGGAGAAGAAGAGGAGACACCTCCGGTAGAAAGACCAAGTGATCGCGAACGCAAACCTATGGCTTGATGACTGGAAGCAGCATGCACAGGACCGTCAGCGATTAAAGGCGGGAATTGCTCAGGCTTAGACCCCCCAGGTGTTATTGACCTGATAAGTAAGTAAGTATTTGGCTTCACACCTTTATTTTAAAATAAGACGCAAACCATCTGAGATATCTCAGACATTTTGGGTATGAAGTAAAATCAAAACATTTATGTCCGGAATTTGACGCCGTTCATGCGTCCACCACAAGCACGAATCAACGACTGATTCGCTGAAAACAATTTTCGATGACTCGGTCACACATTTAGTCAGAAACTGTCGATATCTGCGAATCAATATGGGTTCTGAACGACGCCGGCTTGTTGGAACACTGATTTAACGTACCCTCCTAAAATAAATGCAGAGGTGTTAAATCGCACGATCTATGCGGCTTGGATCATTTCTCGATATAACACGTTCATGGAATTCAGTTTTCAATAAGTCGATTGTTATACCCGCGGTGTGTGCAGACGACTGGATGGCGCTGTTGGTTAACTGCCTGCCCTAAATTAGAGGGGTCCCAGGTTCAAATCCCGGTGAAAGCAAAGTTAAAAAGCTTTTATCCGGTTTTTCAAATCTGGTCCAGTCACCGTTTGCCATTGGAATCAAATTAACGTAACTATCACTCGATCAGTGGTAGTAGTCTGACTGTGGGTATCACAATGGACCAACATGGTCTAAGTGTGCTGGTGAATTCACCAGCAGCCCTCTAACCTAACCTACACTCGCGGTGTGGCTTGTGGCACCGTCTTGTTGAAACATCGCAGTAGTGCCTAGTCCATGCAATTGACCAAAGAAATAACGTCTCTCGAGCGATCTCCATTGACTGTAACGTAACGTTCACTTTTATCAACGAAAAAAGAAACGGCTCAATGACTCCACCCTCATGAAAACCACCTCAAACAGTTTTTTTTCTGGATGAAGTGGTGCTTCTTGGAGCACAAGAGTTTCACCTGACCAATAACGCATATTCTGTTTGTTAACGAAGATGTTTAGCCAAAAATGCGCTTCGCCACTGAAGCTGATTTTGCAATGAAATTCGTTATCTTCTTCCAACATTTCTAGAGCCCAGCCCAACCCGAGAACGTCCATCGCTTCATATGATCCAGCGGCTTTAGTTGTTGAGTTAATTTCATCTAATAAGGGCGCCGGCCAATATCCTTTCGCAAAATTCTAGATAGTTTCGTCTCAGCGACGTCTAATTCTTGAGATCGCCGTGGAATGGACTGTTTTGATTCGTTTAAGACGGACGCTGTTTAAGACGTGTGACTGTTTTCTACCCACAGCCCACAGCCCACAGTCAGCCACTTCAACCTAACCTAACATAAGACGGACGCTTGAACGGCAGCAACATTCTCGGCACTTCGACCAACCCATTGTCTCACGGGCACGGGAACATTCTGCAGCGAGCGGAATTTTAGACTCAAATTTGTTCACTAGACTATGAATTGGTTCTCTACTTCAACCAAAAATTGGCTTTAACGCTTCTAAAGTTGCCTCTATCGACTCGGAATTTTATTAATCAATTTTAATTATTTTGTAAACGTCCTTTTTCCGTGAACTTCAGCATAGTGAAAATGTTGTTTTTCTTGTGAATGTTTTGACGTTGACAATTTAGTCATTGGTGTGAGGGTGCGTTCACAGTGAAAGTTCAAAGCTGTCAAGTTCCAATTGGAAAACCCTACATGTACCTTGGCAACAGATATATACGTTTAAAAACATTTGGAGGCTACATATTTTAACCCCTGCCAACAGGGATTTCTGGGCAAACTGCGAATGGGGTTCTCCGCCAATGTTCATTTAGTCGACATCGTCAAGCTATTGCACTTGATTTATCTAGCATCTAGGACCTATCTACTGACATCGAGATCGTTTTCTTTACCGAATTGTATTGGAACGCTGTGAGATATAGTTTTTTCAACTACTTTTTTGACGTACTCGTATTATTGCTATCTAATCTGAATGTTTGTACTCCCTTCTGGGTGAAATCGATTCAGACAATCTCGATGAGTTAGTTCCGTTTGTACGTATCGAAAGAAACTAAATTAAAATCATTTTCGAGCGACAGATTAAATGATCTGATAGAAATAATTAACTTTAAACCAAAGAGTCTTCTTCAGAGAAAGCAAGATAACAAAAAATAGAAAAATTTCGTGATAAGACAGCAAATAAATAGCGTAAAGCCAACGCGGTGGTTATCGACAACTGTCAAAATGGCAAAGACCACGCTCATAGTAGTAGCTGCTGT
Organism: Myathropa florea; assembly: GCA_930367185.1. Lineage (NCBI taxonomy): Eukaryota > Metazoa > Arthropoda > Insecta > Diptera > Syrphidae > Myathropa > Myathropa florea. Next base: position 113,414,845 of record OV884002.1, on the reverse strand, counting down.
ATTATTACTAGCAGTCCACTGCAGTACAGCCTGCAATAATGTGGACGAAACTATACTGAGCGCTTATAGACTGTCTGTGTTTACGAAAACAAATGTGCACTTAGTGGATCGCCAGGGGTATTTCGACAACGACCAAACCTACGGATCCTGGTTCAACATATACTTCGTGAATAAAAATGGGCACAATTTACTGTCGGGTGGTCTTCGGGAAGAGTGCTTGAACAACATTGTGTACGAGAATCTTGTGACAGATGAAATTGGAGTTTATCTGAATGTTTACAATTCTGTTTAGTCAAACACTTCTTGTTTACTTATACAGTATTTAAATTTCAATTAAAAATATGAGCATTTGACTTTGTTTTCTTTTTCTTCTTTGGATGGCGCTATACTCCGAGGTGGACTTGGGTCTAGCTTCTAGGGAAGTCACTCGACTTGTGTGCGCCACCTTGTACGTGGACGTCTTCTGTTGCGTTGGCCCACAGGCTCAGAGTCAAAGACTCTTCGGGCCGGAGCACAACTTATCCATACGCTCTAAATAGCCTAGCCATCCTAGGCGTTGGATCCGTAGACGCCTGGCTAGACTCATGTCGTCGTACAGCTCATACAGTTCGTGATTGAATCTGCTTCTCCAAGTGCCATCAACGCTAACAGGACCAAAGATCCTGCGCATAACCTTTCTCTCGAAAAGACCAAGAGAGTGTTCATCAGCTTGGGATACCGTCCATGCCTCTGCGCCGTACAGCAGGACTGGTAGATCAAGGTCTTGTATAGAGTCAACTTGGTCTTCCGAAAGAGGGCTCTGCTACACAATTGCCTTTTAAGCCCAAAAAAAAACAGCGGTTGGCAAGAGTTATTCTGCGCGTTATCTCGGTACTTAACCGCGGAGCCGAGGTAGACGAAGTCCTTAACTACCTCAAAGTTATAGCTGTCTATGGTGAGGCTCTGGCCAAGTTGTCAATGTTGTGCGTCCTTTCTCAACGACAGAATTTAATTAATCATCCAATTTTGTTTTTGAGTTACTTTTCCACTGAATGAAAAAAAATGATTTTGAGTGATGGAAATCTTTATTTGAACCTTTACAATTTTCTCTGCTAAACGGAAAAGATGATATCCGCCAAGTGGCTGCCGCCAGAGTTGATACTCATTTGTGCCCGTTTTATCGCATTTTCCATGACTTTCCACAAGATTTTCGGTGATAACTGTTCGCATTCCTGTCGAATATTCTCCTTAAAGGCTGCTGATTGTCTGAGGCTTGTTGGCATAAACCCGAGCCCCGAAGAAAGAAGTCCGGGATGGTTACATCGGGCGATCTTGCTGGCCACATCAATTCGCCAAAACGGGAGATTGCGCGACCAGGAAACGCTTCCTTCACCGTATCCATTGTGACTTGTGCTGTGTGTTCGATTGCATCATCTTGTTGCAGCCACGTGTTCACCAAGCACCGCTCATCCAATTCAGGCAGTAAGAATTCGTTTATCGTGGCCCTGTAGCCAGTAACAGAGAGCGTATTGCCGATGGGGTCCTCAAAAAAATGCGGCCCAATCTTTCCTCCCACGTAAACACCGCATCACACAGTAGCTTTGACTGGTTGTAATGGCTCTTCGTGCATCACACGCGGATTTTCAGTGCCCCAGAAACGAAGATTTTGTTTATTCTTAGAAACTGATTCGTAGGTGGATTTATCGGAAAGAAAACTGATGCTACAGCTCAACCAACGAACCCAGTCATTGATCACGTCCATGTGTGGGCTGATCTTAGTCATGTTCAGACAAAGTCTCTCGTTGTGTGAAAAGACTTTCTCGTCCAATTCTAATTTGCCATCCATTTAGACTGATTTAGTTTCCACTCTAGCGAACGCTTGCTCTGTGCATTCACTTGCGGCGACTACCAGTGTAGTTTGAATTGTAAGGTATTTAGATAATGACTTTGGGCTGTCAAGTAACTTGTTTAAAATGTTTCCAAGAATATCATTTGAAAAGCATAAAAACTCAAACAGTTATCACTGCTTACGTGCCTAAAGAGGACGTCACAAATGTCGCCTTCAAATAACCAACCCGTTCACACTCGTAACAAGACATCATCTGACTCCGCTTCTTTAGTCAATTCCTTATCATTTCTGTTATCACTCAATTTTCAAGGAAATTTTTGATGAAATATTTCCTCAATCCTCTCCAATTCCATCAGTGATTGGGTACGGTATGATGAAAAGGATATCGACGAATTTTTACTTCTGCTAAAAAAGGAGAACATTTGAAATCAAACGTAGATGGAGCGACAAATAGCAGGGAAGGGAGACTGTCCTCCTAAAAGGAGAACTGTTGGGAACCATACATTCGCCTAAGCTTGGTTCAGGGACGCTGCGACATTCGAGGAAATTGCTGATGGACTTTCCAATCATGACACCATCTCTCCTTTGGCAACGCAGAGCTTCTGTTCGTGTGACTAACTAAAAGTTTAGTGAAGGTTGATGTGATTGGTTAGGTTAGGTTAGGTTATGCTGTTGCCAGCAATTACACCCAGCGGCCGTGGAGGTCCATTGTGTATGCCCTGTAAGGATTGCATGCTTTCCGAGAATTAACGCAGGGTCAGCATGCAATTACCAAAACCACCCCGATCTTAATAAAAATGTCATGAGGTCAGACATCTGAACTTTCGCCACATCGCTGAGCTCGTGAAAGAACCTTGCTTTCAAGTGAGTGAGCCTTCGTTCTTGTAGGGCAGGGCAAGGGCAAAGCAGATGCTCCACTGATTCAATTTCTTCTTCATCCCTACAGCTCCTACAGTAATCGTTTGCCGGGAAGTTTAGTCTCTTAGCCATTGCACCTATCGTGCAGTGGCCAGTGAGAACCCCTGTTAAGATGCGTATGATTTTCTTATTCTTGGATGTGAGGGATTTGGACTTGTTGACATCGTATTTGGGCCATAAGCAGTGGGATATGGGTGGCGTTGCCACTGTTCGTTTGCTGATGACACAGATACTTGCTCAATGAGTCTTTTGGCTGAGATAATAGGAGGATGGATGGTATTGTCAGCCGATTCTGCGCCTGAACTTGAACCTGTCCGTGCCAGTTCATCTGCCTTTTCGTTTCCATCAATGCTGGAGTGTCCAGGAACCCAGCACAGAAGGATTTTGTGGCGGTTCAGGCTTTTAACACGTTGAATGCCACATGAGACTACTTTGGTCTCACAGGGCTTGTTGTGCCGCGTGAGACCAGAGAGTATTCGAAGTGTTATTAATGGTAGCACTCAACGTGTTAAGCTCTTTAATGCAGTCCTTGACGGATTTGGAGTTTACTAGATGGGAATTCAATGCCTTCAAGGCCGCTTGACTGTCCGAGCAGAAGGTGATTCCCATCTCAGGATGATCCATTTGCTGTACAATCTGCGCAGCTTTCGTAATGGCAAAGATTTCTGATTGAAATACTCTAGAATAGTCAGTAAGCCGATAGGCATTGTTTATTCTTAGTCTCTCACAGAAGATTCCCACTCCCGTATCGTCTGTTTTCGATCTATCAGTGAAAATGGGTGTGCCTTTGATCAAGTCAGGCTTTTCCCAATCTTGGCTATCTGGGATAAGGATCGTGAGGTTCTTGTCAAAGTCATACTCGGATTTTTCGTAGCCTGTGGTAGTCCAGAGAACCCTGCGACTAAAAGATTCGAGCAGACTTGAATGTCCGTAGCCAGTTTTGATGCCAGTTATAATATTCCCGTAGTCTGATGGCTGATTTGGCGGCAGAGCTCTTGAAGTTGCAAAGGTTGAAGGTGAAGCATCGTTTCCAGCCCTATTTGAGGGGTGGATTTGCTCCAGTAACCCCAAGACAGGCTTTTTTTTTTGTACTTTGTTTAAGTTGCTCAGGTAGGATTTGGTGTTAACTGCTTCCCACTAAGCAACACTGCCGTAGTCACCTACGGTTAGGTCTCACGATGGCCGTGTACAACCAGTAGATAATGCGTGAGATTGTAGGCCCCATCTTTTGCCAAAGGTCTGTTTGCAGATGCACTATCATAGGCAGTTTGAGAGCACAATTTGCAAGTGTGGGCCAAGCTTTACTTTACCCACTCGATTATATAATCGGAATGAGTAGGCTCGGACCTAGGACAGGCATGGGACGCTGATTAACTGGGATGCATGCAGAAAGGATGGATCGCTGACTATTTAAACATTTTATAAAGTGTCAGTATCAGATGTAATGCTTCAAAATTTTGAACGCAGCAATGCAAAATTATTTGAGAAATATGTAGCAAAATAAAAGAAGAAACTATTCCAAAATAAACATCAGTTGGTCTTGCTAATACGAATAATTTCAAAGCAACAACAATTTAAAAAAAAGTCAAATTTCCTTCCAATCACTCCAGATGATTATCCGACTGGGGTCATCTACCATTGTCACTCCAGCCATCTGATCCACACGAATTCGCCATAAAAAGAGGCCAACAAACTCCAAATCTGTCTACTCTTGCGTCACAGCCACAAGACATCACCCAAAATGCTTCCCGTGTGCTATTAAGAGGAATTTCTCCTTCAGTTTCATGCACTAAACTTCACCAAAGGTTAAGGGTTCAAGGAGGAGAAAGAGGGAGCACACAAAAAGACACAGAAACCAATCATGGATACATGTGCATTTGCCTTGTTAAACACGTAACAACAGCGCGCACAGTTGTTGATTTGAACTCACACACTTGTCTCTTTCTCCTCGTCTGACGTGCAATAGACCCTAGCTTGGCTTCGTATGGTGCGCAAACCCGACTTTAACCAATTCGAACAAAAAAGGGTAAAGTTCGTTTTTAAATGTGACATAAGATTGGTGATTATGCGTTGCGGTTTAGATTTTAGGTGAAAGATGTCGTTGCGAGCAATTGTCTTGTTTTCTGCGGTCGAGACTGATGATGACAGAGTCATTTGTCGACGTCAAGACAAGGTTATCTTAATTGGAAAAGCTATAAGCGACGTGCAAGAAACAAGACGTTATAAAACAAGTTATGTATGAAGTAGCGTCGATGCATTGGAATGTAAAGGAAGAGGGACTCATGACACAAAGGCAACTTCTGTTCGGGGACGAGAGACCTGCCTTTTTATTTTTCTTTTCTTTTTTTGAGGTTTTTTGAAACACTACACTGGAGCACTCAGGCTTAAAAACTGGTCCATTGTACTGCCACGTAGCAACCTACTCCAATGCCGTTAGTTTGATCCCAACGGCAAATGGTGATTGGACCAGATTCGATTTCACAGGGATTCGAATATGGAACCCCTCGAACTTGGGGCAGGCACTTAACCAACTGCGCCATCCAGTTCCTTAAGCGGTTACATCAATAAACAAAATCTTCGTTTCTGGGGCACTGAAAATCCACGTGTGATGCACGAAGAGCCATTACAACCAGTCAAAGCTACTGTGCGGTGCGGTGTTTACGTGGGAGGAATGATTGGGCCGTATTTTTTTGAGGTCCCCATCGGCAATACCCTCTCTGTTACTGGCTACAGGGCCATGATAAACGACTTCTTACTGCCTGAATTGGATGAGCGGTGCTTGGTGAACACGTGGCTGCAACAAGATGATGCAATCGAACACACAGCAGAAGTCACAATGGATACGGTGAAGGAAGCGTTTCCTGGTCGCGCAATCTCCCGTTTTGGCGAATTGATGTGGCCAGCAAGATCGCCCGATGTAACCATCCCGGACTTCTTTCTTCGGGGCTCGGGTTTATGCCAACAAGCCTCAGACAATCAGCAGCCTTTAAGGAGAATATTCGACAGGAATGCGAACAGTTATCACCGGAAATCTTGTGGAAAGTCATGGAAAATGCGATAAAACGGGCACAAATATCAACTCTGGCGGCAGCCACTTGACGGATATCATCTTTTCCGTTTAGCAGAGAAAATTGTAAAGGTACAAATAAAGATTTCCATCACTCAAAATCATTTTTTTTCATTCAGTGGAAAAGTAACTCAAAAACAAAATTGGATGATTAATTAAATTCTGTCGTCGAGAAAGGACGCACAACATTGACAACTTGGCCAGAGCCTCACCATGGACAGCTATAACTTTGAAGTAGTTAAGGACTTCGTCTACCTCGGATCCGCGGTCAAGTACCGAGATAACGCGCAGAATAACTCTTGCCAACCGCTGTTTTTTTTTGGGCTTAAAAGGCAATTGTGTGGCAGAGCCCTCTCTCGGAAGACCAAGTTGACTCTATACAAGACCTTGATCTACCAGTCCTGCTGTACGGCGCAGAGGCATGGACAGTATCCCAAGCTGATGAACACTCTCTTGGTCTTTTGGAGAGAAAGGTTATGCGCAGGATCTTTGGTCCTGTTAGCGTTGATGGCACTTGGAGAAGCAGATTCAATCACGAACTGTATGAGCTGTACGACGACATGAGTCTAGCCAGGCGTCTACGGATCCAACGCCTAGGATGGCTAGGCTATTTAGAGCGTATGGATAAGTTGTGCTCCGGCCCGAAGAGTCTTTGACTCTGAGCCTGTGGGCCAACGCAACAGAAGACGTCCACGTACAAGGTGGCGCACACAAGTCGAGTGACTTCCCTAGAAGCTAGACCCAAGTCCACCTCGGAGTATAGCGCCATCCAAAGAAGAAAAAGAAAACAAAGTCAAATGCTCATATTTTTAATTGAAATTTAAATACTGTATAAGTAAACAAGAAGTGTTTGACTAAACAGAATTGTAAACATTCAGATAAACTCCAATTTCATCTGTCACAAGATTCTCGTACACAATGTTGTTCAAGCACTCTTCCCGAAGACCACCCGACAGTAAATTGTGCCCATTTTTATTCACGAAGTATATGTTGAACCAGGATCCGTAGGTTTGGTCGTTGTCGAAATACCCCTGGCGATCCACTAAGTGCACATTTGTTTTCGTAAACACAGACAGTCTATAAGCGCTCAGTATAGTTTCGTCCACATTATTGCAGGCTGTACTGCAGTGGACTGCTAGTAATAATACAGCAGCTACTACTATGAGCGTGGTCTTTGCCATTTTGACAGTTGTCGATAACCACCGCGTTGGCTTTACGCTATTTATTTGCTGTCTTATCACGAAATTTTTCTATTTTTTGTTATCTTGCTTTCTCTGAAGAAGACTCTTTGGTTTAAAGTTAATTATTTCTATCAGATCATTTAATCTGTCGCTCGAAAATGATTTTAATTTAGTTTCTTTCGATATGTACTTCTTCGAGATTGTGTGAATGGAATACATCCAGAAGAGAGTACAAGCATTCAGATTAGATGACATTCAGATTAGTTGAAAGAATCAACTACAGTGGTGTTAACATAAGTAGCACACCCTTAAATTCTCGTACATTATGTTGCGCCAAAAGTTTGAAATGAAAATTTGAATTTTTCTTTTTTTATAACAGGTAACAGAGAAGTTTGTACGCAAGACATGCGTCAAATATCCTGGATGTGCAAACATTCAGGGGGGCAAACGTCGACTCTGACCATTTTCTCGTAGCAGCAAGATTCAGAGCTCGACTGTCCAATGTCAGAAAGCTGCACCAGCCAACAAAGAGGAATTTTAACATTGGACGCCTGAGCACACCGGAGATTGCCAGAGCCTACGAAGAGCAATTAAGTGAGAGACTCTCCGGTATGCCTATGTCGAACATAAACGCCAACGATATGTGGTTGCACTGCCGCTCGGCCATCAAAGAGGTGGCTGAAACCACTTTGGGCTATCTACCACCCCCAGACAGGAAACCCGTGGTATGATGCCGAGTTTGAGCAAAAGAAACGTGCAACCGACGAGGCATACTAAAAAGCGCTGCAAAGAAAAACTAGAGCACCGCATGAGGAATACCAGGCTAGAAGACGGAAGGAAAAAAAAGCTTCTACGCCTGCAGAAAACGTCTCTCGCAACCTCCCAGCTCAAGGACATCGAAGATTCTAGGGGCAAACAAAATATACGGGCCTTTTATAAAAAAAAGCCAAAAGCGTAGCCAAAGGCTTTAGGAAAGGCACCCAGGCTCTTCGAAATTGTGAGGGTAATCTAGTTCCTGACCCGCAGGGAATAGTGGATGTGTTTAAGCAGCACTTCCAACAGCTCCTTAGCGAGCTGGACAAGGAGAGAATGACTGGGAACTCCAGTCGATGAAGTAGTCATCCTACCGAGCTTTGAAGAAGTCGACACAGCTATCAAAAAGCTAAAGAACAACAAAGCCTCAGGCTCAGATTGTTTCCCATCAGAGTCTGGTGGCGATGTTTTGGTAGGAAGCATGCATCAGATCGTCTGTAGAATTTGGGAAGGCGAAAGCATGCCCGACGACTGGAATATCAGCTCCATATGCCCCATCCACAAAAAGGGCGATCCTACCTCTTGCAACAACTATAGAGGTATATCCCTGCTCAACGTCGCCTACAAGATCCTGTCCAGCGTACTGTGTGAACGTCTAAAGCCGTTTTCCACCGCACTAATCGGCACGTACCAGTGCGGCTTCCGGCCCCGCAAATCGACTATGGACCAGATCTTCACACTAAGGCAAATCCTGGAGAAGACCACCGAGTTTCAAATCGATACGCACCATTTTTTATCGATTTTAAAGCCGCATTCATCGCAAGGAACTATTCGAAGCGATGGTCGAATTTGGGATCCCGGGAAAACTGACCACGCTAACAAATACGCGATGCACCGTGCAGTTCGGCTCGAGGACCTCCGAGCCGTTTGAAACCTGCACCGGATTTCGGCAAGGAGATGCGCTGTCGTGTGATTTCTTCAATTTGGTACTGGAGAAGATAGTGCGGCGGGCTGGTGTAAACACGGAAGGAACAAGTCAGTCCAACTGTTGGGATACGCACATGACATCGACGATCTTTGGTTCTGTTTGTGTTGATGGCTTTTGGAGGAGAAGGTTTAACCACGAACTGTATGGGCTGTACAGCGACATGAGTCTAGCCAGGCGTCTACGGATCCAACGTCTGAGATGGCTAGGCCATGTAGAGCGTATGGACAACTTAACTCCGGCCCGAAGAGTATTCGACTCTGAGCCTGTGCGACAACGCAAGAGAGGACGTCCACGTACAAGGTGGCGCACACAAGTCGAAGGGGACCTCGGCCGGCTTGGTGTGCGAAACTGGAGACAGCTGGCAAAAGATCGTGCCGGCTGGAGGGGCATGTTGGGTGAGGCCCAGGTCCACCTCGGACTGTAGCGCCCTAAGAAGAAGAAGAAGAAAAAGAAGAAGAACTTCACGAACAAAGGACGTTTAAAAAATAATTAAAATTTATTAACAAAATTCCGTGTCGATGGAGGCAACTTTAGAAGCGTTTAAGCCAATTTTTGGTTGAAGTTCGCGTCCCAGTAGAGAAGCAATTTATAGTCTAGTAAACAAATTTAAGTCTAAATTTCCGCTCGCTGCAGAATGTTCCCCTGTCAGTGAGACAATGGGTTGGTCGCAGTGCCGAGAATATCGTTCAAACGTTCGTCGCAAACGAATCAAAACAGTCGATTTCACGGTGATTTTAAGAATTGAATTGGAGACTATGGCCAAGTTTGAGAGTCGAGAGCGACTACAGGCTCCCATACCTCGACTTCGAGAGACCCTTCAAATGCCAATACCCCACCAGAGAGGAGTGGGCGTCCAATGAACCCATCAATAATACGAAGATAAAGGTATATACCGACGGGTCAAAGATGGAAGCAGGCACAGGCGCGGGCATTTTCTCCAATGAGCTAAACTTGCACTGCTCATTCAGACTCGCTGATTATGGCAGTGTGTTTCAAACGGAGGTCCTGGCGGTCAAAGAAGCGGCCAAAACGATATCAATGATGGCGATACCACCAGCTGATATTACCATTTTCATTGACAGTCAGGCGGCCATGAAAGCTATATCCGCAATAGAAGTCAAGTCCAAGCTAGTCGCAAGCTGTCGCGAAGATCTAAAGGCTCTTGGCTCACAGCACTCGACCAATCTGTGCTGGGTCCCAGGACATAGGGACATAGCCGGCAATGAGATAGCTGATGAACTTTCCAGAACAGGGCAGTGTCCAACGTGTCACAAGCAATTCAGGGTATTAAACCGCCACTCTCAGGGCTGAGGAATAAGGTGGATACAATGATCATTGAAATGGCAAACAGTAGATGGCGCGGTCTGTCTACATGTGCGACTAGTAAAGCATTATGGCCCAGATACGACCGAGCAAAAACCGACAAGATCCTTCAGTGCGACAAAGAGTTGCTAACGATGGTGGTTGGAGCTCTCACTGGCCATAATCATCTTAGAAACCATACCATGAAAATGGGACTCTCCAACGACAACATTTGTAGAGGCTGTGGTGACGAGGAGGAACGTGAGGATACTCCTCACTACCTCTGTCACTGCCCTAGTCTCTGTCAGTTGCGTCATAGAACACTGGGAGAATTCTTCTTCCAAGACTTACATGAAATCTGAAATATACCTGTTAGATCTCTTTACAGGTTCATAGGGAAATCGGGATGGCTCCGGCACAACGAAGGACCATGAGTGCGACAAGGGTTAAAAGGGGACACTATTCCCCAATTGGGCATCACAATGGGTCCCTAAGGACGTGGCTTAAGCCTGTCTACCCACATACCTACCTACCTACCTACCTATGGCCAAGTTCGCCAACGTATTGGTGGAACGAGGAAATCAAGGAACTCCGATCGGAGTGCCACAAGGCGCGAAGAAAATATCAGAGGTCTAGACAACGCGACACAGAAAGACACCTCCTACTGCGGGCAGGGTACAGAGAGGCACGTGCTTTACTTAAATCTGCCATTAAGTCTAGCAAAAGACAGTGTTTCAAGGATCTTTGTGAACAATTAAATGAGAATGTATGGGGTAACGCATACAAAATTATAACCGCGAAACTCAAGACGCCTCAGAGGTCATCGCCAACCTGCCCATTATTGCTCCGTAGAATCGTTGAAACTCTGTTCCCTTTCCAAAATGACGGGGTCGCACTAAACGAAATCCGTGAACAAAGCGAATCTATTCTTGCGGTAACAAACGACGAGCTCTCAGCGGCAATTAATAGAATAAAAGATCGAAAAGCTCCCGGTCCCGACGGTATACCCAATCGGACATTAAAAGTAGCTATAAAGGCCCGCCCAGATATATTCGTAAGCATGTATAATGCATGCTTGAATGAGGGAATTTTTCCGCAGCAATGGAAATACCAACGGTTGGTATTATTACCGAAAGGAAATAAACCACCGGAAGAGCCCTCATCTTACCGACCACTTTGTATGCTCGATACTATGGGCAAAATACTAGAGAGAATAATTTGTAATAGACTACAGCCCATCATCGAAGCCAATGATAGACTCGCGGAATACCAGTATGGCTTTAGAAAGGGCCGATCGACAATCGACGCGATCAAAGTTGTTACGGACAAAGCTCGGACAGCCATAAAAGGTAGACGATGGAGAGGAGGCAGTAAAAATTACTGCGCCGTAGTAACACTTGACGTGAAAAATGCGTTTAATTCGGCGAACTGGATACGTATTTTACAACGTCTCGAACGATTAAATGTACCGAAGTACATATTAAGATTAATTCGGAGCTATTTTACTGATAGGTTGCTTCTCTATGATTCTGACGACGGAACGAAGTTGCATAAAATTACAGGGGGCGTGCCTCAAGGTTCAGTGCTAGGTCCTCTACTATGGAATGTGATGTATGACGACATTCTACGACTCCCGGTTCCAAGAGAAGCCTCTATCATAGGCTTCGCAGACGATATTGTGGTGGTTGTAGTAGCGAAACGACTAGAAGAAATCGAGTTATATTGCAACGAAGCAATAGCTTTGATAAAAAACTGGCTTTGCCACATGAGTTTAGACCTTGCGGATCATAAAACGGAATCCGTGTACGGTACGGGAGACGATAACGATAAAAGTCGGAGAGCACAACATTATTTCCAGCCCCATTATTAAATACCTGGGAGTGATGATTGATGCTCGCCTTAATTATAAGCAGCATCTCGCGTACGCTTGTGAGAAATCGTCGAAAGCGATAAGCGCTCTTTCGAGACTCATGTCAAATGTCGGCGGACCGAGGCAAAGTAAACGGTTAATGCTGGCGAGAGTTGTAGCATCCATACAGCTGTACGGGGCACAAATATGGTCTGACGTCGCGAATAAAAAGTCGGACATGAAGGACGCCAAATCTGTCTATAGATTATGTGCACTGAGAGTTAGCAGTGCATTTCGGACGGTATCCCACGACGCGATATTGGTACTATCCTCCATGGTACCCATCGATATCCTAACTCTAGAAGCTAGAAGACTTTATGACCAACGCGTGCAAATCGGGCCCACTGTGAACCACGCGAAGAAAATAGAAAGAAGTCGCAGCATAGAAATGTGGCAACAACGATGGAACGTGTCCCAAAAAGGGAGATGGACGTACCGACTAATCCCAAGGATTGAAAATTGGGTAAATCGAAAACACGGCGAGGTTAATTACTATCTTACACAGTTTTTGACTGGTCACGGTGGCTTCCGTGAATACCTATTCAAGCGGAACCGTGATTCAAGTCCTTTCTGTCCTCGATGCCTACACGCGGAAGAAAAGGTGGAGCATGTTTTCTTTGAATGCCCTCGTTACGATAGCGAAAGAGATATCTTACATGACAAAATTGGTGAACAGCCGACACCAGATAACATAGTCGAGTATTTAAAATGCTAGTTAAAATGCGAAGATTGTTGGGCTGCAGTAAACGATGCAGCAATACGAATAATGTGCGATCTTAGGAACGCAGAACGACAGCGAAACGCGAATTCGCTAAACACCTAGTGACGAAGCAAATAGCTCGAACCCGTCCCTCGTGAAGTAATACCTAGCGGTAGTTCCGCGAGGGAGCAAACAAACGGGAAGATTGACTGGGGGTGGTTTTAGCCGGTAAGAATCCGGCACTACCAAAGGACGACGGACCTTTGGTGCCTATGCAAGGTTTCCACCTCCTCTCGCACAAAAAAAAAAAAAAGTTCGTGAAAGGATCTTGGCCTGCACCCGTATAAGGTGAAGTTAACTCAAATCGCAGCACAGAGGCGACTAATTGACATCGCCAAGACGGCTGATAACATGATTTGGGAATTTGGTGATGAAAAGATCGATTGTGGCATGGGCTGTGTGCCATGGCGCGCAATCCTGCATGAACCAGACGTCATCCAAATCCATGTCTTCAATTCCAGTAAAAAAAAAGTAGGTTAACGTGGCTCAGTAACGCCCACCGTTGACCGAAACGTTGTTCCCAGCCTCATTTTCGAAGAAAAATGGTCCAATGATGACATTACTCAACAATCTCCAAAAAACTGTCACTCTCTGTGGATGCATTGGCTTCTCGACAACGATAAGAACGTGCGGGTTTCGAGCCCCTGAGGCGGCAAATTTGTTTGTTAACGTAGCCGCCGAAATGAAAATACGCCTCGCCTTCATCAGAAAAGATGCTTTTGCGCCCAAAATCGTTGTCCAATTCAAGCTGCTCTAACGCCCTAACTGCGAAGCGATAACGAAGTGATTTTCACGCGCCTTCTATTGCTGAGTCAATTGAACCTTGCACCCTGTATGTAGCCGAGTCATTGGAAATTGGGTTCAGTCGAAAATCGATCGCTCCGAACGTGTCCGTGGTAGACTTATAAACAACGTACAGTTCCATACAAAAGTGTTTTGATTGTTCTTCAAGCCAATAATAAAATGTTCGAGATATCTCAAATAGTTTGCATTTTATGTGAAAAAAAAGTTGTCAAGTCCTTATTGGAAATTCCAATAGAGAGACAGACACTGGCTACAATGTCATTCAAATGAAATGCACAAACTGCTGCTCAGAATCAAAAGCTGACACCCTTCCACAACCGGGCTATTGAACCAATAAAACAGCACAAACATTTTACGGTCCAACTGGCAATGAAAAGCAACGGACCGCAGTCACCAATGCAATTGTCTTCCATTTCATCACTAATGAGATAGCCATCTGAGACCGGTCAGTTCAGTAGCCCCGCGAATAAGTATGCAAAGCGATCTTACGACCACTCAAACTGTTGTCGTCCACGCATAGATTATGTCAATAAAACATTATGTGTCTGAAGATCGCCAAAAATGACACAAAAAAAAATGTTTTTTCGTTTTTATGAGTGATATTCGGAATACAAATTCGCTCGTGACAGTTCTGCTGTGGGAGTAGTTTGTAGTTTCACCTTAGCCACGCTGTCAGCTCTGTCATGTATGGGGCTGAGTTGATTTTATAACCTCGAGTACGTGTGTCGACTTAATTGGCGGGCAAATTATTAACTGAATTCCATGCAGACCCCTCAAAACTCAATTAGCCACCGTTCTCCGTCACGTCTCCGTCACGAAAGCAGACACAGACCTGCACGCGCAGGAAAGGTTCTTAGGCCAGATCACCTTGGCTTACAAAGCGCCGAGCAGCGCTGGAAAGAAGAAACACCGTCGCACGCCGCCGCCGCAGCCAGGAGATGAGTAATGAACACTAAGTGACTCCGGACAGTCACTTTGAATGCGCACGTCTAAATAAGTCACAAAGACGTCACACTCCAGTCCGACCATTTTTGTCAGCACATAAAGCCCATCAAGGTTCAGTTCGATGACAATGACGAACCGTCGTCAATGCTGCCGGACCATATTTGGTAGCTGACCGAAATCAAAATGCCATATGCACGGTATCCGAGTGTGGAGTGACGAGATCGAGAGAGTTGATGACCGTCTCGGGTCTTATTTGGACGGCATTCTTATTCGAAAATCGGCGTTTAAGTTGTTCTCTTTCCGATTGAGGTGAATTATGGTGAGACTTGTGAAATTCCCCCCGAGGAACGGCGGGCGCTCCTATGACCAACGCAATAAATCGAAGAGTCCGCGTTTGTTTGCGCAGCGGAGCAATATTTTGCACTTTCAAATGGTCTTCTAATCGAAATCACCATCCACCAAAACCAGTTTGCCAGTTTCCCGCCGCGCACCAATTGGATGCGGAGTATCTTTTCGGTTGGTGGTGCTATCAATTCACAAAATCAATGTGCCCAGCGGCGGATGCTGCTCGATACTCAGTGCAGAAAGCAAAAAAAATGATGTCATCGGCGCGGCGGCCAGCGACCAGCTTCAAAACATCCACAAACAGTCCTCGATCGGCGGAGAAACAACACAAAAAAACTGCGATATCGAGCGACTAACCAAGCGTTACGAATAAACTTCTTCTGGTCAACTTTTACTCAAGTTTTCGTGTTTCCTTTTTTTCGCTTATTAACCCTGCGGCACCCATGTACGACGCCGTGTGTTCGGTTGCTTTCCTCAGGTAACCAGTAGCCGAATCCGAAAGCCAGGGAGTAGCCAAACCACTCGAGCACATGAACCTGTTGAGCAATGCTCTCCGTACAAGTGAGTGGTTCTGGCGGCGCGGTGGTGTTTTGTATCTCTTGGCTTAAATGCAAAGTTTGGTCCACATGGAGGGTACTTTCTGCGATTGTTTTGCTCGCGTTAAATTTATTTTAATCTTCGACTTGTTTTCGTCCCGCCCAGAGGCCATTGGTATCCGATTTTCGAGGTCACCGGCTACTGTCACCGGAACGGTGGAGGCAGCGAATTCGTGACATATCAGATGTGTCTGTGTGGCAGGTTGGTTCATTTGGGTTAGTTGTGACTCAAGGCATGCCAATTAGGTCGAAATTTATGATGTCATTGATTTGGTTTTCGTGAAGAACTGACGGAAGACAGTTTCTGCGAAGAAAGTGCTAACGCGCTCTGGGTCTGGATGGACACAATGCCAACGCTTGAGGTGAAGTCATATCCCAAAGCGAAAAGTGGCACATTGACGATAAATCATGTGCTGAACGATAAGTGCCGCGCAGCACACCTTCAAACTTTTGGGGGATATTCTGGCGTGCGGCAAATAATAAGTCGAAATCACTCTATGTGGTTAATGAAAAGTTAAGCATGCATTAATGCTCCTTTGTGCCATACAACTCGATGGATATGTCCAATAGAGGGAAGAATCTGAGCATGGGGGATAAAGCTACTGAACATGGTTAATTTAATGGGATGCCAGTAGCTTTCCCTGTTGACTCTTTGATCAAGTTGACATACTTAAGGTACCCTCCTCTAATCAGACTCACTGAATTAATCCATGCACATATACAGAAAAGTGTATCGTGGGCGACATGGCGTAATGGGTATTTGCGTCGACTCTTACGCACTAGACTTTCGGTCTAGGTTCAATTCCCGACAATGCTTAAAGAGGTGCCGTGAATATTGGAATTCGTCGAATTTTAGAATTCGGCCTTTATTTCACGGCACCACTCAAAGAATATGACTCTGTAGAAAAAAAAGCTCAATCATTTTGCCGACTGGAGTCAGCTTAAAGCTGTAGGTCTCTTCCACTCCACTGAAGAAGTTTAAGATTCCATCAAGAAAGAGGACATTCTAGTAGGCCGTCCTCTGCTTTTTCCTCTTCTTTCGTTATTACTAAAGCTACTAGACCTTTGGATCTGCATGTGAAATGTTCGGACCCTTAACAGTCCGCGTACAGCCGAAGAGAGGCCCTAGACTACTATAAAGCATATATTACCCCCATCCAGGAAGTACGATGGAGCTCATCCCCAAAAAGAGGATGAAAAACTGTGTCATTTACCACGGTGATTTCTACAGAGAGCAGAAGCAGCGCTTATACGGATGAGGATTTGTCATACACGGCAGACTCAGGGAACAAGTTACTCAGGGAACAATTCTTGAGTTTTCGACACGTGAGCGACAGCCTTATGACAATCCGCACCAAGGCTAAATTCGCCAACATAAGCCTCGTATATGCGCTCATGCCTCCACAAAAGATAAGGACGACGCCACTAAAGATTGGTTAGACAGTCGAGAAACATAGTCTTCACGACTTAGGCTCATTGACTTTGCTGCGGGGCGTAACGTCACTATAGCAAGCACACGGTTCCCTCATCTCAAAATTCATAAGGGGACATGGCGATCTCACAATCATCTTTAACTGATCAGTTAAATTGATCAGGGATCGACTGAAGGCATGCCTCCAGTATTATGGATGTCCAAACTTTCCGACTCGGATCACTACCTTGTTGCTGCTCAGATACGGATGCGGATATCCCAAGCGGCTCAAGAAAGAAGAAGAATCACTGTGAGTGGATATGATGTTGAGAAGCTGTAATCGCTAGAGACCACCAGAATCCCTGGCCAATCGCTGATCTGGAAACCTCTCTATGACCCCCAAGCCGCCAGCATCATGTGCCAAAGACCATTAGCAACATTGCCAACAAGCCATCAGAAACACCGCAACTGATGTCTTGGGTTTCACTTGACCACTACCAAGAAGAAAAGTTTCACGAAGATTGCCGGCAAGCACATGCAGCTAAACAAAATGCATATAAAACGGCGCTGCGAAGAAGGACGACAGCTGCTTCTGAGAAGACAATTGAGTTGTACGGCCCTATCCCGGACAATTTAGGAGTTTCTTTATAAGACCTGAATCATCCCAGTCCTACTTTATGGCGCTGAAGCATAGACTTTGACAAAAGCGGACGAGGATATCTTCGGAATAAATTCTTCGTGAAGTATATGGTCCCGTTTGCATTGACGGGCTTTGGAGGAGAACATTCAGCGGCGAACTATACGAGCTGTACAGCGACATCGACGTAGTCAAAAAGCTCCGCATCGCAAATCGCAAATCATCGTAGAGCAAATTGACGACCCCCCGCAAAGTCTTTGAATCTAACCCGGAGGCACAACGCAGTTGAGGAAAGCGTCGCCTTATGTAGCGCACACAAGTGACCTCAACCGGCTTGGAATGTGCAACTGGAGGCAATTAGCTAAGGACCGTACTAGCTGGAGGGGCTTCTTAGTTGATGCCCAGGTTCACCCCAAACTTTAACTCCAACTAAGTAAGTAAGTCGATAAGCGACTGGATGGCACAGTTGGTTAAGTGCGTGACCCTAGTTAGAGGGGTCCGAGGTTCGAATCCCAGTGAAATCGAATCTGGTACAGTCACCATTTGCCATTGGGATCAAATTAACGACACTCGAGCAGGTTGCTACCTGGCAGTACAATGGACCAGTTTTGAGTCTGAGTGCTTCAGTAGGGTTTCAAAAACCTCCGAAAAAAAAAAGTAAGTAAGTCGGGTGAGGTCGTTCTCCTCTTGTGTGCGCCATCGGTTTCGTAGGCCTTCTCAATTGCATTGTCCCACGGTCGCGGAGGTCTTGCGACACTATCTAGAAAAACTCCTTTTGTTTGAGGCTCTAGTGTACCACATCAATTGTAGAAGTCATCTTTTGCGTTGTCCCACAGGCTGAGTCGTCATAAATCACCCATCAAACTTGTCTATGACAACCTCTAATAGTGACACTGAATGCTGTTTGTACGTCGTTAGCATTCCTCAAAACTATGAGAAAGACTCTTCAGTTCGGTGTCCATGACCTATCAATCTTAGACGCACGATCCTTAGACGCATTCGACTCATGGAGTTGCATGCTTCGTATATGTCGTGGTTTACTCCTCTTCTCCAATCCGCATCAATGCAAACAGAGCCAAAGATCGCACGCAAAACATTTCTATCCAAAACGACCACGATGGTCTTCTTCAGTTTTAGCTATAAAAATATCTTTTCGCCGTAGAGTAAGACTGGGACCACCACTGTATAAAGCGAATTTGATCATTCGAGAAAGGGCCATACTGCTCAATTGCCTCTTGAGCCCAAAGAAGCAGAAATTGACAAGAGCCATCTTGCGTTAGATATTACGTTAGATAGGCTATTACGACATTCTGGCCCAGTCGCCGTTTTTCTAGAAGGCAACATAAACTTCCGCCCTCGCTTACCGCCTAGCAAGTCTATTTTTGCGGCTTCCGTTTCAATTCAATACTCTCGTATACTCGTGCTGATCGAGCTAGAAACACAAAAATACTGATTGATGATAATTTAATAATAGTAAGAAATGCAAACATCAATTCAGCGGTAATCGAACTGTGTATCTCGGACTACTAGGCTCTATACTGCGGAATAGATACTGGTGCCATTTATACAAAGAAATCTGAAAGAGAGTGACAAATCTCAGCCCATATTTTATGAGAAAAATAAAAAAACTTGAACTGGGATGAGCTGAATAGTTTTACGGATGTAAACGAACTCAATTAGCATTTCCAACAAACGATGAATACTTTGGAAACAATGTCAACAGTAACGAGAAAGAAAAGGAGCACTAAACATAGTTGGATTACTGCGGAATTGAAGAGTGGTTTTAAGGAAAGATACATACTCTACAGACGGTATAAAAACAATAGGCACAATGAAGACGACCACAGAGACTACAAAACATATCAAAACGAGGTAAACAAAAAATAGCGACGACAAAAGCTAATTTCTATAGACAGAAATTCCAACTCTATAAAAGTGATCCAAGGGAGACTTGAAAGCTCGTTAATACGATATTGGTTAGGAAGAAATGTAGTGTGGATGACGTTCTGAAAAAAAAATGTTCGAACGTAAGTGATGTTAAAGATCTGAGCTAACAGATTCGCTAAAACCCTAACATCAGAAATAAGAGACATTGTGCATAAATGTACCTACCAAACATATTCTGGTCATGCAAGCAGCGTACTGCAGTCAATTTATGTCGAATCTGTTGTATACAATATACTAAGCTCATTGAAATGCAACAAATCGGCGGGGACAAATGGGCTAAGACCCAAAGATCTGAAAAACAATGCACAAATCCTATCTCCGGGGATAACGAGGCTGATCAATATGGGCTTGGATCAAGCATCGATTCCAAACATGCTTAAAACCTCAATAGTTCGACCAATTCACAAAACCGGCAAGAAATGTTAAATCCTGAATTACAGACCTATTTCAATCTTATCGGCTGTCGACAAAGTTTTAGAAGAAGTGATGGCAAGGAGGCTTTGCCAATTCATCGAAAAATACAACCTCCTTAATAAGAATCAATTTGAATTTCGTCAAGGCAAAAGCATAAACAGACTGATAAGAGACTTTGCAGACATAATGTATCAAAGCCTGGACAAAAACCACAATTCAGTAGTTGTATACATAGACTTCAAGAAGGCCTTTGACACTTTGAATCACAAACAAATCTTGAGACAGCTGAATAATATTGGAATACGCGGTCACATATAAGCATGATAACAGATCATTTCTGGTAAAAATTGGTTAGCATGTCAGTGACGAAGAGACGAGAAGTCGAGTACGGTGTCCCACAGGGGTCAAAACTAGGTCCACTTCTTTTCATCATATACGTCAATGATTTACTGTCGGTGCTAAAGTATAGTACGGGTTATGCCTATGCGGACGATACAGCGATCGTAGTTAACCATAGGAGCGTTGACGAAGCGGCAAGACTTATGCAATTTTTCAATAGAGTCGCTGTTTGGTGTTACGACCATGGATTAATTATCAACGCAGTTAAGACAAAGGTATTGCACATTCGTCCACGGCATATTCCCAGAACAAAACTTAAGATTAAAATGCACGACGTAGATTGCTTGCACAGAAAGGAATGCGACGGAATAAAAGAAGAATAAGATGACTGCACAGGAAGAACCTGTCAACATATAAGTATCTAGGACTGACGCTAGACTACAACTTCAAATGGAGCTGTTATATAGATAACTTAAAGAAAAAACGGAGTCAATTTGAGTACGCACTTTTCCATCTAAACAACTTCAGCACATCAGCACTAATCAATCAATGCTATTTTGGATTGGTGGAATCACACCTAAGATATGAAATACTTGCTTGGAAAAGAGCGTCGCAAATGCAGTCACTACACCAAGTTCACACAAGACTTAAAAAAATAGTGCAAAGGGCTGGACGTAGCAGCGAGGATCAGCAAGTGGCAAACCAAACTACACCTTTGCTTAGTATCCCCCAATTATACAATCTGGAAATCCTGGCTAATTTTGGCAACGACTACACCTAAAGGATCGAGACGCAGCAGACAAGAGACACCAGAAGACGACAGAAGCAACTATACCAGGTTCCTAGGTACTGGAACGAATATGGCCGAAGGATGTTTAACGTAGCAGTTCCGATGATACTCAACGAACTTCCAACGGAGTTTCGCAACATGGCGAAAAAGAAATGGTCAAAAAGTAAAACAGATGTATTTTTCGAGAAAGTTCTAATCTAATTGTAATTTGTAAAATCTTTTTTTTTATTATAGAAAATGTAAACTATCTTTGTTCTTTTGTACTTTTATATTATTACTTGTTCTTGAAATAAGTTTTGTTGGTATTTAATGAATGTTAGAGAAATTGAATTTCAACTTTTTTATTATTATTACTATTATTTATTACCAGGTAATTAAAATTACAAGCTAATATACAGTTTAACGAGCCTAGCTGCAGGGACTATTGGCTCACAACTTTTTTAAAATCAAATAAATTTTTGTAATTAGTCTTCTGCAGACAAGCCCTTCCGGCTTTGCAGATAAAAGATGTACACAAATTTTAAATGAAAAATAAAATTAAATGACGGTTCAAAATCATTGACGGTTCGCTGTGTTCGACTTATAACTTCAATGTTATGCGTGTATGTTAACAGTTGTGCGAAACATCAACATTAGCGCGATCTAAAAGAAGACCTTGTCATTACCCGGCGGGGTGCAAATAAGTTAAAGCATTGGGCAGTGACTTTCATAAAGCACCCATCAAACTTATATATGACAACCTCTAACAGTGACACTGAATGTTTGCTTGTGCGTCGTTAACATTCGTCAAAACTATGAGAATGGATTGAGGGTTTATCTTTATCTGCAGTCGAATAAGAATCTCAAGGACATTTTTCGCATGTTTTTGTGCGTTGAAACGAGCTCACGCATGTTTTGAGAGCAGTTTGGCCTTCACGAAAAGGTCAGTTCACAAATACCCCCAGACAGTTCCTGATCATGACAGGTCCAACAACTTTTCCAACCCATCGGCTCGTCCAACCAACACTCAAGACGCCTAATATCTGTGAACAAGATAGTAAGTGCCAACAAATTGGCATTAGTCAGTTCGAGAGAGTTGCCAAAGAAAACAAATCATTAATTTATTAACTGTGCCTTTTATCTCGACCGATCGCACGCATGCGCATTTACATAAATTAGTGGCAAATCAATTTCCATCGGGGAGTCTAATTGAGCAGATTGCCCAAAAATGAAAAGAAAGTATCTTCCGCGAGATGGACAACGCCTTTAGCTCTGATATGTGCATCCACATAAATCCATATCATATTTCGATTAACCGATCATTTAAGTTAATGGCCCGAGCTTGATTGTGTCTCGTAATTAATATTCAAACGCTGAGATTCAAACGCACCCGACTGCTGGCTAATTATTGCGTTTAGCTTGTGTCTTACTTTTACATCCGTACAGCGGTACATAGATGATGAAATGAACATTGTTTTGGTTCTTTCGTTTAGGTATCTGTTTAGTTGATCGTATTTGACCTAGATTCCCCTGAATGAATGACAGCGTGAGACAAAGTCAATGCATCAATGCATCAGCGATAAACCGAATATACCCTTAGGGGTTATGTTTTAATGACCGACAAGAGATGTGTGATCGGTAGAAGTAAGAAGAAAGGTAAGGCCCAACAATACTCTTATTGATCTCATCAAGTAAGATCATTTATGTACTTCTCATAGAATTTCTTAGAAATCTTCGCAATGATGCACGTAGTACCTTCTGATCAGCTGCGGTTGATGGAATTTGAAGTTTGGATTTGAATTGACATGCAGGGTTTTCCTCCCTCGGTATGAAATAGAAAGTTCTTCACACTTCGCAATTTCCTGAAATGCCACTATGCCCTCTATGGTGACGTGGAAGCCGCTGATGATATAATCATCAAACATTATTCTGCCGGGTATGAGATCTTTCATTCGTCACACAGAGAAGAGTATCAAACCCAAAGCAAATGCGTGGTATGACTTGTGCTGCAAAAAGGCTGAGAGAGTTGAATTTAAGGACTTAAAAAGCCAAACCTACTGAGAAAAGCCAGAATACGTTTAAACAGCTCTATCGTTTAATTATTTTCTTCTACAAGTTTAACTAACTTATTGGTCCCATACCATCCGTCTGCTTAATAATAATAATAATATAATAATAATGGCGGCGCTACAGTCCGAGGTGGACTTGGGCCTAGCTTCTCAGCAACCACTTGTGTTGTGCGTGCTATTGTTCTCTCACGAGTGGAGGGGACTTGCAGTTTAATGCCGACTCCGAACGGCGAGATTGAGAAGCTTTTTCTAGGCAGTTATACTCTTTGAGCATTATCAGTGACCCGAAAGAGGTGAAGCCGTGAAAAAAATGTTTGGTGTTTTTTCGGGAATCGAACCGACAACATCAAGCATAGGAGTCGACGCATCTGCCCGCCACGGCGCCCACGGCGCCCACATCCGTCTGCTTACAGTTTACGTCGAAAGACAAATTTTAAGGGAAAATATGTGTAACTTAGAGCGCCCGTATAGGGCCAGTAAGTTAGGATAAAATAATTAATTTAGTTAAGCTAGTTTTAAGCGTTTTTTGTCTAGCAAGTAAGAGTAATTGGAAAAAAAATAAAAAAAAATAAAATGCACAAAAAAAAAAAAAAAAAAGTTCTTTATTTATTAACAAATTGGCGAGAGCAGACGCACCTCTACCGGACCACATTTCTAATTCAGCCAACAGTCAAGACATACCCTTTAACATCTAAGCAGAAATAAGGTTAGAAATTTACTTCAGTTTGAGCAAAGTCTCACCAACAAATTGCCACCCACTACCTCCCAGCACATAGCCGTACCATTCCGCTTCTAATTGAAGTCAAAACAGAACGATTATGCGGTTACATTCAATTTCTCTGTAATTTCAGAGAGAAACCTCTGAATCGCCCATATACAAGGTGGGCCATCTAGTGGCTTTTTTTAAATCATAGGTTATTTTGACACTGACATCTGTTTCCCGCTCGGAATCTTGACAACAAGTCAGTATCATACCTCCGCGGAATGAAATGAGTCGCTTTACGCTTGAACAACGTTGGGAAATATTGAAAACTTATTTCCAAAGTGAGTGCTGCTGGAGCTGACGGCCTAGCGGCTGAGCTCTTCAAAGCAGCAGGCGATGACTTGGTAAGGAGCATGCACCAACTCATCTGTAAAATATGGTCGGAAGAAAGCATGCCCGATGAATGGAACCTCAGCATTGTTTGCCCGATCCACAAAAAAGGAGACCCTCTAAACTGCGCCAACTATAGAGGCATCAGTCTTCTAAATATCGCTTATAAGATCCTATCTGCCGTGTTGTGTGAACGCCTAAAGCCATTCGTCAACAACCTGGTCGGTCCATACCAGTGTGGCTTTAGGCCTGGAAAATCCACCATCGACCAAATATTCACCCTGCGGCAGATCTTGGAAAAAACCCAGGAACAACAAATCGATACCCACCACCTTTTCATCGATTTTAAGGCCGCGTATGACAGCATCTATAGAGACGAGCTATACAGAGCAATGTCTAGTTTTGGCATCCCTACCAAACTCGTCCGTTTGTGTAGGATGACGATGGAGAATGCACGCTGCTCCATCAAGGTCGGTAAAGACCTAACCGAGACCTTTGATGTCAAAAAAGGATTCAGACAAGGCGACGCGCTGTCATGCGACTTCTTCAACATCATACTTGAAAGAATTGTGCAAAACTCACACGCCAACACCAGAGGCACAATCTTTCAGAAGTCCGTCCAATTACTCGCATATGCCGACGATATTGACATAATCGGAAGAACACAGCGTGATGTCAATGGCACTTTTGTGAGTATTGCGACGGAGGCCGCGAAGATGTGTTTAACGGTAAATGAGGGCAAGACCAAGTATATGCTGTCAACCAGAAAGGACACCCAACACCGACGTCTCGGACAGAACGTCACAGCTGACAGTTATAACTTTGAGGTAGTCAAGGACTTTGTCTACCTAGGCACCGCTATTAACTCAGACAACGACACCAGCGCTGAAATCAAACGAAGAATAACTCTTGCTAATCGCTGCTTCGTTGGGCTAAGAAAGCAATTGATAAACAAAGCCCTCTCTCGAATAACCAAGGTAACCCTGTACAAGGCCTTAATCGTCCCAGTCCTTCTATATGGCGCAGAAGCATGGACTTTGTCAAAAGCGGATGAGGTTGCTCTTGGTTGCTTCGAGAGGAAAATTCTTCGGGTGATTTTCGGTCCCGTCTGCATAGAGGGTGAGTGGAGGAGAAGATACAACAACGAACTGTACGAGCTGTTCAGCGACATTGACTTAGCCAGAAGGATGAAGATACAACGATTGAGATGGCTAGGTCATATAGAGCGAATGGAAACCAATGCTCCGGCCCGGAAAGTCTTCGAATCCACCCCCGAGGGACGGCGCAGTAGAGGAAGACCGCGACTCATGTGGCGCACGCAAGTGGAAAGGGACCTCAACCAACTGTGCGTGCGAAACTGGAGGCAGCTAGCTAAAGATCGAGCTGGCTGGAGACGCTTGTTGGTTGAGGCCCAGGTCCACCCCGGACTGTAGCGCCACCTTAAGTAAGTAAGTAAGAGTGCTGTGTGGACGAAACAGTGCGTTATTTGGCAAAAAGTTTTGGCCGAAATGAAGCATCCACCGCGACTGCTGTACGCAAGTTTGTGCAAAAAGTTCGTGAGACTGGTACGTTAGTCGACAACACTCATGGTCCACGCACAGATGAGACTGTGGCTGCTGTGGTCGAGAGTGTGAGACTCAATTCACGAACATCAACTCGCCATCAATCCGATCTCAACAGCTCAACATTTCACGCACTAGCCTGAGGAGAATTCTGCACAAAGATCTCGGACAATTCCCTTACAAGCTCCAATTGACTCAGCAGTTGAAGGCGAGCGACCATCCGCTTTGTTATCGCTTCGCAGTTTGGAGCTTGAGCGTGAATTGGACAACGATTTTGGGAGAAAAATCATTTTTTCTGACGAGGCGCGTTTTTATCTCGGCGGCTACGTTAACAAACAAAATTGCCGCATCTGGGGCTTAGAAAACCCGCACGTTATTGTCGTTGTCGAGAAGCCAATGCATCCACAGAGAGTGACAGTTTGGTGCGGATTGTGGAGTGGTGGCATCATTGGACCATTTTTCTTAGAAAATGAGGCTGGGAACAACGTTTCGGTCAACGGTGGGCGTTACAGAGCTATGTTACATGCCACACAGCCAGGCCAGGTCCTAGCTAGATGAGCGCCCTGTGCAAGGCCTGTGTTTAGCGCCCCCACTCAAATGAATCCATAGGAACTGAGGATTGAGGGCACTTGACGCCCTGTGCATTTGCACATCCTGCACATATGGTAGGACCGGCCCTTCACACAGCCCAGCCCCACAATCGATCTTTTACGCATCAAATTCCCAAATCGTGTTATCAGCCGTCTTGGGGAAGTTAATTGGCCGCCCCGGAGCTGCGATTTGACCCCTTTGGACTTTTTTTTAGTGGGAAACGTGAAGGACCGATGTTATGCCAACAATACGGAATCGATTCAAGCACTTATAGCTAATTACATCCAATCAATCCGGGAGCTACAGCCTGAAACAAGGTGAAAGGAAAATTGGGACGACAGAATGCGTTACTGCGAAGCCAGCCGAGGCAACCACTTGAACGAGATTGTATTGCATAATTAATGGGAATGTTTGTTCTTACTAATAAATCCATAATACATGGAAAGAATTTAAATTTGTTCATTTTATGGCATTTTGAAAGAGCAACTTATATTTGGCCCACCCTGTATTTTGTCTTCTCCTCATTTAACCCTACGGCATTCTCTAGAGACTCGCTTATTAGCACGCTTGTGTATTTTAGTTCAGTCCAGAGAGCGCTAAGTTTAGTTCAGATCTGTTTATTGAACTAGTTCGTTCTTCTAGTTCATTTATTTCAATGTAGTTCATTGAAACCGGCGATTTTCGCCGGTTGGTCGTCATATGTTCATACATTTTCAAAATTACCTTCACATACTCCACCGGCAATGCAACGTACTTCTGCTGCGGTATAGTTAAACAAAAACAACCCTGATGTGCACAATGCCCATACACACACAAAGCAAAGCACTCAATTTAGTTCAATTCAGTTATTCTTACTGAATTACATGTACGCAGAGTCAGATATACCTGCAAGACGACTGGATGGCGCAGTTGATTAAATGCCTGCCCCAAGTTAGAAGGGTCCCAGGTTCGAATCCCAGTTAAATCGAATCTGGTCCAGTCATCATTTGCCGTTGGGATCAAATTAACGACACTGGAGTAGGTTGCTATCTGGTAGTACAATGCACCAGTTTTTGAGTCTGAGTGCTTCAGTGTAGTGTTTCAAAAAAACCCCGACAAAAAAAGGTATACTTAAGTTTGTTGTACTACTGAACTAAATGAACTAACATTAAATTTTTGAACTAGTTCACTTAAGGTAGCTGTATGGGCTGGTTCACGAGCTGCTCACTGTAGACGAAAAAATTCGATTTTCCTGTATTCGTTGGCTTTGATGTTCGCCGTGTAGGGCCATGTTCGCGAGCAAATCTCGTTTTTGCTGTGAACGTCACTGAGTGCATATCGTGGATCAAGCACAATGTCAACAGTCAGCCATGATTTTATCGAGGAATTCATTCCCTATCACACATGGCAAGGGTTTGAAGAAGCAGCACGAAATGAGTGTTCGCCAAAGGTGTTCGCCGTGTAGGGGATAACGCAAGCGAGCAAGTTTAGGGCTATCTTTAAGTAGCTCACTTGTTAAAGGTATTTTTTGAACTAGTTCGTTCGTGAACACAAGCCGACGTATGAGCATCAGGAAAGACATTCTGATATCCTCCTGTTGCTTGGCTTTTATGACTGCCTAATCATCCACGGGAACCACGGAATTGTGCAGCTTGATGCATACAAACATCCTTCCCCTCTCCAGTCGATCAGCATATTTGGCAACCATAGTCCACATGCAGCTAGTCTCAGCGAAACATCGACAAAGGAAGTCCTTGAAGAACGTATCTTCGTATTTGATCATCTCTGTACTCTGTTTTTATTCACGTGATCGCGTTAAGTTCAAATGCACACAAAATTGTTAGCCCACTAGTCATAGTCTAGCCACCACAGCAACGATCTGATTTAACGATCTGCCACCGCTGTTATTTCCGGTGCAGAACACAAAATACTCTGCATTCAGTCACGAAGTCCAGTCAGAGTCACTTCTTGAATTTCCAAGTGAAGTCATTCGTCGAATAAGACAATTTCTGCTGTTATTTGTCATCGGCATCTGAGCGGATCTCCATTTCGAGATAAAATGTTGTAACAAACATTCACCGCTGTCATCACTAAAGTCAATTAAGACTTTTTTGCTTCGGATGTAGATTTGATTTAAAATTTTCCGAAAAACATATTTGAAGTCCTAATCTGAGACCACTCAACTACCACACTCTCTGCGTTGGCAGTTGAACCGGAAATGTTTCTGCGGCACTTTTTTTTTATGTATTTCTACCCACTCAGCGTGTCATCTTTGTGTTCAACTCCAATCTCGTAGATTGAATTTTTAGGCAACAGAACCGGTTGGGTCCGAGTGAACGCAAGTCGGTCCTTAGATTTTTGCTGAATATTCAATGTAATAAAGTTTTATGTGTTTTCCTGAGTGTTTCGAGATTCATTCTTTAAATTGAATGTTGATTTATACGCAAATGCATATTCTAATCAGAATTAATAAGTCAGAGCACACATTTCGGAATTTTATTGGCGTTTATTCAAAGGTTTACGAGGGATCTAATGTACAGCCGAGGCACGTGCAAGCAAAACCAAAGCCAAATGTGGTTGGCCTTGCTCTCAGACCAAAAGGATTGCTATTCGAGTCTCTGCGACGAAGACATGCTCATAATACTTATCAGATCGCAGACACTGGAAAGTCAGATCCAATGCAGGAATTTAGATCAAACGGTTTTCGCTCGAAAAACTAAAAATAACCTCACAAAGAGACTGAACTCATGATCGGTTTTTTAAAAAAGTCCCTGAGTATTGAAGATTGAAAATAGAGATCTTCCGGTTTCTCTAGACGACATACTGGTTAATAAACTTGAAGACGATCATGATAGCTATCAGGTAGTGCTCATCTTCAAAATTGTTTGGGGAAATCTGTACAAATTCGAAAGCATCTTAGAACAGTCGAATCTCGAAAAGATTAACAGATAAAAAACAGGCCCCGTTCCTCTTTTCGAATTGTTCATCATTTTAGGCATCGAAATTTTGTTAAAGAACAATGTAAACCAATATTTTAGGTTAGGAAAGATAAAAGTGAATGTCACCGCTGAATCAACCGTTACCAACTTAGATCCTAAATGAATTCTTCTTCTTCTTCTTCTTAGGGCGCTACAGTCCGAGGTGGACCTGGGCCTCACTTAACATGCCCCTCCAGCCGGCACGATCTTTCGTCAGCTGTCTCCAGTTTCGCACACCAAGCCGGCCGAGGTCCCCCTCGACTTGTGTGCACCACCCTGTACGTGGACGTCCTCTGTTGGGTTGTCCCACAGGCTCAGAGTCGAAGACTCTTCGGGCCGGAGCTAAGTTATCCATACGCTCTACATGGCCTAGCCATCTTAGGCGTTGGATCCGTAGACGCCTGGCTAGACTCATGTCGCTGTACAGCCCATATAGTTCGTGGTTGAATCTTCTCCTCCAAATGCCATCAGGACGCAAACAGGACCAGAGATCACGCGCAGAACTTTTCTCTCGAAAAGACCAAGAGACTCTTCATCCGCTTGGGATATTGTCCATGCCTCTGCGCCGTACAGCAGGACTGGGATGATCAAGGTCCTATACAGAGTCAACTTGGTCTTCCGAGAGAGGGTTCTTCTACTCAATTGACTTTGGAGCCCAAAAAAACAGCGGTTGGCAAGAGTTATTCTGCGTTTGATCTCGGTACTGATGTTGTTTGTACTGTTTACCGCGGAACCGAGGTAGACGAAGTCCTTAAATACCTCAAAGTTATAGCTGCCTATGGTGACGTTCTGGCCAAGTCGTCGATGTTGTTCGTCCTTTCTCGATGACAGCATATACTTGGTTTTGCACTCGTTTACCGCCAGACCCATTTTAGCCGCTTCCGTTTCAATGCCAGCAAACACATCATTGACGGCTCGCTGTGTTCGCCCAATCACGTCAATGTCATCCGCGTAAGCTGGCAGTTGAACGGACTTTTGGAAGACCGTGCCTCTTGTGTTGGCCAGTGAGTTTGCACGATCTTCTCAGAAACGATGTTAAAGAAATCACATGACAGCGCGTCGCCTTGTCTAAAACCTTTTTTGACATTGGAGGTCTCGGTGAGTTCGTTACCGACTTTGATGGAGCAGCGAGAGTTCTCCATCGTCATCCTGCTCAGTCTGACGAGTTTGGCAGGAATGTCAAAACTAGAAATGACGCTGTATAGCTCGTCTCTATGCTCGCTGTCATTTGCAGCTTTGAAATCGACAAATAGGTGGTGTCTGTCGATCTGCATTTCTTGGGTCTACTCCAGGATCTGCCGCAGTGTGAAGATTTGATCTATGGTGGACTTCCCTGGCCTGAAACCACACTGGTAAAGACCTATCAGTTTGTTCACAAATGGTTTCAGGTGTTCACACAAAACGGCAGAGAAGATTTTGTAGGCGATGTTAAGGAGACTTATCCCTCGATAGTTGGCGCAGTCAAAGGGGTCTCCTTTCTTGTGGATCGGGCAAACGATACTGAGATTCCACTCATCGGGCATGCTTTCCTCCGACCATATCTTACAGATGAGCTGGTGCATGCGCCCTACCAGATCATCTCCAAATTAAACTAAATGAATTGTTTCAAATTCATTGTGTTGGCACTATTCAGTAAAAGATTCACCGGTTCCTCACTAGCTCGAAAGCTATCCAACATCTGAAGTAACCTACTGGTGGTATAGTGGTCTATCCTGTGATGATTGACTCTTTTGAAGGATTGTAGCCAATTCTTCAAATTGTCTAGGCCGCTAAACGAAAATTTGGCTAGCGTTTCCTTGCTAAATCAACCCAAGGGCTGGACAGGTGCCGAGGTATTGTAGTGTTATTTCTACTTCTTCCTCGTTCCTGCAGCTTCTACAGAAGTCGTTGTAGGGAACTCCCATCCTTCTTGCATTTACCCCCCTCAGGCAGTGACCGGTAATTAACCCGACTAAACTGTTTATTTCCTTCCTGTTTGTGATTAGGTGTATAGTTGTTTTTTCTTGGATTTAGTGAAGGCCATATTTGCCTCGCCGTGGGTCGGTGCTTTGACTCCTACGCTCGAGGTCGTCGGTTCGAATCTCGAAAAAAACACCAAACATTTTTTCACGGCTCCACCTCTTTTGAGCCACGGACAAGGCTCAAAGAGTACAACTGTCTAGCAAAAGCTTCTCAATCTCGCCATTCGGAGTCGGCATTAAACTGTAGGTCCCCTCCACTCGTGAGAGAACAATAGCACGCACAACACGAGAGGTTGCTGAGAAGCTAGGCCCAAGTCCACCTCGGACTGTAGGGCCGCCATTATCATTATTATGGCTTTATTAGTAAGAACAAACATTCCCATTAATTATACAATATACAACGTCGTTCAAGTGGCTGCCTTGGTTGGCTTAGCAGTAGCGCATTCTGTCACCCCAATTTTCCAAGACCTTGTTGGTGGTTTCGGGCTGTAACTCACTTGGATGGATGATATAGGCCTTAAGTGGTTGAACCGTTTTCAGTTTATTTGCATAACTCGGTCCTTCACGGATTCCGGAAAAAAAACTCCAAAGGGGTCAAATCGCAGCTCCGAGGCGGCCAATTAACATCGCGAAGACGGCTGATAACACGATTTGGGAATTTGGTGCTCAAAAGATCGATTGTGACATGGGCTGTTTGGCATAGCGCGCCATCATGCATGAACCAGAGGTCGTCCAAATCCATGTCTTCAATTTCAGTAAGAAAAAAAGTCGCTTGACGTAGCTCTGCAACGCCCACCGTTGACCGAAACGTTGTTCCCAGCCTCATTTTCTAAGAAAAATGGTCCAATGATACCACCACTCAACAATCCGCACCAAACTGTCACTCTCTGTGGATGCATTGGCTTCTCGACAACGACAATAACGTGCTGGTTTTCTGAGCCCCAGATGCGGCACTTTTGTTTGTTAACGTAGCCGCCGAGATGAAAACGTGCCTCGTCAGAAAAAATGATTTTTCTCCCAAAATCGTTGTCCAACTCACGCTCAAGCTCCAAACTGCGAAGCGATAACAAAACGGATGGTCGCGCGCCTTCAACTGCTGAGTCAATTGGAGCTTGTAAGGGAATTGTCCGAGATCTTTGTGCAGAATTCTCCTCAGGCTAGTGCGTGAAATGTTGAGCTGTTGAGATCGGATTGATGGCGAGTTGATGTTCGTGAATTGAGTCTCACACTCTCGACCACAACAGCCACATTCTCATATGTGTGCACTGTACGAATACGAGGACCATGAGTGTTGTCCACTAGCATACCAGTCTCAGAAGATGATGACACTGCAGAGGACTTCCTCTGCAAGGAAAGGAAGCCTTTGCTTGGATCAGGTGCTAATGAGGTCAGAGCTTATGATGTAGGCCCCTCATCACAGAAGCGCCTGCTGGTCTTCCATCGGAAGACCATGAAATTTCAGCAAAAGTAGGTTGCTGCCTGGTAATACAATGGACCAGTTTTTGAGTCTGAGTGCTCCAGTGTAGGGTTACAAAAACATCCGAAAAAAAATACTAGTCTCACGAACTTTTTGCACAAACTTGCGAACAGCAAAACTTATTTTCAAAAAACGCACTCGTTGGGCTACATAGCACTCACTTTGGAAATAAGTTTTCATTATTTCCCAACGTTGTTCAAACGTAAAACGACTCATTTCGTTCCGTGGTGGTATGATACTCACCTCTGTCAAGATTTCGAACGGGAAACAGCTGTCAGTGTCAAAATAACCTATGATTTAAAAAAACACTAGATGCCGCTTCCAGTATAGTCAGTTGTAGCTACTGTAAACAGCTACAAAGATTATGATAGACAATTGAAAAAAAGTGTCCCGAATATGTTGTCTTCCACGCCCGACCACGCATTTCTTTGACGCCCTGTCAAGAAGTGCGAGAGCTTGGTTGGGAAGTTTTGGGACATCCAAAATTTTTCTGTACGCAAGTTTGTGCAAATAGCTCGTGAGACTGGTATGCTAGTGGACAACACAGTCCAGATATCACTTCTACCCTCAGATTATCAATTCTTCCGATCTCTACAGATCTCCCTCAATGAAATGAAGTTGCTTTCAAAATACGCCGGTGACAACCACTTGTTTCAGTTTTTTTTAACCAGAAAGCTGGTGTCAGTGTGTTTTAACCAGAAACCACAGAAGTTCTTCACCGATGGCATCATGGCGCTACCCGATGACTAAATGGCGAAACATTGTCGATCATAAAAGAGCGTTTTTGGTTTAAATAAATTCATTCTCACACTTTTAGAAAACCAGTTGAATTTGACTAAAAAACGCCTTCTTTTCAGACTTTTCAGCAACATTTCGATTCAGAAATATGAATTTTGATCTGCGCGCATCACTCAAAGACATCACAGTCTCCATTTAAAAGTTTATTTAAGTTTAGGTCAATCCACTCCGCAAGTTTGTTGTTTTGAATGAATCCCGAAGTATTCATAAAACTCACGAATAAATCCACACCACCACACACACACAAAGCCCATCACAAAACCGGCTTGAAGAATGATAATTTAAAAGTAATTTGAAAAGTGCAGGGCCATAAATAACGCCCCGTCAGTCGATGTAAAATAACCCACGGTTATTATTTTCTGCTTAACCCCTCGCCTGTGAGTTTTCTCTGCCGCACACTGTGCGGTCGTATCTAATAGATTTGGCTTAGATAATCTGCTGAGAGTTCGAAAAAAAAGCTCATATTTGCATGAGCTCAGCCAGCTAGGGTTGCCAGATGAAGCTGTACCCTCATTAAATACCTCTCAGCATGGCGAACCGCAGAAATGACTGCCTTCTGCTGGGGGTAAGATCAAACGGGAGGCAAAAGCTTATTCTCAGAAAATAACTCTTAAGCTTCGCCCGCTAGACGGAAGATTAAGAGCGTGGGTTGGCTTCGTGAGAAAAAAAACAAAAGCTACGACCAAAGGTCTTTCAGCAATTGTGCGCGTGTGGGTGTGTTGGGAGGAAAGTTGGTGTAGGATTTGCAAGTTTTTCAACAAAACCGTTTAGCTTTTGTGAAATAGTTATGAGTGTCTATACATATTCATGCGAACGTTATCAGAAGCAGAGGGATTGTGCAAGATGCCGTCTCAGTTAACCCTCCTCGGAGGCAGTCATAAGCACTGGGCTGAGTGGCTTAATGAGGAAAAGGGGTATCATTTTGTTTTATTACCAGGCTACGGTTGCGCGGTAATGCTTTCTGTGATATTTTGCAATTCGAATTTTGTCGACGATGATTTTGCATTCAAGATGAGTGTGGGATCAGAAATATTTCACGACTTGCATAAATTACATTTGCATTCGCCTAAAGCGGCTTCATTAGCGAATGCGGCTGTAAGTTGGAAAGGAGGCAAATCTGATATCTTAACCGTATTGCTCTTGACTTCTTTTTTCGGAACAGTTGATTCGCGATTTCTGGCGGAGGTGAAATTGACTCGCTTAAGGGAAACAGATTCATCCATTAAAGGCAAGCATAGGAAGGAATTAGTAGAAGCCATCTACGTTCTTCCTCCTCTTCTTAGGGCCCTACAGTCCGAGGAGGACCTGTGCCTCACCCAACAAGCCCCTCCAGCCAGCACGATCTTTCGCCAGCTGTCTCCAGTTTCGCGCACCAAGCCGGCCGAGATCCCCCTCGACTTGTGTACGCCACCTTGTACGTGGACGTCCTCTGTTGCGTTGTCCCACAGGCTTAGTGTCGACGACTCTTCGGGCCGGAGCTAAGTTGTCCATACGCTCTACATGGCCTAGCCATCTTAGGCGTTGGATCCGTAGACGCCTGGCTAGACTCATGTCGCTGTACAGCCCATACAGTTCGTGGTTGAACCTTCTCCAAATGCCATCAGGACGCAAACAGGACCAAAGATCGCGCGCAGAACTTTTCTCTCGAAGAGGCCAAGAGACTGTTCATCCGCTTGGAATATTGTCCATGCCCCTGTGCCGTAAATGTCAATGAAGTCAGTCAATGAAGCTCGGCCATCCAAAAACTGAAGAACAACAAAGTCTGATGACCTGCCAGCGGAACTCTTCAAACATGGTGGTGATGTCGCAAACAGGATTCTATCCAATGTACCGTGTGAAAGTCTGAAACCTTTCTGCAACACCAATCGACTTGTACCAGTGTGGGTTCCAGCCCGGCAGATCGACAATCGACCAAATTTTCACATTGAGAAAAATCCTGGAAAAGACCAGCGAGTTTCAAGTCGAGACTCATCACCCATTTATCGACTTCAAAGCCGCATACGACAGCATCCATCGTCTTGAACTCTACAAGGCTCAAGGTTTCAGG
The DNA here is from genome assembly GCA_930367185.1 of Myathropa florea. Classification (NCBI taxonomy): domain Eukaryota; kingdom Metazoa; phylum Arthropoda; class Insecta; order Diptera; family Syrphidae; genus Myathropa; species Myathropa florea. The sequence goes on along the minus strand of OV884002.1, from coordinate 113,379,377 downwards.
GTCTCAAGGTCTCAGGGTCCCAAGATCTCAGCGTCTCAGGGTCTCACTTATCACAGCTATCAAGCAAAAATCAAGCTTTTCTTGTTATTAAGCGCGATGTTCAACTTTCGTGGATATAAACGCCCTTCTCTTCTGGTTTATGATTTGGCTATCGGGTTAATACAAGGTGGCGCAATATAAGGCATCCTATCGGAAGATTTTATAATTTTTGCAAATGGCGTCGTACGTCAATCGTATTTGACATTTGTGAACTTGACAGCTGCAGTATACAAACAGACAAGCAATGGAGCGCTATATTCCGCAAGAGCGTGGAATAATTGTGTCGACCAATAATCGGTCGGTGGCGTTAGCGCAGAGTGAATTTCGACGTCGATTTCCTAATAGTGTCGCGCCAACTGGACAAACATTCCGGCGCTTAGCTACTCGACTCCAACAGACTGGAACCACATGAGACCATTCAGCGCGTGGCCGCCACCGGACTGGTCGTTCGGCAGAGATTATCGTGGCTGCGGCTGCCGATGTCGCTGAAAACGAAGAAACATCAACCAGATGACGGACCACGCAATTAGGCATCACCATACGGATCCTACAGCGTATTTTAGTGAAAGACTTTCAAATGTTCCCATACAAAGTGCTAACAGTGCATCAGTTAATGCCTCCTGGCCATCAGTCACGTGTGAATTACTGTCAAGTCATCCTCAATCTCAACAGCGGAGAGGACGATTTAGAGGCGCATTTCAACTTTAGCGGTTTCGGCGGCACTAAAAATCCGCGTGTGATGCACTAGGAGCCATTACATCCACTTAAAGCCACTGCTGTGTGGTGCGGCGTTCACGCGGGAGGAGGGATTGGGTCGTATTTTTTGAGGGCATATTGGCAATACCGTCACAGCTGACAAAGAATCAAGAATGCCTAAAGACTGAGATGACGACCATTTAACTGAGTCCTAGAAGATCCAAAAAAGCAAAATGAAAAAATTATTTACACCACCTCCGCCACAGAATCCCAAGAACTGAGAAGAATCAAAAAAGATGAACTTTGTTTTTCATCTTCATGCACTTCAACAATTATCCAGCGTTCATCTTCACTTTATCGATCGCACCCATCAGCAAACAACGAGCTTTTCAACGACTAGGTCAATAGCCGGAGCTGTCCAAAAGTTGACAGGTATACAAACAAACACAATTAAACGAAACATGTTACATGACAATCGTCTCGTGTGTGGGTAGTAAGTGTTGATTCAATTGTGGATACATTTTTTGACTACAAACAAAAAAACAAATCTGTCAGGTGTGAATCGATTGGAGTTTGCATTTTAAACGCACGGGCGAAAGGCACTTTTACTTTGTTGTCGATGAAGATGGACGCGGCTGGGATTTGATTAGGACTGAAACCGGATGATTTAGAGCAGGTGGTCAAAATTTAATGAATAATAAATGATAAGAGATAAATGAGTCCTTAATAGTCCAAACGTCTCTCAGTTCTATTATGAAAGTTACTGACGGTATGCGACTGTTTGGTCGTATTCCAAGCGAGCTGGATAGTCCCTTGGTCAATATTCTTAGAACCAATTGCACTTTATATGGAAACAAATGCTAATCATCCTTCAAAATGCACCGCCAGGGAGTTCCGGATGCCAAAATTCTGAACCCTGTGACGATAGGACATATGTGGGTTCTCGGCAATACTCTTTCTTACCGATTCTACCAGTTCATGGGAAAGTCTTGGGGGTTGATGAACAGCTTGTCGACGATCTCCTACTGTCCAGTGCTCAACAAAATTCGACACCAAACGATGAGTAGTGTTGTCAGACGGTGCTCATTGCTCACAATATTTTCAATGACAACTGAACGACTATTTTCAGTGTGAGGCGTCACTATTTCGGCACGATGTTTCGGTGTGAAGCGATTCATGGTTCAAATTGTGCTGTATTGGGGATTCAAACACGTATGTCCTCATGCACAAAAATGCATAAGAAAGTCCTCAAAACCAACTTTCAATGTCTTCAAATTTTACACCGTATTTTTCGCCTGTGTCCCCACAGTCCACCCTGTCCGTCATTTTAATCGTTTTTGTCGCCTGCGTAAATAAATAAGCAAATTTGTGCATTCACAAGAGCACCTGATTCATCTTGTGCAACAATACCGCTATAACCTCAAAGTTTCGATGAGTTGCATGATTTCATTTTTATCGATCAGTTGTTTTATATTAGCTTTAAGTCGCATGGACATACTGATCTGTGATTGTGAAAAAGACGTAAGATTGTCCCCAATAAGGATTTGAAATGTTTGAAAAATTTATCAAAATATTTACATAAGTACATAAATTGCTGGCGTGTTAACAGCACGTCGAGGTCATTTTGCTGATTTTATGTTCCTGTTTTATTGTTGTTTGTTTATGCATTCAAGTGTAATTAAATTAAAAATACGTGTGATGATTACGAGTTAAATACGCTACGCTCTACTGACTACAACTAGGCCATTGTTTTCCTTGAATTAGTTATAAAATGCAAAATTTATTAAAAATTCACAAAAACGTGTGGCAACTATAAACACAAAATGTTAGGTTTCAAAATATTTTCAATACCGTCGTAGTTTTGAAAAAAAAAAACACAAAATCGAGCAATGAAAGCACAAGGACGCAAAATCGTTTAATTTGATCAACTAGGCATCTCATCGTCATCCTCATCCTCATCTTCATTCTCATCCTCATCCTCATCCTCATCCTCATCCTCATCCTCATCCTCATCCTCATCCTCATCCTCATCCTCATCCTCATCCTCATCCTCATCCTCATCCTCATCCTCATCCTCATCCTCATCCTCATCCTCATCCTCATCCTCATCCTCATCCTCATCCTCATCCTCATCCTCATCCTCATCCTCATCCTCATCCTCATCCTCATCCTCATCCTCATCCTCATCCTCATCCTCATCCTCATCCTCATCCTCATCCTCATCCTCATCCTCATCCTCATCCTCATCCTCATCCTCATCCTCATCCTCATCCTCATCCTCATCCTCATCCTCATCCTCATCCTCATCCTCATCCTCATCCTCATCCTCATCCTCATCCTCATCCTCATCCTCATCCTCATCCTCATCCTCATCCTCATCCTCATCCTCATCCTCATCCTCATCCTCATCCTCATCCTCATCCTCATCCTCATCCTCATCCTCATCCTCATCCTCATCCTCATCCTCACCCTCATCCTCATCCTCATCCTCATCCTCATCCTCATCCTCATCCTCATCCTCATCCTCATCCTCATCCTCATCCTCATCCTCATCCTCATCCTCATCCTCATCCTTTAAAAAAAAAATTTAAAACCATCGATCTTTCATTCGTTTCATTATGTCATTATCGCCTTGTGAGGCTGTGCCTGTACGCCATTGGATTCGGTTTGAGCCAATGTGGTCCAGGTCTCTCCAAACACCCTCCCCTGTGCTACGTCATGTTTTTTTTTAAACCGCCAGGTCTTCAACCTTTCTGTTGAAGGGTTATATTCCATAGCATGATAAACTCAGCAAATGGAGTAAAATACTTGGTATCAATAGGCCCATTCAACGCCTCATGTGCCCAGCAATTACAAGGGCCTTCAAAATAACATCAACTGTGTCACTTAACATGATCTTGCACTTACTCGTCCTGTTCGTCAGAAACACTGTCCACAAGTCGGCACCGAGACTTAAAGAGACAAATAGTTTTAAGTTCAGAACCTTTGGGCATAGTAACATATTGAATATTTCCAATGTCCAATACAAATTACCATAAACCCGTTACCCTCTTTGATCGCAGATTTTGAATCATTATTACAACAAGAGAATTCTGAAAAGAACGCAGTGCTGATTCAGAAAATAACAACAATGTTTATACCGATGGCTCTAAGCAGTATGAAGACGTTGGAGTTGGAGTCTATAACGCCACGCACAACCAAAAAATGTTCTACAAATTGCATGATAGTTGCAGCATTTTATTTCAAACTAAGGTCGTTGCTATCCAAAAAGCAGCGGAAAGTCTATCTAACAATCCTGCCTCTACGCATATCAACATTTACAAGTATGTCAATAGCAAATTTACATTCAAAGCAGTTCAAAGCAATACCATAAAATCAAAATCGTTATACAACTGCTACAACTCGTTACAAATACGTTGTGCAAACAACGTAGTGTCTCTATATTGGGTTCCTGGACATGAAGGAACCAGGAAACGAAACTGCTGACGAACTTGCTAAGCAAGGAGCCCTAATCTCTACAGAATCAACCACCATTTCCAATTTGAATGTTTTTCTCATATCAACGGCAAAACTTCTCCAAGAAGACAAAATATAAAACTTATCGAAGAAACGGGAAGTTCGGCTAGAGTGTGAGACAATGAAGTTGCTTTGTGTCGATGTACAATTCTATTATTTAATTATTAATAGATACATATTTCTATAGAAAACGATTGAGGCTTATCTTAACACACTGAAATTAATACTGAGTCACATAAAATGGCTAGCTGTATATGGAACAGGAGCAACTCCTGCCGTATAACTAAAATCTCTTGGCCAGACTACGACATCCACAAAACCAAGCACTTAATATCGTTACACAGAGTGAACTGCGGCACACTGGTTATTATCGTTACAGGACACTGCTCGTAAACTCGGCCTAGTTTCTACCGACATGTGCAGTAACTGCAAGGACTCAGCGATTAGTGAAACATTGGAGCTCTTTTTCTGCTTTTGCCCTGCTCTGGCCAATCTCCTTCTTCAACGAGGGAACTAATGCTAAAAGACATTTTTCTTTATAAACTCGTTGTAATCTAGTCAATGGATTTGTCCGGCCCAATAATTTTCTGTTGATTGTATATTCTTTAACTCACGGGCTTTGTGTCGAAGAGAGCGATCCCTGTCTTAATAGAACGTAGTATTGGCCCCAAGTTGCTGAGAAGCTAGGCCCAGGTCCACCTCGGACTGTAGCGCCGCCATTATTATTATTATTATTATTGGCCCCAAATATTTCAAATTCATAAATTCATTTTCAGTCGTTCTTGAGCTGATATAAATGAACTCATTTACCACCAGTTTTAGCTTCAACCTCGCAAACTTTTAAACAAAAACAAATATAATAATAATAATGGCTTCGCTACAGTCCAAGGTGGATTTGGACCTAGCTTCTCAGCAACCACTCGTGTTGTGCCTGCTATTCTTCTCTCACGAGTGGAGGGGATCTACAGCTTAATGCCGACTCCGAATGGCGATTTTGAGAAGCTTTTTCTAAACAGTTATACTCTGTGAGCATTGTCAGTGACTCAAAAGAGGTGGAGCCGTAAAAAAATGTTAGGTGTTTTTTCGTGATTCGAACCTTAAGCCTCGAGCGTAGGAGTCGATGCACCTACTCACGCGCTCAATTTCTGTTTTTTTTTTACTTTTTTGATTTGATATTCCTCATATTTTGTTCTATCAGACAATAATTTCCCCTGTTACCAAATTTCGAACCGAAATTTCCCACGAAAAGGGGAATTCCCTACGATCTGGCAGCACCGGTCTAATGTCCACATATTTATTTGTACTGCCAATTTTTTTGAAAACACAATCACCTCCAGTAATTATATCCCCAAGAGTAGGCTAACCAGACGTCCTCTTTAAAAAGGACAAACCTTATTTACCGCCAGTTGTCTTTTAAAACTTTGTCCGGTATCGTTTTTGGAAAAATACACAATTTGTCTTCTTTTTATGACTTTCTCATGTCCTCAAATTTTTCGACATTACAAAACCACAATGAAGGTTTTATTCAATACAATCCATTTAGAAAACTCCAGAGAAATTAAAAGTTTTGACGTGAACACGACCTCAAAAGTATTATTTCCTGAACCCGTCTCTTTTCTGAACACAACGCCATCTATTCTTCTCTTCTCAATAATCGTCTTATTTGATAGTTAATTTCATAACTGTCAAATTGAATGTTTCCTTTTTTTCTGTTCAAATAAATTACAAAAAATAGATTTACAGTCACCTCCCTATAAGTCGAATTTTTACGGGGTGTCAAAATTAGTTCGAGTTCAAGGGAGTTCGACTTAGAGGATTTTTTATATGGAAAATCGAGGGGAATTAAATATGGAAAACAATTCGAGTTAGAGGAAGTTCGACTTAGGGGAATGCGACTGTATTTAAAAAGCTTTCTTTTTTCTTTTTTAATTGTTTTGTTTGAGATTTTTTGTGTCCTCTTTTTGTTGGACCTGATCACCCTACTCAAGAGTCTTGATTTGAAATCAAGCTGCTTGCGTCTCTGCTGTTTGAAGCGACTGGATGGCACAGTTGGTTAAGTGCCTGCCCCAAGTTAGAGGAGTCCCAGGTTCGAATCCCAGCGAAATCGAATCTGGTCCAGTCACCATTTGCCACTGGGATCAAATTAACGGATCTGGAGCAGGTTGCTATCCGGCAGTACAATGGACCAGTTTTGAGTCTGACTGCTCCAGTAATGATTGAAAAACATTTGAAAAAAAAAAAAAAAAAAAGCCTCTGAACAGCTTCTCTGCTACTCTCTACTCTCCCGCAGTGACATTTTGAACCCAACTGATATTCGAACACTAAATATTAAGAACAAAATTTCACCCCCACTAAGGTAACTACGGGCGAGCACAGTAGATCTAAATTTGACACGGTACTTCCCCCCCCCCCTTTTAAAAGCATTTATAAAACAAACACATCCGACAGCATTTAAGCTCTCTTCGAATAATTGATTTTTTTTAATATTTCCAAGCTCTGTTATATTATTTTTTTTTATTAATTTTCTATCTACAAGAAAAAAAGTTAACAAAAGTATAGGCCCCTTTAGAGTACCTTAGGTTATTCGATCCCAAAAGAACAAAATTTCAACAAAATCTAACCAAAAATCAAAAAAGCGAACTTACCGCTATTTCGAAAATTCCCTTAACAAAAAGTGCACATTAAAGCCTCGTAATCGAATGGATTATCAAAATAAGTTAAACATACGAGTGATTTTTCTCGTTTTGACTTAACTGCACCAAGCACTTAGGAGATATTTATTTTTTTCCTTTTCTTATTTTGTTATTTCTCCTCTGCACGGAATGACGTAACTCAGTTATACAAATACAACATTATATCTTTTAATAAACGAGTGAGATACATAAATGCACTTAACCGACAGTGTAAACACAATTACTCAGATACAATTACAAGAAAAGAAATGCAAGAATGCAAGGTAAGAGAAGAAGAAACTTCTATAGTTATTCAATACAAAGATGAACTGATATTCCGCAGGTTTTCTTGTGAATTAAAGCAAAAAAAAAAAAGACCGATAGACAGAACAAAACTTCTGTATTTGAATTCGTTTGGATAGGGTTCTGTTGGGATTAAATCGTTTCATGCAATTCGCGTTTGTTTCGATCGTTTACATCAGACATCGATATTCATCGTTCACAGATACACAGATACAGATCAATTGTCGAGGGCAAAGTGGAGCCTCAAAGTTATCGCGACCACGTCCAAAGTGAGACTGCGCGCAGCCCACTCTTCGAAAATGTGCTCTCCTCTCGCAGCACAACTTTCGTTTGAAAATCTGATTCATTTTTTGCTTCGTTTTTTGTTTCAAAAACTTTTGCATTGAAACACAAATATGAATACTTCATCCGTGGAGCTTACACGAATTGGCATTAAGATCTTATTAAGGCGCGCACAAGAGAGTGTGTGTGCGGGAAGGCGAGAGACAGAGAGAGAGAGAGAGAGAGAAGGAGTGGATACAGGTACGAGTATAGCCCGAAACGTTGTTTCACCTTTAAGCTAAAAACTGGTTAATGATTGCGCATTGTGTTGGTTGTGTCTATAGGCAGACGGCTTGTGGGAACACCCCGAACAAGTGCGCAGTGGAAGCTTTTTTCGTTTTTGCAAACGAGAGCTCAGGTGCGGCGGAGTGAGCAGGTGTCGTCGGCAGGTAGTGGTAACTTTAAGCTTTCGTTACAGATCTCCGCCAGTCGATCATCTGGCCGAAGTCGTTTAGTTTCTTTTATGCGCGGGATAAACTCCAGTTCCTACGCTACTTCGCAGACCCTGTCAATTGTGTGTGCTGTGTGACCAGCAACGTGCGGCTGAATCCGGAAGCTCTCCCCAAGCTTCATCAAAGATTTGATTAGAAAAGATGCAGACGATGTCTCTGCTCGATCCACTAAGAGGATTTATTGGTAATTTTTAAAAACGACAAAACACTTAGTCGGCGGTTGGGCTTTTGACTGCGAAATCACGTTTCACGCTTGCATTCCACTGTGGGCCGATTCGGGGTTTGATTGGCGCTTGGGGATTTCTAAAGCGAATTTCATGGTTAACTGGTTTTATTGTTGTTTTGTGAATGAATTGGATGGATCAACTACTCAATTGCCTTGGCTTGTTGAGTAGTTATTCGACGGGTGAATTATGGCAGCTTAAAGATGTCAGAAAATGTACGCTTTATGTGATTTTAAGAACCGCTTGAGGCTAATTTACTGATGGAGTAGATAATTTGGAAGTCGGAAGTCGGACAGACACCGTGCTTAATGGCCTTAACGACTGCGTATCTGGTTTGGATTTCAGAATAGAGTACTTCAGCTGGCACTACAGAGGCGTTTGTTCTTTAATTTGTATTGATGGTACGAGACTGGTGATGTGTGATGAATTGGCATGGATGATCATTGGAATTCGAATGGAAGGTACTCATGGACGGTTGTCTTAATCGAAAAGATTGCTTTTTGACGTACTCTTCTCCTATGACGAAGAACCTACAGGGAAACTGAGCCGAAGCTAAAGCTGTTTGTCAGTCTGTATGGCCCCGACCATAATTCCCGGCTAAAGCATGTTGTCTTAATCTAAGAGATAACTTAGATTAGATCAACCCGTTGGGAGACTGAGATGAGGCTTTAGTTGGCTTCAAGTCCTGGTGGCCCTGTCCATACCTCAAGTCTCTCGCATTAACTTGTTCGGAATACTAAATATATCCTCTTTTATTTATTATCTATTATCCTCTTCGACTGGGACTTGAAGACAGACTAGGACAGAGCTTTCATTTTCATTGGACCTAGCTTGCTTTAAAAACGACCACAACCACCTACGACCTACTTTTCATACATGACAGGGCGAAGGAAATTATGTTTTTCTTTTCCTTCGATATTTTCTTAGATATGTTCGCAGTTTTGTCTTCTCCTGTGTACTTTTGTCTCTCTCGTCTCCTTAACCAAATTATCGATGAAGAATCTTTCAGTAGAGGATAATTAAATATAACTTCGAAAGGCTAAGTTTTTATTAGACATTCACCAGGGTTTCATTCATACTTAGATAACAGAAAATACGCAACGTTAAGAAAAAAATACTGCTTCAATGATAAAATTTCATTAGACCAACGCAATTTATTATGTACATTAATGCGTATTTCGATAAGAAAGGAGATCCCTTCGACTGTGTCAAATATTAGGGGATAAGTCTCCTTGAATATTCCACTCAACACAACGGACGATGATAGAAGAGAATACCGTCCCCCCGACCTAGACGAAGTCAAGATAGCGATATCGAGACTGAAGTCTAACAAAGCTGCTGGTCTAGATAGTCTGCCCGCTGAAATGTTTAAAACAGCCGGAGATAATCTGGTTTGGCGCATGCACCAGCTCATCAGCAAGATATGTACGGAGGAAGGCATGCCCGATGAGTGGAATCTCAGTATCGTTTGCCTGATCCACAGGAAAGGAGACCCCTTTGACTGCGCCATCTATCGAGGGATAAGTCTCCTTAACACCGCCTATAAGATCTTCTCTGCCATTTTGAGTCAATGCCTAAAACCATTTGTGCACAAACTGATAGGTCCTTATCAGTGTATCAGTGTAGTTTCAGGCCTGGAAAGTCCATAATCGACCATATCATCACACTACGGCAAATCCTGGAGAAGACCCAAGAAAGGCAGATCGACACACACCATCTATTCGTTGATTTCAAGGCCGCATATGACAGCGTCTATAGAGACGAGCTATACAAACTCGTCAGACTGAGCAGGATGACGATGGAGAACTCTCGCTGCTCCATCCAGGTCAGTATCGAACTCACCGAGACCTTCAATCTCAAAAAAGGTTTTAGACAAGGCGACGCGCTGGCATGTGATTTCTTTAACATCGTTCTTGAGAAGATCGTGCAAAACTCACTTGCCAACACAAGAGGCACGATCTTCCAAAGGTCTGTTCAACTGCCAGCTTACGCGGATGACATTGACGTGATTGGGCGAACACAGCGAGCCGTCAATGATGCGTTTGCTGGCATTGAAACGGAAGCGGCTAAAATGGGTCTGGCGGTAAACGAGGGCAAAACAAAGTATATGCTGTCATCCAGAAAGGACGCACAACATCGACGATTAGGTCAGAACGTCACCATAGGCAGCTATAACTTTGAGGTAGTAAAGGACTTCGTCTACCTCGGCTCAGCGGTAACCAGCACAAACAACATCAGTACCAGGCTGGGCTCAAAAAGCTATTGATTAGTAGAGGCCTCTCTCGGAAGAGAAGTCCAAGTTGACTCTGTATAAGATCTTGATCATCCCAGTACTGACAATATCCCATGCGGATGAACAGTCTCTTGGCCTTTTCGAGAGAATAGTTCTGCGCGCGATATTTGGTCCTGTTTGCGTTGATGGCATTTGGAGCAGAAGATTCAACCACGAACTATATGGGCTGTACAGCGACATGAGTCTAGCCAGGCGTCTACGGATTCAACGCCTAAGATGGCTAGGCCATGTAGAGCGTACGGAAAATTTAGCTCCAGCCCGAAGAGTCGTCGATTCTCAGCCTGTGGGACAACGCAACAGAGGACGTCCACGAACAAGGTGGCGCACACAAGTCGAGGGAGACCTCGGCCGTCTTGGTGCGCGAAACTGGAGACAGCTGGCGAAAGATCGTGCTGGCTGGAGAGGCATGTTGAGTGAGGCCCAGTTCCACCTCGAACTGTAGCGCCCTCAGAAGAAGAAGAAAAAAAAAAAAGAATGCTCAAAACGCCAACGTTCCATTCACGTTTTGATTGAATATACAGTTAACCTAAATAAGCAAAAGGATAGGGCCGAGGACTGAACTTTGGGGTACACCTACTATGTTTACATCAACTAAGTTACTAAAAGATGACAAATGCAACCATTTGTATTAAGCAATTTTTTTTCGGTTTTTTTTTGTAACTCTACACTGGAGCACTCAGACTCAAAACTGGTCTATTGTACTGCCAGGTAGCAACCTACTCCAGTGATAGTGCCGTTTATTTGATCCCAACGGCAAACTTTACCAACTGCTCCATCCAGTCGCTTTTTGATTGAGTATTGAGTAACAATCTGAGGGTCCAGACCAATTCCAGTGTTGTTGTTAATTCCAACAAAGGCTTTATTGGAGTCGGCAGCGTGATTCAATGGCAGCATGAGATGCAGCTGAAACGGCGGGCGGAGTACTATCAGCAGCAGGAGTTAAAGATGTTTCAACATCATTGTTTGTTAATGATTGTGCTTCCTATTTTCAAACAGTCGGTAAAAGTAAAAATCGGTTTTTAATTACTTCTACCTTTTGGACTACTGTTCTTATAAAACGGAATCACTGTTGCATATTTTAAGCTATTAGGAAATATGTCCGCTAAAACATCAACAACAGTCAAGGCTTTCTTCAATAACTGATATCATAAACCCTCTACGACGCAAGAATGAGATTGCTTAAGGAAACGATTATTCCCTTGGATATTTTAAGCATGTAGGCCAAGTCCTGTACGTCAAATGTTACGCAAATTTTTTAAAATCATTTCGAAATAGACGCACCAGGGTTTTTAAACTCACTCTTAACCACGGTGGCAATATTCGCAGCTTACCTTGCAAGGGGAACACGATTTAGAGTCTTCACATCACTAACCTGCCTGAGGCATTTAACCTTATCGATTACATTCACTTGATATATGTACATTTGTGAGAGGGCGGTTGGTGATGGCCAAATGCATTACAAACTTAATGGGCGGTTTCCGCGATATTTCCACATTGTTTGTGAATTTTCGCTATTTCCACCTGTGGTGCGAGTGTGTATCAATTCAAATTTAATAACCTCCAAGTCGCTGCTTAATTAAAGTCGGTACAAACAAAACAAAATTCTTTTTAAATTACTGTGCGTAACGCTGAGTAACTGCGTGCAGTACAAAGGAAAAGCGGTTTCTAAAACAAACAAAGCTGATGCCTTAAATATTGACATATGAAATATTGATATTGAAATTCAAGTGAGACTTCGATTTTGATTTGAGTTTTCTAGTTGGCAACTGTACTGCACTTCATTTTTTTTTCCCTGATTTCCAAAAACACATTCGGGTGAAGCAGTGCATGCTTTGAATTCGAAAATGGCGCGAGATGAGAAGATCATGCCGATACCAGTTAGTCTCATTTGGACCGCGTGGAGAAGTGCCTCACAAACTTCTTCATAGAGGAAACAAATTGTACTTAATTAAGCTTAAAATACAATAAAAATAATAAAATCAAAATAAAAAGTGTGTTTATTTCATATAAAATATCTTGTACAAGATGCCCCCCGTGGATGAATGATGGAGCCCAAAAATGGTATACAGATGGGTCGAAATCGGAAAACAAGGTAGGGGCTGGAGTTATAGGACCAAGATGCAGCCTACACATTCCTCTCTGTAACGAGTCAACAATATTTCAAGCCGAGCTGTTCGCAATAAATGAAGCAGCACACCGTATTAACGACAGAAAACCCACAAATACCAAAATATACATATTCTCAGACAGTCAAGCGGTTCTTAAAGCGCTAAAGGGCTACACATTCAACTCTAAGGCCGTCTGGGAATGCCACAATATACTAAAGAAAGTGGCAGGTAACAACAGGTTAAAATTGATCTGGGTGCCAGGCCATGAAAACCATGAAGGGAATGAAAAGGCTGACATACAAGCCAAGAAAGGTGCTCAGGTACCTTTTACAGGGCCTTCACCCCTTTATGGATTCAACAACACGGACACAAACGTACACCTAAACAAATGGGTTATAAAACAAAAGAATCAGTTCTGGAACAACCAAGAGGGTATTAAACACTCAAGAACGTTCATGGAACAAAATCACAATCCCAAAAGAGCCAAAGAAGCTCTAGAATAAAGCAGACCTTAAAGTTCTATGTGAAGCACTAACAGGACATGGGGCATGCAACTACCACCTTCACAAATTGGGTCAGCAGCACAGAAATCTGCAGGCGATGTGGACAGGCCAAAGAAACTATGGAACACATACTGACCGTCTGTCCAAGTCTTGCCCGAGAAAGATTTGAAATGACACCAAACAAATGTAACAGGGAAAGACTGTCAAGAAATCCCATCTAGAGAAGTTGTAAAATTTTTAAAGGCAGCACTAAAATCCTAGATCAAAGGAAGGGAGTACAATAGATCTTTATGGTCGCAGTACTAGTGTTACATACTTGACACACCCCGTGTTCTTCAATTCAATTCAATTCAATCTTGTACAAGAGCTAATACTACTTATTTAATAAAAACTGCAATTAATATCGGATTTTAAAGCGTTGACATGCGAACTATGAAGACACAAACGTTTCCACTGCATACTCTGGTAGCAAACTCTTACTCTCACCTCCCCTTGGTAAATTCCGGAAGCCTAGTACCTTCGACAGAAGATGGGGTAACCAAACCTCGTGGGATGTTTGGGGGGGGGGCTGCAAACGAGTGAGGTGGAGATTGAGCCTACTAAGGCTCATCGCTTTTTAGGATGGCGGCAAGGAGCTGATCAACTGATTGGCCACAACTCCAGTCAACAGGAACTACCTGATTTCCATGGTTAGGTCGTTTCCCTGGAATAGAGACGGTGGCGCTCACAGCCTGCAAGAGGCTAAGGACACCGGATCCTTCCGGATCTTTCCTTTTTTTTCGGAGGTTTTTTTTGGAACAATACACTGGAGCACTCAGGCTCAAAACTGATCCATTGTACTGCCAGGTAGCAACCTACTCCAGCGCCATTAATTTGATCCCAACGGCAAATGGATCAAATTTTATTTCACTGAAATACGAACCTGGCACCCCTTGTGGCTTGGGGCAGGCACTTAACCAACTGCGCCATCCAGTCGCTTTTCCGGACCACTTATTCCAGTGGCTAAACAAATGGACCTGTCCTTTCAGTTGGAGGTTGTGCATGGGGTTAACTTCTTCAACACGTAAAAAACTTCAAGTTTAAAAACAACAACGTGCCTCGTATTCGGATTCGGATTCGCTGTTGACGACCCCAGCAAAAAGCAAAAAGGACAATAACTGGTTTAGCACGTGAAATGTGAGGTCCCTCAACGAGTTCATCGGCTGCACGTGACTTGTTGAGGGACCTCACATTTCACGTGCTAAACCGAAGGTTATTGTCCTTTTTGCCTTTTGCTGGGGTCGTCAACAGCGAATCCGAATACGAGGATTCCTGCCCTAGACTACTATGAAGCAGACGTGCTCGCAATCTGCGATAATAGTAATAATAATGGCGGCGCTACAGTCCGCGATGGACTTGGACCTAGCTTCTCAGCAACTACTCGTGTTGTGCATGCTATTGTTCTCTCATGAGTGTAGGAGACCTACATTTCATAGCCGTGTAGATCCAGGCTATGATTCGTCGGTCGTTTGGTGGAATAAGCTTTCGCGTAAATACGTAACTGCTGCTTTCACAAGCTTCAAAAAACGGTCTGTCTCGGCTGAATAGGGGCCTTACCTAGTACACCTGGCTTTGCTTTTGATTCACTGCTGTATCTCCCCCCCAAGTGTACTTTTAAGGCCATCTTCCGTTGAAAAAGAAGTGGTTTTTGGTACAACTCGCACTAGAATTTCGATGACCTTGCGCACCGCATTTCCTTTGACCCCAGTCTTATGGATATGCCGTCTGACGCACGGACACCTCTACTCCAGCTGCGACGAACATACAAAGTCGACTGGCTCTGGCCAGAATCTGAGCCAGGAAAGGAATGTAGTCGAATTTTCACGGACGGCTCCAAGACCAATCAAGAATCTGGTGCTGGTGCCTTCGTGGAAAGCGGCAACTTTAGACTGCACACCTCGTTAGGTAAATTTAAGTCGGTTTTCCAAGCGGAAACCTATGGGATCCTAATGTCTACGAGCTATATTGTGAAGAATAGGTGGAAAGGGCGAAGTATTTGTGTCTGTAGCGACAGCCAAGCTGTGCTTAAGGCCCTGCTAAACCCTTTAACCACTTCTAGGATAGTTCAGGAATGCAAGGCTTCTCTGAATTTGATCGGTAGCTTAAATTCGCTAAGACTTGTCTTCCGGGTCCCGGGGCACCAAGGGATCACGGGAAATGAGATCGCTGATGAACTTGCTAGGCGAGGATCAGATGAGGCATTCTCAGGACCTGAACCTACACTGGGACTGCCTGCGACCTTGGTTAGGGCTTCCATCGATGGTTGGACTTTTCGAGAGCACAACCGCAGGTGGAATGACTCTCCAGGATGTAGACAGACCAAGCGCATGCTCCCCAACGTCTGTAAGAAATCCGCGGCTTTCTTGTTATGTGTTAACAGAAAATCCTGCAGACAACTTTCCGGCGTACTAACGGACCACTACAACTTCGCCAAACACCTATGTAAGTGTGCTTGGCCTAAGCGATGAAACCCTTTGCGACGCCTGTGGAGAAGACGATGACAGTGCAGATGACTTCCTCTGCCACTGTCCCCCCTTTGCTCGGATCAGGTCGCAGTTATTCGGTGTTGATGAGGTGAGAGCTGATGATGTAGGCTCCTCATCACAGAAGCGCCTGCTGGTCTTCCTTCGGAAGTCTATAAATTTTCATTAAAAGTAGGTTGCTGCCTGGTATGGACCAGTTTTTGAGTCTGAGTGGTCCAGTGTAGATTTTCAAAAATCTCCGACAAAAAAAAATAAACTTCTTCGACAAGCTGAAGGATTTGAGCAAGAGCTCTTCGTGAGATAAGTACAATAATCTGGGGGTTCCAATCATCGGTGGAAATCGAGGTCTTCCGGGATACAACCCATACCCAGAACACAATGTACCCAAACTATTAGTCTAAGTGAGCCGCGACACTAGTCTTCCTTCTCTACCTCAATGTCATAGCTGCCTATGTCGACGATCTGGCCAAGTAGTCGATGTTGTGCGTCCTTTCTGGATGACAGCATATACTTTGTTTTGCCCTCGTTTACCGCCAGACCCATTTTTGCCGCCTCCGTTTCAATGCCAGTAAACGCATCATTGACGGCTCGCTGAGTTCGCCCAATCACGTCATCCTCGTAAGATAGCAGTTGAACAGACTTTTGGAAGATTGTGTCTCTTGTGTTGGCCAGTTATCAACCTATTTAAAATTGAGCCTTCCCCAAACGATTGATTGGATGAAGTCTGATCGGAGAAAGAAGACAATTCTACGAGTATAACTTCCTCTTGTTCTCTTAGAAATACATCAATCGAAAGAAATTAGTCTTCTACACGACGTCCAGAATGTAGTCTAGTGAAAAAATAGCCTTGGGTCCCAGAAGTTAGCTTGAAAAATGTATCATCAATTGACAAGTTCTCAGCGTCCATGACCCTGAATCCATTTATTGTGGGCAATCACCACCCGAATGGTTTCAAATGATTTTTCCTAAATGACTCACTGTCCATCGGTTTCGAATGTTTTCGTTGATTTGTCTATTCCATTGACCTTGGCGTCGGACGTCACACTGGCTCGCTAATGAAATGTACAACAACACCAGAGACACCGAGCAAGGTACACCCTCCTGATGTCACACATTCCGCTCGTAGATGTCAAATTATCGCCAGCGCGGCTAAAAATACTCTCAAACCACTCTACTCGAACCAATTCCCAGTGAAATAGTTCATTAATTGGTTTAGCCATAGGAAATGGAGTGATAGCATGTTCGTGCCGTAACACGCTGATTACCAGCACGTGTCACATTTCCCTTAACACTGAGCTTTCACCATTACGTTACCACCCCCCAGGTCGGATTAGGTCAGACACAAGAACGACTGCTTCGTTCTTTCTTCCCAGAATCCCTGTCGCCACATTCCCACTACCCACCACCAGCCGTGGTTGTAAGCCAAAGCTTTCCCCACACCGCCCAAGTTTTTCCATTTTTTCCTTGCCCCGGTTGACGCAAGTCACCTAAGCACCATCGCCCACTGAACTCTTTCAAGAGCCACAACCGGCGAAAGCTTGCTTCGAGGAATCAGTTGGCCATGAATAAGAACCCAAGCAATTCATAGCTTCTGCGCTGCACTCACCCAGAGCCTAGAATTCTCAAAGGAAAAAACAATTCACTCATTCCCCTTTTCGCGGTTCAAACTTCAAGGTGATTCGGATGCGAAATGTGATCGGAGTGATGTTTGCACAAGTGTCCAGCCCCAGCGGTCGCAAGTCAAACGATGTCGTGTAAATCGGCCGACACGAACGGATAAGCTAATTAATTTAATTGTGAATCAATGAAATCAAAGGCATCTGCCACCTGTGTCGGGAACAAATAGTGCAGAAAAAAAGCTCTCGGTTGTGTGCTCATTTGCGATGTTTACTCTAATTGGAAACGCGAGAGTGTGATTAACGGCGATGCAACCCGTTCAGTGAATTGCATAAGTTGAGCTATTATTTTCGTTTGAATCGCACGCGGGGAGGAGAGGCCGCATCTGGCCTTCCGCACCATGGCTCTGATCAGGTGTTGCTTTGAACCTGTGGAACTTCCGGAATTCTTTGACACATTTGCGCAAAAATGCACTGACCCTGGCTGTGAGTATTCGTGTAATTTAATTTACTTTCACGTGAATGAATACATTTTTGTGACAGTCCCTCGCAGTTG
Organism: Myathropa florea; assembly: GCA_930367185.1. Lineage (NCBI taxonomy): Eukaryota > Metazoa > Arthropoda > Insecta > Diptera > Syrphidae > Myathropa > Myathropa florea. Next base: position 113,361,556 of record OV884002.1, on the reverse strand, counting down.
ACGGCCTTGACATTTCGTTGACAAAGTTGCGAACGTTTTTTCTCGATTATGTCCTACACAAGGCACTTTTTGCTTTTGGTTGTAGTTTTCCTCGAACAGAAAGTGTGTCGTTAAAATGAAAAGTTGTTTCAAATAATACCCCAGATTTTAGCGAACATGAAGGGTTGCCAACATTCGTCTCAGCCCACACAAATGTTTACAAGGTTGGGTGGAGAACTTTCGGATTGTTGGCGAGTGTGTTCAAAAACTGTTTTGTTCTCTTTGAACATAAATCTTTGACAGATGACGTTCCCCGCTATTCGCTAAGTAGTGGAAATGCAAATGGGAATGGGAGTTTCATTTTCAAGGGTGCACTGCAAATGAATGAGTTGTTCTTTTGTGTTTACTCGTATCTGCTAAAGCAATGGATTCCTTTGAGGATTTGCTTGGTGTGTCTTGTACACGGTGGGCCAAATACAAGTTTCATTTTAAAAATGCAATAAAATTAAAAAAAAATATATTTCTTCCACGTTTTATGGCTTTATTAGTAAGAACAAACATTCCCATTAATAATGAAATACAACGTCGTTCAAGTGGCTGCCTCGGCTGGCTTCGCAGTAGCGCATTCTGTCACCCCAATTTTCAATTTCCAAGACCTTGTTGATGGTTTCGGGCTGTAGCTCACGAATTGCTTGGATGATATTGGGCTGAAGTGCTTGAATCGTTTCCGGATTGTTGGCATAACATCGGTCCTTCAAGGTTCCCCACAAAAATCTAAAGGGGTAAAATCGCAGCTCCGAGGCGGCCAATTGACATCGCCAAGACGGCTGATAACACGTTTTTTGGAATTTGGTGCACAAAAAATCAATTGTGTCATGGGCTGTGTGCAATGGCGTGCCATCCTGCATGAACTAGAGGTCGTCCAAATCCATGTCTTCAATTTCACTGAAAAAAGTCGATTAACATGGCTCTGTAACGCCCACCGTTGACCGAAACGTTGTTCCCAGCCTCATTTTCGAAGAAATATGGTCCATCACTCCACAATCCGCACCAAACAGTCACTCTCTGTGGATGCATTGGCCTCTCGACAACGACAATAACGTGCGGGTTTTCTGAGCCCCAGATGCGGCACTTTTGTTTGTTAACGTAGCCGGCGAGATGAAAATGCGCCTCGGCTCGTCAAAAAAGATGATTTTCGCCAAAAAGCGTTGTTCAATTCAAGCTGCTCTTTATCCAAAACTGCAAGGCGATAACGAAGCGGATGGTCGCGCGCCTTCAATTGCTGAGTCAATTGGATCTTGTTAGCGAATAATCTGAGATCTTTGTGCAGAATTCGAATTCTCCTCAGGCTAGTGCGTGAAATGTTGAGCTGCTGAGATCGAGATAGATGGCGAGTTGATGTTCATGAACTGAGTCTTACACTCTCGGCCCAACAGCCACATTCTGGAGGACCAATTTACGAGGTGATTCCAGACGATTTGGCGGGGCTATGATATTGCTCTCCGGAGATTTTCGTCAAACGTTTCCCGTCGTCCCGAAATCTATTGCTGCCGATGAACTTAATGCATGCCTGAAATGTTCGTCTTTGTGACGTCATGTCAAGAAGTTGAAAATGACCACGAACATGAGAGTCGCGTTGCAGAACAACCCATCGGCTGCTGAATTCTTGACACAACTGTTGATGCATGGCAATGGCCAAATTAATGTTGATGTTTCGACTGGATTAACATCATCCCCGGCAAATTTTTGCGAGTTCACGGTTGTCCATAAAAAAAGTGATGAAAAATGTGATGTGATCACCAAGTGCAAATGGAAAGGAGAGGAAGTCCTTATCCCACAACTTCCGATTATACCAACTGATCTTCCATTCCAATTTAATCGGATTCAGTTCTCCGTGGTCTAGTGGTCGATGAGGAAATGATGTCTGGATAATGTTTACTTCGATACGATCAAATGAGCTATTTGCGTGGTTTGCTAGTTTCTGCAGTTCGAATGTTGACAAAAAAATGTTAAAATCAGCAATGATTATCGTATTGCGACAAACTAACTCAAAGCATCGTGTTTGTCTTTGAAACCAATTTTCACCGTCCCTTTTACACTAGTGAACATCTAAAAATCTGTGTTTTATGTAAAACTTATGAAAACTTGGGGTATTGCACGAAATTGTTTCGTGTGAACGAATCCCATTCACCAATCATTCATGGGCATCAAAATACGAGTGATGGCTGAAACACAACAAGCGTTGCGCTAGTCAACTTCATGTTACGGAGGGTGTGCGTTGACGCACTGCGTTAATCAAATACCAAATAAAAAATATTCCGTCAGCTGTTTTAATTTCCGAAATGTCAAATCAAAAAATATTCTGGTCAAACAATTGAACGTTAAAGAAATTAATTGCGGAAAATTAATGCCAAGAAAGTTAACAAAATTAAAAAAGTGCTTCTTGTTGCTAATTTGGCGTATTCATGCTTCCAATCATACACGGATTTCAAATTGGTTTTGTCGTTAAAATAATTTTAGTCAGCTGTTTTTATGTTTCAAATGTCAGTTGCCACAAAATGTTCTCAATTTGGGAAGCATTTCTCAATTTCGCTCTCACAGCGCATCCCTCTGTCAAAAAAATTACGTTTTACGTTTTATTACGATCCTCTCATCTCTCTCACTTTCCACTTACGTAGGTCGACGCAGTATTTCGTGAATGTCCATTGAATTGTGTGCGATGAAAGACAACACTGACGCTGACGCACTGCTGTGTTTCAGCCATGATATATGAGTCTGTGATACGAACAAAATGACATCACATTTTTTAGAAAAAATAAATTAATTGCAATATAATTACCCTAAGGTAGGGCAGATTGCGTGTTTTCCCCACGTCTAATTGCACCTACAATTCAAAATACAGGACTAAAGAAGTGTAATTCGACTCTAACACGTTATTAGAATAAAGGGTACATACACTCAGCATCAAAAGCAATTAAATAGTCAGTTATGTGGTGATAGTTTATCCACTAAACTAAAATTCACAGGAATGTGTTAGGACAGACGCGGATACATCAAATTAAAGCTCAAAAGTCATAGTTTCAAATACAACTGTATATATTCAACATAAGCGTAATCATTTAACAATTTATCATGTTTAGAAGAGAAAAGTGCTCAAAACAGCAGTCAAAAGTGAGTGCACATATGGTTGTGTCAATGATTGTAAGACATGATGGTTTGCTCTCATTAAACATTCGTAGGAACTTTTACATCGACAGATACGAAAACTGGAACCAGTGGAAAAGGCATAGTAGGGTATGTAAAAGTGATGGTTCGGTAAGAACCTAATTAGCACTATGTGCCGTTTTACAGTCACAGCTCTGGTACCTTTTATGTAAAGTGTATTTTAAAGATAACTCTAAATCCAACCTGAGATATTTAAGAAGGACATTAGGTCTTTAATATCTTTCGTAGAAATCTCGTCAAGTGACTTGAAAAAGGGTCTACCAAGCGGTTGCTGTCTGGCTCTTGCAAGAGGCGGGCAATTGCAACAGAAGTGGGTTAAGGTCTCCCTCTCAACCATGTTGTTGCAACTGCTACAATGTGTGTTATGGGGATACCAAGTTTTCCCAATCGGCCGACCGCCACCAGTCAAGTGATGTCACAGCTCCTCTAGCTTGTGAAAATGTACCTAGATAAGAATAATAGCATAGTATGTAGGAAGGTAAGATGGCTTCCTTTACAAATGAAGGATACACTTTAGAGGATTCATTGTGTTGCCACTGAGACGGCTTCCAACCGCCACTCAGGAAACCATCATGTTTTCAGGATAAACATCCAGATTTTCTTGCCATCTATCTCTGATCTGTTTGTGAATTTGTTTATATAAAAAGTTCCCAAGGTTTCATTCCTTGTGGAGGCAATTGCAGGACAGCTGCAGAGAAGGTGCGAAACACTCTCTTCTTTTTCATCCTAGTCTTGCGGCGTGAATTCCATTGCGCAGTGTCCTGTGAGGACTCCTAAATTGCTCTTGCTTAAGCTGAGAAGTTTGTGGCTTTCCGGAGGTCCAGTTTTGGCCAGGTGTGTCTCAAAGATTTCTTCATCTCTCACAATCCCCGCTAATTGCAGGCTCTGAGATCTTGGTTTTCAAAAATAAACAAAAAGGGATGTACATCATCGATCAAATCTTCACACTGTGGCAGATCCTGGAGAAGACCCAAGAAATGCAGATCGACACACACCACCTATATGTCGATTTCAAGGCCACATATGACAGCGTGCATAGGGACGAGCTATACACGACGATGGAGAACCCTCGCGATGAACGATGAACGAGGGCAAAACCAAGTATATGCTGTCATCGAGAAAGGACGCACAACATCGTCAATTTGGCTAGAACGTCACCATAGGCAGCTATTACTTTAAGGTAGTGAAGGACCTCATCTACCTCTGCTCCGCAGTAAATAGCTCAAACGCAGAATAACTCAATGCCGACCCCTGATTTTTAGGCTCAAAAGGCAATAGAGTCATAGAACCTTCTCTCGGAAGACCAAGTTAACTTTGTATAAGACCTTGATCATCCCAGTCCAGCTGTACGGCGCACAGGCATGGACAATATCCCAAGTGGATGAACAGTCTCTTGGTCTTTTCGAGAGAAAAGCTCTGCGCGATCTTTGGTCCTGTTTGCGTTGACGGCATTTGGAGGAGTAGTCCTCGACTCTGAGCCTGTGGGACAACGCAACAGAGGACGTCCACGTACAAGGTGGCGCACACAAGTCGAGGGGGACCTCGGCCGGCTTGGTGTGCAAAACTGGAGACAGCTGGCGAAAGATCGTGTCGGCTAGAGAGGCATGTTGAGTGAGGCCCAGGTCCACTGTAGCTGTAGCGCCCTAAGAAGAAGACGAAGAAGAAGAAGAAGAAGAAGAAAGGAAGACAAAAAGAAGAAGACGAAGAAGAAGAAAAGGAAAAGAAGAAGAAAGAAAAATAGAAGAAGAAGACCAAGAAGAAGAAGAACTGCTTACAGAGACTTATGGGGAATCCAGGATCAATTGAAGCTTACATACGTAAAGAGCGATTCATGTGGCTCTAGCATAAGTTGGCAAAAGTAAACGAAACTAAGAGACTATGGGTACAGTTTATTGTTTTTGTCTACTATGGGTACAGTTTATTGTTTTTGTGTATTCGCTAAGATGCTTCAGTTTTGTTAAGCTATCGTACGGCTATTATAGTTATCCTTAGGTTTGGTTAGGTTTAGAGACTGCTAGTGAATTCAGCAGCACACTTAGACCATCTTGATCCATTGTGATACCCACAGTCGGACTTCTACCACTGACCGACCTTTCCACTGATAGTCCCGTTAATTTGATCCCAACGGTGACTGGAGCACATTTGAAAAACAGGAAAAATGCGTATTAACTTTGCTTTCACTGGGATTCGAACCAACTGCGCCATCCAGTCCTCTTATAGTTAGCCCTTTAGTCTGCTCGATTGTCGGACAGACTGTCCTTTTTGCTTTCACTCCATCAGATTTGAGTTAATCTAACCAAGTCTAGCCACCTTGCCAGACCATGAAAACCCAAATGCTAGATCTTATTTAATTTTGCGTGCGACACTTACTTCCCCAAGTTCTTTTGCCTCTGCAAATGTGAATCATCTGATTTCGTCATTGGATTTTACGATGACTGCAAAACTTTTGCTTGTTTTCTAGTTATTTGTTGTTCTCTACCACGCAGCAGCTGGTTCTAATTTTAGACTGCAACTGCAACAAATTTCGCAAATTTGTGAATTTAAGTGCAAGCACAAAGAAGTATTGGATCAAAACACCATAAGTCTGATGTCACTCACTTGTTGATTTAGATTTTCGCTTTCTCGCCCAGCGGTTAGTTAAAATTCAACCCTACAACGCAACAGTTCAGTTTTCTCTGTTCTCTTTTATAAATTTCTTCTTTTTGTTGACAAAATAATGCGCAATCATTCATTCGGTAAATATGAGTTGAACATTTTTTTGTCAATTTTAATGCCACAAGCAAATGTAACGCTCTCGTTAAACTCTCATGCGCCATATTTCCATGAACACAGAAAACTCCACACACTGGAACGACTACGACACACCTTCCAGGATGACAATGGAATAATGACATTTGCCCATTTGTTTGTGTACAAACTTTGACTCCAATTTGACATCATCTTTTCCAAGTCATATTTGTGTTGTGCGAAAAAGAAAGATAGAAAATTACCAACGAAAAGGCACCGAATTTCTTATCTCTGACTTTGTGCGGGCCCGAACAACGTTGATCGATTGCAACGCTCTCGAGCAATCATGTCTGGTGGGTGTCATAAACATCTAATTCGTGATAATTCGTCCAAACAAATGGGACAGATTACATAAGGCGCAAACGAATTAGAATACAGAGTTCATTCTAATGTTGTGCCAATGTTCGATTATCAATGTGTTCTTTTATTCTCCTCAGGTTGCTGTGGGTGCTGCTCCGCCCTGCGGCCACGTTACAAGCGACTGGTTGACAACATATTCCCGGAGAATCCCGAAGATGGACTGGTTAAGTCGAATATGGAAAAGCTGACGTTCTACTCGCTGAGTTCTCCAGACAAACTGGATCGCATCGGCGAGTATCTGTACCAGAAGGCGACAAAGGACATCAACCGCAAGCGCTACAAGTAAGTCATCGATTTGACTATCTATCGCCTCGGTCGTAAATTGTGTGATTATCTTTGCAGATTTGTCGAAATAGCAATGGAGGCGATGGATTTACTGCTCGTGGCATGTCATGCACAAACACTCAATCTTTTCGTTGAATCGTTCCTACGCATGGTTCAGAAGTTGCTGGAAGACTCAAATCCGAATTTGCAGATTATGGCTACAAACTCGGTATGACTCATGCAGCCGTAGCAATGCGCAGTGAACTCAAATTGGATTTGTTTTGTCTTGCAGTTTGTAAAGTTCGCCAATATCGAGGAAGACACTCCCTCGTATCATCGTCGGTATGACTTTTTCATATCGAAGTTTTCATCGATGTGTCATGGCAACCACGACAACATCGAGCTGAGAGACAGTATTCGGCTTGCCGGGGTCAAGGGCTTGCAGGGTGTCATTCGTAAGACTGTGTCGGACGATCTGGTGGAGAATATCTGGGAGAAACAGCACATGGAAAAAATCGTGCCATCGTTATTGTTCAACATGCAGGTACGTGTGTTTGCGGTCTTTTTTTTCGTTTTGAAACTGAACGTGCAGTTTCTTGCTTTTAGTTTGGCGATCTAACACCAACGGAAGATGCAACGGAAATCACGGCACCCGTTTTGGCCGAGGAAGTATTGCGTGAGCTGGTGGGTCGTGCATCGTTTGGACACATTCGATCGGTTTTGAAACCGCTTTTGACGTAAGTTGAATTTTAAATGTTTTTCTGTGCAAGACTTGCCAGTCACTTATAAACGTATTCAGTGACGAAAAGCATGTCCCAAGCGTACAGTAGTACAGTTGCTATTACTCACGCGAATGGAATTTGTTGTTTTGTTACCTGTTGGCGATAAAATATTTTAAGATAAACAAAAACTTGGCGAATATCTCTAGTTTCTTTGTTAATCTGCATTATTTGTCTTGTGTGTCACCAACTACGTACCTTCTCATTTAAAAAACAAATTCATCTCGAACAATGGCGTATGGTCATGTGGGTTTGCAACGAAGAAGGCTCAGATAGGTTATCCTCTCAGCGTCTCATCATAGGCGGTGAATAAACATGATCACCACTTTTGTACACTGATTGCCAAACGAAAAACGGTCTCTAGAGCCGAAAGTCATTAGATCATGTTATTTCTAAAGAAAACGACTAAGGTTTGGTCTACTTCTATTAGTATTCTCAAATCTGATTCTGATCAGATTTTTGTCAAGGCTCAACAAAGGTTCAACTCGTCGATACGAGCACAGAGTAGTCAAAGCTTCCTAACTTCCTTATATCTTCCCATTGAAAAGAAGTTTGTTGGAATACTGTTTGGCACGCCTTTCTTTTTCTTCTTGTGGCGCTACAGTCCGGAGTGGACCCGGGCAAACCAACAAACCTCTTCAACTGTCACGATCTTTTGCTAGCTACCAGTTGCGCACGCCAAGTTGGTCTTAGGAGGTCTCTTTCCACTTGGGTGGAAACGTCCTTAGACGTGGACGTCTTTTGTTGTGTTGTCCCACTGGTTCAGAGTCAAACCAGTCTTTCTTCAGTCTCCTCCTCCCAACACCGTCAATGCCTTCCGGGACCAAAGACAATTCGAAGGAGTTTCTTCTCAAAGCGACCAATAATCACCTCGTCCGCTTTGGTTAGTGTCCATGCTTTCGCGTGATACACTGGGACCATCAGGGTCTTATTTAGAGATTCCCTTGTTCTTTGAAGGAGGGGTTTATTCTTCAGTTACATTCTAAGACCAAAGACACATCGAGTGGCACGAGTAATTCTTCGTTTTATCTCTGTGTCATTACTTGAATTCACTACGTAGACAAAGTCTTTTATTACTTCCAAGCTCTCTATAGCAAAGTTTTGTCCAAAATTTCGGTGTTGACAGAACTTCCCGGCGGACAATCATCATCGAACCAGGGATTTCTTGGTTGCGGAAAGAAACCTAGCACATCGGTATGTATTTTGTTGTGGATCTCTTTGGTTCCACTGGAGTGAGTATCTCTTACTTACTTACTTACTTAACAGGCCTACGACCCATGGAGGGTCTGAGCCTGAGCTATTGCTGCCTTCCATCGCTGACGGTTCTGGGCACGCTGCTTCCAGTCGTCAAGACCAAGCGGTCTTACGTCCGCGATGACTTGGTCTTTGTACCGGAGGTTCGGTCTTCTTCTCCTTTTCGAACCAGGAGGCTCGGATTCGAAGACCCTCTTAGCTGGAGCATTGTTGTCCATGCGCTCGATGTGGCCGAGCCAGTATAGTCGAGGGTTCTTTGCCTTCCGAACTACATCCACATCCTGGCACAGCTCATTGAGTTCGCGGTTGTGTCTTCTCCTCCATTCGCTTTCCTCGCAGACGGGACCATGTCCACGGCTTAGAATTTTTCTTTCGAAGGCACCAAGAATCAGCTCCGCAGTTCTGCTTAGTGTTCAGCTTTCGGCTGCATATAGAGGGACTGGCAGAATAAGGGTTTTGTAGAGCATGACTTTGGTTTTGAGCCCAGTTGTTTAGACAAACCGAAGTAGCATCGGTTGCCAAGGGCGATTCTACGTCGGATCTCCACTGTGATGTCGTTCGTGGAGTTCACGTTTGCTCCGAGGTAGACAAACTCCTTCACTACCTCAAAATTGTAGCTGTCGATTGTGATGTTTTGTCCTAGGTGGTGTGCGACGGATCGTTTCTTGCTCGACAGCATATACTTTGTCTTATCCTCATTGACCTTAAGACCAGCTCGTTTCGCCTGTTCTTCAATCGCCGTGAAAGCTTCTACTATGGCGCGTTGGGAACGCGCAACGATGTCAATATCATCTGCATATCCGAACAGTTGGACTGACTTGTAGAAGATAGTGCCTTCCGTGTTTACAGCAGCCGCACTATATTCTCTCGTACCAAATTGAAGAAATCACACGACTATCATTGTCGAAGTCAATAGGGTCTGAATTATCCATACGCACTACATGGCGTAGCCAACTTTGATGTTGGCTCCTCTGAAGGCGCCTGTCTGGACTCATGTTCCGTGTAGTTCGTGAGTGAATCATCCATGGCAATCGCCATCAGAGGAAATAAGAACAAAGACCTCGCGTAGACCTTTTGACAGCGTGCACATCCTCAATTAGTCAAATAAAACCTGTCGAGAAGATTCAACAAAATGAGACGAAGATAGCGCCTTCTCGGCCTTATATCTGCCTTTCGACTGTGTCGGGCACAACATCAGCACCCGAGCGCAGGCTCCCTCTCTTCATAACTTAACAATATACACCACGACGGAATGTCGATTCTGTAGCCATATTTTCTTTCGTTCATCACGCATTCAGAATGTAACTAATCAAATTTCTCTTTCTTGCCTCAGTCACTTGGATCGCCACGAACTGTGGGTGCCAAACACGTTTGCCATTCATACATTCCGTATTGTGATGATCTCAATTCAACCACAATACTCGTACACGGTTGTCGAAACGCTGATGCAGCACCTCGACAACAACTTCAAATCCTCGCCCAGGACCAGGACATCTCTGGCGGTTGTGCTCTCGAAAATCATTGCGATTGCGGCTGGCGAAAGTGTCGGCCCCTCCGCCCTAGACATCATCAACAATCTGCTCACCCACTTGAGGACAAGTGTGAGCACCACATCGGAGATCACCGCAGAGGAATCGCAGTACCAAGAGGCACTCATCAACGCGCTGGGTGAGTTCGCGAACCACCATCCAGACTATCAGAAGATCGAAATCATGCTCTTCATCATGAACACGGTGCCCGATCTGAGCAAGAAGAGCAAGGGCGACCAGATGCTGCAGAACATTCTGCTCAAGAGTTTGCTGAAAGTCGGCACGCAGTACAGCACGGTGTCCTTTGAGAAAGCCTTCCCCGCGTCGTTCCTGCAGCCACTGCTGAAAATGGCCCGTGCCCCGCACGACCCAACCAGAATCATTGTGATGCAGATTTTCCAGGCCCTCCTCGACCGCCACCAGAACCAGAATGTGCTGAGCAATGTTACGGTGAAGCCGTACAGCGCGTTGTCACAGGAGCCGCCCTCACGGTCGGACATCATTTTCACCCACAAGTACGGACCGAACATAATGCAGGCACTGATTGACAGCATGGCTTTGTCGGACCGCATCGACGCGTTGTGCTCGAGTTACAACACAGCTGCGCTGCTGATTGTGGAGATGGCGAGCAGTGAGACGGTTCAGGAGTTCTTGCTGTTCATCCTGGGGTAAGTTTTCGTGCAGACTTCGAGGTTCACGGTCTAATCGGGTGGTTGGTTTTCAGTATCCAACAGGTGGCTGCAACGTCGGAGGCCATTGAGAACATTCACAAGTGCAACTTGCACGCGATAGCCATTTCGTTGCTGTGCCTGACCGCGAGAGTCACAGGAATCAACAATTTGATGGAGTATTCGGAAAAAATCGTCGACTCTCGAAGAGAGGAGGCGAGTCACTTCCTCCCTCCCCTCCTGGATCCCAAGTCGAACGAGGGGAAAGTGTACAACCTCAGCTTGCCGCACTTGTCCATTGACAAAGTGGCTCTGTCTGAGAGTCTTCAGAACGCAGGAATGGATTATAATCGGTTACAAACAGGAAGCCCCTACGCACTCAATCAAATGGACAATCCGGCACATCGCCACTCGTGGGTGGAGGCGGCAAGCAGCATGCCAACCAGGAACAGCTCGGCTGATCTGACGACCTACAACAATGATGCGGATAGCATTAGCAGTTCGCCTGGGGTTTCAAAGGTATGGTCTCAGTTGTTTTACTTTTGAATTCACTTTGACTTTGTTTTTGTAGAAAACCCTGGCGCCTGAGTACAATTTCGAGGCAATGAAACGAGCTTTGGCTGAGCCAACAGAGGCTGTGAAGAAGGAGCAACGCGAGAAGCAATTGCAAATCGGAAAGACATTCCGCGAAAGTGATTTTGAGGATCTACTAAGACGCACTGAACCAAAGGTAAGCGATGTCTCTCTTTTGTTCAACAATCGAACTGTTTTGTTGCGTTTATTTTGGTGTAGTTTTCACAGTCATCGTATTTTTAGTGTCGTGGGGTCAGTGTTACGTGCATCACCGTGCGTTCGCTACACATTCGCCAGGAACAAGTAAAATAACATTTATCTACTTTTCATTGCGGTTCAGTCCAAGGTCCATTTAGGCCTTAGTCAACGTGCGTTTCTAGCTAACGCGGTCCTTCCCTAGCTATCTCCAATTTCGTCTACCAAATTGGTAACAGTCCCTTTCAACTTGTGTGCCCCACCTTAGAGGTGGACGTCCTTTATCGTCATTGTCCTACAGGGTATCAAAGATTTTTCGGACCAAAGCTATGGTGTCCGTACGCTCTACATGGCACATCTTAGGCGTTGATCCGTATACACTCGGCTAGGCTCATATCGCTGTACAGTGCACACAGTTCTTGGTTTAATCTTCTTCTCCAAACTGTCATTAACGCAAACAGGACCAAATATCGCGCGCAGAACTTTTCTCTCGAAAAGACCAAAAGCCTTTTCATCCGCTTGGGATATTGTCCATGCCTCTGCTTCGTAAAGCGTAGGTTTGTTAGCGTATGTTACTAAGTTCTCTAAACATCCCGACTAGAAATCTAGACCATGTCACACCCCAATATTTTCCTGACAGGCACAACCCTGATTCCAGATAGAGACTTTTGGAATGATAATCCTAAACCTTTTGCAGGTTCCCTGCACTTCTTTACGGACGGAGGCAGGGTGGCGTTTTCTCCAGTGAATTAAACATAAGTCTCTCCTTTCGCTTACCCGGCCACTGTAGCGTGTTTCTCAAATGGAATGTAATATCCTCGCGTGATATTTGCATTTTCACGTACAGTCAGGCAGCCATCAGGGCCCTGGAATTAGTCTCTATAAACTCGAATTCTTCGTCTCTGAGCCTGTGAGACAACGAAACAGTGGACGCCCACGAACAAGATGGCGCACACAAGTCGAGGGGGACCTCGGCCGGCTTGGTGTGCGAAACTGGGGACAGCTGGCGAAAGATCGTGCTGGCTGGAGAGGCATTTTGAGTGAGACACAGGTCCACCTCGGACTGTAGCGCCCTAAGAAGAAGAAGAAGAAACTCGAAAGCTGTAATCGACTGTCGCTCATCTTTAAACAATATTTTTTTTTTCTCTTTTGGAGGATTTTAGAAACACTACTGGAGCACTCAGACTCAAAACTGGTCCATTGTACTGCCAGGTAGCAACCTACTCCAGTGCCGTTAATTTGATCCCAACGGCAAATGGTGACTGGACTGAACCAGATTCGATTTCACTGGGATTCGAACCTGGGTCCCCTCGAACTTGGGGCAGGCACTTAACCAACTGCGCCATCCAGTCGTATTATCTTTAAACAAGATGGCCGATAAGTTTAATATACGCCTGTGTTGCGTACCATCCAGACATTCCGGGTAACTGCAAAGCGGATGAGATTGCCAAGTTTGCTACTTCACAGCCATTGCTACCTAAACACAGCAACTTGGGTATGCCCCTCACAACTTGTAAATTGCTCATGAAATAAACAACAGATGGGCGAGTGGCACTACGTGTCACACCTCCAGAGTGATCGGGCCTAAGCTAGATCTCAGAAGATCGAAAGAATTAATATCTGTGGATAGATCTAACATAAGTAGAATCGTCGGTGTTATCACATAGGAAATCATGCCAGCAGACTAGGCGCCTGGCCAATGATGTCTGTAGAAGCTGCTTAGACGAGGAGGAAGTGGAAAGCGTTTCACACCTTCTCTGCTCCTGCCCGGCTCTGGCGTCTCTTCGACGCCTTCATCTAGGGGTCTACTTCTTTGAAAACTTATGCGAACTCAGTTTGGTTCGCATTAGTAATCTACTACGCTTCATTACCGGCTCCAAATGGTTTCCCACAAATACTCTATTGGATTGCCCTCAGTCAAACCATGTGGCTGGACAATGGATCAAATATGGTCTAAGTGCACACCTTAGCCACTTCTACCTACCTACCTTGCCTTTGGTGATGATGCTTGAACTACCTACGATCTTCTTTAGAATAATTAAAAAAGTAACGTGGCAGTGCATGGCCTTATCTAAACCCTATTTTGACTTCAAAGGTCTCAATGAAGTGGAGCAACGGGCGGTCTCCATCATCATTCCACAATGACGGGCAAGTTTTGCAGGGATGCCAAAACTAGACAATGCGTTGTATAGGTCGTCTTTACAAATACTTTCATACGCGACATCGATAAGCAGACGAGGGGTATTGACTTGAGACCCCTGAGTCTTTTCCAAGATCTGTCGCAATCTGAATATCTAGTTGATGGTGGACTTCACTGTTTTTTTTTTTTTTTTCGGAGGATTTTTTGAAGATCTACTGCACTCAGACTCAAAACTGGTCCATTGTACTGCCAGGTAGCAACCTACTCCAGTGCCGTTTATTTGATCCCAACGGCAAATGGTCAACTGGACTGAACCAGATTCGATTTCACTGGGATTCGAACCTGGCACTTCTCAAACTTGTGGCAGGCACTTAACCAACTGCGCCATCCAGTCGTAACTGTATCGCTGTCCTTACACTGATATTTGCTGAGCCTGTTGCCGTAAGCGCTTACACAAGACGACAGGGAATGTTTTGTATGCGAAATTTAGGAGACTGATCCCTCTGTAGTTGTCACAGTTTAGAGGGTCTCTTTTCTTCAGGATCGGGCAAATGGTGCTGAGATTTGATCCGTCGTGCACACTTTCATCCGACCAGATCTTAAAGATGAGTTGGTGTATGCAACTTACTAAATCATCGCTGGTCTGAAAAGTTCGACAGGCAGCCTATCGGCACCAGCAGCCTTGCTGGACCTCTTCTTCTTCTTCTTAGGGCGTTACAGTCCGAGGTCGACCTGTGCCTCACTCAACATGCCTCTCCAGCCAGCACGATCTTTCACCAGCTGTCTCCAGTTTCGCACACCAAGCCGGCCGAGGTCCCCCTCGACTTGTGTGCGCCACCTTGTACGTGGACGTCCACTGTTGCGTTGTCCCACAGGCTCAGAGTCGAGGACTCTTCGGGCCGGAGCTAAGTTGTCCATACGCTCTACATGGCCTAGCCATCTTAGGCGTTGGATCCGTAGACGCCTGGCTAGACTCATGTCGCTGTACAGCCCATACAGTTCGTGGTTGTCACCTTCTCCTCCAAATGCCATCAGGACGCAAACAGGACCAGAGATCACGCGCAGAACTTTTCTCTCTAAAAGACCAAGAGACTGTTGGTCCGCTTGGGATATTGTCAATGCCTCTGCGCCGTACAGCAGGACTGGGATGATCAAGGTCTTATACAAGGTTAACTTGGTCTTCCGAGAGAAGGCTCTATGACTCTATTGCCTTTTGAGCCCAAAAAAAAACAGCGGTTGTCAAGAGTTATTCTGGGTTTGTACTCGGTACTGATGTTGTTTGTACTGTTTACTGCGGAGCCGAGGTAAACAAAGTCCTTCACTACCTCAAAGTTATAGCTGCCTATGGTGACGTTCTGGCCAAGTCGTCGATGTTGTGCGTCCTTTCTCGAGGACAGCATATACTTGGTTTTGCCCTCGTTTACCGCCAGACCCATTTTAGCCGCTTCCGTTTCAATGCCAGCAAACGCATCATTGACGGCTCGCTGTGTTCGCCCAATCACGTCAATGTCATCCGCGTAAGCTAGCAGTTGAACGGACTTTTGGAAGATCGTGCCTCTGGTGATGGCATGTGAGTTTTGCACGATCTTCTCAAGAACGATGTTAAAGAAATCACATGACAGTGCGTCGCCTTGTCTAAAACCTTTTTTGACATTGAAGGTCTCGGTGAGTTCGATACCGACCTGGATGGAGCAGAGAGAGTTCTCCATCGTCATCCTGCTCAGTCTGACGAGTTTGGCAGGAATGTCAAAACTAGACATGGCGCTGTATAGCTGGTCTCTATACAGGCTGTCATATGCGGCCCTGAAATCGACAAATAGATGGAGTGTGTCAATTTGCATTTCTTGGGTCTTCTCCAGGATCTGCCGCAGTGTGAATTGCTGGACCTCAGTTTGGTGAATCCTGCCATAACTGCACTGAGGTCGGGAGGACGGAATTCCTATCTATCGTCGCCTGTGTTAGGTGGATGGAGAAGCGGGTTCTCTTCCCTTCTTTTCTACTTGGCGATCACGAAAGCAGTTCTCGTCTTTGAATGCATAACCGAAAAGAGGAATAGGTCGCCTTTAATGCATTTACTTAACATACTACGCTTCTGCTCCAGTTCTACAGCAGAAGAGTAGGGATGTGAAAAAATATTAAATATTTTTAAAAGCTAAGGATACCCTCATTGGTAACATAATTGGCTTTACAAATTTTAATTACAAACAAATGCCAAAATTCTAAATGAATTAAATATTAATGTTTTTGTCTTTTATTTACAGCATGAAGTTATCCAGAATCGGCTGAATGATCTGTTCAATTCGTTAGCAATAGAGAGGCAAATCTCGCAAAGTGATATTAAAAATCAGCAGCAGCAGCCGCAGAAGCCAATTTATGAAATAACTTTTCCCGAACTATTCTATTACTAATAACTAACTGCACTCGTGCATTCGTAAACGCAGACAATTTGTTAATTGCAAAGTTGTTTATTCTCGTTGTTCACTTTTTAATGTACTATTTATTTCTTATGAGGTGTGGTTGAATGG
Source organism: Myathropa florea (assembly GCA_930367185.1). Lineage (NCBI taxonomy): Eukaryota > Metazoa > Arthropoda > Insecta > Diptera > Syrphidae > Myathropa > Myathropa florea. Next base: position 113,345,278 of record OV884002.1, on the reverse strand, counting down.
ATCTACAGGATATAAAGCAATGCAACTAACTAAGAGTTATTATTACCTAAGTAGCAAAATAAAATTTAATAATTGGACATGTAGTTGAAGTGAATTTGTTTTATTTTCAATTGGATGATGAGTGGGGAGGGATATACAGTCAAAATCGTTTACAACGACATCGGTTATAACGATGTATCGATTATAACGACAAAATTCATCAGTCCCTCGAAAGTCGCTATTACCGATCTTGACTGTATACAGCTAGGTTCGAGAAATCTAGTGAAATCAATCGAAATTGAATTCTCAAATCGAGTGAATTTGTATGCAGTGTTCTACATTTCACTCGATTTCATAAAAACATAAAAACAAGTGACATCTTTCATGTGTGACAATTACCCAATTTATTACCGTCAAAATCGGTTATAACGACCGACTGACGAATTTAGTCGTTATAAGCTTTAGGTCACTGTAACCGATAACTCGAAGATAGCAGATAAAGAACGGAAACCCTTTAAACTGTGCCAACAACAGAGGGGTCAGTCTTCTAAATATCACATATTAGATTTTCTCTGCCGTCTTATGTAAGCGCCTGAAGCCCTACGTGAACAGTCAGATTGGTCAATATCAGTGCAGGTTCGGGCCAGCGAAGTCTACCATCGACTAGATTAACTAGTTAACATTGCAACAGATCTTGGAAAAGATAAAGAAGCTTCAAATCGATACCCACAATCAGTTTATCGATTTTAAGGCCGCGTGTGACAGTGTTTAGGGAGAGAAGTTATACAGCGCATTGCCTAACCTTAGCATCCCTGCAAAACTCGTTCGTCCTTGTAGGATGACGTTGCTTGATGTTACTTAAGGATGACGGCCATTCAACCCTTGCTTCATCAAGGTCGGTTAAGATTTCGCCAAGACCTCATCTCATCTCATTTTCAGTGACCCGCATGTTTCACTAATGGGGTCGCGGGGGCAATCCACCCACGAGATATCTCCAGGCCACTCGATCCTCCACCATCGATTCTAACTCATCAGGAGCTACATATGTCCAGGCGCTACCAGGTGAGTTTTTGGACTTGGTCCAACCACCTCGTCCTATGTCTGCCTAGCGGTCGCCTACCTGATGGAATCGCATTCAAGGCACGCCTCGGAAGTCGTGATGATGCGGACATTCATGCAACGTGACCAAACCATCGAAATCCATCCCTTTCCGTACGATGAAGCCGCTGCCCAATTTTGAGTTGGTTGCGCACTTCCGTGTTTCTCACCCTATCCCGGCGAGTAACTCCCACAACAGCACGAAAGATACTCATCTCGGCAGCTTGTATTCGCGATCTTTGATGTCAAAAAAGGGTTTAGACAAGGCGACGCACTGTAAGGCGGGTTGAGTTCGCAATAGCAACATTAACGCAGTACTGCAACGTCAAGCGTTCTTAATTGCAAACATTTGGCAATGATGCTTTGCATCACGTTCTAAAATGCAACATGCAAGCAACGATGCGAAGACAAAAGCAACCAGCGCATCATAGATTATTGTGAGCCGATGGATTTTTTTATTTTCCGACTCAATTGTTTCTTTTTCTTCTCAAAAATTTATTGAAGTATACTGGCATTGTACTTGCCAACATTATTAACCAAATTATTCAAAAAATTGTTCCCAATTTCTTTGACATTTTAAAAAAAAAAAGAAGCTGAAACACAAAAAATAACCCCTTCCAAAAAGCCAACAAAACTAAAGCATCTTGATGCATCGCAACATGACGTGATTGCGTCGCATCACATAAGCAGTGATGCTTACGTGATGCGCATTTTGTTGACGTTTACAAACTCAGCCGCGATTTTTTTAATGTCATTCTTACAAAGATCGTCCGTAACGCACACGTCAAAACCAAAGACACGATCTTTAACAATAATATCAACCAATAATATAAAAAAGAATAATATGCCAATAAAAACACAGATACATCGCATCTATAGATAAACAGTTTACCGTTTTACAGTTATTTTGCACCTTCATCCCCCAGATTTACATGCAATGTTCATGGTCGCATGCAATGCACTTAGACTCAGAGAGTCAAACTGCTGGAACAACAGAACTTATGGACATTGTAACATCCTTAACTCACCACCACAACAGGTGATACTGAGTCATACTGACTTATCCCAAGACTAAATTTCAATAAAAACTAGAGGGCATACTTTCCAACTAGAACTGAGTGGTAAAGCGATAGAGTCATCCAAACCCATGACAGAGCCATCTTCACGGACAGTTCGAAGATGGACTCTGGTGTGGGCGCTGGAATCTTCTCCGAAGCCCTCAAGATATCAAAGTCACTCAAGCTACCAAGCTTTGCAAGCATTTTCCAGGCAGCAATATCTCTTGAAATTAAGAACAGAACAGAACCAGCACAGCAGATAGCAATTTTTTCACAGTCAACCAGTCTAGACCTTCTAAACCAGTCCAGCCAGACAGTCAAGCTGCTATCAAGGCTCTAACATCCATAACTACAACGTTAAAACTAGTGGATTCCTACTGCAAGGAACTATCCATTATAGGTGAACGGAGCCCGGTCTCTTTGATCTGGACTCCCAAGCACACGGATATAAAGAAACGGCAGCAGACGAGCTAGCCAAGCAAGGAACCAAACTTGATAGTCTCGTTGTGGAACAAGTCCATGCTCCACTAGGCTTTGTGAAAAATAGCATCTACAGTCAATTTTTCAAAATCGGCAACGAAATATGGATCAAGCTGGAAATATGTGTCCTATCCAGAAGCTTATGGCCCAACTACAACCAAAAGAGAACGAAAGACCTACTCAACAAAAGTAGAAGGAACATATCCAGGATTATAGTGATCTGTACGGGACACTGGGCTGTTGGCAGGCATGCTGAAAGACTAGGCATACCATTTAAAACGAACTGCCGCAGTTACCGAGAGGAAATCAAGCCAGAAGCCCCCGAGCACTTCCTGTGCAAATGTCCAGCTCTGGCTAGAGTCAGACAACGCACTCTGGGCAAAGCCTTCTTTAACAGCCCTAAAAACCTCTCGGAGGCAAACATTCATAGTCTGCTAGCCTTCATAAACTCCACAAAGTGGTTTTAATAATCCGAGGCAAATCTGAGAGAACACACTCTCATTTCACGCCCTTCACACGTAAGGTATCCCACAGGATGTGGTATCAAACGGCGCTTTCAGGGCGTTAATTTGGTGCGACATAAAGGATCTGTATGTCCACCGCCACTTTTACCTACCTTACCGTAGAAAAAAATGCGATCGCACCAACAACTGCATCGATTTTAGTCGTTATAACCAATATTTTGTCTTAAAAAAATTAAAAAATCGGCGTTTGTAAGCGATGTTGTTGTAAGCGATTTTGACTGTATACGCCAGCAAACCTCAGACGAGCTCAAGGCAAACATTCGTGCCGAAATCATTGCTACACCACCCGAGATGCGCGAAAAAGTGACGGATATAGAAAGGATAAGGACCTATCAGTTTGGTGACAAATGGTTTCAGGCGTTCGCACAGAACGGCAGAGATTGGCGGAATCAAAGGGGGCTCCTTTCTTGTGGATCGGGCAAATGATACTGAGATTCCACTCATCGGGCATGCTTTCCTCCGACAATATCTTACAAATGAGCTGGTGCATGCGCCCAACTAGATCATCTCCAGCTGCTTTAAACATTTCAACGGGCAGACTATCTGCACCACCAGCTTTGTTAGACTTCAGTCTCGATATCGATATCTTGACTTCGTCTAGATCGGGGGACGGTAATCTCTTCTATCATCGTCCGGTGTGTTGAGTGGAATATTCTGCCTGACAGTGAAATTTGTGTCCTCATCGCCGTTTGCAGAAATGATTTTTCTAAATTCTCAGTATCGACTGCGAATCTACTACTAGCTGCCCATTCTCATCAATTAGCAATTAGCAGGGCTTGTAAGAAATGATGAAACCGTAGTACCTGCCTGAACGCGAAACGTGGCCAAAAATGGACCGAAAAACAACAGCCACCCTCAGCTTAAGCAGAAACAATTTAGGCAACCTAGTAGGAGTCCTAACAGGACATTGCGCAATGGGAAGACACGCCTCAAGATTTGGCCTACCGTACAACGACTACTACAGCAGATGTATGCATGAAGACGAAGAGGAAACACTGCAGCTGTCCTGCAATTACCTCCACAAAGAAAAAAACCCTAGGATCTTTTTATATAAACAAATTAACGGACAGAGATGCAAGGTGGAGTAAAATTAATCATCCTATTGGAAGTTGTTATCATTTTGAAAATGGCGTCGTACGTCAATCGCAGTTAACATTTGTGAACTAGACAGTTGCAGTATGCAAACGCCAAGGCATCCTCAATCTAACAACGGAGATGGCCATGGCGTCATGGCGTACGGTTGTCCAGTGTGGTTCAACGTGAGTCCTTCCCAGACGGAAAAGATGAGGCTGTTCGAGGAGCAGCGTTTTCGGGCTTGTCTCAAGAAGTACAAAACCCCAGAATCTGAGTACAAGACTTTCTATTCCAACGAGTTCTTGTATAACGAAGCAAACGTGAACAGGGTGGATAATTTTATTATTAAGCAGTTTCGAGGACACCTTCCACGAGCCATGATCTCGGAAAATGAGCTGATATTTGGAGCTTACTACCCCAATGAAGCATATCATGAGAGCGCTTGCCGAAGAAGATTCATTCCGCCGGAAGCGTTCTTGTACCTTGACCGGCTTGGCTTAATCCAGGATGCGGAGGAACTTCCATTGATGTACCAAGTCGTGCGAAGGACATTGAATAGGCGACTCCTCTAAGAAAGCGATGTCGCAAGAGTTAGTCCGGATTATCTCTGGTTCAGTAGATCCATACCTGTTCACGACAGTGAACGGAGTGTGACGAAGTTCGGGGGTTCTACTGGCCCTAGGTGCCCCCCTTAATCAGCTAACTGTTGGTCCCTTACGGCCAACTTACATTCAGGTTACTCAATTGGATTAGGGTAATTTTAAGAAAAAAAACTAATATATTCCTTCCTCCAAAGACACTTTTTTGACGTATTTTTGCAATGTGGCATTTGAATCACGTGAGCACTTGTATCACACAATCTCGATGGCTTCCGTATCGAAATGATTTTCGATAAGAAATGCAAATAAGCGGTATCATTTTATCAAAACTAGAGTTGACAACTGCGTGTGTAAGTGGAACAGTTCGGTGATAAGACACCAAATAAATAGCACAAAGTCAATGCGGTGATCATTGGTAACTATCAATATGGCAAAGACCGCGCTCATTGTTGCAGCTTCTTTATTGTTGCTAGCAGTCCACTGCAGTGCAGACTGCAGTAATGTGGACGGATCTATATTGAGCGCTTATAGACTGGCTGTGTTTACGAAATCAAACGTGTACTTAGTGGATCGCCAAGGGTATTTCGACCACGACACAATCTGGGCAGACTGGTTCGACATATATTTCATGTATAAAAATGGGTACCAGTTACTCTCGGGTGGTCTACCGGAAGAATGCTTAACGGACGATAAGTACGACAACCTTGTGTCAGATGAAATTGGAGTTTATCTTAACGTTTTCAATTCTAGTAAGTGAAGTGTTTAAATTGTATTTTCATTTGAATAAGCAATGTAATGAATAAACTTGTTTAATGATGCTGATAACTTTGTTTTTTTCATCTTCTGATGGTGCTGCAGTCCGCGATGGACCTGGGTCTCAACCAACAATCCTCTCCAGTGGACACGATCTTAAGCCAGTTGCCTCCAATTACGCACGCCAAGTTAGATGAGGTCCTTCCCCACTTGTGTGCGCCATCGGTTTGGTGTGTAGTCACATGGGCTCAGAGTCGATGATTCCTCGGTTCGGAGCGGATTTATTCATGTCCTCTACATAGCCTAGCCATCTTAGGCGTTGGATCCGTAGACGTCTGGCTGGGCTCATGTCGCTGTACAGCCCAAACCGTTCTTTGTTGAATCTTCTTCTCCAGATGTCATCAACGCAAACAGGACCAAAGATCGTACATAGAACTTTTCTTTCGAAAAGACCAAGACACTGTTCATCTCCTCTTGAGATTGTACATGCCTCTGCACCGTAAAGCAGGACTGGGATGATCAAGGCCTTATACAGAGTCAACTTGGTTTTCCGAGAGAGGGCTCTATTGCTCAATTGCCTTTTGAGCCCAAAGAAACAGGTGTTGGCAAGAGCTATTCTGCGGCTGAGCTCGGTACTGAAGTTGTTTGTACTAGTTATCGCGGTGCTGAGGCAGACGGAGTCCTTCACTAGCTCAAAATTATAGCTGTCTATGGTGTCGTTCTGGCTAAGAACGATGACAGCATATACTTTGCATTGTCCTTATTCACCGCTAAATCGATTTTATCCACCTCCGATTGAAGTTTCATTGACGGCTCGTTATGTCCGACCAATCACATCAATACCGTCCACAATTTTGCGAACTGCTGGGTACCGGGACACACAGGAGTTCAAGGAAACGAGAGAGCGGAAATGCTGGCAAAGGAGGGCTCAGAGTTGGATAAATCTCTAGCACTACCTTATGTCTACATGCCGTTAAGTTTCCTAAGGAAAGAAACAGAGGACGGATCCTTAGAAAGAGCAGATGAGCGATGACTGAATCTGGATATTGGGTCAACGTTGAGAGCCCTATGGCCTGTGTTGAACAGGAAGAAATCATTATCAATGATTAGCATAAGTCGCAAGAATATACGGACGGTGGTGGGAGTTCTCACCGGACATTATCCGATAGGCACCCATGCCAGAAGATTAGGTATCCCCCATAGCGACTATTGTAGAAGTTGCAGGGACGAGGAGGAAATAGAGTCCGTCCGCCACCTGCTATGCGATTATCCAGCCCTTCGGGGAAGGAGACTGCTAACACTAGGCAGTAACTTCTACGACCAGCTGGAGGATCTGAAAAAAATAGAACTGAAGCATAAGATATATACAACAATCTGGGTGGTTCTAATAAGCAGTCTCATGGGGTACACCCTCCCCTCCACATATAGGTCACAATGGACACAACCGTTAGTCTCAGTGAGCCGGGACCCAGTCGCAAGGGCACCCTACCTACCTACCCTACCATACAGCGTAGCTTGGTGGACCGTCTTGTTGAAACCAGTAACCGTCCAGACCTTTTTCAATATCGATTCAATGTCGATTTCCATCGACTGTTCTATAAAGAAAAATGGACCAATGACAATTTTGGCGCAAACAAAAAAGCAAACAAACTTTTTGGTCGTGCAGTTGTGTTTCATGGATCTCGTATGAATTCTGCGTTCTCCAAAAGCAACAATTGTGCTTGTTAACGACGCCAGAGAGTGTGAAATGGGCTTCGTCGGTCATCAAAATTTCAAATCATTTTGTATCCTAAAATCAGTTCAGTCCAAAGTCAACAATTCGAGCGACTGTTTGGTCGTATTCCAAGTGACATGGACGGTTTATTTCTTTGAGTCAATTGCACTTTATACGGGAATAAATGCTCAATGTCTATGCGCCGTAAAGCAGGACCGGGATGATCAATGCCTAGGCTGACCAGACGTCCTCTTTTAAGCGGACATGTCCTCTTTTTGTCCCATAAAAAATGTCCGGTATGCATGCAATTTGTCCTCTTTTTTGGTTTTCTCAGTTAACTAAATTTTTCGACATCACAAAACTACAACAAAACTTTTTTTTTCAAGACTAATTTAGAAACTGTCTGCATCTTTCTGGTGCGAGCACGACCTAAAATATATTTGCACCTAAACTCATTCACTTCTGAACACAACGCCATTTTTGTGTTTTTTTTAACAGTCGTCTGAACACACCCACTCATTTGACAGCTCATTTCATATCTATTTTTCCTGTTTAAAAGTAAATACACCGTTTGTTTACCGTATTCGTGTGGGCTTTCTAATATAAAAAGAATCGAGCCTTCACTTTTTATCTAAAACTGTTTGAGGTGTCCTCTTTTTCATGCTCATAGATCTGGTCACCCTACGCATGCTGGAAGACCTCGTACAGTTCGAAATGATGTGAACATTGCTCGTGTGCAAGCAAGTATTGAGGAAAACCCCAAAACTTCCACCAGCCGATGCTTTCAGCAGTCTTTGCAAAGAATTTTAAGGTAGTTACACCTTTTTCCATATAAAATTCAATTGGTTCATGAGTTGAAAGCAAATGATCCACAAATACTCATTCAGATCGCATAATATTGCGTTTTTCTGACCGCGTTCGCCCGATTTAACGGCTCCAAATTTTTTTGGCTACCTAAAAAGTATGCCAATAAGCAAAGAACCATACACCAGCTTAATGCCAATCTCCGAGAAGAAGTGAGGGCTCATCCGTCTTATTTTCAAAGATTTGTCGATGTACCAATCGATGGGATGCGTCACCGTCTCAAAATCCAAAGCAACTTCGCCTATACGTGGGTCACTTTTTAAATTTGCGTGCATGAAAAATGATTTCTACGTCGAAGATACCCAGTTAAAAAATGCATGCAGATATCTTTATAAACTGCGGAGATAAAAAAGTGTGACAGACACGACAAATGGACGGACAGACGGATACACGGTCAAAAGCGAGTGAACACATCCCGTTAAAAAAGTTATCTTATTGAAAATCTTCTTAACTATTGTTACAATTTTTGCATCTGCCGGTCTAAATGTCTCAACTTATGTCTAATGAAGTTACAGCGTCAAAAGTGAGTGAACATTCAGTTATTTGATGAAGGATTATCCACTAAATTAATATTTACCGGAATGAGGTAGACCAGACATGGATACATCAAATTAAAGCTCAAAGATCATACTTTGAAATATGGCGGATATTATTTAACATAAGTGTAAATATAAAACAATTAATTAAATTTCAAAGAGCAAAGTGCTAACCATTGTTCAAAAGTGAGTGTATATACAGCCTTGGATAAATGTATTAGGCACCCTTTAAGGTTCGTTATATCTTCAAAAAGCAAACAAATTAATGAAATGAGAGGCAAACATAAAACTCGTTCACAACCTCAGATGGTGCCACCGAAAACCATAAAATTCAAACGAATTACTTTCGATAAGTTATTTGGCAGCAAAGGCAAAAAGATAAGGGTGCCTAATACATTTGGCCAAGGCTGTATGGTTGTATCAGTGACTGTAAGATATAAAGGCTCGATTCTGTTAAACATTTGTTTGAAAATTAAGACCGGTATATACGAAAACTGAAAAAAGTTAAAGGCATACAAAGCACACAATTTTTTTCTCAATAACTACTTTTTTTAAAGGGATGTGTTCACTCACTTTTGACGCCTGTTTTTAACCACTTTTTTCTTTTGAACTAAATTAACTTCTTTATGTTTACTGTTATTTTAAATGAAATATTGCTTATTTTGAATTATGATTTCAGAGCTTTTATTTTAGGCATCAATGTCAGACGTAGACAATTACGGTTAATTTAATTTAGAGGAATACCTTTCAGCTAATGATTGTTTACTCACTTCTGACGCTCACTGTATGTCTAACAATCATTGACACACAAAATCATATGTTCACTCAATTTTGACTGCAGTTTTGAGCACTTTTCTCTTCTAAATTTGGTTCATTATTTTATTATTATTATTATTTATTACCAGGTAATTAGAATTACAAGCTAATATACAGTTTAACGAGCCTTGCTGCGGAGACTATTGGCTCCAGTATTTTATGTTTAGGCTTTTGTTAAATATTATACTGTATATTTTGAAGTATGCCTTTTTAATTAATTTTTAATTTAATCTGATGTATCCATATCTATCCTAGCTTATTCTAGTGAATTTTAATTTATTGCATACATTTTTAGCAGATGACTGAATGTTTACTTGCTTTTGGCACCGACTGTGTATAGGCGAATTGCAATGACACGCACAATCTAACATGTGTTTACAAAACAAAAGACAACAAATAATTCCCTCTCCTATTACATTCGCAAACATTTCTATTATTTCTGATTTCTCCGTGAAGGAATATTCCCCGATTAATTTAGTCAAAAAACCAAGGGACAAGTTGCACAGAGCAGAAGCGTTTTTATGTGGCAGAACAACTCTCTCACGACATTTAACTTTACCGCCAAAACAAATGCTCCCTAAAACAATTCACTTAAGCCCCCCTTTTGCAAAATTACCAATCGAGGGAATAAACAAAAAAGAACAGTTACCACACAAACGTTGTTGACAATAAGACTCGGTTTTCAGAACGAAGTATTTATTTTATGCCAAACTTAATTAAGAATTTAATTTGTTTACACAGGCTTATTTTACACAAATTTAAAATTATCCAATGCACTAAATATTTGTTGGAAGTCCGCGATGCAGAATTTAATGGAAAAATGTGTGGCTGTGTGGTGATCTTGACATTTGACATGTTTGCATATGTTTACAGTTTTTCCAACTGGACCACGTTTTAAATGTCTCCCACTTGCTGGTGATTACATAATTATTTATGGACGGGAAAAACATCTAGATTACAAGAAAGGCGTCGCCATTTTAAAAAAAGAAGTGAAATTATTTTATGCCACGGTTCAAACGTTTTATCCAATTGCATCAAATGAGGGAAAAAGGCGCGCGTCATGACCACATGTTATAGTTTAGAGCCCTGGAAATATACTGGAAGTGCTGTGGAAAAGTGGCTGACAAAAAAGAAAAAAAAATTGTTACATATTTACAAAACAAATAATTAATTATAAACAATCTTGACAAATTGAAAAAAAAAAGTTGTTTTTGTTTTCGGCTCCAAAGCGATGTGCATTTACATGCGGAGAGGTTGCGCTCCGCTATAAAAGAGTGCCCATTGCAGCTCCTCGCACGTGGGTTTATACCAAGTCCGTGTGGCTGGGTCGTATAGCTGTTGTGGACACCAGTATGGATGTGAGGCGTGAGTGGGATAAGTGTTGGGAATCCTGATTGGATCGGTTTTTCTCAGCCGACCTGTTGACTCGCCAACGGTTAATGCATCAGCAGTCGGATGCAACCTCCAGTAACTTCCTCGTCCGGGATCATCCATTGGCCGTGGAACCTTCACGAAATTATCGTTCACACTCAGGATGTGGCGTACCGAGTTTCTCCATGACTCCTGGTTGTGCCGGTAATACGAGAAATTTGCCTCAATCCACGAACAAATTTCGCTTAATGTGAGCAGCTTATTCGGACTGCTCCGGATCGCCATAAAAATCATGGCGCTGTAGGTGACTTCGGGTCTTTTGTCGGCAGGCTCGTCTGTCGGGGGGCCATCGCTGACATTGTGGGTGTCCGCCAAGATGGACTCGATGGAGAAGTCAGAGATCCGAGCCATTTTTGAAAACTATGCTTTTGTTAGGTGTTCAGAACTTAAAACTGAAGCAAGAAATAAACTGATTTTTTTTTGTCTATTTGCCGAGTTTTTTTATTGTGCTTCCTTCAGGAGAGTTGACTAAGTGGACTTCTGTACTCGGAGAATACCTCAGGCTTACTGAACCCATCCGGGAAATAAATTTATTATTTTCATTGTATACACGTTGTATCTGAGGAACCACGGGAAATCGAATTAAATAACTTTAGCTCGAGTAGAAAGTTGCGATGACACCTTCCGAGTTGATTTGAGGTGAATATTTGATCAAAAATTAAATTAGCTTCGGATGTAAATAGTAAATAGGGTTCTCCAATTATGACTTGACAACTTTGAATTTTCACTGTGAACGCACCTTCACACCACTGACCAAACTGTCAATGTCAATTAATAATAATAATAATGGCGGCGCTGCAGTCCGGAGTGAACTTGGGCCTAGCTTCTCAGCAATCACTCGAATTGTGCGTGCTATTGTTCTCTCACGAGTGAAAGGGACCTACAGTTTAATGCCGACTCTGAACGGCTAGACCCAGATCCACCCCCGACTGTAAAGCCTCTTCTTCGGGGATGACTTGCTCGAAGAAGAAAAAATCCCAAGCTGAGTACCCTGATAAATCGACCCAGAAGGTTTTTCCTTAGACTGGTAGTCAAACAAATTTAAATCCTGAATTACAGGGGAATCTTCGCCAATTATGTCGAGAAAAATCGACAGCATTCAACAACATCGATCTACAATTTCCAGTTCCAGTTTTTTTTTTTTTTTGAATTTTCCCTTTTAGCCTGACAAAAATCTTGCGTTTATTCATTTGTTGAACACCAAAAAGGAAAACAGAAACCAAAAAGCAAACAGAAACCTAAAAGGTTATCCCTCCCAAAAGTCAACTTGAGGATGGCAGAGGCCATCCCAAGGGACTTTGCTTTCTCCCCGATCTTCTTCTTTTTCGTTTTTCGTCACACTGTTGCTTTAAAACGAAGCGCAAAGAATGTCCTTCAATTAAAAGAATTAACGAAAATATGAGAAAACTTAAGACCCATCGACTAAAAAATTACCATTTTGTCTTTAACAACCTCCAAGACTGGCTAATTTGTATCCTTCTTCTCTACACGACTCTTTTTGTCGCAACATCAATTGTCGATGATTTTTTTTTTGCTATTATTGCAATAATTACAGTTACACGTACGGAGTACAAACGGAACGAAACGTTATGCAGATCGATTAGAGAGAACAATGTAAAGGGTGGGCCAAATACAAGTTTCTGCAATAAAATGAAAAAAATTAAAAATTGTCCATGTATTATGGCTTCATTAGTAAGAACAAACATTTCCATTAATTGTGAAATACAACGTCCTTCAAATGGCTGCCTCGACTGACACTTTTCCAAGACCGTGTTGATGGTTTTGGGCTGTAGCTCACATATTGCTTGGATGATATTGGCCTTAAGTACTTGAATCGCTTCTGAATTGTTGGCACAACATTGGTATCTCACTGTTCCCCACAAAAAAAACGTCCAAAGGAGTCAAATCGCCGCTCCGAGGTAGCCAATTGACATCGCCCAGACGGCTGATAACACGATTTGAGTGTTGTTGGTTGTTCCCAGGCTCATTTTCGAAGAAAAATGGTTCAATGATGCCGCCACTCCACAATCTGCACCAAACTGTCTCTCTCTGAGAATGCATTGGCTTCTCGACAACGATAAAAACGTGCAGGTTTTCCGAGCCCCAGATGCAGCAATTTTGTTTGTTAACGTAGCCGCTGAGATGAAAACGCGCCTCGTCAGGAAAAATGATTTTTCTCCCAAAATCGTTGTCCAATTTAAGCTGCTCTAACGGCTAAGGCCCAAACTGCGAAGGGATAACGAAGCGGATGGTCGCGCGCCTCCTCCTGAGTCAATTGGACCTTGTAAGCGAATGATCCAAGATCTTTGTGCAGAATTCTCCTCAGGCTAGTACGTGAAATGTTGAGCTATCGAGATCGATGGCGAGTTGATGTTCGAGTCTCACACTCTCGGTCATAGCAGCCACATTCTCATCTGTGCGCACCGTACGACGACGGGGACAATGAGTGTTGTCCACTAGCACACCAGTTTCACAAACTTTTTGCCGGTACTTCCGTACAGCAGTCGCTGTGAGTGCTCCATTTCGGCCAAACTTCGCACTGCTTTGGCTGCACAGCACTCACTTTGGAAATAAGTTTTCAATATTTCGTTCCGCGGAGGTATGATACTGACTTTCTGTCAAGATTTCGAGCGGGAAACAGCTGTCAGTGTCAAAATAACCTATGATTTGTAATAGATTATTGTAATTAAGTTAATTGTTCGGCGTCAGCAAATCTGGCAGCACCGACAAGTGTGCGCTCCAATTTCAATGTAGCGATCCGCGCGCCTCTTCGGCCTGTCAGGTTTGCTTTCGTCCTGTCATTCATTCAATTTAGAGAAATCCAAGACGACACGTGTCAAATTCAGTTGGCGAATTATATTCTATTCGCCAACATGGCTGGTACGGTGAAGCATGGTGGAGGATCAGTAATGGTTTGAGGGTGTATGGCGGCATCTGGTGTTGGCATTTTAGTATTTATAGAGACGACAATGAATGGATACGATTACCTTAGTATACTGAAAAACAATCTCCACCATAGCTTGCAGAAATTAGGCTTGAAGGGTTCATTTATATTCCAACAAGACAATGACCCAAAGCACACTTCCCTGGTTGTGAAGGAATGGTTGCTGTACAATGTGCGCAAACAGCTCAACCTTAAACACCTGATTTAAATATTATCGAGCATTTGTGGGTTCATCTCGATCGTCAAAATCCTAAACCATGACATTAGGACCAAATTCGAGCTTAAGGCTATTATACAGGGTGAATGGGAAAAAAATAAGTCTGGAAGTAACTCAAAAGCCTGTTACCTCCATGGGATCGAGAATAAAGGCAGTTATTACTGCTTAAGGATATCCAAATAGGAATAAATTTGAGTAATTTGCGATAAATCTCTCTTTTTTAATAGTAAGTATATTACTTTTGTAACGTGCAATTTTAACAGTATCTTACTTTGTTTCTTAATATTTTTGTTATTGTTAGTCCCATTTTTTTATTGTTTGTTTTTTGAAAAGAGCATGAAAATAGCAAAATAAATATGTATAACATGTTACTTAAAGTCTATGCAGTTTCGCTTTCTAGTTAAAGATTCGTTATTTTTTACGGTGCATACTTACTTTTGTGACTGATTGTATGTTTTACTTTGCAGCTTTGCAAAACATGATTACGAATGCTGTTTGGTTAAACACTTTGCACTTTTACTTTGAAGGAAATGTGTTTTTTAACGCTATAAAGTGAAAAGTGGCTGGTCAAATAGGGCCCTGTTCAATACGGTGAATTTGTCTCTTTAGGACCTTCAGTATTTTAGCAATGATTATTGAGTTTTAATTAATCAGTTAATTTTGTTGCACAAACTGCTCACAGTCTAAGAAAAATTAATCACCACTGAAAATAGAACGGAATGAGAAACTCATTCTGCGTCAATCCTACAAAGAGATGATACATCCATCAGTCAACAGCATACACCGGAGACATCAGTTGATACAAGTGATCTGCCATTTTCAACTACACATCTCACAGTTTAGAATTTAGAATCAAACATTAACCTCGTCTGGGTTTAATATTTCATTTAAAGATAACAAGAAACGCTTTTGAATGATGGCCACACAATGAGCTTGTGAATGAACTCAAATGTAGGAGGCAACCACTAGCAACATCTTTCGAACTGCTTATCGCTTTAGCAGCAGCTCTGCCCCTTATTTACTTTTCAAAGCCGTTTCTAAACAAATGCAAAAATGAAATAAAATATAGAAACAATGCCAAGCACTGTAATAAACAAATGACGTAGAGAAAGCGTGAATTAATCTGAATAGAGAGCGAAAGATTCAATGTCAATTGCCAATGAGGAGAATGGAATTTTCCCAAAGATCGTGGCTTGCCGATGAATGCATTGACTTGAGAAACTATTCAAACAAGTAATTGTTGTCGAATCAGTCTTAAGACTGCTTTAGGACCACAAAACAGGTTATGTTTCATGAGCCTTCCAGCAAATCTATCCTGCACGATCTTGTGCTAACTGCTTCCAGCGACGCACACTCAGCTGATTGAGGTCCCTTTCCGCTGTGTACGCCAACGCAGGGGTGATCTTCCTCAACCGCGTTGTCCCTCGGGGTTGGAGTCGGAGATTTTACGGGTCGAAGACTTGGTGTCAATTCGCTGTCATGCCCATCTGAGACGGGAGACTCGAACTCATCTAACCAAATCCATGTCGCTGTACAGCTCGTTAAATTCATCGTTCAATCTCCTCCTCCAAACACCACCATTGCACACGGGACTGAAGATAATTCGAAGGATCTTCCTCGCGAAGAGACCAAGAATCTCCTCCTCCGTTTTAGTTAGCGTCCATGCTTCTGCGCCATTCAACAGGACGGGGACTATCAAGGCTTTATACAGAGATATCTTGGCTCTTCGGGGAATCGCTGACGTTGTAGTTAAGCACGATCTTCTGGAGAACTATGTTAACAAATGATAAGATGAACCCACTACACTAGACACCCAAAGCCTTAAGTAAGGCCACGCAGAACAAAAATCATGAAATGCAGTCTTCCAATAGGGACTTCCGAACTTTGACAGTTGATAGCGACAATATTCTTGAAGCTACATCTGGTTGGCTGGTCCATCAATTGGCTGGTATTTATTCAGTCTGTTTTGTCAAATGATCATGGATGGACATAGCGTTCAACAACGCGTACAAATGATTACATTGTTTTAACAAAAGTTTCAGTAAACGAAAAAACAACACCCGTACTCAACGCCTGGATGGCGCAGTTGGTTAAGTACCTGTCCCAAATTAGAGGAGTCCCAGGTTCGAATCCCAGTGAAATCGAATCTGGTCCAGTCACCATTTGCCGTTGGGATAAAATTAACGGCACTGGAGTTAACGGCACAGCACTGAGTGCTCCAGAACTGTTTCAAAAATCCTAAAAAAAAACACCCGTACTCGTACGTTCACGAAATTCATGATTTCATTCTACCGAAAACATCGCCGCTGTCCGTGAGAGTGTGTAGGAGAATTCTTGGCAAGAACTCGGCCTTTTGCAGACCACAACTTGACGAATTTTTTGTCGTGTCTGTGACTTGGGCCTTGCACTCGTACAAAACTCAACTCAACCAGGGGCTGAAGCCACTCAAAGACGAACATATCAACGACCTGTGTTCGCTGAATGTGCTCTGGAGCAGTTGGAAACTGACACTAATTTTTATCGAGAAATCAGCAATTAGGCCCATTTCTGGATGAATGGGTACGACACTAAACGAAATTGTCGAATTTGGGACGATACCAATTCACACGAGGTTTGTTTAAGGGGCTGCAAGTGAATTCACCAGCACACTTAGACCATGTTGGTGCATTGTGATACCCACAGTCAGATTACTTCCACTGATCGACCGCTCCAGTGATAGTGCCGTTAATTTGATCCCAACAGCAAATGGTGTGACTGGACCTAATTTGAAAAACCGGATAAAAGCGTATTAACTTTGTTTTCTCTGGGATTCGAACCTGGGACCCCTCTAACCTAGGGCAGGCACTTAACCAACTGCGCCATCCAGTCGCTTATCCTGACAGTAACTTACAAAGAATTGTCACTTTTGAAAAGAATGTCTTCTTCTTCAGTTCCCGTATCCCCTTGTGGGGCAGAGGGCCTCAACCACGCCTACGATTCATTATTATTTGCAATGTGTCAACAATACACAAGTACATCCAATTCGGAAACCTGATTGTTCAGCATCGAGTGTGTCTTCGGGGCATATTTTAATCCACTCCAGATATAATTTTGCTATTACCTGTGCTACAGCAGGTAATACGCAAATACCCCTCCAATTTACGCATAGCATTGAATTGACGATCATTCCCTTCTTCCACTCAGCAGGAAAGCTTGACAGGCTCTCTCTATAAGTGGAAGTAGTAGCTCAGCCGAAATGTTTGACTCTGCTCGTAGGAGCTCAGCGGGGATAATGTCAAGACCTACCGCCTTGTTGCGTTTCAATGCTTTGATAGCGAAAAACATGTTATTTGTACTGGGGGGAGATACACAAATGTATACCACAGTTTTGGCATCGAACTTTTGTTCGGTATGTACATTTCGGATTTTTGCATCGCGGTTTCCCTTCCTTGACATATTCGGGTAAATACCCAACGTTATCTAGCCGAATGTCACGCGACCGCATCGGAGCAGACATTGGGCGATGACGTTTCGTAACAATTTCAACTTCGAGATTACTTCGTCGACCTTTTGCCACTCTCATTTCAGTACCAGATTTTGTTAAGCAATGGGCAACTTCACACACAAATTCATGCAACACTTTCTTCCGTTCGATTAGTTACTGCATGATGTCGCTTGTATAAAATCCAGGCATTGATTATGGCCATATCACACATATGATAGAACCAGCGATTTGTCCATTTGCGTGACTTTATGCGGATATGACTGCGGCTACGATTACGTTTGCGACTGCGAGCATCTTCGAATGATGTCGATGTCTGTTGATTAGATGTCGATTGCTGATGATCTGATGTCGATGGCTCTTGAACACGATGACGGCGCGGCTGTTTTTGAAGTGCAAGAATTGGCGAATCTTGTCATGACGATAATCGAACTCTCGGATATTTGAAGACCGACATGTAATAATTGATTCCCATGAATCGTTTGATTTCATCTGGTGTGGTATTCAGTGGTTTTTCAACGTTTTGTTGCACTGTGTACAAGTTGCTCTGTTCGACAATATTTGCAATAATATCGTCTGACATGAAAAACGAAAAAAACTGAAGCGGTGAGTTCAATGCCAATATTTCCGGTGTCAAAGCGTCATCGCCTCGAAATTTAACACAATTCGAATACAATTGAAAATTTCTTTTACGCCACATTGGTTTTTTAGAATCTTTATCAATCGAAACACCTTTTCATTACGAAAAGCATGCTGCAAAATCGAGATCTGGGTCATAATCACCATCATCTTTACTTTCCGACCACGCAACCGAATTGACAAACTCGGAAAACTATTCTTCTGTTCTAAAATCACGAATTCTACGTGACATTTCTAATCAACAGACTGAATTTGATTTGAAAAAATCCACTAAAATAAAAACAATTTTTTTTTTCAAACACTTACAATAGCTTCTAGGCATTATAACGAAAATGTTCAATTAAGCTGCTGGAAGTACTTTAATTTTTAATGTGAAAGTAGAATTTCCTGTGTTTTTTACGTTGTGTAAACATTTTTTTGACAAACTGTATAGCTTGATGCCAAGTGAAAGTCCAAACCGTGAAGTCCGTGAGTCCTTCTATTTAATCACAATCGATTGCCTAGGGTAGAGCCTACAAATAAGTGCTTGGGTTACAGATGAATTTTTTAAAAAAGTATTCTCTTACTTAAAATAAATTCAGAACCTAATCATTTTCGAAACCATAGTGTATATCTTTTTCTCTGTCTGAGCTAACTTTGTATAAGTCTGATGAGGGTTTTCTCCATTTTTTCAGCTATTTGACCAATCTTCAATTTTCCAATGGTGCATCTACGAAATGACTGTAGAAAATGCTTTATTTCATCGGTTTCAACCACTATAGCGTTGAATATGATTGATTCTGGTGAATCTCGTAAAGCCGTGGATTTGTGCTTTCTAACTTTGTGAGATGTGGTCTCCTAGCGCCCACTTTAACATTGACGTTGTTTTCAAAAATTCAGGCCACTACGCTGCAGCAACAGCCTAATAATCAGCAACAACAATTTTGAGGTTTGCAGTCAGACGATTCAAAAATAAGTCTGCAGGAAATGGACAGTGCTGTTCCCTCCGTCCGAATTCTTAAAAGCGAGTCTGCATGTACCTTAAATATTTAAACAGTCTTCTACGCAGCCAGCTGAATTTATGAAAACACCGTTAAAACCAAAGACTACTTGTTGATCTTTGAGATTCGTTTATTATTTCTTATATAAAAAAAGTATATTGTATCCTATACAGTAAGTAAAACTTGACTTTAACTCTATATCTCTCTCTCTCTCTTACAACATTCGCATAATAGCCTCTATACTCTTTCCCTTCGTCTCCGGCACAACAACAGCGACGAACACAGCTCCAGCAAAGCAGCAGGATGCAAAGAAAAACATTGCACCGTGCATCCCAAAAGTATACGTCAACACAGGCAAATACTGTGAAAAGAAACACATGAACACCCGTCCACTGAGAGTCCCCCTCCTCACAATTCTTACCTTCAGCATAAGGAACGCAAACACCCACAGGAGCAGCATGCAAATCATGCATCCGACGTTCCGGATCTTCGGCGGCATAATCTCAGATGTCACCAGGAACGGTAGCGTAAGCACCCCCACGGATGCCACGAAGATGGCAAACGAAAAGCTCACCAATGGTACCCAACTGAAGCCCTCTAAGTCGTAGCCCTGGTCGTTGAGATGAGTGTACAGTCCGAGGCAAGAGAGTCCGATTCCAGTTCCGATTGCCGACAGAGTGATTAGGAGCTGTTCGAAAATGTTGATGAGTGGGTGAGTTGAGAAGCAATTATGGCTTGGACTTACCTTGCGGCCAGCTCGCTCCACGAGCGAAGTAGAGACATAGGCTCCGAGCAATTGGATGACGCCGATGATGATGGCCGAGACATTGGGCGATAAACTGGACCCGGATTGCTTGAAGATCGACGCTGTGTAGTTGATCATGGCGAAGCAGCCGCAGAACTGGTTCAGTGCCATCAAGGCGATGCCGATCATGAAGGCCTTGCGAGCAAGACGATTATCTGTAAGTGGAAATTGCAGTTCGTTAGGAGAGAATTTAGAGACAAGTTGAATCGGGACGAAGGGATCTTTGAGTGGAATATCACGCTACAGTCCGAGGTGGAATTAGGCATAGATTTTACAGCTATCGCTCGTGTTGTGCGTGCTTTTGTTCTCTCCCGAGTGGAGGGAACGTACAGTTTAATGCCGACTCCGAATGGCGAGATTGAGAAGGTTTTTCTAGACAGTTGTACTCTTTGAGTATTATCAGTGACTGGAAGGAGGTGGAGCCGTGAAGAAATGTTTGGTGTTTTTTCGGGAATCGAACCGACAACATCGAGCGTAGGAGTCGACGCGCCTACCGACTACGCCATGGCGCCCACTTAAGGCCTTGTGCTCAACCCTTTAACCACTTTCCAATTAGACAGTCGAATACGACTTCCAATTAGAATTCTAATTAGAACTCCAATTCGACTGTCGAATACGACTTCCAATTAGAATTCTAATCAGAATTCCAATTCGACTTCCAATTAGAATTCCAATCAGAATTCCAATTCGACTGTCGAATACGACTTCCAATTAGAATTCCAATCAGAATTCCAATTCGACTGTCGAATACGACTTCCAACTAGACTGTCGACTACGACTTCCATAGATTTTACAACTATCGGTCGTGTTGTGCGTGCTATTGTTCTCTCGCGAGTGGAGGGGACCTACAGTTTAATGCCGACTCCGAACGTCGAGATTGAAAAGCTTTTTCTCGACAGTTGTACTTTTTGAGCATTGTCAGGGACTGGAAGGAGATAGACCTGTGCCTCTTCTGACTAGTCTAGCGCATAGGGAGTCGATGAACGTACAATTGATGCACACGTACGTAAAAGAATAATTAGTGCGAAGCTGGGTGACAGATCCGTTAAGGCCATTGTCTCAAGAGGTACGCCGCAAGGTTGAGTAATCGCGCCCTTCCTTTGGGTTTTAATCATCAACGAAGCTTTGAAGCTGCTCAGACACTCGGAAGTGGAAGCAGACGACGTAGTGGTGATTGCAAGAGGCAAATTCCGACTACCAGTGAGCTCCTTGAATGCACAATGAAGGCACTTGTTAGGTGGGCAAAAAACTTTGGACTAGGTGTCAACCCTAGAAAGACCGAGTTGGTCCTGTTTACTAACAGAAGAGGCATTCCGCAGTTTTAACTTCCTGCTATTGAAGGTTTTTCACTGACGCTATCCGACAGAATGATACCGAGGTATCAAGTAAATACTTATCATTCTTGACAAAAAATTAAAATGGAAGCTCAATGTCAATGAAAGGGTCAAAAAAGCAACATGCGCTTTTATTATTTGCGCCAAAATTTTCGGTAAAAAATGGGGACCAAACCCCAAGACCATCCTATCGATGTATACCGCTATGGTTAGACCCATTCTTATGTATGGCAGCATAGTCTGATGGCAGGGAGCACTGAAAGCCATTAATTTTAAGGCATTAACTAAGATACGCAGACCCGCGTATATGAGACTCACTGGTGCAGTCAACTCCACCCCAAAAGCTAGCTTGCAAACCATCCTATACATGCTTCCATTAGACCTTTATATGTAGGCATCGGCCGCTATAAGTGCTCTGAGAATCAGTCAATCTGGCGACTGTCGCTCATAGGGCATGCAAGCATTTTAGACAGACTTACAGTATCAGAAGTATAGGCTCCCATTCCTTGACTTTGAGGGACCCTTCAACTCTCAATTCCCCACCAGGGAGCTGAACCCATCAATAACACGACCGTAAAGGTATACACCGACGGGTCAAAGACGGAAGAAGGCACAGGCACTGGTATTTTCTCCGATGAGCTAAACTTGTACTGCTCAATCAGACTCCCTCACTACGTCAGTGTTTTTCAAGCGGAGGCCCCTATCGGTCAAAGAAGTGGCCAGAATTATATCAATGATGGCAGTACCACCAGCTGACATTACCATTCTTATTGAGAGTCAGGCGGCCGTGAAAGCAATATCCGCAACGGAAATCAAGTTCAAGCTAGTCACACGCTGTCGCGAAGAATTGTTGTTGAAAGAACCGGTATCTTGAAAGCACTGTTTCAACTGACGACGGAACCGAACCGAACATTATGCTCGGGATACTGTCGAATATTTGACGTGGCAACATTAGTGTATTAGCGGAACGAAATGAGTCGCTTTACGCTTGAGCAACTCTGGGAAATATTGAAAACTTATTTCCAAAGCGAGTGCTTTGTAGCCCAAAACAGTGCGATTTTGAAAATAAGTTTTGGCCGAAATGAAACATCCACCGCGACTGCTGTACGCAAGTTTGTGCAAAAGGTTCGTGAGACTGGACAACACTCATGGTCCCCGTCGTCGTACGGTGCGCACGGATGAGAATGTGGCTGCAAGTGTGGCCGAGAGTGTGAGACTCGAACATCAACTCGCCGTCGATCTCAACAGCTCCACATTTCAAGCACTAGCCTGAAGAGAATTCTGCACAAAGACCTCGGATTATTTGCTTACAAGGTCTAATTGACTCAGCAATAGAAGGCGCGTGACCATTCGCTCCTTTATCGCTTCGCAGTTTGGGCCTTAGAGCAGTTTGAATTGGACAACGATTTTGGGCGAAAACTCATCTTTTCTGACGAGGCTCATTTTCATCTCGCCGGCTACGTTATCAAACAAAATTGCCACATCTGGAGCTCGGAAAACCTGCACCTCATTGTCGAGAAGCCAAACCATCCACAGAGAGTGACAGTTTGGTGCGGATTGTGGAGTGGTGGCATCATTGGACCATTTTTCTTCGAAAATGAGGCTAGGAACAACGTTTCGGTCAACGGTGGGCGTTACAGAGCCATGTTAACCGACTTTTTTGTACTGAAATTGAAGACATGGAATTGGAGGATCTCTGGTTCATGCAGGATGGCGCGCCATGCCACACAGCTCATGCCACAATCGAACTTTTGCGCACGAAATTCCCAAATCGTGTTATCAGTCGTCTTGGCGATGTCAATTGGCCGCCTCGGAGCTGAGATTTTTGACGCCTTTGGACTTTTTTTTTTGTGGGGATTCGATGTTAGGCCAACGATCTGGAAACGATTCAAGCACTTAAGGCCAATCTCATCCAAGCAATCCGTGAGCTACAGCCCGAAATGCTCCGGAAATGGAATGCGGAATCCAGCGATCTCTGCCGGACCTGCGGCGATGAAGAAGAGACCAAGACGATCCAAATCTGCCTTGCCACTACCCAATCCGGAATCGGCGCCTAGCTTCGCTGGGCCAAGGATTCTATCGGATCTTCTAAAATTCATAAAGAGCACGGATGTGGTTTCAGCCACCACGTGACAGGATAGATAAACAGAATGTGTACTTTCCAAATGAAGGGATTCACAATGGCCCCTATGGCCTCCGAGTGGAAGTGATGTCTCATTACACTCCGCTTCCTAAACCTAACCTAACCTAAGACAAGGTTGCATCCTATCACCAATTCTTTTTATTTTTCTGAAAAGCTAGGTGCTTCAAACAGACCTGTCGACAGGAAATGAAGTAATACGATGGCCTCTTACGACTCAACTTAAGCACCTGAGCTATGCTGACGATGTATGACTACTTTCGCACAAAAGAATGGACCACGATTTACTGGTTTCAGAAGTGGAGAGAGAGACAACTATCGTTTGGCTGAAGGTCAATTGCATGAAAACCGAAATCATCAGCCTTGGAACGAGGCTCCTCTCTATTCACCACTCACCATTCACCACACGTTCCCTTCGGGGATGTAAACGTTGACAGCGATTAGGTAAGGATATAGAATATTCCGATGTGAGGGTCATGGGAGGGTCATGGGAGGTATTTCGGCAGTGAATCTTGGGTATTTCTGCGACCATTGTGCTGCGCCTTCTCTCTGACTACTCGCGAGTTCTAATATTTTGAATGTGAATGGCCCCAACCAAAAAGACGAAGAAAATGCCAGTCAACCACTTTCAAAAGGCATCGGAACTGAAAACTCAAAAACTGTCAGAAACCCTCTTCTCCAGAATTCAAGCACAAGCTCATACTCACTAAAATCACTCCAAGTAATCGGGCTGCAATCCTGATCGCCCAGCTTTTCGTTTCCAATAAAGTTTATCTTGAGACTCTCCAGTTCGCTTTTGAATTTCACTGGCGGTTCCTGCGATATCCGTCGGTAGTTTCGGAAGAACCTCAGCGCCTTCTCAGCTTCCTTCAAAAAAACAAGAATGTAAGAATTAATTTGTGCTCGACATCAACTCAAGCTGCCAAGACTTACCTCAACCTTGTTCTTCTTCAGCAGATGCTGTGGAGTTTCGGGCAGAAAACTGAAGCCGATAAAGAACATAATTGGCAGCAGACCCAAGACCAGTGGCACGACTTTGAAGGGCAAGAAGTTTCCCAGGACAAAGGCCAAAAGGATTCCAATGTTGCACGACAACACCAGATATGAGCCCATCTTTCCTCGCACGCTAAGGAGAAGAATCTCTTCAACGGTTTGCTGTCAGTGTCAGACGTTTCTTACCTGTCCTCAGTGATTTCCGTCACATAAATGGGCACAAGTGAGAATATCCCACCTCCCCCCAGGCCTCCGAGGAATCGAGACAGCAGGAGGTAGTTCACATTCGTCGCGAAGACTATCAGCAGCCAACTTAGCTAAGGAAGGGCTCTTATGAGAGAGGCTTGCAGATCTTTGAGCGAGACACTTACCAGTCCTGGAACGACTACTATGAGAAGAGCGGTCTTCCTTCCGAACTTCTCCGCCAGCCACGAGAAGAGGAGACTGCCAAGCAAGCCACCAACACAAAGCATCGCTCCCACCCAAGAAGCCTGCTCGTTCGTCATCGCTCCATTCGTAAAGGGGGTGTCCTCCTCCGACTGTAGGATCAGGAAGCTAGCCGATGGCCATCCACAAAACGCTCCATACGACACCGATATTGTGTTAACTGTTGGGGGAGAGAGAGAGAGAGAATGATTAAGTTTTTGGAGAACGTTTGTCTTTCTTTGTCACAAGTGTCACATGCTTCTGTCACGTCGCATGGGGTGCCTTCTGCTGTCATAATTCAACCCTGACTTCGCCTATTTTTAGCGAAGAACTAAAACAATGTGTTGCTTCGGATTTACGTCGCGACTTGATTTATGCGTGAGGTGTAACTGGTAAACGGTATTAAGTCTGCGAACACGACCAAACAAGGGGAGCGTGTTCAGAAGTTGCTAGACAAATATTTGCTGGGCCCAAGAAGTCTAAGAATAGAAACGCAAACAGCAATTTAAGTGATTAACAACGCCAAGTAAGTTTACACCAGATCTCAAAATTTTATTATCATTTTGCACCGGTCTTTGTACCGGAGGCTCGGCAACAGGAGGCTGGAGTGCTGTTGTTCATGCGCGCGATGGGGTTGAGCAGGTGTAGTCGAAGGATCTTTATCTCCCGGGAATCATTGTACTGCTCGTTTAGTTCAGCTAATCGATTACAACGTGAGCTGAATCAATTTCACATGACAGAGTTTCATTTCATTTAAAATTAATTTTCGACGAGATAAGAGAGCTCACACTCAACCAGTCGACCTCATCAAAATCGTTGCCGCTGCCGGTTCCAATTGATGCCGCGTAGCATGATTTCGGTGACACCAGAAATCCAGTAAAAGGGGATTTTTGCTACACTTGCCCTTTTGTCATGCATTCGTGATAAGGCTGTCTAATCTGAGAAAGTAATTAGGTAGGTCAGCTCCGTTATGAAGAAGGCAGTTTTGCGTCTCAATGAAATGTCGTTTATCAAGTGCATTGAATGTTAGATTGTGTACGCTTTCTGACGCGCGGATGCTCAGATATGTCCGAATGTTCGTGTTTGATTTCATTTAGAGATCATGAGGCAGTGAGAAGTTCATGTTCCAGATTGAAGGACGGAAGTACTCTCATCTCACTGGCAAGATTCCTAGAGCACAACTGACACAGGTTCACAAGGTTCTCAAATGTTGTTTAGAGTCGGTAGGAGCTTTTCATTTTTCACTAATATGCATAATAAGAATAATTGACTGCATAAGCTAGGCCCAAGAAATGTCCACCAACGACAGAAGCACCAGGGACGATCTACGCCAGACAATAATACCTCAAATAAGAAATCTCTGATATCATCCTTTAAAATACGCTACATTTGATGTAACATAACGATAAACAAACAGCAGTTAACTTAACTCAAAAGAGAAAATGGCTTAAAACAAACGTCAAAAGTGAGTGAACACATCCCTTTAAAAAAATGATCTTATTGAAACAAAATTTTACTCTGTATGCATTAACTACTGCCGGTCTAAATGTTCCTTCTAATCTCTAATAACGTTATGTCTAACAATCATTGACACAACCATATGTACACTCACTCACTCACAGAAGTTTTGAGCACTTTTCTCTCCTAAATTTGGTTAATTAGTTTTTGTGTAAGCTTATGTTAAATGTCATACAGTATATTTTAAAGTATGACTTTAGAGTTTTAATTTGATGTATCCATATTTGTCCTAGATCAGTCAGCAGATGACTGACTGTTTACACACTTTTGACACTGACTGTATGTTTGATGTGGACTTGATCCTAATTCCCACCACATGACTCAGCAACGAAGCCAAGTTTTGATTGAATATTGACGTCAAAAATCAAATTACCGTAATTGAAGTGAAGCAAATTCTGAAGACACCGGCAAATTCAAAAAAAATATTCTTGTGTATATGTTTTAAGGTAGCCCTAAACGACGAACATGCTCGCCGAACTTGCTCGTGCTCGCCGCATTTTCGTCGTGTATGGGCTGGTTCGCGAGCCGCTCGCTGTTGGCGAAACATTTCGATTTTGTCGTGTTCGTTGGCTTTGATGTTCGCCGTCTAGGGCCATGTTCGTGAGCAAACCTCATTTTTACTGTGAACGTCGCCGAGTGCATATCGCGGATTAATCACAATGTCAACAGTCAGCCACGATTTTATCGAGGAATTTACCACTTGCGCTTCCCTATCACACACAATGTTCGCCAAATATGTTCGCCGTGTAGGGGATAACGCAAACGAGCAAGTTTCGCGAGCATGTTCGTCGTTTAGGGCTACCTTTAGGAGCTGTAGTGTTTCCATGTGATATCCTGTTTCCTTAAACTTATCAAATTGCATCTGTCAGTGCAAGTTTATATTCACTAACCTCTTCCCAGTAGAAGTGTGACAATAAGATGGCCCAGCATGTTGAACCGCAAGTGTCACTGATCTGTCAAATTTTCGAATGAAAACTACTCAATTGCCCAAAAATTAAAAAATGTCGTCTTCAACCGTGCAAATGTTTCCATTACAAATCACCGTTAAACAGTAATAAGACGTTAGCCTTTCTGCATGCAAATGATATTGATTGCTTAAATGATATTAAATAATTCCAACTCGTTTCACAACATGAATCATCATCGTCCGTTTGTTTGAATGCATCTGTATGAATATCTAAATTTAGCGACTGTCAGAATGCGACGATTTGTCGTTAAAATAAAAATTCCTGTTAAGCTGGAACTTCACCCACTCGTATGCAGTTCAAGGCGAGTTTTTTTTATTCGAAATGGAGAATAACTTGAAGAATGTTAAATGTCCAATTGTGTTATTCATTGAGATCGAATGTCCTCTTGTTTTGACAAAGTAAAGGCTAGATTCTTTAGGTCAAAGATGTGGTTTGTACGTTGGATAATTTCAATGTATCGTTGCTTCTTAAATCTTTGACTTTAGCAAAAAGGTCTTAAGTCGGAAACTGCAGTTTTTCGTAAAAACAAATTGAAAATAGATTAATTTATTTGCAAATCGGGATTAAATGCGTTCGAAAAGAGAGATTAATAATAATAATAATAATAATGGCGACGCTACAGTCTGAGGCGGACCTGGGCCTAGCTTCTCAGCAACCACTCGTGTTGTGCATGCTATTGTTCTCTCACGAGTGGAAGGGACCTAAAGTTTAATGCCGACTCCGAACGGCGAGATTGAGAAGCTTTTTGTAGACAGTTATACTCTTTAAGCATTGTCAGTGACTCGAAAGAGGTGGAGCCGTGAACAATTTTTTTTTTTTTTTTTAAATTGTTTGTTTGAATTTGGATTCGAACCTAGACTTGTGAAAGTCAAATGCGCATGGGTCGACGCATGAACCGACACGGCCATGGCGCCCAAAGTGAGATTAAGCTCTGAAATTAAGTTCTGCTAGACTTAAGATGTTAATACCAAACGTAGGAGAAAAAAAAATGAATTAAACCCGATCAAAAACACAAAATGCTTTTTGACTTAACACCTTTTTGCCTAACGTCAAAGAAACGTGTTTTATTTTTTTAAAAACAGCGAAGGAAATTGTTTGAGTGATCTAATTCTAGGAAACGTTTGTTAGATAAGAGAAAATTATGAGTATACAAATTTAGTTGAAGAGTTCAATGAAAGGAATCACTAAACGTTCGCTAGAAAGGAAAATTTATAGATTCAATAGCTAGTTCTTTGGCTTTTGCGATGGATTATAAAAGCGACGAACAATGACAACGTAATGTTTTGTTATTTCAGCAATCATTTGCAGAAGGGTTTTCAATAGGGACATAACAATTTTGTATTTAAATTCAAACCCAGCCTTAAGCCATTTTTTTTATAATCTGTCAGTTTCAGAACGGCAATCAAGGCTTACATTTTTCATCGTTGTGAAGAAATAGGTCAAGTCGACAGCCGCAACGTTAAGAGCGCTTACTTCAATTTCAACATATTCACCATTGAATACCGTCAAAATATTGAAAATATCCCAGCTGTGAGTAATGTAATTCAAAATGTTCAAAATGAAATGAAATTAGACAGTTCCACGCCACGCCGTTCACACGAACTGGGAAGTCCACAATGTGGCGGACATTGCGTAAAGATCTTGGCCTACACCCTAACAAGATCAAATAATCAATCAATCAGAGACCTGAGCTCCTTGTTCATTTGAAGAGCCGGAACTTGACCGATTCCTAAATTTTATCGAAAAATTATCTTTGGCGACGAAGCTCATTTTTGTCTTTGTCAATAAGCAGCAACAAACACAAATGAGCTTTAAGAGACTCCATTGCATCTACAAAAAGTGAACACGTGGTGTAGAGTTGAAGCCAAAGCTGGTGTAATTGGGCCGTACGTTTTTTGTCGACAACAATTATGTCCACATTTCAGTCAATGAAGTTTGCAATTAATCATGCTGTGTTGGAAGACTATTTTTGGTCAGAATTGGATGGAGTTGACATCAGCTGATATGTGGTTCTAACAAAAAAAGGTTCTCAATCTCGCCGTTCGAAGTCGGCATTAAACTGTAGGTCCCCTCCACTCGTGAAAAAAAAACAATAGCACGCACAACACGAGTGATTGCTGAGAAGCTAGGCCCAGGTCCACTCCAGGTTATAGCGTCAGCTGAAGAAGAAGATTGTTTTTTGATTGTCTGGATTGTCTGGACTGTCGTCATTTATTCATATTGACAACTTCCCTAATCCGCCTCGAGAATCAACACCGACGTTGCCAAACCCTCTCTTACATAAACAAAGTCTTATTTACTTCGACATTCTGAGATTCAGGGCATAGGATTTGCCCTGGGGCCTTATTTTGTATTGCTGTATTCGAATCAGTATCGGATATCTATTCGAAAATCGAAAATTGGTATTTTGTACCTCTATAGCAAATACACACAATCCGCATTCGAAAATTAAAAGTTATGCCAACTCATTTACGGAAAGTTGGTATTTTGTATTCCGAAAGCGGATGTCAAAACTGTTCTCACTTACGGATTTTCATTCGATAACTATTTTGCTATCGGATTGTGTGTGCTAAAGTTGTTTTGATTGACTTATTTAATTTTTTCACGCAAAATAGAAACATATTAAGACATTAATAATAAATTTGAGCAGTTATTGTCCAAATATGCAAGACTTGCAATAGAATTTCTTCAATCTGCAGATGCAAGCCAGAAATCCAATTAGCTTTGGCATCGGCCCACCGATGCGGAATATAAACGGCTGGGGGAAGTTCAAGTAAATGCGTGCAGCTCATGCCATTGGAAGAAAAGTGATATTAGA
Organism: Myathropa florea; assembly: GCA_930367185.1. Taxonomy (NCBI): domain Eukaryota; kingdom Metazoa; phylum Arthropoda; class Insecta; order Diptera; family Syrphidae; genus Myathropa; species Myathropa florea. Next base: position 113,315,089 of record OV884002.1, on the reverse strand, counting down.
GATATTACATCTCGAAACGAACCATCGTTTGGATTATCAACCACCCAACCACATAAAACCTTGAAATATACTGGCGAAATCAAAAATTTCAACTTAAGAATCATCCTGCTCTGAACCACCTTTAAGAACCAAAGTTGCTGAACAACAACTAAACGATATGCTAAACTGTGAAAGAATAAAATTGAATTCAGTTTATTTGCAACTGACTTCTATTTGAATGATTATTTTTTGATTTGACAGTTTCATTTTCGGAAATTATTGATAAAAATTTGGCAGCATTAAAACCCAATCCGAAAGTGGTACAAAATACAAATTGATTTAAGTATCGGATTTGATTTCCGAATCCGAATCCGAAAGTGATACAAAATAAGGCCCCTGCTTTTCTTTCTTTCGTTCCTGTATCCCCTTGTGTGTTACATGCCCTGCTCACTTGTCTTCTATTTCAACAGGTTTCTGGACAAAAAAAAATACTGCTACGCCACGGCGCCCACTGAACAGGAAACCGAAGCACGATCTCAAACGCACTACACAATTTTTTTCAGAAAACGTCTTTAAAAAATCAAAGATCCTCCCACTTGTAGTCCTAAGCCCGTCAAAAGTTCAACATTCTTACGAAAGGACGACCAATTTATTTTCGACTTTGTTTTTGGAGAATTCAGTTTTACCCTCGGAAGTAATTTTCTCGCGAAAATACTATTTTTCTGTCTGTAAACCTATCGAGGAAAAGTTCATTGACCAGGAACTGAAAAAATGGAGTGCTCAGCAAAATGATCAGAACAACAAAAATCCGACAATTCTGACGCAACAGATATCAAAACACGCTTGGATGCTGAAGCTGTCGAGACGAGCGAACTCGTAAAAGCAACTAATTGACTTATCTGTCGTTCTTCCTCTCGAAGATAGACTGCTTGGTCGCAACAGAAATAAAGCGTGTTCTTTTTAAAAATATCACTGGGTCACGCTGAAAATGGTCTGTCCTTATCGAAGATCGAAGGCATCACTCAAATTACTGAACTGATTCAATTGTGCGTTCAACAGAGTTTCACTCAACAAAACGCTGTTCGGATGACAAGAGTCAAGGTGGAGGAGAACACTGTCGACATTGTCCGAGAATCACCACAATCACGACAGATTGCGACTCACCACAGTCAAGACAGATGACTACAGTAGCACAAGCTTACTATTGAAGCAAGGAGATCCCATCATCCTGGTTCTTGAACCTGCACTCATTCTCATCATCGGTCCACCTCTTTCTCAGCACTTGACCCACCACAAATCTTCCCCGATTGAGACCAGACAATTCAAAAGAACTAGTCTGTCATTCATTCAGACACTCACCACTTCACAAAAGCACACCAAAATAAAATATACTAACCACAAATGGATGCGTAATACTGATACTTCACCGTGTTCACAGTCATCCTGGAGGGGTTTCCTTAAATTCGCGTCAGTCAAGATGTACGCAAAAACAATCCAATCACATTAAAAGTGCGAGAACTAAAAAAGAAATTAAAACAAAAAAAACTAAAACGTTGTAAACTTCAAGACGCACTTCAACCGACTAATCTGTAGAGCGACGTTGCACCGTCTTCCACCGTGGTCCACCGTCTCTGAAATGTCGTGTGCTTTAAGAGCGACGATCGGACAACCCTAAATCGCCCCAAATCCTCTAAGACAGTGTGTATTTAAGGCGCGTTGTGCAAATATAAGCGATAACGGCTTAGAACCGAGAGCACTGCATTCTGATACAGACCTTCAAATCAGGGAAGACCTGTTTGACGGGACGGTGGAGCATTTTGATTGATTGCCGGCTCACCGTGCTGGGTGGCTAATCTCTACTTGAGCTAGGCGACAGATAAGCTTTTTTTCGTTGGAAAATTTTTTATAAAAAAAGACTTCTGTGACGCACGGGATGAGACTGGAAGTGGCTATAAACTGTGGGCGTGTGTCAACCGAATGTATAGCGTGACTCCGGGACTGCGATGCACGTTAGTCGAATGCAGCTCGGAGATGATTTGAATGTTACGTAAGCCTTCCCTTGCCATCTGTGCTTACATTTTATCTGAGGATGATAAGGAAGGGAATGGGGTGTTTGCAGTTATTGCACGTGTATCGCCATGGAGACAAGTGGAAATCCTGAAGAAAACAAGGGAAAGTTTTGACAGATTTGACAGATTTCATAAATTACGCAGTTGTAAAGCGAGAGCATTTCTTAAGGCAACCCAGGGGGAGTGTAAGGTATAGCCTACGTCTTAACTATCGGGTGTTTTTTTTTAAGCAAGTACTAACTTCAGACAGGTCTATCAACTGTCCAAACCAACTGTCAGATTGCGAACTGTCAATGTCATTTTTATTCAGTTGCCTTTGCAGTTTTATGGTGATTACATTCACGTTTCCAGAACCGATCTTCTTCTTATTCCTCAGCTGGTGCTATGGGATGAACCTGGATCACAGCCACCATCGTCTCTCCATCTGACACGGTCTTCTACAAACTGTTTCCGCAGATACATGCTCAACTGATTTAGGTCCTTTTCCAGCTGCGTGCGCCACATGCAAAACGATACAAAACGTCGGACTTGCTTCCAATTAGAATTCCAATCAGATTTCCAATTCGACTGTCGAATACGACTTCCAGATGGAATTCTAACTAGACAGTCGAATACGACTTCCAATTAGACTTCCAACTAGACTGTCGAATACGACTTCCAATTAGAATTCCAATCAGAATTACAATTCGACTGTCGAATACGACTTCCAATTAGAATTCTAATCAGAATTTCAATTCGACTGTCGAATACGACTTCCAACTAGAATTCCAATAAGAATTCCAACTAGACTGTCGAATACGACTTCCAATTAGAATTCTAATCAGAATTCCAATTCGACTGTCGAATACGACTTGCTTTATGATTATGGGTGATTCTCTTCAGGCCACAATTGTATGCTTCCCTCTACTGTCTGTTCCACTCAACACAGTTTTGAACGTGCCTAATTGCCGTAAGTGGTCTTTTTGCAAGTTTATCTCAAAACATTTTCTTTAGATCCAGCTGCTTATGGCCTTTCTTTTCTTTCATATCTCACCACAATCTGCTCTAGTTTTCGCAGATGATATCCTTGCTTGCTCTTGTTCCGTGTTAGTCTTCAATTATTCGTTGCTGTTGCTTTTGAAGCAATTTCTGCGACTTGGTGAACAGAGGGTTGATTGCTTGCTTGATACATTTTTTTCATGAGCAGCCAATTTGCATATGGCCAACAGTTTGGTTGATTTTTGCCGCAACATGATTGCTGTTTATTGAGGAAAGTTTAGGTGTTTGTTTCATTTCAGTTTTCATAGACAAAATTCGTAGACAAGGTCACGCAACAAGAGGTGTCGGGAAAACGATGTGTTTACATTAGTCCAAAGTTGTACTTGTACTTGAAAGGAATCAGTCAAGTGCCTATAGTGGTTCTGCCAATGAAATTTTGTGGTTTTCCTATAAAACTACGTTTTATTTGGTTTCTTGGACAAGATCGGTTTAGAGAGGCGCCAGAGAACACAGCTTGCCTGACAACACTGAAAACGGACTCAGACTAATAGAGCAAGAGTATACCAAAGAAGAACAAGACCACAGCAGTTTGAGGTCGGAAAGTTATCATACAATCCCAATTGACCACAAGGAACTTTGACAGTCAAATCTCCGTGAAGATCCCACAGAGTCCAACTCGATAAATAGTGAAAACGTTGCCAAAACGGCATCTCATGTGCTGGAGATGAGGAGAGGTGTTACGGCGGGAATAAGGTTCGAAAGTTCTACCAAAAGGATAATGGGAGTCTTCAATTTCGTTTCCAGAAAAAGATCCGAACAGCATAACAAAGGCAGAATCCAAAACTTCTAATTTTGAGGAAATACACTTGCTCAAAGATGGACTTGGACACCCTCTGTGAATACGCAATGTGGGCCATCTAGTGTTTTTTTTTTTAAATCATAGGTTATTTTGACACTGACAGCTGTTTCCCACTCGAAATCTTGACAGAAAGTCAGTATCATAACTCCGTGGAGCGAAATGCATGGCTTTACACTTGAACAACGTTGGCAAATATGAAAAACTTATTTCCAAAGCGAGTGCTGTGTAGCCCAAACAGTGCGATTTTTGAAAAGAAGTTTTGGCCGAAATGAAACATCCACCGCGACTGCTGTACGCAAGTTTGTGCAATAAGTTCATGAGACTGGTTTGCTTGTGGACAACACTCATGGTCCCCGTCGTCGTACGGTGCGCACAGATGAGAATGTGGCTGCTGTGGCCGAGAGTGTGAGACTCGAACATCAACTCGCCATCGATCTCAACAGTCATCAATACCAAGTTCTTTAATATCCGCCATTAGTTGCTACCGAAAGTTCGATCTTCCTCTCCATGTCGAACCAGGACGCACGGATTCGAAGACTCTCTTACCTGTAGCAGTGGTGTTCAGTCGCTCTATTTGGCCGGACGGTGTCTGGATCTGGACAGGACCAAATTTTGAGGAGAATTTTACACAAAGATCTCGTCTCGCAATTGAATTCAGCAATTGAAGGCGCGCGACCATCCGTTTCGTTATCGCTTCGCAGTTTGGCCCTTTGAGCAGCTTAAATTGGACAACGATTTTGGGAGAATCATCGAATCATCTTTTCTGACGAGGAGCATTTTGACTTCGGCGCCTACGATAACAAACAAATTTGCCGCATCTGGGGCTCAGAAAACCCGCACGTTATTGTCGTTGTCGAGAAGCCAATGCATACACAGAGAGTGACAGTTCGGTGCGGATTGTGGAGTGGTGACATCATTGGACCATTTTTCTTCGAAAATGAGGCTGGGAACAACGTTTCGGTCAACGGTGGGCGTTGCAGAGCCATGTTAACCGACTTTTTATTTTTTACTGAAATTAATGACATGTATTTGTATGACCTCTGGTTCATGTGCCATACCACACAGCTCATGCCACAATCGATCTCTTGCGCACCAAATTCCCAAATCGTGTTATCAGCCGACTTAGCGATGTCAATTGGATGCCTCGGAGCTGCGATTTAACCCCATTTGGACTTTTGCTTGTGGGAAACTGTGAACGACCGATGTTATGTCAATAATCTGGAAACGATTCAAGCACCTAAGGCCAATATAATCCAAGCAATCAGTGAGCTACAGCGCGAAACCAACAAGGTCTTGGAAAATTGAGGTGACAGAATGCGCCACTGCGAAGCCAGCGGAGGCAGCCACTTGAACGACGTTAATAATAATAATAATAATAATAATGGTGGTACTATAGTCCGAGGACCTGGACCTGGGCCTAACTTCTCAGCAACCACTTGTGCTGTGCGTGCTATTGTTCTCTTACGAGTGGAGTGGACCTACAGTTTAATGCCGACTCCGAACGGCGAGATTGAGAAGCTTCTTCTAGACAGTTATACTCTTTGAGCATTGTCAGTGACTCGAAAGAGGTGGAGCCTTGAAGAATTTTTTTTTTTAAAAATTGTTTGTCTGAACTTGGTATCGAACGTAGACTGTGAAAATCTAATGCGCGTGTGTCGACGCACGAACCCACACGGCCACGACGCCCAAACTTTATATTGCTTTTCGCTTTTGGGTTGGATTTTGATCCTTAATTTTATTCTGGAAATATTCGGAAGGCGAAGATGCAATGCCTTTGTCTTAAATCCGTTGGTAATTAATCCATGCTTGTGACACCGAATAGTGACTCTATTGAAGTCAAACTGCACAAGTTTTGCAGCTTCGTCAGCGTCCAATGATTGTCTTACTTACTTAAGGTGGCGCTGCAGTCCGGGGTGGACCTGGGCCTCAACCAACAAGCGTCTCCAGCCAGCTCGATCCTTAGCTAGCTGCCTCCAGTTTCGCACGCACAGTTGATTGAGGTCCCTTTCCACTTGCGTGCGCCACCTGAGTCGCGCTCTTCCTCTACTGCGCCGTCCCTCGGGGGTGGATTCGAAGACCTTCCGGGCCGGAGCATTGGTTTCCATTCGCTCTACCTGACCTAACCATCTCAAACGATGGATCTTCGCCCTTCTGGCTAAGTCGATGTCGCTGAACAGCTCGTACAATTCGTTGTTATATCTTCTCCTCCATTCACCCTCTATGCAGACGGGACCGAAAATCACCCAAAGAATTTTCCTCTCAAGCAACCTCATGCGCCATATAGCAGGACTGGGACGATTAAGGTCTTGTACAGGGTTACCTTGGTTATTCGAGAGAGGGCTTTGTTTATCAGTTGCTTTCGTAGCCCAAAGAAGCAGCGATTAGCAAGAGTTATTCTTCGTTTGATTTCAGCGCTGGCGTCATTGTTTCAGTTGATAGCGGTTCCTAGGTAGACAAAGTCTTTGACTACCTCAAAGTTATATCTGTCTGCTGTGACGTTTTGTCCGAGACATCGGTGTTGGGTGTCCTTTCTGGTTGACAGCATGTACTTGGTCTTGCCCTCATTTACCCTTAAACCCATCTTCGCGGCCTCCGTTGTACAAAAGTGCCATTGACATCACATCATCCAATTATGTCAATATCGTCGGCATATGCGAGTAGTTGGACGGACTTCTGAAAGATTGTGCCTCTGGTGTTGGCGTGCGAGTTTTGCACAATTCTTTCAAGAATAACGTTGAAGAAGTCGCATGACAGCGCATCGCCTTGTCTGAATCCTTTTTTCACATCAAAGGTCTCGGTTAGGTCTCTACCGACCTTGATGGAGCAGCGTGCATTCTCCATCGTCATCCTACACAAACGGACGAGTTTGGTAGGGATGACAAAACTAGACATTGCTCTGTATAGCTCGTCCCCATAGATGCTGCCATACGCGGCCTTGAAATCGATGAAAAGGTGGTTGGTATCGATTTGCTGTTCCTGGGTTTTTTCCAAGATCTGCCGCGGTGTGAACATTTGGTCGATGGTACTCGTAGATTTTCTTGGCCTTAAGCCACACTGGTATGGGCCGACCAGGTTGTTGACGAATGGCTCTAGGCGTTCACACAACACGGCAGATAAGATCTTATAGGCAATGTTCAGAAGACTGATTGATGCCTCTATAGTTGGCGCATTTTAGAGGGTCTCCTTTTTTGTGGATCGGGCAAACAATGCTGAGGTTCCATTCATCGATGGTTGTCACTGACCTATAAATAGAAATGGACCTTTATGTTAATTTAAACAAACGGTTTGGATATTAGTTAAGTGTCAACTGATTTTATTGAGACAGAAATGACTATTGTTTATGTATACTACGTTATGGAAATATGAACATGAACAATGAACAATGAAAATTAAGCAAACTGCACAGTATGAATAACAGAACGCGACTGCCAACGAATGCGTTGCGTTTTGCAGTGATCTTGACTGTTGGTGGCTTGGATTATCCGTGGCGTCATCTGTGCTCCACATACAGGAAACCTTACTTCTGTTGATGGAAGTCGCTGTATGAGGACGCCACCGTACTTTCGTCAGGAGTCGTTGAGGGATGTCGCCACAGACCTTACTTTGATCCCTATGGGATACCGTACTCAACCTTTACTTCATCACTGACATGTTCTCTAATATTTACTTGGAATGATCTGTTGTTTAGATATACATGCTTCGCTACCCTGATGTTTTGACCAACTCTAGGTGTTCCTCTCGCACGTGACATCATCGTGAACTTCGTCGTTTAATCTACGGGAATTTTGTATCCAACACAGTATTGTACAGTAGCTATTTTTCCTTCGTAATAGTACAATTATAAACCCTCTATCTTTTCCAAATGAATCATTCGCTTTCTCTCGTATTCAACAGGTTGACATAGTTGAGAGTTATGTGAGGACAAAAATTCGTCAAATGAAGTCAAAAATTTGTGCATTCGTTCTTCAATAGTCCAGCTCACTTAAACTTCCGCGAATTCCTAAATAGATCCAAGTCGTTTGAAAATGTACTTCTCCTGACGTTTTTAACCCCAAGGCCATTAAATATATAAATAGACTACTGCATTGCAGGACCACGACGGTGACAAGCTTTTCCGATTGTTTTCCGGCTCAAAACCCCTGGCCGTCATTCCAAATATTTCATTGACTGAAAAGGTAATCACTTTGCTGCTTTGCAGAAACTTTACTTTTCATTGGATTTACTTCAACACCAAAGCCCAAGCATTCTTAGTCAAATTTTATGTCATTTATCGCTTGACCCAATCTGAAGTTGATGTACGATTAAACCCGGAAACGTATAATATCCACATCTCTGATGAAGTTAATTTGCTTAAGCCGGGCTTCGGACCGCAAAATCGCACATTTTTTGTTGGCTTTGTGATACCTGTATTTGGCTTGAGTTACGCAGACGAAATAAACAATCGTGCCAACAATTCTCAAGCAAATAGAATACACGTTCAGTTTCATTTGAAGAGGACACCAGGTCAGAAGTTTGGCTGGAAATATGTGTTTGTGCGGAAGATTGATCGTGAAAGATTAAATTACTTTGATGATCAAACTTCTCTGCGCAGCTTTTGTTAAGGGTGAAAGTGAATGGATCCATCACCCCATTGTGAAGTTATTGATACTCTTGTGCTGAATCGAAAATTAATTTGTATTCAATCTTAACACAATTTATTAATCGACGAGAATACATTTTCTGTGAATGCACAAATATATATTTTCAGAGTTGTGCGTAATCGTTTTGATACTCGTTTTGTGGAAGTGCTTGGTCATAAGTTGGCAGAGAGACACAGAGAAAAAAAAGCTCAGGTCAAAAAAACGAAAGATTGGCGTAACTTTTTACAAGACAGTTCTGCCTTCCAAACCTTCATTGTCCTTCATTGGCAACATTGATTTTGCTTAGTCCATCCACTTGTGCGACATAGTCCCAGGCTAGCTTAGATGCCAGGGCAGCCTGCTCAATAAGATCTAAACTGGATCTTCAAAACATTGAGTTGAAGTCATGTTTCCATAGAAAAGTAAATTTTCGTCGGCAAATTGGTTAATTTGTCCCGGGTGAATGCCTCTATTAGAAGCAACTCACCTATAAAGTTAGCAGTTAGCACCTCTTGAATAGCAGTGGATCTTTGATTGAGTTCTTAGCAATCATTTCATTGCCAATGTCTAGGGTTCCGTTTGGATAGTTCGACTGGCAATTCGACTACTGTCTCGATTGTATTGAATGCATGGAATGCAATGAACAGCAATACTCCGTGTAAAAGTTTTTGAATCACAGGCTTCAGAAGAAGAGGAAGACCGAATTTCATGTTCAAATATCAAGTGATCGCGGACGCCATCGGCTTAAGCCGACCCGCAAGCCTGCTGATGGAGCGACTCTGCTTGGCACTGGCAGAACGCAACAGCTTCGGACAGGAGGGCTCCAATCAGAAGGATGGGGTGATTGGCGAACTAAGTCTATCATCCCCCTAATCCAGGGTGTTAAGCGACCCGTGCCCACTTGATGGTTCGCAGCCAGGGGGTAATACCGGCTGTGTTCTAACAGAGCCTCTCTGATACCGGGCCATCTTGGAAAGTAACTCTGGCCTTACCGCATTACTGCGAGGCTCTGATGCGGCTGACAACCTTTTCCTCTGCTACTCGTGGGATCAAATTAGATTCGAAAATTACAAAAAAAAATGCTGAATAGGCTGCGGGGGGTTACCGTAGCTGATGCAGTAAGCCGGGTTGAGCATGGGCTCAAAGATGAAAAAAGTGCAAAGCCTGTCGCAAGCTGCGGGGTTAGTGGAAGGTCGGTACAACCCAGCACTAGCCAGAAAGCGAAAACCCCAAGGCAACCGATGGGCGTAAGCACATGGACCAAAAGGGCAAGCGGGAGCCAAGCTCTAGCTTCCCGATTTCCAACTGGGGTGGTGGGGGGAAAAGGGGAAGCGGAGGCTCAAGACTCTGTGACCCCCCTAACTCTCTTCGAACAAGGCGACGAATAGGCGCAGGTGTCCACAGATCCCCCCCCCCCCGGGAAAACCCGGCTGAGTGGATGAAGTGGGGCTCAGTGGTGCTGGAAGTAGGTGGTATCTTTGCTACCTCAATAAGGGTTTCACACCTGAGGAAGCGAGGAAAAAGGCAGAAGAGCACAGGGCTAAGCCTCGGAGCCTACCACCTCAGGTAAAAGGAGCAGTAGCTCCATTTCACCTAAAAGGAGAAGAGCTCCATTTCACCTCCCGTGCCTAGTGCACATAAAAAGCAAAGGGTATCGTCGAAGCTGGACAGGTCGGAGGCGGGATCCTCGAAGCAGGTTGCTGTTTCAAAGAGCAGAAGCTATGCAACTGTTACAAAAACAGCGAGAGCTGGCAGAAAGCTCACAGGAACAGCGACAGCCGAGAGGGTAGCAGTTCTCCCTAGCAATTATCCAAGGGAGATGCTGTGTGCTGAAGACCGGAAAGGCCTACAAGACGCCCTTGTATCTGAAATGGCCCTGGGATGGGAGCACAAGCTCAAATTTCAGAGCATTTACTTCAGGCATGGGATGCTACTAGTCGACTGCGAAACTCCGCAGACGGCGGAATGAATGAAACTGGTAGCACCCAAACTTGGTAATTGGAAGAGAGTGGGCCTGACCACAAAATGTGGGAAGGAGATACCACGTATCCATCCCATTACCATTTATTTTCCCAAAAGGATTGGATAGGAGAACAAAACAACACTAGCTCTGTGGAAGGTGCTGTATGATCGGAACGAAGGAACCGGGCAGGTACTGGGCCTCGGAGTAGACGAACAGTCCTTTGAGGTTATAAAACATCAGAACCATTCTCTGAGTTGCAGTGTCTGGACTCAGGGAGTCGGAGGAGGAGATGAGTCAGTTGACCACTCCAAACCCAACTTCGGAGAGGACAGAAAATGCAGAGGAGAAATCAGATCCTCAGCAGGTTGTAACACTCGCTCCTTCTGCTGAGCAAGTAACTGAGGGAGGAGATGAATACATGTCCTTGTCGGAAAACTCGTTCTCTGATGGGGAACATGAAACGACGGTAGCTGAGAGTATACTCCTCCAGGAGGAGAGCGGGGCATTAGCCCCCAACGAGCAATAAGCTCGATGCTCCCCTCCTACAAGCTTAATGCGGCCCAGTTGAACATCCATCATGCTTATACAGGGTTACCTTGGTTGTTCGAGAGAGGACTTTGTTTATCAGTTGGTTACTTAGCGCAAAGAAGCAGCGATTAGCAAGAGTTATTCTTCGTTTGATTTCAGCGCTGGTGTCATTGTTTCAGTTGATAGCGGTTCCTAGGTAGACAAAGTCTTTGACTACCTCAAAGTTATATCTGTCTGCTGTGACGTTCTGTCCGAGACGTCGGTGTTGGGTGTCCTTTTTGGTTGACAGCATATACTTGGTCTTGCCCTCATTTACCGTTAGACCCATCTTCGCGGCCTCCATTGCAATACTCACAAAAGTGCCATTGACATCAAGCTGTGTTCTTCCAATTATGTCAATATCGTCGGCATATGCAAGTAGTTAGACGGACTTCTGAAAGATTGTGCCTCTGGTGTTGGCGTGTGAGTTTTGCACAATTCTTTCAAGAATGATGTTGAAGAAGTCGCATGACAGCGCGTCGCCTTGTCTGACAGACAAAAAAAGAAAAAAAAAGCACTAAAGTTTATAATTGCAGTTTGAGCTACTTGTATTTGTTGTTTTCTATTTATCATTTGTGCACACTTTACATATACGTTTGTATCTATATAACATATAATTTTATATTATTTATTAATTAATTGTAATAAGTTTAAAAAAAAACTAGAATACTACATCACAGAACTTTTTTTTAGTGCATCCTTAAATAATTTATAACTTCAATCTGTACAAGTAGAGTAAATGAACTGATTTTTGTAGACACGCCATGTAGATGGTTTCTTATTTCTTTTCAACACTTCCTTAAATCACTATTAAAAATATATTTTCATTTTTATTTGGATTTTTTTTTTTGTTTTCTTGGAAAATTTTATAGCAAAACGAACGAAAGACACGAGATATCCGAAGCGAGGGGAAACAAATTCCATTCCACGAGAATATCCACACGACCTTTCTTTGAGTAAGTTTAAAAAAAAAACATGCATTTTAAAAAAAAATCGGTCCCCTTAAAAATGAGCTGATTGATATTATTTTGGCATACGCTAGAGTAGCGGTACTTTAACTTGCACCAAAATGTGAAGAACATTTTTTTTTCGGGGGAGCAGCAGGAGTGCCGGAGTAACTACGCACATTTTTAAAAGAAAATAAAAGCTAATTTAGACTAAAATTTAAAAAAAAAAGAAAAAAAAATAGTAATAAAATAAACTACAACAACAATCTAGACATAATGGCGATAAAATAACAGTATTCATCTTCGTTCGTTCTCCGATGTCGCAGACCGCACTCGAACGATGGCGTGGGATGCCGAGAGTAGAAGACGGGTACTATCACGCCTTCGGGCATCGCACGTAACGCAACACCAGGTAGCCAAGCATACGGAATACCACAAGGAACACGATCAGGACCATTGTGTTCAGCCACAGGGGGCTGGTGGAGTTTTGCGCATTCAGCACATCCTCATACGGTATGAATTCGGTACCGTTGTGCTTGCACACCTCATAACTGCTCGGGTTGCCGCATCTGAAACGAAAACTCCATCAATCACACGTTGAGACAGGCGAGTTTGGGTACAAACCTTATCGCAGGACCCTCACGAAACTCAAGGATTTGCATATTCTGATATGCATAGTGTATCATCGATGTGTAGCGTATCCAGCTGAGCCCGGGCGGTATTCGTGTCGACAAATAGCCACCAAAGAGCTGGGTGGCCAGCGTGTACAGCGCGCTCAGGGTTATGCTGACGTTCATATCCATGCAGCAAGCACCTATGAAAAATCCAACGCTTTGAGCCACTATCGTATTGAGCAGTAGGAATACCAACATCAAGAAGAAAAGCTTGAAACTATGTGTGGAATAATTTGTGTGTGGGTGTGTGTGTGTGGGGATGGGGGGTGGTTGGAGGTTGGTGGTGGGAGAGAGTATAGTAGAAGGGGAACATGAAAAAAATTAAAACATTAAAATTAGAGAGAGAGGAACCTAATTGAGAGGCGTGGCTCATACGTACCTACAGCAACCAAGCATTGGATAGCTTATCATGAGGTACACCGTGGGGAGGGTTACGATTAGCGGTAGCTCACCGAACATCTTTGCGAGGTAGTAGGCGGACAGTCTGTACGCACCGGAACGTCTCTCTTTGCTTATGACTTCACGCTCTGATGGGACTGTGGAAGAAAACAACTATCAGCCTAAAAGTATGCAGTGAAAAATTTGATAAATGGTGGAGGGTGGGTGTATTCGATGAATGGAAATGAAAGGTGACTAGGTGACTCTAGACTGCGACTCCCAGCCCTTCTAAGGGGAATCAGGGAAGATGAAGATGAGGACGCGGATGAGGATGAGGATGAGGATGAGGATGAGGATGAGGATGAGGATGAGGATGAGGATGAGGATGAGGTTGAGGTTGAGGATGAGGATGAGGATGAGGATGAGGATGAGGATGAGGATGAGGATGAGGATGAGGATGAGGATGAGGATGAGGATGAGGATGAGGATGAGGATGAGGATGAGGATGAGGATGAGGATGAGGATGAGGATGAGGATGAGGATGAGGATGAGGATGAGGATGAGGATGAGGATGAGGATGAGGATGAGGATGAGGATGAGGATGAGGATGAGGATGAGGATGAGGATGAGGATGAGGATGAGGATGAGGATGAGGATGAGGATGAGGATGAGGATGAGGATGAGGATGAGGATGAGGATGAGGATGAGGATGAGGATGAGGATGAGGATGAGGATGAGGATGAGGATGAGGATGAGGATGAGGATGAGGATGAGGATGAGGATGAGGATGAGGATGAGGATGAGGATGTGGATGAGGATGAGGATGATGACGGCAACCCCCTGACTACTCACATGAATTAAGCGCACCAAACAGAGCAAACAGCATCCAGTAAGTCTGCGAGAAGAACATCCATCCCTGCAGGTCGTGCAGGAACTCCTCGGTCCGGGGTATTTGAAACCAAATGGCTCCGGCCATCAGTCCCAGACCGATCGTTTGCAGCCAATTCAACTTCGACAGCATCCGTGGCTTGGCCTCTTTGAAATTTCGACTGGACAGCACGCGGAACTGTGTGTGAAACTTCGTGGGATAGTCCAGCCAGTCGTGGGAATGCGAGTCGGCTTTGCACAGCTGCTGGCCTTCCTCTGGATTCAGCTCATCACAGTGGCTTTTGATGTCATTGTAGTAATCGAAGATGTTGTTGAAGGTGTCCTTCGAGTTGTTCGTGAACTCACTCTTGACCCGGATGCAGTTGCGGTTCAGGAAATTCCCGTGAGATTCTCTAGCGGCTTTGAACAGCTTCTCCCTAATGTCTGGGTACGATTTGATTTGTTCCACTGAAACGACAAGAAAGCAGAGATTAGAGAGGAACGAGGATGAACAGATCGGTGTTGAGGCTTACGAATGAAATCCGCGGGGTTGTAGTGCGGCTTGATGGCCACACCGATGTCCTCGAAGTAGGTGTAGATGTGGTTCACCTCGCCGAAGTATGCCGTGCGCCCGTTGTACAGCAGCAGCAATTTGTCAAACATGTGGAACATCTGTGATGAGGGCTGATGCACTGAGATGACAACAGTTTTGTGCTCCTGGATGGCGTACCGCTTCAGGACGCTCATGAGGGAGATAGCCGAGTGGCTATCCAAACCTGATGTGGGTTCCTGCAAACAAAGGCACACATTAATCAAGCCCGCCTGGGGGTCAGCCAGCCTCTACTCACATCTAACAGCATCAAGAGCGGATTGGTGAGCAGCTCGCAGGCGATATTCGCCCGCTTCTTCTCCCCTCCGGACAGGCCCCGGTTCAGGTAGTCCCCGAACTTGGTCTGTTGGCAACTTGTGAGCTCAAGAGCGTCCAATATCCTGTCCACCGACATGATTTTCTCTTGGTAGGGCATTTTTTCAGGTAAACGCAGCAGCGCTGTATACACAATCGTCTCACGCAGTGTGAGACCGGCAAAGAAGACCTCCTCCTGCAGGACGTAGCATATCTTCCGGCGCCACTTCTTCGATATCGGCTCACGATTCAGGCAGATTTTCCCCTTGTCAATGCGTCGCTGCCCGCTGAGACAGTCCAGCAGTGTTGTCTTGCCGCAGCCCGATGGACCCATGATTGCCAGCACCTCGCCGGGACTGTTGCAGGATGCAAGAGAAAACATTTTTATAGGCCACTGCGATGCTGAACAGTTTTGTTTACCTTTCTTACCTTACGATCCCATTGACATCTGTGAGAATCTTTTTCTCGCTGTGCAGCACATCGATGCCCTGGAACGTTAGCTGTAGCGTGGGATGCTGCTCGGTCATGAAGGGAATTGTGACCGCTGTGTGATCACTTCTGAAAATGAAGAGAAAGGTGAGTTGGTTAGAAGGGTCTTTAGAATATGTCATCGGGTAAAAGACCGTAAAAGAGGCTACCATCTAATTGGAGCTGCTCCCCGACTCTGGACAGAAACTTGGCGCAGAACAGTGGAGGATAAAAGCCGGCAGTTGGGGAAAAGTTAGGGAGAGTTGAGGCACATTGCCAGAAATAGAACGCGATGGCGCGTAGGTGTAGTGGAGGCCCTGTGAAGAAGAAGAGGCCGTCAGAGATTTGAGGCCTCCTATCGATCAATCTCATGCGACGTTTAGCACAGCTAATTGAGTTTGAAATAGATTTTCACACTTCTGCCGCTGGTCCTAGACCACACGAACCAGTTTCAGATTGCCACTCGAGCAGCTGTTAATTGGCACCGAGGTCGCCTCTGACGGCACTCATGTGAAGTGATGACCGAATCCGAAATGTTGGGGGTAACGAACTGATTGTGTCATCAATTAAGCGTCAATTCTTGATGCGACGTGGTTAAGAGCGGGAAACTCTGAACAGAGTCAAGATGTCAGCCGGGGGACTAGCCCTCAGCTGAGACACAAGGATGCACAACGATGACAGAGGCAATCCGTCGATGGGAGTGGCAGAAAATGGAAGTACCAAGAGATGGGAGTAGCAGAAGATGGGAATAGTCCATCTTTCTTCCCCAGAACACATACAAATTCCCTTGACCCTCTCTAAGCTCTGAAAACATTGAACTCATTCCACATCGCCGAAGTCAGTGTTAATCGCCGACTTTCTAACTTTCAAACTGACCCAAGCCATATCGACAGCGTGCCATGCAGTAATGCCCACTAGGTCAGGTAACAGAAGGGGAAAACCCTGCTTTGGAACGACGAGACGGCGAGATTAGAGGGCTCAGGGAGAAATGTCCCAAAGCTCGATGTAGATCCCAGCGTTCCTGAGGCAGGGCGGAGATCCAGGAGCAACTAGTCGCCTTCAAATTAGCGTGGCGAGACCTGGAAAAGGCTATAGAAGTCAGTAACGCAAAATACTTTAAAAAAGCTCTCAAATGAAGCAGTCCTAGACCTACTCCAGTGATGGTGCCGTTAATTTGATCCCAACGGCAAATGGTGACTGGAGCGGATTTCAAAAACTGGATAAAAGCGTACAAACCCATTTATGCCCGAGTTAATTTTTTTTACTACCTTTTTTTGTTGCGTTAACGCAACAGTGGGCATAAATGGGTTAACTTTACTTTCACAGGGATTCGAACCTGGGACCCCTCTAACTTGGGACAGGCACTTGACCAACTGCGCCATCCAGTCGTAGGTGTAGTCGAGGCCCATCTTTCATACTTCCAACCCTTGGACTCAGTTTCGCTGACCAAGGAATCGTTAGTATCTCTGGATCCGAGGATTTCCGTTACTCACTCTACGACATGGTCCGTAGATTGAGTTGGAAAGAAGAAGGAAAGAAGAAGGAAAAAAGAAGACAGAAGAAAGGAAGTAGCTTGTTACGTTTAAACTCCAAGCCCATAGTCAGGTGGCTGATCAGAGCATCGCATGACTCGGAAAACCAAAAACAGGCTCCAAACGAGGCAGTCTTTGAGGGGTCCCTGACCAGCTGAAAAGAAGGAAAAGTAGACGAGCGGCAATCACACGGCGCAAAGAGTCTTTGAAGGTCGAAGGCGTTAGTGCTGAGAGTTGCACCCCTTTCGTAGCGACGGCGAAAAGAAACCGGTCGGCAAAAGTCACTCCAGCTGAAACCGATCAGTCTATAGGAAACAATGCTACCGAAAATTATATGCGCCGTCTGCTGGATCCCAAGCCAACTCAGGAAAACGGCGGATGTGCTGGCACGTCTACATACCCAAAACCCTTGCTTCGACACTAAGAAGTGGAGAATCTACTCTCACGGGGAGAGTAAGGACCGGGTCCTTGTGGGTCTACACAAAACTTCGATTGAGAACATTCGTTCTAGATATTTGCATCTTGGAAGGATTCATTTCCGCTTCATTTCCAAGCATGAATAATGGATAAAAAAGCCACGGTAAACATTCATGTTTACTGTCCTCCAATGTAGCTGGCTATCTATGTTGAATACAAAGCCGCACATAACATCCATTCAAGAACCATGGGTGTGAAAATATCGCATCTGTGGTCTTGGTGACTTACGGGGCCAATTTACGCCACTTTATGACGAACGGTCTGAAAGACTGAGAGCTTGTCTTATTGTACCGACATTTTTCTCAGCAATTAATCAACAGTTCTGTGGACAAGGTTCGGTTGCTGCAGTTATAAGCTTTGAGCGTGGTATAACCTCGTCGTTACGTCAGCCTATTCCTCTACAATGTTTCTGTTCTGCCGACACCACCAAAAGCGGTAGCGGAACTCGTAGAGTACTGCGATACTAGAAAAATGGCCTAATCATCTGTTTCGACGCTAATGCTCAGTATTCCCTCTGGGGCAGTAGCAAATGCAACATGAGAAGAAACTGTCTTCTAGATTTCTTTCTATCGCCTGATTTGGATATTAACAAAGTTGTCAGCCAACTTTTGTTACGACAAGGAGACAGGAAGTAATCGACTCAACGCTATCCAAAAGATACCTTAAGGAGATTACAGACTGTAGCCATAGGTACATTGAATTCCGAATCGAATGCAAAGCCAAATGTAACTTTGCTGAAGGCGAGGAGTCTCAGAAAAGCCAACTGGACACTGTTTAAGGATGAGATAGAAAGATAATCCTATCACAATCGGTTCATAACCAGCATTTACATATCTCTGGAACTGGATATGAGCTGAATAATATTATACGTCGAAGATGGTTTGTTTCATCGCCCGTGGTGACAGACGGGACTGTCAAGTACGCAGTTGTGTCCTTTGAGGGTTTCATGTCGCCAAGTATCGATGGCATATATCCAAAAGGGTAGACCAGTTTCTATCGGTTTTGAAAAAAATGTTCACCGCCAGTCTGACACCGGCCTATATCCCGATCCTCTGGCGCAAAGTTAGGGTAGCCTTCGTACCAAAAATCAGTAAGGGGCTACTCACTCGACAAGAACTTTAGACCAATCAGTCCAACTTCCTTCCATGGAAAGGCTAGTTGAGCTTCATGTGAGCAAAACCGCTTTGCAAAATCCATTCTCTGTCTCAGATGCAACATGCCTATCAGTGCGGAAAATCTTGCGAGTCTGCACTTCAAAATCTCGTTGGCAGATTTGAGTGCACACTCGACAAGATATAGAGGGTGGTTTTGACAATGCGACTTTTGATGGCATGTGTAACTCGGCCAGAGAACACGGTGTAGATGAATCATAAGAGTTGCGGATCAAAGAAATGATCCTTTCTAAGCTCTCAAAACATGGAAGTCATTCCACATCGCCAACGTCAAATCTGACGTAACACTCAAAGAAAACCCGCATCGTCAGACATATCGCCTTCATCTGAGCGTGATTCAATCGAAATCTCTCCTCCAAGTACCAGCACTGCCCCGCCTCCTTCAGAGACCAAACGAGTTCGGTGGGGAAAAAGCAAACAAAACACACAGACCTCCTTTCAACCGGGGCCATTGCCTCAATTTCAATTGATAACACGGCAAACTTATGAAACAAGCAGCTTTCATGAAGCTTACGTAATTCTTTCCTCTCCATCAATCGAGATCACTGCCCATCTAGCTGTTAATTGGAAAATTAGGAATTCCACTTGAGCCGAGATAAGCCCGCTCATTCACAGCACATGCCCGCACCTAGGCATGCCCCGGGACACAAAGCAGGCCATTCTCGAGCTCAGGAATTCGTGACTCATCTCCCCCTCGCCACTCACAAGTGCGTCCAAATGCAATCGCCTCTTCGATCCCATCTGTTGGAGCGCATAGTTTGTGCTGGCTGAGGGAATTCTGTTTTTTGGGTCACACATCCGCCGTTCAATCCCAAACGTTTCTCCGTCAAATGCGTTTGAAGCTCTGTGCCCTGGCCTACGTGCTGTTTGCCATGACGCCGACGAAAGAAACGTCACTTTCCAAAGTCCAAAGTGCACACAGCTCCCCACTGGGACCACCTTATATAACTCGAACGCACGTAGCCCTTCGGTCCCCCAAGACGGCACGCATGTTTTTTTATGGCCCTATGCGGCGTGCGGCCCCTCCGCGGAGGGAACAAAGTGCATCTTAATGCACTTTCAGGCACGTACCAGCGAGGAACGTGATTCAGAAGACTTTGGACTGAAAATACAACGGCCCTTGGTGGCAGCTTTCGAGCCCAATTTGACACGCGTGACGTCAATGGTTGTTGCTTTTCACAGAGACTTTTACTTTTGGTGGACGGAGTTTTGCGAGTGAAGGCGATAGGAGCTCGGATAACACCGTCCCCCCGTCTCAAGGAATTTGGGTGAAGGTTGTACGACGGGCAGGCACACCTCTCGCCGGGATCTGATCAGATTTGCAGATGACGTCGACGAACAATTTCATTTAGATGCTTGTGCCTAGATTGGTGATTGTGGTTAAGAGATACTGCGGCCGTTTAGGAGAAGAAAGTTGCCTCGGTCTGAATTTGTCAGGTGTGCGGATTACGTCCAGCGTTTGGTGTAGATCAAGAGATCACTTGGGGTTAAGTTAGGTCGCTGTGGAGGTTATTATGCGTCGCTGAGTGGGAGAGAACGATTTTCATGCGCCCATCGCTGCAGAGTCCTGGCAGCTTTGTGAAGTTTTAAGAAGAGTCTTAGGCGAACATTTCACAAGTGCAGGATGATTGGATTCGACTCTGAACCAGTGGGACAAAGCAACAGAGGATGTCCATGTCTATGGTGGCGCACCCAAGTGGAAAAGTTTGTCAACCAACTTGGTGTGCGTAATTGCCGAGAGCTAGCTAAAGATCGCAAGACGATCGTACTAGCTGGCGTGGTTTGCTACCCCGGACTGTGGGGTCATCAGAAAAGGACAAGAAGGACGATTGGAATCAGTACCAGGCTCAGACATGTACTCCATGGATTGTCTTGGAGGATTGGATGGATTGGATTCTTAGGTCCTTTACTTTAAATTTGTGTGGGTGCCAGGCTCAAACAATCCATGGAGTACATGTCTGAGCCTGGCACCCACACAATTTTGAAGCAAAGGCCCTAAGGAGTTCCATGTGCCTATCCTAGGCCGATGCCGTTGTCCGTTGCATTTAAATCCCCGCACGCACTGGTTAGTGCTTGGCGTGATCCCTTTCCCACCCCCGTAGTGGCTCACGAGGCCACTGCCGGGTTGCTCGTAATTGCCCGACCGGCTGCCGAGTGGGACAGGCCGGCCACCAGACGCTCGCATACTGCCACCATTCAGGACTGGCTCCGAATGGGGCCCTGGCACACCAGGGTAGGGGGTATCCGAGGATGTCTTCGATCTTTTGGTCATCTGAGGGGGTTGCGCTTCGTTAGCCAGACTTGTGGCGTACCACAAACGGTCAGCTGCCGGGGTCTTCTTCACGAGTAATGGGAGGAATAATGCTAAGCTTTCCTGTAGGAATGACTAAGCTGGCTCAATTTTGAAACAGCTGGTCGATCTGTAATCAGGAAGGCCGAGCTTGGTGTCAAAGCCACGTTAACGGTTTTCAACGCAGTATTTGTTTCAATTCTCATCTATGGTCTTAAAATTTGGCGAATGACCGAACGCTTAAGATCGCGAATGCAAGCTGCCCAGATGGGTTTTTTTCCTGCTCTTGTGGGAATTACTTGCCGGGATAGGGTGAGAAACACGGTAGTGCGCGAGGAACTCAACGTTGAGCAGCTGCTTCTTTGCACGGAAAGGGCTGTACTTCGATGGTTTGGTCGCGTGGCACGAATGTCCCCAGCATCACGACTTCCGAGGCGTGCCTTAAATGCAATTTCATCAGATAGGCGATCGAATAGCAGACCCAGGACAAGATGGTTGGACCAAGTCCAAAAACTCGCCTGGTTGCGCTTGTTATATCGATATAGTCGAGCTCTGGCCACAGAAAGTCGGTTAACATCGTTCCACACCTGAGACAATTGACGCTAACGGTGTCTCCTTCCGCATTTCGAAAGGAATTTGGTCCGATGATGCCGCCATGACACACTGCCAACCGCAGCAAACAGTTAATCTTTGTGGATGAATGGAACAACACGAGCTGAAAAGCTAGGCCCAAATCCACCTCGGACTGAAATTATTATTATTTACAACTGAGCCAGAGTTTCGATATTTTCTTAATTTCGTTTGACAAGCGCAAAATGATGCACAATGAAATGGCAAACCTTTGTGAATACTTTGACAGCTGGATATCATTGGTAACTTCAATATTTGCTGAAACAGAACAATTGGAAAAGCTATCATTGCTATCTGGTCACCGTTTACAACGCAAACAGATCGTTTTTGAATGTTCTACTCGAATCACCATCAACGCAAACAGGATCAAAGTTAGCACGCAGTACACAAATTTCATGAAGTTGTCGAAAAACAAAAATCCGTGTCAGATTCAGAGTTAAGAGAGCTCAGATTATGGGTTATTAATTGCTTTCTTTGAAAAGGCTGCTTGATTTAAAAAAAAAACTCGAAAGACTTCAAAAGTCTATCTAAAGAATATTGCATTTAGCCGTGTACAGTTTCAATTGAACTGCAACTCCACTGAATGCCTCCGTAATCTTAAGAAAACAACTAACTCCAAGCTTAGACATTAAGTGGAAAGACCAGAGCATTCAAAAGACGAATTTATTTCAATAGTTCAACTCGTTGAAGTGAATAACGAAAGGAAACAAAATAGTCTCTAAAAGTCCATGCTTCTGTGCTAAATAGACTGATGGAGAAGAACCTAAAATTGCTCTTCCACTCAATATCAAATTTAATGCAATTTCTGTTCGATAGAATAGTCAATTCAAACACAAAATAAATTAATTGACTCTGTATCAAATACCCAGTTCCAATAGTCGTTCCTATTCCTCTATTAATTTGAGTTTTCGTCCTCCTGTATCTGTACCCTTTCACATATTCACATATCCTTTCCATTTCAACCACATCCCCTTCGAGCACTCCATCAGTCGATGGCACAAAGAACACTTAAAGCATTCCCATAGAATCACAATCCCATGAGGCATTTGAGGTTGTGCATTAACACAGTTCCCAGAACTCTATTGATTTACCCAGCCCAGTGTCTCTGGTAAAATGTCGCTTTTAATGGGTTTTTGGGTCCTTTAAGATTAGTTTACATTTAAATGGAATCCTCAAGTGATTTGCATTCAACCGAGAAGAGCACGTGCCAATTGTTAAACTACGAACCTCGAGAGCGGTTCAACAAACCAAAGCACTTTAGTAGTGACTGTTTTTGTGTACAGTGGAGGACAAAAGCAAGGGATTGACAAGAGGAGGGGGGTCGATATATTCATTGACAGCAGCAAGGAAGGACAATTTGAATAGATTAAGCTGCAAGGCCAAGCATTAAAGGGATGAATGTTTTTGATCTGAATATTTTGTAAAAAAAAGTATAGTCCCAAGTGGAGTCAGAAGATGTCTTAAACTTTTACTATAAGATCAAACTTAAATCTAAGGACGACTAGCTGGAGACAAAGCATTGCCGACCGTTAGTCTCTACTCAGATGGCTAAAAGAAGTGTGAATTAACACAAAATGACACATAATGGAGTCAGTGTATCGCTGGCTCTGTTCAATGAGGTAGCTTTAAGGAATCTGGAACAGAAAAGTACACAATGAAATGAAGATGTAGAAATAAAGAAAGAACAACGTTAAATATTAGAATAAAAATTATTGTAATATATATATATATGCTAACTTTCCCCTTCCTAGAAAATCAAACCCACACCCTGACTTCACCCTGCTTTTCTTGACCCAAAACTAAATTGGAAAGTAAACATAGAGCAATACGACTGGATGGCGCAGCTGGTTAAGTGCCTGCCCCAAGTTCGAGGGGTCCCAGGTTTGAATTCCAATGAAATCGAATCTGGTCCACCCACCATTTGCCGTTGGGATCAAATTAACGGCACTGGAGTAGGTTGCTACCTGGCAGTACAATGGACCAGTTTTGAGTCTGAGTGCTCCAGTAGCGCTCGAAAAATCTTCCGAAAAAAAAAACAGGGCAACGCCTAAAAAGGCATGTATAGCCTTATACGCTTGCAACAAAACTCTTGGCAAATGCTGGGGACTACGACCGAAGATAACACTTTGGATGTATACTGCCGTGATAGTCCTATTCTTACCTATGGATCCTTAGTCTGGTGGCCCGCTTTAACCAAAGTGTACAAAGAACTGGCGCCCTAAAAACAACCGCTACATATACGCTTACAGTTCTTTTGCACCTTCTCCCCCAGATCTACATGCAATGTTCATGGCTGCATGCAATGCACTTAGACTCAGAGATTCAACCAGTTGGAATAATAGACCTTGTGGACATTGTAACACCCATAACTCGCTACCACAATAGGCGATACTGATTCATACTGAATACCTTATCCCAAGACTAAATTTCAATAGAAACTACAGAGCATACTTTCCAACTAGAACTGAGTAGAAAAGCGATAGATGTCCAAACCCATGACATAGCCATCTTCATAGACGGTTCGAAGATGTACTCTGGTGTGGGCGTTGGAATCTTCTCCGAAGCCCTCAAGATATCAAAGTGACTCAAGCTACCAAGCTTTGCAAGCATTTTCCATGCAGAAGTGCTAGCAATATATGATGCGTGTGTTGAAATTAAAAACAGAACAGAGCCAGCACAGCGGATAGCAATTTTTTCACAGTCAACCAGTCTAGACCTTCTAAACCAGTCCAGCCAGACAGTCAAGCTGCTATCAAGGCTCTAACATCCATAACTACAACGTCAAAACAAGTGGATTGCTGCTGCAAGGAACTATCCATTATAGGTGAACGGAGCCTTTGATCTGGGTCCCCGGGCTCACGGGTATAAGAGGAAACGAGGCAGCTGACGAGCTAGCCAGACAAGGATCCAAACTCGATAGTCTCGTTGTGGAACAAGTCCAGGCTCCACTAGGCTTCGTAAAAAACAACATCTACAATCACCTCCTCAAGATCACCAAGGAAAGATGAATCAAGCTGGAAACCTGTGTCCTATCCAGAAGCTTACGGCCCAACTACAACCAAAAGAGAACAAAGACCTGCTCAACAACAACAGGATTATAGTGGTCTGTTATGGACATTGCACTGTTGGCAGGCATACTGAAAGACTTGGCAGAAACCCTCGAGCACTTTCTGTGCAAATGTCCGGCTCTAGCTAGAGTAAGACAACGCACTCTGGGCAAGCCTTCTTTAACACTCCTAAGAACCTCTCGGAGGCAAACATTCATAGTCTGCTAGCCTTCATAAACTCCACAAAGTGTCTTTAACAATCCGAGGCAAATCTGAGAGAACACATACTCCTTTTAACCCCTTCACACCAATTAGGTATCCCATAGGTGTGGTATCAAAACGGCGCTTTCAAGGCGCAAATTGGGTGCGACAAACAGGATCTTGTCTGTCCACCGCCACTTTTACTTTCCCACCTACCATGTGATTGGGTTCGTTCGAGCGAAATATTTTATGACGGGCCGTTCTAATGATTGTTACCATTGAGAGGGATATAACGTAGTTAAATCCTGTCTATAAAGGGCAGAAGAACCATAATTGTAGATGTATCTCATCAACTTGGTATGTTGCACTTTAGGCATCTAACAAGAGATCGACGAACATACTATAAACCTAGGACTTACAGCTTTTTTTTGAGAGGAGAAGAATCCTGTTGTAGATTTAAGATCATTTTGTCCAAAACTTCTTCTCGAAAAAACGCACTGTTTGGGCTACACAGCACACACTTTGGAAATAAGTTTTCAATATTTCCCAACGTTGTTCAAGTGAAAAGCGACTCATTTCGTTCCACGGAGGTATGATACTGACTTTCTGTCAAGATTTTGAGCGGGAAATAGCTGTCAGTGTCAAAATAAGACATGATTTAAAAAAACTACTAGATGGCCTACTCTGTATATGTTGCACAAGTCTAGGCGGGAGCCTTCGCAACCAAGGCTACATACAGGCACTGTGCAGTAATTACAATTAGCGGTTTCCGAACATAAGCGTAAGCAGTTTGAAAAAGGAAGAAAGGGCAACAACTGTGGCACTGAGACAAACCAGGCGGGATACCACAAGCAACAGCAGATGGACCCACAAACTGATCCCAGCGATTTAAGAGTGGACATCGAGAGCACACGGCAACTGCAACTAAAAGTTATTTCATTAAGCGCTTCATATCTTTAAATTTAAATAAAGCAAAGGGTGTATGAGGTATCATCGACATTTTTTATTTGTTTAAAAGGCCTATTGATGCCATCGTGTATAGACTATAACATCGTATGCCTGTCGCAGCTTCTCTGGGCGGCGCGCACCCGAAATGTCAAATTTTCCATGACTCTGGCGCATCAATCAGGCTGAATTTGACTGTGGTTTGTGTCTTATTCGCACAGACATGCGACTTCAGAGAAGTCGACAAGAAAAAGTCGAACGCACTATCTCGGTGGCCAGTTCACATCACCTCCAGTTAAGATGACCATGCACTCGAATCGCCTGTGTAGAATTTTCAATGTGGCGTGAGCTGTGTGGCACGTAGCACCGTCCTGTTGAAACCACATGTCGCTGGTGTTCATTTCGTCCAATTCAAGTCAAAAGAAGTTAGTAATCATCGACATATAGCGCTTGCTGCTGACGGTTGTTCTCAAAGAACCACTCAAAAAACCACGCTAAACAGTGATTTTGTGTGTGTAGTGTAGAGTGTAGTGTAGTAGAGTTTCAAAAACCTCAGAAAACGAAAAAAAATAGTTCGGACTATCACCGTGCACGATTCGCAAGCCCAAGTACTCGATGTTTGGGAATACGCCTACGAACTAACTCACATTCGGTCCTCTTCTGCCACTCTCCCGTTAGGTCTTGCTTCGCGGGGTTTGTTGGCAAATTATGCAGCGTTCTGGATGGCGGCCTCTTGGGTCCTTCTCATTACTTCCGCCCTCCGGAATTTCGTGCGCAGATCAAGGACGTAAGAGCGAATCTTGTTCCAATTAATTTCTAACCTTGTCATGTGGTGGATCGGATTTGCTGCAATTGACTGCCTTTCTGCTGCAAGCCGACTGCAATGAAAGACTGCGTGCTCAGCGTCTGGACATTCCGGATAGAAGGGCGAACTATCGTGTCCATATTTGTGTAGATATTTTCGATAGCCACCATGTCCAGACAGCAACTGCGTAAGTTGCAGTCTCCTATTGGTCTCGATGTCTATCTCTCGTAGTTTGTAGGTCCACCTTCCTTGTGTGGAGACGTCCGACTTAGCTTGCCACTGCCTTAGTCTCTTCTTTTCTTATTTGTTTCGTTTGCTGCCGATCCAGGGTTATCCTACGGTGCACTCTACTCAGCCCGTCAGCCAGGATGTCGATGGGCAACATTCCTGCTAGAAAGAACGCTGCACCATCCGAAAGGGTCTTAAAACCGTTGATTGCCCTGACTTCGCATAGTCTGTAGACTGACGTCAGTAGCAGTGTAGATTGTCTTACTGCAAGTGCTTCTGACCAAATAGGAGCAGCGTTAAGAGGACCGAACTGACTACTCCTGAGAGTAGGATCCTGCGCTCGCATCCGGGAGCACCAATGTTCGGAAGAATTCGGGAAAATCTCGCTGACATATCTTATGGGTGCTTTAAAGGACGACTGGATGGCTCAGTTGGTTAAGTGCCTGCCCCAAGTTACAGGGGTCTCAGGTTCGAATCCCAGTGAAAGCCAAGTTAATACGCTTTTATCCGGTTTTTCAAATCTGCTCCAGTCACCATTTGCCGTTGGGATCAAATTAACGGCACTATCACTGGAGCGGTCGATCAGTGGTAATAGTCTGACTGTGGGTATCACAATGGAGCAACATGGTCTAAGTGTGCTGATGAATTCTCTAGCAGACCACTAACCTAACCTTACCTACGAGTAAGACCGAAGATAATCTTAAGATTCAGTTGAGATATGATAAGTCCATGGCGACATAGGAGTTTAACCCTCGATTGGAGTCACAAGATGGCGTCGATAATGGCAATTAGAAGGAATAAGCGGCAGCGACGAGGCGAAATAGCTAAGTCGTTCCCCATTGGCAGCCTACAAGTTATTCAATCTATTTCAGTTCTAACTGCATGTTGAGTCTGTCTTAAATTAAGCCTCTAAATATGGAAATTCCGCGCCTCCATCGAGTGTATAGTAGCACAGAATCAAAAAACAGCCTGCTAACTAGATGTTCTTTATTCAGAATCCAATAACTGGTCAAGCGGTAAAATTGGTTATAGGTCATTAAAAGCACGATTATGAATATTTGACTCCTAAGCATCTCCAGAGTGTTCAAAATTGTCTATTCTGACCGTAACCAGAAAAGCCACAAGGAATGTGGGCCGTCAATCGGGTTGTCTTCCGCTTTTTAGATCACAGCGCATAAAAATTGGGACAGAAGTGATTGCTTTTGTCTCATCAGGCTGCCTCTTTAGACATTCACTGTGCCACCAAACAAGTATCGAATATGGGACACAGGTTTCTGGGCGTGAACTCTTCACCAAAAACAGACAAAAACCCAATCGAGGATTTGTCTGTTCGGCCTTTCCAATCAATCGCACGACACATCATCACCACCACATCACAGATACAAATCGAGCAAAGCCAATTCGACTCTCAGCCAAAGAATATCAATAAGATTTCACTCGTCTAACCGCAATCTCGAGCCCAGTCAAGTCCCAATTGATAGTCAGCATGACGAAACAAAAACAAATCCGCACCATCCAGGTAAACTAGATGCATAAGCTAGCAAAAGATACGGGACACGACGGAGATACAGACAAGCAGAAATGTCAAAGCAAAACCCAAACAAAAAACTTTCCAAAAACAAAAATAACAGCCAGCCACCATCTTCTCGGCGCGGCCATTGACACTTGGGGCGGACGGAGCGCGATTTGCAAATGTTTACCATTTCAAAGACAAACGTCAGTGAAATAAATTAATTTCTGCTAGAAAACAGCGAAAGTGTTTTCCACTCCGCCGCCGCGCGAAGTTGTGTTGCGCGAGACAAAGCCTCGGCCGGAGACTATCAAAATCCGTGAAAGTTGACCACTGAAACGCATAAAATTCCCGATGACAGCTCGCAAAATAAACGTCAGCGTACGTCGCCGCCGAAAAAAAAATGTGAACAAATGGCTGCCGTCGAGTAATCCGATTCGACTCGCGGTCATCTGATCATCATCCAAAGGCGATAGAATTCAATTTATGCGTGTCTACCCCGCGGTTCGATTCTATTCCGACGCCAATTGACTGCAGCTGCTGGTGGGGAACACAATTTGGAAGCACTCGCGGGGTCGTGTTGTGTCAAGCGAACAGTTTTTGGCACAAAACACAGTGTCGCCCCGAATTTACGAGCCGTAACCTAATTTTTTTGTTTTTGCCTATAAAGCGAATTTTAATTGGCGCGTAGAGTGGAAGCAGCGTAAGCGCTTAGCAAGGCCGATAAATTAATGGGTCCTTGGTTGGCTTGACCGGACGCCGGCCGGCCGGCTTAGGGGGAGGGTATCTGACCCAAATTGGGTTTGATGTGGTGTCAATAGGAGAGTTCTTGGTGTAGGTTTGGTGGGCTCGGAATTGGAAGATCGGAGTGAAGTAGTTTAAGGACAAGTTGAATTGATTGAATTGGCCTCTGGACTTGGGGCGGTGATGAAGTCGGCCTTGAAGCGAATGAAGAGAGAGAAACTTTGAACGTGGTGCTGGAAATGGTGTCAATGTGATTGAAGTTGACTATTTAATTGAAGGAACTATCCTTCAGACAAGTGGAACAGCACGGGTAGAGGTACTGTAAGATCAAAGACTGCTAGAATAGGGGCTTCTTTAAACAACGTTTAGCTTCTGACTTGCTGCAAAGTAAGCAAGAGAATGCGAACAACCTTCGTGTTGACTCACGTAAGAGTGGGCCTCATCCGACAGATTTTGTCAAGCCAACGCACTCTACTTCGTCGACAGTCATGAACTAGCATAATCGGTCCTAAGATGGGAATCCTTAGGAAGACAGAAGCTACAGGTTCCCATAATTGTCCAAGAAGCGGAAAACAGCAAAGAAAATGCATGAAAACTTGATGAACGATAAGCAGTCATCGAATTTTATGAGCTCTGAGCTAGGGCTGTCTTTCAACTTCAACGGTCTTGAGCACATTGCTTACAGTTTCGTAAACCAACCATTTTTTATCTGCGATGACTTCTGGTATGGGAGGGTATGGGCCTGTGGATCCCGGGTAAAGTTGTTTTTTACTCTCAACTTGTTGAGATGCCACCAACGATGCCTGTAAATGTATTGCTCAAGTTGACATACAGCGTCATCGTGGCGTCCCCTGGATAGCCTCTACAGGAACCGCTCAGAGGTGAAGTGAGTGAGGGAATCAATGAAATCAGCGGCCCCTCTGCACAGAGGCTCAAATTAGGACCCGGTTCTCTACGTTCGAGTGTTTCGCGTGAGCGTAACTTCCTCACCACGTAAAAAAACTGCAGTTCAGAGACAACAACGTGCCTCGGATATGGACGGATTCACTGTTGACGACCTTAGCAAACGAAAAAAGGACAACGACTTTCGGTTCTGCACGTGGAATTTGAGATCAGATCAGTGACCAGTGCAGCCGATGAACTCGCTAAGGCCCTCGACTGCTATAAAGCAGACATGACCGCAATCCATAAAGGCACGATGAGCCGGGCGAATAGAGGATGAAAAACTCCGACATGAGCTAGCAAATTGCATTCCTCCCCTCCATGAATTCACCCGCAATACTCGTTTCGCCAGGAATGCTCATCAGCTCACCCTTAAGCCTTTCGGACGTACGGTTAAGTTTAGAGAGTCGTTTTTTAGCCGCACCACACGAATATGGAATGCTCTTCCCAGCCCAATATTTCCCACTCACTACAATCTGCAGACATTTAAGACCAATGTGCACAGATATCTCCTTTCCCTTTCTCCCTCTATACCTTCGGCCCGTGCTGTGTCTTGATTCCGAAAACTTAAGGGTAACCCCTTTCGCACGCGAAAATTACAAAAAAAGAAAAAACATCTCCGGTGATTGCTGTAGGAAGCGAAGGCAGCGCTTATTCAGTTGCGTGTTGGTCGTTCGATGCAAGAAGTCTTAAGCTTTAAGTATGTAAAGATAGCCCTAAACGACGAACATTCTCACCGAACTTGCTCGTTTGCGTTATCCCCAACACGGTTTCTTCAAATCGCCAACATGTGTGATAGGAAATGAATTCCTCGATAAAATCGTGGCTCACTGTTGACATTGTACTTAATCCGTGATATGTACTCGGCCACGTTCACAGCAAAAATGTGGTTTGCTCGCGAAAATGGCCCTACACGGCGAACATCAAAGCCAACGAACCCGACAAAATCGAAATTTTTCGCCAACAGTAAGTGGCTTGCGAACCAGCCCATACACGACGAAAATGCGGCGAGCACGAGCAAGTTCGGTGAGCATGTTAGTCGTTTAGGGCTACCTAAAGCGGGCACCTTGTAGCAACCCTCATCAAGGCTTAATTTGGGAACATCAGCCTGATTTGCGCCCACGCCCCGACAGAGGACAAAGATGGCGATAGCAAAGATGACTTTTTATGATCTCCTCGAAAGAACATACGATCAATACCGCAGCTGCGACGCCAAGATCATTCTCGGAGAATAGATTTCAACTGGAACAGCAGGCTGGATCACCCCGGCAGTTCGCTATTAGCACTCAGGCGACGAACGCCAAGGAGAGCGGTCATTCGTTTATTATCCTTAAATGTTACAGTCCACTAAATAATACTAAATAAAGACATAATTCTGAACTAATAACTAATGAGTTTATGTTACAATAAGTGAGCAGCCTATTAGCGTCCAAATTTAGTACAACATTCAGCCTAACAGCGGTAGTTGAGTCAATATCAACAATTAACTACCTGCAGAAACGATTCTTTCAAAATCTCAGGATTGACTGAGACTCTACTACAATCTTTTGTGAGAACAATTTTTATTGAACAATACCATAGATTATGAATGAATAAAAATATATTCAATTCAATGAATTCAATTATTTTTATTGTCTTAAGTAACAGATAATAAACTTTAAAATACATAATAATTGACAACTCATTAAAAAAGAACGGTGACAAATCTCAACCAAATCGCTTTGGTCGAAAACAATTTAATTCGAATAAACTTATACTGGCGGCAGTGCATACAATCCTCAACAACATGTCATCAAAAAACTCAATCAAACTGTACAAATGACATAAGATCCTGAAGTTAAGTGTGTTTTTTTTTTGGTTCTCACTTTGATCTTACCCCAAAATATCGCATAAAAAATCAACGCGAACGCTTTTTATGAATGTAAACAAGGCGAAGTATACGTGGTAACAAATGTTTAAAAAACTGGACCAAATAAACAGCAAATACAGGGTGCATCAGCAATGATGAAGTGTGTATGGAATATCATGACGCCCTGATGTCAACCATGGCGCTAAGGAGAGCGTCAGTAATTTATTTTCAAATGCTGTCCTTAGGCGTTATGCCTGAAATACAAAACAACGTTGATGCTACCTATGAGTGACGTTTAGATTAGGTAAGGTAGGTGGGTAGACAGGGTAGGACCCTGTCTCACTTAGGTCCATATGGACCCAGTTCAACTTCTTCAGCTATCTCATTGTAAGCAACGGATACGACTGGATGGCGCAGTTGGCTAAGTGCCTGCACCAAGTTCGAGCGGTCCCAGGTTCGAATCCCAGTGAAATCGAATCTGGTCCAGTCACCATTTGCCGTTGGGATCAAATTAACGACACTGGAGTAGGTTGCTACCTGGCAATACAATGGACCAGTTTTGACTCTGAGTGCTCCAGTAGTGTTTCAAAAAACCCTCAAAAAGTTGGGTCAAAGTTGGTCAAAGTTGGTTGCGGTAAAATTTGGGAAACCTTATTATACCAGAAACACCAAACAACTTTGTCACTGCGTTCAACACAAGCTATACAATGGCCCAGCTCGAAATACTGCGCTGTGCTAGCGATTAGAACAATAATAAAAACAGTGGCGCTAAAGTCCGAGGTGGGCTTGGGCCTAGTTTCTCAGCAACCACTCATGTTGTGCGTGCTGTTGTTCCATCACAAGTGAAGGGGACCTACAGTTTAATGGCGACTCCAGACGGCGATATTGAGAAGCTTTTTCTAGACAGTTATACTCTCTGAGTATTGTCAGAGGCTCGAAAGAGTGAAAGGCAGTGAACCTTTTTGTTTTTGGATTTCTTGCTCGGGGATTTGAATTTAAACTTCAAAGTCTACTGCGTAGGGATCAACGGACATACCCACAACGCCATGGCGTACTGTCAAATGCTATTTGACAAAGGTCATCAAAACCAAAAAAAGCTAAAAATTATGTTGAAGGATGATTTCAGGGCTTTTGCTTAATATTTCAATATCTGGCGTAGATCATTCCGGTCAACTTTAATTTAGAGGACAAACTTTCAGCTAATAACTAGTCATTTACTTTCAATGCTGACTGTTTGAACAGAACCATACCCTGGCCATCTATCGAATACATTGACAGCAAGCAAAGTGACTCTTGAAGTATCTTGAATTCCAGTTGGAATACACTAAAATGGTGCGGCAGGTAGGTAGGTAGGTACAGTGGTGGGGAAAAGTTTTCGCACAAAATCAATATTGAAGAAATCGAACCTTTTAAAGGGAACCAAGTTTAAAAGATTTTTGGTATTGTATTTGGATGAAGTACTTTGCTTTATTGTTTTTTGCTTTAGTTTGTGGTAGATGACAGGGTTCCGTGGCGCAGTGGGTATGTGCGTCGACTCCTATGCTCGATGTTGTCGGTTCGATTCCCGAAAAAAACATCAAACATCATCTCACGGCTCCAACTCTTTCGAGTCACTGACAATGCTCAAAGAGTATAACTGTCTACAAATAGTTTCTCAATCTCGCCGTTCAATGATTAGAACCACCCAGATTGTTGTAAATATCTCAGGAGGCGCTTCAGCTATATTTTGTTCAGATCCTCCAGCTCGTAGAAGAAGTTACTGCCTAGTGTAAGCAGTCCTCTTCCCCGTAAAGTTGGAAAATCGCAAATACTGTGTTTGTGATACATAAATGCTTCATATTTATAACATGTTTCCAAAGGATTTAATTTTAAACGTCGCTTCGTTTAGAACTGAATTTTAAAAGAAATAAATCGTTTGAACGATTAATTTTCCTTGAAAATAACTTTCTGTGAAAACTTTTCTCCACCACTGTATATCTATGGCTGGTTAGGCATACTACAATGTTCGTACCGTGGGCGTATCTTGCAACCATTTGTGTACATTTCTAAAGTGATTAGGTTTCTGATCTTCTAAGCCTCTAAATCTTCTTTGTGTGGGATAACCAATTTGTAGTTTATTTCGAACAGAACGGTGATGAAATTTAAGCAACATCAGGCGCCGTGGGGTAGTGGATAGGAGCGTCGACTTCTACGCTCGATGTTGTCGGTTCGATTCCCGAAAAAACATCAAACATCATCTCACGGCTCCACCTCTTTCGAATCACTGACAATGTTTAAATAGTATAACTGTCTAGAAAAAGCTTCTTAATCACGCCGTTCGGAGTTGGCATTAAACTGAAGGTCCCCTCCACTCGTGAAAGAACAATAGCACGCACAACACGAGTGGTTGCTGAGAAGCTAGGCCCAAGCCCACCTCGGACTGTAGCGCCCCCATTATTATTATTATTAGAACAACTTAAGCCTAAGGTCTTGCTACTCATGGCTTCTCCCCTAATTCATAATTTTTAATTATAAGTAAGGCTTTTTTAAATAAGTAAATATATATAACAACTTAACAGCAAGACAAATTTCGAAAAAAGTTGGGCCCACTGACACCAAAATCATTTATCTCTGATAATCTATTGTATTTTTCAGTGCGCCCGTGATCTTCGAGACAAGTTTGAACACCTCTGATTGATGACACAAACTGGTCAGTTGAAGAATAGGTCTCCTAGTCCGTCGTCGGCTCATCAAGTCAAAGTGCTCATCAAGTCGACAGCGATCGATGAGTTGTCTCTCGTTTAAATGTCATCAAGTGACATTTAACAGCTGACCCCACAGGTTAACCATCCGCCGCAACACCTTTCACCAGATAATTAATTTGTTTCTCAAAAAAAAAAACCCTGAACTCACTCTCTATTCTCACGCAACAGTTATCGAAGTGTGTTCCCATGGGACTTTCGAAATGCAGTCATTACAACCTTGGCTTCCATCCAAGAAAGTATCCCTCCCTCACATCGTCTGCCATCCATCAGCGGTACCAACAAATAAACAACTCTCCACTCCACTATGCGCTATGAATCAATTAATTTTTTTCAGAAGAAAAATCCCGACGCCCCTGTCCAGCAACGATTTCCGATTGACCTCCTCTACCAAAAATAACCCGCGCGTCGTGCCTTTATTTACGTTTCTCCACCGAGTCACACACATCATCTGTATATTCCGACGCATTCTTGAGAGGCGTTGAATTGTTTCCCCGACCGCAGGCCCAACGCGGTGCATCGTTTACGTGAATGCACCCATCATTCGGTTGGCCGCAATGTGAGCATGCCCGTCGAGACCGTCCAGCTGAAGAGATAAATTGGTAGAAGACCGGGAAGATGACGGAATGAGAGGCAAAAAGAAGATGAAAATCCTACTTATCAAGCAGCGGGTAAATAAAAAGTCCAATGAACCGTCTAAGGGTCACAACGAAAGTTTCAATTTTCCTCTGTGCGCCTGTGTGTGCTGAGATTAGATAAAAACGACACAAATACACCGACAAAGGGGAAGCGCGCTGCCATTCCATCAGGGGGAGTGGGGAGGACGAAGTAAATCACGAAATTAAACAAAAGCACTTGGTTATGAAACACAACAAACGCACAGACCCACAGAGACAGTCGCCAGCGTACGCTCGCACGGCACATCACACATCATGCACGCCGCGCCGGGCGAAAGTGCCATCGCTGTTTGCCGTGTATCTATGAGTTAACAGCGCTTGTTGTCACATTGCAAACAAACAACAAAAATATGATCTTAGTCGTTGAACTCGATCATCGTTTTCTCCTCTAGCGGCGCCGCCACCTCGACCGTCACCTGTCACTGTCATCGGCGGCCATCTGTTGGATTGCCGAAAGTTTTGCGCCAACTCACTTCTGACAGATTGACAGCCGTGCGGGGAGAGTGGAGAGATTCTGTGACTTGGAAAATTCCACCTACCGACTTAGATAATGCAATTTGCTGCCCCCCTTTTTTTTGTCGGTCGGTTAAACGACCTCCTTCTAGGTTTTGTGTAACATCCGTCGTCTTTGTTCACCTCGTCCGCTCGCCAAAACACAAAACGATGAGGATCCATTTCAAATCGCTTACAGTTTCGTGATGTGATGACATCGAAGACTCAAAAGTCTCCTCCAGTCATCCAGCCGATGGGGCGGACGGGGAAATGACTCAGAGATTGCTTTCGAAAGCTATTTGTCGGGTTATCTGTCTGAAGAGAGTGAAAACGAAAGCGAACGCTTAAAAATATTATCGCATGGGATACTAATTAAGTTCGGACCTGGCGGAGATTAATTTTGAAATAAAAAAAGCACATAAATCTATTTCGGTCTGAGAAGTGTTTCTTTTTTTTTTGTTTTTATACGCCCGTCTGCGTGTGTGCGTTTGTGTGTGTGTTGCTTTGATAAAGTCATTGGCCGGTTGGTTATTCATTGGGTCTTTGAATAATTAGAGCGATCGTTGAACTCAACCAAAACAAAACGTCGAGTTGACGTCTTGCGACAGTGAAATGATGCCGAAAGTGATTTCTAAATGATTGTGGGTTTTGAGGAAATCATGTGTGTGGATCTGAATACACTCATCGCATTGATTGGAGCGGGACGCGTTCAAGGAAGTGAGTTGTTGGCTGTGATGTCCGATACTGCACGAAATGACAGTGACAGATAGTGAGAATTAGCATGCCATTTGCAATTGAATTTTGACATAAGATTGGGAGAGGTCAACGGCTTTCGAGTAAGCTAACGAATTGCTTAAGCGAACGGTGAATTAGTTACTGATTGTGAAGAGTTGGTTTCTGTGGATTTTTTTTATCATTTTCGGGGATTATGTCATGAGTGCTGACGTTCAGGCGGCCAGAGGACAAACGTCCAAAAAGATTTCAAACTTTGATGATGACTCTGAAGATGAACGAAGTTGCATGACAGAAACAAAGCGTCAAGGAAACAGAAGGAATATTTGTGCTTCTTGTGAAACAACATACAGGCGGCATTCGTCTGCAGATCTTCAGTGCTGTCTATTACCTCAACCGGAATCTGACGACGAAAATTGTGACAAAAAGTTGCCAAAGTCGAAAATGTGATTTGTTCGAAAATATTATAGTCCCAGGAGATCTCTCTGTCATTTGGTCGAAAATATTGTAGGAAAAGTAGTAGAGTGAGATATTCTAGTACCTTCTAGTACCTTTGCCACCATCAGGGAGGCAATTTTTTGATATGCCCGAGATGAGGTGAGAGAAGTCCGATAACTTCCCTGGGCTAGGTTAAGCATCGCATCTGATGAGTTAGAGTCGTTGCCAGAGGATTGGAGCATCTCTCTAATTTTGATTCGGCGGTTAGGCAAAATCGGGAATTGGTGGCTGTCATCGACGTAAAAGGGACGCACTTGGACTAGGAAAGGACCATTGTACCGATCACCCTTGACTGCTTTTGGAATGATCTATGAAGTGGTGTAGACTTCATAGGGGTACCTCGCTAAGGTCGCAGATATTGTTGAAAAGGAAGATTTCCCAGGTATCTGAGGGGCCTAAGACCCAGACAGGTATAGAAAAGGTAGAGGATGTCTTGCTCCTTCTCCTAGTCCAAGTGACTCCTATAGAAGTCATTTGAGAAGACATTGAGACTTCTGGTATGTGTACCTAAGAGACAGTATCCTATGATGATACCAATCATTGAAACAATTTTTTACCTCTTGAGAGAAAGCACGTTTGAACCAGTTTTATCTAAATTAATCAAGATTTGTGACAACTGGTGTCACTAACTGTGATTCGAACATAATTTCGGGCGTCTACAAACACTCATCGGTAGACCAACTGCACACGTTTCAAATTCACAGATGTCAAATCATTGGTTTCATCTTCAGTTGGCACTACAGTGCGAAGTGCATCTGAGCTTCCACCAAGATGCCTCTCAATTCAGCAAGGTCTTGTGCTAACTGCTTTCAACTACGCACGTTCAGCTGATTGAGTTTCCTTTCCAGCTACGTACGCCACTGGAGGCATGGTCTTACCTTATCGCGTTGTCCATTGGAGTATGAGTCGACCGGAGCTTTGGTATCCATTCGCTCTACATGACCTAGCCATCTGAGACGAGAGACTCGAACTCGTTCGACCAGATCCGTGTCGATGTAAAGTTCGTCATTCAGTCTCATCCTCCAAACACCATCAGTATATACGGGACCAAAGATAATTCGAGGGCCTTCCTCTCGAAGCGACCTAGAATCTCCTCGTCCGCTTTGGTTAGTGAACATGCTTCTGCGTCAAACAGCATGATTGGGATGAAAGAGGTCTTAAATAGAGATATCTCATGTCTCTTCGAGAGAGGGCTTTATTCTTCGATTGCCTTTTAAGCCCAACGACACAGCAATTGGCAAAAGTAAACCTTCGTTTTAGCTCGTCTCATCTCCGGGTTGGTGTCATTACTTGAACTTACTTAAGAGCTTAGGTAAACAAAGAATTTTACTTCTTCAAAGTTGTAGCTGACTATAATTTCGTTTAGTCCGAGGCGTCGGTGTTGGTGACGACAATCCTCTCATTAACTGCTAGACGTATCTTAGCCACTTCCTTCTCGATGCTCACATAAGCCCCACTGACAGTCTGCTGTGTCCTTGTGATGTTAATGTCGTTGACATATGCGAGCAGTTGTTTAGATTTGTGAAAGATCACGCACGATCTTCTCGAGAATGATCGCATGACAGTGCGCCGCCTTGTCTAAACCCTATTTTGACTTTAAAGGTCTCGGTGAGGTTTTTACCGAACTTGACGGAGCAACAGGCATCCTTAATAGTCATTCTGCAAAGACGGAACAGTTTTGCAAGGATGCCAAACTAAACAAGGTGCTGTATAGCTCGCTTCTATAAATGCCGTCATACGCGGCCTTAAAATCAAGAAATAGATGTTGGGTATTGACTTGGAACTTCTGGGTCTTTCCATGCCGCAGTGTGTATATCTGCTCGATGGTGGACTTCGTTGATCAATTGAGTGTCACTTATGATAATTTATCATGTAGTACTCAATCAAGCACCAATCGAGGGTTTGAAAGGTTGTAAGGATGGCAGTTTTCCAGTCCATCCAGTCTTCCCTCTGCCATCTAGTCTTGCCTCCGTCCAGTCCAATCTTCCCTCCTTGACTGAACCTCGTTAGCCTTAATTTCCCAGTCGCGTGGCCTGAGTTATGGAATCAGCAAAAGAAAGTTCATAACCACTTAAGTTGTGGTTCCTTAACTTTCATACAAGTTCAGCAGGTTGGAAGTTCACAGAATGCAAAAGTTTTGCTGACAAAGTATGGGAAAACAATTGGACGACAAGCACGTGTCTGTTTACACTTTCATTTAACACGACATGACCATGTTATGCGGCATTAAATGTCAAGCCAGCGCACGCGGCTGCTTATTTGTCACAAATTCCACTCCAGCTTGCTGGGCGTAAAATTCGCGTAAACATCGATAAAAGTCCACCACGCGCTGTCACTATGACATCATGAGGCCCCCGATGGAAAGGAACCGCATTGCGGCCAAGCTGAGGTGGCTTTCAATGGAAAATATGAATGCAATTCAGTCTCATCGGAGAGCGCAGAAGAGTTGCCTAAAATATCCCTGCAAATCACAATCGCAAACATAACCCCGATGACATTTCGTCAA
Organism: Myathropa florea; assembly: GCA_930367185.1. Classification (NCBI taxonomy): domain Eukaryota; kingdom Metazoa; phylum Arthropoda; class Insecta; order Diptera; family Syrphidae; genus Myathropa; species Myathropa florea. The sequence goes on along the minus strand of OV884002.1, from coordinate 113,275,799 downwards.
GCATTCCACTGGAATGTGAAGAATAATTTCCATTTATCTGTCAAGTGTTCACGTAACGAAAAGCCCATCAAGTATGTACGCATGTTCCTCTGAGTAAATATCTCTCAACTCTCATGATCGTGTCATCAACGTGTGCTCTGTCATCGCTGTGCCCGTTGTCAACGGCAACGTTGCCGCTTCAGTCATCGGCAAGTCCATAGTGTAAGACCCGCCATGCCATAAGGCATAAAGCCACTGCCCTCCGTGGTAATCAACGTACCAATATATACCGTCGCCTCCATGAGATAAATGAGATAAATGTACAAATTACGTACGAGACACGCATTTTAGTCATCATGTCAGTTGCAGCGTTAACACCCGACACAGCACACACACAGGCGCGCGCTGACTTGCATGCACGATAAACGCGTGCAGCAGAGTTACGAACGAGCGAGTGTTTACATTCGTTGGCTTTGTTTGTTTTGTTGTTTGTTGTTTTACTTATTTTTTCTGCTTACATAAATTATTTCTTTTAATTTGTTAACACGTCAAAAATGAAAACAACAACAGAAAATGAAGAAGCAAAATCAAAAGCACAATGGGATGGGAAATTGAAACAAACAAAAGCCACCGACACAAAGTGACATTGCACTGACAGCAGGGCTAAACAAACGCACTGCGGTTGACAGCTGAGAGGGAACTTGAACAGTGGAGTCTTACAGGGGCCATTAAGTATGCAGGTGCTTGGTTTTTTGATTACGTCCGTGTTGAGAGGAGTGAATTTGTCGTCTCTTAGCCAAGTGCAATGAAAGCGTTCCACTTCTTTTTGAGATAAGCTTGAAAATTAGAAACGGTACGAGGGCTAACGTTGTGAATAACATTGGAAAGGGAAACTGAACAAGACTGACATCTTAAAGATATTCACAGAGCTCGAAAAGGGTGGCTTCAAAGATCTCTGAGAAGATCAGTGTCACTTTTGCAAAGTCTCCACCAAATCGACAGATCGCCCTTTGACGCATTGGCAACACTGTTTGAAGACATAACTCGCATTTATGACAAAAAAAAGCGGAAAAAAACTACAAAAATGAACAGAAACGAATGCGAGATATGCATATTACTCACGATTGCGTCGCATAGTGAAGCCTGGGTTGTGCGCGCTGCCTTCTGAACGATAGCCGATTACTCGACGATCGGACTATCGTATGTGTGTACGTTGGTGGTGGGCTGGAGAAACAGTTCGATGTGGAATCCACATTTGAGGTTCATTTGTGCCGGATCAAGAATGCTGTTGAGATTGAGCGAACAAATGTTTCTGCTGACCCAAATGCAATTGACTGAAACGAAGATGTTAGACAGGAATCTTTGAAGAAGGTATCTCTGAATCTGGTGCTGGCTTTTCAGTTGCGATTGAATGCGAAATCAATCATTTGAGGAATTCCAATACAACCACTCAGGACTGTTGACTGTCAACACTTTGTCCTTCATCCATTACAACGTCTGCAGAAAATCTAAAATTGTCTGAAACGATCCAAAGAGAGGATCTAAAGAAACCAAATGTAACTTGACTTATAGCTCTCCACTTGAAAACCAAAAATCATAATTTGTCTCAGAAAAGATCAGCCGATCGTTGATCCCCGAAAGACAACAACTTGATTCGGCCTTGGTATCATCCAGCATCGATCCCGACAGGTGTCAGGCCTCCGCTTTCATGCAGAAGGCTGAGGTAGAAGTAGTTCTCGCTCATTTTTCCTCCAATTGGACGGCGAAATGCTGCCATCGACATCACTTTTATCCAAAACGGCGTAAGTGAGGTTGTCTTTGACTACCTCACTATACGGCCTATTGAGCCTATTGGCATTGGAAGATCCTCCCACGGTTTCTACCCCCTTTGAGCTCGGAGGTTGATGTATCAGCCGCTCTGGCACGCTTGGATGTCGATGGCTCAGGGGCTTTCGCGCTATCGCTGTCAATGCTTTCAGCTACTTTTGTTGCCCAGACTAGCGAGCATTTCTTTTGCTTAGAAAGCGACTCCGGAGGAACACACCTAAGGTGCTCCAAAATCCGGGCTGCAGTATGCCGCTCCCTGTACTTTTTTTACTTGTTAGAAAGACCAATGGCCTTTGATTAGGCAGCAGTACTGCGGGCGTTAGGTTAGGTTAGGTTAGTGGGCTGCTAGTGAATTCAGCAGCACACTTACACCAAACCATGTTGGTCCATTGTGATACCCACAGCCAGTCTACTACCACTGATCGACCGCTCCAGTGATAGTCCCAACAGCAAATGGTGACTGGACCAGATTTGAAAAACCGAATAAAAGCGTATTAACTTTGCTTTCTCTGGAATTCGAACCTGGGACCCCACTAACTTAGGGCAGGCACTTAACCAACTGCGTCATCCAGTCGTTGATAAGTAAGTAAGAAGGTAGACAAAAGTGAACGAACTTAACGAAACTGAGCGAAGTCGGCTAAAATTTTAAGAGGTTTGAGGGAAGTTATGCCAGACAGTAATACTCTCAGATGGCAACTGGATGGCGCAAGTTACTTAAGTGCCTGCCCCAAGTTAGAGCGGTCTCAGGTTCGAATCCCAGTGAAATCGAATCTGGTCCAGTCACCATTTGTTGTTGGGATCAAATTAACGGCACTGGAGTAGGTTGCTACCTGGCAGTACAATGGACCTGTTTTGGGTCTGAGTGCTCCAGTTTAGTGTTTCAAAAATATCCAGAAAAAAATACTCTCAGATTATTGCCGTACGCTGCGGTTTAGTGTTGAGTTTGCTCAGAAATTAAACCTTGAACTCTCTGCACTTTCTCCACCGGCGACAACTAATTTGTCTGTTGACCAGTGCGGCTTCCGGCCCGGCAAATCGACCAGATCTTCACACTAAAGCAAATTCTGGTGAAGACCAGCGAGTTTCAAATCGATACATAATAATAATAATAATGGCGGCGCTACAGTCCGAGGTGGACCTGGGCCTAGCTTCTCAGCAACCTCTCGTGCTGTGCGTGCTATTGTTCTGTCACGAACGGAGGGGACCTATAGTTTTTAATGCCGACTCCGAACGGCGTGATTGAGAAGCTTTTTCTAGACAGTTATACTCTTTGAGCATTTTTAGTGACTCGAAAGAGGTGGAGCCGTGAAAAAATGTTTGATGTTTTTTTTCGAGATTCGGACCGACGACCTCGAGCGTAGGAGTCGACGCACCTACCCACTACGCCACGGCGCCCACAAATCAAATCGATACGCACCATCATCCAGTTGGGATACATAGATGACATCGACATCGTTGCGCGTTCCCAACGCGCCGTAGTGGAAGCTTTCACGGCGATTGAAGAACAAGCGAAACGAGCTGGTCTTAAGGTCAATGAGGATAAGACAAAATATATGCTGTCGAGCAAGAAACTATCCGCCGCACACCATCTAGGGCAAAACATTCCAATCGACAGCCACAATTTTGAGGTAGTTAAGGAGTTTGTCTACCTCGGGGCAAACGTGAACTCCACAAACAGTGGAGATCCGACGTAGAATCGCCCTTGGCAACCAATGCTTCTTCGGTTTGTCAAAACAACTGGGCTCAAAACTCCTGACTCGAAGGACCAAAATCATGCTCTACAAAGCTCTTATTCTGCCAGTCCTGCTATATGGAGCTGGACACTAAGCAGAACTGCGGAGCTGACTCTTGGTGCCTTCGAAAAAAAATTCTACGTCGGATATATGGTCCCGTCTGCGAGGAAGGCGAATGGAGGAGACAACCGCGAACTCTATGAGCTGTACCAGGATGTGGATGTAGTCCAGAAGGCAAAAATCCGTCAACTGCACTGGCTCGGCCACATCGAGCACATGGACAACAACGCTCCAGCTAAGAGAGTCTTCGAATCCGAGCCTCCTGGTTCGGGAAGGAGAGGAAGACCGAACCTCTGGTACAAAGACCAAGTCATCGCGGACGTAAGACAGCTTGGTCTTGATGACAGAAAACAGCGCTCAGGATCGTCAACGATGGAAGGCAGCGATATATCAGGCTCAAACCCTACACGGGTCGTAGGCCTGCTAAGTAAGTAAGGACTATTCTCAACCGAGATATGTTGCTTCAAATTTGACCGATCGACATTTTGGCTAAATTCATTGCGATCATCGTTAGCTTCACACGATCACTCGATCTTTCCTAGTTGTCTTCTAAAAAAGACTCTAGACATCTCTCTTTCGCTTCGATTCCTGTCAACAGAGTCATCTTTATGATCCCAAGACTGTGAGACGGTTTGAGTCGATGACTTTTGCAGATTCTTCAACTGTCTTCGTTTCAAATCGACGATCCTTTCAAGGAAGGCTGGTAGGTGTCGCTCCAAGTTGATCAGGGGGTCTTAGTTCTCATTTTCACGTCGAAATAGAAACAAACTTCTCAAAAATGTCATCAAAAACCATTCAATTCAATGTTCGCAACCCTCTTCATTGGACATTCCCAGATCCACGACCTATCCTTAAGACACCTCCAAAATTTGTCCTACTTATCCGCTGCCATCCTCCGAACACCTTAGAAGTACCCTTTGCCATTGTGGAACAACAATAACAAGAAATGAAGAGAAAAAAAACCATTCCATCCAACAACAACTCTAATCGCATTCAACACACATTCTCGACGCGACAACACGCACGTTCATACATACAACCATACATGACTAAAGAGCAGAGCCTAAAACAACACAAGTTCCTCAGAGGGCATTGAACTGCACGCCACCGCCACCGCGCCGCGCCATCACACTATCGCTACAGCCAAACGGCCACCAAGCCACCTTCCGTACAGCACCGAACTACTACAACAGAACGCAGCCAGCCACGATCACCAGCGATCACCAGCACAGTCAGTCAGTGAGCCAACAAGCCAGCACAAAGCGCACACAGTAAAGCACACACAATCCAACTCGAAACTCGCGCTGGGGAAAGTGATGGAAGTTGCAGCCGCGATCAGCAGGCAGCATGCTACGCGCGCGCGCGCTCTATCGCGATCATGGCCCTCGACTATTCCCCCTCCCCACCCGGCAAAGCCCACGAAAAGCGCAAAAAGCGTAATTTGTTTAAAATGTAGGTATGTAGGTTCCTCAACTGTATATGGCCATAAAAAACCAAAAAAAAAAGAAGGAAAACGCGAAACAAAAAGAAACAACGAACAAACGAGCTTTTTTCAGCCGTTTTGTCTTGGCCCGCTGGCGTTCACCCGCGGCCCGATGATCGTTTGCGCGGCCATATCAATCGGTAGGCCTCGTCGGTTTTACGCTCTTTTTTCGGGAGGCAAATCCATTGGATAAGGCAATCTTCGGGCTTCGTCTTGAGGAATTTTTGAATACGGCCGCTCGATCGATCGCATAGGATCGTTCGTTGTCGCGCTGTGCTTTGATTGAATCCGAGAACGACCCGCGGTTTATCAGTGCGCCTGGATTCGGTACATTTGAATAATTCAATTCAAGTGAAGTACCTCTGTGGGCCGCTCTGTGTTGCGGCGGCGCTTATAAATAGATGTCCAGCACCGTGAAGCCAGATGAGTGATGTATGCGTGAAGGAGTTACGATTACATCACGACGTCGCGACATCTACAGTCGATAAATGGGAAGCAAAACAGAAAAAGAGATACCCTCTCGAATGGAGATTGCGGGCATTTAAGTGGTTATTGAACTCTGTGTCTCTCCCCCTTCCTCTGCCCGATATGGGGTGATGCTCAAGTCATTAGCAGGCAAAGCGATGACACCAAGTGAGGCAGATAAGCCCGACAGATACGACCGATGGTTTGATACGTGACACTTTTTGGTGTGTAATCGAAGACCTCTGACGGCGTGCTACCAATTTGCTCCAGATTCACTCACCGACACACTCACACACAGAGACAGAGCCAGTCTGCTTTGGGAAGAAATGTGCTGAGCAATGGTGTCTGGGAGAAACTCGACGGAATCTTGTGGGCGGTGGTGGCTCAGCTCAGCGTGGTCTGTCTGCGAGTGGATCTTTTGTGTACGTTCTTGCTTCGGAAGTGAGTTCTTCTGAAAGAGACACCGCGACAGTGCCGATTCCGTGAATGCTGTGTAATTGCATTTTTTGTGTTCCTCTGAAAGGTGTACACGGCTTGAGTGGATGGAACAATGGACTTCTCGGCGACTGTAGTTCCGGAGCTGATCAAATGGCAGTGCGGCAATTTGGAGTCGTTTTTTTTTTGCAGTGAAATCAAACTTTCGAAATGATGTGGAATTAAGACTGCTGGCGATTGCAGTAATCACTGACAGGACAGAGATTGCTGGCTTTGTGCATTTGAGGAGGTCGATGATCTTGTGACTGGATGGTGGAGTTTTGACACTCTGGCAAGGGGAATGTATTCATCAGGAGGCAGTCTTCATTGAAGTTGAAGATATAGGCCCTCAGTTCTGATTATTTGTGCTGCGGCCTGGACCAAGGGTAGCCGAGTAGCCGACAAACAGAGCTTCTGCGATTAAAAAATGGTGCAGATCAACCAAAATAGATCTCGCACGATCACTTAAATCAAAGTTCTTGAAGTTTTTTTAAGGTCTTCTTAGAAGTTCAAAATCTAAGTCATAAAGGATGTTTTTTGAATTGGTTTTCTACGCCGACTGTTCGTTGTGACAACCTATTGACAGACGAATGACAGTTGATTTGTTGTCAAAATGCTTTGCAATTTTACCAATTTCATCCCTCCAACCACGGTTTCGAATCGTGCGAATTTACTTCAAAAATCATGCTTCAATTTGCGAGATTTACCATTTTTTTCTCCTTGTACAACCCTGCCGTAGAGGCAGCAACATTGCAACTAGATTTACCAGACAAACCCTTTAACGACGAGACTTAATTCTGGTTATATGTCTTCGCCTTTAAACGGATACGCAATTCCTTACGGAAACGCCGTAACAATTCCAATAAATCACTGTTTCCCCCGTTGTATGGGTCTATACAGAAGTTGGACCATATTATTCTTTGAAGAGATGAAGCATGGCTTAGCCATCTTAAGCGTTGGATCTGTAGCCCCCAGACTAAACTCATGTCGCTGTACAGCCCATATAGTTCGTGGTTGAACCTTCTCCTCCAAATGCCATCAACGCAAACAGGACAATGATTGCACGGACTTTTTCCCGCAAAAATACTAAAAGCCTCTTTATCCGCTTTGGTACAGTCTATGCCTCCGCGCCGTAAAGTCCTTCTTTACTGGGATGATCAAGGTCTTATACAGAGTCAACTTGGGCTTTAATAGGTTAGGGTAAGTTAAAGACTCTTACCTCCACGTGGTGAAATCCGGGAGCCGAGTACCCTCGACAGAAGATGGGGTAACCAACACTCGTGGAACGTTTGGGCGGCTGCAAACGAAAAAGGGGGGAGTGTGAGTCCACCAGGTCTCTTCACTCTTTTCAGGATTGCAGCGGAGGACCTGATCAACTAATTGGCCAACGGCGGCATCTATAACTCTAGTCACCAGGAGCTGACCCGTTTCTCCGAGGGCTAAACAAATGGACCTGTCCTCCCAGTTGGAGGTTGTGCGTGGAGTTAACTTCCTCACCACGTAAAAAACGTACGAGTTCAGAAACGACAACCTGCCTCGGATATGGACGGATTTACTGTTGACGACCCCAGCAAACGGAATAAGGACAATGACTTTCGGTTCTACACGTGGAATGTGAGATCTCTGAACAGACCACATGCAGCCCATGAACACGCGGAGCCCCTAGACTGTTATAAAGCAGACGTTACCGCAATCCAGGAAGTGGGGTGGGATGGCCCGGGCAAAAAGAGGATGGAAAACTGCGATATCTACTACGGCGATTGTTACAGAGAGCGAAGGCAGCGATTATTTGGATGTGGACTTATGGTTCGAGGCAGTCTTAGGCAAAAAGTCTTAAGCTTTAAGTACATAAGCGAGCGCCTCATAACAATCCACATCAAGGCTAGATTCGGCAACATCAGCCTAATCTGCGCCCACGACTCCAACGGAGGACAAAGATGACGATAGCAAGGATGACTTCTATGATCTCCTAGAAGGAATATGCGATCAAGGCCCCAGCTATTACACCAAGATTGTTCTAGGAGATTTTATCGCTAAGCTGTGTAAAGAGAACTTTGCTAGAGTCATCGGTAAGCACAGCCTGCACGACACCACGTCCGAAAACGGACTCAGGCTGGTGGACTTTGTTACGGGGCGAAACCTCTCTGTAGCTAGCATGCGGTTTCCACACCTCAACATCCATAAAGGGACCTGGTGGTCCCCTGATCATTCAACCATCAACCAGATTGATCACGTTGCGATTGATGTCAGACACTCCTCCAAAATTCTTGACGTCCGAACGTTCTTAGGAGCCAACATCGACTCGGACCATTTCCCTGTTGTAGCCAAGGTAAGTACCCGGATATCGAGAGAACAACGGAGTCGAGGAAGACAACCACGGTTTGACGTCGAAAAGCTACAATCGCAACAGACTGCCAGGAACTTTGCCGATCGAGTCTCCCTGAAACTCTCCAAAAGTTCGACGTCGTCTGCAGTAGGCGAAGAATGGAAACGTTGTAAAAGAGTCATCAGAGAAGCCGCTACTGAGGTGCTGGCTTTTAGAACACCATCAAGGAAAAACCCCTGGTTTAACAACGAGTGCAGGCAGGCACATGCAGCAAAGCAAGAAGTCTACTAGGCAACGCTGCATCGAACTACGAGAGCTGTTCGTGAGCTCTACGAACAGAAACGAAGGGAAGCGGCTTCTCAGGAAAAAAAAGAAAGAGCACGAGAAGCGCGCGATCGAGGAGATGGAGAGGTGTTATGGCAGGAATGATTACCCTTTGGTATAACTTTTATCGAACGGGTATAAAGTTCGGACAGAAGCCTGCCGGGACGAGAATGGACAACTAGTAGTAGATTCGCAATCGATACTGAGAATTCGGAAAAATCATTTCTGCAGACTGTTGAACGGCGGTGAGGAAACAGATGCCGCTGTCAGGCAGAATGTTCCACTCAACACAACGGACGATGATAGAAGAGAATACCGTACGAAGTCAAGATAGCGATATCGAGACTGAAGTCTGCCCGCTGAAATGTTTAAAGCGGCTGGAGATGATCTGGTTGGGCGCATGCACCAGCTCATCTGTAAAATATGGTCGGAGGAAAGCATGGCCGATAAGTGGAATCTCAGTATCCACAAGAAAGGAGACCCCTTTGACTGCGCCAACTATCGGGGGATAAGTCTCCTTAACATCGCCTACAAGATCTTCTCTGCCGTTTTGTCTGAACGCCTGGAACCATTCGTGAACAAACTGATAGGTCCTTATCAGTGTGGTTTCAGGCCCGGGAAGTCCACCATCGATCAAATTTTCACACTGCGGCAGATCCTGGAGAAGACCCAGGAAATGCAGATCGACACATACCATCTATTTGTCGATTTCAAGGCCGCATATGACAGCGTGCATAGTGACGAGCTATACAGCGCCATGTCTAGTTTTGACATTCCTACCAAACTCGTCAGACTGAGCAGGATGACGATGGAGAACTCTCGCTGCTCCATCAAGGTCGGTATCGAACTCACCGAGACCTTCAATGTCAAAAAAGGTTTTAGACAAGGCGACGCACTGTCATGTGATTTCTTTAACATCGTTCTTGAGAAGATCGTGCAAATTTCACAGGCCAACACAAGAGGCACGATCTTCCAAAAGTTCGTTCAACTGCTAGCTTAAGCGGATGACATTGACGTGATTGGGCGAACACAGCCAGCCGTCAATGATGCGTTTGCTGGCATTGAAACGGAAGCGGCTAAAATGAGTCTGGCGGTAAACGAGGACAAGACCAAGTACATGCTGTCATCGAGAAAGGACGCACAACATCGACGACTTGGCCAGAACGTCACCATAGGCAGCTATAACTTTGAGGTAGTGAAGGACTTCGTCTACCTCGGCTCCGCGGTAAACAGTACAAAGAACATCAGTACCGAGATCAAACGTTGAATAACTCTTGCCAACCGCTGTTTTTATGGGCTCAAAAGGCAATTGAGTAGTAGAGCCCTCTCTCGGAAGACCAAGTTAACTTGATCATCCCAGTCCTGCTGTACGGCGCAGATTCATGGACAATATCCCAAGCGGATGAACAGTCTCTTGGCCTCTTCGAGAAAAAAGTTCTGCGTGCGGTCTTTGATCCTGTTTGCGTTGATGGCATTTGGAGGAGAAGATTCAACCACGAACTGTATGGGCTGTACAGTGACATGAGTCTAGCCAGGCGTCTACGGATCCAACGCCTAAGATGGTTAGGCCATGTAGAGCGTATGGACAACTTAGCTCCAGCCCGAAGAGTCTTCGTCTCTGAGCCTGTTTGACAACGCAACAGAGGACGTCCACGTACAAGGTAGCGCACACAAGTCGAGGGAGACCTCAGCCGGCTTGGTGCGTAAAACTGGAGACAGCTGGCAAGAGATCGTGCCGGATGGAAAGGTATGTTGGGTGAGGCCCAGGTCCACCTCGGACTGTAACGCCGTGACACATGGTGAAAAGCTAGGCCCAGGTCCTAGCTAGTCCTATTAGATTTGCTATGTAATGTGGTACATGGTGCCTTCAAGCGATCTACGATTAGTGATTCTGTTAACGTGTTCTTTAGGACATATTTTCCTGTATCAAACGGCATGAGCGTACATTTTCCGCTGGGTATTTGTAATCAGACCGTATCACGACTGGCAAACACATCAGCTTCGGAATTCTCTGATATGTCACTATGCTCCGGCAACCACGTCAAAAGATCGGCGGCAATTCAGGGACGTCTTGGAATGGACGGTGACCGAGTTCAGGATATCCCTTTTGGATATCAAACTGTTCTTAAGCCAAGCCTCTTTTATTGCCATAGTCTCCGCCTGGAAAAGGAAGAGGGTGGAGGGAGATACTTAAGTTGAGATCCTTAGAGTGAACACTTCATCCGTCTTGAATCCATCTGTGCAAAAACGCAGAGAACCCTCCAACGCCTGATTATCAGACTTCCAGTCAGATCGAAAGGGGGTGCTAGTAGAGACAATTTTTTCAAAGATGGATTGGGGTAGTAGAATGTCGATGTCGTGAGGAAGGAACTCGAAGTTATGAAAAAAAGAAGTGTGACGAGTGTTGTTCCACAGATAAAGTGCATTCTACTGCTACCTGTGCTACCTGTATCCCAAACAAATCGAGTGGTGGAAGGTAGAAGATTGTATTCATCATCAGCGGAAAGTCAATGTCTCAAGTTTTTTACATAGTACATTCTATTCCCATGACACAATGGATCCAATCTGTTTATCTAGCCTAGGACATCCACATATGACACATACACATACATTTACAACTACTTAACTGACAATTTTAGATTCGCGCAAATGGCGGCATTTTGTGACGTTATCTTGTGAACACATCCCACCCCAAAAAAAAAAATGAAAAACGATAAGAAATTGATTGATTCCTTGATAGAGAAAAATGTGTTCAAAAGTTAAAAATGTTCAAAAGCAAAAATGAAACAATTTCCAAAGATTTTTGACGCTTTAATTGTAATTTCATCGCTCAAATTATCAAAGTTTCTGAAACAAGTATTCTTCCTCCTCTGCATTCGACATTTATCTCCGATCTTGTTGCCAAAAACCAAATCGAGAGCACAACAGTTTGCGACAACCTTCACAACAATTATCATCCGTCAGAAAATGACATAAAACCCCTTGAAAATTCTGATTATTCACCGTCACGCAGCCTATTGTGACCTACTTTTCCTCCAATAAAAACATCTTCAAACAAATCCCCAACCACAAAACATTCAGCTCTTCTTCCACTTCCTGATCGCGATGCCTTGACATATCATCTGACGCCACTTGACATCTAGAGTTCTTCAAACAAAATGACTCAAACAAAAAATACTTTCGCGTGCTCCCACCGAGACGCACTAAATTTAAACCGCACGGGTGGAAAAAAATGAATTTTAGCGACCGTATGGGAGGACCTAATCGCAGCGATAACGCCCAACCGAGTTATAGTCACCGTGACCCAAATAATTTATCAAATTCGAGCAAAAGCAAAAAAAAAAACAGCGAACGCAGAGAATTCGTTTGACATTCATCGTCGTCGCGGCACATTCGAGTCTCGCTACAATCAAACGGCAAATTTCACACGCTCTCCGTTCCGGAAGAGGAGAATTGTACTGAACTCGCATCTCTCGAAGCCATAGTGCATGAATGATGTCATAACCCGTGGCAACTGGTTGACATTTGAAAATCACGTTTTACACTCAGCATCCCCACCGGGGGAGCAGCTTTCACCGATGCACGGGTTCATCCCCTTCCGTGTGGTCGTGCGGCTGCAGTTCGCCTCCTAACCACTTTGTTGCATCGAATTTCCATTTTCCTCGTTACTCGGTTGGATTCACACACAGACGCGCGCGGGCAGGCGTGCGACGAATACTTTCGCCTTGTGCAGAGGCATGCCTAAGCAGCTCCTGTCACTTGATGCTCATCAATCATGCTTTTGCTGGGTGAAACTATTCACGGGTTTATGGTGGATAAAATTATTCCAACCCCTCAAGGCGCGGCGGTGTATTGCGAGACCGCCTCCGGTGTATGAGTGGCGTCTCACTTCGCAGCCGATGACATACTCAATGATTGCGATGAAGTGCGCACGAGAAAAAAGCAGGGAATGAGTTATGATCTAACTGCGCGCCGGACGTATGGCGAATGTTTCGACAGGGGGAAATGTGTGTTTTCTGTTCTAGTTAGCGACTTGAAAGGAAATTTCTTATTAAAAGCAACGTTTTATGGGGTAAATTTGTTGTCACTTATTCAGGATGTCTTGCCAGTATTGAAGACTAAAGAGGCACGAGCGCAAAGTTCAAGATCGTTGAGCATTTAGTTCAGACGACGGTCTATATCTTCCTATAGGGACTTCCGAACTTTGACAGTTGATGGCGGCCATTTTGTTGGAGCTACATCTGTCAAATTGACTGTCACTTATTCAGGCTGTCTTGCCAGTACTGAGGACTAAAGACGCACGAGAGCAAAGTTCAAGATCGTTGAGCATTTAGTTCAGACGATTTCCGAACTTTGACAGTTGACAGCGGCCATTTTGTTGAAGCTACAGCTGTCAAATTGGCTGTCATTCATTCAGGCTGTCTTGCAAGTACTGAAGACTAAAGAGGCTCGAGGCACGAGAGCAAAGTTCATGATCGTTGAGCATTTAGTTCAGACGACGGTCTATATCTTCCTGGAGGGACTTCCGAACTTTGACAGTTGATAGCGGAAATGTTTCTGAAGCTACATCTGTCAAATTGGCTGTCACTTATTCAGGCTGTCTTGTCGTTGAGCATTTAGTTTAGACGACGATCTAAGCCCCGGCTCAAGATTGGCAAGATTTATGCTCCAAAGCCTCCTTCAAGGCATCCTTCAAGCACACTCGTCGAAAGACCTTAATGACAGGAGCGTAATTTGTGGCGTCATCCTATGCCCTATCTCCTTTCACTACCTTCAGATCCATTAGAAATCAACTCAAAAAATGATGCGTCTGCCAAAATTCTCCTCAGTAAAACCGACAAGTGAAACGCCCTCCCAAAGTGACATCAAAGGATCCACTGTCACTGAGTCAATTTACAACCATTTTACGAGCACCAATCCGGCGATCCCACTGATGGCCCATCAATTCAGTGCGCCACAAACGCAGGAACAACATCAACATACCCTACTTGAGGTTAGGATCTTGGAGAATCCAAAAACAAACACCCACACGCATCGGAGCTCTGCCGACAACACAGCAACGCTGATGAGGTTAAGTGTTAAGTGGGTGCATTCGCACTGCTTCAGCACGATGGCCAGCCGTGCAACCATCCAGCCGCGGAGAGGAGGAATCCATAAAAATAGAAATTCGTGGAATCCATGCTGGCGATGGTATTGGTTAAACGGAGAGGGGGGGAGGCTTCTAATCGCACACAGGCGCACTCCGCTTGAGGTTTATTTTGGTAAGCTGGAGATGTCTTAACTCACTTACCCACACTCAGTGGCGGTGGGGCTTGTTTGTGTTTGAATTTGGGGCGAACACATAAAATCCTCGATGAGCCAAGGCACATACCCATGCAAGGGAGCTCCCTCCGGACTCGTGTGGAAAGTAAAAGGAATTCTGTTCTTTTTTCTTGCCTCTCTTTCAATCTGTGTTATTCGGTTAGTCTTGCGTTGTGTGTGGATGCTCGGTGCGGCGATGGAAAGCGAGAGACACCTTGTGGGAGACGCGTTGTGAGGGCCTCGCGTTGATGGCGTGAGTTTTCGTTAGGGGATGTGCTTGTTAAAAGTACATTTGTCAAAGAGCAGTGAGTTGAAGTCTGCTGTGAAATGGGAACGTCTTGAAAGGAGGATGCAATGGATGTGTATCAAGTTGGGAATCACACTGATTTGTGTGAGCACTTCTGGACTCGAGTGCTCTAACCAGTTTCTTAAGAATGTGACTGCATCTTCTGCAAATGTGTTAATTACTCAAATAAAGTCGGAGCATCCAAGGAGCGCCACAAGGTGGTGTAAATTGGCCCTTACGTGTTGTTCTACTCAAGAACTAATCCCTAAAATAACTAGCGGAGCACCAAGAAGCAACGCAAGGTGGTGTAAATTTTCCCTTACTTTTTGCTCTAGTCATCAACGAAGCCGTAGAATGGCTAGATATTCCGAAACAAAGAAGCACCACAAGGTAGTGTAACTTGGCCCCTGCATGGCCATCAACGAAGCTCTAGAATAGCTATTGGAGCAACCAAGAAGCGCAACGAGGTGGTGTAACTTGGCCCTTATTTTTTGCTCTAGTCATCAACGAAGCCGTAGAATGGCCACATAATCAGGAACAAAGGTAATTCCTTATGCAAATGATGTGGTCTTGGTTAGAAAGAGCAAATTCCTTGCGATCATCAGTAAGCTGCTTGAGAATACAAGAAGATATGGATTGGGTGTCAACCCCTGAAAGACCGAGCTGATCCTGTTCAACAACAAATGGGCCGCCATACTTAGGCTTTGAGTTATCGAAGAATTCACCGCCAAGAATGGAAAGAAACCGAGTTGGAAACTCAGTGTCGACGAACGGATCAAAGAAGTTACTTCCGCTCTTGTCCTTAGCTGGAAGTGGGGACTAAACCCGAAAACAATCCTGTTGATGTAAACAGCTATTGTCTGTCTGAGTCTGGATGAGTCTATCCTAACTTATAGGCACGTCGGGTAGCAAGCGGCGTTGAAAAGCAATAAACTTAGAGATAGAGACTTAAACTTAGAGAACTTAGAGAGAAGGTGATTAAGATACAAAGGCACACACACATTTGTGAGTTACATTTACGATCAACATCACTTCAACAGCTGGCTTGGTGCCAAAACTTCACGTGCTACATGTAGACCTTCTCAAGTGCCTTGAAACTCAGTCAAGCTGGAGGCTGGAGCTCAAGCCCCATAAGCCCTCAAGCTCAAGCTCAAGTTCCATAAGCAAGAATTCTGATCAACTTGTTAGTGGAGGAGATGGACTCATTCGACTTCCAGAAACCATTTAATTCTCATTTTCCCACTAGAAAACTAGAAATTAACCCACCAATAGCACCAAAGATCATTCGTTTCCAATGAAAATGATTTAAATCAAGAGCCAATTGCAACGCCATCTCGGATTCATCTATCGAACCTCGTAGACACATCTTTCGTATAATTTCATACAGTGGTGGACAAATGTTTTCACACAAAGTCATTTTCAAAGAAAAATAATCGTTTAAACAAAAGCGACGTTTAAAATTAAATCATTCGAAACATGTCATAAATGTAAAACTCTTAGCTACACGTTATTTGTTTTGATTTAAGGGAAAATCAATTTAATTTATACGAGAATAAAAATGGATATGAATTAAAAAGGAGTAGTGCGCGTCGTGTTAGCGACTTCGCTGGTTTTCTGGCAATCAATCAATCAAAAAGGAAAAATGGCGTTCGAGTTAAGGACTGACGTTTTGACGTTTTTCTGATCCACATAAATATGAAGCCATCCATGAGAAACAGTTACGGCAAACTGTATCCAGCCCGTGCACACTATTTTACAGACTTTGAACACGGCAAACGCTCACCGAAGCCGAGAACCTCGAGGTCATTCCTCGAAAGTCAATGAGAAAGTCGGACAAATTGATCTCTCCGATGCGCGTCTACGAGGCTTATTGGGAAGATGACTGACATTCCCAACATTGTGATACATAACATTCTTACCGAGAATTTGGACAAGAGAAAAGACTACGTGCATTCTCTCACAAAGGACCAAAAGGCAAGAGAGTGAATGATTGCAAAGACATAATATCAGCCAAAAAAGTTCGAGAAAGTTGCCACAAAGTCCTAACTGTAGGTGAGTTTTTGGCCAAACGTTTGACCACCCGCCGTAGTCGCTGAATTTAGCGCTGTACCCGCATGATCTAGCGCCATGCGCCTTTTGGCAGTCTCCGAAAACTCAAATTAGCATTGAAAGGGAACACCGATTGCTTCTATCCAGAAGTCTTCGTCCGACATTCTCAAGACTTTCCTAGCCCTCGAGTACCAGATATGCTTTGACAAGATGACGACAGGCACAGTTGTCAGACTAACTGGTTTCCTCTTCTTTTTCCTCTTTGCCGACACAGACTGAGGTGGTGTCATTGGTGTCAACTAACAAGCATCTTCAGCTATCACGCTACCAAGGCGGCGATTAGGTTGACAGAGGGCAACCGATGGAGTAAAACACACCACTTAGGACATATGGAATCAAACATGAATCCCAAGGCAATCGGACTACATAGCACCAATCGAGGACTTCGAATATGGCTACAAACGACTGATACCACCAAGACTGGGCAAAGAATTTAGTCAGGAAATCTGCGAAGTAAAAAAAAAGATGGGCCCAAAACGGCTGAAGAAACAGAACTAGGACTATTCACGACATCGCCAGAGATTTCCCTCTCCCTGTCCTTTCGACGGCCTAACCACTGCAGTGTATTCCTGCCAGACGTCAAAGCTATACAAGCGGTTGTCGATGTATTCGATAGACGGTTGGTCATTGAGGCGGCCATAAAGGTGTCCAGGGCAACCATCTACAAAATCAGATATGGTCAAACTTTTGCGTCTATCTCTTAGGGAGATAGCGGTTAGATACAACATTTTCTAATGCTGGGTTCTAGGGAATGAAATAACCGGTAAGCTATCTAGAAGCGGGGCGGACATGCCAAAGGATTACCACAATTTAAAGTAATAAATTCCCTGTAACTTACAGAGGATTTTGATACTTGCAGGTAATCGAGGCAGGTTAAGTTAGGTAAATGTGTGCCCTTGCTGACATAAAAACATGTCAGCGGCTTACTTAGACCACTATGAGACCATTGTGCCCAAAAATATTGAACCGTGGAAAGCCTAAAACTTCAATGTATCGACAGGTAAATTAAACCACCCAGATATAGGATATGTATCTCAAGAGTTTGCTTAGCTCTTTTTTCATCATCATCCAGCTCCGAAAAGAAGAAACTTCCTAGGGTTTCCTTCCTCCTAACGGCTAGTGCAGGACAATCACGGAGCAGGCGCCGAATAGGTTATATTTCTTCTTCGCCTCTACAGCATCTACAAAAGTCCGGATGGGGTATTCCCAGCTGCTCTGCGTGATTTCCTATCGCGCAGTGACCTGTCACGACCCCAACAGCTGTTCATATATTCCTTCGACTTAGTTTTATGAGATCGGTAAATCTCGTTTTGTCGTAGACTGGCCATAACGATTTAGCTGTAGAGCATATGTCTAATAGACACCACCATTTATTAGCTGCCTCGTTAGATTCAATGTCTATTTCCCTGTGCAAGGTACTAAGCGGTGGGCTGGCCTCAGGTAGGGCCCGCAAAGAGCTTAGATGTGACCCAACCCTGGCCAGCTCATCCGCCTTTCCATTACCGGAAATTCCCATGTGGCCGGGCACCCAACAGAGGGTCATCTCATTGGCTACTGAAATACCGTCCAGTCTTTTTGTGCACATTTTTAAGAGCTTGGATCTTATCATTGTGGCCTGTAAGGCTTTAATGGCTGCATGACTATCAACTTAGATACTGATTGTTTGTGCTGAAATGGACATCGAGGCACCTATGGCCTTCACTAAATCCAAAAAGAACAAGTATACTCCTAAAAACAAACAGGATGGGAATAAGCAGTGTAGTCGGGTTAATGGTCACTGCCAGATGGGCGTATACGAGAAAAGGATGGGAGCCCCTTACAACGACTTTTGTAGAAGCTGTAGGCATTGGGAAGAAGTAGAAGCCATTGCAAAAGCAAGAAAAAAATGCCAGGAAAATTCTCGTTTAACGGCCTAGAAGAGATGTCTTCTTTTTATTTTTCTTGTGGCGCTATTAGTCTGCAGCCATAAGCTACTGCCGAAGTATTTCTTTGGCTTCACCAGGGCTTCGTTAGTATCTGCCAAAAGGGAAGTGAAACAGTTAGTCAGTTTTCGTCAAGCCTCATTAACTTATAGGATTCATTATGTTTTGTGCAAACATAACGAAACACTTCATTAAAATTTGACACTAACTCATGTTTCCTCATGACTATTATAGTTGTGCCTTATGATGGGACTAATGTTCAAGCTTGTCAGAAACTCAACACCAAAGTCATTGGCCGCCCCTTGCTTTGGGAGCCATATACCGTAATTGAGTCTAAAGGGACAGCTATAATAGTCATTTGAAAACGTAAGCGTCTGTCAAAAGCAAAGGAAAACTATCCAGATGCATCATCAAATTTCAAGGTGTCCAGAATTGCTTATAGAAACTTAAGGAGAATTCAGTTGTCAACTGACAATTGCGCGGAAGCAGGCAAAAGTGAACGGGCTTAACGAAACTAAACGAAGCGCGAAGGAAGGCAAAAGTTAACGAGCTTAATGAAATTGTGCGAAGCGGTTACTATGAAGAAATCAGCTGTTAACCGACATTTGCATGTAAGTAGGTAAAAGTGAACAGACTTAACGTAACTGAAAGAAGCGGTTACTATTTGCGGTTACATTTGCTCGAAATTAGGTGAACGCACTTAAGGAAACTGAGCAAAGTGGTTGCTAGGGAGATTTCAGTTGGCAACTGACCAACTCGTGCCAACGCACGAGAGTAGGCAAAAATTAACGAACTAATTTAACTGAACGAAGCGATTCGTTCGTTGCATCGACTCTCTTAAATTTCCGTCACCCATTATAGTTAGCCTCTAAAGACGACGACTTTTTCAGCTCTTTCTTTAGAATTCTTACACATCTTATTGGACATAAAAACGACATTAATCTCTTAACCATTTGAAACGAAGAAAGTTACGGAAGATTTAACGAATGAGTGCAAAGATCTCAAAACAACTCATCACCTCCTTCTTGCATCATCAATCGATCGCCTCTGACCATGTATCTCTCTCCAGTTGGCGCAACAATTGCTTCAACAACACAAACAGATCCATATGACAGCTGTCAGATGTGCATCTTCATGTGCGTAGCGAATGTCTGCCAACTATGCCAATGCATTCCAAGGAGGAGTGAATGAATGAAATCTGTAATCGGATGTGTTTGATCTTCCCTCATCAGCATCTTCAAGATAAACCCACCAACTAACCAACCCTTCTTTGCGCCTCCCTCCGTCACTCGCTCGCTCGCTCTCGGCCTGTCCCTTATTCCAATTCCACAGGCCATTCAATTTCAATACAAAACAAGAATCTCTCTCGCTGCGGATAAAGCCATAACCTCACAAGTTCAATTCACTTGTCGTCGCTCTTGAACTCCGCGCATGTAGAATATGTACGTGCCGACGACCCCCGTCTCTCTGCGTCGTCGTGCCACCTCGCGCGCCGGGTATCAATCAAAACTAAACTCTCGCGTATAATAACGCACCGCACCACCGAAACAATGCAACAGCGCTCACAGCAGTGTACCAGCAGCGCACACAGCCGCCGTCAGCCCGTCACAGGCGGCAGCAACTAGCAGTGGCAGCAACTATTCCGTCGTGTGGTTAGGCGCAGCGCGTTCAGCGCAACAGAAGCGACCAGAAGCATTGTGACAGCTAAGTATTTTTATTTTTAAAACGTCTCTTCTCCTCGGTCCGGTTGCCTTTTTTTTTCTCTCGTTTTTTATCTTCTTTTTGCATTTGGTTACTTTGCTTGAATAAAATCAAATCAAATATAGTTAGCGGAGCCAGTCGCTGGGTTGGATTGGATTGGTGACTTATGGACGCGCAGGAGGGGCAGCCGGAGAAATTGACGGGCGACGACGTAGGCCTCCGATTCCGCGGTATCAATTCATTTAATTTCCTCGTGCGTGCGCTTGTGTGTTGTAAGCAAAGCACCAGCAGCACGAGTTCATCAGAACTTCAAGTTCAATGAACCAAAACACTTTTAGTCGAGTTGTTGTTTAGTTTAGAGCTGCTGAGTGCTGCTGCTGCTGCTGCTTTACTGCTTCTGCTTCGGCTTCTGCTGCTGCTGCTGCTGCTGTTATTGTCGTCGGTCTCGTACTCTCGATTTAGTTAAAATAGATTGAAAAAAAAAAACAAATAAAATAAATAATAATACGCACACATACACACAGCACACAACGAACCGCGCCAAACACAATCGAACGGAACTAGAAAAGGAACACAATCTAGCGAGAGGGCGAGTCTCAGGAGCGATGTACTAGATGTTTAATTTGATTTGTTCGCCGTCGTGTCGCGCAACACTTTTGTGCGGTGTGCACGGCCTTCGGCTTGTTGATGGCACCCTAAATCACGTTTGTAGCTACAGATTTGACATGTTTATGAGAGTTATGTAGCTTCAAAGCAATTGTACGTGCACACGAGCGTGTATGTATGACGCGACAAAATGTCATCAGCACATCAGATCATTAGAAGGTGACAATGCGATGGTTATTTGACGTCATTCTACTCCAATTGCGGCGCTGGACTTAACTGAAAAGCGAGGGGAGGGAGGGGGAGAGGACATTGAAGTGAAAGGTGAACTGATTTAAGACATGATGCGCCAGTTTTTTGGTTCATAATTTGGTCTGGATATCAGTTGAGGAAGGGGCTATTTTGGGAACAGCGTGGCTGGCAAAATGATTCGGTTTTCTTCGGTTTTTGTGGAGTAAGCGAGTAGAAACTGATAATTGCCCGTAAGTAGGAACAACTTAACGAAACTCGAACAATTTAATCAGAACAGACATCAGACAACACTTAACCTTGTAAAAAGGTGTACAAATTGAAGGTATGATTTTGACACCTCTCAGGACCACAAAATACGTGTAATCGAACAGAACTGTTTCGCCATTATCGCCGGAGAGCGAATATGGGATCCCGAACAAGGCACGAACAAGCGGCTGTTATGGTTAGACCTGATGCCTTCCAGTCATGTCATGAAAAAAATATCACACTGTCACGGCAGGAGTTCCACAAGATTCAGTCCTCGGACCGTTACTGTGGAACATAAGGTATGACGGAGAAGTCTGTTCGCTGCTCCTATTTGGTCAGGAGCACTAGCAGTAGACTGACGTCGCTCTACGGTCTGATGTCGGTCTACAGGCTACATGGAATAAGGGAAATCGACGGTTTAAGGAACATTTTGGACGATGCAGCGTTCGTTCTAACAGGAATGTTGCCCATCGACATCCTGGCAAACGAGCTGAGAAGAGTGCACCATAGACGTACCCTGGATTGGCAGTAGATCAAACAAATAAGAAAAGAAGAAGAAGAGAGCGGGCAGCTTCACTAAGACAGTGGTAAGCTAAGTGGGACGTCTACACAAAAGGAAGGTGGACCTACAAACTACGAGAGATGGATATCAAGACCAGTAGGAAACTGTAACTGCCACCTTACGCAGTTGCTGTCTGGACATGGTGGCTATCTACACAAATATTGACATTCGCCCTTCTGTCCGGAATGTCCAGACGCCGAGCACGAGTCTTTCACTGCAGTTCCTTTGCGGCAAAAAGGCAGTCAGTTACAGAGAACCTGATCCGCCACATGACAAGGTCAGAAATTAACTGGAACAAGATTCGCTGCTACGTCCTTGATGTGCAATTAAAATTGCGGAGTGCAGAAGCAGTGAGAAAGGCCCAAGAGGACGCCACCCAGAATGGAGCATAATTTACTAACCAGACCCGGGAAGTAATACCTAACGGCAGTTCCAGGAGGAGAGTTGTAGAAGAGGACAGAATGTGAGTTAGTTCGTAGGTGTATTTCTAAATATCGAGTACTTGAGTTTGTAAATGTAGAAGATTGCCATATCCTTGGGCGCAACCAAAAAAAAAGAAAAAGTCCGCAGAGAGCATGGAGCATGACGAGCATTACACAAGAAATGTGAGACGCAGACCAAAGCTTGCCGAGAAGTGAAATCAGTTCTGTTGGCTTTGAAGTTATGGTCGTATTTGAGGAGTTTTTAAAGAGGAAGAACATTACGTTTTGAGATGCGACTGCATTAGGTCAAGTTCCCACTGTCTTTCCACAAAATCTTAAAGGAACATTTCTTCATTTCCCTCAACACAACAAATTTGACACCTTCAAATTTGTCAAACCATTTCATCTGTCAAATTACTGAATATTCCCTCAGAGAATATTCAAAGAATGCCCCTTTTTCAAGTCGATAAGATTTAACTTGAAAATGTTCAAACAACCGAAGAAAAATCAAACTCAAATGACATCATCGCCCTTACACTGACGTACAATAGTTTATGCGGTCATTGGAATACATAGCCTCAAGGGCGTTACGAAGCATAATAGCCTAGTGCAATATATCACGGATTAATGGCTCATAAAAACTACAACTAACCTCAAAAATGAGTCACTTGCCGGGGCGACAGTAAAACTGCATTTGCAACTATAAAACTGTAGAGCTCAACATTAATCAGATTGGATTTGACTTGAAAGGAAGTTTTTAGATTTAACGGTCATTGGCAGAGAGACCTTCAAACGAGTTCTTTGAGATGGAAATTCAATTAATTGGAGTATGAGTCAACTAAACGTGAGTCGATGTAGGACTATGATATCGAAGGAAATTTGCGTTGGATGAGTTAGTTACTTGTCAGGTCAGACATTAATGGGGGACTTGAGCCTGAGCTAATGCTGCAGTCTATCCGTGACAGTTTCAGACTGTCTGGTGTCAAGATCAAGTTGACTTGGGTCCCTCAACACTTGATCGTTATACCGGAACTTCGGTTTTCTCCTTATTGAATCTAAAGTGGCGGATTTGAACATCCTATTAATCGGAGCATTGGTATTCATACGCTCAAAGCCTGCCTACCTCTTTGCGCAGTTCATAGAGTTTATGATTTTGACTCCTTTTCTCTTTGTCTTCTTCGCAGACAAGACCAAATATCCGACGGGAAATAATTTCTTTGAAGGCAACAAAAATGAGCTCTGTCATCCTTCTTATCGTCCAACTCTCAACAACAGGCCAACTGAGACTATGGTCTTGTAGTTCTGTAGCTTCGTGGTGGGTATGTCGACTTCTTCAATACTATGTGGAAACTACAACTTTCTCAGCTGGAGTCGAAAGTATTTCATCACTCTCTCCTGGTCATGCTCGTTAAGCAGCTGCTGAAATTGCCACTTAAATATAACTCAGTGACAGGGTTATCCTCACAATACCGAAGGGCCTGAGTGCCTTTGCAAAGGTCTTCGTACCAAGCTTTGATTTTTCGAGCCTGTTGCTAGTCTGCTGTATATCCTAGAGCTGGGGGGCCAACAAAAGTATTTTTTTTGAGTCGCAACATTTTTTCTTCTCCCTTTTTCTGACTCGATACTCTCTTTGCACTACCCCGGTTTTTCTTTGCAGCGCCTCTTGGTACGACTCGTCGGCTGCTGGTTTTCTGATCACGATCCTGATTTCTTATCTGTGGTGCTAGGTACCCTATGCTGGCTTTGGATACTTCATGGTCGTTCATACCCTTGCAATTTCGAATTATCGGAATTCGACTGTAGTCGGTAAATTGCTGTGACAGGGGGTATGTTCGGTAAATATTTTTTGCTCGTCTGTCGCCTTGGCTACAACAGAGGGTAGATATTTTTAAGAAAACAACTAAGACTTCAACAAGTTAGGTTGAAAATCATGTGCAACCTCAACTCCCCAAAATGGAGTAGTCGTTTGACCAATTCTGTCACGGGGGGTATGTTCGGTAAATATTTTTTGCTCGACTGTCGCCTTTAGATGAGCTTCAGTACTAACGTTTTAACAAGTAACGATGAAAACCCTTGACGACGTCCACTCCGAAATGGCGTTTTTTTCATTTGTTCAATTCTGTGACAAAGGATGTGTTCGGTGAACATTTTTTGCTTCTTTTTAGCCTTCTGATGAGGTTCAGTACAGTCTATATATTTCAACAAGTGACGGTGAAAACGCTTGGCAGCCTCCAAAACAAACAATGGAGTAGTTGGTTGTTCGCATGTCCATTCCTGTTGCAGGGGATATGTTCGGAGAAGACTTTTTCCTCGTCTGTCGCCTTTAGATGGGCGACAGGCTTTATTTTTAAAACAAAACTACAAATTTCAAGAATTTACGATGAAAATCCTTGGCGACGTCCACTCCAAAATGGCGTTTGTTCACTTGTCAAATTCTGTGACAGAGGATGTGTTCGATGAACATATTCTTCAGCATAGGCTAGCTGTGGTTCGTTACCAAGTTGATATACTTTCTTTTGACGGTCCTATGATTTGACTGGCAAATCCAGAATACCACTGTGACCTGGTAAATTTGACAATGGCGGCCTTGTTTGGATATGATTTTGCTTGAGTTAGTAGTCAAGTCCGCCCTGCTGTCAGAGAGAATGTAAATGTTCTCGGAGGTGAGAGCTTTTTTTGGCAAATTTCGTTGGCGCGGACTTCCGCATGATCATGACCAAGGCTGACATTTATATATAGTCTAGATAGCGATCTGTACATTAGATGGACTTAAGTCACAATAACTGAACCAACAGACAAGAAGCACATTAACTGAGTCAAGTCAATTGTCAATCACTAGAATAAACCAAAGCGTGTAGCAAAACATAATTCCATTAAAACATTTGATAACCAATCAAAAATAGCCCGGCATCTGGAATGAAAGTTCAATTTTCACAACAAAACCGTCGCTACAGACAAGACAGGAAAAATCTGCACTTTTCCTAGTCCACAAAGAGCCGTTATAGCATAGTCTACCTCTTTTAAGTCTTCCTCGTAACACAAAGTTTATGGTTATAGTTCTTGAATAACCAATTTGACAGCCACCATCCAACAAAAGAATTGAAGTTAAAGGCTTCTCTAATTTTTATTGCACACTTGGTGGTTTTTCGTTTTCACACAAACTGAAGTGTCTTTAAGACGAGCACTAGAAGAGTTTAAGGCACTTGCACTTTTTACCACATCCATACGGTTAATATTTGCTTTGAAAATTCCCACAAGATTCTGTGTCACTGACAACCGAAAGTGACAGTTTTGACACTTGCTGCGGTTATGTTCTAGATTCTTGTATGTCTTATGTCATTTCATGGTTTTGCAAGCAGCGGGGGTATGTTGAATAGGTATTGACAAAGTGTGTGAAACTTTTTTTTTTCTTTTTAGCGAACATTGGGGGGATTTTTTTGCAGATTTTTTTTGACGTTTGGATGATTTTGTATGGGAAGTGTGGAGACTTAATGATTACTTAAGGATTTGCTTGACGTTAAAGGTAGCCCTAAACGACGAACATCCTCGCCGAACTTATTCGTGCTCGTCGCATTTTCGTCGTGTATGGGCTGGTTGTTGGCGAAAAATTTCAATTTTGTCGTGTTCGTTTTCTTTGATGTTCGCCGTGTAGGGCCATGTTCGCAAGCAAGCCTCATTTTTGCTGTGAACATCGCCGAGTGCATATCGCGGATTAAGCACAATATCAACAGTCAGCTACGATTTTATCGAGGAATTCACCACTTGCGCTACTCTATCACACATGTTGACGGTTTGAAGAAACAACTCGAAATGAATGTTCGCGAAATGTGTTCGCCGTGTAGGGGATAACGCAAACGAGCAAGTTCGGCGAGCATGTTCGTCGTTTAGGGCTACCTTAAGCCATTTTCACAGAGAATTTAAGTAACACTTGTTTCTTAACAGCAGAACTTGTGTCCGTATTTAAAAAAAATGCTGGAAAGAGTTTTCTCAAATGACAGCTGTCAAATAAATAATAAATTAAAAATTCGATTAACGTCTGTCAAAGAAATTAACAACGAAATCATGTTACGGTTAAGCGAATAGAAGCAGGAGAATGGATCAAAACTGGTCTAAGTGCATACTGCAGCCACTTCAACCTAAGCGAATAGAAACAAATCGATAAACGTCAAAGTACGGCCCCATAGAGGTACGATAAACGTCAAACTCAGCCTTAAAACATTCTCATCGTCACGCATTAGTTTCACCAAAAGGGCATCCAGAACATCATTTTTTTCCAATAGCCTCACTTCATCAAGATCAATGCTGAAGTGACATCTGTTCACCATGAAATCTGACACTTTTTAGCCACCGATCGAAGTGTGTAGGAGATCGGTATGCGATTACTCAATGCTCATTGCATTCATTCAGCACTTAGAAGTCATTCAAGTGATTAAACCGGAACGAGGAGTGCTTAGAAAAACAAGGGACAACTAGTGCGTATCTTGCCACCTGAGTGATTGCGTGTACACTCAATGTAACAAGACAGTAATGTAATGATTGTAACCCAAGACGCATCAATCTAAAGGTTTACAAATTTCCAAGTTTTACGGGATCTCGATTTTATTGCCTTCGTGTTTGTTTGTCTTTTATGGCGGCTAGTAATTGCAGTTACCGTTAAGAGTTACCAAAATAATTTGACTAACGTAGGCTCAGTAATTTTGATGTTTCGTAACGTTTTTCTTTCGTGATGGTCTCATGGAGCTCTTGGTTTCGTAATTTTCATGATTTGAAGTTTGACTCTAACAAATTAAAGAGCGTGCTTCGATGTAGAAGCAAGTTTACAAGCCCATGTTTTTCTTACTCCGAATAGCATCAAAATTACAGCCATTGTCGTAACCCTAGAAAGGCCAAATACGTGTTGATAAGTGAGACTGTGGCACGCTTGAGATGCTCGGTTAAGCTCGTCCTGACGAGCTTGTCTCCTCTTGCCAGGGGTGTTTCAGTACCTTGAGCTAGCTAATAAAGAATATCTATATAGTGTGAGAATATTTATTAGTGACTCGAAAGAGATGGAGTCACACATTTTGAAAATTGTTGTCCATGTTTTGAACTGAGCCTACAATTTGAGCTTAAGAGTCGATTCCCTTTTGTTTGAAACACACGTGCATTAAAATGTAAGTGAACTCTTGCGTTTACTGCACGACCACGTATCGGTGCAAGTTGTTTTTATTTCAAATGTTGATGCAATCCACATGTAGTATATCAGCAAGTACAATTGACACAGACTATTCTGGAAGCCAATTGTCCCTTTTTTGCAATGACAGCAAACGAACGCGACGAGATGCCAATATTAACTGCAGATCTGTTTCTTTGTCCAAGTCCGCACGCATCAATACATGCAGTGCTGCTGCGAATCTGTTCCAGACTTTACTCATTGCTCCACGGCGTCGTTACACAACACTAGATTCGCAAGAGACGTAGTTTGAAAAGATCTGAGTATTTATAACTGACTTTGCACCTAAATCAGTCTTCATTGGGTCCTGAATTCTCTTGTGGCTCTAGGGCCTCAAATAAAGAAGAAGTGAAAAAGAAGGTTACTCATGTTGTCTAACTTTACCACCAAAAGGTTCATGAAGACACCTTGTTTTACGAATCAGGTTTGCAGGAAACTCTAGGTTGTCTATTTTTAACTGTCACAAGTCTATCTGTCAATCCTTATGTCAATTGACATAGGGACCTTTTCTCCCTCCTATATATCCTCTATTTGGATGCAAAATGCCTCAAGCCCTTGCATCTTGTTGTTTGCCATTTCCTTTTCCCGTTCATCTTTGGCTGAGATGATGATGGAGGACGCTAAAAGAACTTAGTTTGACGGTAAAAACGATAAACTGTGACAGCCAAGCGGCTATAAGAGCCGTAGGGTTGGATATTGTAAACTCGAAACTAGTCAAGCTATACAGACAATGAGTCAACGAAATCTCCAATGTAAACACGGTGGCTCTCTGCTGAGTACCGGAACGCACAGGAGTTCAAGGAAACGACAGAGCGTAAGTGTTGGCAAAGGTGGGCTCAGACCTAGATAAATCTCTAGGAAAAAGACAGAGGACGCAGCCTTAACGAAAGCAAATCAGGGATGGCTGGATCTGAACATTGGGTCAACGACGAAGCTCTATGCCCTGCGCTGAACAGGAAGAAATCATTCTTCTTCTTCTTAGGGCGCTACAGTGCGAGAAAGACCTGGGCTTCACTCAACATACCTCTCCAGCCGGCACGATCTCTCGCCAGCTGTCTCCACTTTTTCAAACCAAGCTGGCTGAGGTCCCTCTTGACTTGTGTGCGCCACCTTGGACGTGGACGTCCTCTGTTGCGTTGTCCCACAGGCTCAGAAATTATTATCAATGATTACTATCAGTCGTAAGGATGTTGGGATGATGCTGGGAGTCCTCAGTGGAAATTATCCGATAGGCACCCATGCCAAGAGGCAAGGTATCCCCTATCCTATTGCAGAAGTTGCAGGGACGAGGAGAAAAAAGAGTCCGTCTGCCACCTGCTCTGCGACCAGCTCTATGGGGAAGGAGACTGTTAACAGTAGGCAGTAACTTCTTCGACGAACTGGAGGATATGAACAAAATAGAGCTTCTTGAGGAAAATTTGGGTGGTTCTAATCATTGGTGGAAATATAGGCCTCACGGGGTACACGCCACGCCACCTGCTTGTCTAAGCGAGCCGCGAAGTTTGTCACAAGGGCAAGTTCTCACTTACGTACCTACCTACCTTCTGTTCTCTTGTCAATGCGAACATGGACAAGTAAACTTCTTAATGTCTGAGAATAAACTGGTAGGAATGTTCACCGTTAAATTGAAAGTCATTCTTTATTCAATTCTTGGCAACATTTTATAAAATTTCAAACTTCTCCTGCTCCACTTATCACTATCTTCGAAGTGCGTTTATCATCAAAACTGAAAAAATCAGGGGTCAAGTCTGGATTGGAGGTCAAAAGTCGAATTTTGCAAGAAAAACATCCATCCACCCTTTAGGAGAAAACTCTTGAAAAATCACAAGATCTTCCAAGATCTTCTCATGGGCAATCAGGCAATCGCCAAACATTCTTAAAATGATCTCCTTCTTCGATTCCCACTTCAAACTCCGATCCATTTAAAGTGAACTGAAGCGAATGCGGCTCGAAGGACCAAACAAATTTTTGTTTTCCCCTAAATTATGCCAGCTGCTTGTGTCTCTGGAGTCAGTCTCTTTGCCGTCAACTCCCCTCAATTCAACGGACAAAATTCAATCGAATCACTAACCTATTCCAGAGACAACCAGACCAGCCATCTGTGCCTGGTCACAACGCGCGCATCGGGACCGAACACACTGCATCACCAAACAAACACAGCAACAGCCACAGCAGCAGCAGCAGCAGCAGCATCAGCAAACAGTAGAAGTTGAAGCACAACAACAAAAGTCAGCCGTACTTGCATTCAACAGCACCACAAACCCGTCAGTCCGTCTTCGCCACATCGTGTAAGTGTAAGCCTGGCCTGGTGGCCAGTTGCGATTGCCATTCGCCGCCATGGCTTCTTACACCAATAACCCAGCAAGCAAAGCGTTTTCGCTTCTCTAGACTTTCGAGAGAGTGATAAGAAAAATGTTTGCTGGCCGAGTTTAACGACCTTTCGGCACAAACACAGACGCAGATGCACACAAACTCTGCCACACTGAGAGCAGCCAGCAGATGTATGTACGATCGAGCGCGCGCGTTGTTTCGTATCTTGTATCGTTTCTGTTTTGTTTTCTGAATTTACGAGTGCTTACGATACAAAGTATCTGTGTGCGGGGATATTGCATTGAGGCGGCAGATTTCTTTCCGTAATGCATTTCGAAAAGAAGAGAAAAGATACATACATCACGCAGCATCACAGAGGCAACGACACAGTCACAGATATGCTCGTAGATACCAACAAACGACAGACGAGAGAGAGGAGGAATACGAGAGAGAGAGAGAGAAAGAAAAAAAAATGTGTATTGGCCCGAACCGGTTAATAAACTCAAATGTAGGTCAAGATTTGTGGTGATAATACAACAAAAACAACAACAACAACAACACCATCTACACCACCGGAGGAGGAGAAATAAAACAAAAAGCCCCATTCAGAGGAAAAAAAACAGCGCGCGAGAAAGAAAAGACACGCGAAGAGTGAAGACGCAGATGACGCGAGACTAGCGAAGCCCGAAAGGAACGAAAACGAGGCACAGAGCGACAGAGGCGGCAGAAGCGGGAGAAGATATATGCTAAGAAGAAGGGTTGTGACGCTGGCTCACTTGGCCCGCGGTCGATCGGTCGACGACGGGTTCGAGGCGGGGGCCAGAGTTTCAAGCAATTTGTTGACTTCTTTCACATCTAGGTAGGTAGGTTGGTAGGATAGGAGCACAAGTCTCTCTCTCTGTGTGTGCGCCTTGTCAGGTAGAGTAGATCGGAAGAGGAACACACAACTTTGCGTCTTTGCATCTCTATGGCACGCCCGAGGTCTTTCGTTGGTTTATATCTGTTTCTTTGCTGTTTTCTGTTCTGTGCTCACCATCTGCTTCTCGGAAAGGAAATGGGGTCTCCTCAGTAGGAGCTGCAAGGGGTATCCCTCTTCTTCTTTTCTTTTTTTTTGTTGTGTGCTAAAAAGGACAATAAACTCATTTGGGCGAGGAGAAGAGACCAAGACGACGGAGAAGATGCTGTAACGTGAAAAAGACAGTGACAGAGCGCAGAGGAGAGGAGAGAGATGTTAAAGAGCTTCCTGTCGTAAAGATACGAAAACGAAAACGATCCACAGAACCATCAGCCGCCCCACAACCACACGATCGACGATCGTATTCTCCTCTCCGTATTTACGTCAGTTAAAGTCAGTCAGCCGGCTGGCTCTTGTTGGGAGTCGATCTTAAGATCGTTCGGTGAATCATTTAGGAATGATAGTAATTAGATAGAATGGTGAAAATGTGTGCAAAAGGATCAGCCGATAATGAGTGTGTGATCTGCATACGGAGCGATGGGGGGAACCGCATAATTGAGTTGTAGTTGCTATCTCTGAACAGACGTGCCGTAGTTTTTGGAGGAAAGGATGACAAATTCTCACAGATCATCTGGAAAGTGGTACAGCACTGAGTGGTAGATTTCTTCTTAATTGAGAGAGAGAAAGAGAGAAAGGAGGAGGAAATGTGTGCATTGTGCATTGACCTTAAACTTTCACAAGCAAAACAAACACAACTGACGTTTGATGTTGCGGTTTTATTTATGACAGATGTGCGCTGGATCGATGATAATTGACGCGCGAGAATGTGGAACAAATGTCAGATGAGACATGGGGAAATCGGCGGGAAATTATTCATAGAAAGCTGGGCAAGGGTCTGCCGAGCCGAGCACACACTCGACGCTCGAGGTCTTACCATAAAAGCGATGTTTTGTCATATTTTAGTGGAAACTGTGTCAACGGATTGGATGGACGGCGGATTGGGTGTGGCACACCGATGTCAATGACCGAAAGTTGACATTTACTAGGTTGAAGGTTGTTAACTTGTGAGCAATTTGATGTCACGGCGGCTTTTGACATTTTTGGCATGAAGTCTGTTTGGAAAGCTGTCAAAATCGAATGAATGACTCAGTGACTGAGGGTTCAATCAGAAGTTCCCTTTATTTGATTTGGTTTCCCTCTTACATAACCAGCAGTTATGTTCACGTCCCCGTTATGTAACTGTTTCAATTTCAATTCAATTATAATAATGGCGGTGCTACAGTCCGAGGTGGACCTGGGCCTAGCTTCTCAACTTCAACATTACGCACTTGTCATGTCAAAATGCGTCAAAAAAAACAACAAAATAACAGGAGAACATGTAGTTTCATTTAGAGAGACATTTTCGCACATAAAAGACTTTAGTTTTACCTGTTTGCTGCTTCAGTGGTGCGTGGTCGAGTCTAAAATACTGGTTCACGACTGAATGCACTCATAGCGGATGAAATGTGTTTCCATTCCATGTTAACTGCTATTTATTATGTGACATTTACAGATCATTGCCAGGTAAAAATTATTGGCTTTTGATTTAAGCTGATTGCAATGACAAATTTTATGATAGTTGACTTTCACAAGTGCAGCCCGGAATAAGGTTTGCACAACCGGTACTATAACATGCTTGCTGACATGCTTAAATAACTACATCGTTGAGGGATGTGTTCAATAAATTAAAAGATCGATAAATTGATCAGTAAACAAGAGAAGCGTTAACAGACGAACCAAGCGTCTGCACCCAGCCTCTATTAACGAACTCCTATTCTCACCTCCCCGTGGTGAAATCCGGAAGCCGAGTACCCTCGACAGAAGATAGGGTAACCAACCCTCGTGGGACGTTTGGGCGGCTGCAAATTAGAGAGGGGGGAGTGTGAGTCTACCAGGCCAGCGGGAGCTACCTGGTTTCCATGGTAAGGTCGGGATCCTGGAATAGAGATGGCGGCGGATGAGCCCTTCTCTTAGGGCCAACGGCGGCGCTCACAGCCTGCAAGAGGCTACCAACACCGGATCCTTTCGGAACCCCTTTCTCCGGGGACTAAACAAATGGACCTATCCTCCCAATTGGAGGTTGTGCGTGGGGTTAACTTCCTCACCACGTAAAAAAGCTACGAGTTCAGAAACAACAACCTGCCTCGGATATGGACGGATTTACTGTTGACGACCCCACCAAACGAAAAAAGGACAATGACTTTCGGTTCTACACGTGAAATGTGAGGTCCCTGAACAGACCACGTGCAGCCGATGGACTCGCGGAGCCCCTAGACTGCTATAAAGCAGACGTTACCGCAATCCAATAAGTTCGGTGGGATGGGCCGGGCAAAAAGAGGATGAAAAACTGCGATATCTACTACGGCGATTGTTACAGAGAGCGAAAACGACTGGATGGCGCAGCTGGTTAAGTGCCTGCCCCAAGTTAGAGGGGTCCCAGGTTCGAATCCCAGTGAAAGCAAAGTTAATACGCTTTTATCCGGTTTTTCAAATTTGGTCCAGTCACCATTTGCCGTTGGGATCAAATTAGCGGCACTATCACTGAAGCGGTCGATCAGTGGTAGTAGTCGGACTGTGGGTATCACAATGGACCAACATGGTCTAAGTGCGCTGGTGAATTCACTAGCAGCCCCCTAACCTAACCTAACCCTACAGAAAGCGAAGGCAGCGATTATTTGGATGTGGATTCGTTGTTCGAGGCAGACTTAGGCAAAAAGTCTTAAACTTTAAGTACATAAGCGAGCACCTCATAACAATCCACATCAAGGCTAATTTCGGCAACATCAGCCTAATCTGCGCCCACGCCCCAACGGAGGACAAAGATGTCGATAGCAAGGATGATTTCTATGATCTCCTAGAAAGAACGTACGATCAATGCCAGCTACGACACCAAGATCGTTCTAGGAGATTTTTACGCTAAGCTGAGTAAAGAGAACATCTTTGCTAGAGACATCGGTAAACACAGCCTGCACGACACCACGTCCGAAAACGGACTCAGGCTGGTGGACTTTGTCACGGGGCGAAACCTCTCTGTAGCTAGCACGCGGTTCCCACACCTCAACATCCATAAAGGGACCTAGTGGTCCCCTGATCATTCAACCATCAACCAGATTGATCACGTTGCGATTGACGTTAGACACTCCTCCAAAATTCTTGACGTCCGAACGTTCTTAGGAGCCAACATCGACTCGGACCATTTCCCTGTTGTAGCCAAGGTAAGTACCCGGATATCGAGAGAACAACGGAGTCGAGGAAGACAACCACTGTTTGACGTCGAAAGGCTACAATTGCAACAGACTGCCAGGAACTTTGCCGATCGAATCTCCCTTAAACTCTCCAAAAGTTCGACGTCTCCTGCAGTAGGCGAAGAATGGTAACGTTGTAAAAGAGTCATCAGAGAAGCCGCTACTGAGGTGCTGGCTTTTAGAACAGCATCAAGGAAAAACCCCTGGTTTGACAACGAGTGCAGGCAGGCACATGCAGCAAAGCAAGAAGCCTACCGGGCAACGCTGCATCGAACTACGAGAGCTGTTCGTGAGCTCTACGAACAGAGAAGAAAGAAACAGAACCGGCTTCAAAGGAAGAAAAAGAAAGATCGCGCGGTCGAGGAGATGGAGAGGTGTTATGGCAGGAATGATGTCCAAGAGTTTTCCCGGAGGTTGAAACTTTTATCGGATGGATTTTTTAGATGCTCCGTAAGTCTACAGTGCCCCGTTATGAAGCCTGTTAGGATACGGATGTTATTCTTGCTCATTTTGATGCATGCCTCGAAGCTCTTTCGGGTATATAGCCTTAAGAGTATCGTGGCCTTCTTCATGTCATGGGTTTTGTTCCATTATTCTGAATTCTTTTCTCAGGACATGGTCTCCAATCCATGGGCGCAGTTGGGCAAGTTCTCATGGCTCCTATAAAACAGAGGCATGCCTAACTTTGATCTCCTTCCCGCTAATCAGATCGGTTCTCTTTGTCCATGCTATGCATCATAGGTAATTGTTGGTCGAACCATTCATATGTACATCAATCTTAAAATGCTTGGACTGCATCCCAAGGATTTGCCCGTCAAGCTTCGACAAATTATCAGAGCACGCGTCGCTTTTCTTGTTACATATCTCTTTTGTATGTTTTTTTCCAGATGAGTTTGCTGTCCAAGATTATTCCCAGATATTTAACTTCTTTTACCGGAGTCAGTGTTGTATCCAACGCTTAAGAAGGCTAGGCCAAGTAGAACGTACGGACAACTTAGCTCCGGCCCGAAGAGTCTTCGACTCTGAGCCTGAGGGACAGCGCAACAGGGGACGTTCACTTGTACAAGGCCGATGGGGGCCTCGGCCAGCTTAATGTGTGAAACTGAATACAGCTGGCGAGAGACCATGCTAGTTGGAGAGGCATGTTGTTGTGTTGAGTGAGGCCCAGGTCCACCCCGGAGCGCCCTACGAAGAAGAAGCAAGGAAATTGCAGGAAAATCGGCGTAACGGTTGAAAGAACTCTCACAGTGGAGAAAACAAAACGCGGGCCATGCCAAAATACATAATCAGTTTCGGAAAAATCTACAGACTACCTAACGTCGTTTCTAAACTTCAAGATTGACTACAGTATCAAAATTCGGAGTGGACAGGAGTAGAAAATGAACTTGGGGCTAAGCAGTAACAAACGCTAAAGAGATTTACGATCTACACTGATGTATCCAAGACTGACAGCAGGAGTAGGTACTGTAGTGTCTTCCAAGCGGAAATTACGGCTATTCCTGAAGCCGCTGAATGGCTGTTGATGAAAATGATGAAAATAATAGCATTCATCTTCTTTTTTGTGTGGTGCTACAGTCCGGGTCCCATGGACCTGGGCCTCAACCAATTTGCCTCTCCAACTAGCACGGTCTCTCGCTAGCTGCCTCCAAATCCGCACACAAAGTTGGTTGAGGTCCTTCTCCATGGGCGCCGTGGCAGCGTGGGTTTGTGCGTCGACCCATATGCACTAGACTTTCACAGTCTAGGTTCAAATGCCAGTTCAGACAAAAGATTTTTCAAAAAAAAATTGTTTGTCTGAACAATTTTCAATGTTTTCATCTAAAAGCAATAACTAAAGGTAGGGTAGGTAGGTAGGTAAAAATGGCGGTGGACACATAGATCCTGTTTTCGCACCCAATTAGCGCCATGAAAGCGCCGTTTTGATACCACATCCTATGGGATACCTAATTTGTGAGATGGAGGTGAAAAAGAGTGTGTATTCACTCAGATTAGCCTAATTTTGAAACCACTTCGTGGAATTTATAAAGGCTAGCAGACTATGAATGTTTGCTTCTGAGAGATTGTTAGGGGTGTTGAAGAAGGCTTTGCCCAGAGTGCGTTGTCTGACTCTAGCTAGAGCCGGACATTTGCACAGAAAGTGCTCGGGGGTTTCTGGCTCAGTTTCCACCCGGCAGTGCGAGTTAAATGGTATGCCTAGTCTTTCAGCATGCCTGCCAATAGCCCAGTGTCCAGTGCAGACCGCTGTGATTCTGGATATATTTCTTCTACTGTTGTTAAGCAGGTCTTTTGTTTTCTTTTGGTTGTAGTTGGGCCATAAGCTTCTGGATAGAACACATGTTTCCAGCTTGGTCCATCTTTCGTTGGCGATCTTGAGGAAGTGATTGTAGATGTTGTTTTTTACAAAGCCTAGTGGAGCCTGGATTTGTTCCACAACGAAACTATCGAGTTTGGATCCCTGTCTGGCTAGCTCGTCTGCTGCTTCGTTTCCTATTATACCCGTGTGCCCGGGAACCCAGATCAAAGAGACCGGGTTCCGTTCACTTATAATGGATAGTTCCTTGCAGCAGCAATCCACTAGTTTAGACGTTGTGGTTATGGATGTTAGAGCCTTAATAGCAGCTTGACTATCTGAAAAGATTGCTATCCGCTGAGTTGGTTCTGTTTTGTTTTTAATTTCAAGACACGCATCATATATTGCAAGCACTTCTGCCTGGAAAATGCTTGCAAAGCTTGGTAGCTTGAGTGACTTTGACATCTTGAGAGCTTCGGAGAAGATTCCAGCGCCCACACCAGAGTCCATCTTCGACCCGTCTGTGAAGATGGCTATGTCATGGTTTTGGAAGACTCTATCGCTTTTCCACTCAGTTCTGGTTGGAAAGTATGCCCTATAGTTTTTATTGAAATTTAGCTTTGGGATAAGGTAGTCAGTATGACTCAGTATCGCCTGTTGTGGTAGTGAGTTAAGGATGTTACCATGTCCATAAGTTATGTTCTTCCAGCAGTTTGACTCTCTGAGTCTAAGTCGTTCGTAGGGCGCCAGTGATACCTATACATGCAGTTCTTTGTACCTTGTTTAGTTTTGTAATATTGTATGCTTTGGCTAAAGCTGGCTACCAGACTAAGGGTCAAGAATAGTGCCTAAGTACCTGGCAGTTGAAGACAGAGTGAGGGTTTGATTGGTTAGTCTAGGAAGGGGAAAGTTTGGTATTTTGGTTTTCGTCGTAAAAAGCATCAGTTCGGTTTTGCTTGGGTTCGTGTTTAGGCCACAACTGGTAGCCCATCTATTAACCTTTTGCAACGCCCCCCCCATGATTTCACTAATCACTGAGAGAAACTGGCCTGATACTAAAATCACAACGTCGTCCGCATACGCAACAACTTTGATTCCTTCCCGGTCTAGTTCTTCTAATAGGTTGTTAATGACTAGTATCCATAACAATAACTAAAAGTCTTCAACTTAAATTTTCTTTAAACGCTTCGTTTTCTTTGAAAATGAATTTGTGTGAAGATTTTTGTCCATCACTGTGTGTCGCTGTCGTTAGAGTTGCAAAAATTTAAACAACATCATGCGACAAAATTCACAGCTGCACCTGACGGCGACATCATTTTGTTCTAGCAGTCTATCAGAATTTGACTTTATTACCTTAGATTAGTGGCTAATTGCATCTTGACCGCCACTTTACAGTCCAAATAAGACGCTGACAGTTCTAAATACTCATAAATTGACTCATTGCAAAGATATTCACGAAATAAAACTTCAAAACACGGCGAAAAAACCACCGAACTGCAGTCAATTTAACGGGACATTAAAAGAAGTGACCAACATTTCCGCAAGCGTAGACTTCAAAGCTAATCGCTACGATCACAGGGACAACAAAACAAAACAAGAAATGCCATAAAATTGAGAAGGAAGTCAATTCTATGTTCTCAACTAGTTTTTCGACGTCGTAGAGTTAACATAGAAAATGTTCAAAAATGTCAAAGTCTAAGCAGTTCAGAAGATAATTCGTAACTGTTTTCCACAAGCAACAGGCGATGACTTGGTAAGGAGCATGCACCAACTCATCTGTAAAATATGGTCGGAAGAAAGCATGCCCGATGAATGGAACCTGAGCATTGTTTGCCCGATCCACAAAAAAGGAGACCCTCTAAAATGCGCCAACTATAGAGGCATCAGTCTTCTAAACATTGCTTATAAGATCCTATCTGCCGTGTTGTGTGAACGCCTAAAGCCATTCGTCAACAACCTGGTCGGTCCATACCAGTGTGGCTTTAGGCCTGGAAAATGCACCATCGACCAAATATTCACGCAGATCTTGGAAAAAACCCAGGAGCAGCAAATCGATACCCACCACCTTTTCATCGATTTTAAGGCCGCGTATGACAGCATCTATAGAGACGAGCTATACAGAGCAATGTCTAGTTTTGGAAGCCCTACCAAACTCGTCCATTTGTGTAGAATGACGATGGAGAATGCACGCTGCTCCATCAAGGTCGGTAAAGACCTAACCGAGACCTTTGATGTCAAAAAAGGATTCAGACAAGGCGACGCGCTGTCATGCGACTTCTTCAACATTATTCTTGAAAGAATTGTGCACGCCAACACCAGAGGCACAATCTTTCAGAAGTCCGTCCAACTACTCGCATATGCCGACGATATTGACATAATCGGAAGAACACAGCGTGATGTCAATGGAGCAAAGATTGGTTTAACGGTAAATGAGGGGAAGTCCAAATATATGCTGTCGACCAGAAAGGACACCCAACATCGACGTCTCGGACAAAACGTCACAGAAGACAGATATAACAGATATTGAGGTAGTCAAAGACTTTGTCTACTTAGGAACCGCTACCAACTCAGACAGTAACACCAGCGCTGAAAGCAAACGAAGATTAACTCTTGCTAATCGCTGCTTCTTTGGGCTAAGAAAGCATCTGATAAACAAAGCCCTCTCTCGAACAACCAAGATAACCCTGTACAAGACCCAGTCCTGCTATATGGCGCAGAAGCATGAACTTTGTCAAAAGCAGATGAGGTTGCTCTTGGTTACTTCGAGAGGAAAATTCTTCGGGTGAATTTCGGGCCTGTCTGCATAGAGGGTGAGTGGAGAAGAAGATATAAGAATGAACTGTACGAGCTGTTCAGCGACATTGACTTAGCCAGAAGGATGAAGATCCAACGATTGAGATGGCTAGGTCATATAAAGCGAATGGAAACCAATGCTCCGGCCCGGAAAGTCTTCGAATCCACCCCCGAGGGACGGCGCAGTAGAGGAAGACCGCGACTCAGGTGGCGCACGCAAGTGGAAACCAACTGTGCGTGCGAAACTGGAGACAGCTAGCTAAAGATCGAGCTGGCTGGAGACGCTTGTTGGTTGAGGCCCAGGTCCACCCCGGACTGCAGCGCCACCCTAAGTAAGTAAGTAAGTTTCCACAAGCGCCGTGGCGTTGTGGGTAGGTGCATCGACTCTTACGCTCGAGGTCTAAAGTTTGAATCTCGAAAAGACACCAAACATTTTTTCACGGTTCCAGCTCTTTCGACTCACTGACAATGCTCAAAGAGTATAACTGTCTAGAAAAGCTTCTCACCGTTCGGAGTCGGCAATGAACTGTAGGTCCCCTCCACGGACTGTAGCGCCGCCATTATTATTATTATTCCCACAACCAACTGGATTGCGCAGTTGGTTAGGTATGAAGTGGCTTAGATGTGCACTTACACCAGAGTTGATCCATTGTGCCGCAGCGGAGTTGGTTAAGTGCCTGCCCTAAGTTCGAGGGGTAGGTTCGAATCCCAGTGAAATCGAATCAATGTAATCATAAATTAATTAATGTGTATTAATATTGACTCAATAAACTAAATGAATTAATGAATGAATGAAATCGAATCTGGTCCAGTCAACATTTGCCGTTGGGATCAAATTAACGGCACTGGAGTAGGTTTGTTACCTGGCAGTAGAATGGACCACTTTTGAGTCTGAGTGCTCCAGTGCAGTGTTTCAAAAAAACCTAAAAAGCTCTGAAAAAAAAACTGTTTTCCCCTCTCCAACTCTCCAAACGATGATAAATCTCAACCAACGTCACTGTCATGTCACATCGTATGCCCCCTCGGTCACAAAATTGCAACAAAGTTGAAGCGGACAATGTTTATTAAATGTGTTCAAAATTCATAAAGGAGATCCCCTCGGCACTCAGTGCAGCACATCATCGCACCAATTACGCACTCAATCAGTCAATCCGCCCTCGCTGATCGAGTTAAGACTTTGCCCCCATGGCCCATCTTTTCAAGTACGCACGCACGCCTCGCCCAACCTAACTAAGATTGACAGCGTCTGCTGCACAAATTTTTGACCAACAGACCCACTGGACAAAAGAGTTGCATAAAATACAAATTGACCTACTTTACATCAATTGCAGCCGTTTTGTTGTACTACTGTGCTGCGCTGCGCTGCGCTGCGTCGTCGTCGTCGCTGTCGCCCACGGCCGAAGAATTCCAACCCCAAAAAGGACACCAACCATCACCGTGCATTGTGTCATGAGAAATGCTCGCTTTCCGCCCATTCACCAGCCGCTGCAGCATTATACAACAATTCCGTGTGCATAATATTTCCGCAACCGAACCGAACGCCCCCCAGCTGAAATCGCAGCCGAAAATGAGAGGCAAAAAAGAATCTCGAAACCGACAAATAAACACAAAAATTATTATGTAGGCTTCGTTCAATTGGCTTTTTGGTGGCAGAATTGAATGCTCCTCATTGTTGCCCCAGAAGTGGTGCATCAAGTGCCTTATCGCCGCCCGAACCAGTGCGACATGTTCAGCACTTCAATCGCCAGAGCGTACAACAAAAAAAAAAAAAAAAACATTGAATCCGTCCAGCGAAACCAGTCGAAACTGACGAAAACAACGCAAGCTAAAGAAGAAAAATAAAATATTCACAACGCACTACTCTCGGAAACAGGCTTTGGAAGTGGAATTTAGGTCTCTCGGAGTAGTAGCGACAGCGGCAGCACCACTGGCAGCCAGAGCTGGAGCGGGAGAAATGCCCGTGTGCGCGGGACAACTCGTACTTGAGGAGCAGCAGACAACAAAAAAAAAAAAAACACGCGAAGAAAAATCCCAAAAGGTTATGGCTGCGCAGGCAAAGCGTCGACTCGCTGGCCACTGACGCGGCAGCTGGGAGTGAGTTTTACGATATTTAGCGGTGATTAAGTTCTGTTTGTTTTGTGTGACTTAACGCGGTATGCTAATTGAAGGTTTTCGGCGCAACAGTCAGTCAGAGCCTTCACTCACGAAGGATGGCAGACGGTCTCTATGGCAACAGTTGCTAATTCACTGACGTCAGTGGCTGTGATTGCGAGAGTTTTGAGGAGGACCAGTTGCCTTGTGTCAGACGACGACGACGACTGTTACTGGGTTAGGGGAACGACATTGGCATGTTTTTTTGCGAAAAGAAAGTCACCGATGTGTCAGTGTCAGCGAGTGGAAATGTCAAAAAGTTGGTGAACATCTTTGAATTTCCCAGACGCGAAAGCAGTCCGATGCGAAAGCCTCATCTTTGGTGTGTTCGAGAGTTCGAGGGGGAAATGGATGCCAAGAGGTGGAATCTGGTACGATCTCATGATCGATTTCACTTGCTGCTTGAGACAATAGAATCGCAGACACTTAACAAGGCATAGGATGGTGGGAAACTCTTTGAGTTTTGAGCTGGAAATGAATGCAATGAGATGCTGACAAATCGTAGAGGCTCTGCTGTCAAGTGAAACAACCTCTGAGGAGAGGACAAACGTAATTTTAAACGTCTTAAATCATCTTCAGTCTCACTCTGCTTGTGGAACTACAGTCGGGGGTGGACCTGGACCTCAATCAACAAGCGTCTTTACCCAGCATGATGTTGTACCAGCTGTCTCTTGTACCGCGCACTCCAAGTTGGTTGAGATCGCTCTTCACTTGAGTGCGTCACTTTAAGGCCCAACCATGATGGCCGAAAAAAAATTAAGCTTATGTCATAACCAAACGAAAAGCAACCAGAAGTATCGTCAGATATCAAAACTGCCCCTAATTGCTTATAGAAACTTAAGGAGAATTCAGTTGCCAACTAACATTTGCGCGTAAGCAAAAATGAACGAACTTAACGACACTGAGCGAAGCGGTTATTATAATCACAATGTATTAATTTTGTTTAAACGCTCGGTTACTTTAGTTCTCTTAAGCTTCCGTAGGGCCCTTCAGACGTAAGCGTCCTCTGTTGCATTGTCCCACTGGTTCAGAGTCGAAGATGAAAAGGGACCATAAGTTTTTGGTAGTCGGTAATCCCGACGAATTATTGAAAGGTCGCCCTGGTAGCTAGGCCTAGGTCCGTCGCCTACTACGCCAGCGCCACAGGCTCGATCGCTTTAATAATAATAACAGTGGATTTTATTACGGCAAACGTCCAACCAGTTAAATGGATCTTAACAAACATCTTGCAATCTTAACAAACATCATCCCAATTGTGATTATTGATTGAGCACCCGTAGGCTTGCTTGCCACGGTTTGACGTCGAAAAGCTACAATCGCAACAGACTGCCAGGAACTTTCCCAATCGAGTCTCCCTGAAACTCTCCGAAAGTTCGACGTCACCTGCACTAACAATAAACGAAGAATGGAAACATTGTTAAAAAGTCATCAGAGAAGCCGCATCTGATGTGCTGTGTTTTACAACACCATCTAGGAAAAACCCCTAGTTGGACAACGAGTGCAGGCAGGCACATGCAGCAAAGCAAGAAGCCTACAAGGCAACGCTGCATCGAACTACGAGAGCTGTTCATAAGGTCTACGAACAGAAACGAAGGAAAGAGAACCGGCTTCTCAGGAAGAAAAAGAAAGAGCACGATAAGCGCGTAATCGAGGAGATGGAGAGGTGTTATGGCAGGAGTGATGTCCAAAAGTTTTACCAAAGGGTGAAACTTTTATCGAATGGATATAAAGTTCGGATAGAAGCTTGCCGGGACGAAAATGGACAGCTAATAGTAGATTCGCAGTCGATACTGAGTATTTGGAAAAATCATTACTGCAGACTGTTAAACGGTGATGAGGACACAAGCAGAATGCAGAATGTTCCACTCAACACAACGGACGATGATAGAAGAGAATACCGTCCCCCCGATCTAGACGAAGTCAAGATAGCGATATCGAGACTGAAGTCTAATAAACTCACTGGCCAACCCAAGAGGCACGATCGTTCGA
The DNA here is from genome assembly GCA_930367185.1 of Myathropa florea. Classification (NCBI taxonomy): domain Eukaryota; kingdom Metazoa; phylum Arthropoda; class Insecta; order Diptera; family Syrphidae; genus Myathropa; species Myathropa florea. The sequence continues at coordinate 113,232,740 of OV884002.1, read as the reverse complement.
AAATCTGTTCAACCGCTAGCTTACGCCGATGACATTGACGTGATTGGGCGAACACAGCCAGCCGTCAATGAGGCGATTGCTGGCATTGAAACGGAATCGGCGAAAATGGGTCTGTCGGTGAACGAGGGCATAACCAAGTATATGCAGTCATCGAGAAAGGACGCACAACATTGACGACTTGGCCAGAACGTCAGAATAGGTAGCTATAACTTTGAGGTAGTGAAGGACTTCGTCTACCTTGGCTCCACAGTAAACAGTACAAACAACATCAGTACCGAGATCAAACGCAAAATAATTCTTGCCAACCGTTGTTTTTTTTGGCTTAAAAATAATAGACCCCCCTCGGAAGACCAAGTTGACTCTGTATAAGACCTTGGTCATCCTAGTCCTGCTTTACGACGCAGAGGCATGGAAAATATCCCATACGGATGAACAGTCTCTTGGTCTTTTCGAGAGAAAAGTTCTGCGCGCGATCTTTGGTCCTGTTTGCGTTGATGGCATTTGGAGGAGAAGATTCAACCACGAACTGTATGGGCTGTACAGCGACATGAGTCTAGCCAGGCGTCTACAAATCCAACGCCTAAGATGGCTAGGCCATGTAGAGTGTATGGACAACCTAGCTCCAGCCCGAAGAGTCTTTGACTCTGAACCTGTGAGATAACGCAACAGAGGACGTCCACGTACAAGGTGGCGCACACAAGTTAAGGGGGACCTCGGCCGGCTTGGTGTGCGAAACTGGAGACAGCTGGCGAAAGATCGTGCTGGCTGGAGAGGCAAGTTGAGTGAGGCCCAGGTCCACCTCGGACTGTAGCGCCCTAAGAAGAAGAAGAAGGGTGAAAAGGAGTGTGTATTCACTCAGATTTGCCTAATTCTTTTTTGTAAACCACTTTGTGGAATTTATGAAGGCTAGCAGGCTATGAATGTTTGCCTCCGAGAGGTTTTTAGGAGTGTTAAAGAAGGCTTTGCCCAGAGTGCGTTGTCTGACTTTAGCTAGAGCCGGACATTTGCACAGAAAGTGCTTGGGGGTTTCTGGTTCGATTTCCACCCGGCAGCTGCGGCAGTGCGAGTTAAATAGTATGCCTAGTCTTCCAGCATCCCTGCCAACAGCCCAGTGTCCAGTACATACCGCTACAATTCTGGATATGTTTCTTCAACTTTTGAGTAGGTCTTTTGTTCTCTTTTGGTTGTAGTTGGGCCATAAGCTTCTGGATAGGATATATGTTTCCAGACGTACTTCTTCGAAAATGAGGTCGGCCAAGCAATTACTGTGAATGGTGTTCGCTACCACGATATGATGACGGACTTCTTGTGGCCAGAAATTGAGGATATTGACCTGGACGACATGTGCTTCCAACAGGATGGCGCTACTTGCCACACAGCCAACGAAACAATGTCTCTTTTACGTGAGTGATTCAATGGCCGTGTTATCATCGTGTGTTTTTGTTGGACCACGCTTTAGAAATTTTTATGGGCTAATATAAGTGTATTATTATTTCTGTTTCTTCGGCAAAAAAAAGTAGTTCCACACGCTCAGCAGTTCACTTTTGAGTTATACTTTGGCACAGATTTCAACCAACACTTGAACTCAGGGTAATCCATCCATCGAACTAAACCAAATGGAGGGATATTTTTTCAGAAGGAATTTTCTTCTTTCTAAATTTTCCCTTTTTACCAAATGGGAGATGAAATTTCCTAAAAAAAAGGTAAATTTCCCACGATCTGGCACCACTGATGTGGACCACATAACGAACACCTGTTCTTGGGTTTTCTGCGACAATCATTCGGCCTGGTGACAACTTCTTATCTGATGAAGACAAAATTTCAATTTGATTCGGGGTAAAAACCAGTTTTTAATCTTACAGAACCGGCTGCCGCAAGCTCTCGCAATCACTAACGATGCTTCAACTGTACATTTTTTAAAGAAATTTTCTAATCTTGAAAATTTCAATAAATAAAACTGTAGGTTCCCTAAATTCATTTGTCAAAGCAAAAGTACGAACAGCACGAGTTGTTGCCGAAGAAACAAAGCAAAGGCTCATTTACTTTCTGGCCATTGGCCAAATTTTTTCAGCGGAATCGGTTCAAAGATAAATATCAAAGGAATTAAACAAAACAGGAGACTTTTTCTTATTTAAATAAATTGTCAATTTATTGTATTTTGACACTTGTCTTTTTGGCCACTTGACAAGAGCCCTATCATCACGATCGAAGAAAACCTAATTTTATGATAAAAAATCTTAAATTTTGTAATGATCACCAAAACTCTCTTTTTCTGTGACAATGTTCGGTGTAGTCGCGATAGCCAGACGCATTCTTGAACACAAGAAAATCATGCGGATTTTACAAGCCCCCTTACTTCAGAGGATCGTCTTGTGATCAATAGCATTTTTGACATTTAGGCAACATTTTGACATCTAAGGAACATTTTGACATCCAAGGGACATTTTGTGATTTCCAAAGAGCAAAAGTCAGCAGACCTGTGTGATCAATAAGCTACTTATATTCAGGATCGCCAGATGCATTGCAGGACACAAGAGGATCATTTTTATAACACGCCCAACACGAGTGGTTGCTGAGATGCTAGGCGCAGGTCCACCTCGGACTGTAGCGCCGCCATTATTATTATTATTAAATTCGACTGATGATCAGAAGCAATTTTGACGTTTCAGCAATTTTTTGACATCCACGCAACAAGGGCCCACCCTGTAAGTTACAAAAGAACTGAAGGAAGCAGACCTGTGTGATCAATGAGCTTTACTCGCGATCGCCAGATGCATTCCAGGACACAAGAGGATAATTTTTATAAGCCCCTACATTCGACTGATCATGAATCTATTTTGACATTTGAGCAATATTTTGACATCCACGCAACGCCCTGTGATTTCCAAAAGAGCTAAAGCCAGCAGACCTCTGTGATCAGTGATCTTGCTTAGTTAAGGTTTTGAATTCAATAGGTTTTTCGGAAAAAGTCACGCATGTAAACATAAATTCTGAATTCTCTCCAATTTTGGAGACTTTCGTATGATCGTTGATTCTCGCAAAAGATCCTTATTATTTGAGTTGATAAACTTGCCCCAGAAGACAAAATGAACAAGGTGTACACAGAAAGTAAATGAATTGCAATTAAAATGTGTTCAGTGAAGTCTAAAAGCACACGACAAGATCAGAATTCACGGATCGTCTCAATTCCCGACCAGATCGGCCTCAACCGCCGACGATAAATATCATTATCGCCAAGGTTACTTCTTCAATTTCAAGATCGTTCCACGATCACTTAAAAAAAAAAAGAAGAAAACCGCTTGCAACAAAAAACCCCGTTCCCTGCGGCCCGAACAGTCTTCGGACCTCTAACTGATCCACATACTGTACATAATCTGTACAAATGTCGTTTAATCCCATTTCAGTACAAACCTTGTGTATGGTCCCATATCGTTTGCAACTGCCCCCTTTGAGGGTGCACCTCCCTCTTCAGGTGTGTTAACAGTTGTCGGCAAGGCCGTCTCCGACAGCAAATGCTGTTTAGTTGGATCGTTTACTTCAGTGATTACCGCCAGTGTGTAGTCGTTGTTTTCCTCACCGCTTTCAGCCTCGTCTAGTGCCACCCTTAAGTCAGACGGTGGAATTTGTTTAAGACCTTCGCTATCGACACGAAGGCTACGATTTGAATCACTTGGTGTACTTCCACCACTGCCAACACTACCGTTCTCGATCAATGATGCCAAAAGTTGTTCACTAAAAATGAAGAGATCTTTCGATATGATCATGGCACAAGGAGACACCTTGCTCCTGTCACTTTTTTTTCATGGAAAACAAATTATTTTTTTGCAGCAGCAGCAGCAGCAAGAAGAAGAGGAAGAAAAACAACAAAACAAGTGGTGACGTAATAAAGCACACTTCCTTTATGTTTGACCGGAACAAAAAAAAAAGTAAAACACCGTTAACACGCGCAAAAACAATTGAAAAGGGAAGATGTTTCGTTTTATCGAGGACAATCGACAGTTAAGGCTGACAACACGATGCGGCCCGATTTTTCCGACAGCGACAGCGCGACTAGGTGCGTCTCAAGCAGCGACCGGAGAAAGAATAATGATATTCCAGAGACTACGATCGCGAAGATCACTGTGTGTTATTTCCGCTCTAATAAATTTCCATAAAGATTCATTTTTTTTTTGTTGTTTGTTTGTTGTCTCTTGTTCTTGTCTCTTTTCCCTGGTCTTCACCCTCTCTGTCTCACTCTCCTTTGGAGTCTTCTCCTTTTCCTTTTTGTTTTCTTCGGATTTTCACTCCCGTGCGTCTCTCTAGCTTTGCGTCTGGGATGACGATCGCTAGAAGTAGCTCTCTCGGTGTCGATGAAGTGAAAATGTGTACCTCCTCCTTCTTCGGCCCGCAGAGTGATCAGCTCCAACACAGTGACGGGCGGTTCGTATATGCACGGGGGGGGGGGGGAGAATTTGATGGTATACGCGCGCGCGTAAGATCAGCTGCTATGGCACAGGAACACACATTGGACTACCCCAGGGCTCCCGCACTCCTCCTCTGCTTCTAACGGGTGGGCGAGTGGTGGTCAAAAACCGAACCGATGTTTTCCCACAGACAACGATATCGCCAACAAGATCACTAGCCGATATTAAGAAGACTCACCGCAGGCGGACAAGGGGCGCACAAAGAAATCTCTTTCACTTCTCGGATTATTATTCTTAATGAACTTCTCTGTGTTTTGTGTTCCTGAGCGAGCGTATGTGTGTGTGTGTGAGGGATGGCGAAAATAAAGAAAATTCGTTTTACAACCCGCCGGCGACGTATGTTCGAGTGCGACACGAACGAGAAACTACACGTCCGACGATGACGATGACCGCTGAACGTATGAAAAAATTCAAAAATTCGTACGAAGACTGGGGCGCTGCTGGCTGCGCTGCCTGACTGTTTGCTGTACGTTGCACGATCGGTGTTTTGTGGCACAGGCACATTGGAGTGTGTGTGTGCGCGCGAGCGGAGAGCCCCACGAAAACGAAAAGAAAAACAAAGGGAAACCGTCGACAAATGGGGGGGTGAGCAGAGAGATCGTTGCGCCTCGGGAGAGAGTCACCGTGCGCTGGAATTGAAATGGAATTCCGCTGTGGGGCTCTCTTAGCCGATGGGGAATGCAGTGACTCTCTTAGACTGACTCTCTGTGAAGGGATTTCTTTTTTTTTTTTTGTGAATCACTGGGAGTGGGGAAATTAGTGTTGCCAATGAAGGGCAACGTTTTTCGTTTCATTTGAGGAGTCCAGTGCGGTATCGCTAGGTTCATATCTCTCGGTTCCGGAGTGTGTGCGTGTGGTAAGAGAATAGATTTGTTTTTATGCATTACCACGGTTCTTAATCGAAAATATTTTGCTTATTTCTGCTCTTATGGAGTTGATACAGACGACGGTTGGCTGGCAATTTGTCAAAAAAAAAAACTAAATTATTGAAGGATCGACCGATGAGCTGTGTTGTCAGAATAAAGGTAACGCACCGGGATGACACACCGAAGCTGCCCTTAGTGGCGTATTGTTAACGGACGAAATGATGATTTTGTTAACATTGATCAATTATGAGCAAAAATATACCATTTCTTTAGCGCACTTCTAAAAAAATCGTGGCTCTTGAGTCTCAAGACTTCAAATTTTTATTTTCTGAGAAAAAATAAGTCGTATGTCTGTTTACGAATCATTTTTTCTTCATATAACGATACAGTCAGGGGCAAGCCCAGGCCTCAACCAACACTACTTTTTAGATATAACGAATATTTGCAGGCAGATCCACAGAAACTGCACTCTACTAACTAACAGAAACTATAGACAGCGCCCTTGATGCGAAAGAAATAGTTATATGTGCTTTCTTGGATATTGAAGGATCATTTGACAACACATCCCATGATTAGAATTGTTCGAGCTCTGGACAAAAAGGAAGTAAACTACACAGTATCGAAATGAGACTCCCACACCAGGAGGCATAATAAAAGTCGATACAACAAGAGGATGCCCACAAGGAGGAGTTTTATCTCCTCTCATGTAGAGCCTAGTTGTAGACCAGCTTCTAGAGATACTAACTAACCATGGCATCAGATGTCAGGCATATGCCAATGACATAGTAATCATAGCCAGAGGAAAAATGGAGGAGACCCTATGCGATATTATCAAATGTGGGCTAACTTTAACTAAGGAATGGTGCCTGTCGGTTGGGCTAAGCCTAAATCCGGCAAAAACCACCATAGTACCTTTCACAAGAAAACGGAAACTGGAACGACTAAAACCAATAAGTCTGTCGGGTACAACAATGACTCCGGTAAAAGAAGTTAAATATCTGGGAGTAATTTTGGACAGCAAGCTCATCTGGAAATAAACTGGGCAAGTGCGAGTTATACTCGCACGGGTAAGGTTCCGTCGCATAATATTGATGGATGATTTCTGAAGATCAAACGACGTTTCCAAACTATTTCAGTTGAATTTTCTTCTAACTTCAACTCAAATCAACTATTCATTCATACATTTATACATCCGAAAAAAACAAACGTTCATCCCTACATATACCTATATCTCTATCCAAGTTTATCCAACACAGAAAATCCCTTCCATCATATACATACCCAATCACTGCTCATGCCTGCGGTGTGTGTGTATTCATTTCTGTTGGGCATTTAGGGGTGAGATCGAAAAGATAACGCTCAGCAACGAATAGAGTGGCCGAACACAGCATGAAATTATGTGTGAAAATGAAAATCGTTCTCATTTTAAATCTTAGATATCTTAAAATTTCAACATAAGTCGATATTTTGAAACTTGTCATTTCTTAATGCTTACATTGATGTCTTCAAAACTGCGTTTTCAGATCTTCAAAATTCGCATGTCGATGATTGACCGTTTTTGGCCAATATCTCCAAAACCATTAGGGCCAGAATGCTCGCAATGGTTTTAAATGACAGTACTCAATGAAGCCAAGTTTTTGTGATTTTTTCAGATTTTTAAACACTTTGGTTTAGAAATGGCAGGGGGAGAAAATCTTTGGAGCTCCATATTTTCCAAACGGTACTTTTGATAAAAAAGTGTTGAAGGAAACCTCCACCTCATTTCGGAAGATCTGTCGACTGATATATATTTCGATGGGGTGCGACAATTTTTCAAAATTAGTGTCAACTTCACTTGTACTGGAGCCACCCCCAAATGGCCCCACTTTTTAAAATCGCTGCATAGGAATTGACATCTAGGTCTGAAGTACCTAATTCCAAAATTTCATGTCGATATCTTCATAAACTTCGGAGATAAAAAAGTGTGACAGACACGACGGACGGACGGACGGACGGACGGATGGACGGACACACCGAAATTATAAAGGTTCCGTTTTTGTAGACGGAACCTTAAAAAACATACAGAAGAGATAACTAGGAAAGTGACGCGTGCTCTGATGATTTGTCGAATGCAGTCCAAGTATTCTAAGATGGATGTACATCTCTATTGTTCGACCTACAATGACCTATGGTGCAATAGCATGCTCTAAGAGCACCAATCTGATCAGCACGAGGGAGATACTCAGTAAAGTTCAAAGGTTAGCACGCCTCTGTATTACAGGAGCCATGATAACTTGTCCAACTGGGGCCATGGAGGTGCTACTGAAGCTGACTCCTTTGCATCTAGTGGTTGCAGAGTGTGCAAACAAAACAATCACGAGAATGGCAAAAGAAGGGATAGGTAAAGACAGGTGCATTAGAGCAAAGCAATTCGACGCATTAGTCAAAAAGCTACCACTCCTGGCCATTCCGAAGAATGATGTGATTAGGAAATTCAATTTCCAAAAGAAATTTACCAATAAGCACAGCACCAAAAGGGACTGGAGCAATGAATCCATGGTCCACAGACTGAGCACCAACACCGTTAATTGGTATACAGACGGATCAAGAACTGATGAAGGAACTATAGCAGGAGTTTTTGGACCCATGGGCAAATGTAACAGCATCTTTCAAGCGGATTTTTATGCCATAGACAGATGCGTTCAGATCAATCTTGAAAGGAATTATACCAACTGCGACATAGCAATAATGTCGGACAGTCGAGCCGCTATTATGGCACTAGACTCCTACATCATCAAATCCAAAGTTCAAATAAAACTCATCATGTCTTAGTCCTATTTTTATGACAGGATGGCGCAGTTGGATAAGTGCCTGCCCTAAGTTAGAGTGGGTACCAGGTTCGAATCCCAGTGAAAAAAAAGTTAATACGCTTTTATCCGGTTTTTCAAATCTCGTCCAGTCATCATTTGCCGTTGGGATCAAATTAACGGCACTATCACTGGAGCGATCGATCAGTGGTAGTAGTCTGACTGTGGGTATCACAATGGACCAACATGGTCTGAGTGTGCTGGTGAATTCACTAGCAGCCCCTTTACCTAACCTAACCTAGTCCTGCTTATGGATTTTGGGAAAGCTTTCAACATGCTAGACCATAAAAAGCTCATACGAGTAGAAGCGCTTGAACCCATAGGCATTCGAGGATTAATAACGAGCTGGCTAAAAGAAAATCTGAGCAACCGAAACTTGTGTGTCCAAATAAAGTCAAAAAGAACATGTTAAAAAAATGTAGTCCCTCAAGGATCAAAGCTTGGTCCAATCCTTTTTATACTCTATACGAAAGAGCCTCTTCGCGTATTCAAACATTAAACATCCCATTTGCTTATGCCTATGATACAGCAATAATGTTGCGACACAGGTCTTTGCAGACAGCGTCAACAATAATGCAGGAGGAGTCCGATTTGGCAGTGAAATGGCCACGGAAATGGCCACGAATTAACGAGCAACACCTCGTAAACAAAGATAATGTACATCAGAAGTCCTCAATTCAAAGCTACCCAACAGCAAATATATTTTAGGAATGATACCTGCAATAGCTCAACCAGCTGCCTAATGGATATAGTAGACAGTTAAAAGTATAAGTTTGAACCACATGAAATGTCGGATTTTTCACTTAGTCCTCAATTGGAATCTGTCAAATGAGCATCTGTACAACACAGTGAATTTTATTTTTTTATAAGATAAAGTTGTATGTGGGCGCCGTGACGTAGAGGGTAGGTGCGTTGACTCCTATGCTCGAGGTTTTAGGTTCGAATCTAAAAAAAAAAACATCTTACATTTTTTTACGGCTCCAACCCTTTCGAGTTACTGACAATGCTCAAAGGGTATAACTGTCTAGAAATAGCTTCTCAAAATCCCCGTTCGGAGTCGGCAAGAGGAAACCGATGATATAAAACGTCGGACCGTGATAACTTTCCATCCTCGGTATGTGTATCAACTCAACACTTAGTTGGAATGATCACATATTCGAGGTCGCCAAAAATGCTGCGAAATGTCTAGGTTTCCTTAAACGATGCAAGAAATACTTCACCCCCTCTGATTTGGCTTCAATTCACAAGGCCTACATCCGCCCCAAACTTGAGTATAACGCTCATATGCGCTCCGACGCGATAAAACTTATAGGAGACAGTAATATCGCGAAGTCGATAGACTCGCTCGAACATCGCCGTAACGTCTCCTCCTTATCACTGTTTTATCGCTATTTCAACCAACGATGCTCAAACGAGCTAGCCAATTGCATTCCTAGCTTTCAAGAATTCACCCGTCTCGCTAGGAATGCTCAATATACCCTTAAGTCCTCTTTCGGACGTACAGTAAAGTTTAGAGACTCGTTCTTTAGCCGCACCACACGAATATGGAATGCTCTTCCCAGCCTAAAATTTCTCACACATTATAATCCACAGACATTTAAAGCCAATGTGCACAGGTACCTCCTCTCCCTTTCTTCCTCTATAACTTCGGCTCGTGCTGTGTCTTGAACCCAGACACTTAAGGGTATTCGTAACCCCTTTTGCACAAATTAAAAAAAAAAGAAATCACAATAAGGATCTAAGTGAGCCAATGTTACAGACATTGGCAGTCACCCCAACTAACCTAACCCAACCTAGGTTGGTGTCTGGGTCACTAAGGTTACAAAGAAGAAAGGTGTTAATGGAGCTTTTAACCATAATGCAAGTTCTCGGTTTACCTGCATTTTTGGTACAAAGCAGCTTGTAGCTCGGCGTCCTGATTTCTAGCACCAGACTTCCAGCTATCCAGGGCTACTGGATCAAGACCAGGTCCTCCTCATGGTAGACCAAGCGAATGAGGAGATTGGCGGAGGCCGCCTTGGAGTGGTGGAGGTTAATCTGTAACATCAGCAGCATTGCGACCACTGTGTTGTCAGCTTCATCCGGATGACGTGAGGTCATCCTTCTCCTTGGGGGACGATGAAGACGTCCGAGAAACGCTCAAACTCCGTGTCTGATGGTAAAGAGTCGTCAATGCCCAGAGTTGTGAACGCTGTCGTGAGGACGTCCGCTGTTGTGTCCGGTGGTTTGGTGATGAGAGTACTATTTGTCTCTGTGGTAGGACAAGTAGTTACTATTGCAGGGGATAAATTCACGGTTGGGGCAGTTGACGCGTCAGGTTCTGCTTGAAAGACAGGGGGGTTATCTGCCTTAGGGGCAGATATCCCCTCCGTATCCTTTTTGAAGATTTTAAGAGGAACCCTGCCGAAGCTTTAATCTTGTACTCATCAGCAAGTTGGGTCAAGGGTTCCTCGCTGACGACAATCACCACTGAACGAGTGTTACCCTTAGGCTCCTCCACCCTGTCGACTTCCAAGGTTCCAAGAGAAGCCTCTATCATAGGTTTCGCAGACGATATTGCGGTGGTTATAGTAGCGAAACGACTAGAAGAAATCCAGTTATATTGCAACGAAGCAATAGCTTTGATAAAGAACTGGCTTCGTCACACGAGTTTAGACCTTGCGGATCATAAAACGGAATCCGTGCTAATCACGAGTAGGTACGGGAGACGATAACGATAAAAGTCGGAGAGCACAACATTATTTCCAGCCCCGTTATTAAATACCTGGGAGTGATGATTGATGCTCGCCTTAATTATAAGCATCATCTCGCGTACGCTTGTGAGAAATCGTCGAAAGCGATAAGCGCTCTTTCGAGACTCATGTCAAATGTCGGCGGACCGAGGCAAAGTAAACGGTTAATGCTGGCGAGAGTTGTAACATCCATACAGCTGTACGGGGCACAAATATGGTCTGACGTCGCGAATAAAAAGTCGCACATGAAAGACGCCAAATCTGTCTACAGATTATGTGCACTGAGAGTTTGCAGTGCATTTCGGACGGTATCCCACGACGCGATATTGGTACTATCCTCCATGGTACCCATCGATATTCTAGCTCTAGAAGCGAGAAGACTTTATGACCATCGCGTGCAAATCGGGCCCACTGTGAACCACGCGAAGAAAATAGAAAGAAGTCGCAGCATAGAAATGTGGCAACAACGATGGAACGTGTCCCAAAAAGGGAGATGGACGTACCGACTAATCCCAAGGATTGAAAATTGGGTAAATCGAAAACACGGCGAAGTTAATTATTATCTTACACAGTTTTTTACTGGTCACGGTGCCTTCCGTGAATATCTATTCAAGCGGAACCGTGATTCAAGTCCTTTCTGTCCTCGATGCCTACACGCGGAAGAAAATGTGGAGCATGTTTTCTTTGAATGTCCTCGTAACGATAGCGAAAGAGATATCTTACATGACAAAATTGGTGAACAGCCGACACCAGAGAACATAGTTCAGTATATGTTAAAATGCGAAGTTTATTGGGCTGCAGTAAACGATGCAGTAGTAAGAATAATGTACGATCTTAGGAACGTAGAACGACAGCGGTACGCGAATTCGCTAAACACCTAGTGACGAAGCAAATAGCTCGAACCCGTCCCTCGTGAAGTAATACCTAGCGGTAGTTCCGCGAGGGAGCAAATAAACGGGAAGATTGACTGGGGGTGGTTTTAGCCGGTAAGAATCCGGCACTACCAAAGGACATCGGACCTTTGGTGCCTATGCAAGGTTTCCACCTCCTCTCGCACAAAAAAAAAAAAAAACCCTGCCGACTTTCCAGTCGCTAGTATTTAGTTTCGGGTTGCCCATCCTGATCAAATGCAGGATGAATGCAAGATCAGAAGGCTCGTCAGAAGGCTGGCCACACCTAACCTACTTCGCCTATGGCCTGAAAAAGAAGGTCAATCGACCGCTGGTCTGCACAGGCAAGCAGTTTAACATTCCCTTAGAACCATCTCCCGTCTTCACAGGTTGGATCAAGTCCAGGTTGCTCTCTTAAGATGGAGAAAAGGACAGGGGCCAACTTGAACTCCACCTTCCTCCACTTGTCCACAAAAATGCTTCTATCCGGATCTGCCTTGTCTACCACTCCGACGAGAGTATGTTCACGGCTCCACCTCTTTCGAGTCACTGACAATGCTTAAAGAGTATAACTGTCTAGAAATAGCTTCTCAACCTCGCCGTTTGGAGTCGGTGGTGTTGGTCCCCTCCACTGGTGATGATGACTGGAAGCAGCGATATATCAGGCTCAGACCCTACATGGGTCGTAGGCCTGCTAAGTAAGTAAGTCCCCTCCACTGGTGAGAGATCAATAGCACGCACAACACGACTGGTTGCTGAGAAGCTAGGCCCAGGTCCACCTCGGACTATAGCGCCGCCATTATTATTATTATGTTTGCGAGGGAGGCCGCGAAAATGGGTTTAACGGTAAATGAGGGGAAGTACAAATATATGCTGTCGACCAGAAAGGACACCCAACACCGACGTCTCGGACAGAACGTCACAGCAGACAGATATAACAGATATTGAGGTAGTCAAAGACTTTGTCTACTTAGGAACCGCTACCAACTCAGACAGTAACACCAGCGCTGAAAGCAAACGAAGATTAACTCTTGCTAATCGCTGCTTCTTTGGGCTAAGAAAGCATCTGATAAACAAAGCCCTCTCTCGAACAACCAAGGTAACCTTGTACAAGACCTTAATCGTCCCAGTCCTGCTTTATGGCGCAGAAGCATGGACTTTGTCAAAAGCGGATGAGGTTGCTCTTGGCTGCTTTGGGAGGAAAATTCTTCGGGTGATTTTCGGTTCCGTCTGCATAGAGGGTGAGTGGAGAAGAAGATATAAGAATGAACTGTACGAGCTGTTCAGCGACATCGAGTTAGCCAGAAGGGTGAAGATCCAACGATTGAGATGGCTAGGTCATGTAGAGCGAATGGAAAACAATGCTCCGGCCCGGAAAGTCTTCGAATCCACCCCCGAGGGACGGCACAGTAGAAGAAGACCGCCATTCAGTTGGAAAGAAACCTCAACCAACTGTGCGTGCTAAACTGGAGGCAGCTAGCTAAAGATCGGGTTGGCGGGAGACGCTTGTTGGTTGAGGCCCAGATCCACCCCGGACTGTAGCGCCACCCTAAGAAGAAGCTCTTGGTCTGTTCGAAAAAAATGTTCTGCGTGCGATTCTTGATCCTGTTTGCGTTGATGGCATCTGGAGGAGAAAATTCAACAAGGAACTATACGGGTTCTACGACGGCATGAGCCTGGTCGAGTGTCTTTGGATAACACGCTTAAGATGGCGAGGCCATGTAGAGCGTATAGACAACACAGCTCCGACCCGAAGAGTCTTTGAGTCCGAGCCGTTGGGACAACGCAACAGAGGACATCCTCATTATAGAAGGCTCAGTGGAGATGTATCTCAGTCAACTTGGTGTGCGGAATTGGAAACAGCTGGCGAGAGATTGTGCTGGCTCGAGAGACTTGTTGGTTGAGACCCAAGTCCAGCCCGTACTATAGCGCCACAAGAAGGAGAAGAAGAAGAAGAAGAAGAAGAAGGAGAAGAAAAAGCTCTAAAAGGATTGTGAACCAGGTAATTTCTGGTGACTGGAGGTCTAGATGCCGTCGTTGGCCAATCATCTGATCAGATTCCCCGCCGCCATCTTAAAAGAGAGATGATCATTGGTACAGACGCCCTCTCTCTCGTTTGCAGCCTCCAACGGTGTCCCACGGGGGTTTGTTACTCCATCTTCTCTCAGAGGTACTAGGCTCCCAAGTTTCAACACGGGGTCGTGAGATGAACTTGCCGTGATGGACTGGAGAATAGAGGGGTACAAGAGCAGCTCAAGGTGGAGCATATACTTCTCCGAATGGAAAGAGCATGGTTTGGGCACGCTGCATAAATGTCTTTCTAAGCGCCGTGTCTTCGATGCAAGAAGCCGCATCGTGGCTTAAGGATGCCTAAGGATGGTCCTTGAATCAAGTCCGACAACTCTCATGGACTCGCTTGATTTGATGGGTCAGAGTTGGTTTTGAATAGCTTAGAGACCCTCTTACGCGCATGAAAATTGAATGTTAAGTTATGCTTGAGGCATTTTCTCTGCAGGTTCGTTTCGATTGTACTAGAAGCTGCAACTCATTCTCGTGGGATATTGTCTCGAATATGATTTTCAGCAGTGACACAAATGTTTGGAAACTACGCAGTTTGCTCTCCTTGGACCAGGTGGCAGACCTTCATCATTGACTATATCACATGACTATTTTCTTTGTCAAAAAATGCCTTAGAGTCTGAAAAGAATGCTTTCCCACCCAAAACCCCGTTCAATAAAACCCCTCAAATGAACCTCTGTATCTCCAATCTTCACCGTAAAACACAACCACTCTCTCTCCTCTTAGTGCTGTGTTCAGCTTCGCCATAAATCGTCTGACGACAATCCACCAGAATTCATCAACAATCTCCCGTGACTACGTACATTTCTGCTTGCTTAGACTGAAAATTTCACAGCAAATGAAGCGAATTTATCTGCACCAACACATTGCTGGCGCACTATCAGAAAGGTCAAGGGCACCAGTGCCGATAAGCTAAACGCTAAACACACTCGGCCTATCAATGGCTCAGGGAAGTGCGAGACTTGCTGCCACTCCGCCAACACAAAGTTTCTCGATTATCTTTACGGTGATACAGCACATTCGAGAACTATCCGACGTTGGGTTGAGATAAAAGTCATGCCCAAAAGCTACGACCCAGTATGGGGTGGTATCTTGGGTTTGTGTGCGTTTCTTATCGCTGTTCTGAGTGTGACTGCATGTACCTACGACTGTTGGGGCTACGCACAAAATTGATTTTCTGCGAAAATTCAACTTCCAATTTTAGAATTCGACTATTTTTTGGTTGTTCATACGCATTTTTTTATTTTATTTTTTTTTTGTCACTGAATTTGATGTGTTTTTTTCGCCCAAAAAGTGGCAGGAGATAGCTTGGTTAAGTTTAGATAAGATTCAAAGCAAATTTGTGCATTGCGCTGACTGTACCGTTAAGTAGGAAAGTGATTGATACCGAGCCGAAGGCTTATTTGACTTTTTCATTTCACTTCGTTTGGGTTAACAACGTTTGGAATTTGAAAATAACCAAAAACACACCCATCACTTGTTATTCTTCTTTTTCTCAGGTGGAGCTACTGTCAGCGGGAAATGTAGCCTCACTGATTTAACTGCTATTACCGAACGATGTTACAAACCGAACTTATAACACAACTTTTGATCCAATTTATTACAAATTTACGTACAATTACAAAATGACTACGACTTCGGACGGACGCATGGACTATAAGAATACTCCTTCTCGAGTGTCGTGTGTGTTATCGAACCCTTTTCTTTTATAACAGTAGCGGGCAGTAGTAGACAATGGTATTAGTGGTTTCAAAGTCTCAGAGTCTCAGGGTCAGAAGGGTCTCAGGGTTTCAGGGTCCCAGGGTCCCAGAGTACCAGGGTCCCAGGGTCTCAGAGTCTCATGTTCTCAGATTCTCAGGGTCTTAGGGCCTCAGGGTCTCTGGGTCTCAGAGTCTCATGGTTTCAGGGTCCCAGGGTCCCAGGGTCCTAGGGTCCCAGGGTCTCAGAGTCTCATGTTCTCAGATTCTCAGGGTCTTAGGGCCTCAGGGTCTCAGGGTTAACAGGGTCCCAGGCTTTTTTTTTTTTTGTGCGGGGGAGGTGGAAACCTTGCATAGGCACCAAAGGTCCGACGTCCTTTGGTAGTGCCGGATTTTTACCGGCTAAAACCACCCCCCAATCAATCTTCCCATTTGTTTACTCCCTCGCGGAACTACCGCTAGGTATTACTTCGCGAAGGACAGGTTCGAGCTATTTGCTTCGTCACTAAATGTTTAGTGAATTCGCGTTACGCTGTCGTTCTACGTTCCTAAGATCGCACATTATTCTTACTACTGCATCGTTTACTGCAGCCCAATAATCTTCGCATTTTTAAATGTACTCAACTATGTTATCTGGTGTCGGCTGTTCACCAAATTTTTCTTGTAAAATATCTCTTTCGTCCTCATAATGAGGACATTCAAAGAAAGCACAGGGTCTGTGGGTCTCAGGGTCTCACGGTTTAAGGGTCTCAGGGTCTTACAGTCTCAGCGTCTTAGGGTCTCAGGGTCTCAGGGTTTCAGGGTCTCATGGTCTTGTAGTCTCAGGGTCTCAGGGTCTAAGGGTGGCAGGGTCTCAGGGTCTGAGGAACTCAGGCTGGTGGTTAAGAAAATAATCACCAATTCATCCCGATCTATCATACATATATTAAATTACAGTTTTTATATTTCAGTCGTGATATTTTGTTCTTGTTAACCCAGAGTTCTTGAAGTAACCCCTGATTAAACGTTCCTCCCGCATTTCTTTTGCATAAATCAGCAGACGAGGTTTTAGCATGCTGGAGGTTGGCTTCAAGGACATTAATCATAGTGCTGTTTTGAGGATGTTTTATCATCCTTGTTCAGTATTGTAAATATATGTAGAACGAGAGCCTGTGCGAGAATAAGCGCACAAAGGAATTACCTACCACACACCATTCTCTGTGTGTATGCATGCAGGATCACCCTGGCAGTTCACTATTGGCACTCACGCGGCGGACTCCAAGCAGAGCGTTCGAGTTAAGTTTATCTTTGATACATTTGTCCAATAAATAATACGCAATAAATACTTATAAACTCTTTTAGTCTACATTCCTCTTCCGCACTCTTGGACCTTTCTGTCACGTCGAGGGTTTCTAGGTCCTCATTAGTTTTCTCCATGTTATTTATTTTTTGGAGGCTGATTTGTTCAAACTTGAAGCACATTTTGTTGCCTTTCTCCTCTATTTGTGCCTGTAGCGACAACCAAGATGTGCTTATGGCCTTGCTCAACCCTTTAACCACTTCCAAGATAGTTCAGGATTGCAAGTCTTCCCTGAATTTGAACGGTAGTCTAAATTCGCTAAGACTTGTCTGGATTCCGGGTCACCACGGGATCACAGGAAATGAGATCGCCGGTTGATTTTCTAGGCGAGGATCAGAGGACCTCTCAAGACCTGAACCTGCGCTAGGACTGAATGCCTTCTTGGTTAGGACTTGCATTGATGGTTGAACTTCTCGAGAGTACAACCGCAGGTGACATGACTCTCCAGGATGTAGACAGACCAAGTGCATGCTCCCCAACGTCTGTAAGAAATCCGGGGCATTCTTGTTATCTCTGGACAAAAAAGATTGCAGACAACTCACCGGCGTACTAACGGGGCAGTTATTCGGTGCTGATGAGGTAAGAGCTGATGATGTAGGCTCCGCATCATAGAAGCGCCTACTGGTCTTCCTTCGGAGGACCATGAAATTCCAGCAAAAGTAGATTGCTCCCTGGCAGTACCATGGACCAGTTTTTGAGTCTGGTTGCGCCAGTGTAGTGTTTTAAAAACCTCCGGCAATAAAATTCTCACACCGAGAGCTGTCATATTAATAGACAATAACATTAAATTTCTTCTTATTTCAGAATTCACAGATAGAGACACAATGCCAATAAATATTAGTACGGCAGACACAGAGGTAGTAATTACCTCAGCATACAGGGTGGTAGAAATACAAGTTTCTTTTTAAAAATGCAATAAAATGAACAAGATTAGTCTTTTCTCCATGTATTATGGCTTTCTTAGTAAGAACAAACATTCCCATTAATTATGAAATACATCATCGTTCAAGTGGCTGCCCCGGCTGGCTTCACATTAACGTATTTTCTTCACCCCATTTTTCCAAGCCCTTGTTGAGGGTTTCGGGCTGTAGCTCACGAATTGCTTGGATCATATTGGCCTTAGGTGCTTGAATTATTTCCGGATTGTTGGCATTACATCGATCCTTCACGGTTCCCCACAAAAAAAAGTACAAAGGTGTCATCGTCATCGCAGCTCCGAGGCTGACAATTGACATCGCCAAGACAGCTGATAACACGATTTGAGTATTTGTTGCACAAAAGATCGATTGTGGCACGGGCTGGGTGGCATTGCGCGCCATCCTGCATGAACCAGAGGTCGTCCAAATCCATGTCTTCAATTTCAGTGAATAAAAAGTCGGTTAACATGGCTCTATAACGCCTCATTTTCGAAGAAAAATGCTCCAATGATGCCATCACTCCACAATCCGCACCAAACTTTCACTCTCTGTGGATGCATTGGCTTCTCAACAACGACAATAACGGGTGGGTTTTCCGAGCCCCAGATGCGGAAATTTTGTTCGTTAACGTAACCGCCGAGATGAAAATGTGCATCGTCGGAAAAGGATGTTTTTGCACTCAAAATCGTTGTCCAATTCAAGCTGTCCAGGCCCAAACTGCGAAGCGATAACAAACCGGATGGTCGCGCGCCTTCAATTGCTGAATCAGTTGGACCTTGTAAGCGAATAATCTGAGATCTTTGTGCGGAATTCTTCTCAGGCTAGCAATCAGGAGTAAAATGTTGAACTGTTGAGATCGATGGCGAGTTGGTGTTCGAGTTGTGACTTCGGCCACAGCAGCCACATTCTCATCTGTGCGCACCGTACGACGACGGGGACCATGAGTGTTGTCCACCAGCATACCAGTCTCGCGAACTTTTGTGCTTTATTTCGGCCAAAACTTATTTTTAAAAAACACACTGTTTGGACTGCACAGCACTCACTTCGGAAAAAAGTTTTCTATATTTTCCAACGTTGATCAAGCGTAAAGCGACTCATTTCGTTCCGCGGAGGTATGATACTGACTTTCTGTCAAGATTTCGAGAGGGAAACAGCTGTCAGAGTCAAAATAACACATGATTTAAAAGAAAACCACTAGATGGCCCACCGTGTACTTTTGCGAGAGTTTGTGGGTTCGGGCGAAGAATTTTCTTGTGGAATTATTCTCCTGAGGTACTGACATTTGTGATTGTTGATTCCGTACTCCCAAATGACATTTTACATCTATAAACCTAGGGAACAATGAATCAATACTTAAGTCAACGACCCTGGGAGGTTACAAATATTTCATCTTTAAGCCGGAGGATCGGGTTTCATAGCTTTTTCGGAAAAAGAGACGATGCGGGCGAGCCAATGTAGAAATTTCTTTTTTGCCTCTGTACTTTCTCCAAATGGCTCCCTATTTCGTTACGCTTGTCTTCTATTCCTTTCGTGACTACAGGACCAAATATTGAACTGAGCATTTTTTTTGAATAACCAAAAATAGACATCATTTTCTAGATTCGACTACAGAAAGTTAAACTTTCGTATCATCGATTGCGTTGTTGGGGTTTCTGTGTATTCAGGACTAACCCTTTATCACCCTGTGCATGATTTTCATTCAATGGCTACCATTTACTCAGAAAACAGTGAACTCAACGAGAGTCAAACAAACTCAAGTAAAATTCCCCTGATTCAAACTCCTCTAAAGTGACTCAAAGGGCTTTCCCCTTCAAGAATCCCAGGCAGAGTGCGTTGGACCCATTACGCACCATTTCTCGTAGTCGCTCAGAATAGCAAGTGTGCTCGGCCTGACGACACTGCCAACTCACGGCAACACTCGACCAGTAATTTCAGTCTCTCTTAATTCCTTTTTTTTTCTTGTCTTTTTTTCATTCTATATTTCCATGTAGCTGATAAGAAAAACGCGTAACCGTCCCCCAGAGAACCACGGAACGCACAATCGACTTTAATTGGGTGCTCTTTCCTCCCGTTCGCACACCCTCACGCCTCCTCGCTCCCGCACCCTATCTCCGCGTTTGTGCCAAGTGTAAAAATGAAAAATAAACGATCAAAAGAAAAACAGAAAAACGCTTAATAAGTTCAACAAAAGTCCTTCAACTTCGTATGCGTTAACGAGATAACGCATTCGCACTTCTCTCCCTCACATGCGGCATGGCCAACACAATACACAAAGTATGTGCCTGTCGCCGTCACCAGCGGCACCATCCACGTCGCGTTGTGGCAATGTCAAGTCAATTTAATTTCCACCAGCTCCCAGTAATAGCATCGCCTCCTGCCTTCCACACGCCATCACCCCTATCCTTCCCCGTTCTTTCCGCAGAGTATCCCTCATCCCTGCAAACGCCGACAAGTGGAATTGAGAAATCATCATCATCGCCATTGTCAATCTCTTGACAGCTCCTCGAAAACAGTTTCTCCATTTTTTTTCGTTCACATTTTCCTTAAAAAACAAACAAGACCTTGAAAGCCAAATCTCCCGCTGAACACACATCCCCATGCAAACACACACGCACGCATGCACACGCGTGTGCGTTCGTCTTTATTGTTATTGCACCATACGAACATACCCCGCCGCCACCGTCGCCGTCGCCTTACTGATAACAGCTGCGCGATACGCACTTCACGCACCGAAACTTGTTGAAATCTTATCTGTCAACCAGCTAGCGATTGTTGTTGTTGCCACTCTGTTGACATTCCTCTTTTTTTCCTTCGAAAATAACACGGTGTGCGTGTGTGCGTCTGGCGAGAGTGCGTAGGCGAAGCATTGAACTTGCCCCAAAGCTGCGCGGTTTCGCGGTGTCACTGCAATTATAATAAAAAGAGAGGGAAACAAAATAAAACAAAATTAATAAAACATTTGCCATGTACCGTTGTTTGTGTACTCGTATTCTACCGTTGCTGTTGTCGCCACCGCCGCCGCCGTCACATCAGGGGGCGGCTGGGCGGCGCGGTTGCTGTTGGCGTTTGGCCGCGATAGTTTAACTCCTAGACTAGTGTGCAAGTATTTGCGCCGCATTAAATCCCTCCATCCGTCTAAGGGGCTTGATTGTGTAAGATACTGGTCGGCTCATGCTCGTGGGCTTGGCGGATGGTGGAATATTTTTTATGAGGGGTGGGATCAACGACTCGCCTAGCTCTTGGGGTAAATGACTTTTCGGCTGATAATCTTCGGCTATCTTTGGTAAGAGTAGCTGATTCATCGTCATCAAGCGATAAGCGTTGTATATCGTGTAAACAGCGTTACACAGGGTTCGGCTATGCAACAAATCCCGATGATTTCCCCGTTCATCTAGAAGTCGAAGCCTGGCAGGGGCTTTGTTTGAAGAGATTGTGCACTCGTGTGCAGTTTTTTTTGTAGGCGACTGTTGACTTTTTCAGTTACGTCAGTTGAAGCTTTGCTAAACAAACAGCAGCAAAGTATTAGTTTGCCTGTGCATGTGAAGGCCGGTGATAGAAAATGGCTAATAGACTGATCGGGAAATTGTGAAAAAAGAACGTGAGTGCAGCATAGCAGTGTTTGAGCATAAATATTACCCGGATCGGTCCTTATGACCAAACGCCTGCACTAAATTGGTTGACATCAAGTTTGATGAACGATGAACAAAACTTGTATCGGTTTGTTTACTTTGCTCACAAATTTGTTCATGCGCAGGCCCAAAGCGAGTCTCTTGTCCAGTGTTTTTTTTTTGAGGATTTTTTTGTGGTGCTACTGGAGCACTCAGACTCAAAACTGGTTCATTGGACTGCCAGGTAGCAACCGATTCCAGTGCCGTTTATTTGATCCTAACGGCAAATGGTGACTGGACCAGATTCGATTTAACTGGGATTCGAACCTGGGACCCCTCTAACTTAGGGCACGCACTTAACCAACTGCTCCATTCAGTGCTGATGTGCTCTTAGTTCAAGTTTGTTTGTACTATTTGTTGCCAAATGAGCTGGTGCCTGTTTCTGACCGTGAAATCTCAATTTTCACTAAGAAGCTCCGATCGAACATCAAATTTATTCGGAATTAGGCTAGACGTCAGTATCAAAATCAATTCCATGGCTGTGAGACACAATTCTCAACAAGTTGACTGTGCATTAACTCCTATTCTCAATTTTGAAGCCTTAGTTCAAAGATTACACTTCAAAAGTAATTGGTACTTTTGAGTAAGCAAACAACAAATGAAAGGTTTCCCAAGGAGTACATGACGTCCCAATTCCATTTTATAATGTTTCAGACCCCATATTCCATAGTTCAGTTTGAGTTCGCCTTTTTCTTTGTTATATTTTAATTATAATAATGGCGACGCTACAGTCCGAGGTGGACATGGGCCTAACTTCTCAGCAACCACTCGTGTTGTGCGTGCTATTATTCTCTCATAAGTGGAGGGGACCTACAGTTTAGTGCCGACTCCGAACGGCGAGATTGAGAATCTTTTTCTAGACAGTTTTACTCTTTGAGCATTGTCAGTGAATCGAACGAGGCGGGGGCGTGAACAAACATTTGGAAGTTTTTTTTTCGAGATTCGAACCTTAGACTTCAAGCGTAGGAGACGACGCATCCACCCAATACGCCACGGCACCGCCTTCTTTCTTCGTCTGAACTACAATGGATCTCAGCAGCAAAAATTCTTCTCCTTCTTCAGTTACAGCTACAGTCCAGGGTGGACCTGGGCCTTATGCCAACATGCCTCTCAATCCAGCAGGGTCATGTGCGAACTGCTTTCAGCGACGCACGTTCAGCTGATTGAGGTCCCTCTTCACTTGTGTACGCCACTGGAGGTGCGGTCTTCCTTTACCACGTTGTTTCGGTTTTGGAGTCGGCCAGAGCATTGATGTGCATTCGCTCTGCATAATCTAGTCATCGGAAACTTGAGATTTGACTTCGTTTGACCAGATTCATAACCATGTTTGTCGTTCAGTCTCATCCTCCAAACAGCATCAATGCGTACGGGACCAAATATAATTCGAAGGACCTTACTCTCGAAGCGACCAAGAATCTCCTCGTCCTACTTTTTTTCTCTCTAATTCGACTGGATGAGATTCAGCTTAAGTACGAGTACATTTTGACAGATTTCGTCAAACATTGTTGAACTGATTAGCCACTCATAATTGCTGTCGCAAGTTCATCGCTGTTTGCTGTCAAAATTGACATTTACAAGAACTTATAAGATTTCGATGACGCTGTCGCCACAAACTGCGCATTCGTTGCCCCCAAAGTCAACACAAATTGACATTGACCACTGAGCTTGTAAATATTTTCTTGCTTCTCACAGATACAAGGTCGGAATAACAAACAGAATATTTGCTTTCAAACATTTTTTGTTTGGCATACTGGGAGATAACGTTGATCTTCAATTGTTGCTGTTTGTTTTTATTCGTACACAGATAACATTGACTAGAGGCCTTCAGTTTTGTGTCGAACTAGAAGAAACTCCCAAGCCATTGTCTACTGCTTGAGATACCATCGTTTTGTTTTTAACTTTTCCTTTCTGATGATCCAGAACTGAAAAACCCAGCGAACACACAAAAACAATTCACTGTGACCATAGTTTGGTTAAGTTCGTTCAATTTCGGGGAGCGAAGTGAATCATATACACATCTGACATCTCCAAACTTTTTGATCATCATTCTGAAGTATGTGTCACAAGTAACAGATTTCCAATAACTTACAAGTTGCACAAGATATGAAGCGACTGATCTTGGGCAGCAATACTGGACAAGAGATTTGCTTTGGGCCTACGCATGAGCAACGTAATAAGCTTGGACTAAGAGCACATCACCACTGGATGGCGCAGTTGGTTAAGTGCGTGCCCTAAGTTAGAGGAGTCCCAGGTTCGAATCCCAGTGAAATCGAATCTGGTCCAGTCAGTACCTGGCAGTACAATGAGTTTTGAGTGTGAGTGCTCCAGTAGCACCACAAAAAATCGTCCGAAAAAAAACCCTGGACAAGAGACTCGCTTTAGGCCTACGCATGAGCAACTTTGTGAGCAAAGTAAACAAACCGATACAAGTTTTGTTCATCGTTCATCAAACTTGATGTCAATCAATTTTGTGCAGGCGTTTGGTCATAAGGACCGATCCGGGTAATATTTATGCTCAAACAATCCTATGCTGCAATCACGTTCTTCTTTAGCCATTTTCTATCACCGGCCTTCACATGCACAGGCAAACTAATACTTTGCTGCTGTTTGTTTAGCAAAGCTTCAACTGACGTAACTGAAAAAGTCAACAGTCGCCTGCAAAAAAAAAACTCCACGCGAGTGCACAATCTCTTCAAACAAAGCCCCTCCCAGGCTTCGACTTCTAGATGAACGGGGAAATCATCGGGATTTGTTGCATAGCCGAACCCTGTGTAACGCTGTTTACACGATATACAACGCTTATCAGCTGCGACTATTATCACACGTCAGATAGTCGGAAATTAGGTAAAATTAGCAAGATGGGCTTTTTCATAGGCGCGAGACAAAGTGCTTCACTGTCTTTAGGTTATATGCAGCTGCCTATTATGACATTCTGGTCAAGTCGTCGATAACAGCGTTTTAATCTTGGTAAAGGTATCAAGGGCGCAATTATACAAATCTTTTCAGATATCCAAGCAGCACTTAAGGACATATCGTCCAATCAAATAGACTCCAAAGCCGTCAAATGTTGCCACGATGCTCTGCGATCCCTAGCTAAACACAACAAAGTGAAACTTGACTGGGTCCCTGGACACAAAGGGATTGCAGGTAACTAATCCGCAGACGAACTCGCTAGAGCGGGTTCAGGTACTGCGTTCATAGGTCCTGAACCGTACTGCAGTGTCAATTGAACGACGACGGCTGCAGCGATGATCAACGAATAGGAAAACAAACTTCGCCTAGATCATTGGACCAATGGGTCAGGTCTCAGGCAATCCAAGCGATTAATCAGACCCTATTCCTACAAGGAAATTATTAGCTTAGATAAGGAGAGCATAGGAAAGCTAACAGGCTTTCTTACTGGCTACTGCGGCTTGTATTACCACCTTAACAAAATAAACTTGTGCCAAAACAAGGAATGTAGGTTTTGTCTTGAAGAAGACGAAACAGCACATTTTATGTGAATGTCCGGCATTACATTGGTTAAGGAAACGTATTCTCCATAGGGAAATACTGACTTCAGTGGAATTGAAAAACTCCACTACAAAAGATATACTATCTTCCATAAGCAAAGTGGTAAATCTTTTGGATTAACTCCAACCCGTCGATACAATAGACCTTTTTGGGTCGCAGTGTCACTGCCTTTACGGCAAAACAGTGTGTTTCTCACTTACCTTCTTCTTCTTCTTATGCCTTATGTTTCTATTTTTATGCCAGGAAACCCTTCATTGAAAGCTCGCTGTGTTCGATCAGCCACTTCAGTGTTATCCGCATATGCCAGCATTTGTAAAGGGTGGGATCGTTGGCGAGTTGATGTTCGTGAATAGAATCTCACACTCTCGGCCACAGCAGCCACATTCTCATCTGTGCGCCATGAGTTACCAGTCTCACGAACTTTTTGCACAAACTTGCGTACAGCAGCCGCGGTGGGTGCTTCATTTCGGCCAAAACTTCTTTTCAAAAAACGCACTGTTTGGACTGCACAGCACTCACTTTGGAAATAAATTTTCTATATTTTCCAACGTTGATCAAGCGTAAAGCGACTCACTTCATTCCGCGGAGGTATGATACTGACTTTCTGTCAAGATTTCGAGCGGGAAACAGCTGTCAGTGTCAAAATAACCTATGATTTAAAAAAAGGCCCACCCTGTACTTACTTTTGTGATTAACTGTAAATGGAAAAATAAAACATTGGGATGTGTTCATTGAAAACATCGCCACTTCTATTTTGACCACTCATTTAGTGCTTCTTCTTGTGGCGCTACATTCCGCGTTGGACCTCGGCTTCAACACAGTCTAAAACACATAATAAAACACAGAAAACTTTGTTTTTTTCGTTTTTATTTGCCATTCAAATATATCGTCTACTTATTCAATACGTACATACATTTTTAGGGTACTAATACATTCATTGTTTGTTTGTTCATTTTTTGTTGTTTTGTATTAAAACTATATTCTGCAAATAACAATATTTTGAATAATTTTTTCATTTTCGTTTTTTTTTAGTTCTGCTTAGAGTGATTTATTTCTTTTCAAAAAAAGCAATAATTTGTTTACTTTATTTTCTCTTTCACATTAATGCTTTTGTTCATCTCTCTTCTCTTTTTATCACAAATTGTTATATCTGCAAAAATATATTGTTTTTATTTTCCTTCCTTCATTTTTCATCAATACACATCGTTTAACAATTTGGAAAATCGAATGAAGCTACGTTGGAATTTTTTAAAACAAAAATTCATTCGAATTGTGGGCAAAAACGATTTCGAATTTCTATGTCATTACATTAAATTTATTGCACGGGCAAACAGTTTTTAACTTTTAATATCCAAAGCATTTGTTTTAAGAAGCCTAACTACAGAATAAATACATTGAACTGAAATTGGAAATTTTTGAACGAAGAATTATATGCCACTTTTTTGGCATAGAATTGATGTATCGTCTAAAAACGTTTTACTTTTTTTTAATTTTTTTTAAAGCCTAGCGGTTTTGAAGCCTGTCATTGCACTTTTATGTCAAATGGGGCTTCAAAACCTCATGACGTGTTGATTTTCTCCTCATCTTTCTTTCATTCTTTCTCCTATTCGATAGTTTTGTAAACCTTAAAATGGGACTAGAGGGATTCATTTATTTTTAACTGTTGAAAGTCGTCGACTCGACTCGACTCGTCGTCGGGCAAAGCAGTTATCGTGAATGTTGTTCACTATCGCGAGATGATAACGGACTTCTTGTGGCCAGAAATTGAGGATATGGATCTGGACGACATGTGCTTCCAACACGATGGTGCCACTGTGTGTGGCTGTGTGGCAGCCAACGAAATAATGGCTCTTTTGCGCGAGACATTCAATGGCCGTGTTATTTCACGTCGTGGCGATGTAATTGGCCGCTACGATCATGTGATTTGACACCGTTAGACTTCTTTCTTTGGGGATATTTAAAAGAAAAAGTCTACATCAATAAGCCGAGAGCAATTCAAGAGCTAAAGGATGAGATAATTCGGCACATTAACGACATTGAACCTCAATTATGTCTCAGAGTTATTGAAAATATGGACCATCGGATAGAGGGGTAGAAAATGTATTTAAAAGGGATTTCCTTTTTTTCCGGAGGATTTTTGAAGCACTACTGGAGCACTCAGACTCAAAACTGGTCCATTGTAATGCAAGGTAGCAACCTACTCGAGTGCCGTTAATTTGATCCCAACGGCAAATGGTGACTGGACCAGATTCGATTTCACTGGGATACGAACCTGAGACCTCTCTAACTTGGGGCAGGCACTTAACCAACTGCACCAACCAGTCGTGGGTGTGAGGTTACTCTTTGCTATACGACCAGGACATCGCGGTGGTTTCAGCTATTTTAAGGATACAGTGGACTTGGGCATCTGTTTGACAGATTTTAAAGTACTATTAGCAGCGCGACCAAGCCGAATAAGCAGCTAAGTGCCCCGAAAAATTGAGTTTCAGCAGAGAAAGCAAAGCAAGCCCACTGTGAACATGGGTACCTGGCTGACAGTTGTTGAGGTGACTTAAGTTGAACGGCTGAATCCTTCGGATTTGTCACTGTTGCTGTCATACAAAAAAAATTCACAAATTTTGAAAATAGGCATCACCCAAAAAAATACGCGCACATAACCCCTCCTTCTTAAATACCAAGGAATTGTTTAAAACTAAATTTGTTACTAGATTACTGTTGGGCTTTCTCCTCTTTCCTCTCATTTAAAAGGCCGCATGGAAACTTAAGAGAACTGAAGTAACTGAGCGCAAATGATACATTGCAATGCTGCCAGTATTTTCAAGTGAAAATTTAAGAAAAAATATTATTAAAAATCTACCACTTCCAACAAAATGCATTTGAACATAGAAACCGTTATGGGATTATCTAGAGTGAAACACCATTTTTTTCTCAATTTCGGAATTATTCAATTTTTGTTTTTTTTTAAGGGGAATTAAATGTTAATTGCTACATTATGCTCCGCGAAGAAAACTGCTCGCTTTATTTCGCCCTTTTCAATATTGTATCTTTTGGGAAATTCAATGTTAAAACTATGGAAGGTTTTTTGGCAGCATTTATATTCTTGTATTGTTTGCTTCCTGCAAAGTGTTTTATTATATTTATATATTATAACGGAACGGAAGGATATTTTTTTCAGAATGTATTGAACTTTTTTGTATGAAAATAACTTTTTTTCAAATGCTAGGAACGGCAGTTGGAGTTTCCAACTAAAAGGTAAATTGATCCTGACCTGGCAGCACTGATGCATTGTGGCTATAGTAACCGTTTCGATTTGATTCGGTATGTTCGTTCACTTTTGCGCGAGCAACATGAATCGCCCTCTACGTATACAAATGTCAATTGACAGCCTTTTTTGTTTCTATAAGCAATTGAGGACACTTTGAAATTTGACGATACTTCTGGTTAATTTTGGTTTAGTTTTGATATAAGCTTCAGTTTTCGTTTTTAAAACTGAATGGGCCTTATAAAATAAAATCACAAAAAAAAATACATTTATTAAGATCGCTCACATCGCTTAGCTTAGAGTTTTATTTCATTCGTTAAAAACTGTTTTCTTTTTCAGCCTAAATAATACGTTAGTTTCTACAATATAAATTTTGTTGCTCTCTTTTAAATTTGTTAAATTGAAAACACCGTTACACTTTACTCTTCCAGGCTTAAACTAAACTTAAAACCTTACAATAAATTATAAACTACATCTGTTAACGGAAGAAAGACAATTTTAAGCTGACTAATACGAAAATAATGCACCGTTTCTTATAGATTATTCGTTTTTTGCCTTACACTGAACGAAATTTTCCTTTTCTGTTTGTTTTTCAAACCAATTTGCTTTCTGTTTGGTGTGTGTACTCTATTTTCTAGTTTTACTTTGCTGCTTAAATATATTACAAACTGAGTAGATATTTTTGTTTTTTTTTTCAGAAAATATTAGTTAAAAACTTGAAACAAGTTGGCGTTTGTAGAAAATATACTTTTTATATATATATATTTTGCATTTTTTGTTTTTCATGAATTAGCTTTGTATATATAAAAAAATTACATGACAATGATTTCTTAGAGACGAGAGGAAAAAAAATAGGTATTGTACGAAATAAAATGCTACTAACAAATAGGAGAGAAATTATAAATATAAAAATATATATATATGTATTTGTATGTATGTAATAGAAACAAATGCACCTTACATTATACTCGCTTAAAGATTGAGTTTATTTGTTTATTGTTTTTTGTTTTGTTTTGTTTTATGAAGGAAGTGGTGTGAGCTCTACGCTACGACGCCTGCAGTCGATTGAAATAAATTTACATATAAGAGTTCGGCCAACGTTTTCTCAGTCTGAAATGATAACAAGCCAACCGCCGTTTGTTAACAAATAGCAACAACTAATACAAAGCAATGTTCTATTGATATTTTATTGAAAAGAAAGAAAGTAAGTAATTAAATGGATAACTATTGGTAGTTTGGGATTATTTACAGATTGGCTTAGAAGTATGTTAGCAACGGGCAATGTGTACATTGACGAGGAAAAATAGCAAATTTAAACTGTGACCGAGATTTGCATAAGAGCGGTGGAAAATTTAGAATGGATTTTGGTGAAATTTGTGGCGCGGTACTGTACCGCCCTAGCTTCTAATTTTCTGTTTTTTTTTTTCAGTGTTCTATTTTTGACAGCTAACGTGTGATTCATGACAAGCTTCAAACTCAAACATTATTGTCATTTTATAGAAAAATACTCTGTTTGGTGGTGATTTATTATCCGGCGGAATCGTTGGGCCGTAGTTTTTCAAAGATTTTCAATGACGACCGCTATAGTTCAATGACTTCGAACTTTTTTACTCAAACTGCTCGCTTGAATCTGGTCATGACATAATAATAATAATAATGGCGGCGCTACAGTCCGAAGTGGACCTGGGCCTAGCTTCTCAGCAACCACTCGTGTTGTGCGTGCTATTGTTCTTTCACGAGTGGAGTGGACCTACAGTTTAATGCCGACTTCGAACGGCAATTTTGAGAAGTGGCACCTAGCCACTACACCACGGCGCCCGCCCTGGTCATGACAAAGGCTTTCCAAAACCAAACGTTAAAAAAATCATCACCATCGTTAACTACAACCAGCTAAATTCCTTGCAGTTACGTTCGACTCTAAATTAAACTGGAAAGGAACACCGATGAAAAAAGGTCTCAACGCTTTTTACACTTGCAAACAGACCTTCGGCAAATGATGGGGCTAACAACCACACAATATCCACTGGTCGTACACGGCCATCGCGAGACCTATACTCATCTACGGCAGTATTGCTTGGTGGGAAGCAGTTAACACCAAATCCTACCTGAGCAACTTAAACAAAGTACAGCGTTTCTTGGCATTGCACACTGGTGCACTCAAATCCACCCCTCAGATGGGGATGGAAACGATGCTTCACCTTCAACCTTTGCAACTCTTCATCGAGAGCTCTGCCGTCAAATCAGCCCGCAGAGTACGGGAATGCCTACGGACATCCGAACAGCTAAGTTTGCTCGAATCTTTCAGTCGCAGGGGTCGTCTCTGGACTACCACAGACTACGAAAAACCCGAGTATGAATTTGACAAGAACTTCACGATCTTTATCCCAGATAGGCAGGATTGGGAAAAGCCTAACTTCATCAAAGGCACAGCCATTTTCACTGATGGATCGAAAACAGAAGCGGGAGTAGGAATCTTCTGTGAGACATTAAGAATAAATATTGCCAATCGGCTTTTTTTTCGGAGGATTTTTGAAACTCTACTGGAGCACTCAGACTCAAAACTGGTCCATTGTACTGCCAGGTAGCAACCTACTCCAGTGCCGTTAATTTGATCCCAACGGCAAATTGTGACTGGACCAGATTCGATTTAACTGAGATTCGAACCTGGGACCTCTCTAACTTGGGGCAGGTACCTAGCCAACTGCGCCATCCAGTCGTCTGCCAATCCGCTGTTTTTTTTTGTCGTAAGTTTTTGTCACTCTACACTGGAGCACTCAGACTCAAAAACTGGTCCACTACCACTGCCAATCCGCTTACTGACTATTCTAGTGTCTTTCAATCAGAAATCTTTGCCATTAAGAAAACTGCGCAGATTGTACAGCAAATGGACCTTCCTGACATGGCAATCACCTTCTGCTCGGACAGTCAAGCGGTCTTGAAGGCATTGAAATCCCATCTCATAAACTTCACATCCGTCAAAGACGACATTAAAGAGCTTAAAAGCCTGAACCGCCACAAAATCCTTCTGTGCTGGGTTCCTGGACATTCCAGCATTGATGGAAACGCAAAGGCATATGAACAAGTTCAAGTTCAGGCACAGAATCGGCTGACAATACTATCCATCCTCCCATTAGCTCAGCCAAAAGACTCATTGAGCAAGTATCTGTGTCATCAGCAAGCGAACTGTTTGCAGCCACCCAGGCTGCGTCATATCTCACTGCTTATGGCCCAAATACAATATCAACAAGATCAAATCCCTCATATCCAACGATAAGAAAAGCATACGCATCTTAACAGGGGCTCTCACTGGCAAGTTGCCAGTGGCAACTGCATGATATGTGCAATAGCTAAGAGACTAAACCTCCCGGCGAACGAATTCTATAGGAACTGTAGGGATGAAGAAGAAATTTAATCAGTGAAGCATCTCCTTTTTATCAAGACCGGGGTGCTTTTGATAATTGCATGCTGACCCAGCGTTAATATAATAATTTAATGGCGGCGCTACAGTCCGAGGTGGACCTGAGCCTAGCTTCTCAGCAACCACTCGTGTTGTGCGTGCTATTGTTCTCTCAAGAGTGGAGGGGACCTACAGTTTAATGCCGACTCCGAACAGCGAGATTGAGAAGCTTTTTCTAGGCTCTTTGAGCATTGTCAGTGACTCGAAAGAGGTGGAGCCGCGAAAAATTTTTTTTTTTTTTAAAAATTGTTTGTCTGAACTTGGTTTCGAACCTAGACTTTGAAAGTCTAATGCGCATGGGTCGACGCACGAATCCACACGGCCACGACGCCCGGCCACGCTGACCCAGCGTTAACCGCAGGAATATGCAATTCTTACAGTGCATACACAATACACCTCCACAGCCACTGGGTGTAATTGCTGGTAATAGCAATAGCCTTCCTAACCTAACCTAACCTATAAGCCACTTTCTGAGAGAAAACTTAGAAGATGAACAAAAAAAGCAAATAAACGTTGGCTGTATAAAGACAACGACACGGCCGGTATTTAACAAAAAGAGATCATTATCAAAGATCAGCTTCAGTCGCAAAGGATGAATGCATTGTAATGGGAGTCCTCGATGGACTGGTCCTTACCGGACTTACTTACTTACTCTCCGATTGCTCAGTCCGAAAGGGAAGTAAATTGCAGCCACTGGTTAAAAACTTCCTTAACGAGCTGTAATAAGATTGAACTCAGAATTATAAAAAAGATCTGGGTGTCCTCTTAGTCATTAGGGGAACGAACAAAACGAACGGTGGTAGAACTTTTTTTCCCGGAGGATTTTTGAAGCACTACACTGGAGCACTCAGCTACTCAGCTAGCAACCTACTTCAGTGCCGTAAATGTTATCCCAACGGCAAATGATGATTGGAGCAGATTCGATTTCACTGGGATTCGAACCTGGGACTCCTCTAACTTAGGGCACGCACTTAACAAACTGCGCCATCCAGTCGTCTGACGGTGGTAGAATACTTTCACCTCATCCCCAGGTTATAATGAACTCCAACTGTTGGTCTGGGTGAGGATCAGGTGCAAGCCGCCAGAACACAACCCTACGGCGGCCTCCAACCGTTGAGAAATAAGTCAAAATATTGCATCATACTCTATTGATGACTCAAAAACGTCACATGAGAGTGCTAGGAGGTTTTTCCAAAACTAAAGAATTCACCCACTTATCCTACATGTTTCATAGTCCAAAGTGGTCAGGCGGTTATTAGGCAAGTCAAGCATTGTAATGATTATGCGTTAAAGCAGCGAAGAAATGATGAGAAGCGATGATAAGATTTAACACAAATTTCTAAAATAATAAGCTGACAGACTGAGAAAAGAGAGATCGAGGGGAATTGAAAGCATTTTTTCGCACTTCTACAAAACGTACAACTGCGGATGAAGAAGAACAATTAATTTAAAAGCCAATCTGCACTAAAAATGAACTAAGTTGCAGTTGTGAGACGGAATAAAATTCTGAAACAAAGTGTCTTCCAAGAAGGACATTCGAACTTTGACAGTTGATAGCGGTCATATTGTTGAAGACACATCTGTCTAATTCATAATAATAATAATGGCGACGCTACAGTCCGAGGTGGACCTGGGCCTAGCTTCTCATCAACCACTCGTGTAGTGCGTGTTCTATTGTTTTCTCACGAGTGAAGGGGACCTACAGTTTAATGCCGACTCCGAACGGCGAGATTGAGAAGTTTCTTCTATACAGTTACACTCTTTGAGCATTGTCAACGAGCTGATGAGGCGGAACCGTGAACAAGGTGACAAAAATTAAGCTCAATAGACTCCGATAGGCAGGACACCTAGCTAACATGAGCGAAGAGGAACCGGCCCGGAAAATCCTTTCTAGGTAATTTTATGGTAGACAACAGCGTGGTAGATCCTGCTTATGCTGGAGAGATGGCGCCGACCAGGACGATCGAAGCCTTGAGGTGCGCTGCCAGATCTCGTCGGCGCGTGATCGGTATGATTGGAGAGAATTCTTGATGGAGACCAGGCCCGGATCCCGGTTGTCGCGCCGATGATGATGATGTTCCGGCGGACCTACAGTTTAATACCGTCTCCGAACGGCGAGATTGAGAACCTTTTTTTCTAGACAGTTGTACTCTTTGAGCTTTGTCAGTGACTCGAAGGAGGTAGAGCCGTCAAAAATTTTAGACGTTTTTCGAGATTCGAACCCAAGACATCGAGCGTAGGCCTCGACGCACCTACCCACTACGCCACGGCGCCAACACCTGTCAAATTTGCTGTCATTTATTCAGTCTGTCATCATGGATGGACAAAGCGTTCAACAACACGTAAATGATAAAATTGTTTTATCGAAATGGGTGTTCTGTTCGGGCAACGTTCCGCGCGCTTCTCTTATTTTACGATCGGCATAATCATCCTACATAGAGAACTATTCGCAGTGTGGTGGATAAATTTGAGTCCACTGGTTCAGTAAACGATTAAACAACACCCATACGTCGACGAAACGCAACATCTACCGAAAACATCAGTAAGAGAGTGCAGGAGAATCCGGGGCAGTCGATTTTGCATCGCTTACAAGAACTCGGCCTTTCGCAGACCACAATTTGGCGAATTTTGCGTCGTGACTTGAGCCTGCACCCGTACAAAATTCCACTGACCCAGGAGCTGGAGGTAAACGACCATAGACAACAACGTGTGTTCTCTGAATGGGCTCTGGAGCAGTTGGAAACTGACCATCATTTTGATGGTCCATTTCTGGATGAATGGGTACGTCAACAAACAAAATTGTCGAATTTTGGAGGATACCAATTCACTTGAGATCCAAGAGCGTACAATGTATCCCGAAAACATCACTGGCGGCGGCGTCATCGGTCCATATTTCTTTGAGAACGACGTTGGCCAGGCCATCACAGTCAACGGAGAGCGGTACATTATGTCGGTGATTACCAAATTACGAATTGTATGATATAAAAACCAACGACATGTGGATTCAAGAGGATGACGCTACGTGCCACACAGCTCACGCCACATTGGAAATTCAACACGAGCGATTCGAGGGCCACCGAGATCGTGCGATTTGACACCGTTAGACTTTTTCTTTTGGGGTTTTCTGAAGTCGCAAGGTCTATGTGAAGAAGACACAAACCACAGCGGCCCTCAAAGCCAATAACCATCGACCAAATTCAGCCTGATTTCTGCGCCAGAAATCACGCTTCTGCCTGCGTGCCCTACAAAGCCTTTCTAAGCGGCGTACTGCAGCTATTTGGTTCCTCAAGGATGCGGTGTTTGTAGTCCGACTCCTGGACTCTCTTAAATATCGCCACTGATTGGCAAAGGATCGAATAGTTTAGAGACCCTCATACGCACATGAAAATCGAATCTTAAGTTATGGGCTAGGTTAGGAGGCTGCTAGTGAAATTCACTAGCCCACTTAGACCATGTTGGTCCATTGTGATACTCATAGTCAGTGCCGGTCATTTGACCCCAACGCAAATGGTGACTTGCCCAGATTTTAAATGTTTCCTGTTTTGGGAATCGAACCAACAACATCGAGCGTAGGAATCGGCTCAAAGATGCGGTATATGTAGCAAGTCCGACAACTCTCCTGGCCTCGCTTTAGCGTCGCCACTGATTGTACATCGTACGCACATGACAATCGAATTTTAAGTTATACTTGAGGCATTCGCTTTTGAAAATCGGTCCGATTGCGCGGGAAGCTGTAACTCATTCTTCTCCGCTAGGAAGCGCTTAATGAAGGACCCTTTACAATTGCAGATGAACAAAAACAATGAATTCACAAGCCAATCTGTCCCAGTCGTTTGATGGAGTAAAAGTCTGAAAAAAAGATGTAAATCAAAGCCGATCGGAAAGAGAAAAGGATGCTTCGAATGTCCAACAAGAAAGTTATTCATTAAAGCAACGGTATATGTACACATTTTATTTCATACTGCAAATATCCGAGAAGATGTTAACAAGAAATCACTCAGAACTCAATCACCAATCATCTAAAAACTAAACAAGCACTTAAATCAAATATGCATAGCCTCGAAGATGCGTGAGTACATTAGGTACATGACGATATGATTCTAATTCTAACAACAATTCTCATGAGATGTACACATTTTGTTCGCCTAGGTAATTACAATAGCATGCGGTGCATTTGTTAACATAAAATAACGCAAAAACCTTCAAAGATAAGCTCAATGTTCAAGTGACGAAAAAAAAAATATGAAAAAAAAAAAATGTATAGGTACACAGACAAGAAAAGTATTTAACCCGAGTATCCAAAAGAGACTGCACAGGGGTTAAATCAGTCTACAACACAAGAAATCCTATACAAGATACAAGATAGTTCTTTTTGTTCTTACAAATACTAATAATGACACGCATACGCGAACACTTAAACATTTATAGCCATATCTCGTATGTTTTTGTTCACAAACAACACATCACGCGTTCGTGCTTAATGGAGAGACAAGAATAGAGATCAATAGAGAGCACACGTATGTAATTATTCATAAGACTACTGTTATTCTAATAAAAAGTGTTTTTTTTTCTGCTCAAGCAATTGCGCGGGACTGAATGGATTCTTTGAACAAATTTTTCTTCTTTTTCTTTTTTTGGTTGGAATTTGATTCCGCTTTGCATTACAGTTCATCGTTAATTTGGTCAATTTGTTGAGTTAGTCTCTCATTCCTATATATCGTCTGACAAACAACGCTCACCTTTTTCAACAGCTCAATAGCAGTTTGCAATACCGTGTGCCATTTCTTCAGCTCGGTCTCGTGAAGCAATTCCTGCTGTCGCAGCAATTCAATCCAATCTTCGTGATTGTTTGGCAGATGTCTGCAAGGAAAGAAAATTTACCCCGTAAACAAATTGATTTGTAACACACCGAAGCAGACGTACTTAATTTGAGAGAGATTCGGAATCCGACGACTGTTGAAATCACTTTGTATACGATCCTCCAGCCTCCATAACTTAAGTAGTAATATCACATTAATTAAAATTAGTAAACAAAGCAGAATAATGACAAACAGCGATAGCCATTTGTATTTGTTAGTGGGTTCGCTTAACACTTGTACTGGGCTAGGAATAATTGGTTGAATAACTTCTGGTATATGAACAATTGGTATGCTTTCCTCAACAGGTGGTCGAATTGTTGCAGCTGTACCTGAAAATAATTCCGTTTATCAACCATCCTCTCCTATCCTCTCTTGCCCTCTTACCTCTTCTCGGTCGACGACCTTTCCCTTTGGCCGGTGGTATACATGTTTCACTTTGTAACGCACGCAGAAGTGCTGTATAGAAATCCTCTAAACCAGCCCAGGCGTTCTTTTCAATGAAGCCCTTGACAACACCCCAAATTGATTTTTTATATTTAATTTGCGCATGCACTGACAGCATTGTGTGGTCATCGACAGTTCTGAAAGTCAAGAAGAGTTAGAAGATATCTTTGAAGGGAGACAACATGTTTAACTCACTTAACTAGGCAATAATGCAA
Organism: Myathropa florea; assembly: GCA_930367185.1. Classification (NCBI taxonomy): domain Eukaryota; kingdom Metazoa; phylum Arthropoda; class Insecta; order Diptera; family Syrphidae; genus Myathropa; species Myathropa florea. Next base: position 113,195,493 of record OV884002.1, on the reverse strand, counting down.
TAGAACACCAAAACTATCTGCATACGGAATACCAGCATTTGAACTGTCAATATCAATGGAGTACAGCTCTCCAGGTTTGCTACACTCTCTCATCACTTGTGCTTCGGTTACCTGCAAAGGAATACAAAATGGAAATTAGACGACTGCAAACTTGTAAAGTTAATTAGGACAAATCAAGTCGTTTTGGGAACAAAAAGAAGACTGTTCAAAGTCGCACAAAGATTAGGGTTAGGTTTAGGTGGCTGACTGCTGATAGCAGTCACATTTAGGCCAACTTAAGGTAGCCCTAAACGACGAACCACTGAACTTGCTCGCCGCATTTTCGTTGCGTATGGGCTGGTTCGCGAGCCGCTCGCTGTTGGCGAAAAATTTCGATTTTGTCGTGTTCGTTGGCTTTGATGTTCGCCTTATAGGGCCATGTTCGCGAGTAAACCTCATTTTTGCCGATCATAACACAGATTGTTGTATATATTCCAGGATGCGCTTTGATTCTATTTCGTTAAAATCCTCCAACTCGTCGAAGAAGTTACTCCCTAGTGTTCTTTCCTGTAGAGCTGGATAATCGCTGAGCACGTGGCGGACGGATTCACAATAGTCGCTATGGAGGATCCCTAGCCTCTTGGCATGGGTGCCTATCAGACAATGTCCGGTGAAGACTCCCACCACCATTCGAATATCCTTGCGAATGATACTAATCATTGATAATGATTTCTTCGACTCTGGTCCTGTGGGACAACGCAACAGAGGACGTGCACGTACAATGTGGCACACATAAGGCAAGAGGGATCTCAACCGGCTTGGTGTGCGAAACTGGAGACAACTGGCGAGAGATTGTGCCGGCTGGAGAGGCATGTTGGGTGAGGCCCAGATCCATCTCGGACTGTAACGCCCTAAGAAGAAGAGAAAGAAGACGAAGAAGACGAAGAAGAAGAAGAATGATTTCTTCCTGTTTAAGCACTAGTCATAGAGCTCTCGTCGTTGACCCACTGTCCAGATTCATAGCTCATTTGCCATGGCTCATTTGCTTTCTTCAAGACTTCGTCCTCTTTTTTTTCCTTAGGAAACTTAACAGCATGTTGAGATAAGGTAGATCTAGAGATTTATCTAACTCTGAAATTCTATTTGAAAGTCTTATTCGACAGTTGAATTGGAATTCTGATTGGAAGTCTAATTGGAAGTCATATTCGACAGTCTAGTTGGAAGTCTAATTGGAAGTATTCGACAGTCGAATTGGAATCCTGATTAGAACTCTAATTGGAAGTCTTATTCGACAATCTAGTTGGAAGTCGTATTCGACAATCTAGTTGGAAGTCGTATTCGACAATCTAGTTGGAAGTCTAATTGGAAGTCTTATTCGACTGTCGAATTGCGACTTAGGCTAATCATTGCTAATGATTTCCTCGTGTTCAACATCGGCCACAGGGCTCCCGTCGTTGACCCAATGTCCAATGTCCTTTCTAAGGCTTCGTCCTCTATTCCTTAGGAATGTTGAGATAAGGTAGAGCTAGAGATTTATCTAACTCTGAGCCCTCCTTTGCCAACACGTCCGCTCTCTCGTTTCCTTGAACTCCTGTGTGTCCCGGTACCCAGCAGAGAGTCACCGTGTTTAGCCTGAATATTTCGTTGACGTTCTGTCTGCATAGCTTGACTAGTTTCGACTTTACCATATCCGACGCTATGGCTCTTATAGCCGCTTGGCTGTCGGAGTACATAGTTATGGTTTGTTCAGTCAAACTTAGCTCTTTAAGCGTAAGTGCCGCCTCATTCACTGCTACCACATCTGCTTGGAAGAAGCTACATTCGTCGCTTAGATTCAGGGATATTTCGAAGAACCCGCAGAAGTCCCCTGCCCCTGTTCCTGCTCCTGCTTTCGAGTCGTCTGTGTATAGGGAGATCTCTTTGCCAACCTCCGCTGATAGCTCTTGTCAACTTCTCCTGTCCGGAATTCGGGTAGAGAGCTTCCTTGTGATAGTCAGGTGACAGGTAATCCGAAATTGTGTACTTCTGTGTTGGTTATGGTGTGTCTACCCACATCTTTACTTCCTGGAGTCTCATTGCGGTTATAGCCGCTCTGCTACTGCAGAAAATGTCAAGAGGGGTATGATACAGTAGGACCTCGAGCGCTGCTGTCGGTGTTGTCCTTAGAGCACCCGTGACTCCTAAGTAGGCCGATCATTCGAAAGACGAGCTATACAGCGCCATGTTGTGACATTCTTGCCAAACTCGTCCGCAGGATGACGATGGAGAACTCTCGCTGCTCCATCAAGGTCGGTAACGGATTCGCAAGGACATTTAATGTACAAAACCCATTGCCAAACGCTATAGGCGCAATCTTGCAAAACTCCGTACAGCTTCTACCATACGCAGGTGACATTGACGTGATTGGTCCAATACAGCGAGCTGTCAATGAGGCTTTTGCACTCATTGAAACGGAAGCGGCTAAAATGCATCTGGCCTTAAAGGAGGCCAAAACAAGTATCTGATGACAACCAGAAAAAACGCGCAACATAGACAATTTGTTTAGAACGTCACAATAGCTGCTTTAACTTACATCCGAAACACTAAATGTTATACTACATCTCCCTCCACTCGACTTGTTTGCCAGACAAGTAGCAGCTTGCACAGCGGTAAGACTCAGAACACTACACTTGTGGAATAACCTCCATACATGTCATTCCACCATTTTAGATAACGTCGAGTTTCTACCGCACGACACCGATCTCCTACTACTTCATGTCGCCTTTAAGAAAAACTTCTCTACCATCATACCCTCCAGGTCCGACTAGAAGTCTGACACTCAGACGCTGGACGGTCCTCTGCGTATTTTCACAGACGGATCCAAAACAGACTAGGGGGTAGGATTAGGTTTCTACTCCAAGGATCTTAATTTTTAACGCTTAGATTGATTGTAAAAAGAAAACATCATGTGATCATTTGTCCATCACCTGAAAACTTAAGGAAATGTTTTCTAATTAAGATCGAATCGAATTGATCCAATCCCCAATTGCTCTTCAAAGATAACTATTTCGTTTTCTAATGAAATAGAACGTTCTCCTAGTAACACAGAGGGGTGATTGAACTTAAATTAGAAACAATTGAATGAGCAGATAAGATTGCAAAATAATTGTGCGATAGCATAAAGCTAGACATTTTATAGTCTTTATAAACCAGTTGTCATCAAGTGATACCAGACTATGATACAAAACCACTTGAAGCAGTCATAAGAAATCTAAAGCTCTGCCATTGGAAGGCAATTAAATTTAAGACATCCCATAGACAATGGCCTTTTCCTACTTTTACGCGAAGCCGTTCTTCAAGGTAACATAAGCTGTGTTGTTAATGTTGTAAATGATTAAATTTTTGAGAAAATATACCTGCTTCCAAGAACAAGGTGATGTAATGTTTTGTAATGTAAAAATAAAAACAGACATTAAATAATGTTTTATGACGCAGACTTTATGATTGTTACAAGTTATACAACAGTGCGACAGTTTTATGCGGCTCTGGAGGTTAATGTTTGAGAAGCATTTTTCTTCACAGTTATACTCTTGAAGTGCATGTCTGGTGGCATATCCTAGACAAAGCCATGCACTATAATAACCTTAGGAAAGCTCAACATCAAGCCTACATCTGCATAGGAAGTGTATTGAGCCTTCTGATCTGACCTCGACATTTTAGGCCGACAATTACCAAAAAACACCGCAATTCGTCTCATGGACTCCTTCCATATGGTCACTCCTCTATACTAAGTTCTCTAAACTTCCCGACTAGAAATCTAGACCACGTCATACCCCAATACTTGCCTGATAGGAACTTTGAAACCCTAATTTCAGATAGACTTTCAGAATGACAATCCTAAACCTTTTGCAGGTTCCCTGCACTTTTGCAGGTTCCCGGCGGATGGGGTTGGCAGTGGTGTTTTCTCCAATGAATTAAACATAAGTCTCTCCTTTCGCTTGCCCTATAACTGTAGCGTGTTTCAAGGTGAGATAATGGCGATTAGTAAATCTCTGTCCGGAATCAAATGGAATGTAATATCCGAAAGTGATATTTGCATTTTCACGTTTTTTTCAATATTCAGTTCAATATTCGCCAGTGTTGAGTACCAGGCAATAGAGACATTCCAGGTAACTGCAAAGCGGATAAGTTTGCCAAGTTCGCTACCACACAGCCATTACTACCACAGCCACTTGGGTATGCCCCTCACAACATGTAAATTGTTGCTTTTAGAAGATGCAACTCATAAAATAAATAGTAGATGGGCGAGAAGCATTACGTGCCACACCTCCAGAATGATCTGGTTTACGCTAGATCTCAGAAGATCTAAAGAAATAATCTCTCTCATCTCTTCGACGCCATCATCTGGGTGCCTACTTCTTTGAGAGCTTATGTGAACTTAGTGAGGTATCCATAAGCAATCTACAACGTTTCATCCAAGGCTCCAAATGGTTTCCCGCAAATATTCAATTGGATTAACCTCAGTCAATCCGTGTGGCAGCACAATGAATCAACACTGGTCTAAGTGTATGCTCCAGCCACCTCAACCTAACCTAACCTATACTCTTCAAGCATTGTCAGTGACTTGAAAAAGGTGTAGTCGTGAATTGTGAATATGGTCACTCACAATCACGTCAATGTCATCCGCCTAAGCTGGCAGTTGAACAGACTTTTGGAAGATCGTGCCTCTTGTGTTGGCCAGTGATTTTTGCACGATCTTCTCAAGAATGATGTTAAAGAAGTCACATGACAGCGCGTGGCCTTGTCTAAAACCTTTTTTGACCTTGAAGATTTCGGTGAGTTCGTTGGCGACCTTGATGTAGTAGTGAGAGTCTTCCATCGTCATCCTGCTCAGTATGACGCGTTTGGCAGTAATGTCAAAACTAGACATGGCGCTGTAGAGCTCGTCTCTATTCTCTGTCATATGCGGCCTTGAAATCGACGAATAGCTGGTGCGTCGATAGGCATTTCTTGGGTCTTTTCCAGGATCTACCGTAGTGTGAAGATATGACCTACTGTGGACCCTGGCCTGAAACCACACTGATAGGGACATATCACATTGGTGACGAAAGGTTTCAGGCGTTCACACAGAACACAGGAGACAATAGTTGGCGCAGTCAAAGGGATCTACTTTCTTGTGGTGGATCGTGAATTATTGTAAGTGAGCGCATTTAAATCAATAAAAGTAACCTAGGTTTACACTGAATTCAATATATGTATATGTAGACGTCAAACTGAAGCTACTTATGTCTACATGAATGACTTTATTCCAATCCCCTTCTAACTGTGTATTACACATCTGGACATGGAATTTTATAAAACAGACTGGTGGAAACCAGACAAAAGACTGCAGCATTTCAACCAAAGCACCATGAACAGGGAATTGTAGGGGATTACTTAATGAACTTCATCCGATATATGAGGAGTGTATGATAAGCAGTTTTTTTCGGCTTTTTTAAATTTATTCTTGAGTATAAATCGTCTCTGCTGATTTTATTTAGTTCTTACTTCACCGAGAGGTTAGAGTCCTCTGCAAGCCATCAACAAAATATACTGTCAAGCTACGCAAAATAGACCTGTGTTGGAGCAATGGCTCCTCATTTGACATTAATCACTTCCCGACAAGTAATTTTTTCTTGCTTGAGACCAAAAAGAAACAGCGTGAGTCCAAATAAGTCCAAGGATAATTCGACCAGCTTTCCTGTAACGATTCTGGATGAGTGAGCTGGTGTGTTGTCAACCATTTTTTCATCAATTCATCGTGAAATCGGTCCAATAAATCTGTATAGTCAGTGGAGATGAACCCTCGTGAATCGCGAAAAATGGCGACCATGACTTTTCTGACCGATAGAAGCGTTTTCGCTCTCTTTGGAGCAAGGACGACGAATGAAATCCGCTGTTTTGAATGTTCTTTCATTTTTAGTTTGTAGTGATGGATCCATGTTTCATCAGAAATCATGACGCTCTTTTGAATTGCGCTTCGCTGCAAGCAAACGCGCCACTGATCATAAGTAATTTTTCGTTAAGGAAATTTTGTTGTTTGCGTTCAATTGAAACGTCTGCAATTTCAGTAACCTACTTGACCCTCACACGGTATCTGTTAATACGATGTCAGTGGTTTGGTGAAGTCCATAGTCTACTCCAGGCACTGTTCGGGCACGCTTGAATTCATTAAACCAATATCTGATGGTAGTTATTGAAGGCATATGTCCATTATAAACGTCATGCAACTCTGCTCTGATTTGCACACACCATTGAATCCCTGATCGGTATTGCTATTTCTCCATGGTGACAAAAAAACACGTTCTTTACAACTTTCAATACCCCAACGACCCCTGAAGGGTCTGAGCCTGACCAATTGCCGCGTTCTATCACTGGCGGTCCAGGGCACTCTGCTTCCAGTCATTTACTTCAAGTTGTCTAGCATTTGCGATCACATATTCTTTATACCGGAGGTTCAGAACAAGTAGGCTCGGATTCAAAGACATTCGCGTTCATATCTTCTATGTAGCCGAATCAGTTTACTCTACTGATTTTTGCCAATTGAACTATGTCCACATCCTTGTATAGTTCGCAGAGTTCACGGTTTTGTCTTCTCCTCCACTCGCCTTGCTCACAGACGGGACTAAATATCCGACTTAGAGTTTTTCTTACGAACACACTACGAATTAGCTCGGCAATCCTGCTTATCGCCCAGCTTTCGGCTCTATACAGCACATCTGGCAGAATTCGAGTTATGTGGAGCAAGATTTTGGTCCATCGATTCAGATGTTTTGACCCAAGTTGTTTCTGCAAAGCGACGTAGCAGCGGCTGCGAAGAACGATTCTACGTCAGATCTCCACCAAGATATCGTTTGTGCAGTAAACGTCTAGGAGGTGGACATACTCCTTAACTGTCTCAAAACTCTGTCGATTTTAACGTGATGATCGACGAATCGCTTTTCTCTACAGCATCCACTTCGTCCTCTCCTTCATTTCTCTAAGACCATCTTGTTTCGCCATTTCTTCATTGGCCGTGAATGCTTCTACAACGGCTCGCCGAAAACACACAAAAATGTTAGTGTCATCTGCAAAGCCAGCAGGTTTTGTAGAATAAAGTGCCATCCGTGTTTACACCTGCCCACCGAAGTATATTTTTCAGAACTAAATTGGAGAAGACATCGCATCTACTTGTCGAAACCCGGTGCAAGTTTCAAACGGGTCGGACATCCTAGAACCGTACAACTATCGATTCAAATTCGTTCATGAAGACATAGGATGTTTCTAAAATTGTCCCAGAGAACAAATAAAACCAACAAATCAGACAAACATGCCTCAAATATCAAATCTCGAAAAAATATAACTCAATCCTTATCTCCTAAATATTCATCTTGATCTTAGCCTAAGACTTACCTTAGAAGTTTTTGGTCCAACAGATTGTGCCAGCATGACGGTCAAATTGACAGTGCGCGTCTTAACACCAGCCGAGCTGGTAACCCAATCGCCAAGGACGAGATCAGAAGACTTTCTATTTTCGTGGAATTCCAGTAGAAATTTCGACTTCGAAAATAACAAATTGAATAGTGTATCTATGTTAATGGGAAGAATCGTATGAACTAATTGACGCCCCTCGTGTGTTGACGTACACTCTACTGTACTGACGAAACTGCTGAAGAAAACAGAAAGTAAGTAAAGAAACTTCCGATGGGATGGGTGCTCTACTCACGGAATATTATTCTCCTCGGAATCACTGGAATCGGACATATCCGTTGGCAATGTTTCGGAATTTTTATTCAAATTCTCATCGCGTTGTCGAGAATTTTTGGAAACTTTTCGCTTGGCGCCATCTCCGCCAGCACCTGGATCGGAAATCGTACCCACTCCACCCGATGTCGAAGTTGAACCGGATGCAGCTTTTGGACTTGAGTCCGGTTTAGCGTTCATCAGTTTGATCTCCTTTGAGCTCATTTTGACTTTGTCTTTACCGCTTCCTGTTCCCCCACTATTCGTGTCGCTGGCCTTGTCCGAACTGCTTGTGTTGTTGTTGTTATTGTTGCTATTGCTTAAATTTGATTTGATTTGTAATTGCTGAAAGTCGACGCTGCTCTGATCAAATACACTGTCGTTATCGTTTGTTTGATCCTGTGCACTCGATGGATCTATGTAGTCTTCGTCGTCTGAGGTTAAACCTAATTCATCTCCGTAACAATTATGCACCCATTGCCACATCTCCAGCGGGAGCATGGGCTTGTTCATTAACGTATTCTGCCATACTCGAAAGAGCATCAAAAACGCCTTATCCCGAGTTGTAAACGATGCGAAAAAGTGTTTATCTTTTTCTGTACACACTGATATTGCATTCGGTATAACTAGAGCGGTTTTCTCTTTAGTTATTGATGTGACGTCCTTCCATTGGATGCTTAAATATGTTTCCCATCGAAAGATGTTCGCATGGAAGCAAAGGTAGTTTTGAGAAACATACAGACGTCCATGCACAAGGATGTCACGTTGAAGGGCACACGAATAATCTGTAAGAGAATGAAAAATTGTTTTCAGATTGAACACGCACACTCATTGACTGATCAGCTTACCAACAATCAATCGTTCGTCGTTGGGTACTTCTTTGAAGAGCTTTTTGAAGTCTTTCGAGCGGGATTTGTAGGATGGATAGAGGACGTTGTACCAGGATTTCTTTTTAGCACGTTCAGAGATTTTTGACGCACTCTTCGGTTTCTCAACTGGATCCGGCGGCGGGGTGGTTTTTAGTGCTTCAGCCGAGGCATAAAGTGATGAGCTATCACTTGATTTACTTGTGGAATCCTAAAATGTCAGAAGAGTTTGAAATTTTGTTAGTAATCACAACAGTTCAGAAGAAACAGGAAATATAAAGGGTCTTCCAATAGGGTCTTCCGAGCATTGACAGTTGATAGCGGCCATATTGTTGAAACTACATCTATCAAATTGGCTGTCATTTATTCAGTATATTTTGCCAATTCAACATGAAAGCACATAGCGCTGAACAACACGTGTAGGTAGGTAGGTAAAAGTGGTCGTTCGGTAAGAACCTAATTAGCACTATGTGCCGTTTTACTGCCACAGCTCTGGTACCCTCGGTAAAGTGCATTTTTAAGATATCACTAAATCCAATCTGACATATTTAAGAAGGACATTAGTTCTTTAATATCTTTCGTAGAAATCTCGTCAAGTGATTTGAAAAAGGGTCTACCAAGCGCTCGCTGTCTGGCTCTTGTAAGAGCCGGGCAAATGCAAAAGAAGTGGGTTATGGTCACTCTCTCCTCTAGTCTTCTCGACTACGGCTGGGGCAAGGATTCTGGAGGCCCCAACCATCATACTTCCCCCTCCCTCCGCGCCCCCGGGGCGCTGACCATGGAATCGCTGGTACCCAATCCGAAGATTCCTGCCACTCACTCTACGACAAGTTTGATAGACTGAGTTGGAAAGTTGGAGAATGTAGCGGAGAGGCTTTCCCTGATACGCTTAATCTCCAATCCCATAGTCAAGTGACTGATCAAAGTGTTGCTTCTGATGGTACGACCCGGAATGCCAAAAAGGTCAAACGGGCCCCAAATGAGGCAGCCTCTGAAGGGCCCCTGACTAAGAATCAAAAGAAGAGGAGAAAAAGGCTTGCGACAATCGCACGGCGCAAAGAAACTCCGGAGGAGGTTGAAGGCGCAAGTGCTGAGAGTCGCAAACCCTTGGTGGCGACGGCAAAAAGAAACAGGTAACTCCAACCGAGCTGGCGCCGTGGCGTAGTGAGTAGGTGCGTCGACTCCTACGCTCGAGGTCGTCGGTTCGAATCTCGAAAAAAAACATCAAACATTTTTTCACGGCTCCACCTCTTTTGAGTCACTGACAATGCTCAAAGAGTATAACTGTCTAGAAAAAGCTTCTCAATCTCGCCGTTCGGAGTCGGCATTAAACTGTAGGTCCCCTCTGGTCGTGACAAAACAGTAGCACGCACAACACGAGTGGTTGCTGAGAAGCTAGGCCCAGGTCCGCCTCGGACTGTAGCGCCGCCATTATTATTATTATTATAACTCCAACCGAAACCGATCAGTCTATTGGAGTCAACGCTACATCCTCTTCTGCTGATTCGAACAGAATCAAGAGGTCTCAAGCGTTGCTGATCCCTCTGCTGATGGCTCTCCCAGCGCACAACGTCCGGATGAAACTAGTGCTGCAACCCTCAAAGGACGCAGTTCTGGCGGACGGAGGTTGAATGACGCGGGAAGATCCACCAACAGAAGTATCCCAACTCCTGTTGGCGACTCCTCTTGCACGCAAGATCCAAATGAAACAGGTGCTACAACCAGCAAAGGCTGCAGCTCCAGTGGATGGAAATTGGCCGATACAGGAGAAACCGCAAAGGGGAAGAAGAAAAAAACCGAGCGCAAGGAACGAGAATTGCGGCCCTACAAAAGAGCTGCTATCTCCTCTGTGGCGCTCCGAATTGGGAAAGCTGGCAATGATGACAGTATGACCGACACTGAGTGCAAACACTGCGAAGATCAACTGTGGGAGCTAGCAACCGCAGAGAATGCTTGCTTTCAAGTGGAGGGCTGTGGTTTGGAAAACGGAACCTTTGTGTTGAAGTGCTCCACCCAGCAAACCCTTGAATGGCTGAGCAAATCTGTGCCGAAAATCCCCCCCCTGGGAACCACAACTTTTGAGGTTTTCAGGCCGCCAAAACTGACGCGCGCAGCAGACAGCGGATTCCGGGGCAACTCAGAAAAACGGCAGATGTGCTGGCGCGACTTCATACCCAGAACCCTGGCCTCGAAACCGAGAAGTGGAAAATCTACTCTCATAAGGAGAGTAAGAACCGGGAAAATAAGGACGGTTCTTCTCTCGTTGTGGGTCTAGACGAAACTTCGGTTGAGACCATCCGCTCTAGCTATGACTACTCCCGTCCCTATCTGCATCTTGGAAGGATTAATTTCCACTTCATTTCCAAGTAGTTCGGATAATGGACGAAAACCACGGTAATCATCAAAATAATTTTTACCCAGATAAACCTTCACCATTCCAAGGATGCTACTGCCCTCCTATGTAGCAGACTTTCCATGGTGAAGACAAAACTACACATAGCATCCATTCAAGAACCATGGGTGTGGAAAAATCGCATCTGTGATCTTGGTGGCTTGCGAGGTTTCTTACCACTTTATAACGAGCGGTCTGAAAGACCGAGAACTTATTGTGCCGAAATTTCTCTCAGCAACCAAGCTTGTATAGTTCTGTGGACAAGATTTGGTTGCTGCAGTTGTAAGCTACGAAGCGAATGGAATGTGGCGTAATTTCGTCATAGCGTCAGCTTACTTCCCCTACGACTCTGTTTTGCCGCCACCCCCAAGAGCGGTATCGGAACTCGTACAGTACTGTGAAAAGTAGACCTAATCATTTGCTCCGACAAAAAAAAAGGTTTGTCAGTCTGGCCCATCTGAGTTTAACGGCGAGCGCTATGGGTCGATGATTACCAACTTTTTTTTTGGCCTGAATTGGGTGATACGGACACCAACGACATGTGGTTTCGACAGGACGGCGCGGCGCTATCTGTCACTCAGTTCACGCCACATTGGAAATCCTGCACGAGCGATTCGAGAGCATGGCCATCTCACGTAGAGCTGATGTGAACTGGCCACCGATTTGACCCCGTTAGACTTTTTCTTGTGGGTTTTTTTGAAGTCGAAGGTCTATGCGAAGACGTCACAAACCACAATGTCCCTCAAAGCAAACATAACCCATGCCATTGGTCAAATTCAGCCTAATTTATGCGGCAAAGTCATGGAAAATTGAACATTTCGGCTGCGCGATCCAGAGAAGCCGCGGCGGATATTTGAACTATTTAATATTCCACACATAATGGCATCGATAGGCCTTTCAAACGAATAAAAAAAAAAAAGTTCGATGATAACTCATACACACTTTGTTTTATTTAAATTTAAAGATATGAAGCGCTTAATGAAATACCCTTTAGTTCACCGAAGGGTATTTACATGTTAACGAATCCGTGTTAGCGGATTCACAACCAAGCTTATTTTCTTTCCCGTTTGGTTTGAGAATAGGTTCGATGAACATAAAATGATGTACGCGACGTGTTAATGGAAAGAGTAAACTCAGTAAACTGAACGTAAAACTGAACGTGTGACTTCAAATGTTGTTACGATAAAGACGAGAAATGCGAACCAGTCATACAGTTCTTAGAGTTGAAGCTATAATTAGAACAAACCCTTTTTTGGCAAGCACATGCTGTCTAGATTATTTCTATAACCGACTTATCATTTCTAAAACACGGGAAGTCACTACAGTGTATACAAGGCAATGACTCATTAAAGATAACCTTGGAAATATACGAGCTGATAGCAGTAGTCGATTGTATCAATGCTTAGCTAGAAGCGATTAGCCTACACTCGTAGGTGACTGCAATTAAAGCACTGCCGTCAGACGTTTTCTAGGACATCATCGCGCAAAAAAGCTTTTCAAAAATGATGAAGGAAAAAAAACACTTACTTGTCACATAGACTGTTGATCGATACGTTTAATTGATCGGCATTGTGTTAATCAGTTCTGTTGATGGTTTTTTTTTTTCAATTTATTCAATTAAATACTTGCTCCGTTTGAATTTGATTTTGTTCCCCTCTTTTTTTATATCTTATCTATGAAATTGAATTTTTCACAAGAGGAAATTGTTAGCACTTTTCACGCTTAACTGACAATCCAAGGCCGCACTCAATTCAAAAGTTACGTTCCACGTGATCCAACAACCGACTCAACTGAGAAAATCGCTGCTTTATCCAAAAACAAACTCAACACGCAACGAAATCACTAGATGTCATGTGCCCTTATTGCCGCAGCTCTTCATTAACACATCACTACCGAAGTTCGACTCGTTCGAACACTTGTGCCGTGCTAAATATCGAACTAACTGGCGATGAGTGTACGACTAATTGTATGAAATTCGGGATGGAGGACAGGTGTTAATTTATTATCAGGACAACTCAACTATCATACTGATACTGTTATCATCGACATAATAACGAACGTATGTACGTATTGATCGGAGAGTTTTGCGGCGCTCTCCTATAAACAATCAGTTGAAGTAGAATATGAGATTCGTTTGGCTATGCTCAAGGCGAATTCAAAGTTTGTAATAGATTCGGCGTGATGGGGAGAGAAAAAAAAAAAGCTCGCTCATATCGGAAATAGGGTGTGTTGATGTGTTTTCGGTTTTTGTTTGGACTTTTAAACATTTTCACTACGTGACGCGAATTTTGTAGCATTCGAAGTAGACGTTTCAGTACGTTCCTGACTGATTTAATATTCAAGCGCGTATATATCTGTTTTATTGTGTTTTGACGAAACAAATAAAAAAAGAAAACAAGAAAACATCATGGAAATGAAGGAAAGATTCAGGAGGAAAGTGCAAAATTTGCGACAAAATTGAAAAAATAATTAAATGTCGCAAAACAAGTTGTACAGTAACTTGAGTCTGGCTAGTCTTCTACGCTTTAGGTGGCATTATAGCCCCGGGCTGTAGAATCTTTGGCGCTGAACCTGTGGGAAAACGCACCAAAAATCGTCCACGTCTAAGCTCCAACCTGCAGAGTCTCCGGCTCCGAGACATCGGATCAGAGAGCATCTAGGTTTAAGGTACAGAAGACGGGAGAAGTTGGACCTCAAACAACTTGCTGTTAGCTGGGGAGGTTTGTTGCTTAAAATCGAGTTCCACCACGGTCTGAGGCATTGTCGTGGTATAAGACGGGGAATAGCTAAGTGGAAAATTACGAAAGGTAATTTCTAATCCATAGAAAAAGAGACTCATCGATGCCATGAGCACGCATTTTCGACAAGAGAGCCTGATGCCAGACTCTGTGAAATGCCTTAGAAATATCAAGCGCAACGATCTTGCTTTTTCCTGCATTGTGGAAGGATTGGTTCCACTTTTCGGTGAGATATGCCATCAAATCACCAGTGGACCTGTCGCTGCGGAAACCGTACTGCCGGTCATTAAGAAGCTTCCGCGATTCAAGATTATGAAATAAGCTGACGGTTTATTAGCGTTTCCACGACCTTGGAAAGAAGGGACGTTAGTGCTATGGGTTGGTAAGAGGAGGGTGACGAAGATTTGCCCTTTTTAGGAACGGGCTGGACAAATGCTGTTTTCCATCCACTCGGAAAGAGACCAGAAGAATAGGACAGATGAAAAAGCTTACGGAGTGATTTAGTCAGCGGAGAAGAACACCTCTTCAGAAGTATCGGGGGGATATCATCCGGGCCAGCGGAGTTATGCACGTTGAGATCCTTTAGTACTCTTGCAACTGTACGAGTGCGAAAATGGATTTGTCCCATGGTACAATCGACGCTCTCAAGTACAGGCGGAGACAAAGTCGAATCTGGCAGCCTTGAGCTGGCCGCGAAATGCGCAGCAAGCAAATTGGCCTTGTCTAAAGAGCAGACAGCTGGAATGTCATTGCAAATGAGCGTGGGAATTGAAGATGAGGCTGAATTCCTTATATTTTTAACAAATGACCAAAAGTTTTTGCTACCCTTGGGACATTGTAGCACTTTTTGCCTCAACTTTTGGTCAAAGGAGAATTTCACACGTCTCATTAGTGCATTGCAGTCATTTAAACTTTTTCCGGTTTTCCTCAGTAGGGTTGGCTTTGTAAGTCTGGAAACTCAACTCCCTCAACCTGATAGCTCGAGTCATACCACGCATTTGCTTTAGGTTTGATACTCTTCACTCTGTGAGGAATGAAGGATTTCATACCCAGCAGAATGATGTTCGTGATCATATCAGCAGCGGCATCCACGTCACTATCGAGGAAACATAGTGACCAGTTAAAATTCCTAAAGAAGTCATTAAGGCCGCTCCAATTGGCTTTTTCGTATAGCCACACTGTTCTTTTAGGAATTTGTTTTTGGAGTGAAAACGAGAAATTAGCTGATACGACACAGTGGTCAGACGCAAGCAAACGCACTTGTCAAATATTCTACCACTACCGGCTGACGTTTACAATGTGAGTACGTCATTTTCTACGTGCCTACGTGCATTTCCAACATAAATGCGTTAAATACACTTAGACCCAGAGAGATCCTTTGTGTTGCCACAGCCGGCTTGCTGTCGTCACTCCTTGAACCATTTTGATTTCTGGGCAAATAGCCATATTTTTCTGACATCCACTTCGGATATGTCCGTTAGTGCATTAATGTGATATGCTTCCATGGTTTCCTTCCTTGTGGAGTCTAGAGCTGGACAATTGCAGAGTAGATGGGAGGGTATCTCTTCTTTTTCTTATACCTGCCGTAGTAATCAATGTATGGTAGTCCTAGTCTTGTGGCGTGTCTATTATCGATAGCACAGTGTTTTGTCAAGTCTTTTACTAGGTTACTCAGATGGTTCCTGCCTAGGCTGAAAATGGCTGTGGTTTTCCGAAGGTCCACAACTCAAATAGCCAAATGAAATGGTCACAGCTCTAGAAAGGTCTTAGGCTAAGTTAAGTTAGATGCGGGCGCCGTGGCGTAGTGGATAGGTGCGTCAACTCCTACGCTCGATGTTGACGGTTCGATTCCCGAAAAAACACCAAACATTTTTTAACGGCTCCACCTCTTTCGAGTCACTGACAATGCTCAGAGCATAACTGTCTAGAAAGAGCTGCTCAAAATTGCTGAGAAGCTAGGCCCAGGTCCACCTCGGGCTGTAGCGCCGCCATTATTATTATTATTAAGTTAGATCCCAAATAATTTAAAAAATTATTCTCTCTTGACAGATCGAAAATTGCAATTATGACAAGTGACATCAGCCATGGGTAACCCGAGCGGTAGCACAATGGGCCAGGTCTAAGTGCACTATTTAGCCACCTAAGAGTTGCTGATAAAATGAAGAAGTAGCTCATTCACAAAATGGAATACGAGATCACGCTTCTTAAATACAAATAATAGCCAAACTGCGTTCCAGTACACAACCACGGATTTTTTTACATTTCTTGAGACCATTTAACACTTTGTCAGATTAAAATGGATTAACCTTAAACTTGAAGTTAATTATCGATTTGTACACATATAAACGTGCTAATTTCTGTCCGATCATGATATATTGTTTATTTGAGGTGGAACCCCTATTTTTCAAGCTTTTCGTTTTTTCTGGCTCGTCTTTGACCACACTGATTAAAGCAGAAATGGACTCCAACCCGAAGGATCTTCGAATCTTCTCAACGTGACCTTTAATGTCAAAAAAAGATTTAGACAAGCGAGGCGCTGTCATGTGACTTTTTCAACATTGTTCTTGAGAAGATCTTGCAGAGTCCACTGGCCAACACAAAACAGCCGCTGACATACGCGGATGACATTCACGTTATTGGTGGAACACAGCGGGCCGTCAATGAAGCGTTTGCAAGCAGACAAAATGGGTTTAGCGGGGAATAAGGGCAAAACAAAGCATATGCTCTCTTCAAGGAACGACACAAAACATCGACGATTTGGACACAACGTCACCATAGACAGATATACTTTTGGGTAGTGAAGGACTTCGTCCACAAACAACATCAGCACCGAGATTAAACGCAGAATAACTCTTGCCAACCGCTGTTTCCTTGGGCTCAAGAAGCAATTGAGTAATAGCGTCCTCTCTCGAAGGACCAAGTTGAATTTATATAACGCCTTAATCATCATTCTTCGGGTGGTTTTCGGTCCCGTCTGCATAGAGGGTGAGTGGAGGAGAAGATATAACAACGAACGGTACGAGCTGTTCAGCGACAACGACTTAGCCAGAATGGTGTAGATGCACCGATTAAGATGGCTAGGTCATGTAGAGCGAATGGAAAACAATGCTCCGGCCTGGAAAGTCTTCGAATCCACCCCCGAAGGACGGTGCAGTAGAGGAAGACCGCGATTCAGTTGGAAAAGGACCTCAACCAACTTTGCGTGCAAAACTGGAGGCAGCTTGCTAAAGATCGAGCTGGCTGGAGATGATTGTTGGTTGAGGCCCAGTTCCACCCTGGACTGTAGCGCCACCTTAAGTAAGTAATCATCCCTGTCCTGTTCTTTGGCGGTAGGATATGAACAATCATAAGAGCAGATGAAGAGCGCATAGACAACACCGCTCCGGTCCGAAGAGTGCCGGTGGGACAACGCAATAGCAGACCCTCATGAAACCGACGGCGCACACAAGTGGAGAAGGACCTCAGCCAACATGGCGCCTAATTGTTGGCTAAAGATCAGCTGGATAGGCTTGGTGGTTTAGGTCCAGGTCCACCCTAGATTGTAGCGCCACAGGTTAGGTTAAAGTGTGCCATTGTGCCGTCACATGGATTGAATGGAATCAATCCAGTTGTCCAATTGGCGGAAACCATGGAGCTATCGATATAGCGCGGTAGCCTGCTAATGAGAAGAACCTCATTGAGTTCACCGACGCTATTTTAAAAGTAAGCTCCAAAAATTGGCGTCGAAGGGACGCTAAAGCCGGGTAGGTGCGGAGAAGTGCAACGCTCTCCACTTCTTCCTCATCTAAACAGCTTCTGCAGAAATTATGTCAAGTTTTTTGGCACGATCTCCTATGAGGCAGTGTCCTGTGATGACACCGACGATTGTGCTAATTTTTGATCTGTCAAGGGAGATCAAATCCTTTGTTTGAGGTCTAGCTTGAGGCAGATCATTCTGGAAGTGTGGCACGTAGTGCCTCTCGTCCATCTGTTATTCGTTTGGGTCCCCTCGTTTTTTTTTTCATAATTTGCGCGCGCAAAAGGGGTTACGAATACCCTTAAGTGTCCGGAATCAAGACACAGCACGGGCCGAAGGTATAGAGGGATAAAGGGAAAGGAGGTACCTGTGCACATTGGTCTTAAATGTCTGCGGATTGTAGTGAGTGGAAAATATTGGGCTGGGAAGAGCATTCCATATTCGTGTGGTGCGGCTAAAAAGCGACTCTCTAAACTTAACTGTACGTCCGAAAACAGGCTTGAGGGTGAACTGATGAGCATTCCTGGCGAGACGAGTATTGCGGGTGAATTCATGAAGGGGAGGAATGCAATTGGCTAGCTCACTTGAGCATCGTTTGTTAAAATAGCGATAAAACAGTGATAAGGATGAGACATTACGGCGATGTTCGAGCGAGTCTATCGACTTCGCGATATTACTATCTCCTATAAGTTTTAGGAGATCTAGCAGGTGCAGAGAGTTCATGGGAGCACCAGACCAGATATGAGCGTTGTACTCAAGTTTGGGGCGGATGTAGGCCTTGTAAATTGAAGCCAAATCAGAGGAGATGAAGTATTTCTTGCATCGTTTAAGGAAACCTAGACATTTCGCAGCATTTTTGGCGACCTCGAATATGTGATCATTCCAACTAAGTGTTGAGTTGATACACATACCGAGGATGGAAAGCTTTTCGGTTTCTTCGATGCAAGTGCCATTCAGAGATAATGGTTGATTGTTCTCGGATCGCTTAAGAGACAGTAGACAGCATTGAGTTTTGGAAGCATTAAATTCCACTCTATTGTTTTTACCCCAATTGATAATGCTGTCAAGGTCGGAATTTAATGTGCTTAACATACGCTGCCGCTCCAATTCTACGGCCGAAGGACAGGGACGTGAGTCTTGGAACGAATATGAAAAGCTGAGAGTACTGTCATCAGCGAAGGAATGGATTGGATTAGAAGTAGCAGAGAGGAGATCATTTATAAAAATGAGGAAGAGAGTCGGAGACAAAACAGAGCCTTGGGGAACACCAGCATTAATTTGGTGGATATCAGACTTGAACCCATCCAAAACGACTTGAATTGAACGGTTCGAAAGGTAATTTCTAATCCATAGAAGAAGAAACTCATCGATACCATACGCACGTATTTTCGACAAAAGAGCTTGATGCCAGACTCTGTCAAATGCCTTAGAAATATCAAGCGCAACGATCTTGCTTTCTCCTGCATTGTGCAAGGATTGATTCCACTTTTCGGTGAGATATGCGTTGCAACAATTTGCAAGTAGCAAAAGGCATATCTGTATTGCTATGTTTTGTTAACAGAGGCAGGTTGGTTGCGATTCCTGCAAGTAGCGCCATAAGAAAAAGAAGAACAATATCTTGGGTTAGATAAGGTTAGAAATGGCTAAAGTATTCACTTAGATCAGTATTGATTCATTGTGCTGTCACACGGATTTACTTGCGAGAAACCATTTGGAGCTCAAGATGCAGAGCAATAGATTGCTTATCGGAACCTCACTAAGTTCGCAAAATGCTATCAAAGAAGTAGGCCCGCAGATGTTGGCGTCGAAGGGACAATACATTAACGAAAGAATGCATGGAGGGATGTTGATTATGAGGGCACATGGCAAAAACATTTTTTTTAAATTGCATTCAGAATGCAAAATAACGTTTTGGTGAACAACAAGAATTCTTTGAATTCATACCCCAGATTCTAGATAATACAAAAACATCTAATCAATTTAAACAGGAACTTACATTAGGAGTGAAGATATACTGAATGAATCAGAATTTGTTGATGCCTAGCTTTCATGCTACGCACTATAAACTGAACAACAATTTATGTTCAAAACAACAGGCAAAGATGATAACTAACTAAAGAACTAACTCGAACCAGATCGTTCATGACGTTGAATGCAAAAAAAAAAAAGTCAAACAAAAGCCAAAACGATAACACACACTTTAATTATCAATCCTCACTTTTATTTGTTTTCGCGGACATTTGCGGTTTGTAGTTCAGTTTGCTTGCATACTACTTATCTCTTATCGACCGCAAGAATCTTTTGTAGCGCCAAAACTTGCGAATTACACCACGAAAAAAGTATGAAACAGCAGTGAGTAATTTAGGAAACCATTAGACAGTCCAATGGAAAATTGTGGGCTAATTAATGTGCAATTGACAGCTTCCAACAATTATTTAGTTGGTCCAATGAAAACGAAATGGAAAAGTACTCATCTACCCGAATGAGTGCCAGCCCTCAAACCGAAGTGTGTTTTCCCACACCACGAACCCGTGGAATAGTGAGATCTCTGTGCCCTGTAACACATGAATTGTGTTTTTTTCTATTCTTAATTGAAGAACATAATAAGTGGCTAGACTGAAACACTCCATTTGAGGACCGGATGTAGTACCGGCCACTTTATTGCTTCTTCTTCTATCGATGGCGATACAGTCTGAGGTGGTCTTGGGTCTAGCTTCCGCAGCAGCCACTCGTGTTGTGCATGGAATTGTGCACTGACTACTGGAGGGGACCCACAGTTTTATGCCGATTCCGAACGGCAGAGGTTGAGAAGGGAATATTATTTAAGCATTGTCAGTAACTTGAAAGAGAGTTGGAGCTGTGAAAATATGAATGACTTTTTTCGGGAAACAAACTTTGATATTGCGAACAGGCGCAGACGCACTGTAGCATGTTCGTCGTTTAGGGCTACCTTAAGTGAGACTGCTATCCGCAATCGGCCACCTGTACCTAACCTTACTTATGGATGGTCCTCCAGTCTGATGTGGACTTGGGTCTAGCTTCAACAGCAACCACTTGTGTTGTGCATGGAATTGTGCACTCACAAGTTGAGGGGACCCACAGTTTTATGCTGATTCAGAATGGCGAGGCTTGACAGTGTCAGTAACTTAAAAGCGAGTTGGAGCTGTGAAAATATGAATGACGTCTATCGGTTTATCGTTTTATCAAACTTAGACATTGAGAGCAGGTGCAGAGACACTTAGCTCCCATACCGTTAAATATTTAGGACTTCTTTTTTTGGAATAATCAGTGACCCACACATTATCAACATCTCTGTGCCAATAGGTACATTGAAAAACAAAATCTCTGAACTAGCAACCAGCAGAGCTACAGAGAAACCTACATACCTGTCAACACGCAAGGAAAATATGGCCAAAAATGGATTTCAGGAAAACCACAGCCATCCTTAGCCTAAGCAGGAACAATCTGGGTGACCTAGTAAATGTCCTCACAGGGCACTGCGCTATGGGTAGGCACGCCGCAAGACTTGGATGGATGAAGAGGAAGAGGAATCCCCCTCATACCTACTATGCAATTGTCCAGCATTAGCCTCCATAAGTAAGAAAACTCTGGGAGAATACAATATAAGCTCACTAACTGATACATATATCCGAAAAGGACGTCAAGTAACTATGGATATTCGCCCAAAAATCGAACTGGTTCCAGAAATAAGCGGCAGGAAGGATGTGGCAACACAATGGACCATATGGCTCTAAGTGAATCCAATGTGCATACGTTGGAAGCCACCATACCTACCTACCAACTGCTAAATTGAATTATTTTTTATCTCCGTGGCTGGGACACTGAGATTATTCATGGAATATCTGACAATACGTTTCACCATTCTTGGAGACAGAACTCTTTTTCGACCTCGAGTTTCAGGCTTTTCTTTATAATTTTTGGCTTTAGAGATCATTTTTGCGGAACAGCCAACGATTTGTTAAATTTCTTTGAATGCTTTCCCATCGTCAAGAAGCCTTCGAATAAGAGATCGTTTTTCTTCAGTACAGTGCAAATATAGCAAAAAATGTCTTTATAGGATCGAACATTTTAGCTCAATCTAATGCTTACCTCCAAGATTCCAAAAAATATTCAAAAAAATAATGAAAAATACAAAAAAAAGAAGCAAACCTTGAGGAAAAAAAAAACACTGCTATTATTTTGAACGCCAAGAAAATGTACATTGTTCCCTAAGATGACGTTTGGAAAACAACCGTTGTATCTACAAGGATCATTTCCATGCAATTTTGTTTCTTTATTATTTTGAACGCAACTGTATGTTGACGCTACAGTCCTAGGTGGACTTCTAGTTTCTAGCTTCTAAAACTAGACTTCGGTCGGAATCAAGTTATCTCACGAATGGAGGGAACCTACATTTCTATGACTATTCCGAACGGCGAAGGGAGAGCATTGTCAGTGAATCGAAAGAGGTAACGCTGTAAATTATGAAAACTGTTTGTGTCGGAGATTTAACCTAGACTTTGAGCGTAGGAATCGACGCAATTACCCACCACACCACCGCTGTCACAAATTGAACTACATTCTAAAAATAATGATTTCCAACACGCATTTACACCACCGGCATTAAGATCGAAATCAGAAGTGTTTATGTAAACAAAGCATACCCCATCGATAATCCATACAAAATATTCTATTTCAATACGTTTAGGAGATAACCATCGACTCACTAGTATTCATGAGTAACAATTACCTGTTGAGCAACGATAAACATTCTGAATAGAGGTATATACACATTACTTACCTCGGTATTTGTGGAATCTGCCTTAGAGCTAGTGCCTAGAGATATTTGTGAATCACTTAGTTTAGTCGATGTTGTTGCTTGTGCTTGAGTTACGCCGCCACTCTCTCGAGGAATCTCATTTGGAATTGAAGGTTTCTGCGAGACACTAATTGGACTTGAAGCGGACAATGATGATGTTTCACTTATGTTTTCTTCGCAACTAGGCGACACTGGTGTTTCGTCTGCAGTTGTTTTTACATTTGATAAGCCAGTCGCTGGCAAAGGTTGTATGACATTTTTCAATGTTGACAGGGTTATATTTCCGAGAACTTCTTGTGTATTACTCAGTAAGCCCTCCACAGTTTCTTGCCTTCAAATAAGAGTTTGGAGAGATTAAAATAGATATCAAATTGGCACAAAGGAAAAGAGAAGAAAGGAAGTAAGAGCCGTGCAAAATGATCTAGCAGAGTTGTAGTATGAAAAAAAAAGTTTAAAAATGTTTTAATTGTTGTTGTTGTTTTTAGCAAAATAGAAAACCTACCTTTCCGAGCAACTACTGTCTCCCCCTTCCTGCCGAATTGGGGTATCAACTTGTGTTTTACTCCTACATAACGAAAAAAAAGCAAAAGAAAAGAAAAAAACAAACTAAATAATAATGTCAAAACAACGGTAATAATTACGAATGCAAACTTATTCAACGACATGCTTAACTTATGCGCGAGCAAATAACTTAATAAAATATTTACTCAAATTTATTTTGTTGTCATTACAGCAATTTTATGTAGGTATATGATGCGCAGGATGCAAAAGAGTGGTGGTCGTTCCTTTGGGATTTTGAATGCAAACGGAGAGCCAAGGGAATCAAACGCGGTTCGACAAGTTACGGAAACAGGAATGAATTTGCACGGTTCAATCCGCAGAATCCACAGAATTCGGACGACATATATTTACAAGATCAGAAGTTACTTACATGATAAGAACAAGGGGAGTCAAACTACGTGGAAGTGGGGTCAGAAAAATAATGCAAAACATAAAAAACATTTGCTACTCATGAACTTTTTGAAAAAAACTCCGACTTATCTTGTCAAGCAGACACTGGGTAATCTTTTACATGAAAATGCGGGAAATGCGAGGTGTAACCTGTTGATATTTACTGCTTCTTATCAAACGTGATGAGATAACGCCATCATTGTCGAGGTTTTTTTTTCTAGTTTATCGTTTCCTCAAAACAAAACGCATGCAAAATCGCAGAGACATTCTAGGAAACTGTGAAGCAGACGAGCTAGCCAGGAAGGGAAATATAATAATTATCCCCACTATTGCCAACGTTTCTGTGCAGATATAAACTTTGAAAACCAATATCCCAAAGCTGGCAATTAGTAAGGCTTGTGAGAGATGGAGAAACCCCAGTACCTGCCTACATGCGAGACGAACGTGGTCAAAAATGGAACTACGAAAAACCACAGCCACCCTCAACTTACGTAGGCAAAAATTTCGGCAACCTAGGTGTCCTCACAAATTTCTGCGCAATGGGAAGGCACGGCGCAAAACTAGGTCTACCGTAAAACGACTACTGCAGCAGATGAATGGATGAAGAACAGGAAACACCCTCGCACCTTCTCTGCAGCTATCCAGCAGAAGAAGTGGGACAACACAACAGAGGACGTCCACGTACGCAAGTCGAGGGCCTCGGCCGGCTTGGTGTACGAAACTGGAGACAGCTGGCGAGACATCTTGCTGGCTGAAGAGGCTTGTTGATTGATGTCCAGGCCCACCTCGGAATGTAGCGCCCTAAGAAGAAGGCCAACTAGTGATTTTTTTCTTAAATCATAGGTTATTTTGACACTGACAGCTGTTTCCCGCTCGAAATCTTGACAGAAAGTCGGTATCATACCTCCGCAGAGCGAAATGATTCGCTCCACGCTTGAACAACGTTGGAAAATATTGAAAACTTACTTCCAAAGTGAGTGTTGTGTAGCTCAAACAGTGCGTTTTTTGAAAAGAAGTTTTGGCTGAAATGAAACTCCCACGGCGACTGCTGTACACAAATTTGTGCAAAAAGTTCGTCAGACTGGTATGCTAGTGGACAACACTCATGGTTCCCGTCGTCGTGCGGTGCGCACAGATGAGAATGTGGCTGCTGTGGCCGAGAGTGTGAAACTCAATTCACAAACATCAACTCACCATCGATCTCGACAGCTCAACATTTTACGCACCAGCCTGAGGAGAATTCTGAACAAAGATCTCGGATCTCGCTTACAAGGTCCAATTGACTCATCAATCGAAGGCGCGCAAGCATCCGCTTCGTTATCGTCTCGCAGTTTTAGGCCTTAGAGCAGCTTGAATTGGACAACGATTTTGAGCGAAAAATCATCTTTCTGGACGAGGCGCGTTTTCATCTCGGCGGCTACGTTAACAATCAACAAAAATGTCGCATCTGGGGCTCAGGAAATCAGCATGTTACTGTCGAGAAACCAATCCATGAAAATGAGGCTGGGAGCAACGTTTCGGTCAACTATGGGCGTCACAGAACCAAGTTAACCGACTTTTTTTTTTACTAAAAGTGAAGACATGGATTTGGACGACCTCTGTTTCATGCAAATTCCCAAATCGTGCTATCAGCCGTCTTGGCGATGTTAATTGGCCGCCTCGAAGCTGCGATTTGACCCCTTTGGACTTTTTTTGTGGGGAATCGTGAAGTACCGATGTTTTGCCGACAATCCGGAAACGATTCAAACTCTTATGGCCAATATCATCCAAGCAATTCGTGAGCTACAGCCCGAAACCATCAACAAGGTCTTGAAAAATTGGGGTAACACAATGCGCTACTGAGGCAGCCACTTCAACGACGTTGTATTTCAAAATTAATGGGAATATTGGTTTTTACTAATAGAACCATGATACATGGACAAAATTTAATTTTGTTCATTTTATTGCATTTTTAAAAAGAAACTTGTATATGGCCCACCCTGTATAAAGAAATTAATGGACTTATTAGAGGTATGTAGATGTCAAGAAAATCTGGATGTTCACCCAGAAAACAAGATGGTTTCAAGAGTAGCGGTTGGAAGCCAGCTCAATGGTACCACAATGGATTCTCTGGGTCCTTCGCTTGTGAGGGAAGCCACCTTACCTACGGTGGCTCACAGCTTATTTGACCCAATCCACATTAAAAACTTGAAATCAGTCCTAAACGAAAATGTTATGATCAAAATAAAATTAACAAATTGAGCTTTTCTTTAAATTAAAAACTCAATTCATTGACGTTAGACAAAATGGTCTTAGGTTAGGTTGAAGTGGCTGACTGTAGATAGCAGTCACACTTAGGCCAATTTAGGCCCTTTGTGATACCACGCGGATCTGATGTCACCTATCCAAAAAACCATTCGTCGCTTTCAACAAAGCTCTTTAGTTAATGAATGCCGACGTTGTGCAATTCGCTCAAGTCGTTAAAGAAGTAGGCTCCAAGGTGTCTCTTCCTGCGAGAGGAGAGAGCGCTATAAGTGCAGAGGAGATGCGTTATACTTTCCTCTTCTTCTTCATCTCCGTAGCTTCTGCAGAAAACATTGTGAGGGAGTCCCATTCTTGAGGCGTGAGTGCCAATGGCACAGTGTCCTGTGATAACGCCAATGAGAGTCCTTAGGGATGACCTATTCATTCTAAGAAGATAGAGTGAACGTTTTAGACCAAGTTTAGACCAAATTTGCTTTGTGATGAGGCACGTAGTGCTATCTGACCATCTTGAGTTTGTGTTTTTAATAGTATGATTCTTTAAAAGAAGTTTAGCGAATGGCATAGGCGGAGGATCTCCACTAGGAAGGTTTGTGGAGATCGTACTGCTCCTGGCGAGATCATCGGCTTCACAATTCCCTGGAATGTCACTGTGTCCCGGCACCCACATGAGGTGAGTATTAAAATGCTCTGCCATCTCGTTAAGAGATAGGCGGCAATTTAGTGAGGTCTTAGAGAGGAAAGTGACCGTGTTCAGGGATTTGATTGCTGCCTGGCTGTCTGAATAGATGGTGACGTCCTTCTTGGATATCGCGTTGTTCTTGAGCCGATGGCTTATTTTATTGTCATCGCCTGAGCCTGGAATACGCTACAATGTAGATGTATCCAATATATTCTCTGTTGAAGTAGACACCTATTTCTACTCCCTCGTCCGTCTTGGATCCATCTGTGAAAATACGCAGAGGACCCTTCAGCGTCTGAGTATCAGACTTCCAGTCGGACCTGGAGGGTATGCTGGTAGAGAAGTTTTTCTCAAAGACGAGAGGAGGCAGTAGGAGGTCGGTGTCGTGCGGTAGAAACTCGAGGTTATCTAGAGTGGTGGAATGATCTGTATGGTGGTTATTCCACAGGTGCAGTGTTCTCAGTCTTACCACTGTACAAGCTGCTACTTGTGTGGCAAACAAGTCAAGTGGAGGGAGATGCAATAAAATATTTAATTCTGCGGATGGTGTCGTCCCACAGATGCATATGCCTGCAGTTCTTTGCACGCGGTTGAGAAGGTTGCGGTTGATGGCTACGCCAAGAGCTGTCCACCATACTGAGACTCCATATAGTAGGATTGGTCTGACTCCGGCTGCATACAGCCAGTATGCTATTCTACACTTTAGACCCCATTTACATTCGAGTGCGTTTTTACAGCAATAGAGCGCAGTGGTGGCTTTCTTAATACGCTCCATGATGTAGGACTTCCAGCTTAGTTTTCGATCAATGATGAGACCCAGGAATTTGGCCTTATCTGTAAGCGTGAGTTTTACGCCACACAATGAGGGAGGGTCAAAGGAGGGAATTTTATATTTCCTCGTAAAGAGTACTAGTTCCGTTTTTTGCGGATTAACTCCAAGACCGCATGCACTGGTCCATGAGGTTAGTCTTTGGAAGGCAAGCTGCATCATGCCATCCCTAAGTGTTGAGACAAATTAACAACTGTAATAGCAACATCATTCGCATAGGCAATCACTCGGCATCCTGCCTCCTCTAAGTTCAGTAGCAGTTCATTGATCACAACGTTCCATAGAAGAGGAGAGAGTACACCACCTTACGGGGTTCCTCTATTAACCGTTGTGCGGACATTGGCAAAAAGGTCTTAAGTCAAAAAGCATTTTGGGTTTTCGATTGGGTTTAATTAAATTTTTTTACTCCTACATTTGGTATTAAAAACTTAAGTCTAGCACAACTTCATTTCAGAGGTTAATTTCTTTTTTCGAACACATTTAATCCCGATTTGCAAATAATTAATCTATTTTCAATTTGGTTTTACGAAAAACAGTTTCCGACTTATGACCTTTTTGCTTAACGTCAAAGAATTAACCTTTCTGCGTTTTTACTTTGTTCATAACTTTTTTCGTTTAGAAGCACTACTCGTTCCAAGTTGTAAATGTGGAGTGGGTCAAATAAGCTGGGAGCCACTGTACCTACCTACCTGAATGCAACATTTCATCTCATCTTCATTGGGCCGCATGTTCCATCAAAAGGGTCGCGGGGGCAATGCACGCAACATGCAGTTTAGAAATTCCTCTCTAAGTAATTTCTCCTGAATAACATAAAACCCCACAAAACAGCGTTCACCGCCAGCACTTTCATCATCAATAAAACATCAAAGAAAGACTATTACAGGTTAAGATTCACAAATATGCGTAATCCGCTATCTACTCGAAGTCAGGTTATGTAACCCCATTCATGAATGAAGCGTAGTATCTAATTTAGTTATCGGTCATTTCAAATTAGGGTATTTATAACGTTGCGTATGAGGGTATTCATAGCTTGACAAGCAGTTGTCATCCGTCATTTCGAGCGCTATCTAGTTTTGTGTGGAAATAAAAATGTTATGAAAAAATCATTCTGAAGGAAGAGCATTTTTATACAAGGCTAGACAACGCGTCGGCATGCAATGATTACGCACCAAACTAAGGGGAATGACATTTGTCTTTTTTCACTCCGATTAAACTTGTAGATTCTACTGATGAATTGTGATTCATTAGATAGGACGAGAAAAAGAAGACACCATCGGGATATGAATACACATGTGCACCCAAACACTTCCCATTTAACTACCTCTGTCCTGGTCAAAATTTGGATAAATAATAGAAGAATACTGCACAATGTTAGCAAGGTCTTAAATGTGGGTTCAAAAGCGTGTCTGCCCTGCAACGACAAGTGCACAATTTTAACCGCACAACTAAAACCGATTAGGTCCAGCTCCACCACAGACCATTAAGAATAAAACCGATTGAATCCAGGGCTTTGTGACTAAGAGCGTTGACGTACAGCACAACGTCCCAGGTTAGTAGTGTGTGTTGTATTAACTAAGAAGCCAAATTCGGAAGCTGCCTCTTGTTAGCATAACTTATGTGATGATGGCGATGAACCATCGTGCCCACATCTTAAACCCTAGCTAAGCAAAAATCGCTGATTACAGTGCTAATTGATGATATAAGCATTTATAGCATGTGAGTGATTCCAAAATAGTCGCTGACTTTTTTTTATAACTTGAAGATTAATAATACCCTAATGTGTCCGAAATCAAGACTACGCAGACCGAAATTTTTGAGGGAAAAGTGAAAGGAGGTACCTGTGCACATTTAAACTAGTCTCCTCAAAATGTCGTCAAATTTATGTCGCTAATTAATAATAGTAATAATGGCGGCGCTACAGTCCAAGGTGGAACTGGGCCTAGCTTGTCAGCAACCACTCGTGTTGTGCATGGTATTGTTCTCTCACGAGTGGAGGAGACCTACAGCTTAATGCCGACTCCGAACGGCGATTTTGAGAAGCTTTTTCTAGACAGTTGTACTCTTTTCTCGTGAAAATATGTTAGATGTTTTTTTTCTAGATTTGAACCTGAAACCTCGAGCGTAGGAGCCGATGCACCTACCCACTACGCCACGGCGCCCATGTCGCTAATTATTTGGTAATATTATTCTGATCCCCATTTCTAATTAGACGTTTGAGATAATAAAACGTACATATGTCCAATTAAGTAAATGTACTGAGCTTGCAAATGAAAGATTCGATCGGAATGAAATCTCGCAATGTATCGGAGGCCATGAACTTACGTACTATACGACCGATAAATTATCAGTGAAATGACTCAAGTTCAATTGCACTTGGTTGCACGTTTGCAATCGCATGACTCTAGATGTCTCCATCACCTTTCAAGTTTATTGAAACAGACTTAGTTTGTGCTCGACAAATAAATGCGCATGTAGAGGATGTAGCGAGTGCAATGAATTCATCTACCTTTTTTATATAACGTTAATTTTTAGGGCAAACATTTATACAGTTGCTCAAGACGGTGTGATCCGAAGTGAGACGATGCTGCTGCATTATGAAATATTTGTCAATTCGACAGCAACAACTGATGGAGAAATTTACACCGAAGCTAATAATAGTTCAAGCTATGCTTCAGTGACCTTTTCTGTCGTATTTCTTTCCTTTCCAATTAAACATCTTTGATGTATTTGGGATACAGTAGATTCTCGATAATGTAACCAGTTCATATTATAGAGAGATACTCATTGAAGTGGATCTGCTTTTTAAGAAACCATGTTGCTGGGGAGAAAATATGAATTCACAATGGAAGTACAAAGAATCGTGGATAATACTTTTAAAAATTTGGGAAATGGGAGAAATCTTAGCGATAGGCCGATAATTTTAAATGTCGTTTCTATTGGTCTTTTTATGGTTTGGGATGATAAAAGAGTCTTTCCATTGCTTTGGGAAAATGGCTTAAAAGAGAGAGAGAGAGAGAGACGGAAAATAGCCGTTAGAAGTGAACAAATAACGTTTGCATATTTTTTTAGGATTATTGATTGCATACCGTTGAGACCAGGGAAATAGTTATCTTTAAGCTATATCCGAAGTAATAACAAACGAGACTAAATAGGTTTGAGTGCAATGATTTATAATAATAATGACGGCGCTACAGTCCGAGATAGACCTGGGCCTAGCTTCTCAGCAACCACTCGTGTTGTGCATGCTATTGTTCTCTCACGAGTGAAGGGGATCAACAATTTAATGCTGAACGGCGAGATTGAGGAATTTTTTTAGACAGTTATACTCTTTTACCATTGTCACATACTTCGAGCCAAGGAGTCGACGCACTTACCCACAATTCCTGCCGCTTCGTACCGAAAAAAAAAATACCTCAGCGATCAAACTGAGATGATTGTCTTGCTGCATGCGGTGGATCAATTAATAAAGATCAAGCAGCTGGAAGAAATATATTCATTCCACTGATGGTACAGTGGGCGCATGAAGCAAAAACCTGCAATATATCATTGACTTAAGATTGTGTACTTAAAACTGTCTCGTAACGATGTAACACAAAAAAAAAGGGACACGTGGGGATCAAAATCAAATAAAGGGCAGACTCCTTAGCAAAGCTGGGATCAACCTCCCAGCTGATTAGTTCAGAACCATTTGCTGCTTTAGGCTGAGGAATCGTCGGTTACCTAGTTGGCAAATGAGCCATGGCGGACACCAGAAGAACTTTGGACGGGCATAAATCACAATAAAATTGATCCACAGGAGACGCGAGAAATCGATATCAGAGAAGAACTGTGGAAAAGTTCAGAGACTGCCTGACCAACAAGTTGTCTGGTTGGACATCCTCTGAAAAAAAAGACAAACTAAAACCTAAT
The DNA here is from genome assembly GCA_930367185.1 of Myathropa florea. Lineage (NCBI taxonomy): Eukaryota > Metazoa > Arthropoda > Insecta > Diptera > Syrphidae > Myathropa > Myathropa florea. Next base: position 113,164,611 of record OV884002.1, on the reverse strand, counting down.
TCGAAGCAAGTAATGTAAAAATTTAGTATTCAGAAATATTTTTCAGCCAAAAAAATGCATGATCAATGAAAGAAAAAATATAGACGACTTTGATTTGAAGCTGTTACACCATCCGCATTCGTTTCCAGCTCGAGCTCAGTCCAATAATACATGTGAACATGAGTAAATTGCACGAGAGTGGATTATACAGAAGTGAATACCGTTGGTTCTGGTGCAGATGGTCTGCCTGCTGAATGGTTTAATGTAGCTGGAGATGATCTGGTTGGGCGCTTGTACCAGTTTATCTGTAAGATATCGGCGGAGGAAAGCATGCTCGATGAGTGGAATCTCAGTATCGTTTGCACGATTCACAAGAAAGGAGATGCCTTTGACTGCGAGTGATAAGTCTTCCAAACATTCCGTGCAAAATCTATTCTGCCGTCACACCACCTGTCACACCACCTATTCGATGACGCATATGACAGAGTGTATAGAAACGAGCTATACAGTCTACGTATAGTTTTGACATTCCTGCCAAGCTCGTCAGACTAAGTAGAATGACGATGGAGAACTCTCGCTACTCCATGATGGTCGGTAACGAACTCACCGAGACCTTCAGTATAAAAAAAAGTTTTAGATGTCATGTGATTTCTTTAACATCGTTGATGACAAGTTGTGCAAAACTCGCTGGCCAGCACAAGAGGCACGATTTTCCAAAAATACGTACAAACGCTGACATACGCGGACGACATCAACGAGGCGTTTACTGGCATTGAAACGGAAGCGGCTGATTTGGGTCCGACAGTAAACGTGGGCAAATCCAAGTGTATGCTGTCATCGAGAAAGGACGGACAACATCGTCGACGAGAACTTCACCATAGACTGCAATAACTTTGAAATAGTGAAGGACTTAGTCTCCCTCGGCTCCGCAGACAACAGTACACAATATCAGTATCGTGATCAAACGCAGAATAACTCTCGCCAATCACTGTTTCTTCGGGCTCAAGAGGCAATTGAGTAATAGAGCTCTCTCTCTCGGAAGACCAAGTTGACCCTGCATAAGACCTAGATCATTCCAGCTCTGCTTTACGGTGCAAAAGCATGGACAATATCCCAAGCGGATGAAGATACTCCTGGTCTTTTTGAGAGAAAAGTTCTGCGCGCGATCTTTGGTCCTGTTTGTTTTGATGGCATTTGGAGAAGGCTCAACCACGAAGTGTATAGGCTATACAGCGACGTGAGACTAGTCAGGCGTCCAGGATCCAACGCCTAAGATGGCTAGGCCGTGTAGAGCGTATGGACAACTTCGCTCTGGGCCGAAGAATCTTACATTCTGATCCTGTGGAAGAATGGAACAGAGGACGTCTACGTACAGGGTTGCGTACACAAGTTGAGGGGGACCTCAGTTGGCTTGGTGTGCGAAACAGGAAACAGCTGGCGGTAGAAAAGTATGTTGGGTGAGGCCCAAGTCCACCTCGTACTGTAGCGGCCTAAGAAAAAGAATACAAAAAAATTAGTTGTCTGTCATGAGTTCACAAGTTAGAGTAAAGAGTGCACCATTTTGCCAGTTCAAACTATTAGGTAGTTCAGATTATAGAGGTTCACAGTATAAGGGTTCGACTGTACTACGTCGGTAAATATGGAAAAAGGAAATGGAGTAGGAAAACGATTTTTGCAGATTTCTACCGTCCACTCGGTTAGTGTACCTAATGTCTTTAATAATAATAATAATGGCGGCGCTACAGTCCGAGGTGGACCTGGGCCTAGCTTCTCAGCAACCACTCGTGTTGTGCGTGCTATTGTTCTCTCACGAGCGGAGGGGACCTACAGTTTAATGCCGACTCCGAACGGCGAGATTGAGAAGCTTTTTCTAGACAGTAATACTCCTTGAGCATTGTCAGTGACTCGAAAGAGGTGGAGCCGTGAAAAAATGTTTGATGTTTTTTCCGAGATTCGAACTGACGACCTCGAGCGTAGCAGTCGACGCACCTACGCACTACGTCACGGCGCCCACCTAATGTCTATGGTCACATATAATATTTAGTCATTACCAGAGGCAGTGTCCGAATCCTAGCTACTGGTGAGACCTTGTAATTTGAGGGTAACGTTTCCCCAACCATTTGCTTAATTACACGTTGTTTATTGAGTTCTTCATAAATCATGTTTTAAGGGAGTTAGTGAATTGTCGTTAGTCGTCGGTAGTTAATTGGAGTGAAAGTATTACAAAGTATCACCAGCTGCCGGTCTGTTTCGAAGCCATGAATGTTAAATATAAACCCTGTTTTTGGAAAGAAATTATAAATGCATTAAAAGTTGTTGTATGGTAGCAATTAAAAGTTATAGTCCAGATAGTCGAGCCCATGAGTGGTATAGTGCATGCGCTTTTGCTAATGGTGGTCGAATTTAATTCTTGCCAAGGGGGTAAAAACATTGACGAGAGAATAAATAGAACAAATGACGTCAATGTTTTTTGCTTGTTGGGACAGAATTCTTCAACTATACCCGCCTCAACATCGTAAAAGAAGTCTAAACGATAAAACTTGTTAGCACTCGGTGTACTTATGCACTCACTCTTTTTTAAGACCTCACGCAATGCCCCATTAAATCAGTCTACGTATGAATCGTCAGCTTCTTTTGTTAGGATATTCCGAAAAGCTAAATTTAGACACAAAAGGTTGCATAAATTAAAGGAGCTATCAACAATCTAATCGAACGTACTCAAGACAGAAAATCTAATCTTCGGACAGTCTATTTTCAGCAACAGACGAAAAATGCTCAACGACTTAGAACTCCTTATCATTGTTGGATTAAGCCAAATAGCATTCAAAAACAACCTAAAGAGGAATAATTTCACGAATTCCATCAAAGAATCCCTGAAAATTCCCGTTTCAACGCACAACGTCACACATGGAAAGCTCCAAAGTGATTCCTAAGAATGAAAATTAAGTTATCATTACGACATGAGGTCAAACTACGGTGTCAGCCCGAATTGACTCTCAGCGTTCACCCCAATTGCATACGTCGAAGTCAAAGTTGCCTATTAAAATAAATTAAGTCCCCCCGCGAACGAATCACCAGCACACATTGAAGGTGGAATTTAAATGCTCAAATGAGCACGTATTCCCCCACAGCTGAGGTGCACACTTGTGTCAATGAAGTAAATAAAACTTACGAAAATCATCGCCCAAGTAGAAATGTTTATATCGCAGTAAATGCCGCTGGGCAAGCGAATTTAGGGCGAAAACTCTTACATACTTCGTTAAATTTATCGCTCAACAGAAAAAGAAAAAAAAAAAACATAGGAACACACCACCAAAACAGTTCATATCAGCAGTGATTTAGAGCAAAAAAATAGGCACTCATTAATCAACGAAAACACCAGCAATTGCTCCGGAACTGAAATGAATTGTTCCGAAAAATACTCCACCACTTATCACATTTGACACTAAATTACACAATTAATTATTGTTAACAATCAATGAGGTGGAACAGAGTGCATCATCTAGGAACGCGATTTTTGTTATATTATTAAATTAGTTTAAAACAGAACAAAATAGTAACGCTCTCCAACGGGGGTGGCCGCAGAGAACGTGGAAAATCGATAATTTGCATTTAACTGCACAGCTGAGTGTCATCGCATTTTTTTAAAATCAATCTTCGGTGAAGCATGCTCTGGTAAAATGAGGCATGTATCATGTTGAATTCATCTCGCCTCAGTCCATGCAACGTCCAGCAACTCCCAAAGATGTCTTTGCAAATCCCTAAAAAGATGTGCGATGGGGGCAAATAGGTACATACAGATTAACCTCTCTCATCCAAAAACGAATATTTTTTTTCGTCTGTTCGCTCTTTTGATTCTACTTGGCAACTAAATACTGTACTTGATAAACAAACAAATTCCAATGCTTTAAGTAAATATAATAAGATACATAATGCAAATAATTAAAGTAAAACATTCAAAAAGGCTTATTAGGTATGTGATATGATGGCTTACATTAGCGTTGTTGAAGAACTAGGACTCTTTGTGGACGAGGTTGCAATAAAATTCATGACAAACTCCTACGGATCATAAGTGTTGCAACAACAATTGCGATCCATCAATTGCGTGGAACATTTGAATTGGTTTCCTGTCGTTCACAGTTGGAGTAGGGCTCTCTTTATGCTGTTACTTTTCGAAATGAATTTTTTAATTTTTTGGGGGGATAATTATTTGCTACTGTACATATACACGATTGTGAGAAAATAAAATGAAAACAAAAACAAAATTTTATGAATACACAGCAGAACTTGATAAGAAAATATTGGTTGGTTTTCTCGTTGACGGAGAAAAGTAAACAGCGCACTGACATTTGCGAATTCCTTCTTGTTTCCGCGAACCGATTGGCTGTGTGAAATGTCAAGTGATTATGAGTGTATTCAGTGATGAATCGGTAAAATGACACGGTACAGGGAAATTAAATCCGACGAAAAGATTATGCAGTGAAGTGTTGCGGAGAGTTGCTGAAATATTAAAAAATGATTGAATATTTAAAAAAATCTGTTACGAATTACTCAATTTTAAAGTGTGCTTTTTAACTGCAGAATTATGCTTGAATATTCAAAAAAATCTGTTGTGGCAACAATTGATTTTTATTGCAACTAGCTAATCAACTTCACTGGCTTCAACTAGCTTCAACTAATCGCACCTCGGTAGGACCTCATTGGTTACGATATAGTTTCTGCGCAAAGCTACAATTGATTTTTAAATTCTGCTCTTTTATTGCAGAATTATTTCTCTTTTTATATGGAAATAACCGTAGTGAACCTGGGCCTCAGTCAACATGTCTCTCCATTCAGCACGGTCTTGTCCTATGTGGCTCCAATTATGCACGTTCAGCTGATTAAGGCCTTTTCAAGCTGTATACAAAACAGGAGGCGTGATCTTCCTTTACCACGTTATCCCTCGTGGTTGGAGACGAAGACTGTAGAAATAACTTTACAACAAAAAATTCAGTGAATAGGTTTCATTGCAAGCATTAAAAACCGATTGAATCTTCTCAAAATAGTTATCACCCAGATGACTATTTATCGAATATGGAAATTTATAGGACTTTCGAAAAATAGAACCTTCATCCTGATATTCAATTTCGAAATTCTGTAAATTTCAGAGAACTGAACTTAAAATTTTCCCGATCTTTGTGCTTAGGATACAACTTGACTTGTAGTGTAATCTTTTATTTAGCCTTCCACTCGCATCTTGTAGCTCTGCAGACAACTTGTCTCCTGCTGCTGAGAGGGTAAGCAACTGGGCCAGCAACTATTGCTGGATGTGTTCGTATGGTTTGCTGGGATTTTCAATTCAGTCACCTTTTGTTTCGACATTTTGTGATCAGGTTTCACCCTTTTCGTAAGCCTGATCACCTTCCGTGAATTTTCAGTTGTTCCCTTTGTCAGCTACCGACTTTTCTGTTGAATGCTCCGCATACAATCTGTCCACCCTGTGCTTCTCCAATCCGTTTGATTACAACCGCGTTTGACGTAAATCATGAAAACATTTCATCCTAAACCAGAACTGCCCCATGGCACCAAAAATTAAGGACAGATATTCCATGTTTAAATCGTAATCAATTAAAAACGTAACTCGCGTAAAACGGTGATTTTATTTAAATAGTGTATGGCAAACAAATACTTCTAACAGGCATAGAAAGCGAAAAAAAAAACTTAAATCAAAAATGTCATGATGCATGCCCTTTTACCGAATGCTCTGCCTGAACACGCTCTTCTTGGCATTGGTGCTTACAATTGTTGATTTCTTAGCCTGGTGTGGATCAGGGGCAAAACAGTTCCATAGGCGAAGTGTCTCATCGGCTCCAGCGCTGATGACTGTGCTTCCATCTGGAGACATTGCCATCTGCAGTACCCTCGATGTGTGTCCAGTCAATTCAGCTTGCTTCACCATCGAGGGATACTTCCAAATTGTCAGCTGATTATTGGCGAATCCATGCGCTGAGATGAGTTCCTTGTAATTCTTCGACCACAAGAGCGAACACACTTGGGATTTTGAGTCGACAGAGTTGATGAGTGAGCCATTGTTAACGTTCCAGAATTTGATGCATCTATCTGCAGTTCCACCGCCGGTAGCCAGGACATTAGGAAGCCAAGGACACCAGGCTAGAGCACGAACAGCTGCTTGATGTTGATTAAGTACATGTAGAGGTTCAGTGCCTGCAGATCCCGAGCCTGCGACTGTTGGCCAGACATTGACCATATTGTCGTTGCCACCACTTGCAAGGTACTTGAAATCAGTTGACCACTTGAGACCGCACACCTCCTGTGTGTGGCCATTGAGTGTGGCGACTTTGTGTTCCCTCTGTCGAACGTCGTGATTGACAATGGTGCCGTCTCTGCTGCCCGATGAGACTAGGAAAGAGTTCCATGCTAGAGCTCCAACTCGAGCCGCGTGTCCATCCATAACACGAAGTCGCTTTATCTTGGAGCAGTCCCACAGCTCCACCACACCGGAATTGTTGCCGATCGCTAGAATGTGTCCCTCTTGGATCCATGCCAATGAGCACGCATTGTCTCCGTCTTCATATTCGACCAGTTGTTCGATGTTCCCAGTGCCGGCGTTCCAAAGATACACTGCGTTTCCGAGAGCTACCGTAACAACGTTATCAGAGCTCCAGTCCATTAAATTGAGATCTGTTGAATGGAAGTTAAAATTGAACTCAGATTGTCAAGTTTCATTCGAATGTGACACTTACAATAATCGTTGATAATGTCGGGTGCATCGAGGATCCGGTCTGAAGTTGTTGGAATGTATCTTGATCCACTTTTCGTTGAGATCGGCGTCTTTATCGAGTAAACGACTTTGTTAGGATTTTGATGAGATTCTGGGGCAGCAGGAGCTTTGTTTTGGTAGGAGAGGATGCGAGTGCCCTTCATGTCTCCCATTTGCATCGATTCTGAGATCAATCTCTGATGATCGCTCTTCGATGGAGTCATTCTGTTGTTCTTTTCATTCTCCTCGTCATTTTCATTCTTCTCTTGCTCTTGTTTTATCTACAAACGCAGGTCCTTAAAGAAAGTAGGAAACGGGCGAATAGCTGGAAACTTACCAAGTAGTGTCCGATATCAAAATTGGTCGTGCTTCTGTTTGGAATAAATCGATCACCTCCAGAAGGTGTCTTTGCGCCTTTATTCGGAGTTGGGGTTTTTCTTCCTACAATGACACAATCTCTTCAAATTCAAGATGCAACAAGAGGAGGCTGGCAAATCTTACCTTTTCCATCACCATTTTTTCCAGGAGTTTTCGTCTGAGTTAGAGCAGCTGACAGACTCGACATTGATAGCACCGATCGGGATGCATTATTTATACTTGTACTTAGATTTGCAGTTGATGTGTCTAGCTTTTTCTGCCATCGTGGTGCTGGACCACGGGTCAATTCTCCGTCCATGGTGAGGACACTGTTGATTTCGTTTAAATAATTGAATTGTGCCATTTTTTAAAGATAAACTTTTTGTGACTTAAAATGAATCAAATAAATGAAGACCTTAGCGATCTATCTATAACAGCCTTGCATAAATGTATTATATATCACGTTTTGTATATTGTGTGGTAAAAAAAAAATTCAGTCAAAATGATTTAAAGGAGTTCAAGGATGGAATTCTTTAAAATGGATGACGGTTTCAATCAGAAATCATATAGTAAAGAGATATCCAACTTCGCCCAGAATTACCCCTTGTCCGTGGTACAATTTGTGACGTTTATCCCCGGAATTTTAAGCGAAACTGTGTTTTTGCTTGGGATTTACGCATACTATTACAAAATTTATGGATTCCACCACGAAGTTCGTGGATTTAAGAGAAAAAATTCATGGGTACACCACGAAAAGAGCGGAAATTCATGGATACACCACGAAAAGAGCGGAAAATTCGTGGATTTGCCCACGATTGAAATCATTCAGGGATAATTTTCGCAATGTTTGCCAAAATGTAAATAATGTGACGATTAGTATTGTTTAAAGAAATCTGTTTAAAATGCTGATATGAATCAAGTTTTATGAGAAATTGGAAATATAATGCAAGAAAATAAAATTCTTTCATTATTGCACGTGTGAATTATTACTTTCAAAGAAATCTGAAAGTCAAAATCATTTGCTTGAATTGTTTTTTGTGAAAAAATGCAATTAATACAATTTTTTATTAATATTCTTATTAAATTTGTATTAATCAAATGAATACGTTTTGGGTTAGGCAACCGTTTCAAAATACGCGACTTTTCTACGCAATTACAGGCACAGAAAGCTAAAACTTCAAATATCAATAAAATATATGTACATTTTTTACACTCTTTATCCCATTTATAAAACCTGTGCTGTTCTACTATTATCGGTTTAATTCAGTATATGTGTATATACAATACACATCCATTAAATCACTCTTCATTTACCTATTTTACAATTTTTCAATAATATATTCAAACAATAACTGATATTCAGTTTGTAATAAATAACAACATTGCAATAGGTCATGTGAATGCACCCTCTGCACTTATTTTCGTGTTGAAAATATGAATTTGAAATAACGTTCAAGCAACGATCAGTTTTTCAAATAAGTGGCGTAGTTCACCTCATTTGTTTGAAAGTGTATGGTTATCAGCTGATTTGAGCAGCTCACATGGATTCACAGACACGGTAAGAAAAATCGCATAAAAAACGCTGTCAGATGAAATCAAGGGGCAAGAGAGGCAGAAGTTGGATATCTCTTTACTATATGATTTCTGGTTTCAATTCAAAGTTTCTTGTTGCGGATTTATCCAGGGCTGCCAATATGAGGGAAATTTAGACATTTGAAAGAAATTATGGGGGTGTTCAGTGAGTTGTTGCTTTCAAAGTGCTGTGCATAGTTCAGAGAAAGAATTATTTTTTTTATTAATTCTTTGACTTTGACATGTTGACATGTTCTTCCTGTCAGCAAGCCCACCCATCTACCTAACCTCACCTAATGATTTGACAGGCAATTCATATCGTTCAAATCGTCGTCAGTTTGGGTGGATAATAGAATTTGTTCGTTTATCGTTTGCGTTGATGTTCGTGGCTAAATCTGAATAAACAATAAATGTGTAAGAAATATAGATCCCAAATCAAAATGAACTGAAAATTTTAAATTAATTAAAACGATTGTATGTACTTTGCTTCTTCTATACGACATATTTCAATGAAAAGCGTTTTATGGTTTTGTAGTCTTTAAATTTCTGAATTATATATTCATCTTATTGGTTCATTTTTAAAACGTGGAATGACATATGTTGTTTTATCGTGTTAAATCTTGAAGTACTTAGGCATAAGGAGCAGAGGACTGATTCCATTTTCGAAATATATTGCTTCCAGTTTAATTATCTCGTCGAAAATGAAAAGAAATTTTCGTTTTCTAATAAATTCGATGACCCACGGTATAAAAAAATTTACCAAGCACATGCCCTTATAAAATGTAAATCACACCAATGCATCGGCCCATATAAATACACTACTCATTTAGATGTACAGTCGTACCATTAATTTACCCTCCTCAGCGCGCACGTATTGGTGATGCCCATTTTGTTTGCGTTTTTTGCACTACGAAAGTTTTCTCGTAAGAAAAACCACAATTTTCCTATCGGAAAATTCCATTTTCCATTTTTCTATTATGTTCGAGAGTGTATCAACACTCGAACCAACATATAATTCATAAATTGTGCCAGTGAGTTAACAAATTCATCTGCAAATCAACCAACAAAAATGTGATGACATTTTCATAAAACGGGTCCACTCCATATTACGACTAAAAAAGAAGGACAAGAAGGCGACGACGACGAAGGAACAAGGTGTAACTCCGACTCCGCTCCACCATTACCGCGAGATGTTATTTTTTTTTCTTTCACTTTCGTGAAATTTTGATGGGAAGAAAAAAATGTTGCCGCGTTTGATAGAAGCGTGTGAAGAATAAAAAACGAAAGAAAAAAAAAACAGTGAAACCGATCCAATAGACCAGATTTCCGGTGATTTTTAGCCAGAAAATGTGAAATTCAAACAGAAAAAAAAGTAGAAAAATCAAAAACGAAAAAAATGACAAAAAACGAAAATATATTGTGGTGTACCCCATTGGAAATGAAATTGACCTTTGTGGGCATGCGTCATTCGCCGTCGCCGTGCTCTCCACCATCATAACCGTCGTCGTCGTCGTATTCACAAATGGCGGCGTCCCGATTGTGAGGGGAGAATTTATTTTTATTTTTTTTTCTTCTGTATTTACACATTTTTGTTTCATAAAAGCAAAAATTTCGTTCTTTACACAGCAGTGAGACGAAGAGAATTGTTATATTCAAAAAATATACATACTCTGGGAATAAACAGTAAGAATTTGTAAAAAAAAAAAAAAATAAACGAAAAATAAATAATTGTTAAGAACCTAATTGGAGGGAAGTAAAGAAAGTGGAAGAGAGCGCGTTAGTTCTTTAATTTTTTTTCTGGTAGTTTTGTTGGAGAATTTGATGAAACATTTTTAATTTGTATATGAATACTTCACATAAGGGGGGACATAAGAAATATGAATTCGGATCATTCATCGGCTCCTGGCGAGTCGTCATCAAATCCGAATGACTCTCAACAAAGTCGGCATTCACCGCAGCAGGCCCAGCAACAACAACAGCAGCAGCAGCAGCACCATCAACATCAACAACAGCAGCAGCAGCAACAACTCGCTCACCAGCGACATCCGCAACAATTGAACGAAGTAAGTGGTTTTCATGCAGAAAATTTTTTAATATTTCATGGTCATTCAATACTTTTAACTGGAAATTAAAAAAAATTAGTATATTTGTTAAGTAGATTTCGACTAGTATCCCCACGAGTTATTTGTTGTTTGCACCACCTCTCATTATATCGGAGCACATCATACAACATCCGCCCTTTCATTGTGTTGCACGGTGTTGCCAGTGGTAATTGTGCGAAATTTATCAAAACCTAATCCTTTCTATGGATAATTTTGGTATTGCTGATGATATGACAGCAGGTTGAGTTATTTAGGAAGCATTTTTGCTTTGTGTGAAATTCAGGTTAGATTTTTTTTTTGCAAATTTCTCATGAATCTGACATCGACTGCCACATGCTGAAATGCGGTATGAATTCTTACTGGAAACAATAAAGAAGCTGTTTGTATTTAGGTAGGGTTAGCATAGACTGGTTAGGGACGAGCGCGAAATCGCTTAGACAGCAAATCGTTTATGGCATCAGACATGTGACTACATGGTGTTTATGTCTTTTAAATGACTGATGTCTCATTGTCTAGTTTTTAAGAGGGTTTGAGGGTGCAGTTTTATTATTTCGTAAGTCAGCTTAAAATTAATTTCTTTAGAATATTAGTTTATTATTTATTGCCGACTGAGGAACCTAACCATAGATTTGAACGCACATTCACTTGCCAATGGTACAGCTAAAGGATTTTGAATATTCCTTATGACATGAGGAATTCGGAAGACCATCGATTTGTTTCCAAATAATGAAAAACGTTCCTGTCTTCCGATGTACACAAATGATTAGGAATTGTTACCCATTCTTGAAGACAGAAACATATTTCGCGTGAATGTTCTCATAAAATTGAGGAGATCTTCAGATTTATGTTCCATCCTTGAATCGGAATGTCCTAACACGACTGAGGAGATCTTCAGATTTATGTTCCATCCTCGTCTTAACTCGATAGAGGAGATCTTTAGATTTATGTTCCCTCCTCGAATCGGAAATGATTTGAAAGCAAAACTTTTACAGCACAGCCAAAGAATCGGAACCCTGACTTGCAACTTTGCAGTCATTAAGATAAGATGATAGTTAAGCTCTCCCAGGGAAACACTTAAAATCGAATTACTCTTGAGCAAAAAACAACCATGCTCCTTTCGGGATTGTTCCTTTGGCAAAATACATTCTTTTTGAAATCTGCTTCCAATTAGATAACTGATTTATTGTGACATTTAAATTCAAGTCAAGGCGAGTGGCTCAATTTTGGCCGAAATGATAAATTTTAGGGGGCGTTTAACTCCTCTGACAGTCACGTGTGTGGATGCCGTAATATTTTTCTTCAAATGCTAGCATAAAATAAACATGCAAACATTACGTTTTCCAGGTCCATCCCGGACTGTAGAGTCATCACAAACATAAGTACCCTTTCGCATTGGAATTACCGAGGGAATAGCAGCGAAGGTATTGAAATTTTAACTCAACGTAGACAACAATTGCATGCAAAAGTATTATACCTTAAGTTTTAATTTTAATTTTAGTCATAAGCTGTATATGTCTCAGTTGCCTCTAACTGAAGAAGAATCATCGATGGTTGTTGCAAATTTTTACAAAATGTGACTTAAAATGGAGATCGCTTAAACTATACCCTCAAATGAATAGCATATCACCATATGCACATTCCCCGCGTTGAATGTTTTAACCTGAACGATTGCATAATTCCATTGTTACGGCGGGTTTCGATTTACATTTCATTTACACCGACAAATCTTTACCTAAAATGTTTGGAAAATTCAATTCCCAGCTCGAATGTAATGACATTGATACACCATGTGTCAATTGAATTAGAGTTTTGTCAGTTGTTAAATAGGGGAAACCTTGTGCATACCTGCACACACAATCGTATGTATAAATCAATGAATTCTATTCCATATTTTAATTTATGTAATCTAAGACTTAGGGCACTTACGAAATTTTCCTTATGGCTTAAATGTGACTTATCTTGGGCAAATCATTAAATTGTGCCTCGCGTTAAGTGAAATGTCTCACATTTGCGGAAACGAAGTGTGAAATACTAGATTTTAATTGAATTTCTGTCTTTATTTATTTTCTTTCATGGGAGTTGTGCAAGTAGTTTCTATTTGCTTGTGTGCATAACCTAAATGTACTGTAAACTGCAATCTCTTCATCATCAGTAGTTTTTCTTAGTTTATTTTGAGACTGTTTGGCCTTGTTGGTTGAGGCCCAGTTTCATACAGGACTCTTAGGCCATACGAAGAAGAAGAAACCTTGTTCCCCAAGCCTGCTCAGAGCACGCGAAAAGTAGAAAAATATGACGTCAGAATTATTTGCTCGGATCATAAGTTCTCCTAGGACTCTTACGCCATACGAAGATAAAGAGGTCTTGTGCCCTAAATCTCCTCAGAGCACGTGGAAAGTAGAAACATACTGTTAAGGTCCAGGTCCACCTCAGACTGTAACGCCATTCGAAGAAGAAAAAGGAGTTCTGATCCCCATGCATGCGGAAGTAGTCAAATATTCCGTCAATGTTCTTACTTTTATTTTCTGTTCACTGCAATTTCAACTAATGACACTTGAGAACACAAAATCTTGTATGTTTTTAATGGGTCTCCAGTATTTAGTAGAAACGTGTACAATTTGTTATACTTCAGTTTGCCCACAATAAAGTCTGTCTGCTGTTTGAAACCTAGCAGACGGAATGTATGAAATTTCCTGTGGTAACCGGAGCTATTACGAAGCGGAAACATCATTGAATTCCAGTTAATGCCTGCAAAGTCTCATTTGTTTTGTGTAATTTTGTGCTTCGCTGTATTTTCGACGCAAAAAAAAAAACAACGAAATCTGGTTGCATTCTGCCACGTTTGCCTTGAGCATCTTTATTTTTTTTTCCATGATTTGTCTTTCAGTGTTATCATGAGATTGTAAATACAGTCGCCTCCCTCTAAGTCGAATTTTCACGGGCTGTCAACATTAGTTCGAGGTAGAGGGAATTCGACTTAGAGGATAGTTTTTTGTATGGAAAATTAATGGGGAATGTCAAAATGAATATGGTCAAAAACTCGAGTTAGAAGTTTGACTTAGAGGGAGGTGACTGTAGTTCAAGTGGTTGTCCATTTGTCCATTGCCACATGCACTAGTAAACAGGCTTGTCAGGTTTCAAATTAAAAAATCACCAAACCTAAAGTAAATATCGGCAAATCAAAACATTTCTCATTTATTCTGGTTATTATTTGCAGGAAAATATTTCATTGAATTTCCATATAATGCATTCGTCTTCATTGCAAGAATTATAGATTTTGCCTTGCATTTGCAATAATTCGATTTGACGTTTGGCAATGTTTATAAATTCAATTTTCAGTTGAGGTGCGTTCAGATTCAGTATAAAAAATAAATTTAATGACTTCATTCAGCAACTAGCAATGCAAAATGGAAAAAAAATTGCAAAAAGTCATAAAGGACTCCAGAAATCACCTTTTTTGAGGTATGTTGCCAAACTGAAATTGAAAGTCACCAGTTTGGTCATTATTTGTCACATCTGACAACCCTTTTATTGAGTGGAACTCTTTTTCTAATCTTTATGCGCCGTCTAATGTGCTGTGACCGTCTTATTCTCTGTCATCACACCAATCGTAGGGATACAAATATTAAACACCTAGGTCAACACAGATCTATATATGTATATAGTCTCCCTATACGACAAGACTAATAACTCTGTTCAGCAACAATTTATGTAAAAATTTCTCCAATTTCCTTCAAAAATTGTATCATTCCACTCAAAGAGACTAATTTGACTTTATGAGGTTTAAACCCCACACACGTGAGTTCTAATAGAGATAATACAATACATCGTGAAATCTTTGTCAATAAGTTACGAATGGTGATGCTGCAAAATACATAAACGTTTGTTGTCTCACTGTGTGTTTTTTATTTCTTTTATCCTTCGTACCTAATATTCCGCATAGAAACTGACCTGAAATGTTTACAAATTCTCTCCGCCGCATTACACAATTCGAAACTGCAAAACGGCCTCTATACATAGGTATACCTTAAACTGTATTCTTTTGCAAATAATCCCAGAATGCGTTGCTGTTAGTTTGACTGAATTGGGGAAATAAAAAATTATCACCTCTGACTGGCACTAAGTTTTATTTTTATTTTCGTTCTCAATCAGCAACATGCGCTGATTAGGAAACTCAAGGCTATGCAAACTATCACCAGTGCAATCAAAATCAACCCCATCACCTGGTTGATGGGAGTTGAGTCAATTCTCGTTTCTTTTTTTTTGTATCGTCATGGACGTGGGTTAATCCCTTGATGAGTGGAGAGGACTTAAACTATTTCAAATCTCATTTTATCTTTTAAAATGTTTACTAAAATAACGTAATCATTTTTCTAACATATTAGCTTAGATTTTTTTCTTTTGTCTTTTGATAATAAATGATATGTGCCCTTGCGTTGTGTGTCCAATTGATAGGTGAAATGAAGATTTGTGCGACTGTAATTTTTATCAGTTTATCACTTTTGTTTCGATTGAATTGAGACTGAATGATACCCATGAAATATTGCGAAAATTAGGTAACAAATTTATACCAAAATCGAGTTTTCATCATATTGCAGTAAGTTGCTGATTTTTGTAGAAGTCAAGAACAGTGTAGGGTAGGTTAGGTTAGGTTTATGTGGTCTTTCCGTTAGTGGGATGCACTTAGTCAAGCATAGATCCAAGGTGTAGCCACGTGGGTCCTATAAAAGGGCGGGTTAGTCCTGCATATTAGAATTGCAAACCATGTCTTTCTATAAAGCGAAGCAGATTGCTAATGAATGTTTCTCCTCCCCGAGGTAGCCGACATTCTCAAAGAAGTAGGGTCCTAACTGCAAAAGTGTGAATAACGCGAGGCGCAGACAAACAACAGTATAGCCAAATAAAGTCGCCTCCCTCTAACTCGATTTTTTTTCTCATATTTATTTTGGCAAAAATTTGAAAATTAAAGGGGATTTTCCATCGAACTCCCTCTAACTCGAACTAATTTTGACGTTCCGTGAAAATTCGACATGAGGGAGGCAACTGTATTTCATTTCACTTCGCCGTTCGAAGTCGGCAAAAAACTGTAGGTCCTTCCACTCGTGAGACAACTATAGCACGCTCAGCACGTGTGCTTGTTATAGAAGTTAGGCCCATGTCCATCCTGGACTCCTGGACTGTAGGACTATATTATTATTATTTCGTAATGGCAGCTTCGTCTGGTTCCTCTATGCATCATCTCATGTCGTTGTTCCGAATGACATTTACTTGTTACGCGCCAAATTTGTCGAGATGCCATATGAAACCCTGTTTGAGATGATCTAGAAATAGTGCTAATGGAAACTTCCAAAAGGTTTTCTCATTTTCACAACTTAATTTGAGTTGGTTCTCACTCAGAAACTATTCATATTCTAGAAACCCCTTATAAAGTGGTTAGACACGAGATCTTTTTAGACAAACAATGACCTTTGCCAACACAAATGCACTGTTACACTTTAAATGACACCCTTTTGACAGTCATCGTACAGATGAGCTTCTGTTTAACGACCCCTCCCTGCAGTTCTCTTCTGTTGAAAGTTTATTTACCTTCTTATGAGCAAAGACCTGTGAAGCACCAATGACGAACTTTGTATTTGTTCCGCGTATTTCCGCCAGAAATACTTGCTTCACCTTGCAAATTCTTTATCATCACAGTATAAGTAACTGGAAGCTTACGTAGATTTGAGAAAAATATTCTATTTCACAAATTTTTTGGCCTTGAAACAGATATTTTCAAACATGCAATTCAAATTGCCCACGAAACAGAAACCGAAACAGAAAGATGCTCGGTTTCGACGAACATGCGAAATGAGAACTGATGCCTTTTCGGAATCATCACCAGCTATTGGCTTTGGTGTTAGCACACATGTGCTAATTTAAAGTTCCGCCCACGTCAGATATGGTGATTTTTCTCTCCGCTTAACTATGCACGATCATAAACTTGTGCATTATCTTTATGAATACTCATCAAATTCATGAGTGTAATTCATTGATACGAAGCAATGAATGCATGTTGGGATTCCCAAGCGATTAGATATAACCGCTGTCGCAATCAGGTTAAGAGCAAAACTAGTTTGAGTCGAAGAGAACGATATCAAATATCTTTGAATAGACGAAACAAAAAAAAAAATAAATGACTTGGAATTCCGAAGACATCTTCGCGACGAGATTTGAAATTTAATACAGAATTCTGTGAAGACATAAAACGAATCATGATCCCTATGAATGATTTGGTTATTTAAGTTTTCGATCGCATTTAGAAGCTGTTAACTTGTTCTACTAATGAATATGGTTCGACTGGCAACACTAAATTGTCTACCACACCACTACTCTCATTTCATTGTCATGTGTGTACAGAACATACATCCATGCATATGTACACATTCATCTTACTCTCCCTGAATTGCTCTCAAATCCTAAACTCCAGCTAAGCAAACACCACCACCACACCATCATACTACCACCCCGATTCAAAGCCGTTTTTTGGTCGTCTACCAGCTCGACACACAGCCAGCCAACCCAACCAACCAACCAGCCAGTCAGCCAGCCAGCACCCACTCTCACTCTCTATCTCTCTTTCTCGTTCCCCGCTGTTCATCCCCTAAGATATATATTTGTAATGTAATTTTAATCATCATCATCGTAATAATAATCATCATTTAGTTAGAGAAAAATCAATAAATTATGGACGGGAATTCCATTTATGTTGTGTATTCGTTAAGAGCTATGCCCAATTACGCCAAGTACAATTGCATGTGAGAGTGTGTGACTAAGTGCGGCGACGGCGACGGCGACGGTAGGGCGCGCATCATTCACATCTTACATTTCACGCTAAATCCCCGTTTTAATATTATTTGACAAGCATTTCAAGCTAAATACTAATTTGAACGTAAATAAAAATAAAAAACAACAAAAAATCGAAAAAAATGTTACAGCAACATGTCCAGCAACAACATCACGAAAATCCTGGCATTAGTGGAGTTATTCAGCCTGTTGGCGGGATCGATTCAGATGTATCGAAACAACAACATCAACACCATCAACCATCGCTCGTATCGAGCTCCCCACATGTAAGCAGAAAATAAAAAAAAATGTTTAGATGTACCGTGGATAAAGAAAATATTGTCAAGCGTTACTCCAATTGGAAATGTTGAGAATTTCAATCCTCACCACGTGGCGAAATTTTACATTATGCAGTTTTGATGGTCTGCTGTACTGTGTGTTACCGAGTAATGCTCGTAATATTTTTTTCCAAATATGATATAAAAATGAAAAAAAGGAAACCAGAAAAAAAAATATGCAATCATTGTGAGAGTTTAAACCAGTGGCTTCCTGTTCTCGCTCTCTCTCTTGGTGTGTGATGGGGGATGGTTACTTGGTAGATTGACAATGTTCTTGTGTGTACACACCTCTTTTCGTAAATGGTTTTCCAATGTGTATTTAAATGCTTTATAGTGTACATAATCGCTTATTCTCAGACTTATGGAAGTGGAATAGAGTCAGTTTTGTGTTTGAAGTCTTTATCTGGGAATGAATCGACAAATGGGATTAATGACATTTTGTTTTTTTCTTTCTTTCATATTTTTGTTGAATTTGTATGAATTTTGATTTCTAGAAGGTGAAGATTGGGTTTTAAGAAATAAGTTATTTGTTTAAAAAAATTATTCATATGGTCACTTGCGAAATATGAAATCTATTTGCTGAGACAACACAATTGTTTGCCTTCCAGAAGAATTTACGATAAGGGAGGAAGGTTATCGACCGTGAGCTTGTGATTTTTCAAACAAATCATGGTTCGTCTAGTGTTTGTCTACTTTTTCAAATATCTCCTAAAGTCTTACATCTAATATTTCAATTCTTTGTTGAAATTCCCTACAAGTTCATTTTTTCTTGCCTGGGGTGCATATAACCTGAAATATATTCAGAAGGTTCGTGGTCCCCGTTACGTGGTGGGTAAATGTGTGTCTAGGTTCAATTCAAGACACAGACACCAGTTTTCATAACTCACAGCGCCACTTCTTTCGACTTCCTGACTATAATTAGAGAGTATAACTGGTAATCTTAAACTTCACTGACATGAGTCGGCCTCATGACTGTCCCCTTTTTTAGAATATTAGTACGCACAACACTAGTGTTTACTGTATAAGCTAGGCTTAAGTACACCTTGGACTGTAGCGCCAAATGTACTTTCATATTCAGGAGGTTAAGGATTATACTTTGCGGCTGAACTATAACTCTTTCTTCTCATGGATAACAAGGCGGGCGAAAATGTCTTATGAAATATTGTCGACCACAGATGAGTTGGGAGCAGGATTTACTTTGGTCATAATTTCTTCTGTAGGATTTTAAAATTTGGATGCTGAAAACCCTCTTCAGAAAAACAGTGGAATGCATCAGTGGGGAAAATGTCATAAATCGAAGGTAAAGGACATAGTGGGGAGGAACGTCAACTCCTATGCTCGAAGTCCGTTCGAATCCCCCAAAAAAACTTTCATATTTTTAAGGCTCCATCACTTTCGAGTCAAAGAGTATAACTGTCTAGAAAAAGCTTCTCAATCTCGCCGTTCGGTGTCGGCATTAGACTGTAGGGCCCTTTCACTCGTGAATGAATATTAGTACGCACAGCACGATTACTATCTGTAGAATCTAGGCTCAAGTCCAACTCGAATTGTAGCGTCACAATCACGAAAATGTTGAACATCAATACTTAAGTATACCATATCACAAAAGACTGCATCCGAAATTTCGAATCAAAATTTCTTGATAATTTTTGTGAAGCGAAGTAAATTTATTCTTATCCACTATGTCTTATAGACTGTAAACGTAACCTAAGACTTACGATCTCTATTATTAGTGTACTTGTCATTAAGTTTGCTGTTGTTATCTTATTGAATTTGGCATTAAAATAGTCCTTAAGAATTACGACGTATCGCGGTGTTCACTTCTTCTCATTAATTGGGGATAAGGAGGGGATACGAACCCACGAGTGCATTCAACAACAATTTGCTTGTTGCCGGTGCTCACAATGTTTTTTTCTTTACTTCTTCGGTAAAACAAGGGCGCCGGTGCACCTCTCTACAAAAATAAATGTAGTCTTATCGCACAAAAACATTCGACACATCGTTGTCACTTGGATTTGCGGTAAAAACAGGACACGTGGCAACTCTGTACCGATAGTACTCACTACTCAATATTTTTGTAATTACTCCAGCATAAGCTTTAACGCAGCGGAGCAGTAGCGTTAAAAATCGCTCGCCTGCTTCGGCACTTAAGACTTTCTAAGCGACCTTAAGACGTAGCAACTTCAGTTGTAACAAATTTCTGCCATTTTCTTTTGCCGTAGGTCATCCTTTTGTACATGGCAACTTTTTTGTTTCCATCTCACTTTGCCATGGTTAGATTTAGAGTGGCTGGAGAGTGCACTTAGACTAGTGTTGATCTATTGTGCTGCTACATGGATTGACTAAGGTCAGTGCAATTGTTCAATTGCGGTAAATCAATAGATTACTTATCGGAACCTCACTAAGTTCACATAAGCTATCAAAGAAGTAGGTCCTCAGATATTGGCGTCGAAGGGACGTCAGGGTCGAGCAGGAGCAGAAGAGATGTGAAATGCTCTCCACTTCCTCCTCATCAGCAGCTTCTGCAGAAATCATTACCCGGAGTCCCTACTCATCTGGCGTGATCTACGAGGCAGTGTCCTGTAATGACACCGACGAATTTACTTTATGTTGGATCTATCGAGAGATAATTTCTTTGGATCTTTTGAGGTCTAGCCTGGGCCAGATCATTCTGAAGGTGTGGCACGTAGCGCCTCTCGTCCATCTGTTATCGAGTTGTATCTACTAATAGCAACAATTTAGTTCACTCTTCCATATTTGTATTTATTTATTTATTCACTTAAGCTGATATTTTAGGGGAGCAAATGCACAAAATTGCATCTGCACGGTAAACTCGTACTACTGCCCACTCTCTTCGTTCCGCTTGTTTACACATTGCTACTTGTCGCTTAAGAATTGCCAAAGATTCAGTTCGAATAAAAGCCGCGCATTTGTGAAATGTTGCAGTCTACATACGATCGCACAACAGCTCGAAAATACCGTTACCGCAGCTTTATGAAAATAGCTACAGTAATTTTGTTAGTCGATCACATTTCACATCTGAATTATCGTATAAAAATTGATATTTTCCAGTAAATGTTATATCTGTTAGGTTCTAGTGGCAAACTATGAATGTATTCAACCACCTTTAGGCTAAGTTAGTAGTCTCAGTGGAGGAGGAAATAGAGTCCGTCCGCCATCTGCTCTTCGATTGTCCAGCTCTATGGTGAAGGAGACTGCTAACACTAGGCAGTAACTTCTTCGACGAGCGTTCCGCTCGTTTGTACGTTCTGTACAAAATAGAGCCAAAGCGCCTGCTGAGATATATACAACAATCTGAGTGGTTCGAATGATCGGTAAAAATGTTTTTCTCACGGGATACATCCCATTCCTAGGGCACAATGGACCCAAATGTTGGTCTAAGTGAATCGCGACAACAGTCACCTTCTTACCCACCTACCTACCTGTTAGTCCCTTTGTGATATCTTGCGATGAATGACTGAAGCGATGACGCTTATTGATGGCAATGTTACTGAGCAGCGTTTAGAGTAATGCTTCTGGACGAAGCGATTAGGCAATATGACGAAAGCCAAAAACACAGCACTCCACAAAAAAACATCGCATGTAGACTTTTGTGACACGGTATAAGTTGTTGTGATATCACAATCATGAACACTATTCTCGATATTTCCTTTTGTTATTTAAAAACTTATGCGAACTCAGAGTGGTTCCCATTAGTAATCTACTACGCCTTATTACAGGCTCCAAATGCTTTCCCACTAACATTCTACTGGATTGACCTCAGTCAAACCATGTGGCTGCACAATGGATCAACTCTGGTCTAAGTGCACAGCTTAGCCACTTCTACCTACCTAATCTGCTCGGAATTGTTTTTATTCGCGGATGATGATGAAATTGTTGTTCTTTTTTAGGCGTTCAATTTGTATATTTTCCATCATAAGTTGGAATGACGAAACCTCCCACGTTGTTTCTTTCTGATGAAAGTGAAAAAAGAGGAAGGGCAAAAAAAGCTTGTCCTTGAACTGACAATGCCACAAAACGAAATCAAAATATTATTGTAAAAAAAACTCAGAGAAGAGAGAATTTTCCGAAAAATTTGTCATGCGATTTTGTATACGACTGATAAGAAATGTCAGTTTTAGCAGCAATGGTAGATGATAACAAGAAGAAGCAACATGGTAAAGAAGCTGAAGATCTAAAAGATGAAGCAATAGTTATCGAGAAAAGAGTTCTAATCGAACTCAGACTATTTCATTCGACTATTTTTAGTTCACAATCGGAATTATAGAACGTGATGGTGAACTTTTGTTGTTTTCATATCTCTGTCAAGGTTAGAAGAGCTCCTCCTGTATTAGGTGTGTAGATTGGTTTATTGGCGGGGCAGAAGCCATGTCTTACTTAGGTCCTAGAGGAACCAGTGTGATGCCCTGTTTGGGAATCCTAACCTTTAATACAGTACGGTAACTCCTTATCACGGAATCAGCAGCCATTCAGTTGATATTATGAACCTGAAAAACTGAGCTAGAGGTACAATTTGAAATTTCTTGAAGATCATGGAGGAAATATTCTTGTAGTTTAGTATTCTGTTTTTCAAATGAAAAATGTTACAGACTAGGGTAGTGAGCTTGTATTGGATCATTGCAAAAGTTCGTACCCGATTTGATAATGAAACACAAGCGATTACACTTTAAAGAAAACAATTTTATTAATCGATTATATAATAATAATAATAATGGCGGCGCTACAGTCCGATGTGGACCTGTACCTAGCATGGTCCACATTCAGCATTCTCAGCAACCACTCGTGTTGTGCGTGCTATTGTTCTCTTACGAGCGGAGATTATATACGGCCCACAATTGTTTCCCACGCATTGCGGCTCCCGTTTTCATAAAAAAAAGCGTGGGTTTCCTTTACAAAATGTCGTAAGGTAGTTTTCGAGAGCTCCGGGGGAACCAAATTTCTTTCAACTCAAGCCGTTCTGAAGTTATCGAAACAGGTCTGGGGAATACGGTGGGTGCTAAATAACAATAATAATAATGGCGGCGTTAAAGTTCTGGGCCAAACTTCTCAGCAACCACTCGTGTTGTGCGTGCTATTGTTTTTTCGGGAATCGAACCGGGAACATCGAGCGTAGGAGTCGACGCACCTACCCACTACGTCACGGCGCCCACGGTGGGTGCTAAAGGATTCCAAGAAAGGTTCGTTTTCATTGCACCTACGAGACGCAGTCCAGCTTATTTTTTCCGTCAAACAATGAGGTATCCACGTATTGAGTCTAAGGTTCCTTAAATGACGAAATGCTGACGAATGATCAACATTAAGCCTCTCAGCAATCTTGTCCAGGCCCAGGTCCATCTCGGACTGTAGCGCCCTAAGAAGCGATCTTGTCAGTTGAAAACTTGGGGTTATTTTTAAAAAGGTTCGCAAAATGTCATTAATTTCGGAAGACTGTCCAGAACGGGGTTGATCGTCCTAGTTCATATCACCGCTACGAAATCTACCAAACCACTTTTTAACTGTCCTAAGAGCAGAAGTAATACAACTGGATGGCACAGTTGGTTAAGTGCCTGCCTAAAGTTAGAGGGGACACAGGTTCGAATCCCAGTGAAATCTAATCTGGTCCAGTCACCATTTGCCGTTGGGATCAAATCACTGGAGTAGGTTGCTACCTGACAGTACAAGTACCAGTTCTGAGTCTGAGTGTTCCAGTAGTGTGTCAAAAATCCACCGAAAAAAAAGAGCAGAAGTAAGATCCGAATCGATCTGAATGTTCTTTGTTGCAGTTCCAACACTCAATCCTTTTCGGAACTCGCACAGCATTACATGGCGACGGTCTAGCTTCTCGTTCTCCATTTTAGAAATTGTTTAACACTCACAAGTGGAAAGCTCCTGTCCGGCACTGGCGTCTCTTCGACGCCTTCATCTAGGGGCCTACTTCTTTGAAAACTGATTCGAACTCAGTGTGGTTCCCATTAGTAGTCTACTACGCTTTATTACAGGCTCCGAATGGTTTCCCACAAACATTCTATTGGATTGACCTCAGTCAAACCATGTGGCTGCACAATGGATCAATTCTGGTCTAAATGCACACCTAAGCCACTTTCACCTACCCACCTACATTTCCACTCAACGGGGTTTAGTGGTAAAATGACGCCTGATGCCACGACCTATCCATTGGTATACAACAAGTCCATAAAACACACAATGGTTGCGTCATACTGCAAACTTTCTGGCACGTACATATAAAGATCGGGGTACGAACTTTTGCAATGATCTAATATTACACTGTTTTCATGACTACATGATGTTTGACGACTGGATGGCGCAGCTGGTTAAGTGTTAAGTTATAGGGTCCCAGGTTCGAATTCCAGTGAAAGTTATAGTACGTTTACACCGCACCCAAATTCAACATTTCGGCTTGTTTCTGCATTTCAGCCCAAATACATTGCATTTCGCCATACATTTCTTGCATTCTGGAATTTTGCTGCATTTGTAAGTTCGTCTTTACAAATTCAGCACGTCACCGACACCATCACTGGGGCGGTCGATCAGTGGTATTAGTCTGATTGTTGGTATCACAATGGACACATGGTCTAAGTGCGCAGATGAAAATCTTTAACCTAACCTAACTTCACATGATGTACCTTTTGCTTTTGAGTTGGTTGAGGCTCAGGTCCACCCGGACTGTAGCGCCTTTAGAAGAAGAATAAGCTTTAGTTTTTGAAAGTGAATCTTGAATTCTTTTTGAGCTGATGATTCCTTTCCCTGCCGAGGCTGATTTTGAAATAATACATCTTCCAGAGTCTGCAGTGACACGAACTAGGTCTTTAAGCCTATCGATTGCTTTCAAAAGTTTCTATCTTTATGCATATATCATGTTTTCCTTTTATTTCTTTCAAAATATTTATATTCAAGCTTGACATTTGACTACTACTCCTAATTAATTTGTTTTTTTGTCTCCTTTATTGAACTTTACAGCTTGGAAAGTACTGGGTTGTTACCAATCTATTTCAGGGTCCAGGTCAGCCGCCATATAATATTGGTGTAACACCAACAACCTCAGCAGTTCCTACACTACCGCCTCCAATACCATCTCATTCAAGTTCATCGGGAACAAAATCAGGAAATTCTAAACAAGATCAACTATCGTCTAACTCGCACTCACAATCACCGGCGCATATTGTATCATCAGTTGGTGCAACATCGTTGCAAATACCCAATCCAATGCTAACGAACTCATCGATGAATCAGCAGCAGCTTCCGAATGGCACAATTATTGCAGCGCCACGTCATCCGGACTCCCTGCACGTCCATGGTAATTGAAGATTTCATTGCACATACACCTAGTCTTTAATTTAGTTTAATTCATGAATTAGAATGAATATGAATGATTTTATTGTTTGTTTTTTTTTTATTAAAACTAAAACACAAAAGATAATGAATACTGTGGAAAAATAAAGCTCTATCTCTTTAGGAACGATGTCCTCCGACGATAATCGACACGTCTCACACGGTATGCAAGACATAAAGGAGGAGAAACCTTTCGCGAATGGCAAACAAAATAATCACATGGCTCATGTTAATCCAGCATCTTCCGTTTCATCGAAAATGAATTCTGGCAGTGGTGGCAACAATGCGCAATCTGCCGAATCCAGTGGCGGTGGTGGACAAATGGTTAATAAACTGCAAGGTGGCGGAGGTCCCGGCGGTTCCGGTGGCGGCAGTGGTGGCGGTGGTGGTGGAGGTAATGAACAACAAGAAATGGTCAGTGGTAAGCAGCCGCATGGCGTTGAAATGTACAAAGTTAATATTGAAGATTTGAGTCAATTTCTATCATATCACGAGGTCTTCGGTAAGATTCATGGTGAAGTTATTAATCAACAACAGATATCATCGCACACGGTAACGCATCCTACTACGAATGTATCAACCTCAAATGCTGGTGGCAATACCTCTGTGAGTGGTACTGTTACTGGTTCACTACCTCCACCTCCGCCACCGTCGACAAATGGCAATTCGATAGTGTCAACAAACAGCCTTACCAGTTCGGGTTCGGGTGCTCAAACTGCTCCGCCACCAGGTGGTGGCCCATCAGCATCCGGTGATCTGATACTGCCTAAAATGGAAAATCAAGGAATGGGTGTAGATCAAAATACACCATTATTAGCACCCGATGGAACACCCATAATGGGCGGCACGCATATCTGTGACATTTGCGGCAAAATGTTCCAATTTCGTTATCAACTAATTGTACATCGTCGCTATCATAGCGAACGTAAGCCATTCAATTGCCAAGTATGCGGACAGGGATTTACAACGTCGCAAGATCTCACCCGTCATGGTAAGATTCATATTGGCGGGCCAATGTTTACGTGTGTCATTTGCTTCAATGTATTTGCCAACAACGCCAGCCTGGAGAGGCATATGAAACGTCATTCGACGGATAAGCCATTCGCGTGCACCATATGCCAGAAGACATTTGCCCGCAAAGAGCATTTGGACAACCACTTTCGCAGTCATACGGGCGAGACGCCATTCCGTTGCCAGTATTGTGCGAAAACATTTACGCGAAAGGAACACATGGTGAATCATGTGCGCAAGCATACCGGAGAGACGCCGCATCGTTGCGATATTTGTAAGAAATCTTTTACGCGGAAAGAGCACTATCTAAACCATTACATGTGGCATACAGGTTGGCAGGCATAAACCATACTGTAACGTTAGTTTAGATAGCGCATCGTGTTCTCCTCTATTCCAGGTCAAACACCGCATCAATGCGATATATGTGGGAAGAAGTACACCAGGAAGGAGCATCTAGCCAATCATATGCGATCCCATACGAATGATACACCATTCCGGTGTGAGATATGCGGCAAGAGTTTTAGCAGAAAGGAACACTTCACCAATCATATTCTATGGCACACAGGTAATTGAAATTCGGTAACTGCATGTTCGTTCAGTTATTTGATTTTGAGTTGTTCTTGAAGAGAGACGAGCTAAGTGATCAGACACATTTTCTGAGTTCCCATCTGCGATCATCTGCGGCATTTTCATGTTTCTCTCGCAATATGACAGTTTTCCTCGAAGCTTTTGGCTCAAACGTTTGTTGCAGACTTTTCATGAGTCTCATGAGTGATTGTGAAGGTTTCTTCAGTCCCCTGACAAGGGAATCGCCCCTCTAATTTTTTTGTTAGGTTATGTGTTAGTTTTTTTGCTTGTTAACAAAAGTCCCCGTGTCTTGTCCAAGTTACTTAGTGTTATTTTGTTGTTTTACAAAGGAGAAACCCCTCATCGCTGTGATTTCTGTGCGAAGACGTTCACCAGGAAGGAGCACCTATTGAACCATGTCCGCCAACATACGGGTGAGTCACCACATCGCTGCACCTATTGCTTGAAGACCTTCACTCGTAAGGAACACCTAGTGAATCACATTCGTCAACACACAGGCGAGACCCCCTTCAAGTGCACCTACTGTACCAAGGCGTTTACACGGAAAGATCATATGGTGAACCATATCCGTCAGCATACTGGAGAATCACCACATAAATGCACCTACTGCACGAAAACCTTCACAAGGAAAGAACATCTGACCAATCATGTGCGCCAACATACGGGTGAGTCGCCTCATCGTTGCACCTACTGCAAAAAAACATTTACACGCAAGGAACACCTAACAAATCACATCCGGTTGCATACAGGCGATTCGCCCCACAAATGCGAATACTGCCAAAAGACGTTCACCCGTAAGGAACATTTGAACAACCACATGCGACAGCATTCAAGCGACAACCCACATTGCTGTAATGTTTGCAACAAACCGTTCACCCGTAAGGAGCATTTGATCAATCATATGTCACGTTGTCATACTGGAGATCGGCCGTTCGCATGCGAAACATGCGGTAAAAGTTTTCCGCTTAAAGGCAATTTGCTCTTCCATCAACGCAGTCACACCAAGGGTCAAGAGTGTGAACGTCCATTTTCTTGTGAAAAATGCCCGAAGAACTTCATATGCAAAGGTACTTGAGGCAGTTGTGTCCCAGCCTGTTAAAATATATATTTTTTTTTGCTGAACTTATTAATAGATCCTTTGCATATTGCATCGTCCTCAGGTCATTTGGTGTCACATATGCGTTCGCATTCAGGTGAGAAACCGCATGCGTGCACAATGTGTAGTAAGGCATTCGTCGAGAGAGGGAATCTCAAGCGTCACATGAAAATGAATCATCCCGATGCTGTAATGCCTCCGCCTCCGACACCAATACCGGGTATATTGACGCAAATCAAACAGGAGATCAATCCGATTATAAGTGAGTTAATGTATCCTATCATCATTTCATAACAAAATAATAGTTTAAGAGAAAACAGCTTTGAAATTGATATTGACCCTCATCACATAACCTAATCCATAACATTTTGAAGGCAAAACTAATACGAAAAAAAAAGTGCTTCCCCGGCACGACCCAATAGAAATTAACGACCTTTGAAATATTTCCTTATAGTTCCTCATCAAACACCAACGATGCACACAATACAGCAAATCACTTCAACTGCAGGCAGCTCAAGTGCAAATCCCGGTAATCCAGCATTATTGGCGCCCGGCCTTGTACCAATGGTAACATCTACAATTACTTCACATATAAGTCAAAAGCAGCAATCCCATCAACAGCAACAGCAGCAACAACATCAACATCAACAGCAATTGCAACAGCAACAGCAATTGTTGCAGCTATCCATTCAGCAAGCAGCTCAACATCAACAAGCCGCCGAACATCGGCAACAGCAACAACAGCAGCATCAGCAACAACAGCAGAGTCATCAACAGCATCAGCAACAGCAACAGCAACAAGCTCAGCAACAATCACAACAGTCACATCAACAGCCACAACCGCCATCAGTGCCGATTGCTCTAATTGGAGCAGATCCTTCAGCGATAGCACGTGCTGCTATGCAACTACAACATTTGCCAACAAACGTAGAACAACATCCGGTGGTGTATTAAGATGAAAAACAAAAGAAACGGGGGAAAACGTAAAAAAGAAGAAAATAACGTTTTTTACCAATCAATCAATCAATCAACCAGTGCGACACAGAGAGAGAGAGAGAGAGGAGAGAATTAGACAAAAAGAACGACAAGAAAGAGGAGGAGAGAATGGATAAGGGAAAGGGAAGTTTACATTATATTATTTTACAATTATTTTACGTTACCCATTAAACGTAGTCAATAAGTAAGTTAACAATTTGATGATAAAACAGTTTGTTTTTGCTTCGAAACCTTAGGCTGGGCCTGGTTACTGAATCACACTGAACACAGAAAGCTCAAATCTAGACAAGCAAATCTAAACACAAACTTTTTTCTCATTTAAAACAAAAAATATTGCATAAATACAATTCATATGTATTTTAATTTGTGTAACAAAAACGAAAATGTTTTCAATTACAATACGCTGCTAAAACAGAGAAACGATAAGAAAAATGGTACGCTTTGTGCAATAATCTCCACGAGAACGCAATCAACAAAAATGCAGATTAAAAGAAAAGTGAATGATGATTCCTTAGGGATCGATAAATTTTCTTATTTTCAAAATGACCACCTTTTCTCCCTCCCCCTCCTACACACACACACACCTTTAACCTCCATCCCCCAATCCGTTATTCACTGAAAAACAACGGAAACAGATAAATTTAATGCGAAACAAGAAAAAAATGGATATATGAAATGAAATATTCTGTAATGTTTAGTTAGTTTGTAAAAAAAAAATGAAGGAAAACTATAAATACAAATAAAATCTCATAAGTTCACTTATCGTTAGATCGAGACCAAAACCTCCCGAAGAAAGTCTCGTTTATATTTAAATTTATATCTTAAGCACACAAAAACATAAATCAACCCACACACACACATACACACACTCCTCGCCCCCCTTACTAAATGTATACAACAACTACGGACACACGTACAGAGAAAACACACATTTCAATAGGAAAGCGAAAAGGTCTGCTTAAAAAAATCGCGAGGTCGAACAAAGGTTCGGGCTGCTCAGAGCTCCAGAATTGAATTTTCAAAAAACTTCAAACAACGGGAAAGTTAAAGCCTTTTCCTACGGTGTATGCCTTGTTCAGAAATGTGGACACAATGCCCGATGCCCGTGGCACATCCCGACAGCGGTGGATCAAAAGTTGTTACAGAAGAGGGAATTGATGAATTTTGTAAAACAAAAAAGAACTGCGATGTGCTGATGTTACAAAGGTGCCTTTGAATTCTTTCGACAAACATTAAACATTGTTTCCCTGAGACTGTGAGCAAGGCGAACCATTTGTATTTAAACATTTCACGAATTATCTTCTTGGAATGAATTGAATAGAAGGCTGAGTTCGTCAAACATATGCGAAGTGATGCGACATCACTGGGTGTTTGCGATGCTGATACAAAGCACACTTGATCTATGTCGATCAACAAAGGATCAAGTAATTTCTTGGTGCGCATTTGCTTCAATTTCATGCACATAATGATGCCTAAATGAACATTTCGCGTTTGAAAGTGATGCTAAAGCATCAAGTAATTTCTTGGTGCTCATTAACTTGAATTTGGGGCATCTGATGCCTAAATTAACCTTTGACGTTTGAAAGTGATGTCAAAGCATCAATCAATTTCTTGGTGCTCATTTGCTTCAATTTCATGTACACAATGATGCCTAAACTAACATATCGCGTTTGAGAGTGATGGCAAAGCATCAAGTAATTTCTTGATGCTCATTTGCTTAAAAGTTGTCCATCTGATGTTCAAAATGACGCTCAAATGAACGTTTGGCGTTTGAAAGTGATGTCATTCGGCCCAATTACGCAAGTTGCATCGCCTCAGTTACGCAAGTTGCATACGTCTTTGACGAGTAATCATCATGAGCGGAAAATAGAAGAGGTCGCCAAAAATACATCTCTTTCCAACCGGAAAATTATAGGCTGTCTCCGCCATTTCTGCCTTCTTCCGCTCATGTAATGTACATCGCCTTTCGCATTTGTTTCGTATAAGGGGTCAAATCTCCATTACACCACTCGTATGCATCGCATTCGACTTCTTGAAAGAGCCCACGCATATCTTCGTAGGAAATGTCGAACTGTCAAAAACAACAGTTGCCCCATCAAAAATTGAGTGCGAGTGGGCTCGAAAAATTCGATGGTCTGAATACAAAATGTTACTGCAATCAAAGTCGACTGTTGGATACGACTTGCGTAATTGGGGTGAAATTGGGGTTTATAGACGTGATGCAAATGTGATGCCGCATCGATGCTCCGGTGATGCTTTTCTGAATTCATCCGATGATTTAATCCTGTTTAAAAAGGAGAGGATCTAACGTCACTATCCTTTTCTTTAGAAAAAAATCAAATTCGCTGAGGATCCAATCCTCTTCAAAACATGGTCCGCCATCAACAACCTTTTCTTGAGGATCCACCATCAACATCCTTTTCTTGAGAAAACATCAAAAGATCCTTGTGATCCAATCCTGTTTAAACAACAAAAGGATCCATCATAACTACCTTTTCCACGAAAAAAATCGAATGCGCTTGCCAATTCCATTTTTTTTTTTTTTGAATTCTTTGCTGTTCAAAAACGAAAGGATCCATGATAACCATTCTTTTCTTTAGAAAAAATCGAGTGCTTGGCATTTCCATAGCCATTTCTTCGGATCTAATCGTGTTCAAAAATGAAAGAATACGTCATGACCATTCTACTCTTTAAAAAAAAACGAGCGCTTGACATTTCTATGGCCGTTTCCTGGGATCCAATCCTGTTCAAAAATGAAAGGATCCTACCATCACTTTTCTACAGAAAACATTAAATTGCGCTTGACATTTCCATAGACATTTCTTGCGATCCAATCCTGTTCAAAAATTAAAGGCTGAACAGTCATATCCTTTTCCATACAAAAAATCGAATACTATGGCCATTTCTTTAAGTTAGAGTTTACCCTCTTCACGTGGCTTCACTGTCACGGCTTCATAACGTTAACGATTAAGTGTTTGTGAGATCGATTTCTTTTGGAATGAATATTGAAGATTTCGGCAAAAAGATTCCAGTTGGAAGTGTGCCCAGGCCAGAACATTAGCTTAATTGCCAGCCACTGCAGATTTCACAAAACGTGCGTAATAACAATGGACGCTCCATTTAACGATTCTTTCGGGGTCCACAACTGGTCTTGCCTTTGGTGACAGATATCGAAACATTTTCTATTCTTCCGAAAAAGTGTGATTTGTCAGAATTTTGAGTCAAAATGTTGTTTCGAAATCTCAGTGTTCTTATTGCCTAATCCATCTGGCTGTTCATCTTTCAAATCACTCACATTGACTCGATTTAGTTCGACATTCTTCCACGTGACGTTCTTGTATCGCGACCAATCATCTCAAAGAAATTTCTAAAGACGAATTTCGGAATCTGGAATTCTTCGGTGTTGATGTGTTCTGATTTCCTGATCCATCTTTCAAATCGTTCACATCAACTCGATCTAGTTCGATTCAATCTATTCTATTCAATCTCAAAGAAGTCTCTGAAGTAAGATTTCGAAAACTTTCGGAATCTGGGAATCCTCAGTGTTCACATGTTTTTATTACCCGATCCATCAGACAGTTCGTCTTTCAAATCGTTGACATTGATTCGATCCAGTTAGACATTCTGGTATCGCACTCAATCATCTCAAAGAACTCTTTGAACTCAGACTTCGAAAACTTTTCGAATCTGGGAATCCTGTTTTTATGTGTTCTTATTGCCTGATCCATCTTTAAAACCATGCACATTGGCTCGATCTAGTTCGACATTCTTCCACGTGACGCTGTTGTATCGTATCCAATTATCTAAAAATATGTCTGAAGTCGAATTTCGAAAACTTGGAATTCGGGAATCCTCAGTGTTCACGTGTTCCCGATCCATCAGGTAGTTCGTTTTTCAAATCGGTCGCATAGACTCGATCTAGTTCGACATTCTCGTATCGCACTCAATCATCTCAAAGAAACATTTCTTGTTGTCGAACTGGACATTTTTCTTGGAAGAGCATGTTGTCCTTAAACCACTCTAGACTGCACATTTGATTTGATAGAATAATCTATGAAGACGATGAAAAGATTGAGTGGAATAGTGTTCAAAAATAAATACACTGACCCTCCCACAAATGCGAGGGAAGCGTTCCAAAAAAAAAAAAACATTGCGTGTGTTGAATTCGCGTATGTTGAAACTAGACACTGTATAAAGTGCGTTCTAAGACGAAATTTTGATGAATCGCGTATAAGCACCGTGTATGTAGAGAGAATTTTGGATAAACTTAATCGCGTATAAGAGAAATCGCGTATGTGGGAGGCTCAGTGTGTCGGCACAAACGGTCCATGTGCGCAGTCTGACAGAAAAAAATGACGTGCCCCATTTTGAGGTTAGAATTTCATTGCAGGTTACAGAACTGTATACCCTGGAGTGCTACACTTTTTTGCAAAACTTACTATACTACATTGAGGTATGCCCGAATATCAGCACAATGACGTACACTCCGCCGGCCATCAGTATCACATACGAACTAATGAAACGTGTTTTGAAACTACTTAGATCTAGACCCTTCAAGCTTGCAGCTTCACCTGCTATCTGATTGGCGGCAATCTTAGACCCTTCAAGCTTGCATCTTCACTTGTTATTTGATTGGCAGCAATTTTAGACCCTTCAAGTTTGCAGTTTCATCTGCTATTTGATTGGCGGCAATTTTAGATCCTTCAAGCTTACAGCTTTACCTGCTATTTGATTGGCGGCAATTTTACAGACCAAATTGAACCCAAAATTGCATTCCAGGGTTAAATGCAGATGACACAAGTAAGAAGTACCACCCCCAACTGCATCGAGTTGATTTAGTTTTCCCCATAAACGGCACCATTTTTGCATAACCTAAGCGGACCTTAAAAAAAAAAGAATTTCAAAAACACAACACATAAACGTCTTTCGCGTAGATTTACTTATGTATGTATTATTTGCATTTCAGTTTAAGTTAACATATCGTATACAATGTATCTTGATTTTCCCTTTTCAAGACACAAGTCAATCAATAGGATAAACACATAACCCCACTTTGATGGAGCGTTTGAATCCCAATAACCATTTTGCAATCGGGAAATATGTTTTTGAAATATATTTTCATCTAAGCGTTTTATACACACAACAAATAAAGATGAGAAGAAAATAATGCGAAAAGGAAAACAAATTGAAAAACAAAAGAAAACTATAAATATATCTATATGTATACATATATATATATAAATTTATTAAAGCTTTTTAAAGGCGTTTTAGGAATACATTATACATATATATATATATTCTAATATACTTTACACATATGAAACACACATTTATATATATATATATATATATATATATAATGAAAGAAGAAAACTTATTACGTATACTCTAGGCATTAGAATGCGCATATAAGAAGAATGCATGCAATGCTACTATTAATTAACAACAAAATGAATCAGAAAACATAACCTTATCGTTTTTTTTTAAGAAAAGAAACACAACAATACGAAATGAAATGGATTACTTTATAAATATTATTTAGAGTTTACTATTTTTTGTTTTATTTCCCTCTTTTCGTTTTGTACACACACACACCCACATGTACTACGTAGCTATGTATCTGTTTTCTTTTTGGATTTACATATATATTTCATTTATGTTTTGATACACACATATATACATAATTTACATTTATTTTTGAGTCGTGAGAGTGTTTTTTGCGGATTTCTGTATTGTTATTCATGCAATTTTTATTTTTTTTTTAATTTTTTGTTTTAGTAATAATGACAAAACAAATTTCTCTGGTATTATAGTTTTATGGAAAAAAAAAGATGAAGAAGAAAAAGAAATTAAATTGGGAATGTTCGACGTGATAGGAGTATGAAGTGAGTTTTGTTAAGTAATGATGGTTTATTTTCTTTTGTATTTATTGAGTTGGTTATACATTTGTACTGCTTGCATCAGTTAATTTTGAACGATGGACTTGGAGGTGGCAAACTGAACTGATAGGATGGTGTTAGGAGGCCATATGTAGTGTTTTTTTTTGTTTTTTTTTCTCAAGATTTCTGTTTACTGAACGTGAAGATTTGTTCATTTCAATTTTACTGCATTATGAAACGTTTTGCGAAAACTGAATTTTAATTTCTAAACCACAAAGGTAAACCTATGATCTAATTCGATTTTTATATTTTCTGTAACGTAAGTTTTGAATCGTACTCATTTTTTTTTTTAGCAAATCTGGGGTCTTACAAATGGAAAATTCGAATTTTCTTGTTAAAGTGGTAGCTTGTGTCTTATTTGTCACTCAAAAAGTTTAAAATTTTAACATACACTACATATAAATTACAAAGGTTGTGCCGATATCGGCTCATGGAAGAGGGTGCCCTTGCACCTAGTGTCGCGGCTCACTTAGACCAGCAGCTGGGTCAATTGTGCCCTGAGTGTACCCCGTGAGACTTACATTTCCACCGATGATTAGAACCACTCAGATTGTTGTATATATCTCAGTAGGCGCTTCAGCTCTATTATGTACAGATCTTCCAGCACGTCGAAGAAGTTACTGCCTATTGTCAGCAGTCTCCTTCCCCGTAGAGCTGGACAATCCCAGAGCAGATATCGGCTCACACACATGTAATCTGCGTACATATTACGTACAATCTGGGACTTCATTCTGTCATTTTTGAACTGTTAATAATTACTTAACCTTAGCCTTAACTCGCCACTAGAATAACGGAAACACAACTGTAATCGGTACAAGAAATGTATGTCCGAATATCATACAACTTCCATACAATTTGCTCCATGTGACAGTAGTTGAACACTCAAGAGCTTGCCACCAGCCAATGATACAATGATCGGTTGTTGTGTACAACATTAAATCTGTACAACCGTACAACGATTCTATCGTATATTTCGAACTTAAGACAAAAAAACATGACAGCAAAGGGCAAAACAGTATGTAAAGCATATGCCGACCATGAGACGGTGATTATATGAGCGGAAGAAGGCAGGAATATCGGAGACATAATAAATGATTTTCACAAGCAAAAAGGAGATAAAAGCGAGACGAAAATACATTGGATTCGCCGAAAAATATTCACTTTCAGAGTGATTTCTTAAGTCAAGTAGGCATGTTCATACCTTATCGTTCAATTTTCGACATATTTTCCCAAATTTTCGGGTGTTGCAGAAAATCTTGTTTGCGCAGACGTTTTTAAACATCGTCTTAGATTTGATAGATACGTCAATCATTTACGCAGTGATGCGGCATGTTTATGATGCTGACGCAAAGGGCACTGGATCAACGTCGATCAACGAAACATCAAGTCATTTCTTGATGCTCCATCTGCTTGAAGTTTGCACATCTGATGTGGTTGAGCTCCTATACGTCAACAAAAAATCCACATCCTTAGTAAATTATGTCTTCTTTTACGCTTTGCAAGAAAACTGCATTAGATTACATTAGTTTCAAATACCTCAAGCAATGCAAAGAACCCTTTCGCAGGACAAAAGCTTCATTTAAAAGTCATTTTATAGCATTCCTGTGATTTGTTGTTCCCTCACGGAAAGAGAACGCACTCGACTGTCATAGAAGAAAACTTCATGAGAAAAACGACTGTAGCGCAGTTGTTTAAGTGCCTGCTCTAAGATTCCCAGGTTCGAATCCCAGTGAAAGCAAAGTTAATACGCTTTTATACGGTTTTTCAAATCTGCTGCAGTCACCATTTGTCGTTGGGATCAAATTAGCGACACTATCCCTGGAGCGGTCGATCAGTAGTATTAGTCTGACTGTGGGTATCATAATGGACCAACATGGTCTAAGTGTGCTGGTGAATTCACTAGCAGCCCCCTAACCTAACCTAACCTAACCTCCCTCAGTTAAACCAAAGGTCGTAGGTTATTATTTTAGTCTTCTATTCTTACGTTTGCTGTATTAGTTTAATTTCTTTTCATTCGATTTTGAATTATTTTCACAAAAGATCTCTCCTGGTTTTGGTTAGGTTAGGTTAGAGTGACTGTCTTTTCTTTCTCTTGGTCCAAGTGCGTCCCCCTCTTTGTAGGAAACAACCACTTTAGCCTTTGAATAAGTCTTTTTAATTTATTAATCTGCTTCAAAACATGGACGCACAGAAACATTCATAGACGTAGGCAATATTCTAGGTTAGGTTAGGATAGGTTAGAGAGACGGTCACACCTCTCTTTGTCTAAGTGCGTCTTTTCTTTGTGGGAAACAACTTTGAATAAGTCCTTTTGATTTGTTAATTTGCCCAGACATGAAAAAAGTCATGTAAATAGACAACATTTTCCTTTCGATGTGGTCGCAAGATGTCTTCGTTCTGCAGTAACAATCATTGAACAGTCTAATAATTTTCGTCGTATTTTTATGTTTTCAATTGGCAATTTAGCCTTCTCCGCAATTCTTAAGTTAACAAATTTCAGATATCTAAAAGTTGTTTAGGTGACTGGTCTTCTACACCCAGACTTAAATCTCTTCACTTATGTATGTAAAAAAAATCATTTATGAGTAGAGCAACATCTTCGGATTCACAAATACAGGAAGGAAATGCAACAACTCAACTTTCTCTTGAATTTAAAAACCAACTCAATTAATGAATAGAATGAATAAGACAAACCCTAAAAGATGGTCTTCCTTAAATCACACCTTTTACTCTACATAGGCATTGTATGAAAAAAAGAGAGAGACTTACTTAAAAGCTTTGGATTTATAGAGTGTAAGGCCTCAAGTGTATTTTCCTCGGGCCCCCCACCCACATGTGCCTTTGTGTTTTACCTAACATCAGAAGATTACCAAATGTATACTATTCGCATGTATTCGAAATTTAAGAATTATCATGGAACATCATAGTCTAGAGATAAACAAAAACCTCATCAGTCAGTTCTGATCTATATGTATGAAATCTGAAAGTAAACAAAGCTTTAACGAATTCTTCATAAGCAATACAATTTTTTTTAAAAATATATAACTAACGAATTAAAGTCTACAAAGAAATTACGATCGTCGTCGGAATAAAATGAAAACAAAAAAAAATGAAACAAAAACAAACGAAAACGACAAAAATGAAAAAAAAAACTAAAAAAACTAAACAAACATTATTGAATCACTGAAGACTTCCCAATAGCAAAATTGTGATAGATATCTGAAAAAGAAAAAAATGAAGAAGAAGAAGAAAAAAATATTTTTTAAAAAATAAATTCGTATATGCTTACTTATTTTGTTTATTGCATTTTACATTTATTTTCTCGATTGTTCATTCAAAGTAAACAACTACAAATTTTCAAAATTAACCTATGATGCAGGGAACAATTAAAAATTGAGCGCGTTCTTGAAAACTTGAAAAAAAAGTAAAATAAAAGTAAAAAAACAGTAAAGCATTATAAGAGATGCAAGGAAGAGGAGGAGAAAATGAAATATTAGTTTGTAAGTTGAATCATTATTAATAAATAAAGAAAGAAAAACAGAAAATCCTTGTGTGTATTTGCAATTATTGTCTAATCCTTAAGTTAAATATTAAAAATATTATACATACACTATAATATAACGTATATATATATATATATATCATTTTACAATTGCTACTTACGATTACGAAGTTGTTTTAATTTTCTTAGCTCAAAGTTCATTCACTTGTTTGTTTGTTTGTTTGTTTGTTCGATTTTTGTGTGCGCGTAAATTTAATTCACAACACACGAGAATACCCATATACCCCACTTATGGAGACACTCCTCCCCCCACATTTTAAATGAAATAAGAGAAACCACATTAACATACAGTAAGAGAGACATACACCTCACACAATCAACGAAACACAGAAATTGTTTTATTCTTTGTATCTTCTTCACACACACACTTTGCTTGCGACTTATTTTGGATTGGAGCGTGTAGTTAGAGGCACATACAAAACATACTACATACGTACGAACATATGACTTCTTTTGTAACAAAACTCTAAGGCCAAAAGCAAAAAACGCAAACAAAAATGAGAAACAAAAACGCAACCAGAAACAAAAAAAAAACAAAAAAAGGTAAGAGGTTAAGTAAAAAAAATAAAAAAAGCAAAGCAGCGAGAATGTCCGAAACCAATCTCAACATTGATTCCTAAAATCTGGAAAAGAAATGGATTTATTTTTGCATATATACATATATAAAGATAAAACATATATATACATTATATATACATACTTATGTATAAACACCAAGTGAAACAAAAAAGGAAGAAAAACAAAACAAAAAAAAAACTTTGAAATGTCACATGCATTGTGTTATATAAAATGTGAACAAATTATACATAGTATATCAAAATATATATATACGATACGATAAACAATAAAAACAAAATAAATAATAGAATACCTTAGAACGGAAGGGATGAACAATTATATAACAGTTATACATAGCGTTGATGTAATAAACTATTAAACTAATAAGTAGTAGTAGTAGCAAACAAATGAACTATCATTAACATAAAATAAAAGAAAAACAAAAAAAAAGCGTGTGGTTTATTATTACAAATAAAAAAGCAAGAAGCAAGAATAAAACAACAGCAAGAGGAGGAAGAAAACAAAAAAAAAACATTTAAGTAAAATGCATTAAACAATAAACAAAAAAACAAACAAAATATATATATATAAAATAAAAGTATGTAATGTATACAGTAGACTAACAATAAATGAAAGAAAACACGAATAAAATGAAATTACAAAACTAAATACATATTATATATGCATTTTTATGTATATCCATATGTACGCGTATGTATGAGTATATGTATTTATGTGTATATACGGGGAATTAACAAAAGAAAAGATAAGAAAACAAACTTTGAGTATTGTAGAAATTGATTAAAAATAAGATTTTAGAAAATTGTAATAATTCGCTGTTTTAATGTAGACACGTGGATGATCCTCCCTCCCAGCTTGCGGACAATCTATGGCTACATTACAAAACGTATTACATACACAAAAAGTTCGTCTTTCGTTGGCACAACAATACTCGTTCGTCAAGCGATCTTCGAAAGGTTTAGGTTTAAGTTCCCAATTTCTAGCCTTCTCTTATAGTGGTATTTCGAACTATAACTTCACACAAAAGTAAGCAATCAGATGTCCGTTCGAATTACATCGAGCCTGGATAGATGAAAGTATGGGCCTGTTTGGAAATGTTAACTTTGGAGAGGTTATGAAAAGCATAATATTTGGAACCGTTTTTTTGCAATCTGAGGGACGTCAAACCTAATCGTATTCTTGCACTCTTCATTTTAATAGTTCAATGGGAATCGTATGAAATTATGACATACGAGTAGGGTGGAAACGGCTAAAACGATAGTAAGCTGTCGTAGTGAAGTTTAACTATCGAAGTGGTTGTTTAATAATCAAATTTGTAAGTGCTGGTCGATTTTGGCATATCCAAAATGTCATGAACCGAGCTTAGGCATATGGTGAACAAACTGTTTTGACACAGTGATTTTGTTTTGGCGTCATATGCAATACTTTTAGTTGTGTGAAAATGTCTGATTTTGTACCAAATAACCGTCATTTGCGGGAAGTGTTGATTTTCTTTTCTCATTAAAAGAAAACATCGAGAGCTCCAAAAATGTTACGGAGATGCTGCTCTAAGTAAAACAACTGTCGTGATAGGTTCGGTCGCTTCAAAGACGCTGATTTCGATGTTGACGACCGTCCGCGTGAAGGAGGGCCAATGTCGTTCGAAGACGCAGCATTGGAGGCATTGCTCGATGAGGATCCATGAACACAGGAACAGCTTTATTCATCAGTAGGAGTTACCCTCCAAGCCATTTCCGAACGAATGCATGCGTTAGGAATGATCCAAAAACAAGAAACTTGGGTCTTGGTTGTAGCTAGCGATGGACAATACTGTGTAAAGTTGAATTTTCATAAAAAAACAGCGAGAACTAAGTTGCACACCTAATGATTACGTTACAGTCCGAGATGGACTTGAACGTATCTTCTGATATATATAAGGGGATTTACTTCAAACGGCGAAATTGGGGAGTATTTTCAAGACAGTTATACTCTTTGAGTTGGAGCCGTGATACATTTTTTTTAAGAAAATCTAGACGGAAAGTCGTACTTAGAAGTCGACGAACATAACCACTACGCCTCGAAATCGTGACTATTTAGAAAGATGGGAAAGACATGAGAATTGGAGAGAAAGCTAATGGATTTCCACAAGTTGGAAGGAGATGCATGGGTTTGATGCGCCGAAAATCCAGCAAAGTGCAAGGAAGGAGACAATTTAAATGCAATTTTAGATCTTGTGCACTGCATACATATAGTAATATATGTAAGAATTACTTCCTCTACTCTACTCTGCTTATTAGCAGAGTAATAAGCTCTAAACAATGCGGTGTACACACCCTTTCTATGTAGCGTCGTGGCAAACGAACTTCTATTCTAAAGGGGCTGGAATGCGAAGCGATTGCCTATGCGAACGATGTTGCAACTAGAGTCTGACCGAACATTCGGCTTCGGCTTCGGTCACCTTCGGCTATAAATATTAGCTTCGGCCAAATGAGGCCGAAGATTTTGCCTAACCCGAACGTTGATATTTCTGTTTTCTGTAAAAATAGAAATTGCAAGGAACTGTGTGTTTTTTGTTTTGTTATTGTCGTATATTTTTTATTTTGAAAGTGCGATTGTTTACAGCTTTAAAATCAAAAGATTTTGCATTTGCAAGTTGGTAAACTATTAAGTGGTCTGTATAAAAGCATTCAATTTATTTGTACAGGTAGAAAGAACATCAAAAATGGCAGCTAAAAAGCCAATCTAAGATTATTTCGTAAAATGATGCGAAAGCAACTTGCAAAATATGTTCCAAATAGAGTCCGGCTGGACATTCGGCTTCGGCCGAAAAACTGGACTCTAGTTGCAACAGCAATATCAGGAAAATTTTTCTCCACTCTGAGAGACACCATGCAGTATGCCTTCCATAGAATAGCCATATGGGCCAAAACATGCGGACTTGGAGTTAATACACAAAAAAGTGACCTAGAACTCTTTACGAGGCAACCTTAATTTTCGGACCTCCCTTACTGTTTGGCATAAAGCTGTCACTTGCAGATAAAAGTCGCAATTGGATGTAAATAGGGATTACATCCACAAATCGCTACGCACAAAGCAGCAGCCAAACCAGTACTAATAAACAGAGTCGCAGTATGGTGCACAGACCTTGACAAAGCTGTCAAGTGCAACCTTACAGTGTACAAAAATCAGCCAGCATTTGCATTAGTGGAGCTATAAAGACAACACCATGAGCTGCACTGAACATCATTCTCTATCCT
This sequence comes from Myathropa florea, assembly GCA_930367185.1. NCBI lineage: Eukaryota > Metazoa > Arthropoda > Insecta > Diptera > Syrphidae > Myathropa > Myathropa florea. Next base: position 113,122,327 of record OV884002.1, on the reverse strand, counting down.
TCTCCATTGGACTTATTTAATAGACTGGTAGCAGCTAGCATAGCACCGAAACACTACCTGCCTCATTATAAAACAAATCTGGCCTAAAATTAATTTTAGACGTTCATTCTATCTAATCAGCAATCTCATCGTTGTCACTACGGCCACTAACCTAACACTGCACAAGAGAAATTTATATTTGCTCTCATAAAAGGATAAGTATTTTAAAACTTCTCAACAGCACAGACCTGTACTTAGCGATAAAAAATACTCAGACTTCAAGGTTTTAATTGAGACAACTAAACGCGTACACATTTGTTGTCATATCACATACGATATTCCATTCGGCAGCACACCGGTACTAAAGTTTGACTCATCAAAAGTTCCTTGCTGCAATTGTCAGGTTAAACTCGAGAGTCTCCTGGCCAGGGCTATAGTGTTCATGGCCTTGTCGCTTCAAGCGTTGGATCCTAGCCAAAACGATGTGGCTTTACAGCTTGTACTTCTTGTGGCGCTGATCCAACAAGCCTTTCCAACTAGCACAACCTTTTTGGTCCACTGGTGATTTGATGGCATATCTCACCGAAAGGTGGAACCAATCTTTACATAATTAAGGCGAAAGCAGGATCGTTACACTCGATATTTCAAAAGCATTTGACAGAGTTTGGCATCATATCAATACAACCCGTAGTTGGAATGATCACATATTCGAGGTCGCCAGAAACGCTGCAAAATGTCTAGGTTTCCTTAATCGATGCAAGAAATAATTCACCCCCTCTCATTTGCCTTCAATTTACAAGGCCTACATCCGCCCCAAACATAAGTATAACGCTCATATCCGGTCTGGTGCTCCTAAGACCTCCCTGCACCTGCTAGATAGAATACAACAGCGAGGGATAAAACTTATAGGAGACAAAAGGCTCGATCGAACACCGCCGTAATGTGTCTTCATTGTCTCTGTTTTATCGCTATTATTACAAACAATGCTTAAGTGAGCTAGTCAATTACATTCCTCCCCTCCATGATTTCACCCGCAATACACGTCTCGCTAGGAATGCTCATCAGTTCACCCTTAAGCCTGCTTTCGGACGTACAGTTAAGTTTAGAGACTCGTTTTTTTAGCCGCACTACACGAATATGGAATGCTCTTCCCAGCCCGATATTTCCCACTCAATACAATCCACAGGCATTTAAGACCAATGTGCACATGTACCTTCTCTTCCTTTCTCCCTCTATACCTTCGGTCCGTGCTGTGTCTTGATTTCGGACACTTAAGGGTATTCGTAACCCCTTTGCGCAAATTATAAAAAAAAAACTACTTTTTGCTAGCTGTCTCCAACTGCGAACACCGAGTTCTTCGAAGTCTTTCTCAACTTATGTGTGCCACCTTAGACATGGACGACCTCTATTTCCTTGTCCTACTGGTTCAGAGTCGAAGATTCTTCGAGATAGCTAAGTTGTCCATGCACTCAACATGTCCTGGGCATTTTAGGGGTTTTACCCGTAACCGCTTAGCTAGACTCATGTCGCCTTACAGCTGGTATATTTTGTGATTGAATTTTCTTTTCCAAATGATATCACCCCAAATTTTGACACTTTTGCCAATGACAGCAAAGGAATGCGACGAGATTTCAAAATTTGCTGCACATCTCTTTCCTTATGCGTTTTTACACTCATCAATGGATGCAGTACTTCTGGACACCTGTTTTATGCTTGAAACAGACGTGTACTAAAATGCATGCAGTAAAATTAAAGAACATGGCTTTATATGTATATAAGTGGACAGATACATACATATGTTTACTGCACGGCCACACATCGATGCAAGTTATCTCTAGTTCCAATTTTGATGCAATCCATATGTAGTAGAAGAGCAATTTGGTACAATTTTAAGACTTGATGTTTCATGTCATTGAGTGATTACAATTTGAAGTCGACTGCGAAAACAGAAACGACGAGAAATTAAATGAAAATAATAATTTTCTTTCTATTACGCCTTTCCACATCCATGACAAAAGTTGTTTCCCGCAATCAATTTCTACTTTTAAAAATGACAACAAACGAATGCGAAGAAATATCAGAACTTACTGCATGTTTGTTTCGCTGTGCATTTCTGCATGCATCAACGCATGCAGTATTGCTGCACATCAGGCTTTAGGCGTCGGATCCGTAGACGCCTGACTAGACTCGTGTCATTGTTAGATCCGTATAGATCGTGCAATCAACGCAAACAGGACAAGTGATTGGATGCAGAACTTTTCTCTCGAAAAGGTCAAGACCTTCTTCACCCACTTTCGATACTACCTCAAAATTATGTGTGTGGCCAATATGACATGTTATCGCTGTTCTCGTCAACTCGTTAATGATGTGCGTCCTTTCTAAATGACGGTATATACTTCACTGCGTTCTCGTTTACCTCTGGATCATTTTTAGTCACTTCCGATTCAATACTAGCATCCACGTGTCCAAGCACAGAATTTCGGTGGAAGGTTTTGCATGATCTTGAGCACAGTGTTAAGGAAGTCGTATGACAACACATTGCCCTACTCATCAATTCAAATCAATTTTTGTTTGTTTTGTTACTGAGAAATTGCCTCTTTTATTTGATGCCATAAAAGAGGCAATTTCTCGGTAACACCAAAATCAAAAATTGATTCCCTTGCTTTTTACATGTTTTTTTTTCGATTTACATTCACGTTCGGCAGAAAAGGTTTTTTTAAATACTTTAAAATAAAATTAGGAAAACATAAACGCCGGAAATAAAGATAATTGCTTGTTGATATTCCCTCATTTCAATCCGGTGTCATGTCTGAAAACTGTTAACTATAAACTGACTCTGCCTTTCACCTGACATAATAATAAAAAATTCAATATTGTGGCGCTACGGTTTGGTTTTTCACCCGACAAGCTTTCAGATAATCGCACAGTTTCGTGATTCATTTTTTAATGAATACCAGCTTAAAATAATCAACCGTTATTTTGCAGCCTTAATCGGCTATTTGCATGAAAGTTTCGCCTCATCGATGACTAGCCTTGTTAAAACTGTCAAAGACCATTTAATGAAATTAAGTAGCCACTATTTTATTTAGAAACTCTTGCAATTCACTGGAAAAATGTTAATTTCCCTCCATGAAAACTTTATTTCTAAACATTTAAACGTTAAAGATACAAAAAAAAAACATTGATTGTGCGTCTAAATTGAAACAATATTCGTTTGAGGATTGTGCGCGATTACAAACGCCACTTGGCCCACAGCCTAGAAACGAGCCTTTATATTGCCGGGGTACTGGCCAAACCTCGGGCGTAGGGAAGTACTAGTTTTCCCATATTCCTTTCCCGACTGTCCAAGTATTATTCCGCTCTTGCCAGTTTTACCCTCTGTGCCGCCATCCTTTCCAGCGACGTTCACCTCTGTGACATCGATGATCCGGGGATTCTTGCGGTACTTGTACCACCAGTACTCGAAGACGAGTGTTATGCAAGCCATTCCGATGCCGACAAAGATGACAATGAACACTCCGCCAATGTTTTGTATTGAGATGCCGTCAGACTGATCCTCTGGCTTGTCACACTTCGCCTGGATGTCGTCATTCTTCCACCACTTCTCTTTGAGCTTCTCCAGCTGGCGCTTGTTCAAGAGCGTCAAGATTCTGTAAAGAGTGTCAGAGCAGAGAGGAAGGACGAGGTAACCATTTCAAATGCTTACGCGTTATTGAATTGATCCTTGAGATGGGAGCCTTGTTGTACAGCGATGGCATAGGGCTTCCGGGAGAACTCTTCGCCGACTACTTGCAGATCACAGTTGGTCATGACGAGGTAGCGAATGTCAGTAGCGTCGCCAAGAAATGCAAATCCCGTTGCGGTTGTTGAATTTCTCACTCTTTGCACGGCTTCCTCCAGCGTCGTTGGGAGCACAGCCTCCTGCATAGCTTGCCACATCTTCGTGTACTTGTCACTTACCGGGTAGTCCCAGACGGCCAACTTTGATCTCTCCAAAGCGGTCAGGGAGTCGTTCAGCGACATATCCTTCCAGATCTCGTAGAACATCTGCTCGATGTCGGCCATTCTCTGGAAATAGGTCATCGCCGACGATCCGTTGAGAGGAGCATACAGGATCTTGTACTGCTTGGCCAAGTCATCCAACGATTCGACTGGGGTGTCCAAACGAGAGACGGTCAAAAAGGCGGCCAAGTTGGCAGTGTACGATGCAATGATGATGAATCTGAAAACAAGACTTTCCTTAAGTGAGACTCCTCCAACAAAAGACGGATGTTACTTGCCCGAAGAGCCACCACGTAGCTGCCACTAGTCGTCCAGAGAGGTTCTTTGGCGCTTCACCGCCACCCTGCGGGGTGAGCGATGTCATGCAGAACCAGAGGCATTCCTTTAAGTTGAACTCGCGCTTCTCATCGTCGTCCTTGTACTTCTCCCGATTGTTCTGATAACTGTACGGACTCCATCGGTCGAAGACCCACATCAGAAAGCTGGTGAAGAAGTATGCCGCCAAGATGCACAGCCACACGTTCGTCTCCAGCACGGTCAAGAATTTGAAAAGTGAACTCGGTGTGCTTGGGCGTTGCATCATGATGGTGATGCCCACTAGATCGTAGTACGGTACTGTGAAGTCGATGACCAGTTCCCTCTCGGCCATCACCGACATGGAACCGAGCCCGATGTCGGCCTTCTTGTCGATCAGCTTCTTCACGATGCCGTTCCATTCGCCCTTTTCGTCCATGTTGCCGAACTTCTTGTCCTCCACCTCCTCGATGGTGTAATCGAATTTAACGATCTCAGCGATTTCATTGATGAGGTCGATGCAGTAACCCTTGTAGCCTTTGGGTGCAGTGGGATCCTTCATCACAAAAGGAGCTTGCTAGAAATGGAGACAATTTTTGAGTGTTCAGTGGTGTACGAATATATTTCACGAATATTGAGGAAACAACTGGTTGAATTGTAAGGCAATCCTCTAGAGAAATCGTAACTTTCTTTCGCGAATTTCTAACTAAGCTTCGGAAGTAGAGCGACTGGATGGTGCAGTTGGTTAAGTCGGTGCCCCAAGTTCGAGGGTCCCAGGTTCGAATCCGAGTGAAATCGAATCTGGGTCAGTCACCATTTGCCTTTGGGATCAAACTAACGGCATTGTCACTGGAGTAGGTTGCTACCTGGCAGTACAATGGACCAGTTTTGAGTCTGAGTGGTCCAGTAGTGCTTCAAAAATTCTCCGAAAAAAAAACTTCGGAAGAAAATGGACGAAGAACAAATTCATAGACAGCTTTAGGTAAAGTAACTGTGAATGTCAAAAGAGATCCCGTGAACATTTAGATGAAAAAGTGTCCATTATGTTGACACACAAAAGCCGTTAGACGCAATGCTCAAGAGCCGTGAAAAAAGCAACATTAAACAAATTTAAGCGTTTGGACTTACATACTGCGTTTGACCCTTTTCAAGTCACCTATAAAAACCCATAAAACCTATGATGGGCTTGTTGATCAATTTACGATTTTGCTTACTTAGTTATCAAGCCTATGCCCATGGGTAGACTGGGCTTGAGCTGTAGCCTGTCATAAATGGCTGTCCCGGGCATGCTGCTCCCTGTCGTCTAGACAAAGCTATCTGTCTTTAAAAACGGAGGTTCGGTTCATTCTCGAAACAGGAGGCTCGGATTCGAAGACCCTCTTAGCTGGGGCATTGTTGTCCATACGCTCGCTGTGGCCGAGTCAATGTAGTTGACGTTGGAACAGCCTATAGAGTTCGCGATTATGCCTTCTCCTCCCTTCAATTTCCTCCCAGATAGGACCATATATTGTGGCACTCTCTCCTCTCGCAGGAAGAAACACCTTGTAGCCTACTTCTTCAACGACTTGAGCGAATTGCACAACGCCGGCATTAATCAACTAAAGAGCTTCGTTAAAAGCACCAAATGGTTTTCTGGATAGGTAACATCTGTGGTATCACAATGGGCCTAAATTGGCCTAAGTGTGACTGCTATCTACAGTCAGCCACTTCAACCTAACCTAACCTAGGACCATATATCCGACGCAAAATTTTATTATAAAAATTAGCTCTGCCGTTTTGCTTATCGTTAAGCATTCGGCTCCATAAAGCAAGACTGGCAGGATTAGGGTTTTGTAGAGCATGATTTTAGGAGGAGTTAGGAGTTTTGACCCAAGTTGTTTAGACAAACCGAAGTAGCAGCTGTTGCCAAAGGCGATTCTGCGTCAGATCTCCACCAGGATGTCGTTTGTGGAGAACAATAGCACGCACAACACGATTGGTTGCTGAGAAGCTAGGCCCAGGTCCACCTTGGACTGTAGCGCCGCCATTATTATTATTATAAGCAAATACTTATCAATTTTGTCACCAACTCTGAAGCTCATAACTTATGACTCATAAGTTCTAAGACACAGCGGGAATTTGTTAGGTTGTTGAGGACAAACTTCAATATATACAGTCAACGTCAAAAGTGAGTGAACATTCAGTCATTTGCTGAAAATGTATCCATTAAGTCTGAATTAACTGGAATGAGCTAGGGCAAACATGGGTACATCATAGAATATTATTAATCTCTTGCAGGGTGACTACGATGATATCCAGCGTTTTTGCGATGACTGGAAGTTGAACATCAACTTAGAAAAATCGAAAACCATTCTTTTCAGAACACCGTTGAGTAGGGCTTCAGCGGATACTAAAAAGAATTGGCGAAAGTTCTCAGTTGTTGGACAACACGGACAGCCACTGGCGAATCGAAGTGTAGTCAGATATCTGGGAATCTGGATAGATTAGTATCTATATTTTAACAAACATGTAGATGCTGCTCTGGCCAGAGCCCGAGGTACTTTTGCTCTTACAAAGAGACTGTTTCACAACAGCCAACTCGATGCGATGGCCCTTATCAACGTGTTTCAACGTGGGAGCAAGCTTTATGCAAAAGATGCGGGTGTTCGAGAGGGCTTGTCTTTGGACTTGCCTTCGCCTCTATCGAACGAAACAGTCCCAGTACAAAAAATTCTACTCCAATGAAATCTTATAAAATAGGGCGAATATGATAAGAGTGGATAATTTCCTGATTAAACTGATTCGTAGGCACATTGCGAGAGCAATGACGTCGACGAATAACCTGATCTTCGGGGCTTACTACCCGAACTATAGATACAACGAGAGGGTTCGTCTGAGTGGCTTCGTTCTCCCAGAGTCATTCCTATATTTCCATCAGACAGGTCTGATCCAGGATAGATCAGCAGTACCGTTAATCTTCCACTTAGCCCATACATCTGTGGAGCCCATACATCAAATTAAAGCTTTAAAGTTGTGCTTTAAAATATACTGCAGTCTGTTCAACACAAGCGTTAACATAAAACAATTCATCAAATTTGGAAGAGAAAAGTGCTAAAAACAGCTGCCATTAATGAACGGCTTGTTGTTGAATCAAATAAGCTGCTGTATGTTTACCGTTATGTTAAATTAAATAATGCCTATTTCGAAGAACGTCGAAGAACGAAGAACGTGATCTGTCGTGGAGCATTCCGGTCAATTTTAATTTAGAGGGCAAACATTGAAATAATGACTGTTCACTCATTTTTGACGCTGACTGTAAGTGGAATTTGTTGTTTTGTGATACATGAGAAAAGTTAGGTTAGTTTCTTGAACTTTTTCTCGGTTTTCGAGCACAACAACTGTAAAAATGAGGAACACCTGAAAAGTAAAGTGAGATCTTATTATGTATGTATTAAGGCCTGTATCCCGAACAGAAATGTGTAACGGCGAAAAGATATCCTGACGAAGAAGGAGAAAAGAAGGGACACTCGAAGTATAGCAGTCGACGAAGACAGACGTACAAGTTGAGCATCGAGAATCAGTGTAGTATAGTTGTATTCTTAGTATACTAAATAAAGATTGGTTTAATTAAATATACAGTTCGTTATAAATGTTTTCTCAATCTAATTTGAAGATAAGTCAAACGTTCTTAAAGAATTACACCCTTTAATCAGAGTCTCGTCTCTTGATTCAAGAATAAACTTTGGATAGCTCACCTAGATGTTCTGTTCAAAATGATCTTTAATACCGAAACCAATTAGCCCCGTTTTGAATTGCCGTCAACTTCAATCAAAACTACCCCTTAATAGAATCCCTAGCAGACATCACTGAAACAATATTTTTTCTTCTCCCCCAATTCACAACACAACAACAACTCACCACAACAGTGAAGACTCTGTAAACTGTGTCAGCAGTTAAATCCTTCATCACCGTCTCATCCTTCACTTTCAAGGTTGAATTGAGTCCAGCGACCCAAGTCCCAATCGATCTCGTATTCACCGAGTTGCCCCCACGTATCGACAGCACACTGATGTCCATTTCAAATTGCATGTAACTGTAGCCGTTGAAGGGTGAATTGGGTTGCGTGACCAGCTCGAATGTTCCGTAGGACGTTGCTTCCGAGACCTGTACATAATGAGACAACAAACAGTGACAAGATAATTGGACGGATAAGTCAACAGAGTACCTGAAGAAAATACTGTCGCAAGTCGATTTCCCGTTTCGGTGTGTTGTTGTCAAAATCATCGCAGGATAAGTACTCCATGTCCTTTGGCCACGCACCTGACTGAAGCATTTCTCTGGAAATACAAAAATACCCGTGGGGACTCCTTCTTTTTCGACGCTGACACGTGCGATTGGTTGGACTTACTTGACGGCCAGAAAGGTACGTAAGGCTAAGTCGAAGTAGAATGCGGAGGCTATTTGTGGTTCCTCGTTCAGGTTGTAGGTGGTTTTCAGCAAACCGAGGCGGTCGCGGTTCTTGGGATAAGCCATGGGCTTGAGAAACATGATCGTGGCGTTGTCCCTTTGACTGCGAACCTCGCCCTCGCTCTGGGTGATGGCGTGCCAGGCGAAGTTCCGCTCAAAGTACTCCGGCTTCACTGATTCTGAAAAGGGGAAAACTCAGTTAACCCACTGGGAAGAGTCGCCAGAATCTACTTTACCTAAGACCATCTTGATGGACTGGAGATTTCCCAAGATGAAGAAGTTGTTTATGTCGAGGTTCCGCAGTTTCTCGATTTGCTGCTCCCGCTCGCCGCTCTTCGCAATCGACGTGATCACATGACGCGCCTGAATATTCTGCAGCAACGACTTGTACTTGTGATCCATGATGAAGGTCTCATCGTAAAGGATCGCCGCGTTGGTGATGTTCATGTACTTGACGATGCTGCGAATTACCTCGGGAATGATATCCGCTGGAGGCATAACCTAAGAAAGCGACAAGTGGAAATGAGGACATGGGGGATCTGAAGACTGAAGGCAAACCTGAAGGAGGTACTTCATCTGAGCTTCGTTGATGTTCCTCCATTGACGCAAATCGCCCTCTTGGCCGTAGGAAGCGGTTATGGTTGGCAGACCGAGTGCTTGGGTGAAGGACTTCACAGTTTCTGATGCCTCACCGCTCTTGGTGGTGTCCAGTATTACATGAGGCGACTGCTTCTTCTCAATGCTTTCGGTGTACTTTGCGCAAACTAAGAGAGTTGAGTTAATAGATTCGAGACGAACTTGAGGAGGATTTCTTACTGGCTTCGAGCAGAAACTTAGCGTCCGATCGATTGGCTTCTATTTGTTCCACTTGCACTGATATTCCATAGCTTGGGTTCTTCTTCAGATACGTGATGGCGACTTCGATTGCTTTAGAGGCTGGTTCATTGTCCACTTCGTTGATGTACACTGGAAATTGAAGAAGCAAAGCATGCATGTAGGCGTGGGTGGAAGGGATTTCCGTAAATTTTGAGGAGTAGCGGATTAGCCCTGGTCTCAAGGCCAACCCAGAATGGAAGTTCTTGAAGAAGTATTTGCAAAGCCTGTTTAGCCTGCGGCCCACACAGTATCCACATCGTATGAGTTTGAGAGCGTATCAACATTTTAAAATGAAAAAAAGGTGCTACTGCTAGAAGGATGTTCGAAGATTCTACCAGATAGAAACCGAACAGAAGCCTGCAAGGACAAAGATGGGAATCTAGTATAATCTAGAATCTGCAATCGGTGCTGAGAATATGCAAAATTGCGACCAAAATTCCGCTGTCATGCAAAATTTTTCATCCTACATAGGCGATGAAAGACAAGAATTCCGTCGTCCCGACCTCGGTTTAGCCTCGGTTGTAATAACCAAGCTAAAGTCCAACAAGCCTGCTAGAAACAATGGACTGCCTGCCAAACTTTTTAAAGTAGGTGGGGATGAGCTCGTAAGGTGCATATACCAACTCATCTATAGGATTTGGTCAGATGAGAGGATGACCGACGGATGAAATCTCAGGATCGATTGCCCGATCCCAAAGAAAAGAGACCCTCTTAACTTCGCCAACTACATCGCGTACAAAATCATCTCTGCCGTTTTGTGTAATCGCCTGAAACCCATCATAAACAACATAATTGTCAGTGATGGCTTTTTAGATACTTAAGTTGGTTTCAAGTGCGCGTTTTCTAACAGTGCTAGAACTCACACTAAGTTGTAACTCATTTGCAATGTCTCTCGATGACATAAAAGGATTCTTTTTTATCAATTTGACAATGTGTCTATGTCTATCGATTCGACGTGATGTATTCCTTTGATAAAGTCTATAATTTCGTGCACTTTTATATGATGCTAACATGCATTGTAATAAATTGTCAATAAATTGCTCTAATTTTGCTCCAATTATTGAATCGATAGTAGTTACTGAATTATTGAAATAGTAAAATAAAATGACAGATTGTGTTTGGATTGTGCAGCCATTGCATAAATGAATTAGGTTAGAATTTAATATGATGTGGGTATATACTCGTATAATGTGGCGATATAATCCGAGGTAGCTTTACGTCAACCATCTACAGCAAACCACTCGTGTTGTGCGTGCTATTGCGAAGTTTGAGAAGCTTTTCCTGGACAGTTATATCTTTGAGCATTACCAGTGACTTAAAAAAGAGTTGGCGGATTAAATTATGAACATTTTTTTCAGTTTAAGTAGGAATATTTTTGTTATTTTAAACAAATTCCTATCCATTCATACTTGATTGGTGCTTTTAGAGATCAGTTGAGTTTATGGTGTAATAATTGTGCCTCAATTTATTGTGTACGACTATTATCCCCTGATTTAGATTTATGAATTCAATGCATGAATCGATCCAGCCCCCGGCAGATATAAACTGATCTATAAGTAATGTAAACCCAATAAGAAAGTAATGAGCAAGAATATGAAACGTTCATCCAAAGGGATAAGTTACTGCTCACGGGCGCCAGATTTCTGTACTGCCTTTTCTCAAGCTTTGATGTTTCTACTCTATATTTGTCACACAAATTGTCAGATTGCGAGATGTCAGTGGTTTTAATCGTAATAGGGGCAGATATACTGTACGACTTGGTCAGAGAAAAGCATGCCCGGTGAATGGAATCTCAGTATGGTTTGCCCGATCCACAAGAAAGGAGACCCTTTTGACTGCGCCAAATATCGAGGGATAAGTCTCCTTAACATCGCCTATAAGGACTTTTCTGCCATTCTGTGTGAACGCCTGAAACCTTTCGTCACCAATCTGATCAGTTCTTATCAGTGTGGTTTCAGGCCGGGGAAGTCCACCATAGATCAAATCTTCACACTGCGGCAGATCCTGGAGAAGACCCAAGAAATGCAGATCGACACACACCACCTATTCGTCGATTTCACGGCCGCATATGACAGCGTGCATGGAGACGAGCTATACAGCGCCATGTCTAGTTCTGACATTCCTGCCATACTCGTCAGATTGAGCAAGATGACGATGGAGAACTCTCGCTGCTTCATCAAGGTCGGTAACGAACTCACCTAGACCTAGACAGGCGACGCGCTGTCATGTAACTTTAACATCGTTCTTGAGAAGATCGTGCAAAACTCACTGGACAACATAAGAGGCACGATCTTCCAAAAGTCCGTTCAACTGCAAGCTTACGCGGTTGACATTGACGTAATTGGGCGAACACAGCGAGCCGTCAATGATGCGTTTGCTGGCATTGAAACGGAAGCGGCTAAAGTGGGTCTGGCGGTAAACGAGTGCAAAAGCAAGTACTCGTATATGCTGTCATCGAGAAAGGACGCACAACATCGATGACTTGGCCGGAACGTCCGTTAACTTTGAGGTAAACAGTACAAACAACATCGCGTGCAAATCGAGCCCACTGTGAACCATGCGAACGAAATAGAAAGAAGTCGCAGTATAGAAATGTGGCAACAAGGATGGAACTTTTCCCAAAAAGGGAGATGGACGTACCGACTAATCCCAAGGGTTGAAAGATGGATAAATCGAAAACACGTCGAGAGAAACTATTATCTCACACAGTTCTTGACTGGTCACGGTGGCTTCCGTGAATACCTATTCAACCGGAACCGTGATTTAAGTCCTTTCTGCCCTCGATGCCTACGCGCGGAAAAAAATGTGGAGCACGTTTTCTTTGAATGTTATGAAGACGAAAGAGATATTTTGGAGGAAAAATTTGGTGAACAGTCGACACCAGATAACATAGTTGAGTATACAGCCTTGGCCAAATTTGATAGACATCCTTTAAGATTCGTTATATCTTTAAAAAGCAAAAAAAATTATGAAATGAGAGAACAAAATAAAAATCGTTTGCACAGATGTCATTCTAGTGCTTCATTTGGCAATGTAAAGTGTGTGATCCAGGATTATTTGGTTTTTTGGGAAGTTTAAACATTTTTAATTGTATTTCAGTAATTATTTCGTTGGTTTTTTTTAAAAAGAAATAAAATGGAGTGCAAAAATAAGCAAATCCCCTTGGCCAACAAGAAAATTATAATTGACCTGAGAAATGAAGGAAAGTCACTGAGAGAAATTTCAAAAAAATTATTAAGAGGCCCCGTTCTTCTATTCAGTACGTCTGGAAAAATTTGAAGAAACAAAAACCATTGCCAACAAACCAAGATCTGGCCGGCCAAGAAAAATAGATAGTCGTACGTAGAGGCGATTGGCCAGAAGTGTTGACATCGGGCACCTCGGGAAAATGCCCCTGTAATTGCCGGTAAATTGAAAACCAATGATGGAATAGATATGACTCCCCAGACGGTAAGAAATGTCTTAAAACGAAATGGGTACAATGGTCGAGTGAGCCGGAAGAAGCCATATATACGGATATACATATGCTAGTGAACATTTAGAAAAAGATAATTCTTTCTGGGATCAAGTGATATTTACTGATGAGAGAAAATTCAACGTATTTGGTTCAGATGGACGACGGATGGTGTGAAGGAAGCCAGACACTGCTCTTAATCCAAAAACTTAACCCCTACAGTAAAGTATGGCGGAGGCAATGCAATGGTGTGGGGCTGTATGGCCTCTTCCGGCGTTGGAAATCTAGTTTTTATTGAATCAACTATGAACAAATATGGATACTTGAATATTCTTAAAGAAAATCTACATTCAAGTGCTGAAAAACTGGGTCTCGGCAATACCTTCATATTCCAATACCCCAAGCACACATCTTTTCTGGTAAAAGAACGGTTGCTATACAATGTTAAAAAACAGATCAGTCACCAGACTTAAATCCAATTGAGCATCTGTGGGACCACTTAGAAAGAAAGATACGAGAACGCTCAATTTCAAGTAAGATTGACTTGAAGGCCATCTTGATTGATGAGGGGAACAAGATTTCTCCAGCCACGACTTCCAAATTGATGCATTCGATGAAGAATAGGTTGAATGATGTTATACGGAACAAAGGAGGCCCGACCAAATATTGATTTTGTTAAGTTATCTTTTTCTCTTTGTTGTTTTTATTACTCTTTCGTTACTGTTATTACTTTTAGTTTTAAGAAAATCAAAAATAAGCAATTGTACGGAGACTTTTTTTTTGCTACGTTCTTGTCAACTTTTGTGCTGTGAATAAGTTTAAGGAATAAGTTTAAGTTTTTTTTTTCAATGAAATATGTTTTGTATTGTGTTTAAATTTAAGGGACAGATTGGATGCTTATTTTCATGTAGTCTTCATGTTTTCAAGCCAAATTAAAGAGTTTATCCAAAAATTGAGAATGGTATTAGTGGTGTACGGAGACTTTTTTGACTATGTGTAGCTCGAACCCGTCCTTCGTGAAGTAATACCTAGCGGTAGTTCCGCGAGGGAGTAAACAAACGGGAAGATTGATTCGGGGCTGGTTTTCCCCTCGAACAAAAACAAAAGAACAGTTATAGTCTTCGATTATTGTCAGTGACTCGAAGAAGAAAATGCTGTGAAAACGAAGTTGGCGCCTGTGGCTATTGTATGTAGCAGCAATTGATTGAGACACACGTCTACCCCGGACCGCAGCGCTGCAAGAAGATGAAGAAGATGCTACGAATGAGGAGCTACTAGATAATCGAACTAACAAAAATTAATAACATAGAGAGAGTGAGAAGTCAAGAAATCTGGGCACTGTATCATAAATACAAATTCGAGGAGACTGAGATTCTAATCAAATGATTTCTGCAGGGGTTATTTGTACGAAGAGAAAAATGATCTTTATTTTCTTGTACGTGTCCGGTTCGTGCATTCGTTAGATGTCTGCACTTAGAAGCTTACTTTCTCAGCAACCTCTACGGTCTCATCAAGTTGCTTAGGAGGAGTACACATGGGCTCATTGAAGGTTTCAAATGGTTTCTTAAACGTAGATTAGGAGCTAAGATGCTTGCAGATCCCCGTGGTAGCACAATAGACTGGCCTTGATCTAAGTGCGTTTCTCCTAAATAGAAGACGGATATACAGGACATTATCTTGAATTCTCACATCACGTTCCTTCAAATGGGATCTTCTCCAACACCCTTCTGAACTGATGGCATTTTCCCCTTCTAAGAACTTTTGTTATGCGTCTCGTGGCAAATGGTTTCAATTCAAAATGTTAAGTACAAAAAAGGATCAGCGCATTTGGTTTCCCTGCGTTTTTGTGGTTAAGATTCGACATTGTTTGCACTGAATATGAAAAATTACAAGTTTTTCTTCCATAAAATGCAGTACGGTAAGCAAAAACCGAAGAAACCTTAATACAAACAGCTTGGTCAAAAAAAAAACTTTTCCTCGAGAATTTCTTCAAAATAGTAAAACCAAGTAAATTTCTAACAAATCAAATTCAAATATTCCATAGCCTTCAGTTTGTCCTCAACGATTTCAACTTAACCTTCAAAACTTGACACCGTTCTACTCATTTACGTAGTTCTCTCCCATTCTCACTTACAAACATTGATGTTCTGTGTAGTTTGCCCGCCCACAAGCGAAACGATCCAAAAAGCCGTTAGCAAAACTAACAAATTCCGTTCGACATGCATTTCGTCATCTGTCAAAAAAATTGTGAATGTAAATCTAAAAAAAAAAACGAAACACTTTCAATCGTTTTCAACTGTAACCACGCACTGATTAACCGTTAAACCGAATTCGACCAGCACCCAGTACGAACTGAAAGCATAAATCACTGGACAATGGACAAGTGCTCGTCCTGGAATGCATTTCATGTCATGTGTGTATCCGGTTGTATCCTTGGTGATACACAATTATTGGGCATTGATTGGCTGAAACACCAAACGTACACGTAATCGCTGTGCATTCCACTCTAATCATTATTGTGTCAACACTGAATACGTTAATAGTTTTCTATTTATTCGACACTCTTTGGGGCAGACCTCGGGTCAGACCGGTGGCTGTGGGGGAGCACTTTGAGGTGCAGGTGGCTTCCATAGTATGGGCCATGTGGAGTCGTTTATTGATTCCACAGAATGAGAACAACAAAATGAAAGAGTTTGTTATTTATGCCCCACGCTTTTGGAAAGTAATTGATTTGAAATTCCAACGGTTCCGGCACTCAAACGCATGCAAATGCGAGGGCGTGAAATTCAAGGGCATCTCGATTTGTCAAACATTTTAAGGGGTGGACGGTTTTATTTTGTTTCATTTGTTGCATTGAAGTCTGTAGGGGCCATCGGAAGTTGCACTGTTTTCCAGGATTTTAATGGGGCGTAGGAAAGGTGACACGAAGAGTTGAAGGAATTAATGAATGGGCGTGTGTTACAAGGTTTTATACTGACTGTTTTATTTTAACCCATGACAAATGTATCAAACTAATTGTTAGATCGCAAACTGTTAGTGTCATTTATTCAGTTATTTTTGCAATTTTATCGTGATGCACGCTTCAAAAACTTTACCAAATTTTAGAAATTTGTTTTAAAAATGATGTTCCTATTGAAGCAGGTTGAAAAATGTAAGTATCTCGGGTGATGGGAGGAGTAATGCTGAGCTTTTCTGTATGATTGGCCAAGCTGGGTCAATTTTGAAACAGCTTGGTCGATCAGTAATCAGGAAGATCTTCTTCTTCTTCTTCTTTGGGAGCTACAGTCCGAGGTGGACCTAGGCCTCACTCAACATGCCTCTTAAGCCAGCACGATATTTCGTTAGCTGTCTCCAGTTTCGCACACCAAGCCAGCCGAGGTCCCCCTCGATTTGTGTGCGCCACCTTGCACGTGGACGTCCTCTGTTGCGTTGTCCCACAGGCTCAGAGTCGAAGACTCTTCGGGCCGGAGCTAAGTTCTCCATACGCTCTACATGGTCTGGCCATCTTAGGCGTTGGATCCATAGACGCCTGGCTAGACTCATGTCGCTGTACAGCCCATACAGTTCGTGGTTGAACCTTCTCCTAAAAATGCCATCAACGCAAACAGGACCAAAGATCGCGCGCAGAACTTTTCTCTCGAAAAGACCACGAGACTGTTCATCCGCTTGGGATATTGTCCATGCCTCTGCGCCGCAAAGCAGGACTGGGATGATCAAGGTCTTGTATAAAGTCAGCTTGGTCTTCCGAGAAAGGGCTCTACTACTCAATTGCCTTTTGAGCACAAAAAATCAGGGGTCGGCAACAGTTATTCTGCGTTTGATCGCGGTACTGATGTTGTTTGTACTGTTTACCGCGGAGCCGAGGTAGACGAAGTCCTTAACTACCTCAAAGTTACAGCTGCCTATGGTGACGCTCTGGCTAAGTCGTCGATGTTGTGCGTCCTTTCTCGATGACAGCATATACTTGCTTTCGCCCTCGTTTACCGCCAGACCCATTTTAGCCGCTTCCGTTTCAATGCTAGCATACTCCTCATTGACCGCTCGCTGTGTTCGTCCAAACAATTCGATGTCATCCGCGTATGCCAGCAGTTGAACGGACTTTTGGCAGATCGTGCTACTTGTGTTGGCCTGTGAGTTTTGCACAATTTTCTCCAGAAAGATGTTAAAGAAATAACATGACAGCGCGTCGCCTTGTCTAAAATCTTTTTTGACATTGAATGTCTCGGTGAGTTCGTTACCGACCTTGATGGAGCAGCGAGAGTTCTCCATCGTCATCCTGCTCAGTCTGACGAGTTTAGCAGGAATGTCAAAACTAGACATGGCGCCGTATAGCTCGTCTCTATGCACGCTGTCATATGCGACCTTGAAATCGACAAATAGATGGTGAGTGTCGATCTGCATTTCTTGGGTCTTCTCCAGGATCTGCCGTAGTGTGAAATTTGATCTATGGTGGACTTCCCTGGCCTGAAACCACACTGATAAGAACTGATCAGTTTGGTGACGAAAGGTTTCAGGCGTTCACACAGAGACCTTATAGGCGATGTTCAGGATACTTATCTCTCGATAGTTGGCGTAGTCGAAGGGATGTCCTTTCTTGTTCTTAGGTCCTATATACGCTCTCGGGTCTTAGGGCCCCCACTACACTCTCGCAATGAGTTTCAGCTCTCTCCAACTTTTCCCCAGATATCGGGACTCCATCTCTTCTCTTCTGCGACATGTATTTCTCGATCGACCCGCTATTCTACCGTCTTGGGTTAGCGGGTTCCACTGCATCGCTTGTTTTGCTATGGATGTGTTGCCTTTTTGTTGCCGTTGCTTAGCCCATTTTCTTATGAAGCTGTTCGCTTGACATTCGGTTCGGTCAGAAAATCCTTAGTATGTTTCGTAGGCGACGACTGGATGGCGCAGTTGGTTAAGTGCCTGCCCCAAGTTAGAGGGGTCCCAGGTTCGAATCAGTAGGCCAGGCACAGGAGTAGGTTGCTACCTTACAACTTAAATTTGTTTTTGACGAGATGATTTTCAGCCCCACAGCGTTAGCCTGCCTCTCTACATTTGTTGCCATTTTGTGGAGGTACATAATTCTATGAAAAAGAAGGCACTCGTCATCAACGTAGTCAAGATGATTTAACTGTGGTGAAAATGTCCATCGAATTACTTTATTCCATTCATCAGGCATGCTTTCCTCTGACCGCATCTTATAGATCAGCTGGTGCATTCGCCAAACCAGGTCATCTTCAGCTGCTTTAAAGATTTCAGCAGGCAGACCATCTCCCCAGCAGCTTTGTTAGACTTCAGTCTCGATATTGCTATCTTCACTCTATAGGGTCCCATTTCTACGTTAAATAACTCAAAGATATCTTTCCTAAGGTATAGATTTCGAAGGACAGAGCTGGAGAAAGTCACCCATCTCCGAAAATATGAATCATAGTCGTCTATCGCTGCACAAGCATAAGTCACAAGCATAAGCTAAAATTCTCGATTATTGTATTGGTCGGCCGACAGGGGGACAAAACACAAGGCGCTGCTACAGAGTTTTCTACCCCATTTTGCGGCCTTCAAAATTAAATTTCTTCATAGATGCTACTTACTACTTTTTCAAATATATTTTTTCAATAAAAATTAAGAGAACCAGTGTATAAAATAAATATTTGTTAATATAAAATGTTTTATATTCATATTTGATCCAATGTAGTCATTACCTAAGTCACCCGTCATTCTCACTCAACGAACGCACTCACGTCTGGAACTTCCAATCAGCTGATGTGGATTGTCATTTTTTGACACAATCATTCTGCTTAGTATTTCGTTTTTGTCATTTTTGTCTCGAAAAAATTCTTTGGAAAGTTTTTATCACAATTTGTGTTTTTTCTTGATTCATATCCGATTGAGTGTTGATTAAGATAGGTGCACTAGTTTCCAGAGGTGATAACAGCGACATCGTGCCTACAATGAGCGATAGTTCCGACGAAGATCTTTCCCCAGATTGGATACCGTATAGCCGGCGAAAAGAATGGGCCGATGTGACCCCGCTTGCCCAAGACGATGGTGACTTCCCAGTTGTTGCCATTGCCTACAGTCCCAAATGTAAGGGTAACAACTTGTCAAGGATTTATTTGCTAAAAAAACTTGTTTGCTTATGCAAATTTTCTTTTGTGTTTTTTTTATGTTGATTTGTGGTTTTTTTTCTTGTTTGCAGTTCGTGAAGTCTATGATTATTTCCGTGCCATTCTCGCCAACAAAGAGAAATCGCTGAGAGCTCTTGAACTAACTAAAGATGCCCTCCGATTGAATCCTGCCAACTATACCGTCTGGCAGTATAGGTAAGATTTGAAAAGGAGTGGAAGGGAATTAGGGTGCTTGTTTGGTTGACGTTTTGGATGCAATTTTGGTGAAATGTTGGACTTGATATCTTGTGTGTGTAGGATACTCTTTCGCAAACAGTGTCTCCATGTTCAAGAATTCAGTGAAATTACACCGCATTGAAGAACAGAAAACTGCTCTGGGAATAGTTTGGCTGAAATTCGAACCACAGTCATTTCCTGGTTGTCGCAACCTTGAAAGTGTGAAGAAATGAATTTAAATGAGTCATTATTAATCTGTTCACGCAGTAAAATACTTTTGTTATCAAATTTGAGTGTGGGTTCTTATTGCGACAAAGTTTTTCATGTGATTTTTGGAAATTGATCTAGACTTTGTTTAACCGATTGTTTGTTGAGATTAGTATCGGAAGAACACGAGTATATGTGTTTGTTTCAGGATGCACCTTTGCAAGGTTCATCAGATGAAACTTTTTGGGTGAATTATAACCTATTTTCACTTCTCCTGGGTGCTATAGAGTTACAGACATCAGGTCATGAATTTATTTAGCCAGAAACGATTGCTTTATCGTCTAAATTGTGACTTGGAAGGAAGTTATTGTATACCTCGTGTGGTGCTGCAGTGCAACGTACCCAGCGGCAAGCCAAATAACACAATTGTTTCCTAACTCCGATTGTTTAACTGGAGATGCTCTGTAGGACATAAAAGACTTCAGTAGTGGTTGCCATTGCATTGGAATCGTATGGTTTCTAAGCCAGGTTTTTATTTCGTTGTCTAGGAACATTTTTTTTTTCGGAGGATTTTTGAAACTATTGGAGCACTCAGACTCAAAACTGGTCCATTGTACTGCCAGGTAGCAACCTACTCCAGTGCCGTTAATTTGATCCCAACGGCAAATGGTGACTGGGCCAGATTCAATTTTACTGGGATTCGAACCTGGGACCCCTCGAACTTGGGGCAGGCACTTAACCAACTGCGCCATCCAGTCGTGTAAACATACGGAGACAACTGACGAGATCCATGTCCCTGTATAGACCGAACAGTTCATGGTTGAATTTGCATTATTCCCTGGGATGCACCAGGATTTCGTCGTTTTATTTTGTTCAGGAATGCCTGTGGTTATTGAGAGTCTTATACTAGGTGGGTTAAAGGGGCTGAGATGTGCACTTAGACCAGGGTTGACCCATTGTGCCGCCACATGGATCAGGGCTGACCCATTATGCCGCCACATAGATCAACCCAATTGTCCAATAGTGGGAAACCATTTGGAGCTATTGATGTAGTCCTGGAGATTTCTAATCGGAAACTCGCTGAGTCCGCAAATGCTATCGTAGAAGTAGGCCCCCAAGAATGGGAGCCAGGGCCATGCAGGTGCGAGGTAGAGACGTGGAATGCTCGTTTCCTAGAATGGCTTCTAGCATGATCTCTCTAGCATGATCTTCTGGCATGATTTACTGTGATGACACCGACGATTGTACTAATTTTAGATCTATCAGAGGAGATGACATTTTTAGATGGAGCACTCAGACTCAAAAACTGGTCCATTGCACTATCAGGCAGCAACCTA
Source organism: Myathropa florea (assembly GCA_930367185.1). NCBI lineage: Eukaryota > Metazoa > Arthropoda > Insecta > Diptera > Syrphidae > Myathropa > Myathropa florea. The sequence continues at coordinate 113,101,391 of OV884002.1, read as the reverse complement.
CTTTTGCTGGAATTTCATGGTTTTTCGAAGGAAGACTAGCAGGGGCTTCTGTGATGATGAGCTTGCATTATCAGCTCTCACCTCACCAAATAACTGCCACCTGATTCCTGCAAAGCCAAGACAGTGTCAGGAAGCGCTCTGAAGTGTCGTTGTCTTCTCCACAGGCGTCGCAGAGGGTTTCATCGCTTAGGCTAAGCACACTTAGGTGTTTGGCGAAGGTGTAGTGTCCCGTTAGTACGCCGGTGAGTTGCCTGCAATCTTTTCTGTTAAGAGATAACAAGAAAGCCGCTGATTTCTTACAGACGTTGGGGAGCATGCGCTTGGTCTGTCTACATCCTGGGGAGTCATGCCACCTGCGGTTGTGCTCTCGAGGAGTCCAACCATCCATGGAAGCCCTAACCAAGGACGCAGGCAGTCCCAGCGCGGGTTTAGGTCCTAAGAGTACCTCCTCTGTTCCTTGTCTAGTAAGTTCATCGGCGATCTCATTTCCCGTGGTGGTCCGGGACCCAGACAAGTCTTAGCGAATTTAGACTTCTGACCAACTTCAGAAACACTTTCGCCAAACACCTAAGTGTGCTTGGCCTAAGTGACGAAACCCTCTGTGACGCCTGTGGAGAAGACGATGACACTGCAGAGCACTTCCTCTGCCATTGTCCCGCCTTAGCTCGGATCAGGTGGCAGTTATTCGGCGCTGATGAGGTGAGAGCTGATGATGTAGGCTCCTCATCACAGAAGCGCCTGCTGTAAAGTAGGTTGCTGCCTGGTAGTACAATGAACCAGTTTTGAGTCTGAGTGCTCCAGTGTAGTGTGACAAAAACCTACGACAAAAAAAAAAAAAAAAAAACTTCAGAAAGGACTTGCATTTCTGAACTAGTGAAGTGGCTAAAGGATTAAGCAAGGCCTTAAGCACAGCTTGGTTGTCGCTACAGACACAATTACTTCGCCCCTTCCACCTGTTCTTCACAAAATAGCTCGTGGTAATTAGTATTGCATAGGTTTCCGCTTTAAAAATCGACGTAAATTTACCTAACGAGCTGTGTAGTCTAATGTCATGTCATGCGGACATTGTGCGCGGGAAAAATCGTCAGCAGAGGGATAAGGAGCGTTAGAAACTTTCTTCTTGAGTACGTGTCTGCGGAGTCTCTTTGCGTCGTGTGATTGCCGTTTACCTTCTTTTCCTTTCTTAGTCAGGGGGTGGACGCCGTGGTGTGGTGGTTAGGTGCGTCGACTCATACGCTCGAGGTCTAAGGTTCGAACCTTGAAAAAAACACCTAATATTTTTTTCACGGCTCCACCTCTTTTGTGTCACTGACGATGCTCAAAGCGTTTAACTGTCTAAAAAATGTTTCTCAAAATCCCGTTCGGATGCGGAATTAAACCGTAGGTCCCCTCCACTCGTGAGAGAACAATAGCACAAAATCTTCAGAGACCTTCTTCCGGTACCCCTAGTTTCCTTAGATTGTCCCTGAGTCACTGATAATGCTCAAAGAGTATAACTGTCTAGAAAAAAGCTTCTCAATCTCGCCGTTCGGAGTCGGCATTAATAGCACGTACAACACAAGTGGTTGCTGAGAAGCTAGGCGCTGGTTCACCTCGGACTGTAGCGCCGCCATTATTATTATGTCTATGGCATAGATGTCTGCTTGAAAGATGCCTGGTTCCAAAAACCCCTGCCCCAGTTCCTTCATCAGTTCTTGATCCATTTCAATACCATTTGACCGTATTGCTGCTCAATAGTTTGGTCTGGTTGATGAGATATGATATTCAAGAAAGTACATCGAAAGTGTAGGCTGGTCTCGTGTACGATTCTTTGGATTACATGGCTCACGTATGCTCTGTTATACTGACAAAACTCTGGTTTTGAAAATGAGTTGCTAAGTGGAACATTGTCCTCGTGCATGCAAACTCAAATTCAAATTCTATGCAACGACCCATTTTGCTGCGCTAATTGTCTGCAATTCATTCTCATGTAGAAAGTTACATTAACGCTTAACCTCGAAGCAACAGAGTCATAAGTTCCCCTCGAAGCAACAAACTCACAAATTTCCGCCACCTTTCCTTGTAGCTCCAGGGTATCTTTGAAACCATCGTATAACATAATTTTTTTCTTATATTTTAGGAGAGAAATTCTAAAAGAATTAAACTGTAATCTGTATGATGAACTGAATTACATTCATGAGGTGATCCGTGACAATCCGAAGAACTATCAAGTATGGCATCACCGACGAGTTATCGTAGAGGAACTTCGAGATCCCTCAAAGGAACTCGATCTCACCGAAAGTGTACTTAGCATGGACGCGAAGAACTATCACGCCTGGCAACATCGTCAATGGGTCATACGGACTTATGAGTAAGAATGCCCTCTCCCCCTATTAAACCCTTCTTTCATTCCCTTCTCTTTCCGCAGCTTATTTGATGATGAGCTCACGTACGTCGATCGTTTGATCGCGGAAGATATTCGCAATAATTCCGCTTGGAATCAGAGATTTTTCGTTCTCCGACACTTCGGTTTCGCCCCAGAAGTCATTCAGCGAGAACTGCACTACACAATGAATCGCATACGAGTGGTTAAGAACAACGAAAGTGCCTGGAATTTCCTGCGAGGTGTTCTGAAACAAGGCGACGGCCCATTGGATCAGTATCACGATGTGGTGGAGTTCAGCGAAGAGATCTACGAAAATGGATCACGGTCACCCTACTTACTAGCGTTCCTCATCGATTTGTACGAAGAGAAGTGCTTGCAAAACGACGAAGATGCTGTTCAGCGGGAGAAATTCGCGAAGAAAGTGTACTCGCTGTGCGATGATATGTCCAAGAAACACGATGTCATTCGTCGAAAATACTGGCAATACATTGCCGAACGCCTGCAATCGAAATTGGAAAGCGAAGCGCGCTAACCTGGCAGTCGGTTCAAAGTTCTTTATCATTTTCTTTTCTTTGATAGCATTTAAGAATATTATACTACATTTTAAATACGGTTATTTCTACACATTTTCATTATTTTAACAAATAAAAGAAAATAAATATTGTTGACAAATGTGGTTTAATCTCTGCCGGGGATGGGGCGGGGGCAATGGGGCTTCAGCTTGAGTGACGTTATCTCAACCTTCTGATGTGACTGTTGCGACGCACGAATGTTTGCAACCGATTTATCGTGTTTGCTTGGTGGCAGAGCAAATATTACCTGAGTTTGTTGTGTGGTTCTTAGGTTTTTGGCCTTAAGGAAGAGTGATTATGGATGCTAGTACTCAAAGTCCAAAAGGTTATGGGATTATGAGATAATCGACGTAGTATTTCATTTCTCCTCTTCATCTGTTCTTTTTTGTATGGTATGCGTTGTTCCTAAGGTGGTGTTTTGTTTTGTTTTGGAGGTGCAAGTAAAACACAAGAAGCAGAAGATAAGGCACCACTTGCCTCGACCTTACATAAGTTGTGGTGGGTGCAAAACGCAGAGCCAGTGGGCCAAATAGCCCTGAGACTGTATATTAAGTTGATTAGCTCGCGATGTTATGAAACTTCGACTTTGAACCAACGAACGACGCAACAGAAGACGTCCACGTTTAAGCTGGTGCACCCAAGTGAAGACGGACCCTAACCGACTTAGCGTGCGCAATTGAGGACAGCTTGCCAAATACCGTGCCAGTTGGAGAGGCTTGTTGGCTGAGGACTAGGTTCGACCCCGACTGTAGCGCCACAAGAAGAAGAAAAATAAGTTATGAAACTTTCACTTAAGTAATCAATCCGATTTCAACAACAAATTCATGTCCAAAGTGGTTTTGCCTATCGGTATCAATCTCAATTCAAAAGCGTAAAATATTCTGGTATATGGTCCCGTCTGCGAGGAAGGCGAATGGAGGAGAAGACACAACCGCGAACTCTATGAGCTGTACTAGGATGTAGATGTAGTCCCAAAGGCCAAGATCTGTCGACTGCACTGGTTTGGCCACGTTGAGCGCAAGGATAACAATGCTCCAGCTAAGAAGGTCTTCGAACATGGTCATCACATCATGGTCTTGATGACCGGAAACAGCGTGCCCAGGACCGTCAACGACGGAAGGCAGCGATAACTCAGGCTCAGACCTTCCATGAGTCGTATGCGTGTTAAGTAACAAGTAGAGAGGAACCTCAACAAATTGGAGATAGTTAGCAAAAAGATGTGTGGAGAGACATGTTGGTTGAGACCAATCAATCAACCAATCTCGGAGGCTCGCAGACTCAGGAAAATATCCGAATCATCTAGTTTTCTTTAGAATGCCTTGGCATCTTTTAGTACTGAAATTCTCGGTCTCCTTGTGAACATTCACTTCCCGAGAAGTAGCGCAGATAATGCAGCCTTGGAGTAGCTCTAGCTGTAGCTCTACAAGTAGCACTCTTACAATAACCAGAGATACTGGTTTTGTGCTCACTTAACACTTAACCCACCCCCCAAATCAGATGGACCGAATTGCCAATTTCCTGTAGAACTTCAAAGAATCGTAGGCCTAATCCTTTCGCCTCCGCTTCAATACCAGCAAACGCCTCATTGATGGCTCGCTGCGTTCGACCAATCACGTCAATGTCATCCGCGTAAGCTAGCAGTTGAAACGGACTTTTAGAAAATTGTGTCTCTAGTACTGGCATGTGAGTTTTGCACGATCTTCTCAAGAGCGATGTTAAAGAAATTACATGACAGCGCGTCCCCTTGTCTAAAACCTTTTTTGACATTGAAGGTCAAAAAAGATTAGTTCGTTACCGATCTTGATGGAGCAGCGAGAGTTTCCATCGTCATCCTACACAATTCAACGAGTTTTGTAGGAATGTCAAAACTAGCTATACAAAAACTGTATAGCTTGTCTCTATGAACCCTGTGTAAGCGTCTTTGAAATCGATGAATAGGTTGTGTTCGGTTTGCATTTCTTCGGTCTTTTCCAGGGTCTGCCGCACTGTGAAGATCTAGTTTGCTGTGGATTTACCTGGCCTAAAACCATATTGCCTGACAGCGGTACTTGTGCCGTAATCGCCGTTTAACAGTCTGCAGAAATGGTTTTTCCAAATTCTCCGTATCGACTGCGACTGGTTGTCCATTCACATCCCGGCAGGCTTCTGTCTTAACTTTATCAGTTGATCAGCTTTTCCATCGCTATCCTAAAAAAAACGACGAACCCTGGTAGGATCATTCTCTCCCCACTCTCGTTTGCAGCCGCTCAGAAACTCCACGAGGTTTGGTTACCCCATTTTCTGTCGAAAGTACTAAGGTCCCAGATTTCACCATGGGGAGAGAGTAGGAGTAGTAGTTCGAAGACAGGGGCTAAGTGCAGACCCTTGTGTCTGCATGATATGCATATCAACGCTCACATGCTATACCCAACGATTTCGAACCTACCAGCCTTTTCCCTGTTCTCCTAAAAGCCCTCCAGAAGAGAGAGAGAGAGAGAGAGAGAGAGAGAGAGAGAGAGAGAGAGAGAGAGAGACTCTTGTCTGCTTAATATGCGTTCAACAAGGGCAAGTCTGTACAGCAGACTCTCCAATCTCTTACTGGAACAATCGAAAATCCCTAGAATACAAAGAGCGTAGAATTTCTATGATAGATATCGAACGACCGATTAACAATATCGAACATAAGGCAATCACACTTTCGCTTACCAATCTTGGTATCGAAAAATCTCTTGTGGACTTTATTCGCTAGCTACTCGTACTTACTAGCAGAGTGATAAATTCAAAACTTGGTGACACAAAGCAGAACGCTAAATAAAGGCACGCCGCAAAGTGGTGTACTCTCTTCCCTTCTATGGAAAATTACAGCAAATTAAGCTGTTCATATTAGAATGAGCTGAATGCAAAGTGATTGCATTGGACTTTCCGTCAAATTCATTTCCATGCTAAGGAGCATCATGCAACATAGCTTTCGTAAATTGAACGCTTCGAATCCACAAAAAGTAGACTTAGTGCTCTTTACGAGAAAAATAAAAATTCTCTCTATTGACACTTTCTCACTTTCACACCTGTGCATAAAGCAGTCACTTACAGAAAAAAACTCATTTTGAGCTCATTATAATCACAAACTAAGCTGAAAGCCAGGCATCATTGAGCGAATCAGGAAAGTCACTGCGGCACTATACTGCCGTCAAGCATGTCTTCTCAAGTTCTACGGGTGATCTGGTGCATGTTACCCACCCGAACGCCGGCAGCCCGAAAAGCTTTGTTGGAAAGCTACACACAGCCACAAAAGTAAGTGTACACCGTAAACAATTACCAATCCTGACCGAAACATTAGTTAGAAAACCAAGCTGCAAATTCTCGAACGAGAGCAATTACAAAATTCACGGTTCCGATGGACGACATAAAGTTTGGAGAAAACCGAGTAGGCAGTAAGATTAAAAAACATAGATACCGTGAAGGTCACCGCTCACAAATTCCTTAAATTCGGAATCCACGGTATTAACTAAATATAGGAATGTATAATAAAATAAGAAATTTACTTAAACAAACAGAGCTACAGCTAGCGTCAGCTGTTGGTCACTAGCTGTGGCTAGTCGATGATTTGAAGATCAAGCTATCTCCCTCATTCACCTTCAACTAAAACACAACAAAAGAACAAATAAATCGTCAAATAATAATTTTATTCTTAACAATACAATTTGTTTAGGGAATCACATAAACGGTGCAGAATCTTCACCAAAATAATCCGAACTTCTGTGACAATCTTATGATGTCGCGCAGCTTCTTAAGCAGAGCCTCAGATGGGGGTAATTGCAGAACTTCCATATCGTAGTCCTTAAAATCTTCCGGCATGTGTTGGTCCTCGGCTAGTAGAACTCGTGACATAAATACGGCGTGAGGAATCTGAACGGGAGCGATTCGATTTACCTCGTCGATGAATCTGAAATGAGAAATTCAAACGAAATGTGAAATTTTTGGACAATCAACTAAAAATAATAAGAGAGGTCACAGGAACTTTGATATTCAGCAGCTCAAACATTTAGCTAAGGATTAAGGACGGAAATATAACATAAAAAATAGCATAAAAAAAAAAAGAAGATCAGTGATTGAAGGGAACGTTGAAGATTATCGCATAGAGGATAATAATAATAATAATGGCGGCGTTACAGTCCGAGATGGACCTAGGCCTAGCTTCTCAGCAACCACTCGTGTTGTGCGTGCTATTGTTCTCTCACGAATGGAGGGGACCTACAGTTTAATGCCGACTCCGAACGACGAGATTGAGAAGCTTTTCCTAAACAGTTACATATACTCTTTGAGCATTGTCAGTGACTTGAAAAGGGGTGGAGCCGTGAAAAAATGTTTGATGTTTTTTTCGAGATTCGAACCCTAGACCTCGAGCGTAGGAGTCGACGCACATACCCACTACGCCACGGCGCACACTTTGCATACAGGATAGGGTGGTGCCAATTCGAAATCGAGTTAGCTCCAATTGGAATTTAAGCAAACCGAGTTGCAAATCGAGACGGCTAATTCGGTTTCGAACAAAATACAAGGTGGCGCAAAATTAATCATCCTACCGGAAGATGTTATAATTTTTGCAAATGTCGTCGTACGTCAATCTTCTTCTTCTTCTTCTTAGGGCGCTACAGTCCGAGGTGGACCTGGGCCTCACCCGACATGCCTCTCCAGCCAGCACGATCTTTCGCCAGCTGTCTCCAGTTTCGCACACCAAGCCGGTCGAGGTCCCCCTCGATTTGTGTGCGCCACCTTGTACGTGGACGTCCTCTGTTGCGTTGTCCCACAGGCTCAGAGTCGAAGACTCTTCGGGCTGGAGCTAAGTTGTCCATACGCTCTACATGGCCTAGCCATCTTAGGCGTTGGATCCGTAGACGCCTGGCTAGACTCATGTCGCTGTACAGCCCATACAGTTCGTGGTTGAACCTTCTCCTCCAAAAGCCATCAACGCAAACAGGACCAAAGATCGCGCGCAGAACTTTTCGCTCGAAAAGACCATGAGACTGTTCATCCGCTTGGGATATTGTCCATGCCTCTGCGCCGTACAGCAGGACTGGGATGATCAGTCCTGCTGTACGGCGTCGTACGTCAATCATATGTAACATTTGTGAACTAGACAGCTGCAGTATATAAACAGACAAGCAATGGATCAGGTGCCGTGAAATAACGCCGAATTTTGAAATTTGAAATTTTATTTCACTCAGCGTTATTTCATGGCACCAATGGATCACAATTTTTTTTGAGGATTTTTGAAACGCTACTGGAGCACTCAGACTCCAAACTAGTCCATTGTATTGCCAGGTAGCAACCTACTCCAGTGCTGTTAATTTGATCCCAATGGCAAATGGTGACTGGGCCAGATTCGATTTCGCTGGGATTCGAACCTGGGACCCCTCTAACTTGGGGCAGGCACTTAACCAACAGCGCCATCTAGTTGTACAACGATAGGATACTCCTCTGTCATTGCCCTAGTCTTTGTCAGTTGCGTCATAGAACACTGGGAGAATTTTTCTTCCAAGACAATTTCAAATAAACCTCTAAGATCTCTTTGCAGTTTCATAAGGAAATCGGTATGGCTCCGGCACAACGAAGGACCATGAGTGCGACAAGGGTTATAAGGGGAGACTAATCCCCAATTGGGCATCACAATGGGTCCTCAAGGACCTAAGTGAGGCGTGGCTTGCGCCCGTCTACCCACTTACCTACCTACCTACCTGTGCAAAAATTACGAAACATTTCGTTAAAATTTGACACTAGCTTATGTTTGCTCAGGCCTATTATAGCTGGGCCTTTAAGCTTTTGGAAAAAGTGGTGGAAAATTTGACCTTCAGATTGCGTTTCTTTCGCTGCAGCCGCGACGGGCAGAAAACGTATCCATAAGCTACGGTCTCTTTCATTTTTTTCTGATTTATAAAGGGTGTTTCTAAAGAAGTTTGATTGTCAACATGACGGCGCTGTTCGCAATGGAAGCCACTTTGACAGTGGAGAGTTGATTTTGTGTCAGAGCCAAGATTTTGACATGTTTCAATCGCTTCTAGCACTTATTTTGATTTTGTCACATTTTCATTTGAACACCCTTTTTTCATTTATGTCACTTGGGTGTTACTTTGTGACGCTGATTTTAGAGTGAATTTTTCACCAATATATGTACATATTTGAAGTGCCACTCCTTAGTAACGAGCGGCGTTAAGCCCTAATGTAACTGACGTGTCATGCATACACATCTTCACGTGCATCAGTTCGTTATCAATGCATTCGTGTTTTGTAGCTCGCTGCCATTCAGTGATAAGTTATATTGACACAAATTGAAGTGTATGGCTTGAGATAGTGAAGTGTCATTGCAAGGCTGAAAACATTTACCGCTCAAGAGACTCTAGTTAATTAAATTGTGAATTTATGTGACTCTGCTTGTAAAACTGATTTATACAGGCAATCACGGCGAATTGATTTACAGCTCGACATTGCATAAGACTCTTACGTAAGGAGGCGGCTTTTGTTTGCTTGAAGAAAGCGCAATGAGGTCACGTTACTTCTGGTGAAGAACGTGTGACAAACAGAGCACGGGATTCTTTTGAAGGAGGTTCAAAGAACTTTAAGGGAAGTTTAAGAATTCCTTCAAGAGGGCAGAAATGAGGCTTGAGGTCTTCGAAGGAAAAATTCAGCGTCGGATATTTGGTTCTGTCTGTTCGAAGATGTGGATATAGTCCGGATAGGAAACATCGAAAGTGGATAAAGAAGCCCTTTTTTTTTTTTTTAAAGTTCTGCGTGCGATCCTTGTTCACGTTGCCGGTGACTGAAGAAGAAGATTCAACCACGAATTATAAGCAAGGCGTGTACGGATCGCCAAACGCCAAAGATTCGTAGACCATGGACAACATATTTCTGGCCCCAAGAGTCTTAGACTCCGAGTCTGGGAAACAACGCAACAGAGGACGTCTACGATTAAGGTGGCGCATCCAAATTGAGAGGGAGCTCAACGAACTTGGAGACCCAAATTGAGAGCGAGCTCAACCAACTTGGAGAGAGAAGTTGGTTGAGCTTCCTCTCAATTTGGGTCTCCAGGGAGTTCAACCAACTTGGAGAGAGAAGTTGATTGAACTTCCTCTCAATTTGGGTCTCCAAGTTGGTTGAGCTCCCTTTCAATTTGGGTGCGCCACCTAACGAAAGATCGTGTTTGCTGCAACGGCTTTTTGGTTGAGAACCAGGTCCACTCCGTACTGTAGTGCCAAAAGAAGAATGAGAAGAAGAACAAATCTGTCGTCTAAACTGGATCGGTCACATCGAGTAGACGAGTGCAAAAGAATATTCGAATCTGAGCTTCTGATTCGAGAGAATCCGATCCTCCGGTTCAAAGACTAAGTGATCACGGATCCAAGACAAATCAGTCTTGATGACTGGAAGCACGTGGGGAATTCCAATGATGTAAGACGACATTTTAAGAAGCTTAAAGGCTCCGTTGCTTGCGTTGTAAATGTGGTGTCTTTCCAAACGTGGAACATAAAGATTCATTACAGATTTGTAGGGATATTTTGACCGGCAAATACGAAGACTAGAAACAGTGGGAAAGGCATAACAAGTAAGACATTTTTCAATGAAGTGGATTTTTTAAATGTTGGTGTCCACACACACTTTAGATGCTTGTTTGTAGCCCTTTTTTTAATTTGAAATAAATCAACTACTTCATGTTCTCTTGTCTGCTATATAAAATGTAGCGTATTTTGAAGTATGATTTCAGAGCTAGATCATTCCGGTAAATTCTAATTTAAACGTCAACTATTGACCCTGACTGCATCTATTGGAGACTTAAGACATTCACAGCAGTTATTCTACCATAATCTAAATAAGGAGAGTAAACGCCCTTTTTAACTACTGGATGGTGCAGTTAGTTAAGTGCCTGCCCCAAGTTATAGGGATCCCAGGTTCGAATCCCAGTGAAATCGAAACTGGTTTAGTTACCATTTGCCGTTGGGATCAAGTTAAAGGCACTGAAGTAGGTTGCTACCTGGCAGTACAATGGACCAGTTTTGAGTCTGAGTGCTCCAGTAGGGTTTCAAAAATCCTCCGAAAAAGAAAAAACGCACTTTTGCAAATACTTACTTTTCATAACTGTATTTGCTGATGTCACATTTGTTCTGTGACAAGCAGTCAATGAACTCGCTGTAGTAGAACTGCAAGAGATCCTCGAAATGATTCTCAACGACATTCGTGTCAACACTAGTGAACAGCAAGAATATCAAATCATGCACCAGCGACTCGTACTGTGATATCTGGAAGTCGACGATTTTAAGTTTACTTGGTGCACCAGATTCATCTGAAAAAGAAGAGAAAGAGAGAAAGAGTTGTGGTTTAATTAAATTAAATTAAGGCCTTAAAATTATTCAGGGCGAATGAAAAGAGAGAGATGGCCAAACGAATCGTAATCGTAAAGAGGTCTCATTACGTCAAAATCAAGTTTGGATGACGATACGTACCAGTTAAGGTGGCAAAGATTTTACAAGTTTTCTAAGCTGATTTTCGACCCAACCGATCATGTATTAATCACGTCAACACGATTCCGATGGTCATCGCAAAATCGGTTGAATGGAACTAATCCATTTTTCTGCTATTCGAGGGAGCCTTTGACATGGTGCGACGAGAAGCCACATGGAATGTCCTGGAGAGCATTTGAATACCGCCATCCATCACCGAGCTCATCCAGGAGCTCTACCGGAAGGCGTCTGGCAAGGTGCACTTCAAGGGCAAAGACAGAACCTCCTTCGCCAACTTTAAAGGACTGTATATTATCACCCGTGCTCTCCATCATTGGTAAAGTTTGGAGGTCCGCCAAGCTCTCCACCTCTCTCAAGCTTCGGATATTCAGTTCCAACGTGAAATGCGTACTGCTCTATGGATGCGAGACTTGGAAGACAACCACCATCACAGTTCCCAATCTTCAGGCCTTCGTCAAAAATTACTTGAGACGAATCTTTTTTGAGCTAATAGGAGGGTGGATAGTATTGTCAGCCGATTCTGTGCCTGAACTTGAACCTGTCAGTGCCAGTTCATCTGCCTTTTCGTTTCCTTCAATGCTGGAGTGTCCAGGAACCCAGCACAGAAGGATTTTGTGGCGGTTCAGGCTTTTTAGCTCTTTAATGCAGTCCTTGACGGACTTGGAGCTTACAAGATGGGAATTCAGTGCCTTCAAGGGCGTTTGACTGTCCGAGCAGAAGGTGATTTCCATGTCTTCTAAATGGCAAAGATTTCTGATTGAAAGATACTAGAATATTCAGTAAGCCGATAGGCATTGTTTATTCTTAGTGTCTCACAGAAGATTCCCGCTCCCGTACCGTGCGGATAATGTAGCTGTACCGTCTTTCGTCTTTCAGCCTAGCGGCTGTGCGTTCAAAAGCGCAGGCAGCTCTAGACGTGATAGACGATTGGTGTACTAGAAATGAGCTTTCAGTCAACCCCCTTAAAACCGAGGTTGTCCTCTTCACGAGGCGAAGGAAATTGACGAATCTGACTCAAACTAGTACCAAAAGGTGTCACTATCCGCTTTTCCGATGTAGCTAAATATCTGGGTGTTATCCTAGATAAAAAAAACTTCTCTTGAACCAATCGAGTCAGAAATTGCCAAGTTACTTTTAGTTTTTTGGGAGTGTTAGGGAATTTTCTGCAAGTCCTGGGGTCTATCACCAAAAATCTATACGGATCAACACGGCTATGACAAGGCTTCTTCTCTTCTATGCATCGGCCGTTTGGTGGAAAAAGCTTTCGGGTAGTTACGTAACTGTTGCTTTCAATAAGCTTAAAAAAATGGTCTGTCTTGGCTACATAGAGGCCTTCTGTAGTACGCCTGGTTCTGGCCTTGATGCACTGCTAAATCTGCCAACCTTGATATCCCTTGAAGGAGCGAAGTATTTGTGTCTGAAGCGACAGCCAAGCTGTGCTTAAGGCCTTGCTCAACCAGTTAACCACTTCAAGGATAGTTCAGGAATGCAAGTCTTCTCTGAATTTGATCGGTAGTTTAAATTCGCTAAGACTTGTCTGGGTTACGGGCCACCACGGGATCACAGGAAATGAGATCGCCGATGAACTTGCTGGGCGAGGATCAGGGACTGCCTGCGTCCTTGGTTAGGGTTTGCATCGATGGTTGGACTTTTCGAGAGCACAACCGGAGGGGGCATGACTCCCTAGGATGTAGATAGACCAAGCGCATGCTCCCTAACGTCTGTAGGCATTCTTGTTATCTCGACAGAATAGACTGCAGACAACTTACCGGCGTACTAACGGGCCACTACGTCTTCGCTTAACACCGAAATGTGCTTGGTCTAAGCGATGAAACCCTATGCGACGCCTGTGGAAATAACGACGAAATTGCGGATCACTTTCTCCGTTACTGTCCGCCTCTTGGTAGATGATCAGGTGACCAGCTCTTGGTAGGTGATCAGGTGGCAGTTATTCGGTGCTGATGAGGTGAGAGCTGATGATGTAGACTCCTCATCGCAGAAGCCATCAAAAGTAGTTAGCTGCCTGGTAGTTCAATGGACCAGTTTCTGAGTCTGAGTGCTCCAGTGCAGAGTTAAAAACATCCGACAAAAAAAAACTGTTGCTCAAAACATACATCAGCTCGAACGATAAACGTCAGATGGACTACGTGTCAAATCTCTAGAATGATCTGGCCAAGACTAGATCCGAAACTATCCAAAAATCGAATCTCTCTTAGGAGATTAAATATTGGTGCTATGGTTGATGAACAGGGCATCGTCTCACAGGTGCGCATGCCAAAAGGAATTTTCTTCAATGAATTTTGCAGAAGCTGCGTAGACGAGAAGGAAGACGTCTCTGTCACAATTAGAAGTAGAATCATGTCCTCAAGTCATGGTAAAAAAAAATAATTATTAAAAGTTGCCCCAGTCAGTATCTCGGATTCCAGGGATTAGACTTACCATACAAAATCATAACATTATTTGTCCACAAATCATAGTGAGCTATTGTCGTGAAAAGACCGTCCTCGGCTTGGTTCTTTTGTGCCATAAACTCATCCGCTGATTTGTCCAGTTCTTTGTAGCGATTCAAGGATTTTTCATCCTTCCCCAGAGCCAACGAGAGTTCCTTCAGAGTCATCTGCAAAGAGAATCTCTGTAAAGTATCTCCAATGCGGAATCAAATCAAATGCCTCACCTCTTTGAATTCCTTTTCGACATCCGGTGCCATTTGTTGGGCCATGTTGAAGCGCAAGAACTTCTGCTGAATATCCCTCTTGAATTTTTCCGGCTGCTTCATCCTCAGGGCCACCGGCAGGGCATGGTACTTGGCCACATACTTCAGGACCACCCGTATGTGATCGTAGTCGAATGGTACTTGCCGCTTGCCGGCTCTGTAGCCACTGGTCTGAAGGTTCTCCAACACCAGGACAGCATCCCGATCGAGGACCTCGGCATTTTCGTTCAACGAGATTCGGCATCCGTAGCACTTGGCAAAAACCTCAATCAACTCCGATTCGGGAACTCCGTTGTCCAGCTGCAGCTGGCGTACGGACGGGGAGACGACCTCGTAGATGGCGTTCTCTCTGAGCGCGGTGACCTCCGGCTGAAAGAGGTTCCAGAACATTTCATTTGTGAGTGGCGGCAGTTTCGCCACCAGGGGCATCTCCTCTATCGTTCCGTCGGGGCGACGTATGTTGGCTGCAATTGCAAGCATCACACTGCCATAGTTGTCCCCGGGTTTGGTGAGGTACCGACTTGAGTAGGACACCAACTGGCAGCCGTTCAGATGCGGGTCGACGACCTTCGCCAAGTCAACTATCTCTGGGGGCTTATCCATCTGTTGAGTTACGGAAGAAAAATGAATTAAAAAACGGTTCAGTGCTGAGATGATTTGCTGGGAATGAGGATTCGGAATGAGTCGGTAGGGCTGAGGTGGCACCCTATGCACTCTTGACTTAAGGCAATAACTAAAGATTTATCTTCTTCATTTGCTGGACGGAGTATTCAACCACAAGGCGTCGTTACGAGCTGTTGACTTAGGCCAGGCTAATGCGACGCGATGCGATTAGCGAAATTGCAAGTGATTACATTTTTATGGCGGAGCAGCTTATTGGATGTGCTGTGACAGTGGCGAACGAAATGCGCGCTAAAATAAGTCATGTGTCCAAACATGTGACTCACAAAAAAAGATGACTACAAAATTCTAGATGACTTCGACGATAATTGGGAATTTCCAAACTGTTCTGGTGGCATCGACAGGAAATGCATTCGTTGTAAATGTTTACCTCATTTTGTAGGCACGTTTTTCAACGATAACCAGTTCTATTGAATCGTTTTTGGGAGGCAGGTGTCCAGGCCCGCTCCTAGCAAGATGAGCGCCCTGTGCAAGCCCTGTCTTTAGCGCCCCCACTCAAGTGAATCCATAGGAACTGAGGATTGAAGGCACTTGACGCCCTGAGCATTTGCACATCCTGCACATATGGTAGGACCGGACCTGCAGGTGTCACAGAGGCTTACAGCCGCGATTCGCCTAGACCATCAGTTTGTGTTCCTTGTGCACTGTGGATGGGGTAAAAGTAAACTGCCTTCGTGCACTCTTTTGATGACTTAAACCACCCAAATTTTTGTATTAAATCCTTTGCCTTTATATAAGACGCTCCATTCGTGAGGGGACAATAGTATGCACAACATAAGTGGTTGCTGCAGAAGCCTTAAGACCCAAATATAATAGGCATGAGCGCGCATGAGCTAAAGTCACATTTTAACGAAAAATTTCGTCATGCGGCAGGCAGGGCCTGCACATACAGGGCAAAGTTGTTGACCGCACCTAACTTGGCGGGATGGCAGCAATGATCCCTGTTATTGCGCAGGTCAAGTTGACATACAGCCTCCAAGCGGCGCCCCCTGGATAGCCATCACAACAACCGTTGTGAGGTGAACTAATGTATGCAGCGAACACCCTAGGCAAGAGGGTGCATATCCACCTCAACCAGACCGGCGGTTGTGCGGAGGGCTAACAACCCGTCCACGGAAAAAAATAAATTGTTTTTTTTTTTTTATTATTATTATTATTATTATTATTATTCTTTATATATATTTATATATTTTTGATATTATGTCAATCTAACTCAAACAGACGGCAAAATGCCATGTTAATTTTTTTTCTTTTTTTTAAAAAACCTTTATTGTAAACTTATTTTATGAATAATATCTAAACTTATTCATAAAATAAGTTTTTTTTTTTTTGTTCATGAATAATATGTAAACTTATTCATAAAATAAGTTTACAATAACATAACATCAAAAATATTTAAATATATAGAAAAAGTGTATAATTCATAATTCTTATAGTTTGCACCAATTTTATGCGACGTATATGTAAGACAACACCAAAAGAAGCAACTAGTTAAAGCTATTTCGGTAATTCAATGCATGATTGCAAAATCGGTAAAGTACATTCCAGCCCAGCCCTCCATTAAGTATGTGCTTGGTTTCATCAAGTGTGAGAGATCCTTTAAAGAAGTAAAGGAAACGTAGTTCTGACAAAATGGGACAAACTGCGATAAAGTGATATATATCTTCAACTTCGTTGCGATTACAAAGGGTGCATACAGAGTGGAGATCATTTCTGTGCGGGATGTAATTAAGTCGTAAATGTTCTGTCCTCACTCTAAATATTAAGCCTATTTTACTGGTTGTATGCTTATTATTAAAATAGCTATTGGTACCAAGGAAATGATTTAGGGCTTTATAAACATGTCTCGATGTGGAGAGTTGTGCCCTGCTTAAAGATTGTTCGTACATATAATCGTCGTGTTTTCTTATGCACTCATAGAACTTGTCTTCCCATTCACAGGCATTAGACTCTGTGAGACCTAGCACTATGTTATGTGAAGAGGCAAGTTCATTCCATTCTTTGATAGGCGTAAGGTTAAGTTGCAAAGCGATCTTGAGTAACCTCTTTTGAAGGTTATTGTTTGGCCTGTTCATTATCTTCCCTAAGTAATCTGCATTTGCTTTTAAGTTCCGTAAATATATTTGAGGTAGACCTGATTCGAGGTGTATTGCGTAAGTGGGTGTTGATGCAGGGAGTTTGAAGATGCGCTTAAAGAAGTACCGCTGAACCATTTCACATTCCTCAAAGTATTTGCATCCATAAACTTGGTTCGCATAGCAAAGGCAAGACTTAATAGTGGCATTGAAGACCTGGAACTTTGATACGCTATCGACTCGTTGATTGCCAAAAAATTGTTTCCATAAACGGTTGATAGCTGCTTTTGCAGCAACTGCTTTCTCATGAACATATGGTTGGATGTCTAGATTTGACGTAATAAGAAAACCTAGGTAATTACATTTTTTAACAACTTCGAGTGTCTCGCCTTCAATATTCCAACTTTCTCGTAATGTTCTATTACTTCGGACAGAGCCGAAAACCATAATTTTTGATTTAGAAGTGTTAACCTTAAGGTTCCAAAGGTCGCAGTAGCATTTTAGTTTGACTATTTGCATCTGGAGAGTAGTCGGGTTATCAGCCAAAATAACTAAATCATCCGCATACATAAGAACCTTGACCTCCAGACCTCCCTTTCTAACTCCACCTGGTAAAAAGTTTGTTATGTCGTCGATATAAAGGGAAAACAAGAGCGAACTAAGTACACAACCTTGCGGAACTCCTGTGCTAGTATCAAAAAAATCTGATAAGACACTTCCATTCCACACTGTGGCAGACGTTTGTGTAATGAGTTCTCTATAAATCCTTAAGAACTTGCTTGAAAGACCAATAGTTGATAATTTATACAGTAGCGAGTTCCTGTTTACTGTGTCGAAGGCAGCCCTAAAATCTACAAAAAAAAGCATATAGCCTTTTTCCTCTTTCCTTAAATCTATTCACAATGGATGTTAGAGCAAAAATTTGATCCACAGTAGAGAACCCGGATCGGAAACCTGCTTGGAAAATACTGAGTTTATTATTCGTCTCCACCCAAATCGTCAACCTATGGTATAGAATTTGTGTGAAAACTTTCCTAAACGTGCATAGAAGGGAAATGCCTCTGTAATTTTCGGGTAACATGCTATCTCCTTTTTTAAAAAGAGCGACTATCACTGACTTCAAAAAAATCTCTGATATTACTTCTTGATCCAAAATTCGGTTATAAAGAAGTAGTAAGATTTCTAGAATAGCTGGAGTGAAATGTTTTATAAACTCGGCTGGAATACCGTCCACACCAGGAGATTTATTATTTTTAATCCTACCTAGAGCACTTTTCAGTTCCTCCATCATAATGGGCTCATCAAGTTCCGAGATTCTGATAATTGGCAAAGCAAACTGAAAGTCTATTTGATCTGGATTTGCAGTCAACAGATTTTTGAAATGATTTGCCAATATTTCTGAATGAATAGCACACGAACTAATTGGGTTAGAATCAGCTAACATTCTGAATATTTTCCAAAATGATTTCGTATCTTTGCAGGACTCGATACTTGCAGCAAGATTTTTGTAATATAAATATCTTCCATAAATTGTTATGGAAGATAATCCTGCCTTGGATCAACGGACGGACAACATCGACGACACGGAACGAAGAAGGACTACGATTTGCGAGTGGCCTCCTGGAATGTGAGAACACTTTACACTCAAGGGGCCGCTCATAAATAGGAAAACAACCTCACGCTGTACAAGGCGGATATTACTGCGATCTAGGAAATACGCTGGATAGGACAAGGGATAATGAAAAAGAAGGTGCGACAAATATTACAGCTGGTTGCACATATTTGCATGCGGATTCGTCGTGGGAAAACGGTTAAGGTCGAAGGTCATCGACTTTAAACCGATAAGTGATCGCCTGGCTGTGATCCGTATCCAAGGCAGATTCTATAACATCAGCCTTATATGTGCACACGCCCCTACCGACGAGGCTGACGACTCTGTCAAAGAGGACTATTACGACCTCTTGGACGGTGCCTACGGGGGCTGTCCGGAGTACGATGTCAAAATCGTGCTCGGAGACTTCAATGCCAAAATCGGTAAGAAAAACATATTTGGCGGAGTGGTCGGAAAGCACAGCCCCCACGACACGAGCCTTCTTCCGACTCACTGACTTTGCGGCAGCACGTAATATGGTGATAAGTAGCACGAGGTTCCCTCGCAAAAGAATCCACACAGCAACCTGGCGATCTCCTGACGGCCGAACCGCCATCCAAATCGACCATGTGCTCATTGACGTAAGACATGCGTCAAATATCCTGGATGTGCAAACATTCAGGGGGCAAACGACGACTCTGACCATTTCCTCGTAGGAGCAAGATTCAGAGCTCGACTGTCCAATGTCAGAAAGCTGCACCAGTCAACAAAGAGGAATTTTAACATTGGACGCCTGAGCAAATCGGAGATTGCCAGAGCCTACAAAGAGCAATTAAGTGAGAGACTCTCCGGTATGCCTACTTCCAACAGCTGCTTAGCGGGCCGGAACAGGAGAGAGTGATAGGGAATGAAGAAATCCCAACTCCAGTCGAAGAAGTAGTCATCCCACCTAGCTTTGAAGAAGTCTGCACAGCCATTGAGAAGTTGAAGAAGAACAAAGCCGCAGGCTCAGATGGTGGCAATGTTCTGGTCGGGATGTACCATGTACCAGATCATTTGTAGAATTTGGGAAGACGAAAGCATGCCCGACGACTGGAATATCAGCTCCATATTCCCCATCCACAAAAAAAAGGCGATCCTACCTCTTGCAACAACTATAGAGGTATAACCCTTCTCAACGTCGCCTACAAGAGATTGTCCAGCGTACTGTGTGAACGTCTAAAGCCGTTTTCCACCGCACTAATCGGCACGTACCAGTGGCCCGGCAAATCGACTATAGACCAGATATTCACTCTATCGCAAATCCTAGAGAAGGCCAACGAGTTTCAAATCGATACGCTCCATCTTTTTATCAATTTTAAAGCCGCATACGACAGCATTTGTCGCCAGGAACTGTTTGAAGGGATGTCCGAATTCGGGATCCCGGGAAAACTTATTCGGTTGTGTCGGACCACGCCAACACATACGCGATGCACCGTGCAGTTCGGCTCGAGGACCTCCGAGCCGTTTGAAACCTGCACCGGATTTTGGCAAGGAGATGCGCTGTCGTGTGATTTCTTCAATTTGGTAGTGGAGAAGATAGTGCGGCGGGCTGCTGTAAACATGGAAGGCAATATCTTCTACAAGTCAGTCCAACTGTTTGGATACCCAGACGACATCGACATCATTGCGCGTTCCCAACGCGCCGTAGTGGAGGCTTTTATGGCGATTGAAGAAGAAGAAGGCGAAACGAGCTGGTCTTAAGGTCAATGAGGAAAAGACAAAGTACAGTCGACTCCCTCTAAGTCGAATTTTCACGGGATACCAATATTAGTTCGAGTTAGAGGGAGTTCGACTTAGAGGGAGTTCGACATGGAGAGAGTCGACTGTATATGGTGTCGAGCAAGAAACGATCCGCCGCACATCACCTAGGGCAAAACATTAGAATCGACTGCCACAATTTTAAGGTAGTGAAGGAGTTTGTCTGCCTCGGACACGGCAACTGTCCAGCCTTAGCCTCCACAAGGAAGAAAACCCTGGGAGAATATAATCTAAGCTCACTAAGTGATATATCGGAAAAGGACGTCAAGAAATTGTGGATACTCGTCCAAAAATCGAACTGGTTCCAGAAATGAGCGGCAGGAAGCCAGATGTGGCAACACAATGGACCCTATGGGTCTAAGTGAACCTAATGTGCGCTTCCCTATCACACATTTTGACGGTTTGAAGAAACAACACGAAATGAATGTTCGCCAAATGTGTTCGCCGTGTAGGGGATAACGCAAACGAGCAAGTTCGGCGAGCATGTTCATCGTTTAGGGCTGCCTTAAGCAATCATCGATAATCTGAATTTTGACGATACTTCTGGTTACTTTTTGTTTACTTTTGACATAAGCTTTTCACATAAGCTTTTCACATAAGCCTTTGACATAAGTTTACCTACGGTTACTACAGCTAATCCTTGGTCTTTTTAAGGGTCTTTCAATAGAGACTGCCGAGCCTTGACAGTTGATAGCGACCATATTGTTGAAGCTAGATCTGTCGAATTGACTGTCATTTATTCAGTCTGTTTTGCCAAAATACCGTAAACGGACTTAGCCTTCAACAACACATGGAAATGATAAAATTGTTTTATCAACATGTCTTCGGACAAAGTTCCACACGCTTCGACCATTTTACGGTCGCCATAATCTTCCTACAGAGATTATTATTCGCAGTGTGGTGAATAAATTTGAGTCCACTTGTTCAGTAAACGACATACCAACACTCGTACGTTGACGAAACGCAAGATCTGCCGAAAACATTGCGCTTGTCCGTGAGAGTGTGCAGGAGAATCCGCGGCAGTTAATTTTGCGTCGCTCACAAGAACTCGGCTTTTTATAGACCACAACTTGACGAATTTAGCTTTGTGACTTGGGCCTGCACCTGTACAAATTTCAACTGACCCAGGAGCTGAAGATACTTGTAGACGACCACAGACATGACGTGTGTTCGCTGAATGGGATCTGGAGCAGTTGGAGACTGACTCTAATTTTCATCGAAAATCATCTTCATCTTCAGCGATGAGGCCCATTTCTGGGTGTTAATCAACAAACTTGTCGAATTTGGGACGATAATAATCCACATGAGATTTAAGAGCGTTCAATGCATTCCAAAAAATGTCTGTTTGGTGTGGATTTTGGGCTGGCGGGAGTCATCGATCCGTCATCGACGTTGGCTAGGCCATCACCGTCAACGAGGTCTATGATTGCCAACTTCTTTTGGCCTGATTTCGATGATATAGACACCAACGACATCTAGTTTCAAAAGGACGGCGCTACAAGCCGCACAATTCACGCCACATTGGAAATTCTGGACGAGCGATTCGATAGCATGGTCATCTCGCGTGGAGGTAATGTGAATTGGCCACCGAGATCGTGCCATTTGACACCGTTAGACTTTTTCTTGTGAGGTTTTCTGAAGTCGCAGGTATATGAGAATGAGCCACAAACCGCATTGGCCCCCAAAACCAACATAGCCCATGCCATTGGTCAAATTCAGCCTGATTTATCTGCCAGAGTCATGGAAAATTCGACATTTCGGATGCGCATCACCTACAAAAGCCGCGATGGACATTTGAATGATGTTATAGTCCACACATAATGGC
Source organism: Myathropa florea (assembly GCA_930367185.1). Taxonomy (NCBI): domain Eukaryota; kingdom Metazoa; phylum Arthropoda; class Insecta; order Diptera; family Syrphidae; genus Myathropa; species Myathropa florea. The sequence goes on along the minus strand of OV884002.1, from coordinate 113,079,280 downwards.
ATTGATAGGCCTTTCAAACGAATAAAAAATATTGATGGCATTTTACACACATTTTATTTTATTTAAATTTAAAGATAGGAAACGCTTAATGAATTTACGCACAAAGTGAGTGGTTGCTTTAGAAGCCTTAATCTATCTCGGACTGTAGCACGATTCATGGACGTTAGTATTTTTTTCAAAGACTTCAAACAAAACACTTCCCAGTAGAAACTCAAATGGCTGAAGACGGTAAGGTACTTGATAACGCTCTAGAGACATGTCACAATAAGCCTTTATTTCACAATCTGATTTGAACCATTTCAAGTGGTCACACTGGCGCACATAATTTTAAGATAAGCAAAAACTTAGGAAGGTTAAACGCCTGAAATTATGGGCAATAACGCCGCCCACCTTTAAACGATTTCAGATCTATTGCTAAAATTTGAAAGGCATGCAACTTCCTGTTCCGGTTTGGATACACAATTTGCGACCGTCTGCGAAATACTCGTAATCACACGTTAGACATTCAAAAAATCACACGAAACACCTGAGTCACTGTATACGCCTGCATGATTAAGCTGATTTGTGAATTTGCGTATTCATTGAACAGCTCATCAATGGTGGTCGGGGACAGACCCCTCCGAGATCTAATTGACAAGCGTTAACCGATTACAGACTCTAATCACGCTCACTTACTTTTATTGGATTGACACAAGACCACAAACGAAATGCTGTAAATCAAAATGGAACGATGTATCGCGCCCGACTAGGTTCGTTTGACTGCGGCTGCTCTGCCTCGGCGGTCACTTCTCGTCTATTCGTTGCCGATATGCGTCCCATTGAGAGCGCTGGTGGAGTGCGTAGGCACTGGGAAATTCTGATTAGATTGATACACTGGTAACCGAATTAATCGCTACCTTCGCAGCACTGATTAGCTGGTGATAGCGACGCCCTGGGCGTCTGTCGGAGGCGGTTTACGATCAATCACAATGCCAGCAGTTGTCGATTAGCATAAGCTAACCACTGGCTTGATTATGAGTTGATCGCGATGAGCATCGCTTCAGAGTGTGTCATGCTCATATCTGGGTAAGTGGGTTTTAAAGAATCTTTGCTTTGTTTGTGCCCTGCGTGATGTGTGATTGAGAAGTGTCTAGTCATGGGTTACAAGTAATTCCCGGTCAGCTGGAGGTTTGCGATTAAATATTTTGGCAGGCAGTTCTGATGAGTCAATATGTGTTCGTTGGAATGAAGTCTTAGAGTTGAAGACAGGTTTTGTTTTTTAAGTTTGTTCGAATAAATCAGGGAGAAGTGGCCTTAAGACCGCCAGACAAATTCGCTGCGTCATCGTGAAAGGGTTGGCACATAGACATAGTGAAGGCACAGCAGACGAAAAAGAAAACATGACTTATGTATAAACAAAAACCTGTTTCAGGGTTTCCGCATTTACGGGTGTCGTGTGCTGGATTTTGCGTAACAAACTCTGGTGGGTACTAATTGCTTGGTTTGAATTTCTACATTTGGAAGATACTGAGTTTATTTCCATCGATTCATTGCCGAAAAACTTGAGAGATGAGAATGTACTGAAGAGTAGAGAAGATTTTTTTTGTTCGTACTCAGACTCAAAATTGGTCCATTGTACTGTCATGTAGCAACCTACTACCGTTAATTTGCCGTTAATTTGATCCCAACGGAAAATTGTGACTGGATCAGATTCGAACCTGGGACCCTTTTAACTTGGGGCAGGCACTTAACTAACTGCGCCACCCAGTCGTATTTAAGGAAGATTACTCTTTGGCTGAAAATCAAGGAGGCATTCACTGTTTTACTAAGATTTTTATTTTTGCTCACGAATTTGCTGCGGTATCAGAATACATACGTTGTGAGTGTTCTTTTTCCTTTTCTCGTGGTGCCACAGTCCAGAGAGGACATGGACTTCAACCAATAAGCCTCTCCAGCTGGCACGATCTTTCCGAAACTGTCTCCATTTATGCACATCTAGTTGATTGAGGTCCTTCTCCCCTTGTGTGTGCCACCTAAATCGTCAGGCTAGGAGCTGAAGATTTTTCGGGTCGGAGGTAAGTTGTCAATGCGCTCGACACAGCCTAGTCGTCTTAGACATTGGATCCGTAGACGTCTGGCTAAATTCATGGCGTTGTACAGCCAACGCTACCGCTCCAATTCTACGGTCGAAGAGCAGGGACGTGAACGAATATGAAAAGCTGAAAGTACTGTCATCAGCGAAGGAGTCAATTGGATTAGAAGTAGCAGACAGGAGATCATTTATAAAATTGAGGAAGAGAGTCGGAGACAAAACAGAGCCTTGGGGAACACCAGCATTAATTTGATGAATATCAGACTTGAACCCATCCAAAACAACTTGAATTGAACGGTTCGAAAGGTAATTTCTAATCCATAGAAGAAGAGACTCATCGATGCACGCATTTTCGACAAGAGAGCTTGATGCCAGACTCGATCAAATGCCTTAGAAATATCAAATATATCAAATATATCAAAAGCTGACGGTTTATCAGCGTTTCCATGACCTTAAAAAGAAGGGACGTAAGTGTTATGGATCGGGTCGGTTTACACCGATGGGTCAAAAATGGAAAAAGGAACAGGCGTGGGCATATTCTCCGATGTACCAAACTTGCGCTGCTCGATCAGAATACCTGATTATAGCAGTCTTCAAATTCAAGCTAGTCACAAGCTGTTGCGAAAAACTCAGGATTCATGCCTCACAGCACCGGATTAATCTTAGCTGGGTCCCAGGGGATAGGGACATCACCGGCAATGAGAAAGCTGATGAACTTGCCAGGAAAGGGTCCGAAATGGACTTATTGACAGCAATTCCGGGGATCGAACCTCACTCTGTGTTTTAAAGAATTAAGAGAACGAAAAGATTTTTAAGTTGGCAAACTTCAGGTGGCAATCTTTGGACACCTGTGTAATCATCAGGACTGTATGGCCTAAGTACGACAAGGCGAAAACCGTCAAGCTCCATCAGAACAACAAAAGGTTGCTAAGCATGATGGTTGGAGCACTTACAGGCCATAACCGTCCTAAGAATCATATTAGGAAAATAAGACACTACCTCTGCCACTGTCCCAGGCTGTGTCAATCGAGATATAGAACGCATGAAAGTCATTACATCCATAACCTTTGTGACACTACAAATGTAACTCTCGTTCACCTTCGCAGTTTTGTACGACTCGCCGCATGGGTGGACAACATTTAGTATAATAGGTTTGTGAATTGGAAGATTCCTTCTCGGGCATCACAATAGGTTCACATGGACATAAGTGAGACAAGGTCTTACCCAGTCTACCCACCTACAGCCTGTGTAACTCCTCCATTCATCGTCAAAGCAAACAGGACCAAAAATCCAATGCGAGACTTCTCTCTCGAAATGACCAAGGCTTTGTCATCCACTTTGTACATTGTTTATGCCTATACGCCATAGAGGAGGACTGGTTTGATCAAGGTCTTATACAAAGTCATGTTGGTCTTTCGAGAGAGGGCTCTATTACTCATTTCCATTTTGAGCTCAAAGAAACAGCGTTTGACCTCTGTACTGGTAATTAACAGCACCAAACATCTGTTTAACGTGGATTCAAGGTTGACGAAATACTAGACTACCTCGAAGTTATATCAGCTTATTGTGACGTTCTGGGCAAATCATCAATGTTGTAAGTCCTTTCTCGATGACAGTATATAAGTACAGTCAAAATCGCTTACAACATCGGTTACAGCGACCTATCGCTAATAACGACCAAATTCGTCAGTTCCGTCGTCGTTATAAGGTCGTTATTAACTCGTTATGCTAGCAGTTGTACAGAGTTTTCGAAGATCTTGGCTCTAGTATTGACCAATGAATTCTCCAGGATCTTCTCAAGAATGACGATTGGAAAAATCATATGACAGCTCGTCGACTTGCCTGAAACATTTTTTTACGTTAAAAGCCTCGTTGAATTCGTCACGAACTCCATCGGAGCAGCGAAAGTTCTCCATAGTCATCCTACTCAGTCCGAGGAGTTTAGCAGGAATGTCAAAACTGGACATGACGCTGTATGGTTCGTCTCTATGCACGTTGTCATATGCGACCTTGAAATCGACGAATAGGTGGTTTTTGTGTCGATTTACTTTTCTTGGATCTTTTCCAGGATCTCCCGTCGTGTGAAGATCTGGTTTACTTGTTTACTTCCCTGGCCTGTAACTACACCGATAAGAACCTATCAGATTGTCAACAAACAGTTTCAAATGTGCGCACAAGACGCCTAAATTTCATCAATTATATGATGAGCAAGTTCAACGAAAACCGCTTGACACTAATTTTGTCAAGTTTAGCAAATCTTGGAGATAAGATTGTGGGAGCAAGATCAACGGATAAGATTGTGAATTATGTATTCAGTAATCTAAAGGCACAACCAGTGTTTATTTGCTTCGTCCAAAGATCGATTAGATTTCCTGGTAATAAAAAACGCCACGCTTTAGGAAGGGAAGATAAACAGTTTTTGCGATTCACTGACTACGTCTAAATATTTATCGCGACATTCAATGACCATCGTTATCAATTTTGGGATAATGGCAATACAGTCCGAGGTGGACCTGAGCCTAGCTCTCAGCAACAACGTTGTTGTACGTGGAGGGGACCTACAGTTTAATGCCGACTCCGAACGGCGAGATTGCGAAGCTTTTTCTAGACAGTTATGCTCTTAGAGAATTGTCAGCGACTCGAAAGAGGTGGAACCGTGAAAAATTTTTGAAAAATTTTTTGTCTTCAACTTATTGTTGAAGCTAAATCTGTTAAATTAGCTGTCATTTATTCAGTCTGTTTTGCCAAATCACCATGAACGGGCATAACGTTCAAAGTTTAACGCGTGCAAATGTTCTGTTCTGGCAACGTTTTGCGCCCATTTTACGGTCGCCATAATCGTCTTACCGAGAGGACTATTCGCAGTGTGGTGGACAAATTTGGGTTCACTGGTTCATTAAATGATAAACCGACACCCGTATGTCGACCAAACGCAAGATCTGCCAAAAAAATCACCGCTGTTCGTGAGAGTGTGCAAGAGAATGGGAGGCAGTCGATTTCACGTCGCTCACAAGAACTCGACCTGTCGCAGACCACAACTTGGCGAATTTAGCGTCGTGACTTCGGCCTGCACTAGTACAAAATTCAACTGACCCATGAGTTGAACGTACTCGTAGGCGACCATAGACAAGGACGTGTGCTGAATGGGGTCTGGAGCAGGTGGAAACGGGCACTAAATTTCATCGAAAATTATCTTCAGCGATGAGGCCCATTACTGGGTGAATGGGTACGTCAACAACAACAACAAAATTTTCGAATTTGGGACAATACCAATCCACATGAGATTCAAGAGCGTCCATGCAATTTTGGGCTGGCGACGTCATCGGTTCATGCGAGTATTTCTTTGAGAACGATCACGATGTTAGCCAGGCCATCACCGTCAACAGCGAGCGGTATAGATCGATGATTCTTTCTCTTCTTCTTCTTCTTCTTAAGGCTCTACAGTCCGAGGTGGACCTGGGCCTCACTCAACATGCCCAGATGTCCAGCCAGCACGATCGTTCGTCAGCTGTCTTCAGTTTCGCACACCACCAAGCTGGCTGAGGTCCCCCTCGACTTGTGTGCGCCAGCTTGTACGTGGACGTCCTCTGTTGCGTTGTCCCACAGGCTCAGAGTCGAAGACTCTTCGGGCCGGATCGATGATTGCCAACTTATTGTGGCCTGAATTGGATGATATGGACACCAACGACATGTGGTTTCAACAGGATGGCGCTACAAGCCCTACAACTCATGCCACTTTGGAAATTCTGCACGAGCGATTCGATAGCATGGTCGTCTCGCGTGGAGGTAATGTGAATTGGCCACCGAGATCGTGCCATTTGACACCGTTAGGTCGGTCAAATTCAGCCTGATTTATGTGCCATAGTCATGGAAAATTTGACATATAGAATGCATGCCACTTAGAGAACCCGCGATGGACATTTGAACGATGTTACAGTCCAGACATAATGGCATCGATAGGCCTTTCAAACGAATAACATGTTTTATTTAATTTAAAGATAGGAAGCGCTCAATGGAGCACCCTTTGCATGAGGAGATTTTCTCGCAAGTTTTCTTGCCACAAAGTCAATGTTCAACTATTGAATGCACGGAGAACAAGCTGACGAAAAACAAATTCCAGATAGTTTCCATAGTTCCAGTCTGAACACGGATAACGGAATCTTCAAAAACTGATCTACACCGTTGGATGATAAAGCACTTTAACTCCTTCCGGTTGACAGAACATATTCTCTACCCTCCACTTAGTTCAATTCTTCATGTCACTTTGATTAATGTCATTGCCAAGCACAAGTTTTCGTTTTTTGACACGTTAAATAGGAGTAAGTCACTTTGCTGTACATCTACGGATGTGTTCAGAATTCCGTTTGCGTGCTGATTCAAGGAAATATTTGATTAATCTCGTGAATGTGGCATTCTTAAAACTCAAAAACAAATAACACGCCAGCAATTGACTTCAATTTATCTGCTAAAGTTGACACTAATGACATATCAACAACCGTCCATTTAATTGCAATTACAAAACACAGTTTTCCGAAACAAAATATCATTATTCGCTCGGCATCATTTCTTCACAAATGAACGCGAAGCAAGTTGTTTAGTGCTGAAATATTCAATTTGACACTTAATCATCAACTCACATCTGTTTCCGGTAATCAGTTACGGATCGAATTTTGTATCTGTAGACAAGCGACACACGGCTCACAACTCGGCGGAATGGTGATTCGCGTTCAACTGAACAGGTTGAAGTGGAAATGTGCCGGCCTTAGGGGCGATTCTCACATGCTCTTGCTCGGAGAATCAATTGAGACTAATTTTCGATGGGTTAGTGAGCAGAGATGATGGATAGCTAGGGGTCCCTCCTCGTGCCAGGAAGCACACGAAAAGTGCTTAGTAACGGCAGAGATAAAGCTTCGTGTGATTGGTGAGAGCGGCATTGGTGTGTCGAATTGTTGTGGTTGAAGAGCTTAAGAGACATTTTGTGGAGTAAATTGAAAACGTATCTTATCTGAATAGCAAAAATGAAATGTTTACAGTCATCCAAGTCGCGAGTAGTCTTTGTTAAATTTAGATTAGATAGTTTATATTTTATGTTCAGTAGTTGTTGTGGGTTTGTTGACAATGGGTATTGGAAATAAACGATGTGACCAGCTCCTCTTTTTCTCTTTATCACGTACAAATCATCTTAATAATCTTAGCTTTTTTCTTTAGGGTAAGTTAGATTTAGTTTGGAGGGTTAAAATCAGTTGAGTTCCAAGAGGGCGCCATTTTTTGAAAGTGATGCCAAGGAAGTAAAATTCAGAGTCATTTCAAAATTATTTTCATTCTTTTCGATAAATGAAATTTTTCTTTGAAAAAAACGGTGAGCTAACAGCCACGACTCACTTACCTACCAAATTGCGACTAGTCTGCCCTCAAAGATAAGAAGATAGAACCTACTACCGTGAGAGCCGTTCATTTGTGTTGAGGATTAAAGCCATCCAGACGAAAGTTTGAATCTCCGGAGTTTTCTTAACTCAATATTATACACATCTTCCAGCTTGCCAAAAATTGTTGAAATTGAATATCTACTAAATTCTTCTTCTAAGCTCCTAAGGCACTCGGATAGGTCCATATCAGTGTGGTTTCAGGCCGGGGAAGTCCACCATCGATCAAATCTTCACACTGCGGCAGATCCTGGAGAAGACCCAAGAAATGCAGATCGACACACACCATCTATTTGTCGATTTCAAGGCCGCATATGACAGCGTGTATAGAGACGAGCTATACAGCGCCATGTCTAGTTTTGACATTCCTACAAAACTCGTCAGACTGAGCAGGATGACGATGGAGAACTCTCGCTGCTCCATCAAGGTCGGTAACGAGAAACTCACTGGCCAACATAAGAGGCACGATCTTCCAAAAGTCTGTTCAACTGATAGTTTACGCGGATGACATTGACGTGATTGGGCGAACACAGGAAGCCGTCAATGATGCATTTGCTGGCATTGAAACGGAAGCGGCTAAAATGGGTCTGGCGGTAAACGAAGGCAATACCAAGTATATGCTGTCATGGAGAAAGGACGCACAACATCGACGACTTGGCCAGAAGGTCACCATAGGCAGCTATAACTTTGAGGTAGTTAAGGACTTCCTCTACCTTGGCTCCGCAGTAAACAGTACAAATAACATCAGTACCGAGATCAAACGCAGAATAACTCATGCCAACCGTTGTTTTTTTGGGTTCAAAAGGCAATTGAGTAGTAGAGCCCCCTCTCAGAAGACCAAGTTGACTTTATACAAGACCTTGATCACCCCAGTTCTGCTGTACGGCAGGCATGGACAATATCCCAAGCGGATGAACAGTGTCTTAGTCTTTTCGAGAGAAAAGCTCTGCGCGCGATCTTTAATCCTGTTTGCGTTGATGGTATTTGGAGGAGAAGGTTCAACCACGAACTGTATGGCCTGTACAGCGACATGAGTCTAGCCAGGCGTCTATGGATCCAACGCCTAAGATGGCCAGGCCATGTAGAGCGTATGGGGAACTTAGCTCCGGCCCGAAGAGTCTTCTACTCTGAGCTTGTGGGACAACGCAACAGAGGACGTCCACGTACAAGGTGGCACACACAAGTCGAGGGGGACCTCGGTCGGCTTGGTGTGGCCGTGCGAAACTGGAGACAGCTGGCGAAAGATCGTGGTGGCTGAGGAGGCATGTTGAGTGAGGCACAGGTCCATCTCGGACTGTAGCGCCCTAAGAAGAAAAAAGAAGAAGAATACTGGCTGTGAAAATTCTTTTCAGAACCGGCAGCAACTGCTCTATAAACTTTTGCAAAAAAGCTGGATACACATATGCCATCGGTGCCCGGCGACTTGAAACCATCGAAGAACACGACTGCGTATTTGATAGCTTCATCTCGCACCACGAGCGATGAAACAAGCCAGCATCGGCGTGTTACTCGTACATTAATCAGCTCATCTTCAGTTCCAGGGATAGGAATTGGTGTTGAGCCGGTTATAATCTGGTTACCTGGAAAATTAGTCTCAAGCATGAGACTGAGGGTCTCAGCTTTTGACTCAATCAGCTTTTGACCAATTGTTATGGTTCGCAATATAAATAACCCACAGAAAAACACTTTAAGAATAAGGTAACTAAAGCAACTACTTATTTTAAAGGTAAGATACAAAGGGGAAGACGTTTTAACTTGCCATTTGATTTTTAAACATTTTCAATTTCCTGTTTGTCTTGCCTTTAGCATCACTGTAAGCAAATTCAAGGTCTTCTTTCACTTTTTTGCCTATTGCAGTCTAGGGTGGACATGTATCTCAACCAAAAGCCTCTCCAGCTAGCACGATTTTTCGCCAGCTGTCACCAACTGCGCACAACAAGTTAGGTGAGGTTCCTCTTCATACGTGTGCACGACCTTAAAGCGGGGCGTTCTCTATTGCTTTGTACCATATTTGAAAAATCTTTTCGCTAGAGTTGTCTTAGGCGTGGAGTCCGCGGACGCCTGGATAGATTGATGTCGCTGAACACACCGAACAGTTTCCTTCACTCACCGTCAAAGCATACAGGACCAAAGATCTTTTTCTCCAGAAAAGATGGATAGCTTCCGATATTACCGATGAGTAGGACATGGTGGTTTGGCAAATGGTTTTTTGGATAGGTGACATCAGATCCGCGTGGTATCACAATGGGCCTAAATTGGCCTAAGTGTGACTGCTATCTACAGTCAGCCACTTCAATCTAACCTAACCTAGGACTGGGAGGATTAAGGTCTTATAGAAATTCAGCTTGGTTCTTCTGGATAGGACTCTATTACTCAATTGTCAAAGAAACAGCAGTTGGCAACAGTGACTCGTCGTTTGACTCTGGTGCTGTTGCTCGTACTATTTTCTGCCAAGCTGAGGCACCTCCTTCACTACCTCGAAGTTATAGCTGTCTTTCTGTTTTAGTCGTCGTTGTTTTGCGTCATTTCTGGATGAAAAGATATACTCCGTTTTACCCGTTCACTGTCAGACTCATTTTAGCAGCTTTCGTTTCGCAAGATCAGTCTTTGGAAATTTTGGAGTATCCAGTCTTTGCACATAGGGAGCTCTATGTTGCACTCTCACGAGCCATGAGTAGGCAAATTATCGCCAGTATCCACTTTCACCAAAGCTGAAAAAACAAAAAAATTGGCTTACCGTTTAGCTTCAATAAACAAAATAATGCTTTGTACCATCAAGTATTATTTTTACACGCAAACGATGATCCGCTTGTGCAGAATGAAATTAAATTGCTGGTAAAAGTACCGTAGAAACTCCGTAAAACTTATCTAATCGCAAACAACCTACGCAAGATTTTTTTTTTTTCAGATAGATGAATTTTCCAATACCCGATTGTCCACAATTTACACCGCTTTGACAAATATGACGTTAGTTAGCGTTAACTAATTACTTGATATCTAAACTATTACATGTTTACAACACATGATAGTAGATAGCTGTCGTTGTCGTATTTCAGGTTTAATTTTGCAAGGCTTTCCATTCAATATTTCTGATAATTCCGTTGCATCAATTGTGAATTTTAATTGAATATCTCGTAGCAAGTACAGACTCCTACAGGCACGAAATGAAATCATTAATGAATACTCACATTACTAACTCAAGGGCAGATGTTAATGTCACGCAGCCTCGACTGGGCTATGTAATTTATTTGAAACTTTCCTGTGTGAGCAAAACGAGACGAAAGCAGGAAGATGTCACCAGATATTTGCAAATTATTATCGAAACATGCTGGTAGTTGTCCGTAGAGAAATTCTCAACATACATGCCGGATCACTGGTGTATTTTTGGCGGTGAAGTGACTTTAGAGTTCTGACGAAATTGATTGTGGAACGAGTATGACGCAAGGTACAAAAAACAGCATGTAATGGCACCACATGCACTCTACGGTCGACTTCGTCAGGCTGTCTGACGGTAATGCTACATCTCCTACCTTTGGACCTACACATTAAGACCACTACAGCTCACGGCGTCATCAGGCTCAGGAATTTTGGGTGCTGGACCTCAAAATCCTATGGTCATAGCACCATTTTAGATCTTCTACCAAGAGATCTCGTAACATCCTTCACAGATTACACGATCGCCAAACTAAATCTAACAAAAGGCTTTGACACTCTGATTTCCGAAAGAACTGATTGGCACAGCGGGCAGGTGTGCAGGGATTTTAACTGGGAAATCTACATTGACGGGTAGATGACACTTCTAAGATGGGCGGCGGAGTCGGTGCTGGTGTATTCACAGAATTCCCGAATATTTCTAAAGCCTGCAGACTGCCGGACTTTTGTAGTATGTTCCAAGCGGAACTATTTGCTATCCGAGAAGCATGTCAAGTCAAGCCAAAATACATCCAAGTATCATGCCAAGGCAGAAGGTGGCTATTTGTATTGATATCCAAGCAGCCATCAAAGCTATTGCTTCCTGTGCTTTATACTCTAAGCGAGTACAGGTATGCCGAGCTGAATTGGCGTCATTAGAAGACCAGCTTAAAATCTCTTTTATCTGGCTTCCAGGTCACAGTGACATCCCAGGAAATGACAGGGCCGAAGAACTAGCTAGACAGGGATATGTCCTTCAGTGCTCGACTGCAGAGGAGGTGCACATCCCAATACAAGCAGTCAAGGCTAATAGCTCTACACACTTCCTTGAAATAGCTAACCTCGAATGGGCCTGACTGACAAACTGTATTTCAGCAAGAAAAATATGGCCTGAGTACAACCGCAGTAAACAGTACAAATAACATCAGTACCGAGATCAAACGCAGAATAACTCTTGCCAACCGCTGTTTTTTTGGACTCAAAAGGCAATTGAGTAGTAGAGCCCTCTCTCGGAAGACCAAGCTGACTTTATACAAGACCTTGATCATCCCAGTCCTGCTGTACGGCGCAGAGGCATGGACAATATCCCAAGCGGATGAACAGTCTCTTGATCTTTTCGAGAGAAAAGTTCTGCTCGCGATCTTTGGTCCTGTTTGCGTTGATGGCATTTGGAGGAGAAGGTTCAACCACGAACTGTATGGGCTGTACAGCGACATGAGTCTAGCCAGGCGTCTACGGATCCAACGCCTAAGATGGCTAGGCCATGTAGAGCGTATGCACAACTTAGCTCCGGCCCGAAGAGTTTTCGACTCTGAGCCTGTGGGACAACGCAACAGAGGACGTCCACGTACAAGGTGGCACACACAAGTCGAGGGGGACCTCGTCCGTCTTGGTATGCGAAACTGGAGACAGCTGGCTAGAGAGGCATGTTAAGCGAGGCCCAGGTCCACCTCGAACTGTAGCGCCCTAAGAAAAAGATGAAGAAGAGTACAACCGATCCAAAGCAAAAGATCTCCTTCGGCGAACTCGACATGACATCACTAGATTGGTGAGAGGGAGACCTTAACCCACTTCTTTTGCACTTGCCCGGCTCTTACAAGAGCCAGACAGCGAGCGCTTGGTAGACCGTTTTTCAAATCACTTGACAATATTTCTATGAAAGATATTAAAGAACTAATGTCCTTCTAAAATAACTCAGGTTAGAACGTTGCGTGCAAAATAACTGTAAGCGCATATGTCGCAGTCGTTTTTAGGGCGCCACTGACTCCTATACATGCAGTTCTTTGTACCTTGTTTAGTTTTCTGATGTACGCTTTGGCTGAAGCTGGCCAGCTGGAGCCGTAGGTAAGAATAGGATGTATCAAAGCAGTATACATCCAAAGTGTTATCTTCAGTTGAAGTCCCCAGCTTTTGCCAAGAGTTTTGTTGCAAGCGTATATGGCTATGCATGCCTTTTTGTGGCAGGCACTTAACCAACTGCGCCATCCAGTCGTTCGCTAAAGAAGGTTAAATAAGAACACAGTTTTTTTTTGTCAGAAGAAAATCTACAATTGTTTTGTTTGTTTATTTGACAGTTTTTCAAAAATTTGTTTAATTCTAGCTAAATTAATTTCAACTGAATTTTCAAAAGCCAGTGTGATTTATATCGTTACGACAATATTATTTTTTGTGTGTTCTTTTTCTTAAATTTTTTGCCTCATCTTCTGTATTCATTTCTTCTTTGCTCTGTTTCTTACATACATATACATATATTATTTCTGTAGTTTCTTTTCTCTTTTATCTCCTCTTAAATACATTATTATAAATGTTTTTTTGTTTTTTCATTTTTCTTTGCTTACATTTTTTAATAATGTTTATTTTTGTTTTCCATTGTAAGTATATATAATATATATAAATATATGTGATAGAAGTACATGGTAATTATTTCATTATCATTTTTCATTTTTAATAATAATTCAATGAGATTACAATGTGACCACAAAAACAAATGAATAGACTTATAAGAAACAAACTGAAAACATATTTTCTTTTTTTTTTTGAAAGAGTTCCTTCTGCAATTTTTTCTTCTCAACAATTGGATTTTTTTTCCCATTTTTGTGGTTTTCTTAAAGAAAATTTTGTAAAGTAAAATTGTTTTATTCATATTTTTCTCTTTTTTTTTAAGTATTTTCAATATATAATGTGCTACAAAAATAAAGTTTTCTTTTTTTGTTTTTATTTGTTATAGTTTTTCATTTTTTTAAATTGTTTATTTAACTTCTTTCTTCTCAGAGAGCGTGTGTGTGTGAGTGTCTGTGTTCTGGTGTCCTTTCCTGTGGTTAGTTGGAGTTCAATATCCGAGTCTCTGGTCCTCATCTCATTTAAGGAGAGGTGTGTGTGCCTCTCCGCCTTCGATCTACTGTGGATTTAGTCATTGAATGTGAATTGTTTCTCGTCGTATTTGTTTTTCTTTTGGTAGCATTCTCCTTTGATGTGACTTAAAAACGTAGGAATAAAAAAAACGCCCGTCGAATTAGATTCCATTCCAAAATGGCAAAAGCCCTAATAGAGGTTAAAGTACACTCTACGATAAAAGTACATACACATACATTTGGTGTTTGTTTTTTTTTTGTTTTCATAAAGTGAATATATATTTTGTTTAAATTTAAATTGTTACTTAACTAATAGGAAAATTTAAGGAAGATTTAGAATTTTTTAAACGGAAAATATGTTTAGTTACTTTTCGAACACTTCAAGCGGAGCCATGTTCAACAAATGGAGTCGTAGAATGTTTATGCTGTGGAGGTGAGTGGAGTGAATGTGTTCTACTAAGTCTTAAAAAAAACACGTTCTTTTGGTATAAATTGTTGCTTGTCTTAGCAATTTGTAGGATAAGTCGAAAGACATACATAGCTAAGGTTTGAGTTTAAGCTAGTTTTAATCATTTTAGTGTAGCACGTAAGGTTAAATGAAGTTTTGATAAAAACGAACTTAAAATGAAAAGAAAGGAAGTAGGAATGAATTGGCTAAAGTCGATGAAAATTCAATGGTTTTTTTTGTGTTTGGTCCTTTTCAACAATAACACACTTGTCTTCTGCAGGGATCTTGCCCCGATTTTGCATCTTGAACTAAAATAAGCGAGAAATGTGAAGAAGTGTCATTAGAAGACGTCAGGTATTCAGTAACAAAACAACAGAAAATTAGCACTTTCGTATACATTTCTTTTCTAAATTTTTAAAATTCAGAAACTTGTCCTATTCTTTTTTTAAATAAAAAAATGAATTTAATTAAATATTTAAAATTTTTTTTTAAGTTTTAATTGAGGGTGGTGAAGCTCCACCACCACAACCCCTAACCTATCAAAATTTATATAAAAAACGGCCTGTGTCTTTTCCTTCTGATCCCTTTTATGCATTTAGTTTTTGCAAACTTTCCTGCAAAAACCTATGTAGACAGGTACTTCAGCCAAGAGATGATTAAGGTCCCAACCTGGTGCTTTGGGAAGAAGAAGAATTCTACAAGCTTGTAGTATATACAGTGGTGGACAAAAGTTTTCAAAAAAAAACATTTTCAAAGAAAATAAAAAGTTTAAGCCTCGGGGACCTTTAAATCTAAATCCTTCAGAGAAGATGTGGGACCGTTTGCCGTGAGCGATCAAAATATCTTCAAAGTTGTATTGTGAACAGGTCAGAAAAGGATTGAGTCAAAAATTAAAATTCCATTATTGTATATCTAGTTTAAGTATTTTTTCTAGAATGTAAGATTTTTTTTAAAAGATAAGAATAAAAATGCATTGAAACTGATTAAGTCAAAAATGTATTTCATAGTTGAAATTGTGTACAATGGAGTTGAAAATCGCCCAAAAAGACTATGACTATCGAAATGGTCATTCAAAGGCCTTAAAGAGGTTTACTGGATCCATCCAAATCTCGTCTCTCGACGGTAGCCTTTAACTTTGTAAGAATTCCAAGAGGTGTATTCAAACAATTTGGAATCGTGATGATTTGAAGATCCACTGTTAACTCTAGTCAAGTTAGGAAATTAATTTTTAGTCGACACAAGGATATAAAGTTTTTTTTTCGGTCAAATATTTGACCAACTTTTCTACGCAAATTTCTGTGCTGTGTGTCGAACCCTGGGAGGAAAGAAATTATGGTCTTAAAAATTGAGATCAAGATCAAATCTCTTAGCAGGTCCGCAAAATTGAAGTACAAAAGGCGATCCAAAAAGAAGTTCGATTTTTTGGTTGCAATTATTTTACTTTTGCCATTTTGTTGTCAGTCAAATTTCTGAACAATGGACCTTTCATCACCTGTCCTAACGATAAGTCAAAAATTAGCCAGTTTCTAAAGAGCAAGGACAGGGGGCGATTTAAAATCGAACGCGAAGATATAATGTGTCATCTAGAAAATTGTTAGTACAAGTTTTTTTAGTACTAGCGTGTACTATTTTTTAGTATAAATGTGTACTAATTAATTTACAACAATCGTGTACTAATTTTTTACTACACGCGTGTACTATTTTTTTAGTAGAGTTAAGACTTTCTCTGAGTCTTGAGTGCCTTTACAGAGACTTTTGAGCTTTTGACCTTAGTCATCAAGTAAATCACTCGGAAATAGGAGTTGCCTCCCGGGAGTAAAGGCTATAATTCCCCAACAGGGCATCACAAAGGGTTCTCTAGGACTTAAGTGAAACGTGGCTTCCGCCCCAATTCACCAACCTAGCTACCTAAGTTACCTGTCTACCAAGAAAGTTTAAGATCACGAAAATGCTTTATTAGTGTGGAAACCGAAAGGAATGGATTGAACAACAACTTTACCAAGGACAGGTAATAAATGGATAGAATCTAGGAGTACATCAGATTTTTGTTTTTTATTTCAGTGAATCACAACCAAAACGATTATTCTTATGATCAGCTCCATAAGAATACGGTTTGGTTGGTAAATAATTTCCGTGTTCGAAAGGGCACATCAAATTAACAAAAGTAATAATTTTTTTCCGAACAAGATGTGGTTCAGATTAAAAGAATTTCCTTAGCTTGAAAATATCGATTCTGGCATCATGGTGAAGTAAGTTGTGCGGCAACACGTTGTTAAACACGAAAAAAGGAGTAAAGTACACGCTTGTACTAAAAAAATTAGTAATAAAAAATTGGGACACGGTTCCAATATAAAAAAATAGTACACACTTGTACTAAGAAATAGTACAGGCTTGTACTAAAAATAAGTACAAGCCTGTGCTAAAAAAATTAGTCATTAAAAAATTAGTGCACTGTTCCACAAAAAAAATAATACACGCTTGTACTAACAAATAGTACAGGCTTAAAATTAGTACACGCTTGTGCTAAAAAAATAGTACACGTAAGTAATAAAAAAATAGTATCTTGGTGATGGCCCTGACAGAGCCTTCCTTATCCCTGTCGAAGTATTTTCCTCCAGAGTATTCTCGATTTCCCCGAAGCAGGATATACTAAATCTCAATCTCATTTCGCTAGTTAAGGAATGCCACTAAATTTACACATAAACCTAATTTGGATGCCAAGTTAAGAGAATTGGATTTTTTGTTCGGGCCAGATGGGGTATACCCTTCCGTTTCAGCCAACAATCATTCGGAAGTACATCTCTGTCTAGATGGACCAGATGGAGTTTACCAATCCAATTTTATACCATCGAACAACCATTCAGAAGCACATCTCTGTCCAAAAGGAACAAAAGTAAACAAAGTAAGATCATGTCTTAAGCGGGGAAAAAAAACTAGCCAAACTAGCCATAGAGCTTAAAAACCCAAAACCTGAAACTTACACAATAACGATGTTCAGAGAAACTGCACCCTAATGCGCACATGCCGTCCAAAGTGACCAAGACTAAACCTAAGCTAAATTATATATACTTTCAAATTTATGGGGGATATTCGTATTCATTAAACCAAAACTCTAATGGACCTTGTAATGGTTTTACGAGATGCAAGTTAATGAAGTCGTTATAGAAATTTATTGTTTTACATCATCTTTTACGACTAAATACAATTTTTTCTGGTGATTCGTGCTTTTAGACTTCTGATGCAACGATGTTTGATGATCCTTTGTTCGAAGTTTGTGCATTTGATGCAGGAAATGATGCTTAAATGAACGTTTGACGTTTGAAAATGATGATATTTGGCCGATGCCGTAGTGATCCGTTTCTGTGTTCACCAGACATTTTCGACGTCTGCCTTGGGGGTCATTGCAGCTCCCAAACAACCTAATGCCTAGCTTTTTCTCCAACCTCTTACGACAATGCACAAGCGTGTAGTAAATTTGTTTTTACTGCTGTCTGTGGAGATTTATAGCTTGAGGGAGAAAATGTTAATTGATCAGCATCGTAGCCCTATTTCATACTTGAACATTCACCAGCCAAAAAGTCGAAAACATGGCAGTTCTTCAGTAAAATTTGAAAAAGATTTGCAAGATATGACTAAAGAGTCCTGACAGAGAGCACAACTGTGGTTTTAAAATGCGTGTGCTTCTGACGATTGCTTAGATTGCCAGAATTTTACTACGCCATTCATTTCCTTTCAAACACAATCCATGTTCTTCAAATTCTGTTTTGTTGTCGCTCCAAAAAATGTGTCTGCAGTCGTCAATGAACCTTATCTTCATTTCTACTTAGTCACCTACCATTACTTGGCATTTGAGACTAATATGCCAATGACTAGACAAGTTGCTTATCAATCTATTCGCCGCCGCCGCCGTCTGTAGACCATTTTCACTCCACTCCCTCACAAGCAGATTACATCAGACTCCACTTGTCAAACGTCACAACAAAATCAACCTTCTTAATCATAATTGTCATTTGAGATATGGAAAACGAAAAAATCTAACAAATTTGAAGGAACAAAAAGAAAACTAACTTTTGCTATGTACAATGCATGCAATCTCTAATAAAATGGAAGCATTAGTGCAGCATTGCCAGATATGATAGATATTCATTACTAGCTTTGATTCCGAAAATAAAACTTAGAGCTTACACACGTGTATACGTAAATCTAAATAAGGTTAATCAAAAAGATTCCGTGTATACAGTACGTAGAACCAAAGCGCAACAATGTCTGATGTGTTTACAAGAGTATCTAGAAACTTTATCTTAAAACTGTTTTGTTTCATTTTGTTTTTTTGGTTTTTCTTAGAAAAAAAAGGAAAAACTGTTTTAACGCTTTCATTTATTTAATTTATTTTTATCCTTAGCTTGGCTGTAAGTGAGCCGCTTAAATTTTGATGAAAATTCTTATTATTCTTTGTGCTCGTTGCTTGTTGTTTGTTTTTTACTGTTTTGTCAATATATGTAGTCAAAACTTAAGCGAAAAAATATTCTCTTAACAGATTTTGTTTTTGTTTTCTCGTCTGTATATGTAAAATTTTGTTTTTCTTTGGAAGGATTCACAAAAAAAGGTAGAGAAGAGTTGATCTTTTTTTTTTTGGTTTTTTCCGTTTTTTTTGTTTTGTTTTGTAAAAGCAATTTTTAGCATATTAAAATATATATTCTTTTTTTTTGTTTAAATAATCAAAAAAGTGTTTTTTTTAAAAAGTTCATTTTTTGTTTTGAATTTTTTTCTGCATTTTTTTGTTTTTATTTATCTTCTTCAATTCCTTCGTCAGTAACTTTCTCCTTTGATCCCTTTTCGTTGCTGATATCACACTTTTCAGCCAGCATGTCTTCGATACCTTCGTCGACAACTTGATTCTCCTCGGCGTCCAGGGTCTTGCCGTTGGTTTCGCGTGGTGTCATTTTGACGCGGCACGTCTCGTAGGCCTTCTCGAAGCCTAACTTTGTGTAGAGATTCCGTGAGGCATCGTTCTCTGGACGAATGACCACGAATGGAGTGTAGCCGCGTTCGATGACAAGTTGTGTTAGGGTCCTAGCTAAGCGAATGCCGTAACTGAAAAAGAAAAATACAACAATTTTTTTGAGAATTCACATTTATAGAGTTTTTGTTGCACAATACAGTGAATGTTTTACTAAAACTATCGAATCATAAACTCAAAATTTTAGAGTTTTAAGAAGTATAAAAGTCATGCAAGGTGGCAATAAATTAATCAACCTATCGGAAGCTGTTATAATTTTTGCAAATGGTGTCGTACGTCAATCATATTTGACATTTGTGAATTAGATAGCTGCAGTATATAAACAGACAAGCGATGGAGCACTATACTCCGCAAGAGCGTGTCATAATTGTGTCGATTTTTTTTACCAATAATCGATCGGTGGTATTAGATTTCCTAATCGGGTCGCGTCAACTGAGCAAACATTCCGGTGCTTAGCTACACGACTCGATCAGACTTGAACCACAGGAGACGATGCAGGGCGTGGCCGCCACCGTACTGGTCGTTCGGCCGAGAATATCGCGGCTGTGGCTGCCGATGTCTCTGAGAACGAAGAATGGAACCAGACGACGGGCCACACAGTTGCGCATCACCAGACGAACCCTACAGCGAATTTTAGTGAAAGACTTACACATGCTCCCATACAAAGTGCAAACAGTGCATCAGTTAATGCCTCCTGACTGCCAGTTGCGTGTGGATAGTAGTTCATCCTCAATCTAAACAACGGAGAGTACGATTTTGTGTCAAAAATCATCATGAGCGACGAGGCGCATTTCTACTTAAGCGGTTTTTTTTTTGCGATTTTGAAACACCACTGGAGCACTCGTACTCAAAACTGAGTCTATTGTACTGCCAGGTAGCAACCTATTCCGGTTTCGTTCATTTGATCCCAACGGCAAATGGTGACTGGACCAGATTCGATTTCACTGGGATTCGAACTTGGGACCCCTCGAACCAACTGCGCCATCCAGTCGTATACGATTTGTCTTAGTGTGAAAATCTGGTCTACAGTCGATTTGTCGGGCCGGAAGCCGCACTGGTACGTGCCGATTAGTGCGGTGCAAAACGGCTTTAGACGTGTACACTGTACGCTGCATAGGATCTTGTACCCGACACTAAGCGGGGATATACCTCTGTAGTTTTTGCAAGAAGTGGGATCGCTTTTTTTGTGGATGGGGCATATGTAGCTGGTATTCCAAATTTTACAATTGATCTAGTCCAGGTTACCTACTAGAACATCACCGTCAGATTTGAAGATCGCTAAAGGCAAACCATCTGAGGCTGCCTTGTTGTTCTTCAGCTTTTTGATAGATGCGCGGACTGTAGCATTGAAGGATTCATCGACTGGAGTTGGGGTTTCTTCGTTCCCTACAACTGGTGGAAAAGTTGCTTAAATACATCCACAATTCCCTGCGGGTCAGTAACTAGATTACCCTCACAGTTTCGAAGAGCATTTCCTAAAACCTACTGCCAGGTTTATGACTTTTTTTTATAAAAGGCCATTATTTTATGCATATCCCTAGACTCTTCGATATCCTTGAGCTGAGAGGATGTAAGAGACCTTTTCTTCTGGCGTTGAAGTTTCTTTTCCTCCCGAAACATCTTTTAAAAAAGACAAATCTCCGTAAACACCAGCGAGTTTCAGGTCTATACGCACCACCTTTTTATCGATTCAAAAGCCCTATACGGCAGCATCCATCACAAGGAACTATTCGTTGTGATGGTCGCATTCGGGATACTGGGAAAATTGATGCGGTTGTAACACGGCAGTACAGTTCTAGAACTCCCGAACCATTTGAAACCGGATTTCCGCAGGGCGGTGCCCTGTCGTGTGATTTTTCAATCTGGTGCTGGAGAAAATATTGCGGCGGGCGTGTGTAAGCATGGAAGGCACTATCTTTTAGAAATCTGCCCAAACTGATGGGTTACACTGATGACATCGACATCGTTGCGCGTTCTCACTGTGCCGTTGTAGAAGCTTTTCCGTCGATTGAAGAGGATATCTTAGAAGATATCTGGTCTAAGAGTAAATGCGGAGAAAACAAAATTGGCGAGCATGTTCGTCGTTTAGGGCTACCTTAAACTTCACAAACAACATGTTGGTGGGATCCGACGCAGAATCGCCCTACGTAACCGTTGCTACTTCGGTTTGTCAAAACAACTGAGCTCAAAACTCCTGACTCGAAGGACCAAAAACATGTTCTACTAAACCCTAATCGTGCTGGTCTTGTTGTATGGAGCCGAAAGCTGGACGATAAGTAGAACTGCGGAGCTGATTCTTGGTGCCTTCGAAAGAAAAATTCTACGTCAAATAAATTGTCGTGTCTGCGAGGAAGGTGAATGAAGGGGAAGGCATAACATAATAACTCTATCGACTGTACCAAGATGTGGACGTAGTCCAGAAGGCAAAAATCCGTCAACTAAACTGACTCGGCCACATCGAGCGAATGAACACCAATGCTCCAGGCAAGGGTGCTTTCGAATCCGAATAGCCTGTTTCGAGAAGGAGAGGGAGAACAAATCTCCGGTTTAAGGGCCATGTCATCAAGGACGCAAGACAGCTTGGTTTAGACGACGGAAGCGGCTGCCCGAAACCGCCATATATGGAAGACCGCTAAGTTAAGTAAGTAAGTAAGAAATAGGTGAACTCTCGTTAAGTAGACAACGAGTTTATCCCAGAGGATTATGTGGATATCGTTGTATCCTGATCATGACTAACTTAAGAACTAAAGTAATTTTTTTCTTCTTCGTTGAATCTTCATTTTGGGCAGTCTTTCGACTCAGTGTCATTATTTTTAACGAACGAACTACCAAAGACCAGTGCCTTAGGAATATGCTGATGGGATTATTGTCCGTCTTATTTAGTCTAGTTTTAAAATAGATCAAAAACTACGAGGAAAACATAAAAGCAGCATTATGTACTCTCTCCTCTTCTTAGACAGGCATCTTAAATCTTTGAAATCTACTCGTATAAGTCACTTTGATATAAAAACCGACCAAGGATGTAAGCCCCCCAAGAAACCCGAAATCCTTCCTTTACTTACCCCTTCCGCCTATAGTCTGGACGTGTCTGCATTGAAAACATTGCACCATAATACGAATGAACCATCCAAGCAGCCAACTCTTCGGTATCCTTTCTAAAAATCCCCAAACCGGGTAGCACTCTTACTAATATCTCAAATACTTCAACGCATTCAATTTCACTGGCCGGATACAGGTCATGGATACCCTTGACATCGTCTGTGGTAAGCGGACGCATTTCAGCCTCCTCAGGCGGTAATCTGCAACAAAACGCAAAAAAGAAACCGCACGAATGCCACAAAATTCAATCAACAACCGCAAACGGATAGCGCACATGCGATGAGATACTTACTCTTCCAATTGCAACTCGGTATTTAAATTCTTACAAACGTATATATCGCCTTCCAGTCTTTCCATAATTCCAAATGTCGAATAAAAGTCATCCAGGCGATTCATAATATCCTTGTGCGTAAAGTTCAGGTACAATGGCTTCTGCCAATCTATCAGCACGTCCTCGGTACGCATCAGATCTACACATTCTATGCGGTTCGATGGACAAAAGATTCCAAAACTTTGATAAATATTGTTGTTGGGCTGCAAGGGAATACAAGAATTTGTTGTTGATTCGTCCTGGTGAATGTGTGCTGTGTGCTGTAAGTGTTTACATACCGTTAGCGTGCATCCGGGGAAATGTAGAATTATTGGTTTCTCTGGCCAATCCTTGGAAACGTAGAAATGGAAATCCCAAACTCGATCATTCAGGTACGTCTTAATTGTTTGATGAAACTGCAAGGATATTTCAAAGGAATTTATTAATTTCTGAGGGAATAGTAAAGAGAGAAACATTTTTGATGAATGGATGAAGAAGAAATGACTTTGATGCAAGGGAAATGGAAGATGAAGGAGACTTGTAATCGGAGTTTAGACAACATTCCCTATGCGGAAAGTAATTCTGACGTTTGTATAGATATTCAAGGGAATAGTTTGTAGTGGCATGTGTCTTCAGTGGAAGAGAATTTGAATTCAATAACGGAATGATAATGGAAATCATTTGAATAAGGGCCCAAAAATATAATATTTTCTAGTTACATCTAGTTAATCCGCAATGTTGTGGTTCCTGTGCCAGATATTCAATCTTCCACATTATCTCGAACTCATTTTAGCCGGACCATTACTGGATATGTGCTCGCCATGGTCGACATGTTTCGAAAATGAAACCTAGTCTTTGAGCAGCATTTAAAGCCCTTGGTTTTATCTTCTCCTCCAATGGCCTTCTATACAAGCAACAATCAATATTCGACGAAGACTTTTCTCTCTTTCTTTATCCGATCGACAGCCCTACTCTCAGTACCACAGCACCTTGGCTGAACAGCCATAATATCTTGAAGTCAAGACAAACAGTTCTCTGGGTTATTTAGGACTCTTAAAGTCACCTGGACCTGATTGAATCATATCCGAAGTATAACAGAACACGGATATGATTGTCTTCTTACTGGAGACTATCTTCGTAGGATGTGTAAGCTTGTCCAATATTCCACAGGATGGAGGCAAATAAAGGTAGTATTTCAATCAGAAATCTTTGCCATTAAGAAAGCTGCGCAGATTGTACAGCAAATGAACCTCTCTGACATGGAAATCACCTTCTGCTTGGACAGTCAAGCGGCCTTGAAGGCCCAACTCGTAAACTCCAAATCCGTCAAGGACTGCATTAAAGAGCTTAAAAGCCTCAACCGCCACAAAATCCTATGCGTTGGTTCAAATTGGACGGGAAAATTGAACAAACGCAACCAACACGCAATGTGCTGGGTTCCTGAACACTCCAGCATTGAAGGAAACGAAAAGGCAGATGAACTGACACGGATAGGCACAGAACCGGCTGACAATACTATCCACCCTCCTATTAGCTCAGCCAACTCATTGAGCAAGTATCTGTGTCATCAGCAGCACAGCCACCCAGGCTGCATCATATCCCACTGCTTATGGCCCAAATACGATATCAACAAGACCAAATCTCTCACATCCAATAATAAGAAAATCATACGCATCTTAATAGGGGTTCTCACTGGCCACTGCACGATAGGTGCAATGGCTAAGAGACTAACCCTCCCGGCGAACGATTTCTGTAGGAGCTGTAGGGATGAAGAAGAAATTGAATCAGTGGAGCATCTCCTTTGCCACTGCCCTACTCTCCAAAACGACAGCTCACTCACTTAAAAGCAAGGTTCTTTCACGAGCTCAGCGATGTGGCGATCGTACAGATCCCCGACCTAAGGAAATGTTTAACTAGAACGGGGTGGTTTTGGTAATTGCATGCTGACCCTGCGTTAATTATCGGAAAGCATGCAATCCTTACACAATGGACCTTCACGGCCTCTGGGTGTAATTGCTGGCAACAGCATAAAGCCCTCCTAACCTAACCTAACCTAACCTAATCTAACCTAACCTAAGGTAGAATTTCTACCGAAAACAGGGAGAAGCTGTCACGTATGCCAGACCCATAAGCTTATCATGGTTTTTGTAAAAAATACAAGTCTCTCGACATTTATTTTCATTGCAGCATCGGCCGGTTTATGCAGTCTGTGTCCCAATATTCATCCTAAAAAGTAAAGTATGTCTCGTTCTTTAATACGCTCCATAATAATAATAATAACGGCGGCGCTACAGTCCGAGGTGGACCTGGGCCTAGCTTCTCAGCAACCACTCGTGTTGTGCGAGCTATTGTTCTCTGACGAGTGGAGGGTACCTACAATTTAATGCCGACTCCGAACGGCGAGATTAAGAAGCTTTTTCTAGACATGTTCTTTGAGCATTAAAAAAATGTTTGGTGTTTTTTTCGGGAATCGAACCGACAACATCGAGCGTAGGAGTCGACGCACCTACCCACTACGCCACGGCGCCCACGTGAAACTATTATGTAACTTAAAACTACAGAATGGGCCATCTAGTGGTTTTTTAAAATCATAGGTTATTTTGACACTGGCAGCTGTTTCCCCCTCGAAATCTTGACAGAAAGTCAGTACCTCCGCGGAATGAGTCGCCTTACGCTTGAACAACGTTGGAAATATTGAAAACTTATTTCGAAAGTGAGTGCAGTGTATCCCAAACATTACATTTTTTGAAAAGAAGTTTTGGACGAAATGAAGCACTCACCGTGACTACTGTACGCTAGTTTGTGCAAAAAGTTCATGAGACTGGTGTGATAGTGGATAACACTCATGGTCCCCGTCGTCGTACGGTGCTCACAGATGAGAATGTGGCTGCTGTGGCCTGGCAGAGAGTGTGAGACTCAATTCGCGAACATTAACTCGCCATCCATCTCAACAGCTCAACACTTCACGCACTAGCGTGAGGAGAATTCTACACAAAGATCTCGGATTATTCGCTTACAAGGTCCAATTGACTCAGCAATTGAAGGCGCGTGATCATCCGCATCATTGTCGCTTCGCAGTTTGGGCCTTAGAACAGCTTGAATTGGACAACGATTTTGGCGAAAAATTATCTTTTCTGACGGCGGCAAAACAAAATTGCCGCATCTGGGGCTCGCATTTGGAGCGGGAAAACCCGCACGTTATTGTCGTTGCCAAGAGGCCATTGCATCCGGAGAGAGTGACAGTTTGGTGCGGATTATGGAGTGTGGAGCATCATTGGACCATTTTTCTTCGAAAATGAGACTGGGAACGACTTTTTACTGAAATTGAAGACATGGCTTTAGACGACCTCAGATCGTGTTATCAGCCGTCTTGGCGATGTCAATAGGCCGCCTCGGAGCTGCCATTGGACTCCTGTGGACTTTTTTTTTGTACAAAATTCAACTAACCTAGGAGCTGATAAACGATCATAGACAACGACGTGTGCTCGTCGAAAAAATCAGTGCTTAGTGTGGCTTTTGGGCTGGCGGTGTCATCGCCACGACGTTGGTAACGTCATCACCGTCAACGGCGAGCTCTATATGTCGATAATTACCAACTTCTTTTAACCTCAATTGGATGATATGTATGTATATGGACACCAATGGCATGTAGTTTCAACAGGACGGCGCCACGTGCCACACAGCCCACGCCACGTGTGAAGTTTTGCACGAGCGACTCGAGGGTATGATCATCTCAGCTGAAGGTGATATGAATTGGCCACCGAGATCGTGCGATTTGACCCGGTTAGACGTTTTCCTGTGGGGTTTTCTGAAGTCCCAGGTCTATGCGAATAAACCACAAGCCACAGCGGCCTTCAAAGTCAACATGCCTTCAGTCAAATTCAGCTTGATTTATGCGCCAGAGTCATGGAAAATTTGACATTTCGAATGTACGCCACCCAGAGAAGCCGCGGCGGACATTTGAACAATGTTATTAAACATTCCACAATGGTATCGATATGCCTTTCAAACGAATAAAAAATGTCGATGATACCTCGCACACACTTTGTTTTATTTAAATTTAAGGATAGGATGCGCTTAATGAAGCACCCTTTACTTTCTTTCTTTTCACATGTTACAGAGCCCCAAATTCAGATTTTCCTTCTGCTGTGGTTGCTGTAATTTGAGCTCGGAGCGAGGGTACATTTCGCAAGAGTCTGCTGAAAGACATTTTTTTCTGCGTCCTATTCCCTCCAAGCCTTTGCGTCTGGTTGTAGAGCAATTTTCTTAGATCACCAGTGCTCATCCGGAGTTGTTTGCCTCATTCCCAACCCAACATGGTCCCCAAATGGTTGACATACTGCAGGATCTCTCTATCTGCCGAAGCATGCTGCTTCCTAAAATCCCAATTTCCATGCCGTCTTCTGTCGTGTACTCTCATGTGAACTGAGCTCAATATGAACCTTCCGTCACACTGACAACCAGCATATCCTCAAAACCTGAATCCATTCATGCGTTGATAACCAGAGCAGCAGAGCAGTTACACAACACGTTATGCAGCAGCACCTGCAGCAGAACTGTGCCCCACCCCAAAGAGCAGGCCCATACTTTCATTTAATCAGGTCCCCCGCCCCAGATTAGTGCTGCACTTTGTAGAGATGAATACAATCCTCGAGCTCCTAAAACTGAAAAGGACCCGCCTGCAATTACTCAAATTAAAGTCTCCGAGGAAGACAATCGAGTTCACGGACATCCAAAGTGAAGGACGTATCGCTTTCAAACGTATTCCAAGCTCATTTCGGAGGCAGTATCTCATCGCATCGACAGGCAGCTGCCGGTTGTGTGCTCTGCACACATCACCGAGCACTTGTCTCATTTGCCTGCTGCTGGTTTGACCTGTATTCTCGTGTTGGATTTCAAAGGACTCTCGCCTCTATTCATGCACGGACTTGTTTTCGGTCTCGGACGGCTTCTGCAAATTATGTGCAACTTCCTTCGCCGCTCATCGTGGCCGTCATCGCGGTGGTCGCGAAGTCTCTCATCGATTGCATCCGAACAACGAGGAGCTGTCATGACATGGACGCGCAGAACAAGTTACCCGAGTGCTCTGTCCTGTCCCTGACACTGCCGCGGTGTGGCGCAAATTCAATTAAGGGACAATTAGTCGCTGGCGTAATTGAATTTGTCTGTCGCTGTGTGTTGTGGCGGTCAGCTACGGGGTATCGCCGGGGCCATTTTGGAGGACATACCGCAGTGGGTTCGCTGAAAACCGACTGCTCATGACCCATATTCGATTCGATTGGTGGTGGCAGCGCACTCGGGGGAAGTGCTGAGAATCAGTTTTGTCGCTTACATGGAACCCATGTACTACGCAAGCATTACTGGTTGGCTCACATCCGAGTTGGCTAATGGAATTGCTGGCTGGGAGGATTGGGTAAAAAGTGATTATCCCTTTCAGGGCCGATATGGCTGAGGCCTTGAGAGGGGATTTGGTGTCGCTTGCAGGTTCATTGTGTGACTTGCTTGCGAGTGCACTGGCTTGGATTGTACGACGAGGCAAGAGTGTCTGCAGGGTAAGAGAAAATCGGCAGCAAAACTTGCGGAGTTGCCTATGAATGAAATCCGCATTTATTTTGGGACGATATTAACTATCGAGTGAAGGTAATTTTCAAATCTGAGACATATGTACGCGGAGTCAATTTGCGGCTGGGAATGGAACTGGTTCAGAGTCGAAGAATCTTCGGAACGGAGCTAAGTTGTCCATACGCTCTACATGGCCTAGCCATCTTAGGTTTTGGATCCGTAGACGACTGGCTAAACTTATGTCGCTGTACAGCTCACACAGTTCGTGGCTGAATCTTCTCCTCCAATCACCTTCAACGCAAACAGAACCAAGGAATGAACGTAGAACTTTTCTCTCGAAAAGACCAAGAGACCCTTCATCCGATATTCATATTGTTCATGCATCGCCCATGCGCCGTAAAGCAGGACTGGGATGATCAAGGTCTTATACAGAGTCAGCTTGGTCTTTCAAGAGAGGGCTCTATTCCTCAATTGCCTCTCGAGCCCCCCAAAAAACAGCGTTTGTTAAGAGTTATTCTGCGTTTGATCTCGGTACTGATTTACAGCAGAGTTGAGGAGGACGAAGTCATTCATTACCTCGAAGTTTTAGCTGCCTATGATGACGTTCTGGCCAAGTCGTGACGTGCGTCCTTTCTCGATGACAGCATATACTTGGTTTTGCCCTCGTTTACCGCCAGACCCATTTTAGTCGCTTCCGTTTCAATGCTAGCAAACGCATCATTGAAGGCTCGCTGTGTTCTCCCAATCACGTCAATGTCATCCGCGTAAGCTAGCAGTCAAAGGAGTCTGTTTTTTTGTAGATCGGGCAAACGGTACTGAGATTCCTCTCACCGGGCATGCTTTCCTCCGACCATATCGTACAGATGAGCTGGTGCATGCGCCCTACCAGATCATCTCCAGCTGCTATAAACATTTCAGCGGGCAGACTATCTGCACCAGCAGCTTTATTAGACTTCAGTCTCGATATCGCTTTCTTGACTTCGTCTAGGTCGGGGGGACGATATTCTCTTCTATCATCGTCCGTTGTGTTGAGTGGAACATTCTGTCTGACAGCGGTATTTGTGTCCTCATCGCCGTTTAACAGTCTGCAGAAATGATTTTTCCAAGTTCTCAGTATCGACTGTGAATCTACTACTAGTTGTCCATTCTCGTCCCGGCGCCTGCCGGACTTTATACCCATTCGATAAAAGTTTTACCCTTTGGTAAAACTTTCGGACATCATTCCTGCCATAACACCTCTCCATCTCCTCGATCGCGCGCTTCTCGTGCTCTCTCTTTTTCTTCCTGAGAAGCCGATTCTCTTCCCTTCTTCTCTGTTCGTAGAGCTCACGAACAGCTCTCGTAGTTCGATGCAGCGTTGCCCGGTAGGCTTCTGGCTTTGCTGCATGTGCCTGCCTGCACTCGTTGTCAAACCAGGGGTTTTTCCTAGGTGGTGTTTTAAAACCCAGCACATCAGTAGCTGCTTCTCTGATGGCTCTTTGACAACGTTTCCATTCTTCGTCTATTGTTAGTGCAGGCGACGTCGAACTTTCGGAGAGTTTCAGGGAGACTCGATCGGCAAAGTTCCTGGCAGTCTGTTGCGATTGTAGCTTTTCGACGTCAAACCGTGGTTGTCTTCCTCCACTCCGTTGTTCTCTCGATATCCGTGTCCTTACCTTGGCTACAACAAGGAAATGGCCCAAGACGATGTTGGCGCCTCGGAACGTTCGGACATCAAGAATACTGGAGGAGTGTCTGACGTTCATCGCAACGTAACAAAGTCTACCAGCCTGAGACAACAGACATTTCAACGTTATCTCTGATTCATCTATTGAACACATCGAAGGATTTAGACCTCGAGACGATCGTACGTAACTCAAACGTCATCACCAGATGCACGATCTTCCACAAATCTGTACAACTGCTCACACATGCCGACGACATTGACATTATCGGAAGGTCACAGCGGGCTGTCAGTGGGGCTTTTGTGAGCATCGAGAAGAAAATGTGCAAAGATGGGTCTTGCGGTGAATGAGGATAAGACAAATTATATGCTGTCCACCAAAACCGACGTTTTGGACAAAGCTATATGATAGGCAGCTTCAACTTTGAAACTGGTCGTGTTTGGAAGAGGAGACTGAACGACGAACGCTGTACCGCGACATGGAAATGTTAGTGTCTCTCGTTTCAGATGGCAAGGTCATGTAGAGCAAATGGACTCCAACGCTTTGTCCTGTCTCCGACACCAACTCCGAGGAACAACACTGTAAAGAAAGACCACGCCTCCGGTGGAAACAGCTCGAAACGGCCCGAATCAGCTGAACGTGGGTCGCTGGAAGCAGCTGGTACAAGACTGTGCTGGATGAAGAGGTATGATGGCCGAGGCCTAGGTCCAGCCCGGACTGTAGCGCCAGCTGAAGAAGGTTGAAGCTATCATCCTTGGACCTAGTATCACGGTGTCACCACCTCACACCACTAGGGATGCAAACGATGTTTTGCAAACATCGACGTTTCGTTCATAAACAACGATATTAACATCGATGTTTTGATATTCGATATCACCGATACATCGACGGCAAAAATGTCAAACATCGACATCGTTCATTCATTTTGTTAAACATTGTCAAGATGTGGTATATATAAAATGTGCTCGTATTTGTGTAATAAAAATGGGATGTAAAAGATATAGAGATGCGTAATACAATGCAATTTTGTTATATCTTAGCCTCTCCTATTCTAATATCCTACTCCGAACCTACAAGTATTACACCCTGGCCATCGGGTCACCTCAAGGTGACTGGGTATCCAACTCCTATGGAACTGTGAGTCGGTAGCTAATCGAAGAGGGTTCATTTTTGGGCATGCATTGCCTGGATGTGTAAGCATCTATGTCAACAGCTAAACTAGCGCTTGTTCACCAAGGTGGTGCGGCTGAAAGCGGCTTGTCGATCTTGGAGCAAGCGACAAGGGCCCGCTCGGGAACCCTAATCCTGAACCGTAGGATCCTTCAACGTCACTTTGGGTTTTTCGTTGGCCCGATAAGCCACAAAGTAAAAATCCAATGACAGGTATTTTTTGGGTTGAAAATGGTAAAACTTATATATTTTGTTGTTTAGGTACAGGATGTCGCAAATATAGCCAACAATTTGTGCGATGGTTATCTTCTAAAAACATCGGAAAAACATCGATGTATCGTTGTTAATACCGATGTTTTTTAACATCGATTTTTGTCGTGGAACCATCGATGTTTTTAAACATCGATGTTTTTTAGAACGATGTTGCATCCCTACACACCACCCATCGCTGACAAGGACGATAATGCAAGGCAAGTCGGAAATTAATGTGAAGTCATCCACCGTAACGCTTCACTTCATTTGGCATTCATTTCGCAGAAAAAACTACCCCAACATCCATGCGGTGTCATTCCCCAGCTGCGTTTTTGCGTAGTCCCTCAAATTCTGCTGATTCACCTCAAGTGGCCTATGTGAACTGAACTGAAGGCATGACACATGAAGATGACTGCGCAAGAACTCCCACAAAAGATACACGCCAAAGGTTACCGAAGTCATCAGCTTTGGCAGCCCCTTAGGGCTTGTCGTTCATCTCACTCCATCCCCAGAACCATCTCTCAGCAAAACAGGTCACGCCAACATTCCCTCCAACAAGACACCACAGCTCCCAAAAGGAAGGCGTGATTCGCTGAATGGATTCAAAGGATAATTGGTGATTGCCATGCACCATACCGGTCGCCAGCTCTCCTGGCCACCATAGTGAACAGCACGACACCCAAGATATCCGTTGGGTTGTTTATCGGCTCGTTGCCATTGTGACAGCTCTGACGTCTCGCATTTATTGCCGTGTCTTCGATTTTATTACCCATCGGAACGAGTCTATTAGGGATTCGCATGAAAAAAAGAAAAACGAAGAAAAGGCCCCCCAGAAAACCGTTAAACAAAGTTATTAAATACACATCACACTTCGGCATAAAAAAGGAGCAATTAACCGTCCCACTACCTTGGCGACGACACGACAGTCTGAGATTTGTTTAGTCCATAAAGGAGCCCTCATGCCGGGGCACGTCGAAAATGGGGCACGTGTTGTGCCAAGATCCGTGCTTCGTTACAATAACCGGGGAAAGTGAGCAACAAATTCAGGGTAATCGGCAACATCCAAATGGCTTCAGAATTGGGGACGCATTTTTGAGGCTCCGTCCGGACGTCGGTGACGAATGATTTCCGATGTTGTTCCTGGGCGTACAATGGTCGGGTGAATAAGCCCTTGTCAGGGACCTTTCTCGGAAAGAAGGATTAAATTTGATAACCGTCCGTGCGTGTAACGGTAACTCGTTGAAAAATTTCTAACGTGTCTGACGAACATTTTTGGGTCTTTGTTGCCACGTGTTATGGAAAGATTTGAGGGAATCGCAGGAAGTTAATTAAAGAGCATCCAAAAACGTGCTCAATTGAACAACGAGTCACCGCCATTTTGAGAACTTAACAATTCTGGAAGATTTTTCGAGATCCTTCTGGACAGAGATCAAGACAAGTCAAGACCAGCATTTCCTGAGACAATTCGAGAACAGGGGCTTCAGCTATGTAGCGTTGCGTTGGTTCAAATTGGACGGGAAAATTGAACCAACGCAACCAATACGCAATGTGCTGTGTTGAGATGGAAAAGGCAGATGAACTGGCACGGACAGCTTCAAGTTCAGGCGCAGAATCGGCTGACAATACTGTCCACCCTCCTATTAGCTCAGCCAAAAGACTCATTGAGCAAGTATCTGTGTCATCAGCAGCACAGCCACCCAGGCTGCATCATATCCCACTGCTTATGGCCCAAATACGAAATCAACAAGACCAAATCTTTCACATACAATAATAAGAAAATCATACGCATCTTAATAGGGGTTCTCACTGGCCACTGCACTATAGGTGCAATGGCTAAGAGACTAACCCTCCCGGCGAACGATTTCTGTAGGAGCTGTAGGGATGAAGAAGAAATTGAATCAGTGGAGCATCTCCTTTGCCATTGCCCTGCTCTACAAGAACGACGGCACACTCAGTTGAAAGCAAGGTTCTTTCACGAGCTCAGCGATGTGGCGATGGTACAGATTCCCGACCTAAGGAAATGTTTAACTAGAACGGGGTGGTTTTGGTAATTGCATGCTGACCCTGCGTTAATTCTCGGAAAACATGTAATCCTTACACAATGGACCTTCACGGCCTCTGGGTGTAATTGCTGGCAACAGCATAAAGCCCTCCTAACCTAACCTAACCTAACCTTTGGAGGGTATAATGTAATCCGTGGGCTTTGGTATTTTTATCCTTGGGGGGATTCTCCAAACGATCCAGACGATAGTTTTGTTCACTAATTGTATTCTCTTAGACTTGGTGCTGCTTTGGGAACTGACAATTCACTAAAGATGTTGATGAAAAGCAGACGTAGCCTGGTACTTTTGCTGAAAAAGCAGGCGCTTCTGTGATGAGCAGCCTACATCATCAGCTCTCACCTCATCAGCACCGAATAACTGCCACCTGATCCGAGCAAAGGCGGGACAATGGCAGAGGAAGTGCTCTGCAGTGTCATCGTCTTCTCCACAGGGGTCGCAGAGGGTTTCATCGCTTAGACCAACCACACTTAGCTGTTTGGCGAAGATGTAGTGCCCCGTTAGTACGCCGGAAAGTTGTCTGCAATCTTTTCTGTTATAATAATAATAATAATAATGGCGGCGCTACAGTCCGAGGTGGACCTGGGCCTAGCTTCTCAACAACCACTCGTGTTGTGCGTGCTATTGTTCTCTCACGAGCGGAGGGGACCTACAGTTTAATGACGACTCCGAACGGCGAGATTGACAAGCTTTTTTCTAGACAGTTATACTCTTTGAGCATTGTCAGTGACTCGAAAGAGGTGGGGCCGTGAAAAAATGTGTGATGTTTTTTTTCGAGATTCGAACCGACGACCTCGAGCGTAGGAATCGACGCACCTACCCACTACGCCACGGCGCCCACCATCTTTTCTGTTAAGAGTTAACAAAAAAGTCGCGGATTTCTTACAGACGTTGGGGAGCATGCGCTTGGTCTGTCTATATCCTGGAGAGTCATGCCACCTGCGGTTGTGCTCTCGAGAAATCCAACCATCGATGGAAGCCCTACCCAAGGACGCAGCCAGTCCAAGCGCAGGTTCAGGTCCTGAGAATGCCTCATCTGATCCTCGCCTAGCAAGTTCATCGGCGATCTCATTTCCTGTGATCCCGTGGTGCCCCGGGACCCAGACAAGTCTTAGCGAATTTAAGCTACCGATCAAATTCAGAGAAGACTTGCATTTCTGAACTATCCTGGAAGTGGTTAACTGGTTGAGCAAGGCCTTAAGCACAGCTTGGCTGTCGCTACAGATGCAAATACTTCGCTCCTTCCACCTATTCTTCACAATATAGTTCGTAGCCATTAGGATCGCAGAGGTTTTCACTTGGAAAACCGACGCAAATTTACCTAACGAGGTGTGCAGTCTGAAGTTGTCGCTCTCCACGAAGGCACCAGCACCAGATCCTTCATTGGTCTTGGAGCCGTCCGTGAAGATTCGACTACATTCCTTTTCTGGTTCAGATTCTGGCCAGAACCAGTCCTAAGTGCAGGAAAAGTCGTTATGCTCGTCGCAGCTGGAGTACAGGTGTCCGTGGGTCAGACGACATATCCATAGGACTGGGGTCAAACGAAATGCGATGAGCAAGGTCATCGAAATTCCTGTGCAAGTTGTACCAAAAACCACTTCTTTTTAAACGAAAGGAGGGTACACCCCATGATGTGGACATCTAGGGAGGAGGGAAATTCAGCAGTGCATCAAGAGCAGAGCCAGGCGTGCTAGGGAAGGTCCCTATGCAGCCGAGACCGTTCTTTGAAGCTTGGTGAAAGCAGCAGTTACGAATGTGCGCGAAAGCTTATTCCACCAAACGACCGATGCATAGGAGAGAAGGGCCCTTATCATAGCCGTGTAGATCCAAACGGATCTTTTTGGTGATAGACCCCATGATTTGCCGAAAATTCCCTTACACTGCCAGAAAACTGACTGTTTTCGTTTCGATATGTTTTTTTTTTGCATAGAAGCTTCCTATCTAGAATGACACCCGGATAGTGACACCTTTTAGTACTAGTTGAGTCAAACCAGTCAATTTCCTCCTCCTTGTGAAGAGGACAACCTCGGTGCAGTCCTTTCATCCTTACTAAGGGCTGAACCAATCTGCTGGTAGCAGTGTCCCTCCAATGTGTCACAAGTCACAACTTGAATTTTGCTAGTCTTACATTGGAAACTATGAGATTAGTTTTAAACTGGCAGTCGGTTTGGTCATAAAAAAGACAAATTCCCTCTCTGATCCTCAGCACTGGTCTTCCTAACCCACCGACAGATCCCTACCAAAATAACTTATCACCGTCGTCGAAGTTCCTCCTCAAGTCAAACCTCCTTAGTCATGCGGCAATTTTTCACGGATCATTAACGATTCAACGAGTCAATTTGATTTCAGGAACGAACAACAATAGATGTCTTTAACCGCCGACAGTAACTCATGTTCACTTTCCAGTCTCCGAGTCCTACGAACGCGTTCTTTTCTTGGAGCCATGAAGGAAATTTGTCATTTCTTTGAAACCTTTGCAAAAAAGGAATTTCATTTATTTTCACAAACCCCCGCGCATTATTCACCAAAGTACAACAATTAAACGCCCAATTCGTGTCCCAGGCACGGTGTACAAACACACGAAATAAC
This sequence comes from Myathropa florea, assembly GCA_930367185.1. Lineage (NCBI taxonomy): Eukaryota > Metazoa > Arthropoda > Insecta > Diptera > Syrphidae > Myathropa > Myathropa florea. The sequence continues at coordinate 113,043,349 of OV884002.1, read as the reverse complement.
GGTGTTTACCCAAAGAGCACAGTGAAGTCCTCTCGGAAATGTGGCAACACCACTCACAACTGTACCGTAAATTCATCGTCAAATAAAATGGAAAGTTTTGCGCCCCTAAACACACACCAATTCAGGCACACGCATACACACCCTATGGGCCAGCGCCATCATTTGCATGCAAATTTATGGATTTATTCACGAGAACAGAAATTAAGCACGACCAACACACCGGGCTGTAGCTGCCACAATATCCCGAGTGCAAGCCACGGATAGACGTCAGCAAGCGAATGACTAACGAGTTTTACGATACCCCCGCACGAGCACGTTTTCGTTGTTTTTATCGCCACACCATAGATGGCGCCAGTGCAGAGCTAACCTTGACACGCGACAACCTATCTCGGAAATATGTATTTCGCCGTAACAGTGTACAGTTAAATTGGATGACTTTCCGCTAGAGCACTTAAGGATTCCACGAATGCTAATTCCATGCGAAACCGGGCACCAAACCCATGAACAACCCCCGGCTGCGGTGGGAATGTGGAAGGGGAAGCTTGTTTTCTGTCCCCGATACGACGTGGCGTGAGAAACTACACCAGCGATTGAGTGCGAATGGCTGGTGGATGGAGATGCATACTATCAAGCACACACGTTCCCGGGTCATAATCACTTTGAAGCTTAAATTAATTTGGTAACCCAACACTCGGTGCGGTTGACTGTGCGCGTAGACGGTATTAATTTCCTAACAATTTTCCGCTTGATGACATGCTTCTAATCAAACGCTACGCGGTTTTGGGACGATGGTGTCACCGTTTTGAACATTTGTATCCACGAAGTTTGGCAAGGGCCATAAAGACTACCCATTAGAAGACATAAGGGGCTTTTAGCATTAGCGCTGATTTGAGAGTTGAAAACTGTTTGGGAGTTGTGCCGCATCCTGTGGGACAGCGTATCAGGGGATGACCACGATTGAGGTGGGGCAATCAAGTTAAGGGGGACCGGACTAAAGTTTTGTCACTAAGAAAACATAGAGGGGTAAAAGGCCAACCCTGTGGATGCTTTAATATCGAACTGATGATGGACTCATTTGTTAAACAAAAATGACTTCGTCTTCCTCGGCTCCGCTGTAAATCTGTTCCGAGATCAAACGCAGAATAACTCGTACAAGCCGCTGTTTTTTTTGGGGCTCAAAATGCGATTGAGTAGGAGAGCCCTCTCTCGGAAAAACAATTTGACTTTGTATAAGAACTTGATCGTCCCAGTCCTGCTGTACGGCGCAAAGGCATGGACAATATCCCAAGCGGATGAAGAAGGTCTCACTCTTTTCGAGAGAAAAATTCTGCGTGCAATCTTTGGTCCTGTTTGCGTTGATGGCATTTGGAGGAGAATGTTCAACCACGAACTGTATGGGCTGTACAGCGACATGAGTCTAGCCAGGCGTCTACGGATCCAACGCCTAAGATGGCTAGGCCATGTAGAGCGTATGGACAACTTAGCTCCGGCCCGAAAAGCCTTCGACTCTGAGCCTGTGGGACAACGCAACAGAAGACACAAGTCGATAGGGACCTCGGCCGGCTTGGTGTGCGAAACTGCAAACAGCTGGCGAAAGATCGTGCTGGCTGGAGACGTATGTTGAGTGAGGCCAAGGTCCACCTCGGACTGTAGCGCCCTAAGAAGGAGAAGAAGAAGTGTGGTAAAGTCTTGCCAACAGCAAAGGAATGACAGCATGAATTGAATTGAAGAACTCGGGGTGTGTCACATATGTGACCATAGTACTGCGACCATAAACATCTACTGTACCCCGTTTTGTGGGCGCCGTGGCGTAGTGGGTAGGTGCGTCGAGTCCTACGCTCGATGTTGTCGGTTCGATTCCCGAAAAATCACCTAAACATTTTTCACGGGTCCACCTCTTTCGAATCACTGATAATTAGAGTCCGACCGAACATTCGGCTTCGGCTTCGGCTTCGGCCACCTTCGGCTATAAATATCACCTTCGGCAAAACATTCGGCTTCGGCCAAATGAGGCAGAAGATTTTGCCGAAGCCGAATGTTGAGATTTCTGTTGAAAGTGCGCTTGTTTACAGTTTTAAAATCAAAAATTTTGCATTTACAAGTTGGTAAACTATTAAGTGGTCTGTATAAAAGCATGCAATTTATTTGTACTGGTTTCATGTAGAAAGAACATCAAAAATGGCAGCTGAAAATCCAATTCAGGGTTATTTCGCAAAAATGATGCGAATGCAACTTGCAAAATATATTCCAAATAGAGTCCAACAGAACATTCGGCTTCGGCTTCGGATTCGGCCGAAGGTGATCAAAAAGCCGAAGTTCGGCTTCGGCTTCGGCTTCGGCCGAAAAACTGGCCTTCGGTCGGACTCTACTGATAATGCTCAAAGAGTAGAACTGTCTAGAAATAGCTTCTAAATCTCGACGTTCGGAGTCGGCATTAAACTGTAGGTCCCCTCCACTCGTGAGAGAACAATAGCACGCACAACACGAGTGGTTGCTGAGAAGCTAGGCCCAGGTCCACCTCGGACTGTAGCGCTGCTAGTTTGGCGCGAATGGTGGAGTGGTGGCATCATTGGACCATTTTTCTTCGAAAATGTAGCTGGAACAACGTTTCGGTCAACAGGGGGCGTTACAGAGCCATGGAAACCAACGTTTTTTTTCCTGAAATTGAAGACATGGAATTGGAAGACCTCTGGTTCATGCAGGATGGCCCGGCATGCCACACAGCTCATGAAACAATCGATCTTTTGCGCACCAAATCTCCAAATCGTGTTATCAGCCGTCTTGGCGATGTCAATTGGTCACCTCGGAGCTGCGATTTAAACTCTTTGAAATTTTTTTTTAGTCTTTTCGAGAGAAAAAAAAAAAATATATGTGGAAGGCGACATGGGCCTAGAAAGGCGTGTATAGATCAAACGCCTAAGATGACTAGGCCATGAAGAGCGTATGGACAACACTGTTCCAGCCCGAAAAGTCATCGACACCACTTCCATGGGACAACGCAATAAAAAACGCCCAGGAAACCGATGATGCACCCAGTTGGAGAAGGACATCAGCCAACTTGGCGTGTGTCATTGGAGGCAGCTTGTTGGTCAATCCAGACTTATCCCAGAATGTAGTGCCACCAGAAGAAGAAGAAATACAATTGTCGGAGTAAAGTAAGTCTATAATTCTTCATGGAAACGGAGTTCTTCTCTTGTTTTGGGTGGCACTACAGATGGAGGTAAACTTGGGCCTAGGTTTTACAGCAACCACTCGTGTTATGCGTGCTATTTTTCTATATGAGTGGAAGTGACGTACAGTTTTATGCTGACTCCAAAGGGTCAAGCTTGAGAAGTTTTTATGACAGTTGTACTCTCTGGGTATTGTTGTAGAATCGAGAGAGGTAGTATCATCAAAATGGTGGCTGGTGAGTTCATCGAGACTTTTTTTTTCGGAGTGTTTTTGAAGCACTACTGGAGCACTCAGACTGGTCCATTGTACTGTCAGGTAGCAACCTACTCCAGTGCCGTTAATTTGATCCCAACGTCAAAATGGTGACTGGACCAGATTCGATTTCACTGGGATTCGAACCTGGGACTCCTCGAACTTGGGGCGGGCACTTAACCAACTGCGCCATTTAGTTGCTTCATCGAGACTTAATGTATGGACCTTCAGCGCATTAACCTAATACGCTACGGCAACCGCATGAAGACGCAATTTCATCCAGAAAAAATCACTCTTTGGGTGCTTTATTGGCCCATACTTTTTAGAAGATGAGGTGAAGATACCGGTTATGGCGCTGTGGTCAATAGAAAGTGCTATAGTTCCGGTAGGTAGGTAGGTAGGTATAGTGGCTTCCAACGCATGCACATTGGATTCACTTAGGGTCCATTGTGTTGCCACATCCGGCTTCCTGCCGGTCATTTCTGGAACCATTTCGATTTTCGGACGAATATCCATAATTTCTTGACGTCCTTTTCGGATATATCAGTTAGTGAGCTTGGATTATATTCTCCCAGGGTTTTCTTTCTTATGGAGGCTAAGGCTGGACAATGGCATAGTAGGTGTGAAGGGGATTCCTCTTTCTCGCTATAGATCAACGATCGCTTTTTTCTGAGCGGATGACGTTAACGTGGAATCTTTTTGTGGCGCTACAGTCCGGGGTGGATCTGGGCTTCAACCAACAAACCTCTCCAAGCAACTCGATCTTTTGCTGGCTGTCCCCAAGAGACTTGCGATGAAACAGCTTTCTTTTTTAACAAGATGGCGCTACAAACCTCAGAGTGCGCGACACAATCAATTTATTGAAGGATTCTACTGAAGACCACATCATCTCGAGAAATGGGCCAGTGACATACCTCTGTGTGGATATGTAAAGCCGCTGCTAGTCTCCACCAATCAAACAGAGACTTTGGACCATTTACAGTCAACATTCACGGCGGTATTGTCGACATGCGAGCTCACCTGCCATTCAGAGTCTTAAGAAAACGGACGGCGTTTCATTCAAAGCAATGGACACAGACCAGAAAACATCTTTTGACTGAAGCCAAGTCGTGGCCATAACGATGTTTTGTAAGTGTCCTTACGACTAGATGGCGCAGTTGGTTAAGTGCCTGCCCCAAGTTAGAGGGGTTCCAGGTTCGACTCCCAGTGAAATCGAATCTGGTCCAGTCACCATCTGGGGATCACCATGCGTTGGCATCGAATTAATGGCAGTGGAGTAGGTTGCTACCTGGCCGGACCAGTTTTGAGTCCAAGTGCTACAGTAGTGTTTCAAAAATCCTCCGAAAAAAAAGTGTCCTTAGCAAACTAACCAACGACGATGAAGTTGTTAAACGATTCAAGACAAACCACTAGACCCTTGGCAGGGTGGGAAGGCCTAATAAATGACACCCATATCGACGTCTACTTGCAGTACACACATCTACACTCCATCGCCATTAACGACCGCAATCCTTTCATTCAGCTTGGTAAACATATCAACAGATACCGGTAATTGAATGTCCTGTCAAAAAAGTCAGTCAACAACGTGAACCATAATTACAAATTGCCCGATAAATCATTTGACACATTTCCCATCACAGCCAGACGCCGTCGCCGCCACCGCCACCGCCACCGCCACCGACAACGACAACGACAACGACAACGACGACGACGACGTCAAGAGCACAAATAAAAGCCAAGTGTACGGCCCAAAGCCTCCGCCGCAGTGCCAGTGTGTCGCATGAATACCTCCCCCACCCCGAAGAGCGTCATAATTTTGTGAAATCAAACAAAAACAAAAAATACAAGATGGAGGAGCAGCTTTGTCCCGTGCTACCTCCCTGGCTGCCTCCGAGAAATCCATTTACATTTTCAAATCGTCAACTGACTGAAAAAAAGAAAGGATTCCTGCTCCCCATCGTTCGCTCTCCCAGTTCAAGGGCAATTCGACAGGACGTGTTCACCAGCAAAACATCAAAAGGATACTCCTCGCCGCCGTCGCCACCACTCCCTCCCGGTGTGTGACGCCAAATTAAAGGGGAAACATCAAAATTGAATTTTGTTTTCGAAAATAAATATCCTCCGGAGCGGAGTGGCGGTGGCGGTGGCGTCGACGGCGAGGATGTGGGTTTCAAACCGACACACATGAGGGATGGATGTATGTGTGTGTGTGTGTGGGTGTGTGTCTGTGTGAGTTATGCAATTCTCTGGTGGCGCTGGTGACATGAATGACGTACCTTTAGTGATTCCGGTTTGTATCTCTCCAAATACTCCAAAATTTCTGGAAGCTCAGATTCTTGCACCAAACGGAAGTGTTTACCTTCAGGAATGATTTCCATTTCTGCAAAAACAGAGAGAAAGAGAGAGAGAGAGAGAAAAGGATAAGCTCATTTCGATACAAAAACTGCACAAGGATACACACAAAATCACAAGTCAATTGGTTTATTGGTTCCGCGAGGTAATGGCGTAAAATTGATATTGAAAGCTGTGCGGCAACTGGATGGGGGGAGGGAGGAGCGGTGCTGGGGCTGTAATTGAAGCAATCTCATGTACTGCCTGCGAAACTTCACGGAAGAAGACGGATGCTGGAAATGATTGAGTTTGTGGAATGTCCCCCACTCACGAACGGCTGCTGTGCGAGGAAGGGTGAAGGTTGACTCAAGACATTTTCGTGGTTACGTGGCTAAGGTCAAATAAGAGACTAATGTGCATATGTACACACGGAGTGTGCTCCTAAAAGAATTTCTGCTCATATTCTCGTGGCACAAAAATTGGGGGAACGTTTTTGGGAATTTTAGGTATTTCTTCATAGATGACATTTTGTCCTGAGGAGGGTGGTCCAATCTTCCCCCTGACTGTTGGTCGATGGAAATTTCAACCGCCTTGTGGTTGTCTGAACGCTAAAGGACATTAACTTACAGCAAAACTTTTATCAAATCAAAAAAAAGAAAGCAAAAAACAGCAACTTTCTCATGTCTATTTCCAGCTTCAGCTTTAGTCACAAGGTTCAAGAGGGCTGAGAAAAGTTAAAACCCGTTCCCGATGTCTCCGCAAAAGCAATCATAAACTACTTCTCTTCATCCGCGATATCCAAAGACTGTAAAATTGAAGATTTCGAATCCGCAGGAAGCTTTCTCTGCAAGCTCATGCGCTGTTGACGGATCGAAAAAGACGGAAGCCTGTCAAAACTAAGACATCTTATTGTGGTAAACAACTATCGCAGTCAATTCTAAGAATTCGTCAAAATTGTTGACATGGTGCCTAATATATTTGGCCAAGGCTGTATTGTCAAACTAAATGTCAGTGTCATTTTTATTCAGCATTCTTTGCAATTTCATTGTGATATGTTCCCAAATTATGGTTCTGTGCGCCAAACCTGTCTTCATCTTCCTCTTGTGGCCCTACAGTCCAGGTTGGAACTAGGTCTCAACCAACAAGCCTCTCCATCTGGCACGATATTCTGCTAGCTGTCACCGACTGTTCACGCCAAGTTCGTAGAGGTCACTCTCAACTTATGCGGACGTTCTCTGTTACGTTGTCCCACTGGTTCAGGGTCGATGATTCTTCGGGCCGGAGCTAAGATGGCCTATGATGGCGGTCTAGATGGCCTATCCATTTTAGGCGTTGGATACGTAGACGACTGACTAAATACCTACAAGTCGCTGTACAGTCCAGTATGTGGTCAGTTCATGGTTCACACTTCTCCTTCAGTCGTCATCAGAGGGCCAAAAATTGCACGCAGAACTTTTCTCTTGAAAATACCAAGAACATCTACATTCGCTTTCGATATTACCTATGCCCCTGCGCCATACTGCAGGACTGGAATGATCAACTCAGCATGGACTTTCAAAAGAGGACTTCGTTGTCCAATTGCATTTGAGCCCAAAAAAACTGGATGTTGGCGAGAGTTAGTTTGCGTTTGATCTCGTTCGTTCAATGCTGTTCGTACTGCGGATCCGAGTAAGATAAACTCCTTTCCCAACTCGATGTTATAACTGCCCGTTGAGACATCGGTGAAACCACTAGTGTGCGTCCTTTTTCGAAAAAAAAAAACATTTTTTGCTTTCCGCTCATTCCTTGCCAGACTAATTTTAGCCACTGCAGTTTCAATGCCAACCAACGATCAATCACGTCAATGACTTCTGCGTATGCCAGTAGTTGTACGGAAAGATCGTGCCTCTAGTGTACGAACATCAACTCGCCATCGATCTCGATCTCAACATATCAACATTTTACACACTAGCCTGAGGAGAATTTTGCACAAAGACCTTGGATTGTTCGCTTACAAGGTCCAATTGACTCAGCAATGGAAGGCGCGCGACCATTCGCTTCGTTATCGCTTCGCAGTTTGGAGCTAGAGCAGCTTGAATTGGGCGACGATTTTGAGCGAAAAATCATCTTTTCTGACGAGGCGCATTTTCATCTCGGCAGCTACGTTAACAAACAAAATTGCTGCATCTGGGGATCGGAAATCCCACACGTTATTTTCGAGAAGCCGATGCATCCACAGAGAGTGAGAGTTTTGTGCGGATTTTGGAGTGGTGGCATCAGTGGACCATTTTCCTTCGAAAATGAGACAGAAAACAACGTTTCGCTCAACGGTGGGCGTTACAGAGCCATGTTAATCGACATTTTTTTGAAATTGAAGACATGCGACAGACGCCATACCACACATGCCACAATCGATCTTTTGCGCATCAAATTTCCAAATCGTGTTACCAGCCGTCTTGGCGATGTCAATTGGCCGCCTCGGAGCTACGATTTGACCCTTTTGGACTTTTTTTTGTGGGGAACCGTGAAGGATCGATGTTATGCCAACAATCCGAAAAACGATTCAAGCACTTAAGGCCAATATTATTCAAGAAATCCGTGAGCTACAGCCCTAAACCACAAACAAGATCTTGGAAAATTGGGGTGACAGAATGAGCTAATGCGAAGCCAGCCGAGGCAGCCACTTGAACATTTCATAATCAATGACAACTGACAGACAGACAGATTTGGCCCTCCCTGTAGATAACCAAGGTTTCACCGATCTGCCAATAAATCTAGTGTCAAAAATCTTGCTAGTCCTTATTTCAGCTAATCTCTGAACCATTACCAAGAAATCAGAGCTTACTCAAGGTTCTTTAAAAACCAAATTCTCCGTCAGATACTCGACCATGTATCCATTAAATGCTCCACTTTCAAAACTGAAAACATTGTGTCCCCTCATTTCAAACCTATTAGGACCGACCCTAATTTCGAAGGCTGACAGGAAACAGCCAAAGAACATTTTTATTTCCATAAAATTGCTGTTGCTACCGTCTACGCTCTGAACCACATGAAATTGATTGCTTCTAGAGTACGTGAGACCTTCGAAAGACCTTTATAAGCACGGCAAAATAACTGCCATCTGTGGGTAGTCATAATCATTAATCACCAAATATCATTGACAACAACCGAAATGACTCCCCAGCGAGACGTAAATCATTTCTCCGAGAAATAAAGTAAAAATGAAAGAGGACATTGAAATAAATGAACTGACTGCTGTGCGAACATCCTTGCGGATATTTGTTAGAATTGATTATGCTCCAGCCCCAGCAGGTCATCAGTTCAGCGGCACAGCAATCACTGCACACTTGACCTTCTGCATTATGTACGAGTTTGGTTACGAGCTCTGATTTTCCGAGAGCCTAAAATATGCAACAACGAGGCAGTAAAATCCGAAAAAAGGAAGAAAACGAAGAGGAACCGTAAACAGACAAAAAAAATCGAACCATCGAGGCAGTCCTCCACTGCAATGCGCGCATATCCTTAAGAATTTATTTTCATACACAACCTCGGCAGCCCCATTTACTTGCACCGTTTCCACCCTCTCGGCTCGGTTTTGTGGTGGCGAGGCCGGAAGAAATCTGATTACGGGCACCCGAAGACTACAGCAGCTTCGGGGCACTTCAAAATGAATAACGACCTTCCGATGGACTGGTGGGATAGCAGATACAACAAAGCACCCGAGCGGCTCCATCATCACCCTGCGTGCGCTCGCCCGCTCACCAGCGGACACCTCAGTGTCCGTGTCATTCCGAAGGCTAATGCATAAATCATTAAACGAGGACGAAATCATTGTTTGCCGTCGTACTCAAGGTTAATTTGATGGTCCTGATGGAAGTGCGGAGGAGAACACGTCGAAACGGCGCAGTTGGCCAGTGATTTATTTGTTCCGAAAATATGACAGGGCGCAGAGGAGAGCAGCGGCTAAAACAGGATTTATGTCAAAATAATCCCTGTTCTCAGAATCTCAGTCATCATTTGCATTTGATTATCGTATAAACTGTCTAGGTGACAGGGGAGGAGGACAGGCCTTTTGGGGGACAAGCTAGATGGGGAGTTAAAGATGCGACCAACAATCATTTTATTTTAACAACCGGACCAATGCGCTCATTTGTTTTTAAGTGTATAACGAGAGGGGAATTCCGGCACGTTGACAATATCTGATCGGAAACTTTGGAAAATGGCCCTTTCGCTGCCTGATGAAGGGGATAAATTTAACGTAGGATCCCCGGACGAATTCAGACTAAGGTACCCAATGAAAGAGCTGAAGATCGAGCGATTTCGACTGACACTTAAAGACGTCGTTACAACGTTAGTGGTCAAAAACGAAAACTGATCTATTACCTGATTAATCTCAGTTGATACGTCTGATAAAATTAGATCCAAAGTCAGCTTTGAGGGGCTGTTGGAAATGGAGAAGAAGGCGGCTTTCGTGCCCTAGAGGTTAGATATAGGATCCGACGGTCCTGAGTTCGAATTCAGTTCAGCACACCAACTTTCAATTTCACAGCACCACCTGCCGGAGAAGAAGTGGAGAGCTCAAAGTAAAAACGATGTGGAAGAGGGACGAAAAGGTACACAATAAGGCGCTGTAGTTTTTTTTTTGCTTCGGAGGTTTTGAAGCGCTGCACTGGAGCACTCAGACTCAAAACTGGTACATTGTACTGCCAGCAAGCTACTCCAGTGCCGTTAATTAGATCCCAACGGCAAATGGTGACTGGACCAGATTCGATTTCACTCGGATTCGAACCTGGGACCCCTCTAACTTGGCGCAGGCTCTTAACCAACTGCTCCATTCAATCGCTTAGGCGCTGTAGTTTGACATCCCTTAAAAATAACATACAGCTGTGGACAAAAGTTTTTACATAGTCACAGTCCCAGGACATCGCCAGGGAATTCTCCGCTCGAGTCTCCCTTTACCTCTCACAAGCTACTATGCCGCGAATATCAAATGTAGATGGTCCTAAGCAAGCTAATTAAAAAGATGTTAAAGACCTTAGTTAGGTGGACAACGGGATGTCTAGAGCTTAACCAGCAAAAGTTCGAGTTGGTTCTGTTTACCAATAAAAGGACTGTGCCGCAACTTAGACTTTCTGTCATCGAGGGCATCATCCTTACGAGGGCGACATCCTAACACTAACGTTAGATTTCATTTTCGATACAAATTTAAACTAAATGTCTACGAACGGACCAGAAAAGTTACTTGAGCACATTTGCATCAGAATCATCGACAGGAAGTAAACTGAAAAAAATCCTGAGAATCTACACGGCTATTATAAGGCCCATTTTTGCGTTTGACAAAGTAATAGGTGGTGAACTCGAAAACAGGTACAGGAACGGGGCAGTGGTCTTGCAATCCCTTCGAATGATACCTAAACCTAAGCGACGAATGTAGCGCTTTCCAAGCAGAAGTGGCAGCAATAAGTGATGCGGTACTTACGCTACAAGAACTTAATTTGACGGGAAAAATTATCAGAATGTATTCCGAAAGCCAAACGGTGATAAGAGCAATAGCATCGGATATTGTTAAGTCGAAATTAGTCAAGCTATACAGACAGAACATCAGAAAAATCTCCAGGATAAACACTGTGAATCTCTGCTGAGTACCGGGACTCACAAGAGTTCAAGGAAACGACAGAGCGGAGTGGCAAAGGAGTGTTCAGAGTTAGATAAATCCCTAGCATTACCTTGTGTTAACATGCCGTTAAGTTTCCTAAGGAAAGAAATAGAGGACGAAGCCTTAGAAAGAGCAAATGAGCGATGGCTGAATGTGGACATTGGGTCAACGACGAGAGCCCTATGGCCGGTGTTGAACAGGAAGAAATCATTATCAATGATTAGTCTCAGTCGCAAGGATATTCGGAGGGTGGTGGTAGTTTTCACCGGGCATTGTCCGATAGGCACCCATGCCAGGAGGCTGGGTATCCCCCATAGCGACTATTGTAGGAGTTGCAGGAACAAGGAGGAAACAGAGTCCGTCCGCCACCTACTCTGCGATTATTCAGCTCTGAGGAGAAGGGGTCTGCTAAAACTAGATAGATACTTCTTACTACGACTGGATGGCGCAGTTGGTTAAGTGCCTGCCCCAAGTTAGAGGGGTCCCAGGTTCGAATCCCAGTGAAATCGAAACTGATCAAAGTCACCATTTGCCGTTGGGATCAAATTAACGGCGTTGAAGTAGGTTGCTAACTGGCAGTACAATGGACCAGTTTTAAGTCTGAGTAATGTTTCAAAAATCCTTAAATTTAAAAAAAAAAAAACTTCTTTGACAAGCTGGAGGATCTGAACAAGATAGAGCTAAAGTTCTTTCTGCGATATATACAACAATCCGGGTGGTTCTAATCACCGGTGAAAAATGTAGGTTCAATGGACCCAACTGTTGGCCTAAGTGAGCCACCACACCAGTCGCAAGGGCACGCTTTCACATAACTACCTAAGAAATTAACATAAATCCTCAATATCTAGGCACATCTCTCAAAATGTATCTCATCTCATCTCATTTTCAATGACCCGCATGTTCCACTAAAGGGGTCGCGGGGGCAATGCATGCACGAGAGATCTCCAGGCCACTCGATCCTCCGCCATCGACTCTAACTCATCAGGAGCTATGCCCAAGCGCAACCAGGCGAGTTTTTGGACTTGGTCCAACCATCTCATCCTAGGTCTGCCAAGCGGTCGCCTACCTGATGGAATCGCATTCAAGGCACGCCTCGGAAGTCGTGATGATGAGGACATTCGTGCCACGTGACCAAACCAACGAAGTACAGCCCTTTCCGTTCGAAGAAGCAGCTGCCCAACATTCAATTCCCCGCGCACTGTCGTGTTTCTCACCCTATCCCGGCGAGTAATTCCCACAACAGCACGAAGAAATCTCATCTCGGCAGCTTGTATTCGCGATCTTATTCTTTCGGTCATTACCCAAATTTCATGACCATAGGTGAGAGTTGGAACAAATACTGCGTTAAAAACCGCTAACTTGGCTTTGACACCAAGCTCGGCCTTCCTGATTACAGATCGACCAAGCTGTTTCAAAATTGACCCAGCTTGACCAATCCTACAGGAAAGCTCAGCATTATTCCTCCCATCACTCGTGAAGAAGACCCCGAGATACTTGAACTTCTCCACCTGTTTCAATGGGACTCCACTAACATGTAGAGTGCATTGAACAGGGGTTCTGGAAATAACCATAACCTCGGATTTGTCCACGTTAACCCTCATCCCAGCATCAGCACATACGGCCACAAACCTATCTAGCGCGCGCTGGAGTTCCATCTGGGAGGATGTGAGGATGACTAAGTCATCTGCAAAAAGAAGATGACTTACCCTCAACTCTCCCAATGTGAAACATTCCTCGCCTCGACTGCGCTGTAACATCCAGTCCATATATATAATGAAAAGGAGAGGTGACAAAACGCACCCTTGGCGAAGTCCAACGCCCACGGTGAAAGGTGTTGATTTACTACCGTTAACCCGAACACAGCTACTACAGTTTGTGTATAGAGACTGAATGGCCCTCAACAAAGAACCATCAATCCCATACTCCTGCAGAACACTCCAGAGTTTACCTCGAGGAACTCGGTCGTATGCCTTTTCCAAATCTACAAAACAACTGTAGATCGGTTTGGCGTACTCCCAAGCCTTCTCAAGTACCATTCTTAGAGTGAAAAGCTGGTCGGTTGTACTTCTGCCGGGACGAAAACCGCACTGTTCATCCCCCATCCTGGATTCGACCATAGCTCTAGAACGCGCCTCCAACACCTTAGCGTAGACTTTACCTGGGAGACTTAAAAGAGATATGCCCCTGTAATTGGAGCACTCTTTTTTGTCCCCCTTTTTGAAGAGAGGGACAATCACCCCAGTCTGCCAATCACCAGGTGTTTCACCGCGTTCCCAAGCCACCTTAATGACACGAGAGAGCCATAAAACTCCCTCTTTACCCATAGCCTTAAGCATTTCTGGCCGGATTTCATCCACACCGGCGGATTTGCCAACTTTTAGCGATTCAATCGCCAAAATGACTTCCTCCACCGTTGGACTATTCTCCGCCCTACTCAAGACTACAGGTCTGTCACCCTCAGTGCCCTGTTCGGGATTGAGCAGCTCCGAAAAGTGCTCGCTCCATCTGCGCAAGATGTCCACCTCATTGGAAAGCAACACGCCATCTTTGGATTTGACTCCTTCGATGGTGTTGTATTTCCTCCCTCTGAGCCGGCGAATGGTTTGCCAGAACACCTTTTTCGCAGATCTATGGTCGCTTTCCAACTTCTCGCCGAACTCCTTCCAAGTCTGCTCTTTAGCTGCTCGCACAGCCAATTTGCAAGTTCTTCGCGCCTCAGTGTACCGGTCACGAGAATCAGAGTTCCCCAAGAGAATCCAGTCTCTGTAGGTCTTCTTCTTCTCTCTGATGGCTTCTTGAACTCCGGGTGTTTTAAACCACGCAGTTCTTTTCTCACCACCAGCCGCCACACCAAGCCGCTTCACCCCACAAACATCACGTGCAGAAGCAATGACAGCTGTTGAAAACAGTCGCCATTCGTCCTCTACATGCGATGGAACAGTTGGAATTTGCTCAAACCCTTCGGATATGCGCCGTGCAAAATGTTGCTGCACCTCACTGTTCTGTAGTTTCTCCCACCGTATGCGTGTAACCACTCTTGGTTTCCGCCTTGGCAGAAGAGGTACTTTATCAGAAAGATACAGCGTACACAACACCAGGTGATGATCAGTTGACAGTTCAGCCCCTCTCAACACACGAACGTCACAAACCATCCGTTTCACACACGATGGTACCACAAAGAAATCTATCAACGATTTCTGTTGAAGACTCCGACGGTACCATGTGTATTTATGGATGTCTTTGTGTGGAAAGAAGGTGTTCATAATGGACATGCCATTTGCACAGCAAAAATCCAACATCTTCTCTCCGTTCATGTTTTGATGAGGATCACCGTTCCTCCCAATCACACTCCCCCATGTCGTTACATCCACACCCACGTGAGCATTGAAGTCACCCATCAGAATAAAGGAATCCATCTCAGCCACCCTGTCAAGGGCAGCATCAACTTCATCCAGGAAAGCCGCATACTCTGACTCTAGATTCGGTGCATACACCTGCACTAGAGCCAAAGTTGATCTTTCAAGCTTGAGCTTTAAGATCCCGACTCTCCCTCCTAACGGTATCCACTCCAATACTCTGTCTGCCAGCCTGGGACTTGTGAGTATCCCCACTCCCGCCTGTGCAGACATTTGAGGTGCCACTCCCGACAGGAAGAGTTTCCACCCGTCCGAAAGATCCACAGTTCTAGATCCTCTTTGCTTGGTCGAAGAAATGCCTACGATATCTAACCGATATCTGGCAGCTTCTCCAACCAGCTCGAGATCCTTTCCTGTGAGCGATGAGACGTTCCATGTGCCTATCCTAAGCCGATGCCGTTGTCCGTTGCCTTTTAACCCTCGCACGCACTGGTTAGTGCATGGCGTGATCCCCCTCCCACCCCCGTAGTGGCTCACGAGGCCACTGCCGGGTTGCTCGTAACTGCTTCGGGCTGAGCCCGACCGGCTGCCGAGCGGGACAGGCCGGCCACCAGACGCTCGCATACTGCCACCATTCAGGCCTGGCTCCGAATGGGGCCCTGGCACACCAGGGTAGGCGGTATCCGAGGCTGTTCGTCTTCTTCTTGTCATCCGAGGGGGTTGCGCTTCGTTAGCCAGGCTTGTGGCGTACAATATGCACACCACAAACCTGTTGCCCGCCCCCCACCACGAGGAGGTCAGCTGCCGGGGGGGCTCTCAAAATGTATTCCAGAGGAAAAATGTTTATGCAGTTACAGAGCAGGTTAACCTCCATATTCACCTCACAACTCGCTCTTAACAATTTTACGATCTTGGATGTTGATTTAACAAAACATTCAAATTGACATCGATTTTAAAATTGTTTTAATTGTGTTCCTAAACTCAAAAGTTTAGTTTCTTTTTGAATGACAGTTTGAAGTCTACTGTAGATTTGTTCGTCTAAAGTTTGACACGTCGCGTTTATCTGATCAGCTGCTTTTGAAGTGGCTTATCTGTGGTATTAAGTAAACATTCTGACAAATTAGAAGTATTTCCCGTGGATACAACTTTGTTGCTTACATCAAAGAATCCTTTGGGTTAATAATGGATTCTCTCCTTGTTGTTCGTCAGCCATTCATTCATCATACAGCAGTGATATTCTGTCGCACTTCAATTAACTAGTTGCTTAAAAGAGTTACATACACGCGTTATCTTTGTTTTGAACTTTAGCAATGTGATCAGCAACGTTACTTGTATTTCATAAGCGCAATTGTGTTTGAATTTCGCTGAGAATGAGCTGATGAAACTGTCAATGAAGTTTGCGCCCGAAGAGAATCCGAGCAGAGCTGCTACACTTCCCTCAGGTGGCGCAAAACATCGTTGAATAGCTCTTATCTGAAACACAAACTACACGCAACAAGGGCTACTATTTCGCGATCTAAACTTTTGTTTACATTCGAAGAAGAACAAGCTGACGTAACTGCCGATCAGTTTTGCGTCTATGGTGAATTTCAAACTCAGGGGTTTTGCTGTGTTTTTCTTATGCTGGTACTCCATCTAGTGGTGAATAAAATATCATATGAACTGATACTTCAGATATTCTGGTTGATACTTCTTTGAAATTTGGAATCGATTAATCATGCCTTAAGGCCGTGTGTGAACTACGTTAAAATTGTATCCTCAAGTAAATTTTTGACGTTTCCAGAAAGGTGAATCAAATTTCAACTTTTTGCTGTGCGAAAATGCAAACTGTAGCAAATCAAATTTGAAACAAATGGAATCGTACATTTTCTAGCGATGCTCGATAGGGAGATGGATCTGACAAAATTTAACAGAGATTATACATTTTATCCAGCTCCAGAGCAGGTTAACCTTCATATTCACCTCACAAGTGTCAAAAATTGGACAGAGGATGCCATTTTAACGCAGTTCACACACGGTTTTCAAATTTGTTTTTTTATTCATCATTTGTTTGATTTTTATCAGTGAAATACTGTTGAGTCCGGATATTGCGACGGTTAAGGGACCGGCGACATTAAGTCATAATAACCAGACGACGCACAAAACAAACCGAAATGCGTTCATAGCAATTTGTATGCAAACCTAACATGTTGTTGAGTCTATGTCGCAATAAGCGGTTGGTCGTTATAAGCGAAGTCAAACTAAACGGATTCTACTGTATAAACACTGTAGATGCTTGGCGTATGGTAAAAATGTTCTCTTAAATATTTCACGATTGTAACTTTTTTGAGTTCCTTTTAACACAACAGATTTGTGACTTACTTTGAATTTTCATTACAAAATATTAGCCGAAACACTTTTGCACAGAAAGCATTTTTTTAACGCTCTTTTTCAAATTCGCGAAGACGTTACTTGTCGGTTGCACAGTGTCCAATACTTGTGGGGTTTATTCCCCGTACTTCGTCCACATTTATACTCACTCGTTGATTGATTAGCAAATTCCCCTTTCATTATCTTTAGCACATTGCTAATCCTATCTATCGCTTTTATCGGATTTTGTTTTTGCTTATTGCTCTGCACTTCCTCGGTGACAGTGTATGTGTTGTGGGAAGTGAAATATGTCGCTGTTCAGACCGTGTTTGATCCATATGCTGGAATCGATGTTACGGCCGTCAAACACTTCTTCAAACATTTGACTATATTTATGACAGAAAATTCGAAATAATATGGTTGGAAATTGGAAAAAAACGAGAGGAAAGAGTAAAGGAATTTGGTTCTTCCTTTGGGAAGACTTTAGATCATCATCATTATCATTTTCAGTGACCCGCATGTTCCACTAAAGGGGTCGCGGGGGCAATCCACCCACAAGAGATCTTCAAGCCACTCGATCCCCTGCCATCGACTATAACTCATCAGGAGTTGAGTTCATCAGGCGAGTTTTTGGGCTTGGTCCTACCATCTCGTCCTGATTCTGCCAAGCGGTGGCCTACCCGGTGGAATCGCATTCAAGGCACGCCTCGGAAGTCGTGATGATGGGGACATTCGTGCCACGTGACCAAACCATCGAAGTACAGCCCTTTCCGTACGACGAAGCAGCTGCCCAACGTTGAGTTCCTCGCGCACTGCCGTGTTTCTCATCCTATTCTAGTAATTCCCGAGTAATTCCCACAAAAGCACGAAGAAATCTCATCTCGGCAGCTTGTATTCGCGATCTTATTCTTTCGGTCATTACCCAAATTTCATGACCATAGGTGAGAGTTGGAATAAATACTGCGTTAAAAA
The DNA here is from genome assembly GCA_930367185.1 of Myathropa florea. Lineage (NCBI taxonomy): Eukaryota > Metazoa > Arthropoda > Insecta > Diptera > Syrphidae > Myathropa > Myathropa florea. The sequence goes on along the minus strand of OV884002.1, from coordinate 113,025,283 downwards.
CCGCTAACTTGACTTTGACACCAAGCTCGGCCTTCCTGATTACAGATCGACCAAGCTGTTTCACAATTGACCCAGGAACAGAAAAGCTTAGCAATACACCTCCCATCAATATTCCTAAAGTGTAGAGTGCATTGAACAGGGATTCTGGAAACTACCATAACCTCGGATTTGTCCACGTTAACCTTCATCCCAGCATCAGCACATAATGCCACAAACCTATCTAGCGCGCGTTGGAGTTCCATCTGGGAGGATATGAGGATGACTAAGTCATCTGCAAAAAGAAGATGGCTTACCCTCAACTCTCCCAATGTAAAACATTCCTCGCCTCAACTGCGCTGTAACATCCAGTCCATATATATGATGAAAAGGAGAGGTGACAAGACGCACCCTTGGCGAAGTCCAACGCCCACGGTGAAATGTGTTGATTTACTACCGTAAACACGAACACAGCTGCTACAGTTTATGTATAGAGGCTAAATGGCCCTCAACAAAGAACCATCAATCACATACTCCTGCAGAACACTCCAGAGTTTCCGTCGAGGAACTCGGTCGTATGCCTTTTCCAAATCTACTCGCTTTAGACCGGTTTGGTGTACTCCCAAGCCTTCTCAAGTACCATTCTTAAAGTGAAAAGCTGATCGGATGTACTTCTGCCGGGATGAAAACCGGACTGTTCATCTCCCATCCTGGATTCAACCATATCTAGAACGCGCCTCCAACACCTTAGCGTAGAATTTACCCGGGAGACTTAAAAGAGATATGCCCCTGTAGTTGGAGCACGCTCTTTTATCCCGCTTTTTGAAGAGAGGGACAATCGCCGCAGTCTGCCAATCGCCAGGTGTCACACCGCGTTCCCAAGGTGGCTTGGGACATGACACGAGAGAGCCATAAAACACCCTTTTTACCCATAGATAAAAAATTAATTTATTTTTTTCTGTTAATTTATTAAGACAATTGAATGTCATATGTTTTCTTCCGCTCTGCTGTTGCTCCATTGAAATCATAAACGAAAATGAAAAAATGCCTTGAAGTCATACGACAAGTGTTCACACACAACGACAAGTTGTCTGACTAAGGGCCATACGACCGATCTGAACGACTTGTCGTTCACAGTGTCCGACATAGAACAAATTTGGTCGGACGGCAGAGAGTCGGACGACTAAGTCGTTAAAGTTAATAGGCATTAGCAAGAGTTATTCCGCGTTTGCGCGAGACAATATCTGTGGCGTTTCGTATAAAAAATTATTACTTTTTCTTCTACTTCGGTCGGAGTTCCAGTCTTGGTTGAACATAGTTTTGCCTAGGCATAAAATCTGTAGCAACAACTCATGTTGTAATGGGTGGTCCAACAAAAACGCACGATGATAATTGTAAATAAACCAAAAAGTTTTCAGAGAATTATCATTTTTTATAGAATCTATGACAATTATGTGTGAAACAAAATATCGGGCAAATGATCGCCACGGCTTCGGAGGCATACCTGCATCCGATGGTCCATATTTTCAATGACTCTGAGACATAATTGAGGTTCAATGTCGTTAATGCGACAAATTATCTCATCTTTTAGCTCTTGGATTGTTCTTGGCTACACTTTTTCTTTTAAATATCCCCAAAGAAAGAAGTCCAACGGCGTCAAATCACATGATAGTGGCGTTCAATTAACATCGCCACGAAGTGCGATAACACGGCCATTGAATTTCTCGCGCAAAAGGGCCATTGTTTCGTTGGCTGTGTGGCAAGTGACACCATCCTGTTGAAATCACATGTCGTCCAGGTCCGTATCCTCAATTTCTGGCCACAAGAAGTCCGTTGTCATCTGGCGATAGCGAACACCGTTCACGGTAACTGCTTGGCCGACCTCATTTTCGAAGAAGTACGGCCCGATGACGCCGCCAGCCCATAAACAGCAATGTTTTCCATACAACGAACTGGGGGAGCATTCATGCAGGTGTTTTCACATTTCCCATAGACCCAGTTTGCTGAAATTTGCGCACAATTCTACCGATGGACAAATTTGGTCGATTATGTTGACCAAAAAAATCACGAAGTGCACGAAATGCATTTGTTTGAAGCTTCAACAATCTTAACGCGCTGCTCAATTGTGTACCTCTCCGTGGTTGAATTTGTCAAACATTGAAATAAACGAATGTCAAATGAAGTTGGGCAAAAAACTTGACGTTAAGGTGTGACTCGCAATTAACATCGTGCATTATGGACCACCCTTTATATGCTATTGTTCTCTTACGAGTGGAGGGAACCTACAGATTTATGCCGAAACCGAGCTGTGAAATTTTAGAAGCTTTTCGTAACAGCTAAACTCTCTGACTATTGTCAGTGATTCGAGGGAAATGGTGCCGTAAATATGAAAATTGGTGTGCCCAGAACCGAACCATCGGCCTTCAGCGTGTGAGTCGTCGCACACACCACAAGCCACACCAGTCACAACATTATTGTACTAGAGGAAAAATTACAAAGTGCACACATTATCTCTTTTACACAAAAATGTAAAATATTGTTATCTTTCGAAAAGTCAATTGAAAATTTATTGATCGGTAATTGACTGAAACAATAGGGTTTAACAGCAACCTTTCAATGAACACAGATCTAGAACATTACAAATTAGCAATAGACCAATAAATATCCCTCCTTAAACTGAGAAAATCAATTATATGGAAGCAAAATAAAGTGACATTCCATGAGTTGCGTCTATGGGACTGTAGTAAACTTTGGATAAATTGCGCAGAGTTAGGTTAAATTGAATTGAATTGAATTGAAGAACTCGGGTTGTGTCATGTATGTAACACTAGTACTGCGACCATAAAGATCTATTGTACCCCCTTCTTTTGATCTCGGATTTTAGTGCTGCCTTCAAAAATTTTACAACTTCTCTAGATGGGATTTCTTGAAAGTCTTTTCCTGTTACGTTTGTTTGGTGTGACTTTTTAAATCTTTCTCGGGCAAGACTTGGACAGACGGTCAGTATGTGTTCCATAGTTTCTTTGGCCTGTCTGATTCAGATTTCTGTGCTACTAAGACCCAATTTGTGAAGGTGGTAGTTGAATGCCCCATGTCCTGTTAGTGCTTCACATAGCACTTTTAGGTCTGCTTTATTAAGTTCTAGAACTTCTTTGGTTCGTTTGGGATTGTAATTTTGTTCCATGAACATTATTGAGTGTTTAATACCCTCTTGGCTGTTCCAGAACTGATTCCTTTGTTTTATAACCCATTTGTGTAGGTGTAAGTTTGTGTCCGTGTTGTTGAAGCCATAAAGGGGTGAAGGCCCCGTAAAAGGTACCTGAGCACCTTTGTTGGCTTGTATGTCAGCCTTTTCATTCCCTTCATGGTTTTCATGGCCTGGCACCCAGATCAACTTTAACCTGTTGTTTCCTGACACTTTGTTTAGTATCTTGTGACATTCCCAGACAGCCTTAGAATTGAATGTGTAGCTCTTTAGCGCTTTAAGAACCTCTTGACTGTCTGAGAATATGTATATTTTGGTATTTGTGGGTTTTCTGTCGTTAATGCGGTGTGCTGCTTCATTGGTTGCGAACAGCTCGGCTTGAAATATTGTTGACTCATTACAGAGAGGAATGTGTAGGCTGCATCTTGGTCCTATCACTCCAGCCCCTACCTTCTTTTCAGAATTAGGTTGAAAAGCTGAAAGTGCCCGAAAATATGCTCTTCTCTCATGGTCTTTGTTTAGTTAGATTTACCAAATTCGGTCGGCAAAAACTTGCCCTAGTTCAGATTCTAGATGGTTCTACTACCATTTTCCAATATAAACGACTATAACGCAGGTCTTCATGATGTTAAGGGTAAGTGCGTTGACTCCAGGTGAAAGCAATTGAAAGCAATTGAAGAAAGTAATGGAGTGGTGTCAAGTCGCACGACCGCGGTGGCCAATTGGTGAGATGACCCAGTCGCTACATTTCTACTTCTCAATTTCCAAACCCCGTTTTGACACTTTTTCGATGTCCAATTCAGCTGATCGACGCCGAATAGACATACTGACCGCTAGAGCGACTATGTCTTCTGCATTTCGCACCAATATCTGTCTGGTTGGTGCTTGAGATCCACGAGAGTGTACTCACGCTCACACTTTTTCACGGCGCAACGAATGACATGCACACGAAGCCATAATGATATTTTGATTTCATATTTCATATTTACAACTGTGCCGGATTTTCGATTATATTTTTTAAGAATCTTCGCACGTTCGGCAGAGATGAAACGACGCATGACAAAACGGCAAAATTCTTTTTTGGTTGGTTAAGTGCCTGCCCCAAGTTCGAAGGGTCCCAGGTTCGTATCCCTGTGAAATCGAATCTGGTCCAGTCACCGTTTTACCGTTGGGATCAAATTAACGGCACTGAAGTAGGTTGCTGCCTTTCAGTACAATGGACCAGTTTTGAGTCTGAGTGATCCAGTAGTTTTTGTTGTTGTTTTTTTTATATGGACAAAATTAGATGTTGACATAAAAAGTTATTTCTCATGAACGCGTCGACCAATTTCGTGCAAACTTTAGATAAACCATCTACACGACTAAACGAACAAACTCTAAAAATTGTATCGAATTCGGTTTGACCGTTCGTGGGTTATAAAGTCACAACGCACTTGCACTGAAGTAGGTTGCTGCCTTTCAGTACAATGGACCAGTTTTGAGTCTGAGTGATCCAGTAGTTTTTGTTGTTGTTTTTTTTATGGACAAAATTAGATGTTGACATAAAAAGTTATTTCTCATGAACGCGTCGACCAATTTCGTGCAAACTTTAGATAAACCATCTACACGACTAAACGAACAAACTCTAAAAATTGTATCGAATTCGGTTTGACCGTTCGTGGGTTATAAAGTCACAACGCACTTGCACTGAAGTAGGTTGCTGCCTTTCAGTACAATGGACCAGTTTTGAGTCTGAGTGATCCAGTAGTTTTTGTTGTTGTTTTTTTTATATGGACAAAATTAGATGTTGACATAAAAAGTTATTTCTCATGAACGCGTCGACCAATTTCATGCAAACTTTAGATAAACCATCTACACGACTAAACGAACAAACTCTAAAAATTGTATCGAATTCGGTTTGACCGTTCGTGGGTTATAAAGTCACAACGCACTTGCAACATTTTTTCATTTATATAGATGTCTATCCGGCTGCTCATAAATCGTCCCTAAGCCGAACAGGCTTAAACTATTCAAGGTTTTAATCATGACTTAGTGTAGCCCCATCTTCAACTCTGAGCCTGTGGAACAGAGGAACAGAGGACGCTCACGTGGCGTACACAAGTCGAGAGGAACCTCAGCTGGAGTGGTGTGCGAAATTGAAGACAACTGGTGAGAGATCGTGTCGTCTGGAGAGGCATATTGAGTGAGACCCAGGTCCGCCAAGAACTGTAGCGCCCTAAGAAGAAGAAGAAGACGACGAAGAAGAAGAGGAAGAAGAAGACGACGACGACGAAGAAGAAGAAGAAGACGATGAAGAAGAAGAGGAAGAAGAAGAGGAAGAAGAAGAGGAAGAAGAAGAAGAAGAAGAAAAACAAGAAGAAGGTGAAGAAGAAGAAAATGAAGAAGAAGAAGAAGAAAAAGAAGAGGAAGAAGAAGAAGGTGAAGAAGAAGAAGAAGAAGAAGAGGAAGAAGAAGAGGAAGAAGAAAATGAAGAAGAAAAAGAAGACGAAAAAGAAGATGAGGAAGAAGAAGAAGATGAAGAAGAAGAAGAAGAAGAAGAAGAAGAGAAAGAACAAGAAGAAGAAGAAGAAGATGAAGAAAAAGAAGCGGAAGAAGAAGAAGAAAAAGAAGAAGTGTGGCCCAAGTCACATTGAAAGACGACGTCATCTGAAGTCAAAGAATCAATGGCTAGCCATGATATCCTTTCATTTAACACCCACCAAGCTGCACTAGAGCCATCATAGCTCCATCACCCCACGAATTCTTAAAATGTTCCCAAAAACCTAACCCCAAATGCATCCCTCCTGCAGACAGGCACTTTAAGTTAAACTCTTACAAGCATTTTTCACTCGTCTAATCTGAAAACAAGAATCCATTAACTCGTCCAAAGATGCAAACGCCCCGTTTGCCTCTCGTTTGACTTTGCAACGAATGAGCACACCCGTGCGCCCCCGCAGCCGCATCCAGCTCTCCCATTCAGTGTTCCATTTGCTTTGTGCATTCATAAGCACCGTCTAACTCATCAAGAGACTGCTCCAGCTGAAGGCATGCAAATACGGATGTGTACACAAAAATTCATTCGCTCGCAAGAAGGATGTTTCCTGAAAAAAAAAAAACAAAAAAAAAACACGAAGAGGGAAGGAAACTAGCACATGCCGCAGTCATTCGTGTGGAGAGCGGTGGGGTGGCCCGTACGCAAAACTATTGATTTCCACTCGAAGTGAATCACCAGCAACTGACGATTTGGAAGCCAATTTGACATGAAGGGCTTCCGCGGCGTGACTAGTCTTCTGGGCGTTGGCGGCAAGAGTCGAGGAAGATGATGATGAAATCAGCTCGCTGCTAAATAATTCCCTGTGTCCTGGAGTGGCATTCGCTGCTCGCCTCGGGAGTGTGGAGGCGAAACGCCTCCGATGGGTTTGGTCACGCCTGAATGGCTGGGGGGATGGAGGGTGCCATGTGGGCTAATTAAAAACCAGGAGCGAGAGAGATTGCAGCATCTCCGTGTGCACTCTGTGGTGCATGAAGTTCGTCGTCCATCGGTTTAATTAGTAATCAGTGGGGTTTCACCTCGGTTCAGATGCGCCCTTAATGCAAAGTTGGTCGGAGAAAAGTTGCCGAAGCCCGAAGACTGGAAATTGAATTCCACGCTCCGTCGGCAGGGGGTGGCGGCCACCCTCAGCAGCGACTATTGGGGAAAAGTTTTAGATTGTTAATTTTTTTTTGTTCCATCAAACAAATGAATCTGATGCAGGGAAACTTTTGTTTGAATGGCTATCGAAACAATTGAGAAACTACAAGTGATGCAGAGTTTGCGGTTAAGGTCAACAGCTGACTGTGGGTGGTGGCGGGGGATGCAGGTGCCCGATGTTGGAGGGGGGGAAGAAGGGGTTTAATTTCGTTTAGCTCCTGTGTTGAGTTAGTGAATTTGAGTACTTTTTGGCAAACATTTCCGCATCTGCTTTGTTGAGAGCATAAGTCGCTCGAGTGGCCTAGAAGGGTGATTCAATAAGAGGTTCCAATTTCAAACAGACACAGAATTCACTGGACTTCACCAATTGCTGATGCCTCTGTGGCTTTCAAACGACAAGAGGCTGACATTTAACGTAAAACTAAATCACGTCATCATGTGATGATCTGAAGATCATCATCTGTCCACAGTCCACAAGCTCTCTTTCCTTACCTTTCCTCACGACGGCAAATCACCGTCTTGCTACAATTTTTACCACAAATCCCCTCACCAACTGCGACATAAAACGAAAGAGATGCGTTGTTTCATTTTACAGCTGCTGGATGATGTCCCACAACCTAGTTAATCCGCCTCTCAAAACAAATTACCATCCATTCCACCTAATCCCTCACACAAGCTGTAACACCCATCGCCACTGGCGCTGTAAAGTGATGCCATCTGTTGTTGGACTCAAAATGAGTTCCATTTCCATTGTTTCTTCTTCGCACAATGGACACTAGAGCATCTTCAGGCGTGCCAGCACAGTGGCGTGTCCTTAAGAAGACAACTGAATCCGTACAAATCCCTTATGCTGTTGTCTTCCGTCTTGCAATTATACAATTCACTGACTTGACTTTGATTTTCCCAGCCTTTGCTCGGTGGTGTGCTTTTTTAATTGTTCTTCGAATGATGTCTCATTATATCCCCGGTTCGAGGCATCATCATCGTCATCATCATCCTCGTCGTCGTCATCCCCGTCGTCATCGTCGCAGTCATTGTCGAATGTCGCATAATGAGGTCAACTTTATGGTGAATGCTGCAAGGTACCAGCATTGAGCGAGAGGCGGTTTTAATTAACGTATTCACCAGAATCTGAAGACTGAATCCGAACTAATAAAGAGCTCACCAATTAGCCGCCAAGCACAAACACACAGCAATTGATTGGAGATATTCCCACGTCTGCACATGTCTTCTTTGGGGGGGTGGTGCGATTTTAATTGGCAACGAGAGCACATGGTTAGCATAATTGGTAGCTCCCCCCGCAGCATGAATTTCTGACGTCGATACGAAGTCAGTCAGGAATTTTCTTAAGCAAACCGCTTTGAGGCGGTTCGTCTAAATGAAGACGCAGCTGAACGGGTTACAAATTTCGACAGCAACTCGTGGCTGCCATCATCTCCATTTGTGAATTACTTTCTCCAGATCGTCAGAGAATGTTGGCTCACATGTTTTCAAAAACAGGATGGGCCATCTAGTGGATTTTTTTTAAAAATCATTAGTTATTTTGACACTGACAGCTGTTTCCCGCTCAAAATCTTGACAGAAAGTCAGTATCATACCTCCGGGGAACAAAATGAGTCGCTTTACGCTTGAACAACGTTGGGAAATATTTCATCTCATCTCATCTCATCTTCAATTACCCCCATGTTCCACTAAAGCGGTCGCGGGAGCAAAGCACGCACGAGAGATCTCCAAGCCACTCGATCCTCTGCCATCGGCTCTAACTCATCAGGAGCGATGCCCAAGCGCAACCAGGCGAGTTTTTGGACTTTTTTCATCATGGTTTTTGATTTTATCATGGCCCTGTAGCATTCGCCAGGAACAGTGACAGCATTGCCAATGGTGTCCCCAAAAAATACGGCCCAATCACTCTTCCCGCGTGAATGCCGAACCAAACAATGGCTTTGAGTGGATGTAATGGCTTTTCGTGTACCAGACGTGGATTTTCAGTGTCCTAGAAGCGAAGATTTTGTTTATTGACCATCTCGTCCTGGGTCTGTCAAGCAGTGGCCTTCCTGATGGAATCGCATTCAAGGCACGCCTCGGAAGTAGTGATGATGGGGACAATCGTGCTACGTGACCAAAACCATCGAAGAACAGCCCTTTCCGTTCGAAGAAGCAGCTGCCCAAATTGGAAAATATTGAAAACTTATTTCCAAAGTGTGTAGCCCAAACAGTGCGTTTTTTTGAAAATAAGCTTTGGCCAAAATTAAGCACCAACCGCGACTGCTGTACGCAAGTTTGTGCGAAAAGTTCGTGAGACTGGTGTTCTCCTGGACCAGACTCATGGTCCCCGTCGTCGTATTTTGTGCACAGATCTCTGGTTTGAGGTCGATCTTTAAGCCATTCTGCGAACTTAACAAAACCGGTTAGACCTCATTCGTTAAATTTTGATGCTTCTGTAAATTACGCAGCAAATGACGTCCACGAATGAGGTGAGGCACACAAGTGGTAAAGGACCTCAGACAACTTCGTGGGGGAACTGTAGCGTGATAGCTGGAGAAGTTTTTGTTAGTTTAGGCCCAGATCCACTCCGGACTGTAGCGCCACAAGAAGAAGAAAACGTCCACGATTACGGTGGAGAACACAAATAGAGAAAGGCCTCAAACAACTGGTTGTGTGTAGCTAGAGGAAGCAAAACAAAACATCATCATAGCTGGAGAGGACCAGGTTCATCGCGGAAAAGAAAGATCTTCGTAATTTTTTTTAAATAAAGGCGAAAAATAGCAAATAGACGACTGCTGTACACAAGTTTGTGTAAAAAGTTCGTGAGACTGGTGTGCTTGTGGACAACACTCATAGTCCCCGTCATCGTACGGTGCGCACTGAGATGAGAATGTGACTGCTGCGGTCGAGAGTGTAAGACTCAATTCACGAACATCAACTCACCATCGATCTCGATCTCAACATTCCTCGCACTAGCCTGAGGAGAATTCTGCACAAAGATCTCGGATTATTCGTTTACAAGGTCCAATTGACTCAGTAATTGAAGGCGCGCGACCATCCGCTTCGTTATCGCTTCGCAGCTTGGGTCTTAGAGCAGCTTGAATTGGACAACGATTGTGGGCGAAAAATCATCTTCTCTGACGTGACGCATTTTTATCTCGGCGGCTACGTTAACAAACAAAATTGCCGCATCTGGGGCCCGGAAAACCCTCACGTTATTGTCGTTATTGAGAAACCAATGCATCCATGAAGAGTGGCAGTTTGGTGCGGATTTTGGAGTGGTGGCATCATTGGACCACTTGTCTTCGAAAATGAGGCTGGGAACAACGTTTCGGTCAACGGTGGGCATTACAGATCCATGTTAATCGACATTTTTTCTCCTGAAATTGAAGACATGGATTTGGACAACCTCCGGTTCATGCAGGATGGCGCGCCATGTAACATAGCCCAGATCTTTTGAGTACCAAATTCCCAAATCGTGTTATCAGCCGTCTTAGCGACGTCAATTAGCCGCCTCGCAGCTGCGATTTGACCCCTTTAAACTTTTTTTTTGGGGGGAACCGTGAAAGACCGATGTTATGCCAACAATCCGGAAATGATTCGAGCACTTAAGGCCAATATCATCCAAGCAATCCGTGAGCTACAGCCCGAAACTATCAACAAGGTCTTGGAAAATTGGGGTGACAGAATGCGCAACTGCGAAGCCAGCCGGGGCAGCCACTTGAACGACGTTGTATTTTATAATGAATGGGAATGTCTGTTCTTACTAATAAATTAAAAAAAAATAATGAATTTTGTTAATTTTTTTACATTTTTAAAAAGAAACTTGTATTTGGCCCACCCTGTATATGGCTGGAAAATCGAATGAAGAATGAAGAAAAAAGTGTCATTTACTGGTAATCGGAAATGGAACAAACTTGCAGTAAGACTACGCAAATGATTCCGCTGCATTCGGCCCGAATAATTCAAACCCAAACTCAGAACCAGATCGGGATTTCGTATCATAAACTTATCCCTCGATATCCGAATACTGCAAGGAATTTTTTTTCGGATTATGCTGATATCCAGAACACAACGATGGTGGCCTATTACATGGATATCGGAAAGTTTAAGTTGTTCCTTGTTCCCTTCAAACTTTGTCAATTCCGGCAGTAAGAAGTCGTTTATCATGGCTCTGTAGTGTCCGCCAGTAACTGCGACCGCATTGCCGATGGCGTCTTCAAAAAAATACGGCCCAATCACTCTTCCCGCGTGAATGCCGAACCAAACAATGGCTTTGAGTGGATAATAAAATATAATATAAATATGATGCTCTTTGTGCATCACACGCGGATTTTCAGTGCCCCAGAAACGAAGATTTTGCTTATTGACGTAACCGCTTAAGTGAGCGACTGAATGGCGCAGTTGGTTAAGTGCCTGCCCCAAGTTAGAGGGGTCCCAGGTTCGAATCCCAGTGAAATCGAATCTGGTCCAGTCACCATTTGCCGTTGGGATCAAATTAAAGGCACTGGAGTAGGTAGCTATCTGACAGTACAATGGACCAGTTTTGAGTATGAGTGCTTCAGTAGTGTTTCAAAATCTCCGAAAAAAAAACCGTTTAAGTGGAAATGCGCCTAGTCGCTCATGATGATTTTCGACACAAAATCGTCCTCTCCGTTGTTCATGGCTTGACAGTAATTTACACTCGACTGACGGTCAGGAGGCATTAACTGACACCCTGCTTGCACTTTGTATGGGAGCATGTGTACGTCTGTGACTAAAATTCGCTCTGGGGTCCTTCTGGTGATACCCAATTGCGTGTCCCGTCGTCTGGTTGATGTTTCTTCGTTCTCTGCGACATCGACAGCCACAGCCGCGATATTCTCGACCGAACGAACATTCCGGTTGCGGCCACGCGCTGCATGGTCTCCTGTGGTTCCAAACTGTTCGAGTTGAGTAGCTTGGCGATGGAATGTTTGCCCATTGGCGCGACACAATTAGGAAATCGACGTCGAAATTCACGCTGCGCTAACACCACTGACCGATTATTGGTAAAATAAACTGGGCAAGTGCGAGTTGTACTCGCACGGGTAAGGTGAATATCAAACGACGTTTCAAAACTATTTCAGTTGAATTTTCTTCTAACTTCAACCTAAATCAACTATTCATTCCACAGAAAATCCCTTCCATCATACACATACCCAATCACTGCTCATGCCTGCGGTGTGTGTGTGTTCATTTCTGTTGGGCATTTAGGGGTGAGATCGAAAAGATAACGCTCATCAACGAATAGAGTCGCCGAACACACCATGAAATTACATATGTGTGAAAATGAAAATTGTTCTCATTTTAAATCTTAGATATCTCAAAATTTCAACATAAATCGATATTTTGAAATTTATCATTTCTTAATGCTTACATTGAGGTCTTCAAAACTGCGTTTTCAGATCTTCAAAATTCGCATGTCGATGATTGACCGTTTTTGGCCAATATCTCCAAAACCATTAGGGCCAGAATGCTCGCAATGGCTTTAAATGAAAGTACTCAATGAAGCCAAGTTTTTGTGATTTTTTCAGATTTTTAAACACTTTGGTTTAGAAATGGCAGTGGGGGACGCATTTAAAAAAACTTTGGAGCTCCATATTTTCCAAACGGTATTTTGGATAAAAAAGTGTTGAAAGAAACCTCCACCTAATTTCGAAAGATCTGTCGATTGATATATATTTCGATGGGGTGCGACAATTTTTCAAAATTAATGTCAACTTCACCTGTACTGGAGCCACCCCCAAATGGCCCCACTTTTTAAAATCGCTGCATAGGCAATGACATCTAGGTCTGAAGTACCTAATTCCATAATTTCATGCCGATATCTTCATAAACTTCGGAGATAAAAAAGAGTGACAGACACGACGGACGGACGGACGGACGGACACACCGAAATTATAAAGGTTCCATTTTTGTAGACGGAACCTTAAAAAAATCGACACAATTATTCCACGCTCTTGCGGAGTATAGTCGTTCAGTCATGATTGCAACTATTTCGCGAAAAACAAGTGACATTTTATTTTACTGCATAAATGGTGGTGGAACATTGGCTTAGACTTTGATATTAACATAACTTGAGTCATGAAATTGTGTCAAAGCGCATGATCTCGGCTACCAACTAAACTCACATCCTTGAGAAATCCCACGTCCAGGGTTTTTTTAATTTTGTTCGTCAATTGCTTGGAATGTTGGGCCGTTTTGTTAAAATGAATGTCGTTCAGGCCAATAGTATCAATTTTATGCAAAAAAAAGTCAGTCAACATCATACGGTAACGCAATCCATTCACTGAAACGGTCGCAAAGGCTTTCTCATCGGTGGCCCAATGACGCCGTCAGTCTAAATCGGCACCAAACTATCACTCATTGTGAATGTTAACATTGTTCCACTACCGAACTTGAGATTTGACCAGACACAGACGACCAACAAAACCACGTTCTTGTGCGTGGTTTTCTGGCTGCAATTCTTGTGTCAACTAAACCCTTTGTAGGTCAAGATCTCATTGAAAAATGAGCAGCAGTGTGGTTTTAGATAGGCTCAATTCCTTTGATTGTCTTAAAATGAATACACATGGAAGAAATGAGTTGTTAGTCACATTCACAGCTACGACGCCAGACGAACATCTTTACATCACTAACCTGCCCGAGACGTTCAAATATATTCACGAAATTCACTTTAAATTTGCAAGCCTTTGATGATGATCAAAACCTCAACGAACCTAACTAAATCTTTCTAAGATATTTCATCATTTTTGCACTAAATTAACTCTTTTTCAGCATGTTGCGTGGGTACATATCGATTCACACTTTACGAGTATAACCTCCTCGTTTTTGCTTATCAAAAATCACAACAAATGTCAACAGTCTAACAGTGGCGGAAAATTTAAAATGTCATCTTTTGTTGGATGACCCTAATTGCAATGGCGATGGTGTATGCTGCATTCACAGTGTACAACATTTCCGACGTTCAGATTCCCTAAGCAATTCTGCATGAATATCGATTATTTCTCCAAAGTACAAATGAATTTGAAGATCCTGATTGAATTTGTCCTTGAAAAACAGCACGTTTTTCGTGGGAATGAGGGAGAAGATGAACAATCTATAAATCGCCGCACATTTACGCCTAACATCCAGCCAGAAGGTCCCACCTCTCTAGACATTTCTTGAATGCGCAAAAGGGTGGATTTATTGGTGTATCTTGCCAGAGGGCATGCACAGTCCCATTCGTTTTCATTTATTGCAGATAGCTATTTCGTGGCACAACTGAGCCTAATGACGAAGGTTACCTTGCATCGTGCCTTTATTACTCTCGATATATCGCCACAGTGAGGATTTCTGTGTGATTTGGATGCGATGATTGGCGATTCTTTTGTGGCCTTTATGCGAAATTTTATGGGCTAATTCATTTTGTACGTGATTAGTTACAAAAAAGAGGCATGGCGATGTTTAGGAAAGCAGGGTTTCTTCATCCACTTTGTATATTGTTCTTGCCTCAACGCGACGATCAAGGTCTTGTTCAAAATCAGCTTTGTCTGCCCTCAGAGGGCCTTTCTACTCAATTGGCTCAAGAGGTTGAAAGTCCGGAAAAATGTGTATTAGTTCCTCGATACTTTTAGTGCTGAAATAGGCCTATAATGCTTCAGTCATGGAATTTACTTCCCATTGTGCCTGAGAAGAGAAAAAGAAGCAACCTTTGAACCAAAATTTTCCAAAAAGTCCATACACCCGTGATATTCACTTAAATTGGCAAAAGCAGGGCTCTTTCTGTCCAACAATAGGAATTCTGGCGTTATTTTGATCGAGTGACTCGTCTTCCAGCTTGACTAGAATTATTAATTGTTGGCGGTCAGGCATTTGCCCTTCTATAAATGTGTCCAGCAGCGAATTCAAATTAATTCCATCCATCATCCATCAACTACCGAAATGTCTGTTCAAACTGAACTTACAGAAGAGACAATTTTCAAGTAGCCTTTGATGCGATCGATCGCAGTCACTGATCTTGTCGGTTGTGAGTAAATTATCGGTGTGCACTTAGGAGTTGATGTGAATATGAAAGAAGGTGTAAGTAAGGGGAGCCCACACTTAACGATTTGTTTGTCAAACCTTGTTTGATGATCATTTGACGAACGGAGCGTGTGTGTGTGTCACACTTAGTGACTGTGATGTCAAATATCAGTTTTAAAGAGAATTTCAGAGAAGACCGAAGGTTGTCGGCGAAGGACATTTTGACAGGATGGTTAATGGGTGACCCATCTGTTGGTTTCTTTAAGAACCATATGTCATTCTGACACTGACAGCTCTTATGCACTCAAAAAAATGACGGAAGCTCAGTATTGTATTGTATTTTCGGGAGACGAAATGGATCGCAAACTTTTGCAAAGTTACTTCCAAACTATGGTGCGTGGTCGAAACAGTGCGAATTTGGAAAAGAAATTTCGGTCGAATTAATGCATCAACTGCGGATGGTTTATGCAAGTTTGTGGGAATAATTAGCTAATTGATGATCGAACAAAATGCCGTGTTCATTCTGTGCTCTTAACAGAGAATATTGCAGCTGTTTCCGAAAGTGTGCGCCCAATCCCGAGAACATACGCACTAAAGATCTCTGCAACTGAACATCAGTCGCAATAGCCAGAGGAGAATCTATATATATACAAAATTGTTGCAAGTGCGTTGTGACCTTATAACTCACGAACGGTCAAACCGAATTCGATAACATTTTTAGGTCTTTTTTCGTATGGTCGTGTAGATGGCCTATCTAAAGTTTGCATGAAGCTGGTCGACGCGTTCTTGAGTTATGACTGTTTATATCAACATCTGATTTTGTGTTATAAAATAAACAACAAATACGTAGGCGCTTATGAGCTTGTGTACCGCGTACACGCAAACACATTGACAGCTGTCAGTGAGTGATCATGTAAAGGTTTTTTTTTCATCGAACTCGCATGTAAACGGATTTATTCGGTAAGAGTCGCATTTGATTTTTTTCTATTGTTTGTTGAACAAAAAGAGATTTGCCGCGTAAATCTGTCTTTTTTCAAACTTGCAGCTAAACATCTTCAAAAGATAGCTTAATTTTTGTATCATTTAAACCCAAAAGTACATGTGCACATTTTATACGCACTTGCCGGTAATCGTTGTTGCTTTTGGTATGCGAAGAATGTGTATGCAAATCTATGTTAATAAAATCGTAGTGTCTGTCTGTCTGATTGTTCGGGCTAATCTCCGAAACGGCTGAACCGATTTCAGTGAAACTGTGCAGGCATGAAGACGAGGTTGTCAAGAGTGTCTTGGGCTTTTTACGTGTGTCTTTTTATGCGTTTTTGGTTTATAAGAATTCGAGCTATGCAACCTATGTCATTATTCAGAGTTTCATATCCATCATGCCTAAGCGAAAGTAGACGCCACAGAGTCACCTGAAGTCACGAATTTGCAAGTTCTAAGAGACAACGTGAGCCAACCTCAATTTGTTATTATTATTTTACCGTTTGTATGTATGGGATATACTCCGCTCGTGACAAAACAATAGCACGCACAACACGAGTGGTTGCTGAGACGCTAGGCCTAGGTCCACCTCGGAGTGTAGCGCCGCCATTATTATTATTATTATGTATGGGATACATTTCTAAACAATTGCACCGATCCTTATGATATTTTTGACACTATTAGCACCGATCGATCAGGAATGGGTCATACGCTATAGGAAAAACAGAAATTCGCATCTCTCAGCAAACATTATGAAATTGTACACAAATGTAAAGAACACCGGGGAAAATTCTCTGGAATTTCCCTGGAAAAAGAAGGGGACACGCCCATAAGAGAGAGCGTAGCGAACCATGATGGATACTCTAGTTTTACATAAAGATCTCGGATTGTCCTTCAACAAGGTTCAAATTGATTCAGGAATTGAATTGAAGCGAAATCACTTCTCTTTTCAGGCTTTAGAGTAACTCGAAATCAACGAGTTTTTTTTTGGAGTATTTTTGAAACACTACTGGAGCAGTCAGGTTGCCAGGTAGCAACCTACTCCAGTGCCGTTAATTTGATCCCAACGCAAATGGTGGCCAGACCAGATTCGATTTCACAGGGATTCGAACCTGGGACCCTTCTAACTTGGGGCAGGCACTTAACCAACTGGGCCATCCAGTCGTCGAAATCGATCGGTCGAATCGTTGAGTCGAAATCGACGATAATTTCGCCTAAAAAATCGTCTCTTCTAATACGGCGCGTTTCCATCTCGGCGGCTTCGTAAACAAGCAAAATTGCCACATTTGAGGCTCGGAAAATCCACACGTAGTCATAGAGAAGCCAATACATCCTGAACGTGTAGTTTTGAATTGGCGCCAATATTGACTCATTCTTCTTCCAAGACGACAATGAAAGAAACAGTAAAGTAAATGGGACCAGAAATTAGGGAAGAAGCCGTCCAACAATCGATACCATTAAAGCTTGATCCTATGCGAATGATCCGGAGCCCATTCAGGCAAAAGACAAAATTTGTCAATCCATTCGTGCAAAAGGGTTCGAAACCATCACAAATGTATCGACAAAATTGGGTTGTCAGGATAGCCTACTGCTGCGGCTACGAGTTTGCCAAGCCATCACCGTCAACGGCGAGCGCTACAGGTCAATGATCACCAACTTCTTTTGGCCTAAATTGGATGATCGGAACACCAAAGACATGTGGTTTCAACAAGGCTGCGCTACGTGCCACACAGCTCACGCCACATAGGAAATTCTGCACGAATCATGCACGGTTCGATGTATGGTCATCTCACATGAAAGTGATGTGAACTGAAAACCGAGATCGTACTATTTGACCCCGTTAGACTCTTTCTTGTAGAGTGTTCTGAAATCACAGGTCTATTCGAATTCACAAAACATAGCGGCCCTCCAAGCCATAAGTCAAATTCAGTCTGATTTATGCGCCAGAGTCATGGAAAATTTGACATTTTGGATGCGCCCCACCCAGAGAACCCGCAGCGGACAAATGAACAATGTTACAGTCCATACATAATGGCATCGATAAGTTTTTCAAACAAATACAGAATTTCGATGATATCTCACACAAACTTTGTTTTATTTAAATTTAAAGATAGGAAGCGCTTAATGATGTACCCATTGTATAGTCTGAGTCTATTCTTCAGGTCTTAACTTCAAATGGTAAAGAAGCTTCTTCATTAAAAGTGAAAACAGACAGACAACGAAGTGCAGCCATTAGGCTCTGTTATCGGAAAACATTGCTAAATGAATATTTTCACCAAGACAGCGTAAATCGGAAACTCGCAAAGTGAATAGTGTGGGTCCAGGAATCGAACCTTGTGGTACAACACCAGGCACCCTCGGGTTCTTGACGAACATTGATCGCTAAATGGCTCTTGATGGACGTTTCATTGCATCCGATTATACTACAGTCAAAATCGCTTATAAAGACAGCGGTCATAATGACGTATCGGTTATAACGACCAAATTCTTAGGTCCCTCCTGAGTTCCATTATAGGTAATCCAATAGCATAAGAAATCATTATAACGATATATCGCTTACAACGACCAAATCGTTGTTATAAGCGATTTTGACTGTATTTTGGTTTTGGAGTACGAAACAGCGGTGTTTTTGGAATTCAGTGCTTCAGAATCGAAACATCTTTTGAACGTGCATGAACTTTGTAGCCTCTATAACTGGTGGTCGGATGAGAAGCGTAAACTATTGACTTTAAATCGATATTCGTTTAAGGTATCGAACATTAATTTCGTCTTGTTTCTTCAAACTGTCAACATGTGTGATAGGGAATCGCAAGTGGTGAACTCCTCGATAAAATCGTGGCTGACTGTTGACTTTGTGCTTAATCCGCGATATGCATTCGGTGTCGTTCACATCAAGAATGAGGTTTGCTCGCGAACATGGCTCTTCACGGCGAACATCAAAGCCAACGAACACGAGAAAATCGAAATTTTTCGCCAACAGCGAGCGGCTCGCGAACCAGCCCATACACGACGAAAATGCAGCGAGCACGAGTAAGTTCGGCGAGCATATTCGTCGTTTAGGGTTACCTTTAGTGCACTTTAGAACCCAAGACATGGTTAAATTCCTCCAAAGAATTATTTGGCTGTACCCACTAGTTAACCATACTGGAAACTCATGAGACGAATCACTAAGATATGAGTATCAACTCTTAGGTAGGGTTTTGGCAAAGGAAGATAAGGGGTATCAACTGCCGGTTGGTGACAGGAGAATGGACCCAATCAGAGTCTAAGTCGGTCTTGACGTAGCAGTCACTCTAACCTCACGCTTCCAGCTTTGTGGCAGAAAGCTTCGAAAACTTAGGGGCATTGGCAAAGACACAAAGACTTGTGCGTCTGAGAGTCATAGCTGCGGTCAGAATAACTCCAACAGCTGACTTAGAAGCTATACTTTATTTGCTACGAACACGCCTCTCTGGCCCTACACGGCGAACATCAAACCCAACGAACACGACAAAATCGAAATTTTTTACCAACAGCGAGCGGCTCGTGAAACAAACCCATACACGACGAAAATGCGACGAGCACGAGCAAGTTCGGCGAGCATATTCGTCGTTTAGGGCTACCTTTACACGTGACTTTCATGTGACCAAGCTGGCTGGAGAGGCATGTTGACTGAGGCCCAGGTCCACCTCGGACTGTAGCGCCCTAAGAAGAAGACGAAGTCATGTGACCAAGAAAAACTTGGCGATGTCGGGCGACAAATCGGGACAAAGCCATGGGGGCACATTGGAGCCAATGAAACGTCCTCAAAGCAACTGCACTTTCATTACTTCACTTTAACTGAATCCCCTCCTAATTCATTCTGGTGATTCTGAAAGGAATGTGTTTCAATTGTGGTTGAAGAAGGCGCTTCTTTTTTAACGGTTTTTTTCCATCTTCTTCTTCTCTTTTTCTTTCTTTACGGCGAGGTTATGGTCCAGAATAAAAGGATCATAGCCCTCCCACTTTACTGCATCCCTACTGGTCCGCCTGTGGGGTTTGCCGAATAGATTTTTTTCCCATAATTTTCTAAAAACTATTTTTATGCGAAAAAGAAACGACATCATATGTCTGAGCCCACCTGGCAACACTCTTCAAAAAACCACAACTCATCTGCCCTCATAATTATTCCACCATCCACCCAAGTGCACATTTCCCTTCTCATTTCAGCAAAAAAAAAAAAAAGAAACAGGACACGGCCAAGCCTTACGAGAGCAATTTACCACATCTGGGTGCTCTACATACTGCCAACGAGCAGTGTTGCCACACACAAAAAAAAACATGCAAACCCTTCGTTTGTATAGACACAAATTCATTATGAAGCCAGTATCTACAACCGAAAGCACGAAGGTACACGTTGTCTTTATGGAGCACCCTCCTGCGATATAATCTTCTCCCAATCCATCTTCTTCGTGTCAGTTTAAGCGCACACAAACGCACAAACTGAATTTACTTAGCCACCAGCGGGATTTATCCACACTCACCAAGGGTGCATGAAATATCGCGTGAGGGCACACATAATAATAAAATCACACACATTCACTGACACACACACACAAAAACAAGGGAAAAAGATAGTTTTTTGTACTTACAAAAAATTTAAAATCCGCCGATGACCTTGTAGAATATAACGCGGAACGGTTCTTGTTTTATAGCTGCTGTTTTTCTCTCTCTGCGCACCCTTAATTAATTATTTTTTTTTTAAACTTATTCAAAAAAATTTAATTTTTTTGATAAAAATCACAGATACTTATAAATATTTTTATGTGTATATTTTTTTTTGTTTTGTTTCGAATGTATTTTATTTTTTCAGATGATCACTTGCAAAAAAATTAACATATTTCTTTTTTTATTTTTTTTTGAAAAAAATAAAATTGAATTTTGGTTAAAAAAAATGTTACTCTTTTCTTTTTCTCAGTTTCAGCGTAGTGGGTAGGCCTTTCGGAGGAGACGGGAGGCGGTTTAAAGATTTTTTTTTGAGTTTTTTAATTTTTTCTGGATTTTTTTAAATTTAAACGATTTTTTTTGTGAGTGTTTTTCTTTTGGTACAAAAACAAACAGAGTTTTCAGTTCATGCACACTCGCCGGTTATGAGCACGAGACGAGAAATTGACTGGACTGAAATGTAGGCTCGAACAGCGGCAACGTTTTTTTTCTTCAGAATGCCTCCTGTGGCTGGGTTGGATTCGATTGCGGACTCAAAAAAAGTTTTGTATTCTTTTTGGTTGGTCTTCTCTCGGTTTTTGTTTCGTTTTTGGGGCCCCCCTGACCACCTCCACCGGCCGTCCCCAGGTGAGATTTTTGGTTTTGGTTTCTGTGTCTTTACTCTGAGTTACTGGACTCTATTTTTTTGGTTTTTTTTTTGGCTTTTTTTTTGTAAGAGAATTTTCACAAAAAATACGAACGAAGCGTTTTTTCGAATCGAACAGCTTGTGCACTAATTTTGATGGGAATTTAGTTTATTCTTTTTTTTTTTTGGTCGAATGTTTCTTGTTTTCCTAAGGACTCTCTAGTCGTCCTTTTGCACCGATTGTGTAAGAGTGTGTGTTGTGGTGCTGGATTTCAACAGCAGCAGCAGCGGCAGCGACAGCAGCAGCGGTAAGCAACAAAAGCTGATGATGAGAGATGTACTGAAGGATACCACGGATTGATGCGTGTGGTGGTGGCGGTGATGGTGGTGTTCTGCGACAACAACAAAATAAATAACAACAACGAACGAGAACGAACTGGCAGAAGGCAAAGTATCTATGCGGTTGTGTATGCTGGACCAATAGTTTTTACTTTTTTTTTTTCAAATTTCTTTTCTTTTTCTCAAGCAAATCAAATCAGTAACTATTTTATTTTTTGTTTCGTATTCTTGCTCAACAAAGGTACATATGCAGAGAGTGAGAGATAGAGAGTGAAAAAGACGGGAAGAAGAAGAGAAGGAATGGGTGGAAATAAAGAAGAGAACGGAAAAAAAAGAACTTTTTTTCGAAAAAAAAAAATTGAATGTGAAAAACGATAGACGAGAACGAAACGAGCGACGACGAGAATGTAGAGTATATCCGGAATTTTTTCTTCGTCTCGAGAAAAAATTTTCAAAACTTCGGTACTGCTTGGTTCGGTTTGAAAGGCTCGGATGGGAAAGATGTGTTTCTGCGACGATGTACGGTTTGAAATTGATTTTCGGCGAACCGGACGCGTGTCGGTATCTGTTTCTGAATTTTCTATCTCAAAAGTGTCCGTCTTTCTTTCGTTAAATTTTTGCGATTCTTTTTCTTTTTTTTTCTCTTTTACTTTTTTTTTATTTTTTTCTCACTGTTGTGTATCTGGGGCCTTAGTTGGGGGTTTTGCTCCGAGAAGGCTGGATGAGACCGATTCGTTGACTGAAATTGAACTGACTGAATGTTTGGCAAGGAGCAGATGATACACGGAGTGGCTGAAGCGTTTGGCGGATACCCCTACTTTGGGGTTGTTGGGTTGGTGAATGTGTAGTTGTGACGGCTGTGACACAACCACTGTGTGCTGTGTGTGCACTTTGGAGTGAGGGGTGGCATTGAGGGGAAATTTTCATTTCGTTTCGTTTTGCTTGCCTGTGCTCGTGGTGTTGGATATGGGTGTGCATGTGATTTGCTGATGGTTGTGCTGGGCTTGCAATTTTTTCTTTATTTTCTTTTTTTTTCGTGTGTGTGAGTGTGTGTTCTCTCTTAGGGTAGATGTTGCTTTTGTGGGAATAATTCGGTTGCATAGAGCGGCGGCATTTGAATAGAAGGGACGAATGGGAACTAAGAGATGCACAGGTGCGAGTGCGATTGCGAGTCAATTTGATCAGATGTGGTGGGTGTGATTCTCTTAAATATTTAAGGTCGCCGTGGGAATGGGGTGATTGGTTGAAGGTTTTTGAAAATTCTGTGCGCCAACTGATTTCGCGTCTATTCAGATCGTCGACAGAAGAAGTCTTTTGCCTTTTGTTACGACATCAAAGCGCTTCGGAGTCCTTTTGCTGAGATTCAGTGTTTGGTAGATGATTCGTTATCCAATTCCAGAAAGTACTGCAATCTGTGAATTAGGTCATTAACTCCCATATGAATCACCCTGAATTTTTGCAGAATAAATTCATATCGTGTTCGAACTAAATCACACTTAACATTCCGGATAAAAACCGAAGGAGCACGCAAATGAAAGAGTAAAACAGATTTGGCAGCACTGCAGACAGTGACATTGTATGAAAATGCGGTAGAGGAACAGGCACATCGACCAGACTTAATAAAAATAATAATAATGGCGGCTCTACAGACCGAGATGGACTTGAGCCCAGCTTCTCAAAAACCACTCGTGTTGTGTGTGCTATTGTTCTCTCACGAGTGAAGGGGACCTACGGCTTAATGCCGACTCCGAACGGCGATTTTGAGAAGCTTTTTCTAGACAGTTATACTCTTTGAGCACTGTCAGTAATTCGAAAGAGGTGGAGCCCAGAAAAAATGTTGTGCGTTTTTTCGAGATTCGAACCTTAGACCTCGAGTGTAGAAGTTGACGCATCAACCCCCTATGCCACGGCGACCACCAGATTTTGTGATTTCAAAACGGGCTACAGTCGCTTCCCTCTAAGTCGAATTTTCGCAGGATATCAAAATTATTTCGAGTTCGACTTAGTCCTCTAAGTCCTCTAACACCTAACATTTTTTCACGGCTCCACCTCTTTCGAATTACTGGATGATTTTTAACAAAATAAATACGGCGAGTAAGAGGGAAATCCAATGCTCAGAGAGTATAGCCTTCGAAGAAGCTTCTCAAATGTTGTCGCAAGGAGTCGGCATAAAATTGAAGATCCCCTCAAGTTAACATCTCGTATTAATGGTAGAGAGAAAATTAAAAAAATGTACATTGTCGCCGTTGCATCTTTAACATTTCCGGGAATTCAATAGTCTATTGGGTTTTTTTAAATTTCTTGAAAAAAATTATAGCTTTTTCCATGTATTATGGCTTTATTAGTAAGAACAAACATTCCCATTGATTATGAAATACAATACAACGTTGTTCAAGTGGCTGGCTTCGCATTAGCTCATTCTGTCACCCCAATTTTCCAAGACTTTATTGATGGTTTCGGGCTGTAGCTCACGGATTTTCTGGATAATATTGTCCTTAAGTGCTTGAATCGTTTCCGGATTGTTGCCATAACATCGGTCCTTCACGGTTCCCCACAAAACAAAGTCCAAGGGGGTCAAATCGCAGCTCCGAGGCGGCCAATTTACATAGACAAGACGGCTGATGACACGATTTGGGAATTTGGTGCGCAAAAGATCGAAGGTGGCATGGGCTGTGTGACATGGCGTGCCATTCTGCATGAACCAGAGGTCGTCCCAATCCTTGTCTGCAATTTCAGTAAAAAAAAGTCCGTTAACATGTCTCTGTAACGCCCCGCCCACCGTTGACCGAAACGTTGTTTCCAGCCTCATTTTCGAAGAAAAATGGTCCAATCATGCCACCACTCCACAATCCACACCAAACTGTCACTGTTTGTGGATTCATTGGATTCTCGACAATAGCCTGCGGGTTTTCCAAGCCCCAGATGCGGCAATTTTGTTTGTTAACCTAGCCGCCGAGATGAAAATGCGCCTCATTAGAAATGGTGATTTTTCACCCAAAAATCGTTTTCCAATTCAAGCTGCTCTAAGGTCCAAACTGCGAAGCGATAACGAAACGGATGGTCGCGCGCCTTCCATTGCTAAGTCAATTAGACCCTGTAAGCGAATAATCCGAGATCTTTGTGCAGAATTCTCCTCAGGCTAGTGCAGTGCGTGAAATGTTGAGCTGTTGAGATCGATGGCGAGTTGATGTTTGTGAATTGAGTCTCACACTCTCGGCCACAGCAGCCACCTTCTTATCTGTGCGCGCAGTATGACGACGGTGACCATGAGTATTGTCCACTAGCATACAAGTCTCACGAACTTTTTGCACAAACTGTGGTGGGTGCTTCACTTCGGCCAAATTGGGCATTTCCAGCACTCACTTTAGATATAAGTTTTCAATATTCCCAACGTAATTCAAGCGTAAAGCGACTCACTTCGTTCCGCGGAGGCATGGTACTGAGTTTCTGTTAAGATTTTAAGCGGGAAACAGCTGCCAGTGGCAAAATAAGCTATGATTTAAAAAAAACCTCTAAATGGCCCACCCTGTACTTCAAGACAATTTTTGTCAGCTATTCTGAAAAGGAATGTCAAACCATTGTCTTCAGGAGCAATTTGCCAAAGAAGTAAGAAGTAAGAGATTGGTCTGCAGCAGTGGTGGAAGGATTAGCTTTCAGAATCAATTTGCCAAATTCTTTCCATCTTTCTTGGTCCGCAGGTAAGTATTTTAGTTGCAATCGACCACGTTTTTCTCAGGCTCGTTGCTTCCAGTAAGACTCATGATATTTACGTTGTTATATTTACATGTTTGCAGAAGAATTGATGTTTGACCCATTTTCTTCTTATTTACTCCGCCTAATCTTGGCCTGGCTTGCGCCGAAACAGATTAACAGATCATTCCGAGTAAAAACCGGAGAACATGTTAGTGATGAAGTAAAGCTGCTAAATTTGTGCAAATCAATTTCAATAGGGTCATAGCTTTGTGTCGATCGATACAAGACTTCAAAAATAATTCAAAAATGAGTGCAAAGGGCACGGCGCAGAAGTGATGAACAGCAACAAAGGAATCAAGCAAGATATATGTTAGACAGATATAATATCTTCCAATTATACAATTTGGAAATCCTAGCCAATTTGGGTAATGACAACGACTACAGGACGACTACAGACGACAGCAACAACTGTATCAAGTTCCGATATTTTCGAACTAGTATGACCGAAGGACGTTTGATGTAGCAGTTCCGACGGTCCTTAACGTCTTCCAGTCATCACTACCAAGCTCCCTTATATCTGCGATCACTTGGTCTTTATACCGGAAATTCAGCCTTCCTCTCCTTCTCGAAACAGCAGCTGGAGCATTCGTATCCATTCGAAATTTTTTTCGAATGCAGGAAGAAACTGCTTTGCGTTTTTGCTTATCGTTCAACTTTTGACTAAGGGTTTTGTAGAAAATGGTTGTGATTCCTCGAATCAGAAGATTTGAACGAAGGTGTTTCGACAACCAAAGTTGCACCGATTGCTGAGGGCTACTTTAGCGGTGAACAAAACTTTAAGAGTACAGACAACGATTCACAAACACCTGCAATTCCTCGTTATGTTTGCCGGGACTTACAAAAAAATCCCTGAGAAGATTTGAAATGGTTTCCAAACTGCAGATAGGATCTCAAAACGAGTGAGAGCTTTTTTATTACGGTTTTAAGCTCTAGGTCCTTCCTTGCATCTTTCTTCCAGGCCTTATTTTCAGAATAATACGCTAACGTGTCGAGCGTGGAAATTAATTTTGTCTTTTTGCCGTTGATCTTTAGACTGATAGATCTTCATTCAATCGCAGTGTTTGACACATCTCGGCTAGATTGCTTATGCACCATAACGACCACGAGACAAGCATAATCGGCATAGTCCAAGTGTCTTCAACTTTCAAAAGGTCTCCGTTGGATGACATTGCTCTCAGATGTCTATCGAAATACCCAGCCCTGTTTTTAAGATTGCTCTATTATAGATGAGTAGACATGTGAGTATCTCAGTCGGACCACATTGACCAATAACTTGGGTTAATTCTGATACAGAACTGAAATCTAATCGTGACTGATTTCTTGGCCACTGCGAAAGGCCCCTCGATGGTATCTGAATGTAGACTCAGCAGTAACCTTGAGAATCGTTTTCAGACGATTTTATTGCATTGCTTGAGGTCCCCCTCCTTTAGTACCTCAACAATAAATCCGTTCAAAGACCAATGACCTTGCAAACGACCAAGGGCATCTTCATGAGCTTTGGATATTGCCCATGCCTTGATCTCTCTTGAGAGTGCCCTATTACTCAATTGCACTAATTTCCTCTGTCGGCAATTAAACTGAAAAAGGGGTATTCGAAATTAACGGTAGGAATTGTGTTATCGGTCGGAAATGCTATCGACTCCAGGGCCTACTTACTAGCTCCCAGCTGTCCAATTCACCTTGAATAAGTCGAGAAAAGTAGCATGACTTCATGTTTTTTAAACAAATCTAAAATCTTTTCAATCTTTCTCGGTCGTTTTTCGTGGACGTTCTTTTTGTAGAAACTCATGATCTCCACATTGATCTTGTTCTCTTGTCAGACATGCAACACCTTATTTATTTATTTTGTAGTTGAGCTAAATTGTTTACAGCATTTTACTTAACTTGAAATGTAATTTAGAGATTTAGAACATAATTTTTCTTTACAACTAAAATGTTCTATAATTCTTATGATGAATGACTAGGAGAATGTATACATAAGGGCCTCATACAACAACATCTTTTGACTCGCTTTCCTTACTAACTTTCGATCCATGGAGAATCTGAGGCTCAGCTATTGCCGTCTTCCATCTTAAACGCATTTTCCAGTATTGGTACGACTTCTACTCGATCTACCGTACGGAAGGTTTGGTTTTCCTGTTATAATATTTGTAAAATCAAGATATAAAGCTCCTGCGGTCCTCAACATGCAATGACTCCGTAGGCAAAGATGGAACAACACCAGTTTACACCCACAGAGCCTTTTTTGGGTTAAAGATCTCATTTCCTGCTGAATGTCTTATTACAGGCGCAGAAGACTATGCTTGCTTTTCTAGCTCGTTCAGTCTCTAGCCAAGTTCGGGGTACAGAATAAGATGACCAGATGTACGAGGTTTAGACTTTTAAAAGGGATTTAACTGAAAACTGAAATTTTAGGATCCACTTCAGTCTTCAAACTTAATAACCGGCACAATACAAATCCATCCAGCTGCTGGGTTAAGCAGATGCCATCCACATTGCTGAGAAGCTAGGCCCAGGTCCACCTCGGACTGTAGCGCCGCCATTATTATTATTATTATTATTATCCACATTGTTGCGTGTTCCCAGCCAGCAGTAGTAGAGCAATAAAGAACAGGCGAAACAAACTGGTCATAGGGTAAATGAGGAGAAAATGTAGTATATGCTGTCCATCTGCCGCCCAGCATCTACAACAAAATGTCAATCGACAGCCACAATTTTGATGTATTTAAGGAGTTTGTATACCTCGGGCAAAGTTAACTCCACAAACGACAACTTGGTGAAGATCCAATCCAGAATCGCCCTTGGCTACCACTGTTACTTCGGTTTGTCCAAGCAACTTGGGTCGAAGGACTAAAATTATGCTCCACAAAACCCCTTATCATGTCAGTTTTGCATATGGAGCCGAAAGCTGAGCGATAAGCATGATTGCAGAGCTGATGTTGGTGCCTTCGAAAGAAAAATTGTACGTCGGATATTTAGTCCTGTCTGCAAGGATAAAAAACAACCGCGTACTCTATGAGTTGTACATTGTCCGAGGGGGAAAAATCCGTCGACTTCACTGGCTCGGCCACATCGAGCGAGTGAACACGAATGCTCCAGCCGTGATAGTCTTCGTATCCGAGCCTCCGGGTTCGAGGAGAAGGGGATGACCGAGCCTGGGGTATAAAGACCAAGTGATCGTGGATGCAAGCCAACTTGGACTGGAGGCACCATGCCCGGGAGCATCAGCGATAGAAGGCTGCAATAGCTCAGGCTCAGACCCTCCAGATGTCCCAGGCCTGATAAGTAAGTAACAAGCACAATGTTCTTCCGACAGTCTAATGAACACTTAGTTCTGCTGATCTGCACAATGGAAATACGTTGGTCTAAGTGGTTCCCCTTGAGAGGTAAAGCCGCATTTAACTCAATTTTGCAGATGATCTGAATGATCAATGAATACTTTGGTGAAGTTTGTTCAAGGGCATGAAGTTAAAAGAGGATAGTTGGTCTCGAATTTAACCATCATCAACCTTTTAAATTTCGAGAATCCAATCCTTTGACATCCCGCTTTTTGGGACTAACTTGTCACAGAAGATGATTGAAGGAAACTGCTCAGCTGTGCCAAGGATAAGCTTTATGTCAGGCTCAAACCTGGAATCGATGAAGATGATAATGGAGTAGACAATGTCGTCAAAGGGAAACATGTTCCATCACCTGGTAATCCTTACTGAAGCTGGTCGCTTTTGGCTTCAACCAGCAAGTATCTTCTCCATTAAATCTCCTGATGGCATTACCGAAGCGTGGAAAGCTGATCTTTGCGCTCATTTACCATAATGACTTGTGCTTCAGCTTCCGAACTGGGTTTTTTTTCTTAATGCTTGCTCTGTCCAGCTACAGGAAGCCTTCGATTTACAGACGCTTAGCTCTTGTAGTTGACACTTCTCTTCCACTCTCCGTCGATGAAAGCTGAAGATCACCCGCAACATTTAAAACCAGCTTCAAGCTTAGGGCCGAGTTTAAAAACACCCGGGGCAAGTCGGCAGTGTCCTTTGGTTTGAACTTCCCTTCCATCCATAGTCCACATCTCCCGTCTTCCTCATCTCAATTGATTGTCCATGTCAAATGGAGCCCAATGCAGCCACAAACCTCTTCCGTTATGCAAATGAATTACTTGTACAGTCATCTATCGGCACTCCTTCTAGTCTAGCCGTCAAAACCCAACATCACCGTATGAACTCACATTATCCCACAGATCCGTATCCGACGCAGCACACCCTTGTCCACACATCCAGCAACCGCCTGAAAGAGTACACACTGCACAAAGCAGAACGACAACAACAAGAGCAGGAGAAAAAAGACGAAGAAGAGGAATGAATCGCCGCACAGAACCAACAACCAACGTCCTTCCGTGTGAAACTGCGATTCTGGACCTGCGCACGACTCCAGCGAAATCTGCAGTCATTCCTCACACAGACACAGAGTGCCACCGCCACCACTCCGGTTCGAATGGCTTCTTCCTCAACTCTCTTGGCAATCACACCGCCACCAGCGCCACCGCCGCCGACACGCGGCCTATTTTCGTCGTCTCTGTCGTAGTGGTGGTGGTGGTGGTGGTGGTGCTTCTCCAGAATTCCGAACACCTTCACCAACGAAGCTGTTGGTGGAGTATGGAGACACAGTTCGTGTCCATCTGCGAAGGGGCAGAGAAAATCCATTTCGGACCGCGTCTGCGCATCAGCCAGCACGGCGGCACCCCGCCGGCACAAGGCTATGCCAATTTACTTCAGATTTGGTAATGGGTCTACGCCATTCTCTGGATTAAATGATTCCTATGGCTACGGCACATTGCATAGTTCATCGTCTTGCCGGTGGGAAACGGGTCAGCAGAGGGTGCCAGCGGTGTCCGCCTACATGTGCCTAGGAGTGCTTTGGGCCCCGCACTCGTTTCGAGCCAGAGAGTGAGGTCGCTTCCTCGTTCTCCGAATGCCGGGAGCCATTCATGGCATTCACCTGCCCTTGCGGCTGTGCGCCTGGTCTTCGACAGGGAATGCGACACATGCTATTTAGGTTTTGCCGCCTGTCTCGCGCCCGCTGACATCTGACGTTGTTCCACGCAGTGTCGCTCCGATGTGGGGGAGAGTCCCAAACGAGGCGGAGGGGTCGTCTGAGGCGGCACAGCGATTAGTCAGTCTCTTTCCAGAACTATTTTTGGAGTTTTTGCGTTTCTTAGCTGCTTCGCCGTCACTCTGCGCCAGTTGGGGTGCGCGCGCTTCCATCCGCACGCCGTTTCGGTTTTATACCCTGACCTGTTGCCTCACTTCTCTGAGCAGGCACTAGTAATATAATTCCCAGGCTTCCTGCGGGCCGAGGCAATACGGTTTTATGCCCGTACCTTGACATTATTGAGACCGTCGTTGATGTAATCTTCCAACGCTCATTTGTGCGTGATGCTTGACGGGGGGAAGGTGTCTGCCGGTTCGACAGCATTTCACGTGGCGACATAAAAAGTTATCCCGGTGAGACTGGGAGTTTGGCATCGGTCCGAAGGCTATGGTGCGCTTGGGTCACTTTAAGGATGAAACGGTTGAGTGAATCTTAAGCAGAGGAGGTTTCGCCTTTCAAATGCGATTACATTTTTCTGCCGATGTCAAGGAGGTGCGGAAGCACTTTTTTCCTTTTGGGGTTTATGGCGGAACTAAGGTTGAATTAATTGAATGCGGGCGGAGAGAAACTTAGTTTCACACATTCACTTGAGAACGTTAATAAAAAAGAAGAAATGTGTTATCCGCACTTTTTGTTGAGGAGGCGAAGAGGTTTGACTTGATTTGGCAGCACTTAATTTGTTTGAAGTTCACTGAGGAGAAGTTAAAGGGCATCCATCCATGCCGCGAGTTTTGTTGACCGAAAATATACAGCTTTCAACTAAAGTTTTCTTCCGGTTTTCAAGTAAGGAGTATTGGCATCACTTACGTGTGCTATTTCAGAGGACCACTTTTGTGCGCCAGTCACAGAATAAACAAGTAGTAGTCGATGAGTTCTTTATCAAATTCAAGCAGAAACTGCCAAAATTTGACCTTATTTGGCAGCACTAATTTTATTAGAAGTTCATTTAAAACGAATTAAAGGGCATCCACATTATGCCGCGTGTTCTGTTGATTAAAATTACAACTGTTAATCCTAGTTTGATTCCGATCCTCAAGTTAGATAATTTGGCATCACTTATGTAGTACTCAAGCGTTCCATTTCTACCCCAGACACAGTCACACTTTGTAGTCGATGACGGAATGAGTTCTACATCTAATGAAAGCTGCAAACTATCCTAATATGAGTTGACTTGGTAGCACTTATTTCATAGAAAGTCCAATAATGAGATTTTAAGGAGCATCCAAATAAGGTCGGATATTCTTTTGACCATTGACGAAACAATATCGCTTTCAGTCCAAATTTGTTTCTGGTTTTCAAGTAAGGAGTGTTGGCATCACTTACATACACTATTTCAAAGACCCTCTTTTTGCCAGTTACAGAATTAACAATTTGTAGTCGATGACTGAATGAGTTCTAAGTCCAATCAAAGCAAAAACGGTCATCATTTGACTTGATTTGGCAGCACCTATTTTATTAGATGCACATATGTTCAATAAAGAGATATCAAACGACTGGATGACGCAGTTGGTTAAGTGCCTGTCCCAAGTTAGTGCGGTCACATGTTTGAATCCCAGTGAAATCGAATCTGGTCCAGTCACCATTTGCGTTGGGATCAAATTAACGGAACTGCAGTAGAATGCTACCTGGCAGTACAATGGACCAGTTGAGTGCTCCAGTAGAGCTTCAAAAATCAACCGAAAAAAAGTGGATCCAGTCTACACTATGCCGCGTTTTCTGTTCATCATTGACGAAGCAATGCCGCTTTCAATCCAAGTTTGCTTCCGGGTTTTTAGTAAGGTAGGTTGGCACCACTTATGCACTATTCCAAAAGTGTCTTTCTTACTCCAGTCACAGGATTGACAGTTTGAAGTCGACGAATGAATGAGTTCCAAATCCAATTTATGCAAAAACTGGCATAGTTTGACTCGATTTGGCAGCACTTACTTATCAATGCAACAAGCAATTCATTAGTGAGAAACAAAAGGGCATCCAGATCAGATCGCGTGTTCAGCTGATCATTAACGAAATAATACCGCTTTCACTCCATGTTTTCTTTCTGTTTTTAAGTAAGGAGAGTTGGAATCACTTATGTATTATTCCTGAGGTCCCTTTCTTTAGACCAGTCACAGGAGTAACAACTTGTAATCAATGACGGAATGAGTTCTAAATCCAATCGAGGCAAAAACTGTTAAATTTTGAATAAGTTTGGCAGCACTTGTCCCATTGGAAGCTGATTAATACAAACTGTAAGGTTGTCCAGATTGTGGGCGCCGTAGCGTAGTGGGTAGGTGCGTCGACTCCTACGCTCGAGGTCGTCAGTTCGAATCTCGGAAAAAAACATTAAACATTTTTTCACGGCTCCACCTCTTTCGAGTCACTGACAATGCTCAAAGAGTATAACTGTCTAGAAAAAGCTTCTCAATCTCGCCGTTCGGAGTCGTCATTAAACTGCAGGTCCCATCCACTCGTGAGAGAACAATAACACGCACAACACGAGTAGTTGCTGAGAAGCTAGGCCCAGGTTCACCTCGGACTATAGCGCCGCCATTATTATTATAAGCATAGCCTGCCCTTGGCGATGCGTAGCTACATCTATTGTTTATGGTTCGCGTCCTGACTAGAAATCTGTTAGAAATTTGTTAAAATCAACCTCCATTTAACCTGCAAAAAAATTAAACTCAAAAAACTCATAAAACATTTTTTATTCCTTGTCTTTCCTCCAACCACGCATGTCCTTCCAGTTGAAAACATAAAAATTGCGTATGAATTCATCAAAAATATTTCCGTTAGTCATGGCCAATCGAGGACTGAGTGGTATAACTGACTTCAAACCCTGAGAAGGCAAGGAGATGACTTACAAAGACCTCCAATCTACGCGTCAGAAATGTTGCTTCGCCGAAGGAAAACTCCTGATGCATGGCTTGGAATGTGATCATCAAGAACTTGTCTCTGGAGATCTTATATAACGCAGTCCGCAGTTGGCCATTCGGAACGGGTGTCTTTTCGGTAGATTCATACGCATTTCTTTTGAAGTTGACTAGAAGTGAGTGCAAAACTTTAAAGTATGTCAAGGTGGTTCGGCGGTGCTGTTCCTGGAGGTGAACTCCTCGTCTGACTTGGGGTTGGTGTGAAGGGTTGATGTTATGGACATGATGAGTCTGAAAAAAGAGAAGACATTTTTTTATTTCGAGAAAATCATAAAAAAAGTTTATAAAAATTGCAGTGACATGTAAAACTAAAAAAATAAAAACATTTTCGATAACAAAAGATTTACTTTACGGTACAGAATGTGAAAAGTATAAGATTCCTATCAAGGAGTCGGAAGAATCGATTGGCGCCATTTTTTAAATCTCAACATTCAACTATCACTGCGATCACTTTGGATAAGTACAAATAAGGCGATTATTAAGTATGGATCGATACATACTCGCATAACGTGTATATTGCTTTGGTTATCATCAAGGTTATCATATATTTAAGCATCTCGGATAATTTTGTGATGAAGATTTTTCGTCAAGTTCAACCTAAAAAATTCGTCGCCGTAGTTGAGATTGCATCACCAAGGTGTGTCCATTTTGGAACTATCATAGGAATTGTGACTATCTGCAACAAATTCGCGTCGCATTTCGTATAAAGTTATTGGTCTACATGCTAATAAGGGTCACTTGGCACAAACTTTGAAGCCAGCAGAGATCGCACGGCACCGTACTTCCGATGATTGTGTGCTGGAAATGAATAAACAAGATCATGACTTTTTACACAAATTTATTCTAAGTGGTTTCCGTTTGTCTGGGTATGTAAACAAACAAAACTGTCGCATTTGGGGCTTCATAAAACCCAAGGTTTTTCTTTTCTTTCTTTCTTTCTCGAAAATAAGCTGGTACAACCGTTTCAGTGAACCGAATGATGTTTTCAGACCCCTTTTGTTGCAAAATGATGCTATGGACGTGGGCGACATTCTGTTTGGGTACCTGTACAATTTATCCAGGCATTTTTTCACTAGTAAAGAGATTCTAGGATGACAGAAGATTTTAAGTTTAACTCTTATAAAATGAAAAATGAGGATATTGACTTCAATACCAAATCATTGATAATAATAATGGCGGCGCTACAGTCCGACCTGGGCCTAGCTTCTCAGCAACCACTCGTGTTGTTCTCTCAGGAGTGGAGGAGGCCCAAAATTTAATTCCGACTCGAAGCGGCAAGGTTGAGAAGCTTTGAACTCTTTTTTTCAGTTTTTCAGCATTTTTAGTGAGTCGAAAGAGGTTTACAATTTTATCAAAATTGTTACTTTTCTGGGATTTAAGCCCAAACCTGCAAGTCCAGTGCGTTAGAGTCGACGCACATAATCACAACACCACGGCGCAAACAAAAGAAGTGATTAAAAACCTGAAATTTCACTCTCTCCCGAAACTGTTTGAGCGGAGGATCCTGAGCTATGTTCTCGAATCATAGGTGATTGACGTGAGGTGCAAGAAATGATATTTTTGAAGAGGTGTGTTTGTTAATGCGATCTGAGATAAAGTTACATAGGTACAAAGTGGCGCAAAACTAATCATCCAATTTTGTTTTTGAATTACTTTTTTACTAAATAAATAAATTGGGCACGTGCGAGTTGAACTTCTTTTATCCTTTCTTAATGCTTACGCCGAGTTCGCCAAAACTGCGTTTTCAGGTCTTCAAAATTAGCATGTCGATGATTGAGCGGTTTTGGTCAATATCCCTAAAACTATTAGGGTCAGAATGCTTGAAATTATTTTAAATAGAAGTACTGAATGACGCCAAGTTTTTGTGATTTTTTCAGATTTTCAAACAGTTTGGTTTTGAAATTGGGGGACGCATTAAAAAACAACTTTGGAGCTCCATATTTTTCAAATAGAACTTTGGATCAAAAACTGTTGAAGCAAACCTTGACCTCATTTCAAAAGATCTGTCGATTGATATATAACTCGATGGGGTGCGACAATGTTTAAAAGTTAATGGCAACTTCATCTGTACTGGAGACACCCCCAAAGAGCCCCACTTTTTAAATTTGGGTACATGGGCAATGACATCTAGGCCTGAAGTACTTAATTCCAAAATTTCATGCCGATATCTTTATAAACTTAGGAGATAAAAAAGTGTGACAGACAAGACGGAAGAAAAGAAAGAAGTCTGGGATAGTTAAATCGGGCGATCTTGCTGACGATGTCAAATCGCAAAAACGGAAGACCACGCGACTAGGAAACGCTTCCTTCATAACATCCATTGTGGCTCGTGCTGTGTGTATACTGTCTTGTTGAAAGTACATGTTCACCAATCACAGCTCATCCAATTCCGGCAGTAAGATGTTGTTTATCATGGTCCTGTAGCCTTCGCCAATAACAGTGACCGTATTGCCGATGGCGTCCTCAAAAAAAATACCGCCCAATCACTCCTCCCGCTAAGTGGCTTTGAGGGGTTTTAATGGCTCTTTACGCATCACACGCGGATTTTCAGTGCCCCGGAAACAAAGATTTTGTTTATTGACGTAACCGCTTAAGTGAGCGACTGGATGGCGCAGTTGGTTAAGTTCCTGCCCCAAGTTCGAGGGGTCCCAGGTTCGAATCCCAGCGAAATCGAATCTGCTCCAGTCACCATTTGCCGTTGGGACCAAATTAACTGCACTGGAGTAGGTTGCTACCTGGCAGTACATTGGGCCAGTTTTGAGTTGTAGGGCTCCAGTTGTGTCTCAAAAATACTCCGAAAAAAAAGAAAGACTTGGGATCCTGTATCCCTACCCCAGCAATAGCGTCTCAAGTCGTCCTGGAAGACAAACAGGTGTCCTTTCCATCGGATTTTCTCTCGTTCTAATTAAGTTTCCTCTGCAAGACTGTATAAGGA
Source organism: Myathropa florea (assembly GCA_930367185.1). NCBI lineage: Eukaryota > Metazoa > Arthropoda > Insecta > Diptera > Syrphidae > Myathropa > Myathropa florea. The sequence continues at coordinate 112,989,055 of OV884002.1, read as the reverse complement.
TTCAACCAACGACTCTCAAAATTAATGCCTATCGGCATCGCAACTTTTTAATTTCCCCACTTAAGCTCTCACCAAACTTTGCCCTCAAAGAGTCCTTCCATCCTTCTTCCCCTCTGCCCGCCAGACAGTGATCAGTCGAACGTTCAATCCCCCCCCAGAGACAACTTGATGCCAAAAACCCACTCGTTCACAAGTTCCAAATTTAATCACTCCAATCACCATAAACTCGTCTGGATAATCCTTAAATAATCCCGTTATTTCATCAGAAATATTTCCTAATTTTTACGATTCCCACGCGTCCAATTAGCCGACAAAAGGTCGTGCATATAAAGAAGATGGCTACTTCCAGCAGCTGTTTGTCATCGTCGCAGCCTCTGGTGGGGTGCACACGTGAAGGAGCTCCTACACACAGTCGGCGGTGGGTGTTCCCAAACGAATAAACACAAGTGTTAATGCTAGAATTACCTGATGTCTGGTTGGGACCAACGTATCCTCGTCCCCATCCTCCGGGCATCGCATGACTTCATTCAGCTCGCTCGTAACACATACAGAGGGATTGACAGGTCGTAATGCCTGTGTGGCCGTAAGTAGCAATTTTCCATGCTGGGGGCTTGCACGAGGCGGGGTAGCAGAAAATAAAAGCAGTCCTTCCTCTCCGCCGTCCCTCATTCCCCGGCACATGCTGGCAGCAGTGAACGAGGATTCCGCATTCGGATTGCGTTTTAGGCCAAAACTAATGCAATGAGTAAGCGAACGTCCTTGATGCGTCAGTTCTTTTGTGCCACACTACCCCGTCGTTGTTAGCACGTTCCCAGCACGTGTGTGTGGGCTGCGGCGCAGGGCGCACAGCTGAATGTATGGCAGCCCATTGATGGAGGACTCGGAGCGGATGGTTAAAGGAAATGCTAATGAGGGTAACAGGGCGAAATTGCAAGTCCATACGGACACGGCATGAAAAATTGCTCGCATGGCAATGCATGACAGGTGGGAGGGGGGGTGATACGCTTTGGCGTCGGAGTCGTTTCTTTTGAATAGGATCTGCTCGGGAATGATGTGGTTTTTGTTCTAAGACTGATGTGCATATTGAGTTGTTTTCCCAGATTTGAATGCTGCTGTTGTAGACCGTCGCAGACCGTGATAGCCTTCCGCTTGTCCTTTTCATGGCCATTTGATATTCACATCACAAGATGGGGCATGGTAATGGCAGTTTCCCATCCTTGTTCATTTTTGTTCAACTCATTTTGTCGTCTTCCTTAAAGAGCATGGACAACACCAAAAGTCCGTGGATCAAATCCCAATCAGTCCAGCAACTCTCAGATTTATGACACCACCTCTCTCAAGTTACAAGACAATGCTCAGGGAGTAGAACTGTCATGAAAAGCTTACCATCGGGGTTTGATAAAAAGCTATAGGGCCCTATTCAGCTTCTTTTGGCCTGAATTGGATGATAAGGACATGTGGTTTCAACAGGACGGCGCGGCTCTAGGTGCCACACAGCTTACCTCACATTGGAAATTCTGCACGATCGATTCGAGGTTATGGTCATCTCACGTGGAGGTGATGTGAACTGGCCATTAGATTTTTTCTTGTGGGGTTTTCTGAAGTCTCAGGTCTATGCGAATGAGGCACAAATCACAGCGGCTCTTAAAGCCAACATAGCCCATGCCATCGGCCAAATTCAGCCTGATTTACGAGTATGCGCCAAAAACATAGAAAATTTTACATTTCGGATGCGCGCCTCCCAGAAAGGCCGCGGCAGATATTTGAACGATGTTATATTCTTTACATAATGGCATTGATAGGCCTTTCAAACGAATAAAAAATTTCGATGACATCTCCCACACACTTTGATTTATTTAAATTTGAAGATTGGAAGCGCTTAATGAAATGCCCTTTATAAGATATATTGATATACAAGGTGGCGCAAATTAATGATTCTCTCGGAAGATGGTACAATTTTTGTCGTACGTCAATCATATTTAACATTTGTGAACTAGACTGCTGCGGTATATAAAAAGACAAGCAATGGGGCCGCTATAGTCCGCAAGAGCGTGGAATAATTGTGTCGATTTTTTTTACCTATAATCGGTCGGTGGTATTAGCGCAGCGTGAATTTTGACGTCGATTTCCTAAACGTTTCGCGCCAACTGCGCAAACATTCCGGCGCTTAGCTACTCGACTCGAATAGGCTGTAACCACAGAAGACCATACAGGATTTGGCCGCCACCGGACAGGTCGTTTGGCAGAGAATATCGCGGCTGTGGCTGCCGATGTCGCTGGGAACGAAGAAACATTAACCAGACGACTCGTCGCGACGGGCCACGCAATTGGACATCACCCTACAGCAAATTTGTGTGAAAGACTTACACATGTTCCCATCCAAAGTGCGAACAGTGCATCAGTTAATGCCACCTGACCGTCAAGTCATCGTCAATCTCAACAACGCAGAGGACGATTTTGTGTCGAAAATCATCCTGAGCGACGGCTTACTTGTCAAACCTGCGACCCATGAATATTCTGAGCCTGAACTATTGCCGTCTTCCATCGCTGATGGTACCGAGCATGATTGATTCCAGTCATCGAAACCAAGTTGTCTTGCATCCGCGATCACTTGGTCTTTATATCGGAGGTTCGGTGTTCCGCTCCTCCTCGAACCTCCTGGTTCTCGGATTTGAAGACTCTCTTGGCTGGAGCATTGCTGTTCATTCGATCAATGTCGCCGAGCCTGTTTAGTCGACGGATTTTTGCCTTTCAGACTATGCCAACGATTGGATGGCGCAGTTGGATAAGTGCCTGCCCCAAGTTCAAGAAGTCCCAGGTTCGAATCCCAGTGAAATCGAATCTGGTCCTGTTACTATTTGCCGTTGGGCACTGAAGTAGGTTGTACCTGGCTGCACAATGGACGAGTTTTGAGTCTGAGTGCTCCAGTAGTGTTTCAAAAATCATCCGAAACGTACATGCCCACATGTACAGCTCGTAGAGTTCGCAACTGTGTCTTCTCCTCCAGTCACCTTCCTCATAGCCAGGACCAATTATCCGACACAGAATTTTCTTTTCGAAGGCACGAAGAATCAGCTCTGCAATCTTGCTTATCGTCCAGCTTTCGGTTCCATATAGCAAGACTAGCAGGTTATGGTTTTGTGGAGCATAATTCTGGTACTTCGAGTCAGGAGTTTTGACTTGTTGTTAAACAAACCAAAGAAGCAACGGTTGCCAAAGCCAGCAGCTTCTTTTCCTCCCGTCTTCTAGCCCGCAATTTCTCTTGAGCTGCCCTGATTTCTTGCTCCAGCGTATTTTGGTGGCACCATGAAGAGAAAAATGGATAACCGGATGGTTAAAGAGCACGGAAGCCGTGAAGTACTGAAGGAAAGGTTCTCTATTACCCATCAGAGCGCTACAATGGGTCCACAAGAGTGTAAGTTAGACCTGACCATGGTCTCGGCTACCCGCTTACCTACATGACCATTCTTCCAGACGACAGTTTAAAGCACCTCCTAGAAATCGAGTAACCTTCTAAGACGGGTACGACGAAATCAAAGACCGATCTCGGCTTCAACCAACAAGCCTCCAGGTTCACCTCGGCACGATGCTTTGATAAATTCTTTTGAACCCCGTTTATTTTATTCTTTATCCACTTCATCTGCGACCAGAACGGCACTGGTACCAGATTGCTTTCCTCTCTTGTGGACTGTGTCATACTCAATGAAAGCCATGTCTCTTTTGGTCTTGACTTTCACACAAACCTCTTTGATCTCATCGTCTGCCGATCTTGACAATCGCACACAGTCTCGTCGTCAATTCCTTGCAATTTCCCCATCGCTCTTACAAAGATCGACCGGAAATGATCGCTTAGCGGTCCAAAACTTAGGCTTCGTTTATTTTTATGCTTCTGACCGCATTTCGTTTCCAACAAACCGAACACACGATCGTCACAGCGAACATATTCGCCGACACACGTTTCCACAACGTGTAACTGGGCGGCCTTACATTTCATTGGCAATGCGTCGGCATGCCAACCGCGCCGCGCCACCCCCCAAACCGATCGAAGTCCACCCGGAACAACGAGCCAGTTCAGTCCACCCGATGTCGCTGTCAAAATCGACACCGCAACCGCGGAAAAATCGACGAAAAAAATCCGACAAGGTCTCGGAAAGTTTAATTAAATCGCCTCGTAGCCGACATCAGTTCACCGACACCTGGCACTCGGGGATAGCTGTGCGCCTCACGAGACGAAAATTCATGATCTTTTGCAACGAGGATGGTTTTGGCGAGCAATTTTAATTGCAACCGAACGTGTGCGTCGTCGTCGTGGTCGTCGTCGTGGTCGTGTCGTTGTTGTGGCTGCCGTCGAAGACCAAGGAAACGCCGACATCGGCCCCCCGACTATCATCAGCGTTGCGGCGAACAGGTGAGTTCTGCATCCCATCCCCTAGATGCAGAATTTATTCTTAGCTTCAAATAGGCGCACTGCGCTAGTAAACACACACTTTGTCCACCGAGTGGCGGCGAGCACGGTTGCGGCGGCGGTGGCATTCAGGGGGAGGACCTAAGGTCGGGTTTGTGTTTATTTTGAGACGACAAACAGAATATTTTGGCATTGGGACATGAATGCACGAGTGCTAAGGGCTGTGACAAGCCGAAAGGGCACTCATGAGACTCACATGTTATCGATTTATAGGGGAAACGTGATTCCATTTCGGAGTGCCTACGCCATGCTGCTGGCATACGTGGTGGCCCAGTTAGTGGGGATCTGGCGTGTGTTGCTGTGTGCGGCCGTGTGTGTTTTGCACTTCATCCGGAGGTTATGTGATTGGAATGCGCTAGAACATTGACAAAAATTGTCGCGTTGGGAGAGCTTGTGCAAATGCTTGGGCTAGTGGCTCCCGCTTGGGGGATGGCGTGGCATATGCCAGCTGGCCTAGTTAGCCCCCGCAGCTGGCTGGGGTGAGAACATTCACTCTCAAGTGAATTATTTGTCTGCTGCGATGTGCCCCTTTGCAGGTAATGAGGTCTCGAGTTTGTCGGCTGACAGCTGGCGGCATATTTCCGTTGAGTGTCTGGTGACAGTTGTGTGACCTAGTAGTTGGGATGACTCCGCCACTGCGGCTAAACGAATGTCCTGATGATCTCGTTCCATTAGAGGTCTAGACTTAGGTTTTAAACAACCAGATCTAGGGTGTATGCTTTGAAGCATTGAAGTGATGTCGAAGCCATGTCGGTGTTATACCCTAGGCACGATTGCCTTAAATCCAAATGAATAATTGAGGACGGTAAGAGCTCTAAGCAATGGGAAAATCTGGTCGCACTACCGCCAAGGCTTATAGACCCATCAGCCCTTCGTCCTTCCGTTTGAAGATTTTGGTTATATTCATCATGATCGTAGCAGATTCCATTTGCAATAATTGTCATCATCGAGGGCACATTGCCCTCGAGACAGCACTTCAAAACAAACTCAAGACCACGTCAGCGAGGGGAAACAGAAGGCATCCGCAAACCGAACATCAAGTGAGAGACAGGCATTTTCAACGTGGACGCAATGATAGGGCCTATACTATAAATATGGTCGAAGAGGACATTCATTTTCTGAATCCTACCGCTAAAGTTAAAAATTGTTCGTCCCTCTCACTGTGAGTGAACATAGCTTATCAACTGGATACTGGAGCAACTTGTTAGTGGGGCCATAGGGTACAGGAATCTGGGAAGTCCTAAATGTGATACCACCAATCGCGTGCTAAAGGGCTACGGTAACAGGCATGAGCCCGTTAAAGGGGCCTTGGTAGCAAACCGCTCGTTGGGAAGGAAATACATGTACATTGCCCCCTATGGTGACAGATAGCGAATGCAGAGCCAACATAATGCGTCTGGATTAGCTGGAGGCTTTTGATTTTAAGGCAAACTTCGGAAAAGGCGACTTACTTCTGCAGAAGAACTGGCATATGATGCGACAGATCTCTGTGAAAAGGACAGTGCAGTTTTCAGTTATGGTCTAGGATGTAACAAATTCTACGAGCCTTATCTGACGCTTAAGTCGGACTCTCGACCAAAATCCCATGAGTGTAGGATAGTTCCTTTCGCACAGAAGGACGAGGGGAAGAAGGAAATCGAAATCGTTTGAAGAGCTAAGACATCATTCGCCCAGTGGAAACCACTGAATGGGCGGCCCCCATAGTTGTTGTCAGAGAGGGAAATGGTAAGATGCGAATTTGTGGGCACCTCAAGGTTGCAATCTACCAACGTCTCCCGATTGGAACAAATTTTAATGGGCATTTTTCAACGATACATGGTTCAGTTAACCGCTAAATTGGATTTCTGCGTGGGCTATCTAGGTTATTTTGACACTGACAGCCGTTCCCGTTCGAAATCTTGACAGAAAGTCAGTATTATATATCCGCGGAACAAAATGAGTCGCTTTACGTTTGAACAACGTTGGAAACTACTGAAAACTCATTTCCATAGTGAGTGCTGTGTAGCACAAACAATGCGTTTTGAAGCACCCATCGCGTCTGCTGTACGCAAGTTAGTACAGAAAGTTCGTGAGACTGGTATGCTAGTGGACAACACTCATGATCCCCGTCATCGTACGATGCACACAGATGAGAATGTGGCTGCTGTCGCAGAGAGTGTGAGACTCAATTCACGAACACCAACTCACCATCGATCTCAACAGCTTAAAATTTCACGCACTAGCCTGAGAAGAATTCTGCACAAAGATCTCGGATTATTCGCTTACAAGGTCCAATTGACTCAGCAATTGAAGGCGCGTGATCATACACTTCTTTATCGCTTCGCAGTTTGGGCCTTAGAGCAGCTTGAATTGGACAACGATTTTGGTGCATTTTTATCTCGGAGGCTACGTTAACAAACAAAATTGCTGCATCTGGGGCTCGGAAAACCTGCACGTTATTGTCGTTGTCGTTGTCGAGAAGCCAATGCATCCACAGAGAGTGACAGTTTGGTGTGGGTTGTGGAGTGGTGGCATCATTGGATAATTTTTCTTCGAAAATGAGGCTGGGAACAACGTTTCGGTCAACAGTGGTCGCTACAGAGCCATGTTAACGGACGTTTTTTTTTACTGAAATTGAAGAAATGGACTTGGACGACCTCTGGTTCATGCAGAATGGCGCGCCATGTCACACAACCTGTATCACAATCGATTTTTTGGACACCAAATTCCCACGTCGTGTCATCAGCCGTCTTGGTGATGTCAATTGGTCGCCTCGGAGCTGCAATTCGATCGCTTTGGACTTTTTTTTGTGGGAGCCGTGAAGGATCGATGTTATGCCAACAATCCAGAAACGATTCAAGCACTTCAAGTCAATATCATCCAAGCAATCCGTAAGCTACAGCCTGACACTATCAACAAGGTCTTGGAAAATTGGGGTGACAGAATGTGCTACTGCCAAGCCAGCCGAGGCAGCCACTTGGACGACGTTTTATTTCATAGTTAATGGGAATGTTTGCTCTTACTAACAAAAAATACATGGAAAGAATGTAATTTTGTTCATTTTATTGCAATTTTAAGAAGAAACTTGTATTTGGCCCACCTTGGACTTAAAATTTGTTACACAGCACGAAATATTTTGCAAGAAGATTCCCTGAAACGCTCTAACAAAGTAGTCGTTATTCAATAGAATGTTTAGTATGTTCATGCCTCCAGGCATGTACAGTCAGCGTCAGAAGTGAGTAAACAGTCATTAGCTGAAAGGTATTCCTCTAAATTAAATTTGACTGGAATGGTCTACGTCTGACATTGATGCCTCAAATAAAAGCTCTGAAATCATATTTCAAAATAAGCTATATTTAATTTCAAATGACAGTAAACATAAAGAAGTTTATTTAGTTAAAAAGAAAAAAGGGGCTAAAAACAGGCAACAAAAGTGAGTGAACACATCCCTTTAAAAAAGAGTATCTTATTGAGAAAAAATTATACCTTGTATGCCTTTACCGCTCTTTCAGTTTTCGCATATGGCGATCTTAATTTTCATACAAATGTTTAACAGAATCGAGCCTTTACGTCTTACAGTCACAGACACAACCATATACACACTCACTTTTCAATGCTGTTTTTAGCGCCTTTCACTTTGAAATTGAATTAATTGTTTTAAATTTACACTTATGTTAAATATTATTTACCAAATTTCAGAGTATGACTTTTGAGCTTTAATTTTATGTATCCATGTCTGTTCTACCTCATTCAAGTGAATATTAATTTAGTGGATAAACCTTCAGCAGATGACTGAATGTTCACTCACTTTTGACGCTGACTGTAGGTCAGGTAGGTCAACAAAAGCCCAGAAATACCTTGAATGTACGCCCAAGCCAACAAAATCTTTCTGAAATGGTTTTTTGACAAAACATAATTTGAACCAAAAAGTGATTCACATCAATATGATGTTTAACTTGCTGGTCAGAATTTTAGTGCTCTCCCTCAGATCTCGACTAGGATAATGTCCATCCCAGCACTTACTTTCAATTCAAAAGCTTTCAAAGTTCGTTTCGCGTTTTATTTGTCTTAAAAAACCGCCTTGTCAATCGTCTAATTTGTTAACACAATCAGAACACGTTGATCATTTCGGATGAAATTCGTCTGCCAATCTGTCTGGTTATCTTCTGGCGGATTATTTGGACACGTACCTTGACATACACGGCCAATCATTAAGCCAAAAGATACTTACATACAATCAGTCTCGGGCGTATTTTTAGCACGATACGAGTGTCGCGTCGCGACACATGCCGCTCGATAAGATATGGTTCTATTATTTTGGTAATTTATGTCTAACGTTCGTTTTACTCGACTTTGCCTGAATGAAATCATAAAACTTTGAAGAATTTCCGATTAGGCACAATCACGAATGCCGCGGATGTATAAACAGATTGGAAGACATTTTGCATATTTAAAGTTGGTGTGCTGTCTTGAGTGTCACGAAACGTATGCAATGACGAGAGCATTATATTGATGCACAGTCATTTGCGAAATCAATATTTTCATTGAGTGGCGGATTGGTTAATCACTTCTTAAGATGTGGGAATATGCGTCTGTAATGTCGACTATCTATCTCGACTGTAAACAGTTCTTACAAGATCAGCATAATGATGAAATGCAGAATAAAAGCTGCCAATCGAAGTTTCTTTCGATTCAAAGGCAACTGAGTGACTCAGTTACTCTCAGGCTTTGTATTTGGCCTTGATATGTTCGACTGTGAGACTGTAGGGCAACGCAAAAGAGGACGCCCATGATTAAGATGGCGCACATAAGTGAAAAAGGACGTCAGTCAAAATTGTGCGCAACTGGATTAACAGATAGGTCTGGAGAGGGTTGTTGGTTCAGGACCAGGTCCACCCCAGACCGTAGCGTAGAAAAAACCTTTATTGGCTGTTTACAAACGGCTGGGAAATCCGACTGGGCAGGCAAGATTTTCTGCGTGTGGATTGCAATTGCATCATGTTTTCACCCAGTAATGTTCTACCGCGAATTGAGTAATGTTCTCTTTTAAATTCGTATTTTTGAATGACGAATAAAAACACTTTTTGTTTAGGTGTAGCAGCAACGTTTGCATGTAGTATGCAGTGAAAAAACATTAAAATTGCATTTAAATCGTCCCTGTAATCAACTTTCCTAAAATGCCACGCAGCATGCGTGAGGTGTTGCTCTCACCAGAAAATGAGGAACACATGTCGAAAACGGAACGAAAATGAATGAAAATATACCTGCTTCCCCCAGAGAATCCGCTTTGCAAGTATCGGAAAAGAAAATCGTATATTGTATCTCCCTCAATCCTGCCTTCTTCCGCTCATGTAATCAGCCACTTAAGCTATGTTCAGACGAATGCCAGATTTTCAAATATTGTCAGATCTGTCACTGTAAAAATCGTCCCAAATGTCTCACAACCGTCTGAACTTACAATTTTGTCTGACAATATTTGCAGATCTGACAATCGCCTGAACATAGCTTTAGTTGTTACGAGAAATTCTGTGTGGGATTTTCGGTCCTGTTTGCGTAAATGACCTGATCATTGCAGCGTATTTCTGGCGGATGGCAATTCATAAAGCCTTGTCCTGGCTCAAATGGAATGTAATATCGCCCGTGATATTTGCATTTTCACGGAAAGTCCAACAGCCTTCAAGGCACTGGAACTAGTGTCGCTAAGCTCTAAATCAGTAACAAACTGTCGCTCATCTTTGAATATGATGGTCGAAAAGTTTAATACTCGCTTGTGTTGGGTAGCAGTGTGGTGTAAGTTTTTAACGCATTTCGATACACAAACAAATACATCGCTTGTATTTACCGAGAACTTTGCAAGTCACATTTTCGGTGTTCCCACGACGAGTGTCTGGTTTTTTTCTTTTTTTTTTTTTATTGTCGGAGGTTTTTGTCACACTATACTGGAGCACTCAGACTCAAAAACTGGTCCAATGTAGTACCAGGCAACAACCTACTTTTGTTGAAATTCCATGGTCTACTGAAGAAAGACCAGCAGGCGCTTCTGTGCTAACGAGCCTACATCATCAGCCCTCACCTCATCAGCACCGAATAACTGCCACCTGATCGGACCAAAGGCAGGACAGTGGCAGAGGAAGTGCTCTGCAGTGTCATCGTCTTCTCCACAGGCGTCGCAGAGGGTTTCGTCACTTAGGCCAGGCACACTTAGATGTTTGGCGAAGGTGTAGTGTCCCGTCAGTACGGCGGTGAGTTGCCTACAATCTTTTCTTTTAAGAGATAACAAGAAAACCGCGGATTTCTTACAGACGTTGGGAATTATGTGCTTGGTCTGTCTACATCCTGGAGAGTCATGCCACCTGCCACCTTTCGAGAAGTCCAACCATCGATTCAAGCCCTAACCAAGGACACAGGTAGTCCCAGCGTAGGTTCAGGTCCTGAGAATTCGTCATCTGATCTCCGCCTAGCAAGTTCATCGGCGATCTCATTTCCTGTGATCCCGTAGTGCCGCGGGACCCAGACAAGTCTTAGCGAATTTAAGCTACCGATCGAGTGTCTGGTTTATCGTACATGCGACACCTGAACCTAATTTTCGAACTAACTTTGGGTCGAGTCGTGAAAAGTCGCTTAAGCCAAGCCTTGTGTTTTATTCACCAGAATTAATTTTTTTTATTCAACACCACGACACAAGGACATTCCAGGCAACTCTATGGCGGACGAACTAACCAGGATCGCAACCACCCTACCTCTAACTACGATATACAGCAATGAAGGTGTGACTCTTACTGAAAGGTCTTTCAATAGGTACTTCCGAACTTTGACAGTTGATAGCGACCATATTGTTGAAGCTACTTTTGTCAAATTGACTGTCATTCATTCAGTCTGTTTTGCAAATCGCCATGGATGGCCATAGTTATCAACGACAAATGCAAATTATGAAATTGTTTATCAAAATGGTGTGTTCTGTTCGGGCAACGTCCCGCGCGTTTCGCCCATTTTACGGTTGTCATAATCATCCTACCGAGAGGACTATTCGCAGTCCACTGGTTCAGTAAACAATAAACCAACAGAAGTACTCCTTCGTCGACGAAAAGCAAGATCTGCTGAAACCATCGTGGCTGTATGTGAGAGTGTGCAAGAGAATGCGAGACAGTCGATTTCATGTCACTAACAAGAACTCGACCTTTCGCAGACCAAAACTTGGCGAATTTTGCGTCGTGATTTGGGCCTGCACCCATACAAAATTCAACTGACCCAGGAACTGAAGGTAAGCCACTATAAACAACGACGTGTGTTCGCTGATTGAGCTCTGGAGCAGTTGGAAACTGACCCTAGTTTTCATCGAAAAATCATCTTCAGCCATGAGACCCATTTCTGGATGAATGGGTACGTCAACAAACAAAATTGTCGAGTTCGGGACCATACCACTCCACATGAGATCCAAGACCGTCCAATGCATCCTGAAAAAAATCACTGTTTGGTGTGGAATTTGGGCTGGCGACATCATCGGTCCAGAACGACGTGCGAGCGCTATAGGTCAATGACTACTAACTTCTTTTGGCCCGATCAATGGTATGGACCCCAACTATATATGGTTTCTACAAGACAGCGCTGCGTACCACACAGCTCACGCCACATGGGAAATTATGAATGAGCTATTCGAGGGCATGGTAGATAGGTAGGTAGATAGGGTGCCCTTGCGACTGGGTCGCTGCGCACTGAGACCAACAGTTGGGTCCATTGTGCCCTGGGTGTGGGGAGGGGTGTACCCCGTGAGACCTACACTTTTATTGCTGGTAAGAACCACCCAGATTGTTCTATACATCTTAGGAGATGCTTCAGCTCTATTTTATTCAGATCCTCCAGCTCGTCGAAGAAGTTACTGCCTAGTGTTAGCAGTTTCCTTCCTCGTAGGGCTGGCCAATCGCATAGCAGGTGGCGGGCGGACTCTATTTCCTCCTCGTCCCTGCAACTTCTACAATAGTCTCTATGGGGGATACCCAGCCTTCAGGCATGGGTGCCTATCGGACAATGTCCGGTGAAAACTCCCACCACCTTCCGTATATCCTTGCGACTTATGCTAATCATTGATAATGACTTCTTTCTGTTCAACACCGGCCATAGGGCTCTCGACGTTGACCCAATATCCAGATTCAACCATCGCTCATTTGCTCTTTCCAAAACTTCGTCGTCTATTTCTTTCCTTCGGTATTCGAGGGCATGGTCATCTCACGTGGAGATGATGCGAACTGGCCACCGAGATTATGCGATTTGATCCCGTTCGACTTTTTCTTGTGGGGTTTTCTGAAAGAGCAGGTCCATGCGAATGAGGCACAAATCACAGCGGCCCTTAAAGCCAACATAACACGTGACAATGGTTAAATTCAGCCTGATTTATGAGCCAGGGTCATGGAAAATGGACATTTTGGGGTACGATGCGCGATATGCTGAGGCTGAGAAGAGATGATTTGTCACAGAGTACAACCGGACACTCTTGTCATTCACATTTTCGAAACATCTTTTGCTCTGCAAATGAAACAGTTACAGCTTCCTATGAGATCGTGTCCCAGCGTAATGCATTGAAACAATGTTATATTCCACACATAATGGCATCGATAGGCCTTTCAAACGAATAAAGGAATTCGATGATACCTTACCCACAATGTTTTTTATTTAAATTTAAAGATAGGAAGCGCTTAATGAAGGACTGTTTAATACTACGTTCTATCTTTCCACTACAAACGATTTGGTCACAAAAACCTGAATGGAAACTAGAGGAGTGCCTCAAGGTTTCCGATTATGTCCCTTTGTTTTTTTTTCTTAATTATTCCAAGGAAACGGCTTGATCTCCAAAGAAGGTGTTTACGATTTTCTTATTATTTTTCCTTAACTTATACCGTTAAAATCAGAAATTCTGGAATTAAAAAAAATTAAAATTTGGAGTTTTGAGAAAAATATTGTGAAAAAGTAAGGAAATTTTTCTAGAAAATGATGTCATCCACCGTCTGAAACTACTAATTCCTCGAGATAGGTGATAATCAGAAGTCCGGCTCAACCGACACTCGAATCACCGTCTTAATTACGTCGTTACTTAAGACAGATACAAGTCTGCGTACCACTTAAGTGAGTTGAAGTCCGATTTTATAGCACAATCTAAACACTGAATCTATGTCTGTTTATCGCACGTTTCGTGGGAATTTAGAATGTATTCTCTAACCAGTTTCAAGGCTTCTCTGAATTCGCAATTTCAATGACAAATTCCCTCAGAAGATACGTGACGCAATAAAGTCATTACAAGTTCCACCACCGTGCCGCGAATTTCCAGCGAATCGTTTATGAAACGTTCGGGGAAAAGTAAAAAGAAAAACTTTATATCGATTGGAAATGGTTTACATCACAGCTCGTGCATGGTTAACTGGAAAAACGGTTTCCACTCGAGTCCACAGACCCTGAAGTACATCTGTCCCAACTTTTCCCCCCGAGGAAGTCACTAATTGAGGCAATTACCATCAATTGCAGCGCGGAGTGAAGTAACCAAGCAAACACGTCACGTGAACACTGGATGCATCACTGTATCTAACCTCTGTAAGCACACTCGATGGAGCAAACGCGTTTCTTATCAAAATGTATCTTAGATCAACAAAACACCACTTAACACGACAAGTAGCACACTTGCGAGGGCAAACAAACTCTAAACGGGCTCATACCTGTTGTGTCGGATGTTTCCTCATCCGCGGCAGTCCTCCGCAGATGCATCGTGGTCCTCAATCACTTTGGATTTTGCGATTTATGAACGGGTGGGTGGGAATGAAAAAAAAATAATCCAATTTACAGTCAAACACAACCGACAGATACCGCGGTGGAATGGGAAATGCGAATTCAACTTATCGCCGGCGAGCACTCGTGGGACTTCTAAGCGAAGCTCCATCCCCCACCTCCACCGACGGGCGGGGAGCTTGTGAAAGCTTCTTTAGTTTGAGTGTACCTAGACCGAATCAGGGCTCTATTCGCTGGATGATCTCTGACAGACCCTTCAGCACTCCATCTCCAGACTGAGTAATGACTGCACAGAGCGGTGTGCGCTGGAAATTGAATAAAGAGCGTCTGTCATCGTAAAAGGCCCCTCCACGATCTCCGGCCTTCGATGATAATCATTGGACCTCTTTGACGTCATAAATCTTGGCCTTTGATTGCACTCGGGAGCAGGAACGCTATCGCTCTTGCGTGGTGTTTGCTTGTGTTTACGAAAAATCTCTCAGTCACTCGCTGTCTTCGTGTCGACAATTCGGTTAATGGACTCGTAAAAATTTAATGGGAATTTTATTTCCGGCCCATCGCTGTCTGGCGAATCCATTCCGCGGGGGCTTTTGTGAAGACGTGCGGATGGAAATAGCTGTCGAATGATGTAAGTGGCTCCGGGTGGACGGGAAGGTCAAGGAAAACTGGCTTCTCACGTGATCACGATCCACATCAAAACACACGCACGGCAATGAACTTTGAAACAAAATTCTCGAAATGAATTTTCATTTGGTGGTGGCCTGAATTAGATGCTTTAAGAATTCAGGCGACCCAGGACGAGATGGTTGGAGCAAGTCCAAAAGTTCGCCTGGTTTCGCTTGGGCATCGCTCCTGATAAGTTAGAGTCGATGGTGGAGGATCGAGTGGCCTGGAGATATCTCGTGCGTGCATTACCCCTGCGACTCCTGTAGTGGAATATGCGGATCATTGAAGATGATGGTGATGAAGAATTCTTCTTTTTCTTCTTCTTGTGGCGCTAAAGTCCTGGGTGGATGTGGGCTTTAACCAACAAACCCCGCGAGCCAGCACGATTTCTTGATACAAGTTGGTTGAGGTCCCTCTTCATTTGGGTGTGGCACCGTAGACTTAGCCGTCTTTTGGTGTGTTGCCTCACTGGTTTAAAGTCAAACATCCGTCGGACTGGAGCTAAATAGTTGACACGCTCTTCGTGGCCCACCCATCTCAGGCGTTGGATCCAAAGACGCCTGGCTAGACTCATGTCGCTGTACAGCCCATAAAATTTGTGGTTGAACTTTCTCCTTCAATCGCTACCAATGCAAGCAAGAGCAATGATCGCACGCAGGTCTTTTCTCTCGGAAAGACCAAGAGCCTCTACATCCGCTTTCGATATTGTCCATACCTCTGCGCCATAAAGCACAACTGGGATGATCAGTGTCTTATTCAAACTCAGCTTGATCTTCCGAGAAAGGGTTCTATTACTCGATTGCCTCTTGAACCCAAAAAAATAGCGCTGGCAAGAGTTACTCTGCGTTTGACCTCGGTACTATTGTTGGTTGTACTATTTACCTTGGAATCGAGCTAGACGAAGTCCTTAACTGTCACCAATAGCTGCCCATTGAGCCATTCTAGCTAAGTGGTTGATGTCGTGCATCCTTTCTCGATAATGGCATTTACAGGATGAGCCATCTAGTGGTTTGTTTTTAAATCATAGGTTATTTTGACACTGATTGTTGTTTTCCGCTCGAAATCTTGACAGAAAGGAAGTATCATACCTCCGCGGAACGAAACGAGTCGCTTTATTATCATTATGGTGGTCGAGGGTATATTGCACCGCGACCTTTAAGATCTATTGTGCCGCCTTTCAATACCTAAGCACAATTACGAGTTCCCCTCAAATACAGTTCTTTTCAGAGTTGTATTGAGGGTAATGGACTCCTATTGCGCATAGGTGAAGAAATATGTTCTAGAGTATTCTCTCTAAGCCAGCTTCATTCAGGAATCTGAGAATGAGGGATGGTTCTAGTGATTCCATTTCTTCTCCTGATAGTAGGTACTTGCCCAGACATCTTTTTCTTTTGTGGGCTAGTGCCTTGCAAAATCCCAGTATATGTTCTGCAATTTCATTAAATTCTCCACAAAATCTGCAGAGACCTTCTTCCGATACCCCTAGTTTCCTTAGATGCTCCCTGAGTCTACAGTGGCCCGTTAGGAAGCCTGTTAGGATACGGAGGTTGTTCTTGCTCAATTTGATGCATGGCTCGAACCCCTCTTTCGTTTATATTGCCATTGGCCTGCTTCATTCCGCGAGCGTTATTCCAGGTTTCTATCCGATTCCTTCTTTCCAGTTCCCTGAATTCTCCTCTGAGAATATGGTCTCCTACGGCGCAGAATGATGTAGGGTTCTGATGCTCCTTTCCTTGGCAGGGAGTCAGCCATTTCATTGCCTTCTATTCCCGTATGGCCAGGTATCCAGCAGAGTTTTACTCGGTTTCTCCTACTTAACTCCTTGAGCTTTTGCAAGCATTCCCATACAAGTTTGGATTTGATGGTGTAGGAGTCTTGTGCCATAATAGCGGCTCGACTGTCCGACATTATTGCTATGTCACAGTTGGTATAGTTCCTTTTAAGATCGATCTGAACGCATCTGTCTATAGCATAAATTTCCGCTTGAAAGATGCTGGTACATTTCCCTATGGGTTCGAAGTATTTTGTCCTGGGTCCAAAGACCCCTGCCCCAGTTCCTTCATAAGTTCTTGATCCGTCTGTACACCATTTTACCGTGTTGCTGCTCAGTCTGTGGACCATGGATTCATTGCTCTAGTCCCTTTTGGTGCTGAACCTGCTGGTAAATTTCTTTTGGAAGTTGAATTTCCTAATCACGACATCCTTCAAAATGACCAGGAGTGGTAGCTTTTTTGACTAGTGCGTCGAATTGCCTCGATGTAATGCACCTGTCTTTACCTATCCCTTCTTTTTCCATTCTCCTGATTGTTTTGTTTGCACACTCTGTTACCACTAGATGCAAAGGAGTCAGCTCCAGTAGCGCCTCCATGGCCGCAGTTGGGCAAGTTCTCATGGCTCCTGTAATACAGAGGTATGCCAGCCTTTGAATTTTGCCCCTCGCGCTGATCAGATTGGTTCTCTTAGTCCATGCTATTGCACCATAGCTTATTGTAGGTCGAACAATAGAGATGTACATCCGTCTTTGAATACTTGGACTGCACCTCCAGGATTTGCCCGCCAAGCTTCGACAAATCATCAGAGCACGCGTTGCGTTCCTGGTTATCTCTTGTGTATGTTTTTTCCAGATGAGTTTGCTGTCCAAGATTACTCCCAGATATTTAACTTCTTTTACCGGAGTCAGTGTTGTACCCGACAGTCGCTTTACGCTTGAACAAAGTTGAGAAGTATTGAAGACTTACTCCCAAAGTGAGTGCTGTGCAGCCCAAACAGTGCGTCTTTTTTAAAGAAGTTTTGTCCGAAATGAGCGCCCACTGCGACTGATGTACGCAAGTTTGTACAAAAAGGTCGTGAGACTGGTGTGCTAGTGAACAACAGTTATGGTCCCCGTCGTCGTACTGTGCGCAGAGATGAGAATGTGGCTGCTGTGGCCGAGAGTGTGCGACTCAATTCACAAACATCAACTCACCATCGATCTCAATAGCTCAACATTTCACGCGCAAGCCTGAGCAGAACTCTGCACAAAGATCTCGGATTATTCGCTTACAAGGTTCAATTCACTCAGCAATTGAGGGCGCGCGATCAACCGCTTCGTTATCGCTTCGCAGTTCGCGACTTAAAGCAGCGCGAATTGGACAACGATTTTGGGCGAAAAATCATCTTTTCTGACGAGGCGCACTTTCATCTCGGCGGCTTGTTAACGTACAAACAAAATTGCCGCATCTGGGGCTCGGAAAACTCGCACCGCACGTTATTGTCGAGAAGCCAATGCATCCACAGAGAGTGACAGTTTGGTGCGGGTTGTTGAGTGGTGGCATCATTGGACCACTTTTATTCGAAAATGAGGCTGGGAACAAGGTTTCGGTTAACAGTGGTCGTTACAGAGCCAGATTAACCGACTTTTTTTCTCCTGAAATTGAAGACATGGATTTGGACGACAGTGCCACACAGCTCATGCCACAATCGATTTATTGCGCACCAAATTCCCAAATCGTGTAATCGGTCATCCTGGCGATGTCAGTTGACTGCCTCGGAGCTGCCAGTTGACCCCTTTGGACTTAGTTTTGAGTCTGAGTGGTCCAGTGTAGTGTTTCAAAACCTCCGAAAAAAAAAACAAAAATAAAACAAAGAATGTGTCCACGGCGTCCACGGACCCGAAACCGCAAAGATTGACACTCGTCCCAGGGTTCCCCTTGGACTGGTAAAACAGCGCAGAGGAGGCTGATATAAGAGACATCGATTACAAGGCTAATTGATAAAATTTCCCGCACCTGTTTAGGAGCGTTTTCCTAAAGTTTTACGAAGTAGCAGAGGTATATGAGCTGAACAACACCTCTGCTCTTCTTTAAGTTAATTCTAAAAGACCTTAGCCCTACAAATTGGTCAAAGCTGCCCTTTGGATGAACGGCTAGTTCAATTAGTACAACACACCCCGACACATACAAAAACTGTTCAAGTCTTAAGCCTTTATTCTGACCATTTCTTATCTCAAAACCAAGGAAACAATCGAAGCCAGTGTGGTACTGCGACTTTCGAACCTCTTCAACCATAAAATTATTTCTGTCGGTTCGTAGCATTTATCACAGAACGTTATCTAAATTGCCGTCGTTAGCTCTGGGGTACTTAAAAGCTGTTTAATTAAATATTTCACACTTATGTGTGTTTGCATTTCAATTTTGGAAATATTTACGATTGAAGTGTGCACGCGTTTGTATTTATTGAATGAGGATTCTGTACTTGTGCGCCGAACTTGTTGACAACGATTGAAAGGGACTGTGATGGTTTATGAGGTCCCTATTTTATCTAAGGCTAACTAACGACTCAGTGACGATAAGTGTTCGTGATTCTTCCCAAAAGTGAGATGATGATGACTGAGGTAACAAAGTTCTTCTGCCAACTCTAGACCCAAAAGGGGCTATAGAATGCTAAACCGTATGGCCAAATTAGTCTTTTCTGGGCTGCTACCAGCAGAGCTCATAGCTAACACAACTGATTACACTCCCCAAGCTAGACTTCGCAACACGTACTGATGCAGCCTACTCTAACGATGGTGGACGTCTCGGTCGCGTCTCGGTCGCGTCTCAGATGTACAAATTGGCTGCTCAAAAATGGACTGCTGTGTCGGAGCTGCAGTCCATGCTGGTGTTTTCCAAGCGAAAATCGTCGCAATTTGAGAGGCCTTTCGTATCATAAGTTTAGAGCAACATACCACAGCACTAGACCTTAACATAGTATGGTTAAACATACAGGGCGGGCCAAATACAAGTTTCTTTTTGAAAATGCAATAAAATTACCAAAATTATAGTTTTTTCCATGGATTATGGCTTTATTAGTAAGAGTAGACATTCCCATTAATTATGAAATACAAAGTCGTGAAAGTTGCTGGATCGGTTGGCTTCGCAGTAGCGCATTCTGTCACCCCAATTTTCCAATTTTCCAAGACCTTCTCAATGGTTTCTGGCTGTAACTCACGGATTGCTTGGACGATATTGGCCATAAGTGCTTGACTCGTTTCCGGATTGCTGGCATAACATCGGTCCTTCACGGTTCCCCACAAAAAAAACAGTCCAAAAGTGTCAAATCGCAGCTCCGAGGCGGATAATTGACATTGCCAAGACGGCTGGTAACACGATTTGGGAATTTGGTGCGCTGAAGATCGATTGTGGCATGGGCTGTGCAGCATGGCGCGCCATCCTGCTTGAACCAGAGGTCGTACAAATCCATGCCTTCAATTTCAGTAACAAAAAAGTCGCTTAACATGGCTCTGCAACGCACACCGTCTACCGAAACGTTGATCCCAGACTCATTTTCGAAGAAAAATGGTCCAATGATGGCACCACTCCACAATCCGCACCAAACTGTCACTCTCTGTGGATGAATACGCTTCTTGATAATACGCCTGCGGGTTTTCCGAGCACCAGATGCGGTAACTTTGTTTGTCAACGCAGCTGACGCCGAGATGAAAATGCGCCTCGTCAGAAAAGATGATTTTTCGCCCAAAGTCGTTATTCAATTCAAGTTGCTCTAAGGCGCAAACTGCGAAGCGATAACGAAGTGTATGATCGCGCGCCTTCAATTGCTGAGTCGATTGGATTTTGTAAGGGAAGAATCAGAGATCTTTGTGCAGAATTCGAATTCTCCTCAGGCTAGTGCTTGAAATGTTAATCTGTTGAGATCGATGGCGAGTTGGTGTTCGTGAATTAAGTCTCACACTCTCGGCCACAGCAGCCACATTCTCATCTGTGCGCACCGTACGCCGACGGGGACCATGAGTGTTGTCCACAAGCACACCAGTCTCACGAACTTTTTGCACAAACTTGGGTACAGCAGCGCGGTGGGTGCTTCATTTCGGCCAAAACTTCTTTTCAAAAAACGCACTGTTTGGGCTGCAGAGCACTCACTTTAGAAATAATTTTTCAATATTTCCCAACTGTGTTCAGGGATAAAGCGACTCAATTCGATCCCTGGAGGTATGATACTGACTTTCTGTCAGAATTTCGAGCGGGAAACAGCTGTTGGTCTGGTCGACTTGGCCGCTTTGGAGCTTTCCGATGGTGGCGTGATGTGACAGTACTAAGGAAGCGACATGGTGGCACTTAATTGGCGAGGAGGCACTGGATGGCAGGGTATTGCGTATGGGAACTATTGTGTAGTAATTTTTCTCTTGACAGATGATTTGGGTGTTTTTTGCATCGAGCGGGATACAGCTGACAGTGTCACAGTAACCTATGATTTAAAAAAAAAAACACACTAGATGGCTCACCCTGTACCCCCAGGAAGTCATGTAAAATTCAGGATTTTTTTGTATTCGGAGACTCCACAGCTCTATACCAGTCGAGGATTTGATCGATTAACCACCACCACACTCCAAAAATCGCCCTTGAATCAAGCAAATAGACTCCTCCTAAAACAGAATGAAACTGGAAGATCCAAACATCGTTCGATTGGCATGGTCAAGTCAACAATGACCCAGATTTAAGACGCTTTGTCTTGCACCAAAGTCCCTTTCCATGACAGACTCGGTAGGTTCCCATATTTCTCAGAAAAATTCTTCAGCACAGCTTCTCGTCTAGAAGAACATTTAGTGTTCAAGTTATTCCAATAATCCACCAAAGATTAACTTCTCCCTCCACCTCAACCATTCCCGCCTCCGCCTCGTCCATCACAAGCTGTCAAATCCCCAAAAGACCACATCGCCTGGGCCTTCATGAAACATTCACAAATCAATCAAGCCCCACGGCAAACACTGTCACCACAAAAATGTTGCTCCACGAGAAACTTCCATCATCTTCCTCGAGTCGCAGTTGACCTTGCTGCAAACCCATACGTCACTTGACGTTCTATTTCCAACGAATGCATCACCATCGCAGTCCCTTCAGCAGGCCCAGCCCCGAATTAGTCACTCCAATGCGCAAAGTCACAAAGCAGCCACCCCACCCAGTCCCCGGCAACATGAATCCGTTGCAATCGAATCGTCAGTTTCGACGAAGGATTCAAGGTCAATTAGCGGCAATCAGGACCACACATCACACACATCATCTCCCCGTCCGGGATGGATGTGCGGCGATGGCAGTCCGCTCGATTGCGTGTATCTAAACATGTGTCCGGGTGGTCGTACACATTCTGCACAGTGCATGGAATGCGCTCGTTCTTCCGCCGGCAGGAGTGTACAAGCAAAAAGTCAAGGTTGGCCGTGGACAGCAGCGCTATTGTTTAAGACCAACCCCACCCGGGGAACCCTTCTATTGTGCGCTGCGGATGACCGTGACATTATTCCATGCCACTTCCGTTTTTTGCTTCTTCTGGCTCGTGGCCGCACGAGCGCTGGAAAGAGACTGCTGCTTCTGCTGCTGGTTGGTCGTCGTCATCGGCGTTGGGCGCCCGGTGCCGCTGATTTACTTCGCTGCTACAGAATGTATGACGACAGAAGCGACATGGCCAACTAACGACGTTGGGTAACACTTCAGAAGTTCGCTTCCACTAGCGTCGCAAATTTAATAAATCTCGAGGCATTACCGTCACCGTCTTTCGCTGTTCGACTTGACGTCCCATGACGGCGGGGATGGATCTCTTATGACGCTCGCGAAGTGTCGAAATCGGTTCTTTGTTCGGACTCCTTCCCTCTCAAGGATTCCTCCTCGTGCCACCCTTCGGTGGGACGGGGTCGTGGGGTGTGTGTAGTTTTCGGTTGCAGTAGTTAATCAATAGGCCACTGGGACAGAACATACTCCACGGTCGCGTGGACTGCGGGCTCGTGTGAAGTTAAAGCTGGGTCGCCGCCGCCGGCTCTGATTGGATTGGGAAGGCGCCAGCAGTTTGAAGTAAAAGGAGACATAAATTTAAAGTTTTCACTCCGCATGACCGGGTCATTGCGAATGCTGCTCGGTACTTAGTGTGAATCATTCTGCTTGGCCTGGTCGACTTGGCCGCTTTGCTGCTTTACGATGGTGGCGTGGCGTGGCAATACTAAGCGACGTGGGGGCACTTAATTGGCGAGGAGGCACTGGATGGCAGGGGTATTGCGTATGGGAACTATTTTGTAGCCATTTATCTCTTGAGAGATGATTCGGCTTTCTTTTGTATCGTGATGGTATCGAACTCTGTTTTCGTGAGAACTTAGTTCATCTTCAGGACCTTTACTAGTTCCATTTAACTACACTGTTAGTTGCATGCGAAGCATTTCAAGATTTCGCAGGGAAATTTTATGAAGAATGAGACAATGAAGCAATTTCCGGTATGAGCTAGAGAAAAAAGTTCGGCATTGGTTGCTTTGATGGAGGTTGAAGGAGAAGATTCAACCGCAAACTTTACTGCTTGTACAGCGGCGATGAGTCTGACCTAAGATGGCTAGGCCATGTAGAGCACTTGGCTAGTCAGAAGAACCTCCGAATCCAAGCTCGTGTGACTTCCCAACATAGGTGCACCATGATAAGGCTGGAGCACATAAATGAAGGAGGACCTTAATCAACATGGCGCAGAGAACTGAAGACAACTGGGGGAAAAGGGTTGTGTTTAAACTGATGAAACTAAGCGAATAGACAAAAATAATACACTGTGACCATAATAACCACTTCTCTTAGTTTCGTTAAGTTCGTTCACTTTTGCCTGCTTACGCGGGATCGAAATGAATGGCTCTCTACGTATGCAAATGTAACTAATTGACTGAGCTCCTTAAGTTTCTTTGAACCATTATGGACATTTGGAAATCTAACGATTCTTCTGGTCACTTTTATACGTATGTTTTCTTGGTCATCTTCGTTGCATTTCTGTCGTCTTCGTCAAATTTCTCTTATCTCCATCTGTCACCTCAAATGTTTGTCCCAATTCTTTATAATTTGCAATCATACTTACTTACTTAGCGGGCTCCCGACCCGTGAAGGGTCTCTACCTGAGATACGGCAGCCTTCCATGCCCTGCAGTCCCGGGCACGCTGCTTCCAGTTATCCAGACCAAGCGCTCTGGCATCCTATATAGCTTGGTCCTTGAAACGGAGGTTCGGCCTTCCTTTTCTTCTCAAACGTGTGGGCTGTGATTCGAAAATCCTCTTTGCTGGAGCGATATTGTCCATTCGCTCGAAGTGGCCGAGCCAGTGTAGTCGTCGTTTTTTGGGTTTTTTGGACTACATCCACATCTTTGTACAGCTCGTAGAGTTCGTGGTTGTATCTTGTCCTCCATTCGCCCTTCTCGCATACAGGACCGAAAATTCGACGAAGAATTTTTCCCTTAAAAGTACCTAAAATGTGCTATGCTTTTCTGCTTATCGTTCAACAATCGGCTCCATATAGTAGAACTGGCAGGATTAGCGTTTTGTAAAGCACGCATTTTGTCTTGGAGCTAGGAGCTTTGAAACCATTTGTTTCGCCTAACCGAAGTAGCAGCGGTTTCCTAGTGTAAGGTCCAAGAAGAAAATTAGAGGTCCGGAGAAAACACGTCTATTCTTTTTTCCTTCTTTATTAATAATCATAATATGTTGTCTTAGCGACGTTCATAACACGACCCCTGCCTACTATTCAGTCTCAAAACGACTACTGCCTACAATTCGGCCATCCTACACTTATCGTGTCCCCACGATTAAAGGTTCAAATCATCTCTGTCCTCGCCAACATCATGTCTAGTCTGGTTAGGCACGAGAGTTTCTGAGTCTGAATCTGAATCTTCTTCCATTTCAATGAGGCCTTCATCTGGTAATTCACACCACGGCTTGAGCTTCTCCGAACTCATCACGGTACTGCGTTTTCGTTGATTCCTCTGCATCCCCGGAATGTCTTCTGTCGCCGCTGCCTCAGGCTCGATTAACACCAGATCCTCCACGTAATACTGCGTTGGCTTGCGGTGTCGTAGATCGTAGCGTTTCTTTTGATATGCCTGATTTTTCTCGATCTTTTGCAACGCATTATGCCTTCTAAGACCCATCTCCGCCTGGTCAGCCAATTCCGCCTTTCTCAGCTCCAACAGCAATTTGTTTCCGAGAATATCCCTCGGAGTGTATGAAAACAACAACTCGTGTGGACTCGCCTTTGTTGTCGCATTCCGTGCTGTATTCAGACTCCACTGAATTGTTCTAAGGTAACTCGCCCAATCCTTCTCCGCAGAGTGGGCGCATTTTAACGCCGATAGGATAGTTCTGTTGCAGAGTTCCACCTGGCCATTCGCTCTTGGTGTCCTCACGGCGGTTTTGATATGCTGTACTCCGTGGTCTTCGCAGTACTGCGTAAATGCCTTTGCCGTAAAGGCTGTACCCCGATCCGTTATTATTCGCTTCGGTACACCAAAATACCCGGATATGTCCATTAGCACGTTGAGCACCCTATTCGTGTTCGCTGTCTTCACTGCTCGCAAGACGACATACTTTGTGAAGTTATCCACAACTGCCAAAACGTACCTGGTCCCTCCCTTCCCTCGAGTGAATGGTCCCAGGTGATCCAGAAGAACAGTGTCGAAGGGAAGCGGTACGCGGTTCGCACTGTGCAACTCCCCTTCTAGTTTCCCCCCTTTTCTTTTAGAGTATGCGCAATCCACACACGCCTTTATGTATTCCCGTGTAAACGCGCATCTTCGGAAACCAAAATGTCTCTTGCATCCGTGTTAACGTCTTCTCCTCCGCTAGGTGCCCAACATCGTCGTGAGATAGCTTTAAGATTCTCCAACGTATCGCATGAGGGACCACCCACTTCTCTGCACCGTCCACTATTCGAAACAGCCGCATCCCATTCACATTGTATTCCTCACGGGAAGGGGGTCTGTCGCGTCCAGTAGTCGCTTGAACAGCTCATCTTTTAGGCCACTCTGATCCAATCTCCGTCTTTTCAATTCTTCCCGTAATTCGTCCCGGGACAACTCACCATAACGATCTTCCAGTTCCTTTCTATTATCCATACTCTTGCTGATATCGGAAGAAAAACGAAATATTAGAGAAGATTCAGAAAAGAGAAAAAAAACCGTATGCAATGCAATTCCGTTTGCGCGTTGAGTTTTGTTATCCCACTTCTGATTATGTAAAGTCCAAGAAGAAAATTAGAGGTCCGGAGAAAACACGTCTATTCTTTTTTCCTTCTTTATTAATAATCATAATATGTTGTCTTAGCGACGTTCATAATACGACCCCTGCCTACTATTCAGTCTCAATACGACTACTGTCTACACTAGGGTAAGTCTTCATCGAATCTCCACTAGGGTATCATCCGTTGGGTTGATACTTACTCCGAGGTATGTAAACTCCTTAATCACCTCGAAGTTATTGCTGCCAACAGTGGCGTTCTGACTTACCGATAATTCTTGTTTGTTGACAGCAAATACTTGGTCTTGTCTTCATTTATTTCAAGACCAACTCGTTTCGCCTCTTCTTCAGTGGTCGTGAAAGCTTCTATAACGATCTATGATGTCAATGTTGTTACATGCTAGGTTGGCTGGGCCAACCCACATGTCGATTGACATGAGGGGTGGGCAGGCGGACTTGTGCCAACAACAACAAGCACCCTCGGGTTCTTGACGAACCTGCATCGCCAAACGACACTGGAAGGGTGTTGTTTCGTATTAGGGCTAAGCTAGGTAGTTTTAAGATAGATTAGGTTTAGTTTAGGTATAGCTTTAAGTTAGGTAGGTTAGTTTAGGCGTAGACTAGGTTAGTTAGCTTAGCTCCGCGAGCTCCCTTCCGGTCTCTTTTGGTGGTAAAGGCATAGACCTTGAACACCTTTCTTTTCCTCTGTCCTGTCTCTTCTTTCTCTTCTCTTTCCTATCTATTAGTTGTCCGTCCGTGGTCTGTTAGGGTATTAGGCTTTCACCTCTTTCTATCTTTTCCCTTCTCTCTATCTTTTCTTAGCTAGCTACAGGCACGATATTTTTTGTTTGCAACTGGTGGTGTACGAGTGGGAGGACAAGAACCGCCCCGTCCGACGAGCTAAGCCGTGCAACCGCAAGCGTGCCGCCGTCCTACTCACCGTCACCGTGGCCCAGCCAACCAACCTTGCAACAATGTCGTCTGCGTAGCCCAGCAAATGTACGGATTAGTTGAAGATAGTGCCTTCTGTGTTGACGCCTGCCTTGCGCACTATCTGTTCCAGTACAATGTTGAAGAAGTCACACGGCAGCGCATATACTTGCCGAAATTCGGTGCATGTTTGGAATAGTTCGGAGGAACTGTTCCCAAATTGCACATTGCACCCCGTATTTTCCAGCGTGACACGGCACAGTTGGATCAGTTTTCCCGGGATCCCGAATTCAGCCATCGCTTTGGAGAGCTCAAGACGATGGATACAGTCGTATGCGGCTTTGAAGTCGATAAATAGGTGAAGAGGTACGATTTGAAACTCGTTGGTCTTTTCCAGGATTTGTCTCACTGTGAAAATTTGGTCGATTGTAGAACTGCCGGAACCCACACTGGTACGTGCCGATTAGTGTGTTACAGAAAACTTTTCAGACGTTCACACAGCACGTTGGATAGAATCTTGTAGGCGACATTCAGCAAGGCTATGCCTTTGCAATCATGCAACCTCTAAATGAAACACACTCCCTCTGATCTATATCGACTCATCATGCATCGCGCATCAACTTTCATTTCTGATACTGCTCCGTTATCTCCTCTAAAGTAATCAGCTCTTCATTCAATCTGGACTCATCTCATCTCATCACTCATCTCTCACATCCCATTAACTTCTGATCACGTTTGAGAATTCTTAATTGCCTCTGCCAACTAAGTGTACCCTCTACGAGCTTATTGTCGACTCTAGGGTTCTCCTGTGTCTGCAATCTGAAAGAAAAAAATGTTCTGCCACCACGACCATATGCGCTTACTCTTAGTTGCTTTACGAGTATGTAACATTCTAAAGTCTTGGCCAAAATGTTGTCTTCTGACTTCTCAGCTAACCATCAGTCATATCCATCTTTTTGGCTTATTTTATTGTCATCTGTTTACTGTCACTTCACAATACACAATGGACCTCAGGGTGTAATTGCTGTCAACAGCATAACGCCCTTCTAATCTACTGTCAATTATTTTGTGTCATCATGATTCATGGTCAATTTCAAATCTTTTTTTTTTACCTTTCTTGTTGAATACTTTTTTCTGGAAATTTTTAGACGTCTCGGTTAAAGAGTTGGTTTTCTATCTGGGTCCAGTCCCCACCTTCTTATGTCATCTACGCAATTTTTCTGTCATTTTCGTCAAATTTATGTGTCTCTGGTGATTCCTCAAAATTTCCATCACCTCTGTAGGCTTTCTGTCATATTGGTCAAATATCTGTCGTTTCCGCCCCATTACTGGTGTCTCATCAGAATTTAGTCATCTTTGCTAAATTTCTGGAGATTCCGTCAAATTGCTAGAGTCTTCAGGAAATTTCTCCCGCCAACTTTCTCTCGTCTCCTCGAAATTTCTGGAGTTTCCTCAAAATTTCTGTGACCTCTGCCAAATTCTGACGTTTCGTCAAATCAACTTCTATTTTCTATCGTCACTTTTAGATTGTTAATAATAATAATAATGGCGGCGCTAGGGGGACCTGGGTTTTGCTTCTTAGCAATCACTCGTCTAGTGTGTGCTAGTGTTCTCTCACGAGTGGAGAGATTGTTGTCTCCGCCACATTTTTGGCGTCTCCTCCAAATTTACATTACCAACATTTGCCAAACCTCCGTTAACTTCCTCAAATTTCGTCAATTCTCATCGCAAGCAAATATCAATCGCCTCGGCCATTTTTCTGTCGTTCTCAAAAACTCCGTCAAAGCTCTCATTTCTGTAGTACATCGCCATTACTATCCATCTTACTGCCTTTAGGAATTCAAACTTGCTTTTAGAATGCTCGTTTTTACTTTAACAGCTCTTCGGATGTAGTTGTTCCATGACAGCTGCTTTTCTGTGCAAAACGCTGTATTAATTTGTTTCTTTGAATTGCAAACTTTGAGCTTTAATAATAACGTTATTACAAACTGAGGAGTTTTTTTGGGTTGTCAAAGTTTATGTCAAACTTGAGAACGCAAAACATTCAAACCGGAGGCAGCGACATCAGTTGAAAATTAGAAACATTGTGAATAGATACAAAGCTTTTAACTTTTCTTTTCACAAGCAATTGGTTTGGGTCTGAGAACACATGAGCTTAAAGCCATGCTGTAGTACTTAATGAGGCGTTGCCAGACAGCGTTTAAGTAGGTGGTTAGTGAGTTTTTTTCTCAAGGAAATTTACGGTATGAACGCATAGTTAGGATATACATAATGACTCTTAAGTTATTTGACAGTTGTCTTTTTTTCTGGTTTCTTTGTTGTGGAGTGCATTCAGTTCTACAATCAATTCCTTTAAGAAATGTCAGAGTTACGCTTTAAGAAATCCAGTCTTTTAAAGAATAAAAACACAGCTGTTAGGTTGAAGAGCCAAAAATGGAATGAGGTTCATCTGAACCAAAAGTTGAGAAATCAGTTCTGAAGATGGCGCGATGATCGCAAAGGAGAACAGGGTACAAATTGTGTATCTCTAACAAGCAATGAACTTGTGGCGACCTCGCTCAACGACTAGTGACGTATGTACTGTGGCGTCCTCATACAGCGACTTCTAACAACAGAAGTTAAGCTTCCTGTATGAGGACCATAGATGACGCCACAGACATTGCAACAGTCAAGATCCCTGCAAAATGCAACGCATTCGTTGTCAGTCGCGTTCCAGATTTCAAGAAGTGCAATTCATTTCTATTTTGTCATTTCCTTTGTCTATTTCCATAACGTAGAACAACAATAGTTCTCTTACTTAATTATAAATAAAATCTGTTACAATTTAACCTTATATCAAAACCGTGTCTTTTAATAACAATAACATTCCACGTTCAATATCCACAATTGGTGACCCCGACGTGATGTAATTAACAAAAGAGCTACGTCATAAAGTGAAATTCAAAATCTACGTTGTGATGACCAGCAACACTGCCCAACAACAACACAACAACGCGACTGTCCAGCAACACTGTCCAGCAAAACTGTCCACCACCAGTGTCCAGCAACAGGCTACACTGTCCAACAACATGCAAAAGTGTCCACCAACTGTGTCCAGCTTCAGTGTCCTGCAACAAGCAGCATTGACCAGCAACCAACAACATCAAACAACCCTTGCGACGGCAACGACGCACAGCGTTCCAAAACCGTGCAACAAGCACCAGCGCTGCGTCACAACCCTTGCGGCCAGCAACAATGCACACCGCAACAACAAACAACACCAAAACAACCCCCGTAACAGCATCACAACACAACCTATCAACAGCATAAAAACAACAACGGGAACAATAGCAGACATCGACGGCCGCCTACGAAAGTTCATTTTGCAGATCAACCACGACTACATCACTAGAGGGGGAGTACTGTGGCGACCTCGCTCAACGACTAGTGACATATGTACTGTGGCGTCCTCATACAGCGACTTCTAACAACAGAAGTTAAGCTTCCTGTATGAGGACCATAGATGACGCCACAGACATTGCAACAGTCAAGATCCCTGCAAAATGCAACGCATTCGTTGTCAGCCGCGTTCCATACATCACCAAGTAAACTACTGTGCAGTTTACTTAATTGTGTAGTTTACTTCCATTGTGTTTCCTTTGTCCATTTACATATAACGTAGTACATACAAACAATAGTTCTTTTCCTTATTAAACAATTATAAATAAACAATTATAAATAAATAAATAAAATTATAAATATACCTTAAATCCAAACCAAGTGTTTCCATAAACTATGACGTAGCTAAAAACTCTTTGTCACTTTTTTGCAAAAAAATTCAAAATTAATGAACCAGGAAACGTTAAAAAAATTCATCGATGCATTGGTTACACGGTTCACGAAGTTGCTGTTGTGCTATTTCAGCTTTCTGTGAGTTTCCAATTATGTAAGGAGTATTTCATTAAGCGCTTCCTATCTTTGAATTTAAATAAAAACAAGTCTGTGTGAGATATCATCGATATTTTTTAATCGTTTAAAAGGCATATCGATGCCATTATGTACGGAATGTAACGTCGTTCAAATGTCCTCCGGGGCTTCCCTGGGTGGCGTGGATGCAACAATTTTTAATGACTCTGGCGCAGACTCCTCGGCATGCTGACCCTCTGCAACCACCATGCTTGGCCACATGTACATGTGATTAAAAATTGTGGAATTATGACCCACTTGATGATTATTGATATTGCGGCGAATTTACGCACTGCGCCATCTAGTTGTGGATGCCTCGAATTCTTCTGCATACTCTCACCGACAGAGGGGATGTTTTCGGCAGGTCTTGCGTTTCGTCTACGAACGGGTAATGGTTTATCGTTTGCTAGACCAGTGGACTCAAATTTATCTAAATTTATCCTCTTTATCCTTTCGGTAGGACGATTATGGCGACCGTAAAATGGGCGCGGAACGTTGCCCGAATAAAACACCCATTTTGAAATAATTTTATCACTTATTCGTGTTGTTGAACGCTATGCCCGTCCGTGGTGATTTGCCAAAATGGGCTGAATAAATGACAGTTAATTTGAAAGATGCAGCTTCAACAATATGGTCGCTATCAACTGTCAAAGTTCGGAAGTCCCTATTGGAAGGCACTTTATTTGTCGTAGTCACTCAAGAATCACCGTCAAAATCCTGTCTCACAAATTCTCAAGAAGAACAACAAGTCAAGTCTGGGTTACTTGATAGTTTCTCCACTCATGTGACCTATCCGTCACGTCACTGAATTGATAAACGCTCTGTAAGATCACGCCGTTGAAGGATTTGTTTAAATCGCAGTTTTTCCTGCCACTCACTCGATGAAGCATTTTATCGCAGTTTTACCCTGTTGTTGACCTTGTTTTGACTGCTACTTCGGAACAGACGTAAGCTGTTCTGCTCTATAGCACATTTGTGACCATGACTCTACTTTAATTAATTTCCAAACGTTAATCGGGACTTAAGTACATAATTCAATGTTTAGTCTTTTCGTGGCTATTGTTCGTGAAATTCACCGAAATAGTAAAGGCTCTGCGTCGAAGTTATAGCCAATCAGTCGGACGCGCCAGTCAAGCTGCTACGAGTCTTTGATAACGAGATATTCTTACTTCAGCATACAGCAAGGCCAACTTTAGTTTAAACTACAACCTGTTTCAAACTCTCAATCCCTCCAATTTCATAACTTTCAGTGGACCAGCAAACTCTGAAATTATCAAGCTCTACCCTCGCTTGGTGGTAATTCCTCATTTTTCTAAATTTCCCTCCCCTCAGTGAACACTAAAATAAGCAAACAAACCTGATTTCCCATAGATTAAATGTATCCTTCTCTCGCTCTCGTTCTTATTCACTCACTCGCCTTATGCTCGTCTCTTCATCTTCTTCTGCCACGACGAAAGTATACCACCACCACTACCACATCCGCACACACGCAACCCAAACAAAGAGCCCCACGGGCCCGGTGAAGTAACCACACTGCTTCCGATGTCGACATCAAATGAACGCCAGTGAACCCGCGCAACCATGCGCGAACAAAGGAATCCCAAGAGGTGCTGCTCCCCGCCACAGAAACAGGCTTCCAGTCATCGCCATGGTGGCCATGTGCTGCTGCATCATGTTGCCAAGGCGTGTGATGTAACAGAACAGCATCTGTGTCCCCAGAGACGCTCTCGCAGAGCAAAGTTCGCGCTCCGATCAAATGAGTCACGTCTTCGCAGATCTTTTGTCTCGACGACAGAGTTCCAGTGAATATCCAGTGTTCATCGGCGGGTTCATCCTCGGTGCACGAGCACCCAACTTGTACTCGGCACATCTGAGGGGCGGCGTTGTTGTTGGACTCGGTGCACGAGCACTAGGAACTCGGTGGTACCACGTCGATGTGAATGAACTGGCACACCATGGCACACACTGATTAGTCGGCCCTCGCGGCTGGTGTCTTGTCTCTCCGTTGGACTCAGCTAAAGCCGTTTCAACTGTATTCTGTTTTTGGACCAGCTGGCACGTGGTTGTGGGTGGGGAGTGGGGAGGGGGGAGGTGTGGAGAAGGCCGACGCTGTTGCGGTAGGGCAGGGTCTGGTGTTTGTTCACGTTTATCGACGACTGACGCCACGATTTATCGGAATATTTCGGCTTTCAACACCAGCGCGGTGGGAATGAACGTGCTGGCAAGTTGCCTTTATCTTTGTGCGCGCCCTGGGTTGGCTTTCGCGTGCCGATTAGGGGTTATTTGGACTCTTTCTGCGCCGCCAGAATCAAATCGATTGTTTTGTTTGGTTCCGCTCTGCGGCGTAGTTGCGTCCAGGATTTGATTTTTGGAATCGAACGCCGGGGGGTGGTGGTTTTTGGTCAACAAATGGAACACGTTCCACACGTTGTTCTAAGGAAATGAGGCCCAAATGGCGCAGATTCTGCTTCTCTGAAGAAATTTCTTGGATGAATGGGAAAGGAAGTGAGTAAAGTGGCCTAGAATTCACTGGTGGCCCAGAGTGTGTTGTGATCCGAATTTGTTGGTTTTGGACTTCAGGCCTCAGTCAACTAAGTTAAGGGAAACAAACATGGTCCAAATGGAGTCTACCACGAAATGTCTAGAAATCAATGTTTGAACGGATGAATGAAGAGGACTGTAGCCCGTTCGGAGAAATCAGATTCCTGCTCCAAGTCGGCGCGCTATGCCGCCTGTTTTGGCATCATCCTTGATTAAAAAGCGTCACAAAGCATCAGAGACTTCTCGATCGCCACTGATGGCCAGTGCTTGTTGTTTTCGATGAACTCTTCTTATCATTCCAACACCAATCTCGTTCCACGACAATCATCGCCAAAAATTAATTAACCAAGAGTTGAAGGCTCTCATTAGCTCTTCAAAAGAACTCACTTGTCTGAGGATCTGCTGAGATGTGATCTCTATTAATTTTTTGATGATTGTTCACGTGAATTCTTGCGAAAGTATTAATTTCTTTTTGATTACCCACTTTTTGAGTGGAACTCCACTTAAGTATTTTATCACGGCAGTCTTAATTAATGCATTGAAGTCAAGGCTGCTTTTATTTTACTCTGCTGTTGACCCTATCTTGAGCAGACGTCTCTCTCTCAGACGTATCGGAATAGACGGTAGCTGTCGGTGTCACAAACCGGAATACTGAACTCCACGTTGCTAAACTGAGTCACATTTTGCATGAAACTCTTGTCTAACAGTGATGGTGGTTGTCTCCCAAGTCTCGCATCCGTAGGACAGTAAGGATTTCACGTTGGACTTGAATATCTTGAGAGAAGTGAAGAGCTGGACCTTCAGACGTAGATTAGGTTGGGTTTAGGAAGGGCAGTGTGATCGTTAAACATCACTACCACTTGGAGGCAATAGGGCCCATTGTGAATCCCTTCACTTGTGGGATACACAATCTATCAACCTATCCTGTCAAGTAGTGGCTGAAATCACCCGTGCTCTTTATGAAATTTAGAAGATCCAGTATGCCTGCATTCGCTAAGTCCGCAGGAACTTTGGCTCAGCGATGTTAGGCCCCAATTCTTGCGAGCTAGGCAACGGCAAAGCAGATGTTGGATCGTCTCGGTCTCTTCCTCATCACCGTAGTTTTGGCAGAGATCGCTGGATTCCACATTCCATTTCCGGAGCATTGTTCCGATGAGGCAGTGTCCTGTGATCACTTCGACGAGCACACGGATCGAGCTTCGGTCTAACGCCAGAAGCGTATTTTCTTGCCGTTGTTAAACTCTGGCCACGTTGATCTTGTCGTGTGACAGTCATTTCTTGCTGTGACTATCGTCACATGATGTGTCGTTATGATCCGTTATAATGCACTGATCGGTGGTCGCATTAACGTCCCCATTTCACTGATGTTCGTTTCAGACCCTTATCTGGCCAATTCGTCCGTTTGTCAAGCGAATAGCTCTTAAGACGCTTGAAATGAAGGCGAAAAAGGTGGATTTTAAGTTAATGAAGATAAGACTGGAGATGCCCTCCAGTGCATCCAGGGTAAAGTTGTTGATTGCTCTCTAACTGGTGAGATACCAGCAACGATTCCTGTAAATGCACAGTTCAAGTTGACATACAGCCTCCTCGTGGCTTCTCGTCAGTATTATACTTCCGCGGAACGAAATGACTCGCTTTACGCTTGAAAAACGTTGGAAAATATTGAAAACTTATTTTCAAAAGTAAGCACTGGAAATGCCCAATCAGTGCGTTTTTTGAAAAGAAGTTTTGGCCAAAATGTAGCAAACACCGCGACTACTGCACGCAAGTTTGTGAGACTGGTGTGCTTGTGGACAAGACTCATGGGGTCCCCGTCGTCGTGCAGTGCGCACAGATGAGAATGTGGCTGCTGCGGCCGAGAGTGTGAGACTCAATTCACGAACATCAACTCGCCATCGATCTCAACAGCTCAACATTTCACGCGCAAGCCTGAGCAGAACTCTGCACAAAGATCTCGGACTATTCGCTTACAAGGTCCAATTGACTCAGCAATTGAAGGCGCGCGACCATCCGCTTCTTTATCGTTTCGCAGTTTGGGCCTTAGGGCAGCTTGAATTGGACAACGATTTTGGAAGAAAAAACGTCTCTTCTAACGAAAGCGAGCCGCATTTTCATCTCCGCGTCTATGTTAACAAACAAAATTGCCGCATCTGGGGCTCGGAAAACCTGCACGTTAATGTCGTTGTCAATGCCAATGCATCCGCAGCGAGTGACAGTTTGGTCCGCATTGTGGAGTGGTGGCATCATTGGACCATTTTTCTTCGAAAATAAGTCTGGGAACAACGTTTCGGTCAGCTCTGGGCGTTACAGAGCCATGTTAACCGACATTTATTTTACTGCAATTGAAGACATGGATTCGGACGACATCTGGTTCATGCAGGATGACGCGCCATGCCACACAGCCCATGCCACCTTCGATCTTTTGCGCACCAAATTCCCAAATCGCCTTATCAGCCGTCTTGGCAATGTCAATTAACCGCCTCGGAGCTGCGATTTGACACCTTTGGACTTTCACGGGGAACCGTGAAGGACCGATGTTATGCCAACAATCCGGGAACGATTCAAGCCTAAACACATAACTAACACAGTAATATCGAGTGGTCGATAGTCTCGCTCGAACATCCCCGTAATGTCTCATCCTTGTCATTGTTTTATCGCTATTTAAACAAACGATGCTCAGGCTAGTCAATTGCATTCCTCCCCTCCATTAATTCACCCGCAATACTCGTTTCAACAGACTAGCTAGACAGGGATCCAAACTCGATAGCCTCGTTGTGGAATAAATCCAGGCTCCAATAGGCTTCGTAAAAAACAACATCTACAATCACTTCCTCAAGATCGCCAATGAAAGATGGACCAAGCTGGAAACATGTGTCCTATCCAGAGGCTTATGGCCCAACTACAACCAAAAGAAAACAAAAGACCTGCTTAACAACAGTAGAAGAAATATATCCAGAATCACAGCGGTCTGTACTGGACACTGGGCTGTTGGCAGGCATGCTGAAAGACTAGGCATACCATTTAACTCGCACTGCCGTACCTGCCGGGTGGAAACTGAGTCAGAAACCCCCGAGCACTTTCTGTGCAAATGTCCGGCTCTAGCTAGAGTCAGGCAACGCACTCTGGGCAAAGCCTTCTTCAACACCCCTAATAATCTCTCAGACGCAAACATTCATAGTCTGCTAGCCTTCATAAATTCCACGAAGTGGTTTCAAAATTAGGCTAATTCTGAGTGAATACACACTTTTTTTCACCCCATCTCACAAATTAGGTATCCCATAGGATGTGGTATAAAAACGGCGCTTTCATGGCGCTAATTGGGTGCGAAAACAGGATCTGTATGTCCACCGCCACTTTTACCTACCTACCCTACTCGTTTCGCCAGGAATGCTCAGTTGATCAGTTGATCATTTGACCTTTAAACCTGCTTTCGGACGTACAGTTAAGTTTAGAGACTCGTTTTTTAGCCGCACTACACGAATATGGAATGCTCTTCCCAGCAGACATTAAGACCAATGTGCACAGGTACCTCCTCTCCTTTTCTCCCTCCCTTCGGCCCGTGTTTTGTCTTGATTCCGGACACTTAAGAGTATTCGTAACCCCTTTTGCGCGCGCAAATTATAAAAAAAAAATTAGCTGCAGCCCGAAACCACCAACAAGGTCTTGGAAAATTGGGGAGACAGAATGCGCTACTGCGAAACCAGCCGAGGCAGCCAATTGAATGAGGATGTATTTCATAATGAATGGGAATGTTTGTTCCTACTAATAGAGCCATAAAAAAATATAATTTTGTTCATTCATTGCATTTTTTAAAAGAAACTTGTATTTGGCCCACCCTGTAGATAAATCCCAAATATCCCAGACCCAGACAAATCATGCTATGTGGTCCTGTCTGCGAGGAGAGCGAATGGAGATGTGGATATAATCCGTCGACTAAACTGGCTCGGCCACATCGAGCGAATGAACACCAATGCTCCAGCCAAAAGAGTCCTCGAATCCAGGCTTCCTGGTTCGAGGAGGAGAGGATGACCGAACCTCCAGTATAAAGAACGGAAAAGTAGTAAACTGACCTTCGAGTAATCCGTGGACTTCTACACGGATGCAGACAGTGGACAGTGGTGCCCTCTTCAATGAACGAAAAATGAGTCTCTCCTTCCGCCTTCTGAATCGTTCTTTAAGATTGTGCCAGTCCGACAGGCACTATCCGAACTAAAGTGAAACGTAAATTTCGCACGTGATATTTATTTTTCGACCGACAGTTGTAATAAGGCCCGACCAAAGCAAAAAAAAACACATCGATTTAAGTGAATCTCCAAATGTCAGTTAGCCCTTCGTTGGCAGCACTGCTACACGATCTTCATTCAGTTGCAATCAGTCTTTAAAAGAGGGTTTCCCTCGTCTATATCAACGCCCCTCAAGCACCCACACTTAAGACCGCTCCACTACGAGGCAGATTCTCTTTCGAAATCGTCTTACAAATTTGTACTCATTTCATATTCACCAATATCGCATTCTGCTTAGTTGCAGGTAATCACTCACCAGTCTCAGTTGCAGTGGACTTTGCCCGTTTCGATGCCCGGCACAACAAAGCCACAGTGCTCGCGTATGGTCGCAGTTCTAGTCGAACAAAGACTTTCCCAAGCTGATTATGAGCCCTGCTGTAAATGAAACACAGGCGAACCGAACAAAGCCAACCCTAGAGTCAATCTGCGTCGAATGAAATGCGTCACAAGAGCAAATCCAACGGTGGAGCACGGTCGGGGCAAGGCAAGATTGCATCGGTCGCTTGCTATCGGTGTCGCGTGCATGTTGACGCGATGTAACCCCTTGGCCCGAGAGGGGCGAGTTAATTTATTTGATCTGCGTACTTAAGCTGAACGCATCGCATCTACTGAACAACTAAATGTGTCTGAGCGTATTTGGGAACGAAGTAGAGGCTCGTAGCTGTTTATTGGGGCAGCGAGTGCGTCTGGGTGCAGATGCACGCAGTTTGCACTTGTTGACCGATAAAACCAAATCGAGAGTGAGTCCAGTAGATGTCATCTGGTGTAACAGCCACTTGAGCTCAATGCGGCGAGCTAGGGAGACGTGGTTGTCTTGACATGCACTGGGTGCGGCGCCTTAATTTGTGACACTGAATGGGAATGAGTGAGGTTCACGAGTGGATGCGATAGAGCAGCAGAGGAGGACTTTGATCGAATGTCAGTAGGAACAGACACTTCGATCTCTCTTGCGGAGATATCTGATTCGGTTAACGCGGAGTTAAAGAAGACAGAATCTTGAGAACATCAGAGAATCGACAGCTCCCAAGATTGTCTTCTGAGTTCAACGATGTATTTGATTGACCAGGTGAGCCTGTAAGCCGAATGTATGTACATACCTAAGGTATTCAGAAGGATTAGGAAGTGTAGGTTTCAATGAAAGCATCGTCGTTAAAAGTTAAGAACACATTTCTTTTCACTCAACACTAGACGTACAGTCAAAGTCAAAAGTGAGTGTGCAGCGGGCACCTGTTGAAAGTTTATCCTCTACTTAAAATTCAGCACAATGAACTGGGCCATACATAGATACATCAAATCAAATTTCGAAAATCAAACTTATATTTTATTTAAGAACACAATTTTAAGCATAAGAAACTAAGTGTACTTATGGTTGTGTCAATGATTGCTTGACATGCTCGTTTTCGATTGGAATTCAGTGATAAACACTGATCATTGCTAGTTATTTTGGGAAGCAAAGAACATTATTTGTGCACTTCTTTGTCAAAATGAGAACAAAAACACTGAAGGCTGCTATACCATGCCGCAAACCAATTGGATCATTTTCCGAAATCATCGGATCCAAAGGGTCTTTCATTAAGCGCTTCCTATCTTTCAATTAAAATAAAGCAGAGAGTGTGTGATATATTACCGATATTTTTCATGCGTTCAAAAGGCCAATTGATGCCATTATGTATGAAGTATACAATAACTTCGTTCAAATGTCTGCCGCTGGATTTCTGGGTGGGGCGCACCCGAAATGTCTAATGGATTTTTGAAACGCTACTGGAGCACTCAGACTCAAAACTGGTCCATTGTACTGCCAGGTAGCAACCTACTCCAGCCGTTAATTTGATCCCAACGGCAAATGGTGACTGGACCAGATTCGATTTCACTAGAATTCGAACCTGGGACTCTCTAACTTGGGACAGGCACTTAACCAACTGCGCCATCCATTCGAAAAGAACCATAATCCACGGTATTCCCCAGATCAAGAAATGTCAATATCTCTAGTGCCACTCCTGCTCAATTGCCTCTTCAAAAGATCGCCTCAAGTGAACTCACTCAAGTATCTGCTTGTCTAGAACACAGAAGCACCCATGTTCCGGCACGTTTTCCGCTTTCAAACAACACCAGACCGAGAAGCTCTCATTCGCTGGCACCTTATCGAAGCCATTAGCGGGCCAAGCATCCGCGGCGTGTGGTAAGTGGGTTCCTTACATTGTTCCTCCATTTCAAAGTCTCGATAAGAATCGTCACAATGACGCAAGAAGACGCCCGTGAGGCGGGACGTGAGGCGGAACTCTTGAGGCTTATTCACTTTGTTTTCCAATTTCAAAACCGATTTGCAAGCGTTTATGCCGATTAGTGCCTGATAGTGGTGGAGTCTAGGATTTGCTTTTACCACCGGCTTACGGTGGCTGGCGCGATTAGATTAGGCTACAATGTCTGAGAGATATCCGCTTGACAATTGATTTATGGGGCACTTACATGTGGCCTGAAGGTCTCAATTTTGACTCAACTGCAGGCGGAAGGGAGGAAGCTTTACAACATCCTTAAGGTTTACAAGTTTACAAGGAGCGTTAATCTGCGGTAGCTGAGGGAAAGGTGGTTGTCTTTGAACTTGACATTGGATAATCTTGAGAGCGCGGGTAATTTAACTACTTGAAGGTACTTCTGTGGAATTCTCGAGATAGTCAAGCGATAGTTTTATTTATGAAAGGCGATAGGAACAGGTGGTGCGGAGTTGATAAGGCATGTGGATGTACTTTGGGAGGAAGCGAGTTCGGTGCTTTTGGGTGCTATGTGCACTTCGGTAAGTGCTGCACACTTAAGGGTTGTGGTTACCTTTTTCTTTGCGGTGAGTTAAGTGGATATAGTGTCAGTGGATAGGAAGGGAATTAGCCGTTAGACAGTGACAATGCATCGAGAAAAGTTGATTAAGCAGGGGGTTGACGACTAGATGACGCAGTTGGTTAAGTGCCTGCCCCAAGTCAGAGGGGTCCCAGGTTCGAATCCCAGTGAAATCGAATCTGGTTCAGTTACCACTTGCCATTAACGATACTGAAGTAGGTTGCTCCCTGGCAGTACAATGGACCAGTTTTGAGTCTGAGTGTTCCAGAAGTGTTTCAAAAATCCCCCGAAAAAAAAACAAAGGCACGGGGTTTGTTTATTCGTCTTTATGTAACTTACCAGAAGAGGGATAGAGATTCCATCTTTCATGGATTTTTGCAGAAAGGACTTCAATGTTTGAAAACAATTCCTCCGCCACTGGTCGTCTCTATTAGTTGGCTAAAGGACAACACTGCCTTGGATTTGATTTTTTATATGTTTCTCAGACCATCCCTACAGACGTAGACCAAATTCTACATATGGTAGGTACAAGTGTTGGTTCGATAAGAACCCAATTAGCACTAGGAGCCATTTTGATATATAATAATAATAATGGCGGCGCTACCACCACTCGTGTTGTGCGTGCTATTGTTCTGTCACGAGCGGAGGGGACCTACAGTTTAATACCGACTCCGAACGGCGAAATTGAGAAGCTTTTCTAGACAGTTATACTCTTTGTGCATTGTCAGTGACTCGAAAGAGGTGGAGCGGTGAAAAAATGTTTGATGTGTTTTTCGAGATTCAAACCGACGACCTCGAGCGTAGGAGTCGACGCACCTACACACTACGCCACGGCGCCCACGCCATTTTGATATCACAGCCCTCAAATGTGGTTGCAAAGCTTTGCCGAGACTTCTTAAACCACCGTGTGAAATTCAAAGAGCCATTTATTAGTTGATGTTCTTCTCAGAAATCTCATCCAGAGAGACGTGAAAGGCTTCGCCTAGTAGCTAGAGAATTGTGCTAGGGTTTCACTTTTCGCTACACCGCCCCAGCTGCGACTGTAAAGGTTATGCTGTGTACCTAATCTGTCTGTGTGATCTTCAGAGACCCGTACTGAGCCCTGCTAGCCCTGCGATTTCGCTACGTGCTCTCTCAAGAAGATAGTCCTCCTGAATACTGCATAGGGTTTTAGCCCATTCCTTCTAAGGTCCTCAGGAAGCATGAGGTGATTTTTACCATGAAGCCAATACCTTCCAAATATCGACATTCGGAATCGGCATAAATCTGCAGGCCACCTCTACTCGTAAAAGAAACATAGCACGGACAACACGAGTGGTTGCTGTAAAAGCAACCATACATGTTCACCTCGGACTGTATGGCTATCCAAAGAAGAAAAAGATATCATGCGAAGTATGCATTTCCTCGGCAGCTGAGCAAGAAAGGAGAGCTGCCGCGCCAGTTCCTTAGGTTTTCCATTACAAAGCATCCAACTTTAGCCCGGAACCCACATTTTGCTAGCCTTTGACTGTCGCGCAAATGAGGCTGCAGGCAACACTCATTTACTAGCTATGAGGACGTGTTTGCCTAGGCAATAGCTTCTAGAGAAGACTGACTGCCAACAATTTTGTTAAAGGTAGTGTAGGATAGGTGTGAGTGGCCGACTGCAGATTACAGTCACACTTAGTCAGCCAATGATGGACTCGCGGAATACCAGTATGGCTTTAGAAAGGGCCGATCGACAATCGACGCGATCAAAGTTGTAACGCACAAAGTCCGGACAGCCATAGAAGGTAGACGCTGGAGAGGAGGCAGTAAAAATTACTGCGACGTAAAAAAAGAATAAAACGGAATCCGTGCTAATCACGAGTAGAAAGGTACGGAAGACGATAACGATAAAAGCCGGAGAGCACAACATTACTTCCATCCCCCGTCATTAAGGAGTGATGATTGATGCTCGCCTTAATTATAAGCATCACCTCGCGTACGCTTGTGAGAAATCGTCAAAAGCGATAAGCGCTCTTTCGAGACTCGTGTCAAATGTCGGCGGACCGAGGCAAAGTAAACGGTTAATGCTGGCAAGAGTTGTAGCATCCATACAGCTGTACGGGGCTATTTGTGCCTATTTGGTCTGACCTCGCGAATAAAAAGTCGCACATGAATGACGCCAAATCTGTCTACAGATTATGTCCACTGAGAGTTAGCAGTGCATTTCGGACGGTATCCCACGACGCGATATTGGTACTATCCTCCATGGTACCTATCGATATCCTAGCTCTTGTAGCTAGGAGACTTTACGACAATCGCTTGCAAATCGGGCCCACTGTGAACGTTCGGTATAGGCTTGCACTATACTGCTCTTACGAAAGCTGTTTTATATCAGCAAACTTGATACCAGAGAGAAGGTAATCTGCTACATGGCCCTCATCCGGCCAGTCATGACGTACGATTGTCCAGTGTGATTCAACGTGAGTCCTTCGCAAATGGAAAAGATGAGGCTGTTCGAGAGGCAGTGTCTCCGGGCTTGTCTCAAGAAATACAGAACCCCAGAATCTGAGCACAAGAAATTCTATTCCAACGAGTTCTTGTATAACAAAGCAAACGTGAACAGGGTGGATAATTTTATTATTAAGCCAATTCGGAGGCACGTTACACGAGCCATGACCTCGGAAAATGAGCTGAGATTTGGAGCTTACTACCCTAATGAAGCATATCATGAGAACGCTCGCCGAAGTGGATTCATTCCACCGGAAGCGTTCTTGTTCCTTGACCGCATTGGCTTAATCCGGAATGCAGAGGGGTGTGCATTGATCTACCACGTGGTGCGAAGGACGGTGGATAGGCGACTCCTCTACGAGGGCGATGTCGCAAGCGTTAGTCCGGATAATCTCCGGCTCCGGCGAACGGAGTGTGACAAAGCCCTGGGTTCTACTGGTTCTCCAGCTTAATCAGCTGACTGTTGATTTAGATTAGGACATTAGACTAGGGTAAATTAAAGAAAAAGATACTTGGCTGTACCTGGGAGCATTTGCGGTTATTCTCTTCCAGGAAAACGTGATGAGACCGTGCAACCCTTGGCGAGGTCGTCGACTTTGCAATTTCCTGGAATGTCACAGTACCCTGGCACTTACATGAGGCAAATGTTAAAATGATTGGGCATCTCTTTAAGTTCATGGCATTCTTCGAATGTTATGTGATCGAGTCGAATGATTTTGCAGACATTTGTCTAATGGTCTACTTAATGGTGTCACGCACCGTGTGGCATGTGCGCAATCTCACGTCCATGCTATTCAACTGAGGAACGAAGAAATCACAAATCTTGTTTCCATAGCGCTCTACATTGACGGTAACATTCTGGCCGGCATCATCCTTAAAGATATATGGGCCGATCATTCCACCAGCCAATTAAGCACACAAAACAGTGAGTTTCAGTGATTGTAAGGGTGTCTCGTCAAAGACTTCTGGGTTTTCTTCACTCCAAAATTTGCTTGGTTATATATCCATTAATCCACAAAAAAGGAGACCCTCTAAAATGCGCCAACTATAGAGGAATCAGTCTTCTAAACATTGCTTATAAGATCCTATCTGCCGTGTTGTGTGAACGCCTAAAGCCATTCGTCAACAACCTGGTCGGTCCATACCAGTGTGGCTTTAGGCCTGGAAAATCCACCATCGACCAAATATTCACGCTGCGGCAGATCTTGGAAAAAACACAGGAACAGCAAATCGATACCCACCACCTTTTCATCGATTTTAAGGGAGCGTATGACAGCATCTACAGAGACGAGCTATACAGAGCAATGTCTATTTTGGCATCCCTACCAAACTCGTCCGTTTGTGTAGGATGACGATGGAGAATGCACGCTGCTCCATCAAGGTCGGTAAAGACCTAACCGAGACCTTTGATGTCAAAAAAGGATTCAGACAAGGCGACGCGCTGTCATGCGACCTCTTCAACATCATACTTGAAAGAATTGTGCAAAACTCGCACGCCAACACCAGAGGCACAATCTTTCAGAAGTCCGTCCAACTACTCGCATATGCCGACGATATTGACATAATCGGAAGAACACAGCGTGTCAATGGCACTTTTGTGAGTATTGCGACGGAGGCCGCGAAGATGGGTTTAATGGTAAATGAGGGCAAGATCAAGTATATGCTGTCAACCAGAAAGGACACCCAACACCGACGTCTCGGACAGAACGTCACGGCAGACAGATATAACTTTGAGGTTGTCAAAGACTTCGTCTACTTAGGAACCGTTGTCAACTCAGACAATGACACCAGCGCTGAAATCAAACGAAGAATAACTCTTGCTAATCGCCGCTTCTTTGGGCTAAGAAAGCAATTGATAAACAAAGCCCTCTCTCGAACAACTAAGGTAACAATGTACAAGACCTTAATCGTCCCAGTCCTGCTGTAT
This sequence comes from Myathropa florea, assembly GCA_930367185.1. Taxonomy (NCBI): domain Eukaryota; kingdom Metazoa; phylum Arthropoda; class Insecta; order Diptera; family Syrphidae; genus Myathropa; species Myathropa florea. The sequence continues at coordinate 112,944,251 of OV884002.1, read as the reverse complement.
GGCGCAGAAGCATGGACTTTGTCAAAAGCGGATGAGGTTGCTCTTGTTTGCTTCGAGAGGAAAATTCTTCGGGTGATTTTCGGTCCCGTCTGCATAGATAGTGAGTGGAGGAGAAGATACAACAACGAACTGTACGAGCTGTTCAGCGACATTGACTTAGCCAGAAGGATGAAGATACAACGATTGAGATGGCTAGGTCATATAGGCCCGGAAAGTCTTCGAATCCACCCCCGATCGACGGCGCAGTAGAGGAACACCGCGACTCAGGTGGCGCACGCAAGTGGAAAGGGACCTCAACTGTGCGTGCGAAACTGGAGGCAGCTAGCTAAAGATCGAGCTGGCTGGAGACGCTTGTTGGTTGAGGCCCAGGTCCACTCCGGACTGTAGCGCCACCTTAAGTAAGTAAGTATATATCCATTAAAGCAAAAAAATGGGACTCATCGGAGACAAAATTTTGCGATGAAAATGATGATCAATGAATCATGCATGATGTTTTTGGCCCATTCACCGAACCTATGACGCGTATAATGGTCACGCGGTTTCAACTCTTGCACAAGCTAAGATCCAGCTTTAATTAAGTTTTAAATCCAAGATCTTTCCGTAAAATCTTCTACAAACTGGATGGGAATAGCTCCAATTGCTGTGCATGATGGTGAAACGACTCAACACTGCGCTCCAGAACTGCAATAACTTCATCTGTTCGCACTGTTTGTCGTCTTTGGGGATGCGTATTATCCACTAAAGTGTACGTGGTGTGAAAGTGATTCATTGTGTTCCGAATAACTTTTTTTTTTCGGAGAATTTTTGAAACTCTACTGGAGCACTCAGACTCAAAACCGGTCCATTGTACTGCCAGGTAGCAACCTATTCCAATGTCGTTAATTTGATCCCAACGGCAAGTGGTGACGATTTCACTGCGACTCGAATCTGGGACAGCTTTAACTTGGAGAAGGTACTTAACCAACTGCACCATCCAGTCATCTTTCCGAATAACTTCCCCAGATAGACGATTATGTCGACCGACTATGTCAAACGATAAGTTTGGCGACCCGAACCATGGTTTTCGAAATAAGTTTGCACAATTTGCACGCCTTGTTCTGGCGTAAATCTATTCATTGTAAACTGACAATACGTACTACTCACAAATCAACTTTCAACCGTTAAATTGACAATCTGTAGAAACAGCTGCTCCATCAATGTCAAAAAAGGTTTTAGACAAGGCGACACGCTGTCATGTGACTTCTTTAACATCGTTCTTGAGAAGATCGTGCAAAACTCACTGGCCAACACAAGAGGCACGATCTTCCAAAAGTCCGTTCGACTGCTAGCTTACGTGGATGACATTGACGTGATTGGGCGGACACAGCGAGCATTCAATGATGCGTTTGCTGGCATTGAAACGGAAGCGGCTAAAATGGGTCTGGCGGTAAACGAGGGCAAAACCAAGTATACGAGTATATGCTGTCATCGAGAACGGACGCACAGCATCGACGAATTGGCTAGAACGTCAGCATAGGCAGCTATAACTTTGAGGTAGTTAAGGACTTCGTCTACCTCGGCTCCGCAGTAAATATTACAAGCAACATCAGTACCGAGGTTAAACGCAGACTAACTCTTGCCAACCGCTGTTTTTTTGGGCTCAAAAGGCAATTGAGTAGTAGAGCCCTCTCTCGGAAGACCAAGCTTGATCATCCCAGTCATGCTTTACGGCGCAGAGGCATGGACAATATCCCAATCGGATGAACAGTCTCTTGGCCTTTTCGAGAGAAAAGTTCTGCGCGCGATTGCCAAGTTTTTATTTCTATTACTTTTCTGGCATTATATTTTTTAGCACAGCCATATATGTAAATCCAAAATGGTGTCATTTCGAAATAAGACCAAGGGACCAAAGGTAAAAAATTGCTTTATTTAACATCAGCCAGTGAATCAAAAGTTCACAGAGTCAACGAAGTAACTAAAAACACTGACCAACACACTTCTCCTGCTGCCACAATAATCTACCAACTTCCTCCCCTTTCATATTTCATTCTCCATCAAGCAAGCAAAGGTGTGAATTATATCTCCCCCTTGAACCCCCCCTCATTCCCGTGGTGTTTCAAAGACTCTCCTTCTAGATACTTTGCCGACACGTGATTTCGAAGTACATAAACAGACCCCCTTCGGCGGCAGACAGCCCCGTGTATCTGCGAATACAGTAGTTCACCCCTGATTCGTGTGAACGGCAGCAACACTAGTAATTAATTTTTGCTGGGTGCTGATGAATCTGCAGGACAGCCCTCAGACTGCTCGCAGTCCCACATACCAGACCGCCCGAACGACGCGCAAGTAGGACACCTCAGAGTGCTGCTTCCCACGAATGCGCTGCACAGTCGTCTTAATTTATGGGTTCAGAGGTCAATCCACTTAGACTCTGCACCGAGCTGCATGCAGGCAAAGCAAAACACACCGATCAGGGGCTGGCTGGCTGGCTGGCTGGTGTAACTATTAGGGGCGAGAGTCTCATTTCACCTTCCACACATCCACACGGAGCGTGGTTTTGAATGAGCGACAATAGGATTATCAGACATCCACACTCGCCTACGTTCGCACCCAAGGGGGGCCGCCTTGCATGGACTGTCTGTGAGTGTGCATCAAGGCTGCGAAGTGGTAGCAGTGCTACCGGCCCTAGGGTGGCTGGGGATGAGGCAAGCGTGCTGATGACGGGCGTAAAAGCGAAACGCTGTTTCGCTCACATCCGGATACTGTGGTTGCGCGGAACAGGCGGACAGACGCACGACTGGCGTGAGAGGAAATTAAGTGCAACGACAGTAGCGTCGGGATGTGGGTGAAGTATCTGTGTCAACTGCACTGCGGATATCACTCACAGGCAGTCGTCGTGTGCAGTGATGAGTGTTGTGCGTCGGCACCGCAGAGTGTAATCCACATACTCGCAGTTTATGCGGTCAAGCCTTTTAGGAAATGATGGTGGCGAAAAGAGTTGAATGCGCGGGGCATTGCACCGCAATTTGGATCTGTGCAGGATGGTGTGTGATGGGAAAACGCTTTTCAATTCATTTCATCGCGAGCATATTTTCACAGAGGAAGAGAGAGGATGGAGGTGATAGATGAGTCAAACGGTGATGGTTATGGCCAAAGGGATCGTGGAAACTATGGAACTGGAGTTTGCGCCAAGTTCGTCAATGCAGATTAGCATCCAAGGTCGATGCATCGAATTAAGGGCCACATATGATAGCGTGCATAGAAACGAGCTTTACAGCGCCACCTCGCGTTGTGACATTAATACCAAATTTGTCAGGTTGTGAAGTATGATGAGGGAGAACTCTTGCTACTCCATCAAGGTTGGTAACGAATTCACCGAGATCTTGAATAACAAAAAAAGTCTTTTAAGCAAGTCGACGCGCGGCCGTTTGATTTTTGTTAACATCATTCAGCTCACTGTCATCATCTTTCAACTGCTTGAGTACGCGGTTGACATTGACGTGATTGGTCAAACACAGCGACCCGTTAATGAAGCATTTGCTGGCATTGAATCGGTGGCGCCCAAAATGAGTTTTAGCGTCGAATGAGTATTCGAGTGTATGGTGTCGCGTTTTGGCGACAACGTCAACAAAAGCAGATTTACTTTCGATGTAGTCAAGAACTTCGTCGGCTTCGGTTCCCAAGTAAACAGAAAGAATCCGAGAATAACGCTTGCCGATCGCTGTTTTTTGGGACTTAAGAGGCAATCAACTGTACAACAATATGAGTCTAAAAAGGTGTCTACGGATTCAATGTTTACTGCTTATAGAGCGCCCGAGACAACATTGCTCCAACCCGAAGAGTCTTCGACTTTGCGCCCATGGGGCAACGCAGTAGAGGACGACCAAGAAACCAATGGCGCACACAAGTGAAAAAGGACCAGCCAGTTATTGGTTGGCGGTCAGGTAGATCCCGAACTGTCAGTCAACAGAAAAAGAAGAGAATGAGAGATGGAAAAACACCGAGCTGAAAATCGACGAAGTGACTTTAGCACCAAGTGGACATTGATAATCTGTTTCAAAAGTATTCCAGCTTGAGTAAGATTGCACGAAACTTCAGCACTGCTCCTCTTAAAACTCGTAAAAACAACTATCAAACTTTTGCACTGAATAAGCTTTCTGTTAGTAACCATCATTCCAGCATCATAACGTACATCTACAAAATTTTCGAAAACACGCTTGAGTTTTATTTGAGAGAGTGTCGTCTGTATCGTAGGTCATTCTTAACATTCCTTACCACGGCTATGCTGCAATCACTATGAAAATGTGAGGTGACCAGGCACACCCTTGACGAAGTCCAACGTCAATGGAGAAATAGGTTAATTTAGAGCCGTATGCCCGAATACGGTTATGATGATTGAATGGCGTTTGAAAGATGACAACCAATCCCACGCTAGGTTAGGGTTAGGTTAGGTTAAGTTAGGGGGCTGCATGTTGGTCGATAGTGATACCCACAGTCAGACTTCTACCAGTGACAGACTTCTACAGTGACTTCATCTTCTTTTTAGGGCGCTACAGTCCGAGGTGGACCTGGGCCTCACTCAACATGCCTCTCCAGCCAGCACGATCTTTCGCCAGCTGTCTCCAGTTTTGCACACCAAGCCGACCGAGGTTCTCCTCGACTTGTGTGCGCCACCTTGTACGTGGACGTCCTCTGTTGCGTTGTCTCACAGGCTCAGAGTCGAAGACTCTTCGGGCCGGAGCTAAGTTGTCCATACGCTCTACATGGCCTAGCCATCTTAGGCGTTGGATCCGTAGACGCCTGGCTAGACTCATGTCGCTGTACAGCCCATACAGTTCGTGGTTGAACCTTCTCCTCCAAAAGCCATCAACGCAAACAGGACCAAAGATCGCGCGCAGAACTTTTCTCTCGAAAAGACCAAGAGATTTTTCATCCGCTTGGGATATTGTCCATGCCTCTGCGCCATAAAGCAGGACTGGGATGATCAAGGTCTTATACAAAGTCAACTTGGTCTTTCGAGAGAGGGCTCTACTACTCAATTGCCTTTTGAGCCCATAAAAACAGCGGTTGGCAAGAGTTATTCTGCATTTGATCTCGGTACTGATGTTGTTTGTACTGTTTACCGCGGAGCCAAGGTAGACGAAGTCCTAAACTACCTCAAAGTTATAGCTGCCTATGGTGACGTTCGGGCCAAGTCGTCGATGTTGTGCGTCCTTTCTCGATGACAGCATACTCGTATACTTGGTTTTGCCCTCGTTTACCGCCAGACCCATTTTAGCAGCTTCCGTTTCAATGCCAGCAAACGCATCATTGACGGCTCGCTGTGTTCGCCCAATCACGTCAATGTCATCCGCGTAAGCTAGCAGTTGAACGGACTTTTGGAAGATCGTGCCTCTTGTGTTGGCCAGTGAGTTTTGCACGATCTTCTCAAGAACGATGTTAAAGAAGTCACGTGACAGCGCGTCGCCTTGTCTAAAACCTTTTTTGACATTAAAGGTCTCGGTGAGTTCGTTACCGACCTTGATGGAGCAGCGAGAGTTCTCCATCGTCATCCCGCTTAGTCTGAGGAGTTTGGCAGTAATGTCAAAACTAGACATGGCGCTGTATAGCTCGTCTCTATACACGCTGTCATATGCGGCCTTGAAATCGACAAATAGATGGTGTGTGTCAATTTGCATTTCTTGGGTCTTCTCCAGGATCTGCCGCAGTTTGAAGAATTGATCGATGGTGGACTTCCCGGGCCTGAAACCACACTGGTAAGGACCTATCAGTTTGTTCACGAATGGTTTCAGGCGTTCACACAAAACGGCAGAGAAGACCTTATAGGCGATGTTAAGGAGACTTATCCCCCGATAGTTGGCGCAGTCAAAGGGGTCTCCTTTCTTGTGGATCGGGCAAACGATACTGAGATTCCACTCATCGGGCATGCTTTCCTCCGACCATATCTTACCAGCATGAGCTGGTGCATGCGCCCTACCAGATCACCTCCAGCTGCCTTAAACATTTCGGCGAGCAGACTATCTGCACCAGCAACTTTATTAGACTTCAGTCTCGATATCGCTATCTTGACTTCGTCTAGGTCGGGGGGACGGTATTCTCTTCTATCATCGTCCGTTGTGTTGAGTGAAACATTCTGCCTGACAGCGGTATTTGTGTCCTCATCGCCGTTCAACAGTCTGCAGAAATGATTTTTCCAAATTCTCAGTATCGACTGCGAATCTACTACTAGTTGTCCATTCTCGTCCCGGCAGGCTTCTGTCCGAACCTTATATCCATTCGATAAAAGTGTTACCCTTTCGGACATCATTCCTGCCATAACACCTCTCCATCTCCTCGATCGCGCGCTTCTCGTGCTCTTTCTTTTTCTTCCTGAGATGCCGGTTCTCTTCCCTTTGTTCTCTGTTCGTAGAGCTCACGAACAGCTCTCGTGGTTCGATGCAGCGTTGCCTGGTAGGCTTCTTGTTTTGCTGCATGTGCCTGCCTGCACTCGTTGTCTGCCTACAGTGACGGCGCTGTTAATTTGATCCCAACGGCAAATGATGACTGGACCAGATTTGAAAAATCGAATAAAAGCGTATTAACTTTACTTTCACTGGGATTCGAACCTGGGATACCTCTAACTCAGGGCAGGCACTTAACCAACTGCGCCATCCAGTCGTCTCAATCCCACGCTACTGTAGAATACTCCAGATTTGCCTCGAGGGACACGAGTTACTCATCTTATCAAAATTAACATTTACTGAAAGTAATCATGATGATCTTGCTTGACTGCTGTTGTTTACATCAGTGAATGTAACCAGCAAAGGCTTAAATTTCGATTATCGAAGGCATACATAACAAACTTGATGTATAACATTGCTAAGCCGCCTTCAAGAAGCCTGGAAAAAACCTTTCCTACACTTTACCGATTGCTGACATTCGCGACAATAGGCAGAATAACTCATCCCAACCGCTGTTTTTTTGGTGAACAGGAGGGCTCACTGGATCCTCTCTCGAAAACCTTGATCATCGCCGTCCTGCTTTACGGCGCAGGGGGATGGCCGATATACACAGTGAACGAAAGACCTCTTGTTTTTTTTTCGAGGCAAAGTTCCGAGTGCAATCTGTTCGTGTATGCACCCAATGCCTTCCGTGCTTAAAGAATTTTCGGCTCCGAGTCTGTGGGGCAAGGCTTCAAAGCCGTACGGATGTTCCTTTTCACTGTACTGAGGATTGAAGGATTTAGCCCAGTAGAGCTTGTTATTGGCTGTAAGTAATGCAAGGTGTCGACGCATTTCGAGACGTAGACAAATCCATCGCTTGCAATTGCTTGTTGTGAGAAATTTGCAAGTCACACAGAGCGTGTGATAAAAACATTTTAGGTGTTCCCACGACGAGTGTTTGGTTTATCGACACTTGAACCAAGGATTGCGGACTCAGTGTAGGTTCAATTCTCAGCATAGGAAAAATAATTTTCAAATTTCACGACTTCAAAGAAGATTACTAGTCTCAATCTCGCCGTTTGCACTTGGCATTAACCTGTGGGTCATCTCCACTCGTGAGGGAACAATAGCACGCACATTACTAGTGTTGTAGAAACTAGGACCAACTCCACCCCCGTACTACTATGTCTATATATCCAGGGGTTGACAAACGCCAGAACTTTAAAAGAAAGCGCAGTGATAACAAAACATGATAACCTAATGACCTTCATTTTAGTCAGTAGCGTTGTCAAAGACATTCTGTTCTAAAAATAAACGTACTCAAATATATTCTTTATCTATTCATAGTGGAAGCACTGTGTCTGAGAGCCAATTTCGTATTATTTTTGGGCACATATCGCTTGCAAAGCTTTCTATATGACACGATGATCTTGAGTCATTCATAACCTATTTATTTCAACCAGACCTTAGATGACCCCATAAATAGGCTCTAAGGCTTCAAGATCGCAGATATGTAAGATTTCTCATTTTCGGAAATATGGACTGCCATCGTCGAGACAATGCTTTAAATAATTAATTTGTTGTTTGTGCATTGGACAGGCGTTCTGGAAATAACCATAACCTCCACGTTAGCTTTCATCCCAGCATCAGCACATACGGCCATAGACCTACTGACAAACGTCGATGCACTTGTTGTCGTTTGCGCGTCTTCTCCCAATTCCCTTATTTGCTTACGTGTTGTATCAATAGCGTCCTTTCTTATTTTCTTAGCCCTTTACGTAAAAACGTTTCGTTAACTGTATTTAATTCTTCTTAAAAAAACACAACTCGTTCTGAAATTCCATCTGGAAGGATGTTGCTTACCCTTAACTTTCCTAATGTGAAACATCCCTCGCCTCGAATGCGCTTCAACCTCCAATCCATCGCACCAATCGCCCAAACAGCTTTCTCATGCCCAATATTTCACGCAGGATATGACCCACGCGGTGTTTTGAGATTCTAACTGCCTCATCTATCTCGCGCATCTTCAATCGTCGGTGTTTTTTTTTTTTTTTGGTTACGTCCAAGGATGTGGCAATCTTCGAAAGATACTAATAGCCCGTGCTATCAGCATGCACGATTCGCAAACCCAAGTATTCGATTTAGGGAATACGCCTACGTACTAACCCACACCCTGCACTCTTCTACCACTCTCCCCGCGGAACTGCCGTTAGGTATTACTTCGCGGGGCTGGCAAGCAATTAATGCTACTCCTGTGCTTCAGCAGACTCTGTTGCTTCTGCTGCTACTGCTCTTCTTGCTGCTTCTATTCTCCGCAGCTCAACCTGTATGTTTTTTATGCGTCCGCATATGTCCACCCAGTAATCTTCCGACTCCATCATTCTCTTTACTAGATCTGGTGGGTCTGGTAGATTACCTCTCCAGTCTGTGAAGCGTCCACAGTAAAAGAATGCGTGCTCCACGTCCTCCTCCTGGTTTGGACATTCTGGACAGTACGGCGAGTCGTCATGGCCAAAACGGTGCAGGTACTTTCGGTACCCACCGTGGCCAGATAGAAACTGAGTTAGGTGGTAGTTGCAGTTTCCTTGCGATCTGCTAATCCAGGTATAAACTTGTGGAATCAAGGTATGGGTCCATCTGCCCTTCGTGGTGCTATCCCATCGAGTTTGCCACAGAGCTACTGAACGAGTCCTTTCTTCCTTTTTCATATTCCTTTTTTCCCCGGCCTCCGTTGGGATTAATGGTTTTCTGTGGTGAATCCTCCTCATCTCATCCGCAAGGATATCAATGGGGATCATTCCCGCTATAACAAATGCGGCTTCGTCCGAGGTCGTCCTGTAGCCGCTTATTACTCTTAACGCGCATCGCCGGTAGATCGAGGATAGTCTCTGGCATGTTGATTTATTTTTTTTGAGGGTATCCGCCCAGACTGGTGCAGCGTATAAAATAACCGAGCTGACGACTCTAGTTAAAAGCATCCTTTTTGCGTATCCGGGTCCGCCCACGTTCGGCAGTATCCTGGAAAGTGCCGCTTGTATGGATGAAGCTTTTTTGCTCACATAATCCACATGTCTATTAAAGCGTAGCCTGTTGTCAAGCATCACTCCTAGATATTTTACCGCTTCCTTTGACTGAACATTTTGGTTGCCGACTTGAATATCAATCGGCGGTGTGCCAATACGAGATCGTGGATTTTTGTCACGTTAGCCTCCGTGGTAGCCGTTTTCAGGGCACGGTGGATCATCAAAATCCGACAGCCGCCATGGACGGAGAAGAATCATCGTACACAACATCCAACATCGCCCTCGTATGTTGAAAAGGAGAGGTGACAAGACGTACCCTTGGCGAAGTTCAACGCCCACGGTGAAATGTGTTGATTTACTGCCGTTAGCCAGAACACAGCTGCTACAGTTTGTGTGTACAGACTGAATGGCCTGAGAAATACGGCAGTGGGCGAGGAACTCAACGCTGAGCAGCTATTTCTTCTAACAAGAAGGGTTATGCTTCGATGGTTTGGTCACATGGCACAACTGTCCTCATAGTCACTATTTCTGAGGCGTGCCTTGAATGCAATTCCATCAGGTAGACGACCACTTGGCAGACCTAAGACGAGATTGTTAGACCAAGTCCAAAAACTCGCCAAAAACGCTTGAGGATGGCTCCTGATGGATTAGAGTCGATGGCGGAGGATCAAGTGCCCTGGAGATCCTGCGCGCGTGCATTTCCTCCCGACCACTTTAGTGCAACATGCGGGCCACGGAAAAAAAGGATGAATGATGATGATGAACTTGTTGTTTGAATGCCGAATCGCATTAAATGCTGTGTCACTTTTATGTCGGTATGCAAACATTGCCGTGTGGATCTGTGTGTCGACCCATACGCTCTTGACTTTCACAGTCTTGGTTCAAAAACAAAATTGTTCTCGGCTCCACCTTTTTCGAGTCACTAAAAATGCTCCAAGAGTGTAACTGTCCAGAAGCTTCTTAATTTCGCTGTTCGGAGTCGGCAGTAAACTGTAGGTCCGCTCCACTTGTGAGAGAACAATAGCACGCACAACACCAGTAGTTACTGAGAAGCTAGGCCCAGGTCCACCTCGGACTGTAGCGCCGCCATTATTATTATTATGCAAACATTGAACAACGCTAAGCTGGGTAAAGAGGACATCTTTGCTAGAGTCATCGGTAAACACAGCCTGCACGACACCACGTCCGAAAACGGACTCAGGCTGGTGGACTTTGTTACGGGGCGAAACCTCTCTGTAGCTAGCACGCGGTTCCCACACCTCCACATCCATAAAGGGACCTGGCGGTCCCCCGATCATTCAACCGTCAACCAGATTGATCACGTTGCGATCGACGTCAGACACTCCTCCAGTATTCTTGATGTCCGAACGTTCCGAGGCACCAACATCGACTCGGACCATTTCCTTGTTGTAGCCAAGGTAAGGACCCGGATATCGAGAGAACAACGGAGTGGAGGAAGACAACCACGGTTTGACGTCGAAAAGCTACAATCGCAACAGACTGCCAGGAACTTTGTCGATCGAGTCTCCCTGAAACTCTCCGAAAGTTCGACGTCGCCTGCACTAACAATAGACGAAGAATGGTAACGTTGTCAAAGAGCCATCAGAGAAGCCGCTACTGATGTGCTGGGTTTTAAAACGCCAACAAGAAAAAACCCCTGGTTTGACAACGAGTGCAGGCAGGCACATGCAGCAAAGCAAGAAGCCTACCGGGCAACGCTGCATCGAACCACGAGAGCTGTTCATGAGCTCTACGAACAGAGAAGAAGGGAAGAGAATCGGCTTCTCAGGAAGAAAAAGAAAGAGCACGAGAACCGCGCGATCGAGGAGATGGAGAGGTGTTATAGCAGGAATGATGTCCGAAAGTTTTACCAAAGGGTAAAACTTTTGTCAAACGTGTATAAAGTTCGGATAGAAGCCTGCTGGGACGAGAATGGACAACTAGTAGTAGATTCGCAGTCGATACTGAGAATTTGGAAAAATCATTTCTGCAGACTGTTGAACGGCGATGAGGACACAAATACCGCTGTCAGGCAGAATGTTTCACTCAACACAACGGACGATGATAGAAGAGAATACCGTCCCCCCGACCTAGACGAAGTCAAGATAGCGATCGAGACTGAAGTCTAATAAAGCTGCTGGTGCAGATAGTCTGCCCGCCGAAATGTTTAAAGCAGCTGGAGGTGATCTGGTAGGGCGCATGCACCAGCTCATGCTGGTAAGATATGGTCGGAGGAAAGCATGCCCGATGAGTGGAATCTCAGTATCGTTTGCCCGATCCACAAGAAAGGAGACCCCTTTGACTGCGCCAACTATCGGCGGATAAGTCTCCTTAACATCGCCTACAAAATCTTCTCTGCCATTCTGCGTGAACGCCTAAAACCATTTGTGAACAAACTGACAGGTCCTTATCAGTGTGGTTTCAGGCCAGGGAAGTCCACCATAGATCAAATCTTCACACTGCGGCAGATCCTGGAGAAGACCCAAGAAATGCAGATCGACACACACCATCTATTTGTCGATTTCAAGGCTATGTATGACAGCGTGTATAGAGACGAGCTATACAGCGCCATGTCTAGTTTTGACATTCCTGCCAAACTCCTCAGACTAAGCGGGATGACGATGGAGAACTCTCGCTGCTTCATCAAGGTCGGTAACGAACTCTCCGAGACCTTTAATGTCAAAAAAGGTTTTAGACAAGGCGACGCGCTGTCACGTGACTTCTTTAACATCGTTCTTGAGAAGATCGTGCAAAACTCACTGGCCAACACAAGAGGCACGATCTTCCAAAAGTCCGATCAACTGCTAGCCTACGCAGATGACATTGACGTGATTGGGCGAACACAGCGAGCCGTCAATGATGCGTTTGCTGGCATTGAAACGGAAGCTGCTAAAATGGGTCTGGCGGTAAACGAGGGCAAAACAAAGTATATGCTGTCATCGAGAAAGGACGCACAACATCGACGACTTGGCCAGAACGTCACCATAGGCAGCTATAACTTTGAGGTAATTTAGGACTTCGTCTACCTTGGCTCCGCGGTAAACAGTACAAACAACATCAGTACCGAGATCAAGCGCAGAATAACTCTTGCCAACCGCTGTTTTTATGGGCTCAAAAGGCAATTGAGTAGTAGAGCCCTCTCTCGGAAGACCAAGTTGACTTTGTATAAGACCTTGATCATCCCAGTCCTGCTTTATGGCGCAGAGGCATGGACAATATCCCAAGCGGATGAAAAGTCTCTTGGTCTTTTCGAGAGAAAAGTTCTGCGCGCGATCTTTGGTCCTGTTTGCGTTGATGGCTTTTGGAGGAGAAGGTTCAACCACGAACTGTATGGGCTGTAAAGCGACATGAGTCTGGCCAGGCGTCTACGGATCCAACGCCTAAGATGGCTAGGCCATGTAGAGCGTATGGACAACTTAGCTCCGGCCCGAAGAGTCTTCGACTCTGAGCCTGTGGGACAACGCAACAGAGAGTGTCCACGTACAAGGTGGCGCACACAAGTCGGCCGGCTTAGTGTGCGAAACTGGAGACAGCTGGCGAAAGATCGTGCTGGCTGGAGAGGCATGTTGAGTGAGGCCCAGGTCCACCTCGGACTGTAGCGCCCTAAGAAGAAGAATAAACATTGAACAACTTTGACATGTCGAGTAGATATGTTTTTGAAATGTCAGTTCAGTACAATTTTCGCCATGAATTGCTTCATTCCGAACAACGCGCCGAAATAGTAACGCTGTACATTGAAGATAGTCGCTCAGCGTGCATATAGTTGAAAATATCGTGGCTAACAAGCACCGTGTGACAAAACTCTTCGTCGTTTGGTGACGAATTTTGTTGAGCACAGGACTGTGGGAGATCGTCAATATGCTGTTCATCAGCACTCAAGACATTTCAATGAACTAGTTGAAGCGGTAAGAGAGAGTGTTGCCGAGAACCCATATCCGTCGTGCTCAGTCTTCAGTGAAACCACTTTGCGGCGCATTTTGAAGGTTGATTTGAATTTTTTTCGTATGAAGTCCAATTGGTTCAAAGAATCTTGGCAACATTCACGTAGCCTGGAATTGTCTCAAACAGACGCTCAAATGGTTGATACCGAACATGATTTTTGAAAGCAAATTTTGATGACCGACGAGGCCCCAATGTGTGAACTTCCTCGTGCCGTTAACAAGCAAAATGGCCGCGTTTGGGGAACGCTGAATCCACATGAGATCCATGAAACGCCATTGCATGACCAAAATGTGACTGTTTGGGACGTCATTTGCACCAAAACCATAAATGAGCCATTTTTCTGGAGAGGAGGCAAAACTGTCTATGGGAATGCATATCGGTGGATGTTGGCTCATTATGTCTGGCCACAAATGTTTGAAAAAACTCTGAATGTTTACGGGTTTTAACAAACTTGTGCGCCATGCCACACTGCAAATCAAAAATGCAGTTTACTGCAATGAACATTCCCTGGACATATGCAGTCAAAAAATGGCAACATTGACTGGCCATTCAGATCTCGAGAATCACCCTTTGTTACCCTCAGTGTTACCTCAGCTACATTTCAAAAGTCTGACCCTGTTTTTGGTAAACACTTTGATCCGGTCAATTCCTCAAAGACTTGTCTTCTTCGCTTCTCAAGTTTACACACCATACCGTGTACCAAATTTAACTAAATAATTCTTTAATCTTTGGAAAATGGCCAAGACGGCTTTTATTTGCATCAATTCTTCTCATTACATCCCCAGACACTCTCAGACGTGCCCATCTTCCAGCATTTATTTCCGAAATGAGATGCAAAATTAATTATGCAAAGTTCTTCTGGGACTACGCTGCAGTAACTCCTTAGTGAGATAATGGATTTTATGTACCTCCCTTTCTCCGTTTTTAGGTTTCCGTACTAAAGTTGTTAAAATGAAACCTTTCACTTTGGTGTCCGTCTGTCTGAAGTCACTTTAACGCTCTGTTACTTCAAAAATAGGCGTGCAATTTTGGCTGAGAATTTATCTAGCTAACTCACAAAATTATTTGAAGACTGTGTGAGAAAACTGACAAATAGGAAAAAAACTACAGCATGGACGCGGGAATAATTTGAGTAGAGACAATGTCTGGATTCGATAAAATGTCAGTCCGTCGCTCATCAGTAAATTCCTGGAACATGTTCAGTACTATTTACGGTTGATTTTAGTTCCATGGTGTCTTTGTCTTTTGATTACATATTTTATGATCAGCTCGTCCCGAACGCCTGCACCGCTGCGCTATCAAATTGAGAAAGTCAAACTAGAAAGCGCATGTCCTTGCCGGAAAGTGGTGAATGGTTCGAATTCTTCAAAGGTTCTCAAACAAAACTGCACTGCGGATCGCGACTTTTTTATGCATTCTTCTTCTCCTTAGATCATATATACCCTCGCGGGTTTTAGGGCCTCTAATACGCCTACGCGCCATCGTGTACGGTTTCTCGCAACGAGTTTCATCGAGTTTTTCTCCAACTCTTCCCCAGCTGTCGGGAGTCCTCCTCTACTGCGCCATGTACTTCTTGGTCTACCCGCTGTTCTACCGTCTTGGGTCAGCGGGTTCCACTGCATCGCATGTTTTGCTATGGAACTGTCGCCTTTTCTAAGCAGTCTTAGCTTGGTGTTTCAGCTATTAGCATTGCTTCTCCATATTGTGGTCAACATACCGAATGCTGACTTTGCTTCAGATATTCGATTTGCGACATCTGCTTCGGTTCCTCCCTTGGCTGAGACAATACTTCCGAGGAATTGGAAACTCTCTACTCTCTCAACCCGTTGTCCAGCAATGACTATATGAGTTATATGCGTGGCTGACTAACATTGTTTTTGACGAGTTGATCTTCAGCTCCACGGCGCAGCCTCCCTCTCCACACTTGTTGTCATTTGGCGGAGATCCATAATCCTATGAGAGAGTAGGCACACGTCGTCAGCGTTGTCAAAATAATTTAAGTGTGATGAATGTGTCCATCGTATTCTTTGTGTACTCGATAACAGAGCAGAGTTAAGCACATTACTAATCACCAATAAAAACAATGTTGGGTATAGGATGCAACCTTGCCTGACTTCACTTTGGATTTCAAGTTCTTCTGACAACATTCCTCTGTGAAGTACGAGACACTTAGTCCCATCATAAGTCGTTTTGATAATAGCTATAAGCTTAGCTGGGATGCTTCTCCTGCGAGCCAAATAAACTCTGTTAACACTTTCAAAAGCTTCTTCGAAATCGATGAATAACAGCTGCAGTGGCGACCGATATTCTGAGCATTGCTCGATGATGATACGCAGGGTATTGATATGGTCGACACAGGACTATCCACTGCGGAAACCTGCTCTTCATCAAGTGTGCCTTTCTTAAGGTTGGCCTAAACGACGAACATGCTCGCCGAACTTACTCGTTTGCGTTATCCCCTACACGGCGAACACATTTGGCGAACATTCATTTCGTGTTGTTGCTTCAAACCTTCAACATGTGTGATAGGGAAAGGCGACTGGATGGCGCAGTTGGTTAACTGCCTGCCCCAAGTTCGAGGGGTCCCAGGTTCGAATCCCAGTGAAATCGAATCTGGTCCAGTCACCATTTGCCGTTGGGATCAAATTAAGGGCACTGGAGTAGGTTGCTACCTGGCAGTACAATGGACCAGTTTTGACCCTGAGTGGTCCAGTAGTATATCAAAAATCCTCCGAAAAAAAATGTGTGATAGGGAAGCGCAAGTGGTGAATTCCTCGAAAAAATCGTGGCTGACTGTTGGCATCGTGCTTAATCCGCGATATGCACTCGGCGACGTTCACAGCAAAAATGAGGTTTGCTCGCGAACATGACCCTTCACGGTGAATATCAAAGCCAACGAACACGACAAAATTGAAATTTTTCGCCAACAGCGAGCGGCTCGCGAACCAGCGCATACACGACGAAAATGGGGCGAGTCAAGTTCAAGTTCGGCGAGCATGTTCGTCGTTTAGGGCTACCTTTAGGAGGCTTGACGATTACTCCTTTCTTCCATTCTTCGGGGAAGCTTTCAGCCTCCCAAGCTCTCTCAAGTAGTGAATGCAATAGCTCAGCCGAAAATGTCGACGCGGCTTGTAAAAGCCTCCGCAGGGATTCCGTCAAATCCTGCCGCTTTATTATTTTTAAGTGCCATGATGGCGGCCATGATTTCAGCTTCCATCGTATTCGGGAATTTTGTGCTTCGAGCAACTCAACCAGATTTGGGGGCATAACGTCGGCGAATACACGGTTCAGTACCGCTGCAAAATGCTCCTTCCACCGATTGAGCTGGTCCTCATCCGAAATAAGTAGGGAACAGTCTAGATTTTTCACCGGGTGTTGCATCGAGCGATGATTGCCTGTTCGCAGTGTGGATGATCAATTTGAGTCCAGTGGTTCAGTAAACGATAAACTAACACCCGTACGCGTGCGTTAACGAACGCAAGATCTGTCGAAAACATCGCCGCTGTCCGTGAGAGTAGAGTGTGCAGTAGGATTCGAGCTAGTCGATTTCGCATCGCTCAGAAAAACTCGCCCTTTCGCAGACCACGACATGGGGAATTTTGTGTCTTGAAATGGGCCTGCCGTACCCAGGAGACGGATACGACCATAGACAACGACGTGTGTTCGCTTAATGGGTTCTGGAGCTGTTGGAAACTGACCCTAATTTTCATCGAAAAATCATCTTCACCGATGAGGCCCATTTCTGGCTGAATGGGACGACAGCAATGCACGTGAGATCCAAGAGCGTCCAATGCATCCCGAAAAAATTAATGTTTGGTGTGAATTTTGGGCTGGCGGACGCATCGGTCCATATTTCTTTGAGAACGACGTTGGCCAGGCCATTACCAACTTATTTTGGCCTAAATTTCTGAATTGGATTATATGGACACCAACGAAGTGTGGTTTCTGGACGGCGCTACGTGTCACACAGCTCACGCCACATTGGAAATTCTACACGACCGATTCGAGGCCACGATCAACTTACGTGCAGGTGATGTGAACCGAGATCGTGCCATTTGAGCCCGTTAGACATTTTCTTGTGGTGTTTTCTGAAGTCGTAGGTCTATGCGAATAAGCCACAGACCACAGCGGCCCTCAAAGTCAACATAACGCATGCCATTGGTCAAATTCAGCCTGTTTTACCAGTAAGCGTCAGAGTCATGGAAAATTGGACATTTCGGATGCGAGCCATTCAGAGAAGAGGCGGCGAACGATGTTGCATTCCTACATAATGACATTAATTGGCCTTTCAAACGAATAGAAAATGTCGAAGATATCTCATACACACTTTGTTTAATTTAAACGTAAAAATAGGAAGCTCTTAATGAAATGCCCTTTACATGTGTATTACTGATGAACACTTACAAACCCAACCCTCTTACGCAGCGCCTCCTGCAGTTAATTGGCTTCCAGAAAAGGTAAGTTCAATTCTTCTCTGTCCTGCGCCAGTCTGGGCGGATGCTCTTTCGGTGAAGGAGACAGCAAAGAAGCTTTCGTCAGCATACAGGCTCTGCGCCATAAGAACAATCAGCGGCTTCCGAACAATTTCGGACGAAGCAGCCTGTGTGATCGCGGGTATGGTCTCCATCGACATTCTCGCCAAAGAGATGCATAGGGTCTACCTAAGACGAACGGCAAATCACGCGGAGACGCGGAGAAGATGCCTGAAAAAGGAATAAAGGGCAACATCTATGGCACTGTGGCAAGCCAGATGGGACACCACAACCAAAGGCAGATGGACCCATAAATTGATCCCCGCGGTAGAAGCCTGGACATCGAGAGCTCACGGGAACTGCAACTATTACCTCACGCAGTTCTTGTAGGGCCTTGGGGGTTACCGGAAATACCTCCACAGATTTGGTCACGACAGCTCATCCTCCTGTCCAGAATGCGCAGGCGAAGATTTTCAACCTCAACATGACAACAATTTACACAGAATAACGACGATGATTGGGAAGCTTTCAACTACTCCCCAAGCATTCAGTGGCTTAGGGGAGATGATGTCGTGGATATGAATTTTTCTTCAATAGAAAAACTTTGTGATAGACGAGTATCACTGACAAACCTAAAACCCCCTTACGCATCGCCTTCTGCCATTGATTACAACCATAATCTGCTTCCAGAAAATTACGCTGCACTTAAGGTAATAGCTTTCGATTAACTCTAATGAATGTGATGACCCCTGTTTCCAAATAACCACCGAAAGATGATCAGAACGATAGCAGACGAGCCTCCGCTTGTAACTAACTTTAGCATTCCTAGTTTGGGACAGAGCAAGCTCACTGACTGCTAAATGATTCCAAGAAATTTTTAATTAAACTAAAGTTAAACAATCGCTGAGATAAGAGACTAGATTATGTTTTCTCGGTCGCAAGAAGATGCTCGTCTCTGCTTCAGTTCGCAGTCTAAACGAAGTCGTTCGCCTCATCTCCCTTTCGACTATCCCACCTCTCATATGCTGTTCACACAAGCTTCAGTGCACAGCAACACGATGTCACCCACAGCCGGGAGATAAATGTGAATTCGAAATAAATAGAGCCACACGCAGATACGTGTTCAATCAGCAATCAATCGAGACAATTTCACGGTTTGCTGCCGACGAGCGTCTATCTGAGACCGAATCAGACGCAATTGTTACACGAAATCGATGGATAATTGCTGCAACCTATCGGTGGGTATAATTTTTCAGCCACTCCCCCCTCCCTCCCTCCACACAGAAGCTGCCGCCGCAATTATCTGCGAGCGGCGATTCATACTTCACTTGCCAACGTCTCGATAATTCGCTGTGAACTTTGATCCACACATTCGGAGGCATGTGTGGACGTACTCTTGGGCAACTTGCTCTAATGACTGCTGACTGATCGTAAACTTTTAGAACTGCCATTCGCTAGGGGCTTAAAGTCAGATTTCTGAAGAATTATTCATAAGTGGCGTTATAAAGATAGAGAATAACGAGAGATACTGAAGTCAGGAATGGCTTTGTGCGGATGACTTCTGGAGGGGATGAAAGGGGGGAATTTACTGCGTTCACTTGCACTTGGAGTGAGTGGAGTGAGCACATCGAAAGAGTAGGGAATTCTGTAAATAGGCGTTTGTGGAAACTCCGGTTACGGATGTGAGATCATGATCGCGTGGCTGACTAAATAAGTCAAGAATGTAAATAAAAAAGAGGACTGACGAAGGGCATTTGGTGGGCGGTTGTGCGGAACGATGATAACGAAGGTATGGGCGGCGTAGACGTATGTACGGTTGTTGTCTCCGCTGCGAACTTGCTGTTGCCATCAGGCCACCCTGGAGGACACAGGAACGCACAAAAAGGCAGAGTTACTGGTCCTTCTTCTGATGGCGCTGCAGTCAGGGATGAACCTGGGTCTCAACCAACAAGCCTCGGTAGCTGGCACGATTTTTAGACCGAGTTGATGGTCCGCTCGTTACTTACTCCCTTTCGGTGGAAGTTCAAATGTAAACTCTGCTTCGCAGCAAAGTCGTCTCTCTCCCCTCTACTCAGCCAACTGATAACCACTTCATGGGGTGCACTCTCAAGGGCATCTTCCGCTTAAAAAGAAGTGATCTTCGGTACAACTCGCACTGGAGCTTCGATGATCTTGGTCAGATGGCATATTCTTTTGACCCTTGTCTTATGGATATGCCGCCTGATGCACGGACACCAGTACTCCAGCTGTAGCAAAGTCGCCTATCCCTGCACCCAGGCCAGAGCCAAAATCTGAGCCAGGAAAGGAATGTAGTCGACTCTTCACGGACGGCTTCAAGACCAATGAAGGATCGGGCGCTGGCGCCTTCGTGAAGGGCGAAAACTTTGGACTGAACACCTCGTTAGGTAAATTTGTGGAAACCTATGCGATCCTAATGGCCACGAAGAATATTGTGAAGAACAAGTGGAAGGGGCGAAGCATCTGTGTTTGAAGCGACAGCCAAGCTGTGCTTAAGGCTTTGCTCAACTCTTTAACAACTTCCAAGATAGTTCAGGAATGCAAGTCTTCTCTGAAAAGACTTGTCTGGTTCCCGGGCCACCACGGGATCACGAGAAATGAGATTAACTTGCTAAGCAAGGATCAGAGGAGATACTCTTAGGACCTTAACCTGCGCTAGGACTGCCTGCGTCCTTGGTTAGGGCTTCCATCGATGGTTGGACTTCCCGAGAGCACAACCGCAGGTGACATGACTCTCCAGGATGTAGACAGATGTAGATCGCATGCTCCCCAACGTCTGTAAGGAATCCGCGGCTTTCTTGTTAACTCTTGACAGAAAAGACTGCAGACAATCGGCGTACTAACGGGGCACTACACCTTCGCCAAACACCTAAATGTGCTTGGCCTAAGCGATGAAAACCTGCGACGCCCGTAACTGCAAAGCACTTCCTCAGCTACCCGCCTTTGCTCAGATCAGGTGGCAGTTATTCGGTGCTGATGAGGTGAGAGCTGATGTTGTAGGCTCCTCATCACAGAAGCGCCTACTGGTGTTCCTCTAGAAGACCAAAAAATTCGAGAAAAGGAAAGTTGCTGCCTGGTAATACAATGGAGCAGCTTTTAAGTCTGAGTGCTCCAGTTAAGAAACTCTGACAAAAAAAAGGCCGCGTCAGAGACCTAATGACATTTCACACTAATTCTTGAAACAATCTGGATGAATAAAAAGTTTGGACTATCTGGTGTAACCCGGAGAGGCGTTAACCTAATAGCCCCCAAATGCTCCATGTTCTTGACGACCTACTTGACGAAGAAAAGGGGGCCCCAGAAAGGCTTTGACTGGTAAGCTACAGATTTTGAAGGGCAGTCTTCGAAGCCTCGACCTTGCAGTCGAGGACCATGTTCATTTCGTTTTAAGAGACAGTCCAGGACTAGCCTAGACGGTGTAGCTCGAAGAATTCATGAGCTTGTAGTACAGACTGGCCGATAATAGGTAGATACCGTTGGTGCCTCTGCGTAAAAACTCTACAGTCTTTGTCACAGACTTCCCACGGGAAGACGACAGCAGTTGCTTTTAGAAATATCCAACATCGTCAGCCTCGACTTGTTCGGCGATGTCAAGTTTTGACCGGCCCGTTGATTCTCTTAACCAAATCATAAGAAGATCGCGTTTGGTTGAAGGAGATTGATGGTCCAGGATAAGATGGTCCATTAAATTTCCTACAGGCTATCTTCTTTGAGTATGAAACTGGGAATTTGATCATCATAGCCTCCAGGGACGTTCTGGCTGACTGATATTTGGTCTCCTTGGTCTTGTACTTTCGCACTAACTAGGCTTAGGTTAGTTTAGGTTTAGTGCAGATAGCGGTCACACTTAGCCCAACATAGACCCATTTTGGTACCACGCGAATCGGATGCCTCCTAATCCATCAAACTTTTTGGCGTTTGCTACAAAGCTCTTAAATTGGCTGATGCTAAACGTTGTCAAACTCACTCAGGTCGTTAAAGAAATAGACTTCAAGGTGTTTCTTCCTGCGGGAGGATAGAGTGCTACAGGTGCAGAGGAGTTGCGTTATGCTTTCCCTTCTTTATCGTCTCTGCAGCTTCTGGAAAAGTCGTTATGAGGCGTGATTGCCAATGACACAATGTCTTGTGATAACGCCGATGAGAGTCTTTGAAGTTGAACTGTTCATTCTAATAAGATAGAGTGAACGTTTTAGATCCACAAGAAACGAGACCCCTTTGACTGCGGAAACTATCAAGGGATAAGTCTTCTCAAGATTGCGTATAAGATCTTCTCTGCCGTTTTGTGTGAACGGCTAAAACCATTTGTGAACAAACTGATAGGTCCTTATCAGTGTGGTTTCAAGCCCGGGAAGTCCACCATCGATCAAATGTTCACACTGCGGCAGATCCTGGAGAAGACCCAAGAAATGCAGATCGACACACACCATCTATTTGTCGATTTCAAGGCTATGTATGACAGCGTGTATAGAGACGAGCTATACAGTGCCATGTCTAGTTTTGACATTTCACCCAAACTCCTCAGACTAAGCGGGATGACGAGGGAGAACTCTCGCTGCTTCATCAAGGTCGGTCGGTATCTCACCGTGACGTTCAATGTCAAAAAAGATTTTAGACAAGGCGACGCGCTGTCATGTGACTTCTTTAACATCATTCTTAAGAAGATCGTGCAAAACTCACTGGCCAACACAAGAGGCACGATCTTTCAAAAATCTGTTCAACTGCTAGCTTACGCGGATGACATTGACGTGATTGGACGAAAACAGCGAGCCGTCAATGATGCGTTTGCAGGCATTGAAACGGAAGCGGCTAAAATGGGTCTGGCGGTGAACGAGGGCAAAACCAAGTATACGAGTAGGTATGCTGTCATCGAGAAAGGACGCACAACATGGACGACTTGGCCAGAACGTCACCATAGGCAGCTGTAACTTTGAGGTAGTTAAGGACTTCGTCTACCTCGGCTTCGCAGTAAATACTACAAATAATATCAGTACCGAGGTTAAACGCAGAATAACTCTTGCCAACCGCTGATTTTTTGGGCTCAAAAGGCAATTGAGTAGTAGAGCCCTCTCTCGGAAGGCCAAGCTGACTCTATACAAGACCTTGATCATCCCAGTTCTGCTGTACGGCGCAGAGGCATGGACAATATCCCAAGCGGATGAAAAGTCTCTTGGTCTTTTCGAGAGAAAAGTTCTGCGCGCGATCTTTGGTCCTGTTTGCGTTGATTCCATTTGGAGGAGAAGGTTCAACCACGAACTGTATGGGCTGTACAGCGGCATGAGTCTAGCCAGGCGTCTACGGATCCAACGCCTAAGATGGCTAGGCCATGTAGAGCGTATTGACAACTTAGCTCCGGCCCGAAGAGTCTTTGACTTTGAGCCTGTGGGACAACGCAACAGAGGACGTCCACGTACAAGGTGGCGCACACAAGTCGAGGGGACTTCGGCAGGCTTGGTGTGCGAAACTGGAGACAGCTGGCAAAAGATCGTGCTGGCTAGAGTGAGGCATGTTGAGTGGGACCCAGGTCCACCTCGAACTGTAGCGCCCTAAGAACAAGAAGAAGTTGTTCTTACTAAAAATGGCCATAATACATGGACAACATTTCATTTTGTTCATTTTATTGCATATTTAAAAAGAAACTAGTATTTGGCCCATCTCTTATTACTTGACTACCTCAAAGATGTAGCTGTCCACTGGTACATTTTGTGCTAAGTGGTGAGCGACGCATCGATTTTTTGCTCGACCGGATGTCCATAACTTGTCTTATTCTTTAGACCTCGTTTGAACCGTCCTTCAATAGCCTTGAAAGCTTATACAACAGCATGCTGCGAACGTTCGGTGATGTGATACAGAATCGATGACGTTGATGAGGCTACATAATCGCATCAGGACTCTTGGGGTTCCGAATTGGGAAATCGCATCAGAACGCCGTAAACGATGATCACTTGACAATAATTCGGAAGCGACTGGATGGCGCAGTTGGGTAAGTGCCTGCCTCAAGTATGAGGGGTCCCAGGTTCGAATCCCAGTGTAATCGAATCTGGTTCAGTCACCATTCGCCTTTGGGATCAAATCAACGGCAGTATCAATGGAGTAGGTTGCTACCTGGCAGTACAATGGACCAGTTTTGAGTCTGATAATCCCCGAAAAAAAAAAGCAAAAAAATTTGGGAGGGAATTTAGAAATCCTGTTAAGACTTTTTGAAATAGGGGTTCTCACTAGCCACTACACGATAGGTGAAATGGCTAAGAGACTAGGCCTCCCGGCGAACGATTTCTGTAGGAGCTGTAGGGATGAAGAAGAAATTGAATCAGTGGAGCATCTCCTTTGCCATTGCCCTGCAAGAACGACGGCTCTCTTACTTAAAAACAAGGTTCTTTCACGAGCTCAGCGATGTGGCGAAGGTACAGATCCCTGACCTAAGGAAATTTTTAACTAGAACGGGTAACGCTGACCCTGCGTTAATTCTCGAAAAGAATGCAACCCTTACAGGGCATACACAGTGGACCACGGCCTCAGGGTGTAATTGCGGACAACAGCATAAAGCCCTAAGGTTAACCTAAGACTTTTCAAAGGTTTAAAAAGTCAAGTGTAAGAATCTCCGACTCTGAGCCTGTGGGACAGTGCAATAGAGGACAATCGCGATTTTGGTCGAGCACATTGTTAAACCAGTGCTCGAAGACACTTGAATATTTGTGACATCTTCGTGAAATTCAAGAAGCTCAGGGCTTATTATGCAGATTTCATGACCACGTCATTCAATATTCGTGAAACTATGCACCTCATAGGCAACTTTGTCGACATCTAATCCCCGACAACGCCACCGGAAGCGTTCTATTGTCATTTGCGCTCACTAGTCAAAACAAAAAACAAACAGTTTTAGCTTTCAGCTTCAACTATCGCATTTCCAACCTTGTAGATACAAACATTTTTAAAACAACAGTTCCCATCCTGTTTTTATACGGCACGCCAGCCCCGGCTCCGTCTCCCCGATGCAGATTGACTCCACTGCAGACGTCGAATCGAAAGTAAACGAACTGCATCTCGACGACATTTCTCATGTATCTACACGCTAATTCTGTGCACACAAAAATCAATGACGTATCTCATGCCATTTGCCTGGTTCAAAGTCCATCCAGTAAACAAAAGAAACACCTCTCTGTCGCCCCACTCCACCCGCACAAGAGAGCAGACGCTTCCAATTGGAAAGTACGACCAGCGAATTCATTCCAGAGTCGCGCGAATTCATTACAACGAATGAACCCCGCCAGCAACACATCGCCAATTCATCACAATGAAATGAACCCTCGTCCGCTTATGTGTATCTGGACGGTGGCGCGGTGGTGGAATGAGAACAGATGTTTCGTAGATCCATTGCGGGGGCAAGTTTCAGCTCGCAGTACCAGATACACTGTAAATTTCTCTCATAGATACACCAGAGTGTTAGGCAAAAGATTAGAACCACGCATACATACACTCACACACACTCGCGCAATCGAATTGAAAATTCATCCGCTCGCTCACCCAACCCAATCCGCAGACCCAACAGAACCGACCAACTTGAATTTATTTCCGAACAGTCTCTCAGTTTACCTCCGCATCGACGGTTGACAGTCTGTGTATATAGATACAGATAGACGTGTTATACACGCGGTGTTGTTGGTGTGTTGTGTTGGGTGCGCGTGTAGTTTTGTTGCAATCACTTTGAGATACTTTTTGTCTCCACATCAAATGTAATTATTTTTTTGCAAAAGAAAATTGTTCTTCATCTCGTCCGAAGAAGAACAACAAAGGAAAGGAAGATACAGATATCTTGTGTCCATTTCCAGTTCTGAGGGATACATTTTTCCTCGATCTCTTGTCTCTCTGTCGACTTTTCATAGTTTTTTTTCCTCTCAGATACTCTGTGCGGAGTGATGAAGGTTTTGTGTGTTTCTTTTTTTCTTCTTCTGGCCGTCTCTCCTTTGTCTCTAATGCCGGATACCCTGCTGTTGTTGGCCGATGTGTGAGATGCTGTTTTGCGCATTCGCAGACGATAAAACAAAAATATTGCTGGCCTAAGTGTTGACTAAACAATTAAACAGCAAGAACGCGTTCAAATTTTACTTGAAATATTTTTTTTTTCTCCCTCATTATTTTGCGGATTTTTTTTCTTGCGAATTTCTTGAAAAGTTAATAATGGATAGCATGCATGTATCCATGATGTTCGTTGTGTGTGTGCGTGTGTGTGTGAACTTATGTCAGAGAATGGAATAATTCAGCTGACATTTGTTTATATCGTAATGGGGTTGAAATCGGTTCAGTTTTTCCGCTTTGAGAAGCTGAAAAATAGGTGTATCGATGTATCTTTGTGTACTTTGAGGTGTTTTCCAATGAGATTTATTGTGAGGAACTATTTTTGAGTTGAATTTTTACAAAAATATCTATTCAATTAGTTGTAGATACGTGAAAACTGTGTATAGATACAGGTTTATGTCGAGCAAAATTTTGCTATCAGATAAGATTCATGAGAATATTTAGAGGAGAAATAGGAAAAGAATTGTAAAATGTATCTATAGATACAAAGATACTCCTAGTTTTGAAAATGAAATAAATTTCATGGATTTTTTCATCAGAGTTTTTTTTGCACGCGTATCATTTAGAAAGAACATGTCGGCCTCGTGGATTCATTGAACCAGTCAAGTAGCATCGTATCATAATTTTATGAAATTGAAGTGTATATTTTTTTCGTATCTTTTCGATAGATTTGCATAAATTTATACATATTTGGGTAGGTGGTGGATTAATTTTCAATAAAAACGTTCGAAGATACATGCATTTTTAACAAAAACGTCTGAAGATATGATACATGAATTGTTATTAAAAACGTCCGAGAATACATGAATTTTTAACAAAAACGTTCGAGGATACATGCATTTTTAACAAAAACGTTCGAAGATACATGGATTTTTAACAAAAACTTTCGTAGATACATGAATTTCAATCTGAACCTTAAGTTTAGAGCGTGCATATGCACTTTTCAGCTTATCAGTTTGCAAAGGGATTAATTTCCTTGAGAATTTCTTGAAAATCCCACCTCAGATACAAAGATTTTCATGGCTACGTTTGTAGATACATGAATTTTTATCAAAAACGTTCGAAGATACATGGATTTTTAACAAAAACGTTTGAAGATACATGAATTTTTAACAAAAACGTCCGAAGATACATGGATTTTAAACAAAAACATTTGTAGATACATGCATTTTAATCAGAACCTGAAGTTTAGAGCGTGGATATGCACTTGTTAGCTTATCAATGTGCAAAGGGTGGTCAATAAGTTTAATTTCCTTGAAAATCCCACCTCAGATACAAAGATTTTCTTGAAAATACTTGAATTTCGTGTATCTTTTATCATGTTTTCGTATCTGTGCACGAAATTGAAGACGAAAATCCCTTGTTCCTTTCACAATTCCCACAAATTCCATCAGTCCTAGACAGTTTGAGGTCAACTGTCCTCATTTCTAGCATCATCTCCCTGAGCCACCGTTAGCTATCAACCATCCACAAGGGCAAATGCATGCATTTTTAATACCTTGATCAGAATTCCCGTTGAATCAGTAAATATTCATGAAATTTTTCCAATTATTTGGTTGAGAATTTAAGATAAATTCCCCATAGATACATGAAACATGTCCAAAGTCTCATAAAAATCACGAGAACTTTCTATCAAATTGATGCCGCTAAGCGAAAGAGAGAGACAGAGAGAGAGAAAGAGAGAGTGAGAGACAGAAACAGAGGTTGGAGATTCGGAAACCATGGTAAATAATAAAAAAAAATATTCTCGCCTAGATACACGAAGGATACGCGCTAGTTATATCCAGTTTCCAGGACATATCCTTGAAGTTTTTGTCTCGTACTTTCTCTTTCGCTCTTCATTCATGATTTTCGCCTGGGAAGAGAGTACGAAAGCCTCCAACAAATAGGCCAGAGACTGAGTTGATGTCCTCCGGACAGAGGGAGACACAGATATTCGCGAGAGAGACAGAGAGAGAGAGAGAGAGAGAGCGGGAGGTGTACAGAGTGAAAATGTATCTTGCGGTGAAGCGCCTGTGATTGTTGTCCGAGTACAGTAGTACTTAGATTCAACCTGCATCCACTTCGGTTCTGGTTGCGCTTTATCGTCAATTAAATTTAAAAAAAAAAAAATTATTTTTTCCATCTTCTATCTGAAACAGTGATTTGTATTTTGTGATAAAGAT
The DNA here is from genome assembly GCA_930367185.1 of Myathropa florea. Taxonomy (NCBI): domain Eukaryota; kingdom Metazoa; phylum Arthropoda; class Insecta; order Diptera; family Syrphidae; genus Myathropa; species Myathropa florea. The sequence continues at coordinate 112,916,157 of OV884002.1, read as the reverse complement.
GCGAGTGGTTTATTTGATAAATACCAAGTGAATAGGTCCCCCCTAATCGAACGTTGATAACGCGAATCGCTGAGTGAAAGTGAGCAGAAAAAAGGAGAAATTTTGGCAAAAAAAAGAGTGAAGGAAGTGTTCTAGATATAAATTCTTTTCTGTGAAGTTTTATGTAACCGCTTTGGTGGCTGCGAACGGGCAGGAAGGATATTCTCTCATCTTTCAGCGGCACATGTGGCTTTAAATGGTAAGTAAACAGTATCTCGCCCTGCATGGGCCCCATCAATCATTGCGGTTGAGCTTTTGTTGTTGTCGCGCTAACGCTACGCAGTTAGCACGGCGGAGTATCTTTGTTGTCGTTTGCTCTCGATTTCATCAAACCTGGGGCATTGTCCTCCGTTGAAAGTCGAATATATGTAAATGTTTGGCAGATGACTTTGGTCGGGAGATACTTTTGGTTGTGGCATTCCTTTGGGGGCGGATTGGCGGCGAGGCTGCCAGTGAAGGATGTTCTGCGAATTCTAATTAAGATGTTTTTCACATTTCCTCCAGCAAATTGATTCGAATGATGATTGATTGATGCTGCTAGGTGTTTGAAGTGGTATCCTTGATGGGGCGGCTTTAATTGGTTTTTCCTGGGAGAAGGGGTTTCAGAGAATCGATTTAGGAGACAGACTTCAAGTAGCTGTCCCTTTAATTAATGTTTTCCTGTTTCTGAAAGCAGAATAAGGCGGTGTCTCTAAAGACGTTGTGGGCCAACAAGACGTTCGATAAATTAAGCCCGCCTTGAAATATGACATCAACTTGAGGAGCAAAGAGTTTTGTTTTGGAATGTTTCGAAAATTCAGTTTTGTTTTGGAATAGTTGAGCAAAACTGCTTAAGAAATATTCAAATCGGTCAAAATTGTTACCGGGAACTAGTATCCCGTGCACAAATATTCCGCTGGTTTGCTAGAGTTCATGACTGTTGTTAAGACCTTGAAGACAACGAACGCTCACCAAGGCCGGGAACCTCGAGCAATGACGAAAACCATGATTTCTGGAAAACCAGAAATTCAAAAAATGCTGAGCTCTGACTGTGGTGTTTCCACGAGACTTATTGAGAAGCTGACAGGCACTCCTAAGAGAGTCGTCGCATTTGGAAGGAGAAAGATTTGTACGCCGTCGTATAAAGTCCTAGTTGTACAAAAGTTTCTAGCCAAAAAACGCATCAATTGTCCGTTGCCTTTTTGAACCCCGCACGTACTGGTTAGTGTTTGGAGTAACTCCCCCCTATTGCCGTAGTGGCTCACGAGGCCACTGCTGGGTTGCCCATAATTTCTTCGGGCTAAGCCCGTCCCGAAAAATCACCTAACATTTTTTTCCCGGCTCCACCTCTTTTGAGTCACTGACAATGCTCAAAGAGTATAATTGTCCAGAAAAAGCTTTCCAATCTCGCCGTTCGGAGTCGGCATTAAAGTGTAGGTCTCCCCACTCGTGAAAGAACAATAGCACGCAAAACACGAGTGGTTGCTGAGAAGCTAGGCTCAGGTCCACCTAGGACTGTAGCGCCGCCATTATTATTATTATTATTAAGTCCGTCCGGCTGCAGAGCAGGACAGGACGGCTACATGACGCTCGTATACTCTCTTTTAAGTCTCCCCGGTAAAGTCTACACTAAGGTGTTGGAAGCGCGTTTTAGAGCTATGGTTAAATCTAGGATGAGGATGAACATTGCGGCTTTCATCCCGGCAGAAGTACAACCGGCCAGCTTTTCACTCTAAGAATGGTAGTCGAGAAGGCTTAGGAGTAAGCCAAACCGATCTACAGTTGCTTTGTTGATTTGGAAAAAGCATACGACCGAGTTCCTCGAGGTAAACTCTGCAGAGTGTTCCGCAGGAGTATAGGCCCTCTGTTAAGGGCCATTCCGTCTCTCTACACAACCTGTAGCAGCTGTGTTCGCATTAACGGTAATAAATCAACACCTTTCACCGTGGGCGTTGGACTTCGCCAAGGATGCGTCTTGTCACCTGTCCTTTTCAATATATGAGAGCGGTCCGATAAGAATTTGGCCTCACCGCCCGATGGCGCCACTATCGCAAGAGAAATTTACTATCGTGTGGTACATTCTCGTAGACGGTTTTTTTTCTCGGAGGATTTTTTGAAACGCTATTGGAGCACTCAGACTCAAAACTAGTCCATTGTACTGCTAGGTAGCAGCCTACTCCTATACTGTGTACGGTGATCTTTCTCCTTCGATGGCGACCGTCAAAAATTGTTTTAATGAGTTTCAACGTGGTCGCACATCGGTTTTTGATTAGCCGTGGTGCCTCGAAAACGGTTACCACGGAGACTAACGTGGCAAAAATCCACGATCTAGATTGCTGAGACAGTAGGCATCTCAAAAATAGCGTGAGTGATATCCTGCATGAAATATTTGGGCATGAGAAAGCGGTTTGCCCGATGGACTGGATCTTGCAGCGCAGTCGAGGCGAGGAATGTTTGACATTGAGTGAGTTGAGGGTAAGTCATCTTCTTTTCCAGATGACTTAGTCAACCTCACATCCTCTTAGATGAAACTCCAGCGCGCGCTAGATAGGTTTGTGGCCATATGTGCTGATGCGGGGATGAAGGTTAACGTCGACAAACCCGACGTTATGGTTATTTCCAGAACGCCTGTCCAATGTATTCTATATGTTATTGGAGTCCCATTGAAGCAGGTGGAGAAGTTTAAGTATCTCGGGGTCTTTTTCACGGGCGATGGGAGTAATGATGAGCTTTCTAGTAGGATTGGCCAAGCTGGGCCAATTTTGAAACGGCAATTATGTATGTATGGGATATAACTTTATTTAACTGTCCGCCGCAGCTTCTTTGGGAGGAGCGCATCTGAAAAGTCAAATTTTCTGACTCTGGCGCATAAATCAGGCTGAATTTGACCGCTGGCGTGGGTTATGTTGGCTTTTTGGACAGCTGTCGTCTGTGTCTCAATCGCGTAGACCTGTGACTTCAGAAAAGTCCATAAGAAAAAGTCTAACGGGGTCAATTCGCACGATCTCGGTTCCCACGTAGCGCTGTTCTGTTGAAACCACATGTCGTTGGTGTCCATATCACCCAATTCAGGCCTATAGCGTTCGCTGTTGACGGTGGTCTGGCCAACGTCGTTCCCAAAGAAATACAAGTATGGGCCGATGACACCGCCAGCCCAAAATCCACACCAAACAGTGATTTTTACGGGTTGCATTGGACGCTCTTGGATCTCATGTGGATTGGTATCGTCCCAAATTCGACAATTTTGCTTCTTGACTTACCCATTTCATCCATTCATCTGGTAATGGATGATGGATGGTTTTTTGGTGAAAATTAGGGTCAGTTTCCAACTGTTCCATAGCCCATTCAGCGAACACACGCCATTGTCACGGTTGTTTGCTTTCAGCTTCCGCTCCCAGTTGAATTTTGTACGGGTGCAGGCCCAAGTCACGACGTAGGTTTTGGTCTGCGAAAGGCCGAGTTCTTGTGAGCGACGCGAAACCGACTGTCTAGCCTCGGATTGTCCTGCACACTCTCGCGGACAGTGGCGATGTTTTCACCAAACCTTGCGTTTCATCAAAGTACGGGTGTCGGCTTATAGCTTACTGAACCACTGGACTCAAAATGATCCACCGCACTGCGAATAGTTCTCTCGGTAGGACGGTTATAGCGACCGTAAAATGGCCGAAGAGCGCAGAACATTTGCCGAACAGAACAACCTTTTTCAATGAAGCAGTCTTATCATATGCACATGTTGTTGAAGCTAGGCCCGGGTCCACCTCAGACTGTAGCGCGAATGCTATGTCCGTCAATGGTGATTTGGCTGAATTAGTGACAGCCAATTTGACAGATGTAGCTTCAACAGTATGGCCGCTATCAACTGTCAAAGTTCAGAAGTTCCTATTGGGGAGCCCCTTATAAACAAGCTTAACGTGGGCGCCGTGGTCATGTGGGTTTGTACGTCGACCCATATGCACTAAACTTTCACAGTCTAGGTTAAAATCCCAGCACAAGCAACAAAAGGGTTCAAAAATAAAATTGTTCTCGGCTCCACCTCTTTCGAGTCTCTGACAATGCTCAAAGAGTATAACTGTCTAGAAAAAGCTTCTCAATCTCGCCGTTCGGAGTCGGCATTAAACTGTAGGTTTCCTCCACTCGTGAGAGAACAATAGCACGCACAACACGAGTGGGTGCTGAGAAGCTAGGCCCAAGTCTACCTCGGACTGTAGCGCCGCGATTATTATTATTATAATATCGGGGATAGGCACATCCTCGGTCCTTTCTTCTTTCTTTCTTTGTTTATATAGCACTATATATATATATTTTACTCGCTTTCTCTAGCTGCACACACCGCGTTGATTGAGATCTCTCTACACTCTTGTCCGGCCTTAATTTTAGACGTCCTTTGTTGAGTAATTTCACAGGCTCTGTGTCAACGAATCTTCGTGCCGGAGTTAAGTTGGCATGCCTTCTACATAGCTTACTCAACTTAGGCATTGTGTCCGTAAATACTTGGCTAGATTCATGTCGCTGTACAGCCCACACAGTTCGTGGTTGAACCTTCTCCTTCAGACGCCATCAACGCAAACAAGACCACAAATCGCAGACAGAACTTTTCTCGAGTGTAAAACGAGGAACAGACCAAGAGCTTCTTTATCCGCTGGGGATATTGTCCATACCTCTGCGCTGTAAAACAGGGCTGGGATGATCAATGTCTTGTATAGAGTCACCTTGGTCTTCCGAGAGAGGGCTCTACTACTCAATTGTCTTCTGAGCCCTAAAGAAAAGGGTTATTCTGCGTTTGATCTCGGTACTCATGTTGTTTGTACTGTTTACCGCGGAAACGAAATAGACAAAGTCTTTAACTACCTCGAAGTTAAAGCTGTCACTTGTGATGTTGTGGCCTGTTGTGAGTTCATTTTTGATGACAGCATACACTTCGTTTTGCACTCGTTTACCGCTATTTTATCCGCTCCGTTTCAATGCAAGCAAACACCTCACTGACGGCTTGCTGTGCTCGACCAATCACGTCAATGTCATCAGCGTATGCCTGCAATTACACGGACTTCTAGTGTTGGCCTGTGAGTCCAGTAAGTTGTACATAATCTTTTCAAGAATGATGCCGCAAAGGTTACATCAAAGCGCGTCGCCTTGCTGACCTTGATGGAGCAACGACAGTTCTCCGCCGTCATCCTACACGCCTTGACGAGTTTTGCGGGAATGTCAAAATTGGACTTGGTGCTGTATAGCTTATCTTAATGAACGCCGTCTTGGGTCGTGGGTGTCGATCTGCATTTCTTAGGTCTTTTCCAGGATCTGCCGCAGTGTAAAATTCTGGTCTTTTGGCGACTTCCCTGAAGTGATTAGCTCTTACCAGGTTGTTGACGAACGATTACAGGCATTCACAAAGTACGGTAGAAGAGGTCTTATAGGCGACGTCATGGAGATTTATCCCTCGACAGGTGGGGCAGTCAAAGGGGTCTCCTTTTGTGGTGGATTCTCGATCATTTGAGAAATTCCCAGAGAATTTGATTTCTTTGAAACTTGTTGTACATAAAATTAATTTCCCGAATGGACTCAAAGAAATCCCGTCAGGAATTCATGTAATTCATTGGAACTGATTGAAAGCCGCTGTTGCTTGTTCCTGTGTTTGACGTACTTTTCCCTGAGTGTAGCCTCTTCGCTTTTTCAGGGAATGACACCACCAACTGGATTCTTTCCGCACCACCGTCGCCATCATTTCCTAACCTTCCTTCCCTCTTTCCACCAATCATTCTCATTTCTGCCTAAACAACTTCGTTTCTAGGAGCCACAGCTTGAGTAAATTTAATCTTCATTTAAACGAGTCCTTGAGCGAACTGCCCGTGCGCTGGTTTTTGCCAGAAATCAGCCTTAAACAATCGAGGACTTCAAAATTGCTTGCGTTTGCGAAACTTTCAATAATATCCGAGTTTGAAGTGCTATCTGATTGCAGAGCTCAGAATATAATATTGTTTTTTCTTTCCTCACACGTTCCACCCGAGCAGACACTTTCACCCCCTCGGCCGAGAAAAATATCAACAAGAGCTCCGCTCGTATCAATGAAACTTTTTCGCTGATCTGTTGATTCGCTCGTTGAATCCACTCCGAGCTCTGCAGCGCAATCCCCTCGAACCGGGACATCTTGACAAATTAGCCATGAAACGAGATATTAGCCTCATCAGAGCTCACATCCACTGGCCCCGGCATAAGCAACTGACATCCGAGAAGTTTTCTTTCGTTTCGCTGCGCGCATCTGTATCCACTTGTGTGTGTGGCGATAGATTTGTCTGATGTTCATGTCTTGTCTGTTCGCTTTTTTCGTTCGGTATGGGATATCGCGCGTGTGGTTTATGATTATCCTTGAGATATTTGTGCGTATATCGTTTTCTGTTTGCCCGCCCTCCGCACACGTTTTCACGTCAATCAAGGAGCCTTTGAGAGCAGGTTGATCCACTCGAGGACTACATATCGCCGCACACACGCTCACAAGGCGCACCAACAACTTAAAGTTTGCACCCGCCCCTCGGAGGGGGTGTTACATTTTTCATGAAATCTTTGAAAGCGAGTGAAGGAGAAGAATTTAATTTTGAAGAGAAATCCTCTTGTTTGTGCTGTGCTGTGTGTGTGGGGGGCTCTATGCCTAGGACAGATGGAGAGGAATACTTCAGAGAATGTTTTCGCATAATCAGGGTGTACAGGGTGCGCAGTCAACGGTGATGTCCTGGAGCGGATCTTGTTGACCTTGTTCCGTAAAACGTTCTCATGAGTATTCTTGTTGGCTTTTGGTTCGGTGTAAGTCTGTATCTTGTTGTTGAATTGAATTAAAAGTCATAAAGGCTTCTTCTCACTTTTCGGGTTAATTTATGCGTTGAACACGAATTTACTTGTTGACTTAGGATTTGGACTTCTGTTTTTTGGTGGGAGAGGACAACTTGAACATGGAATGGATTAAATTAGAGACTTTTTTTTGGAGTATGGAGGGAGCCAAACGACGACTGTGTTGTTTGCCTAACTGGGGTCTAAACAGGAATGTGGACAAAATGTTGTTCCAAAAAAAAAGCAATCAATTCAGTCGATTCGATGTACATCTTGTCTCAAAAATTGTTAAACTACCAAATTTTGGCCTTTTGTTCAAATTTAGACTTATGCCCCAAATTTTGTACATGTTTCAGCCCAAAATTTGTGTAGTTTAGAGAAAGAAAAACGGACAAATAGATTTACTAAAGTAAATCCAAAAAGCGTCTAATAAAACCCTTAAAATATTTTAAGGCCTAAGATTTTTGGTACAAAATTTATGTTTGGACTTCTATTTGGTGGGAAAGAAAAACCTGAACATATTAGACCAGTCGCTGAGCTGACTTAAAAGAAAAAAAAGACATTTTGTCGAAATTCTGTCAAATTGCTCAACAGTTTAGGTTTGGACTTCTGTTTGGTGGGAACGGTGAATTTAAACGTGCGGGTTGAGCTAAACGATGACTGCTTTGTTGGCCAAATTTAGCCCTAAACAGGAACAAAACCCAAAAAGCCCATACAAATTGGAAAAGGCAGTATGCCGAGCAATGAATGATTTATCTGTTAAATGAGCCTAAAAAGGAGTTCGGTCAAAATTCTGTAACGAAGAAAATTAAGGAATTTTACTACGCGGAGTTCTATATCCAAAAAGTTCCTAGAAGTTGTCAAACCATCAAAAATTTTTCGGGCCATTGCTTTTTTGCTTCAAAGATAGGTCTCTATTTGCTAGGGTCGGAAGGAGCTGTTGGCCTTATTTGAGCCTAAAAAGGAAACAGGACCAAATTCTGTTCCAAACAAAAAATACTATCAATTCACTGAATTTGATGTACATTTTAAAAACCCAAGCAGACCCTTCAAATTGTCGGACTACCAGAAATGTTTTTAGGCTATGGCCTATGGCTTTTCATTCAAAATTTCGGTTTGCATTTTTATTCGATGGAAAAGAAGAATTTGACTCTTTTGCGACCATACACTGGTTTAAATTAGAGAAAACGCTTAAGAATTAGTGATTTCTTTACAAAATAAACCTAACCATAAATAAGCTCACAATGTTGTAGCAACAAAAAAAATAGAGAAATCGTACGATGTGCCCAAAAATGTTCCAAAATTTTAAAAATACCAAAAAAATGTTTGGCTTTGCTTTTCTGCTCCAAATTTTGGATAAGACCTGTATTTATTAGGGATGGGGAACTAGAACATGAAGCGGCTTAAGTTAGATATAAATGCTTTATTTGCTTAATTTTGGTCCAAACAGGAACTTGGACAAAATTCCTGTCCAAATGTATTCTGTAAATTCGGTGCACATTAAGTGGGTGCAGTGAATCCTTAAACTATCGCAATAAGACTTTTTGTCCCTAATTTAGGAGTGAATTTCTGTAAGGTGAACTTAAACATGAAGTAGGTCAAAGAAGAGAATGGGTCCAAAAAGGCATTTGGTCCAAAATTTGGTGAAAATTAAGAAAATATTTAGGCTTGTCTTCTTGCCCCACATTTTGGATTAGACTTCTTTTTTATGGGAACAGAGAACATGAAACGACTTAAGTTTGAGGATTTTAATGGAATATTGGTAAAGCTTAATGATAAGAACATTATTTGAGTAATATTCTTCTTTTTCTATATTCCCATTCGCTGCTAGGCGTCGGGGTGACCTCGGATTATTCGTTTATTTCACTAATTTCGATCAAGGCATGCTCTTCTAAATTCTGTAAGGGTCTTACCCCTTTTATCTTCCAATCACTTGGATCCGATCATCCCAGGTGTTGCGTGGTCTACCTCTTGGCGCAGTTCCTTCAACCATCGCTTTCGCTATTTTCTTCGCTAACCTTAACTCGTCCATGCGATGCACATGTCCGAACCATTTCAGTTGTCTTTCTTTTACCATCTCTACTAAAGGCTTTATCTGACCGACTTCTGCTCCTATTCGTTCATTTCTAATTCTACCTCTTCTAGTTTTTGCCGCGACTTTTCCTAAGTATTTCATTCCTGGAGCTTGGCGTTTACTGAATTGTTTATCCAGAAGAGGTCCCGTATAGAGCTATAGGCGCTTGTACTGCATATATTCATATACTTCATTTTTGTTTGTGTCTGCTTATTTCTCTATTTCACTCTGGGGTTGCTGATTTGATAGTAGGCCGATAATGTCTTCCTGGTTCGGTTCATCACCTCTTGATCAATTCTTCCATCGCTCGTTACTACGGCCCCCAGACATTCAAAGGCTTCCACTCTTTTCAGAGATTTTCCTTCGTATGTTATTGTGAAGTTCTCCTCCGACCTATCCTCTTTGGAGACCCACATAACTTTAGTGTTGTCAACGTCTACCATCACACCTTTTCTTTTTAGTTCGTTGAACCATACCTCTACTGTCGTAGTTTACTTAGATATTTCATCGATTATAATAAACAACAGTGGCCTAAGCCTATCTCCTTGGTTCCTGAACGTTCCTGAATTTTCCCCTTCTATTCTTACTCTAGCAGTTTTATTGTTATATATACTTTTGGTGACTTTTTTAACACATTTGATTTATTTGATTAATTGGGACTTAAAAAGTGATTTCGACAAAATGTTGTTTAAAAAACAGAGCCATCAATTCATTAAATTCAATTCAATTTGGTGGACCTGCTGTAGATTACGTGGATCCTTGCACCAAAAAAAGTCGCAAAAATAGTAAAATTTTTGCATTTGGCCCACGCCCTTGCCCGAATTTGGACATACGCCCAAAATTTTGTAGTTCGACAAAGTTTTTAAGTTTTTTTTTGGTGCAGGGATCCGCATAATTGGCCAATGCACAAATTTGGACCTGGATACAGGTCTCTGAGTTCTTTTTTCTTTCTTTCTTTCTTTATATGGTGCTACACTCCGGGTTTGGGTCGCCGTGGCGTAGTGGGTAGGTGCGTCGACTCCTACGCTCGAGGTCGTCGGTTCGAATCTCGAAAAAAACATCAAACATTTTTTCACGGCTCCACCTCTTTCGAGTCACTGACAATGCTCAAAGAGTATAACTGTCTAGGAAAAGCTTCTCAATCTCGCCGTTCGGAGTCGGCATTAAACTGTAGGTCTCCTCCACTCGTGAGAGAACAATAGCACGCACAACACGAGTGGTTGCTGAGAAGCTAGGCCCAGGTCCACCTCGGACTGTAGCGCCGCCATTATTATTATTATTAAACTCCGGGTTTGACCAGGTTCTCAAACCACAAGGCTCTACAGACAGGAGGATCTTTTACTAGTTTTCTCTAGCTGCACACACCACGTTGGTTGAGATCCCTCTACACTTTTGTGTGCCGCCTGAATCGTAGACGTCCCTTGTCGCATTTTCCTCACAGGCTCTGTGTCGAAGAGTCTACGGGAATACGCCCAAATTTAGACCTGTGTCTAGGGATGAACGATGCATAAGAACATCGATGTTTAAAAACATCGATGGTTCCACGACAAAAATCGATGTTAAAAAACATCGGTATTAACAACGATACATCGATGGTTTTCCGATGTTTTATTTATCTTCTCCATCACACAAATTATTCCCTATATTTACGACGAACTGTACCTAAAGAACAAAATATACTAGTCTTGCCAGTTTCTACCCAAAAAACCTTCACCGTCTTCCGTTTCGTTGATGATTGGATTTTTACTTTGGGGCTTATCGGGCCAACGAAAAACTCAAAGTGACGTTGGAGGACCTTACGGTTCGAGATTAGGGTTCCCTAGCGGGCCCTTCATACACGTTTTTATAGTAAGTCGCTAGTTCCAAGCTGCACCCCCTTGGTAAACAGGCGCTAGTTTGGCTGTTGGCATAAGATCTGATATGCTTACGTATCCAGCCAATACATGCCGAAACATGAATCCTCTCCCATTAGTCACCGACCCACAGTTCCATAGGAGTTGGATACCCAGTCTCTTTGAGGGTTGCCCGATGCCCAGGGTGTACCACTTGAAGGTTCGGGGTAGAGTGTTAGACAAGGAGAGGCTAGGTAGGTATGAGGTGGCTAAGGTGTGCACTTAGACCAGAGTTGATCCATTGTGCAGCCACATGGTTTGACTGAGGTCAATCCAATAAAGTATTTGTGGGAAACCATTTGGAGCCTGTAATGAAGCGTAGTAGATTATTAATGGGAACCGCACTAAGTTCACATAAGTTATCGAAAAAGTAGGTCCCTAGATGTAGGCGTCGAATAGATGCTAGGGCCGGACAGGAGCAGAAAAGGTGTGAAACACTTTCCACTTCCTCCTCGGCAGCTTCTACAGAAATCATTAGCCAGGACAATGAGGCAGTGTCCTGTGATGACACCGACGATTGTACTTATATTCGATCCATCAAGAGATAATAAATCCTTAGATCTTCTGAGATCTAGCTTAGGCCAGATCATTCTGAAGATGTGACAGGTATTGTCATGAATTGCCTCTAATGAGAGCAACAATTTACAGGTTGTGAGGGGCATACCCAAGTTACTGTGTGTATTGGCTGTGAAGTTGCGAACTTGGCAAGCTCATCCGCTTTGCAGTTACCTGGAATGTCTCTATGGCCTGGCACCCAGCATAGGCAAATATTGAACTGATCGGCCATCTTGTCTAAAGATGAGCGGAAGTCTATTACAGTTTTAGAGTCTATAGAGACCAATTTCAGGGTTCTGATGGCTGCCTGGCTGTCCGTGAAAATGCAAATATCACGATATTACATTCCATATAAGCCAGAACAGAGCTTCACTTATCGCCATTATCTCCGCCTGAAAAACGCTACAGTGGTCGGGTAAGCGAAAGGAGAGGCTAAGATATAACAAAGTTACATTGTATTGCGCATCTCTTGCTCTTTTACACCCCATTATTATTACACAAATATGAGCAGCAATGTTTAACGAAATGAATGAACGATGTCGATGTTTGACAATTTTGCCGTCGATGTATCGGCGATGTATCGGTTACCAAAACATCGATATTAACATCGATGAATATGAACGAAACATCGATGGTTTGCAAACATCGATGTATCGTTTGCATCCCTACCTGTGTCACAAATTTCGGACCCCTTATTATTTCAGCAAAGACAGATTGTAAAAAAAAACCTCTCAAACTCATCACCACCGAACAAAAACTGCCCAAACAATCTCCTCGATCTCTCTATAGACATTAAACTCAAACCAATTGAAGTTGCAATCACAGAAAACACAATTAGTCCTTCCGTTAGTTTCCCCAACAACCACATGCAAGTTTATTTCAAAAATGAAATTCCGTGTTTCACTTTCGTGTCACCCTGTGCCCACAATTCCCACTAGCTTCATTCATACAAAGAATCAATCTCCCTGCTCAAATAGTCGCACTGTTTGTCGACCCCGAACACACACCTCCACAACGTGCTCGGCTTCGAATTCTGCCGAAAAGCATTATTTTGACTGGCTGTCGGGCAGGCGGCGGAGGCGGTTGATAACCCCCTTATCTCGTGATTAGCTGAGGAAACAAAATATTTTCACTTCAAGCAGCTAGACCAGATTAGATAGATTGGAAAGGCTTTTGTCTAAGATTTCGAATTAATCAAAAATGTTGACTTATCACTGATACGGAGTATCGCAGTCTATTTGCATCTGAATGGGAATGGATTGTGGGAAAGTGGATTAGGATTCTTTGATTGACGCTGTGTGTGCACAAATAAATTAAATACGATTTTATTTTTGTTGTTCAAACGAGTGTCATTGTTCGGAGGGAGGATTGATGTGAGAGGGAATATGTGGGCAAGTCTTGAGATTTATTTGCTTGTGTCGTCAGAGAGGGAATGATCTTTTCATCCACATCCAAATAGGCAGGGAAATAAGGATTTCTTGGTGCTTCTTTGCACGGGATCTCTTCAATTGTGACTGATGTTGCCTGCAAAAGACCATATACTTCATCGGTCCATCAGTCCGTAGACCATATCAGGACGTCCCTGTGTTGTGTGAGCCCTACTATTTTGGACAAACAATTGACTTAATATGATCTAGGTCTGTGATGCCATTCGACCATCATGTTTCATTAACACATTTGAATTTCGTAGAGTGCACTGATGCCTGCTCTTCGGTCTCGCCGTCGAACGCCAAACTTTGTTTAGAATAATCTGAAAATCTGGTCAGTGACTGGCTTTCTGACTTCCTTGAGTCTGAGTCTATAAGTTGGCGATGCCCAGATTGGTTGACATTTTTCTTTAGGGTGTGGTGCCTGATTTCGAAGGAATTGACTGCTCAGAGGTTAGGTTTGATAGTATAGGATGTGTAGCTCTACCGGGTGGGCCCGGTATATAAGTTATACAGGCGGGGTGCCGTTGTTAGGTAAAATCTTCCAAATTGAACTTTGTGAACAATAGGAACTGCTACAACATTTCTAGTATTTCTTCTCAAATTGTAGTTATCTATATATCTAATCTATCTAATATCTAAAAAAAAAACAAAAAAAGCTTCTCAATCTCGCCGTTCGGAGTCGGCATTAAACTGTAGGTCCCTTCCACTCGTGAGAGAACAATAGCACGCACAACACGAGTGGTTGCTGAGAAGCTAGGCCCAGGTCCACTTCGGACTGTAGCGCCGCCATTATTATTATTATTATTATTATTATTATATATCTAATTGAGAAAAACACCGCATTTTGAAAAAAAAATATTTTTAGAACTTTGTAGCAGTAGAGACGCCTTAAAGGAAGAGTTTTAAGGCTTCTGAACAAATTAAGACTTGGAGTTCAGCGATCCACAATGAATAAGATTCTTATTGGATATTTTTGTTAGGAGTGGTTCAGTTTTGGCAAAAAGTGCACCACCCCAACAAGAGATAGCATATTCTAATTTCGATTTTAGTAAACCATTATACAAAAGTTTTAAAATTGATTGCGCACAACAGAGACTTAGATGATACAGTTGTCTTACCACTTTGTTGAGATGTTGTTTAAGATAAAGAGTATGATTGTTCCAACTAAGCTTATTATCTATGACAATACCTAAATATCTAAAATTGTCAACGCACTCAATTTTAAAACAATTATTGGTACAAGATGCTAAGTTGTTAAATGAATAATCATCATCATTAATAAGAGTAAATAATTGGAAGCGTGTGCAGCTCGGAGAGTGATAAAATAATGGCAAATCATCACATATTATATTGATGGTATTAAATATCATAAATTTAGTTTTATCACTGATTATGAGTTTATGTATTAAAAAACCATCTCCTCAATAAATCAAGGTCATGGTTTACCTCAGAGAAAATGTTCAGAAGGCTTTTATTTGAATATGAAAGCGCAGTATCGTCAGCAAATGCTGTAACTTTACCTTTGAAAGGTTGGATGAACATGGAGTTTATGTAAATCAAGAATAGGATGGGACCTAGTACTAGGCCCTGGGGGACACCTGTCAAAATATTTTTCGGAGAACTGTAGATATTCTTGATCTTTACCATTTGTCGACTATTATTTTAATATGAAGCAAACCAGCTATATGTACACCCTCTAAAACCCAATTGGAAAAGTTTATCCAGTAGTATTTCGTGATCCGTGGGCGCCGTGGCGTAGTGGGTAGGTGCGTGGACTCCTACGCTCGAGGTCGTCAGTTCGAATCTCGGAAAAAAACATCAAACATTTTTTCACGGCTCCACCTCTTTCGAGTCACTGACAATGCTCAAAGAGTATAACTGTCTAGAAAAAGCTTCTCAATCTCGCCGTTCGGAGCCGGCATTAAACTGTAGGTCCCCTCCACTCGTGAGAGAACAATAGCATGCACAACACGAGTAGTTGCTGAGAAGCTAGGCCCAAGTCCACCTCGGACTGTAGCGCCGCCATTATTATTATTATTATTTCGCGATCCGCCATATCAAATGCCTTAGATATATCAATAAACAGAGAAGCAGGAATCTCCGAAGAGTTAAAATGTACTTTGATATAGCTCCCCTGTCAGTTTCAACAGCGCAGTTTCAGTAGACGAATGTCTACTACGCTTCTAAACCAAATTGACAGTTACTAAAAAATGAGTTCTTTCTAGAAATGACAATATTTAATAATTAAAAAATAATAAAATATAAATTTAATAATTTTTTAAAAAAATATTTGAAAAGACCGACAGCAACGAGATTGGACGATAATTGTTCAAAATTGTGTTGTCACCCTTTTGGTGCAGTGGCATAACTATAGCCGTTTTTAACGATTGGGGAAAAATGCCTTGCTGTATGCTATTGTTAAAAATAAAACACAAAACATCTTCTTCTTCTTAGGGCGCTACAGTCCGAGGTGGACCTGGGCCTCACTCAACATGCCTCTCCAGCCAGCACGATCTTTCGCCAGCTGTCTCGAGTTTCGCACACCAAGTCGGCCAAGGTCCCCCTCGACTTGTGTGCGCAACCTTGTTCGTGGACGTCCTCTGTTGCGTTGTCCCACAGGCTCAGAGTCGAAGACTCTTCGGGCCAGAGCTAAGTTGTCAATACGCCCTGGCTAGACTCATGTCGCTGTACAGCCCATACAGTTCGTGGTTGAATCTTCTCCTCCAAATGCCATCAACGTAAACAGGACCAAAGATCGCGCACAGAACTTTTCTCTCGAAAAGACCAAGAGACTTTTCATCCGCTTGGGATATTGTCCATGCCTCTGCGCCGTACAGCAGAACTGGGATGATCAAGGTCTTGTATAGAGTCAGCTTGGCCTTCCGAGAGAGGGCTCTACTACTCAATTGCCTTTTGAGCCCATAAAAACAGCGGTTGGCAAGAGTTATTCTGCGTTTGATCTCGGTACTGATGTTGTTTGTACTGTTTACCGCGGAGCCAAGGTAGACGAAGTCCTAAACTACCTCAAAGTTATAGCTGCCTATGGTGAAGTTCTGGCCAAGTCGTCGATGTTGTGCGTCCTTTCTCGATGACAGCATATACTCGTACTTGGTTTTGCCCCCGATTACCGCCAGACCCATTTCAGCCGCTTTCGTTTCAATGCCAGCAAACGCATCATTGACGGCTCGCTGTGTTCGCTCAATCACGTCAATGTCATCCGCGCAAGCTAGCAGTTGAACGGACTTTTGGAAGATCGTGCCTCTTGTGTTGGCCAGTGAGTTTTGCACGATCTTCTCAAGAACGATGTTAAAGAAATCACATGACAGCGCGTCGCCTTGTCACAAAACACAAACATCAGAGATTTGAAATGAAATTTTCTTCAACATGCGACTTGAGATCATATCGCAGGAGGTAGAATTAGGTGGTTTAAGAGAGCAAATTATTTCATGTATCTCTGAAGCAGTGAATGGTTCACAGGAAAAAACTCTCAGCTTGACTTTCTAGCTCAACTATGTCCATATTGTTCCTATTCAAATTGTGGTTGGATAATGTCTGAAAAGACCTAACGTTACAGAAGAAGTCATTGAATGCATTAGCAATTTCCAGAGGGTCAGGTTAGGTTAGGTTGAAGTGGCTGACTGTAGAAAACAGTCACACTTAGGCCAAATTAGGCCCATTGTGATACCACGCGGATCTTGTGTTCCTTTATCCGAAAAACCATTTAGTGCTTTCAACGAAGCTCTTTAATTGATTGATGCCGACGTTGTGCAATTCGCTCAAGTCGTTAAAGAAGTAGGCTCCAAGATGTTTCATCCTGCGAGAGGAGAGAGCGCTACAAGTGCAGAGAAGATGCGTTATGCTTTCTTCTTCTTCTTCGTCTCTGCAGCTTCTGCAGAAATCATTATGAGGGAGTCCCATCCTTGACGCGTGAGTGCCAATGGCACAGTGTCCTGTGATAACGCCAATGAGAATCCTTAGGGATGATCTGTTCATTCTGAGAAGATAGAGTGAACGTTTTAGATCAAGTTTAGGCCAGATTTGCTTTGTAATGAGGCACGTAGTGCCATCTGACCATCTTGAGTTGGTGTTTTTAATGGTATGATTCTTTAAAAGAAGTTTAGCTGTAGCGAATGGCATAGGCGGAAGATCCCCACTAGGGAGGTTTGTGGAGATCGTACCGCTCCTGGCGAGATAGTCAGCTTCACAATTCCCTGGAATGTCACTATGTCCCGGCACCCACATGAGGTGAATGTTAAAATGCTCAGCCATCTCGTTAAGAGATAGGCGGCAATTTAGGGAGGTCTTAGAGAGAAAAGTGACCGAGTTCAGGGATATGATTGCTGCCTGGCTGTCTGAACAGATGGTGATGTCCTTCTTGGATATCACGTTGTTCTTGAGCCAAGACAGAGCTTCTTTTATTGCCATTGTCTCAGCCTGGAAAACGCTACAATATTCTGGAAGGTGGAGGGATATACTAAAATTGAGATCCTTGGAGTAGACACCTATTCCTACTCCCTCGTCCGTCTTGGATCCATCTGTGAAAATACGCAGAGGACCGTCCAGCGTCTGAGTATCAGACTTCCAGTCTGACCTGGAGGGTATGCTGGTAGAGAAGTTTTTCTCAAAGACAAGATGAGGCAGTATGAGGTCGGTGTCGTGCGGTAGAAACTCGAGGTTATCTAGAATGGTGGAATGACCCGTATCGTGGTTATTCCACAGGTGTAGTGTTCTGAGTCTTACCGCTGTGCAGGCCCAGAGGGTCAGATATAGTTGAATTGTTGACGTTCAAAATTACATCCATTTCTGGAGTTTTTCTATTAAGAATTTCGTCAGTGACACGCCATTTTTTTTTTTAGAATTACCCAAACTTTCTGATAATTTTCTATGCAATCAGAAATAACAACTTTAAGCTCATTATTTAGTTTTTTGTAATGTTGTTTGAGTCTGAGATTATTTGGATGTTTTCTTATTTGAAGGTAAAGTTTACGCTTCATTCGGTTTTTTTTTGGAAGTGAAACCGTCATCCGCGGTTTCAAACACTTGTTTTTATTGTTGAAGTTACTTATAGTCTGTTTGCTATTCGCAATATGAAATTGTAGCTCCATTAGAAAACTGTCGAAGGCTATCGTTGGATCAGTTGCACAAAACACGTCTTCCCAAGATTCGAAAATTAAACGATTTCTAAGTGTGGTATAGTCAATTTTGTCGAATGATTTATGCACAGGCTAGCATTGCTAGCAGCTCATTGACTACAAAGTTGCATAGAATAGGTGAGAGCAGTCAGGCTTGTGATGCAGGTCGCTCTTGATTTGAAGTCCATAAATTCGCTGGAAACTGATGAATCATCTTGCGAAGAGGCTTGACCACTAGATGGCCCACCCTGTTCGTTGTTGTATCCAGAATCGAGCCTAGAGCCTTCCCGTTGAAGTCGATGCCGTTTTGAACACGATATTGCAGTTTCTCTCACTAAACCCTTTTAAATAATGCCATTTAACACACTCTAGTTCAAATGCACTCACCTCCGTCATTCGCGCGGCAAGATACCGTGCCTTATCCCTACTATCGCATGCCGTTAAACCTTTAATCTCCCTTGTCTAACATTTTAATTCAAAAAGCTTATCCACTTCCCTGTGGCAACGGCACCATATCGCTATCGCACCTATTTTAAGCATCCCCTTCTTTGTCCAATTGTTTAGTCACAATGACCTGCATTAATGTTCAAGTACCCAGTTGCTGAGTTCAAAGGGAAGCAGCGATTAGACCGCTCGAATGGGTTAAACCCGTAGATGGTATCAAAAGACTGTTAAGCTGTCGAAATCAGTGCTCTTATCTTGATGGCCAACAAACTGGTGAAATCAGTGCGAGAGACGTGATACGCTTATCGAGGCAAATGCATCTGATTAACCAGCGTTCATGCGTACAACATTTCCTGTTCCCGAGACCCTATGATCTGATCAGATTTGGCATGAACTAAGTGGGTTTTTGGTGTCCTCGAACAATTTGTGTGCCCGGCCGTGTGTGGAAGTTATGGTTTTTCTGTGCCCTGTTCGGGATTGAACAGCTCCGAAAAGTGCGCGCTCCATCCGCGCAAGATGTCCGTCTCATTGGAAAGCAACACATCATCTTTGGATTTGACTCCTTCGATGATTTTGAATTTTCTTCCTCTGAGCCGGCGAATGGTTTGCCTTCTTCTTCTTCTTAGGGCGCTTTAGTCCGAGGTGGACTGGACTACCTCACTCAGCATGCCTCTTCAGCCAGCACGATCTCTCTCCAGCTGCCTCCAGTTTCGCACACCAAGTCGGCCGTGGTCCCCCTCGACTTGTGTGCGCCACCTTGTATGTGGACGTCCTCTGTTGCGTTGTTCCACAGCCTCAAAGGCGAAGACTCTTCGGGCTGGAGCTCAGTGTACCGATCATGAGACGAACAGGACACTCAGGAGAGTGATAGACCTGTAGTCTTGAGTAGGGCGGAGACTAATCCAACGGTGGAGAAAGTAATTTTGGCGATTGAATCTAAAAAAGTTGGCAAATCTGCTGGTGTCGATGAAGTCCGGCCAGAAATGCTTAAGGCTATGGGTAAAGTGGGAGTTTTATGGCTCTTTCGTGTCATTAAGGTGACTGTTAAGGGCCATTCAGTCTCTATACACAACCTGTAGCAGCTGTTTTCGGGTTAACGGTAGTAAATCAACACCTTTCACCGTGGGCGTTGGACTTCGCCAAGGGTGCGTCTTGTTACCTCTTCTTTCATTATACGAGAGCGGTCCGATAAGAATTTTGCCTCACCGCCCGATGGCGCCACAATCGCAAGAGATTACTATCGTGTAGTACATTCTCGTAGACGGTTAGTGGTAAAACTTCAGCTGAATCGGACCCGTAGTTTTGTTTTGACCGCGTGTGGAAGCGGGCGTGTCCGCAGATTTTAGGAAAATGGAAAAAGAGCAATATCGGTCGATGATTCGATTCTTGTTTCTGAAAGGGATATCGCGCAGCGAAATCAAAGAGCGCTTGGATGCTGTGTACGGTGACTATTCTTCTTCGATGGCGACTGTCAAAAATCGATTTAACGAGTTTAAACGCGGTTGCACGTCGGTTTTTGATGAGCTGTGGTGCCCCGAAAACTGCTACCACGGAGGATAACGTGACAAAAATCCACGATCTCGTACTGGTAGACCGCCGATTGAAAGTGTGCGAGATAACTGAGATAGTAGGCATCTTAAAAGACCGCCTAAGTCATATCCTGCGATGGACTGGATGTTACAGCGCAGTCGAGGAATGTTTCACATTGGGAGAGTTGAGGGTAAGTCATCTTCTTTTTGTAGATGACTTAGTCATCCTCACATCCTCCCAGATGGAACTCCAGCGCACCCCAGATAGGTTTGTGGCCCTATGTGCTGATGCTGGCATGAGGGTTAATGTGGACAAATCCGAGGTTATGGTTATTTCCAGAACGCCGTTTCCATGCACTCTACACGTTAGTGGAGTCCCATTGAAACAGGTGGAGAAGTTTAAGTATCTCGGGGTCTTAACACGACTGGGTGGCGCAGCTGGTTAAGTGCCTGCCCCAAGTTAAAGGGGTCCCTGGTTCGAATCCCAGTGAAATCGAATCTGGTTCAGTCACCATTTGACGTTGGGATCAAATTAACAGCACTTCAGTAGGTTACTACCTACTACCTGGCAGTACAATGGACCAGTTTTGAGTCTGAGTGCTCCAGTGCAGTGTATCAAAAATCCACCGAAAAAAAAAATCTCAGGGTCTTCTTCACGAGTGATGGGACAAGTAACGCTGAGCTTTTCTGTAGGATTGGACAAGCTGGGTCAATTTTGAAAGAACTGTAATCAAGAGAGCCGAACTGGGTGTCAAAGCCAAGTTGGCGGTTTTTAACCCAGTATTTGTTCCAACTCTCACCTATGGTCATGAAATTTGGGTATTGACCGAAAGAATAAGATCGCGAATGCAAGCTGCCGAGATGAGATTTTTTCGTGCTGTTGTGGGAATTACTCGCCGGGATCGGGTGAGAAACACGGCAGTGCGCGAGAAACTTAATGTTATGCAACTCCTTCTTCAAACGGAAAGGGCTATACTTCGATGGTTTGGTCACGTGGCACGAATGTCCCCATCATCACTACTTCCGAGGCGTTCCTTGAATGCGATTCCATCAGGTAGGCGACTGTTTGGCAGACCCAGGACTATATGGTTGCACCAAGTCTAAAAACTCGCCTGGTTGCGCTTGGGCATAGCTCCTGATCAGTTAGAGTTGATGGCGAAGGATAGAGTGGCCTGGAGATTTCAAAAAAAAAAATTGTGAAGATAAGAAAAAGAATCGCCCTTGGTACCCTTAAAATTTTGGTTTGTTAAATCAAGACTCCAGATTCTCTATAAAACCCTTATCCTGCCAGTCTTGATGTATAGAAAGCTGAACGATGAGCAAAGCGGCGGATCGACTTTAAAAGAGACATTCTGTATCGGATATATGTGTCTGCTTACGAGGAAGACTATTGAAGTAGAACGCCATGAGCTGACAATGTCCGGAAGGGAAAGACTCCTCGACCACATCGAGCGCATGAACATCAAAACTTTGGTTAGGATTCAAAAGAGTCGGAGAAAGTTCAAAACCTCTGGGATGAGGACCAAATTTTCTGTATGCAAATAAACTTGATCTACGAGTAGATATCCTCGAATTCTGAAAAGGGGTCCTTGTTCATATGCGGTCCCTCACTGCACTAGACATGGGCGCTCATGGTAAGTGCCCATTAAACCCATCAGAGCATTAAATTGGATCCAATGTGCCCTGAGACTCGTTCATTTTCGTTGATGATTAAAAACACCCGGAATCAAGCATGAATCTTAAGAAGCTTTTCAGCTTAATTGTGTCCAAGAAGTTTTGTCAAGCATGTGCAATCTCGTCGCAGGGATGGTGGCGAACAGATTCTACTTTTTTTGGCCCTCCAGGTTCTGCTTCAGTAACTGATGCCTAGACATGCCTAGACACATGCCTTGAGTACCTGTTGGACAGTATGTGTTAAGGATTTCCACCACAATGTGTGCATCTTTTGGTCTAAGTTTGATAAATAGTAATGTTCTTTTTCAATATCGACAGCGTCGGTGGCTCGGCTCGCGTCGTTTAACTAATATCTAGTTTCTTTTGCTTTTTTTAGGGCTTCATTTTCTAACTTTTTCATTAGAAGGTTTGCCGTATTTGCAAAGGGTAGAGCCAGAAGACGCTTCAATTTTGACAACGCAACAGACGACGTTCACGATTATGGTGGTGCACACAAGTGTAGATGTACTTCCACCAACTCTGTGTGAAACTGGAGGCAGCTGCCAAAAGATTGTATTTGGAGAAGGTCGTTGGTGGAGGCCCTGGTTTAGCTCAGCCTGTAGAGCAAAGAAGATGAACTAGAGACTTTTCGAGCATTGAATCCTTTTTTGCGAGTACATTTGCTCTTTCCTTTGCTTGGATTGTATGGCCTAGTTTCTAGCACAGAGTCATCGTGCTTGCAGTCGAGAATTAACGAAGTTTAGACGACGTTTAGTCTCAATAACTTGACCAGGCTACATGTCAGAATAGTTGAGTGGTTGCTTGGGTGTTGTGGTCTAAAATTGTCACCAACTCAGTCAACATAAGGCTTCAATGAATAGTGCCGCTTCGTTCCTTACAGCCACTTCCACTTAAAAGACTTTTTGTCACAGATTGGTGTTAAGAATATTTTAAGTGGATCGATGTACCTGCCATAGTTTTCGAGTGGTCGGTGGACAGGGCAGGTTCTCTTTTATCCACCAACACCTGTTCTAAGCACTCAATTCTGCCAGAATTTCGAGTAGGGAACTTCCTCACCGGAGTCAGGATTGGTGGCAACTCAGATGGTCCTTCTTTGTTGGATTTGTCTATTTACCGCGATGAGAAAGACGCATGCTCATAGAGCCTGTCGTTCAAAAATCCTACAAAGGAACAGCAGTTTTGCGTCTAGTCTAGAAATTTGAAACATTCCCTAACAAGACTCTAATATTTGGAGCTTTTATTTGCCTACAACTTTAGGGTCTGTGCTATAGGACAGGTTCTGTCAAGGTTGCGGCAACAACGTCTTGAATTTGTCGGACTTGCTGGAACATTCTTGTGACAACATACAAAAAGAACTGAAATAAGCAAACACGCGAACGTAAGCGGCTATCAACAAAATTGTATCCTTCTTTGCTTCATAGTGTCATGTCCTCAAGAATAAACTGACTTCAGACGTTCATGTTGCACGTCCGCCATAAAGCTCCTTTGTGGAAGTGGAATAGAATGGTTCACTTTTTCTATTTAAATATCACTGTGATTCGGTATCTCCTTTCCGTCGCTCCTTCCGTACCTTGGACCCTTGCCATGATCGCCGAACCAGACAGCGAAGCCTCAGCGGCTCAAACTCAAGCAGCTTCTGACAATGTGCCTCTGAAAGAAAGGGAATTAGTCTCTCACCTGATCGATGGAGGATGAGAGTAAAACAACCTTGGGTGAGAGGAAATACCGCGTGTTTACTACTGAACGACTGCCTATCCAAAAACGCACACGTTTAGCCAATAAAACGTAATCAAGGCGAATAAAAGGAAAAAAGTAACAAAAATATGTCAAGCAAGTCCATTGTACATTTTATAAGGCAGTAAAAATCCTTCTTAATCATTCGTCGTTCTGACGTTATCCTTGTCAGCAGTGTGTCCACGCCAAGAACCACGCAGTCACCCGCAGTCACACAAGGACTTCACATTCAGAAGGACGCGCATGGTTCCCACCGCATTCTCCCCGGCACTTCAAAATCGCAAGAAGTACAATGCTTCAAACGTGTTGCCTCTCTGCAAGTGGCGCCTCGTCCTTCCGCCCGTTGTTGCCTCCTTCTAATTAAAATAAATCCTCACCCACTCGGTGGGGTGTTTCAGAAATAACTTCCCTCCATCTGACATCTTCCAGTTGTTGTCATGACAAGTGACTGTTTCAACGCGGAACTCTCTCTCTCTCTCTCACACACACAGGTGCGCGCGGGAGAGGCTCTGAAGGACACTGAGAGAGGGAGAAGTCAGTAACGCCTTGAGGGATGGTTTCGCACATCTCCTCGCTTTGCCCTGAGACTGAACCTAACACAAGCTTCATCGGATTGTCGTCTGTGAGCGGCGAGAGAGTTTGAAGAAAACTGCGTGCAACTCCTAGATACGACAAAG
This sequence comes from Myathropa florea, assembly GCA_930367185.1. Taxonomy (NCBI): domain Eukaryota; kingdom Metazoa; phylum Arthropoda; class Insecta; order Diptera; family Syrphidae; genus Myathropa; species Myathropa florea. The sequence continues at coordinate 112,892,182 of OV884002.1, read as the reverse complement.
GAGACGCACCACAACCCTGACCTATGTTGCCTCCTCTCTGCACCTTAGGGGGTTTTGTGTACACCATACGCCACACAATGCTTTGTGCGTTGTGCGGGGTACTCCGACGTCTTTGTCGCCTTGGCAAGCAGCACCACCCACTCCCAAACAAGCCCGCGCTCGTGTGTATGCGTGTGCGTGGGAGGGAGGGTGTGCGCCTAGGTGAATGGCAAAAATGTCCTGATTGCCAGCTACAGTCTCATTCTTTCGGTCCAGGGGTGGGTGAAATTTGAAAAATGTCAAGTCGGCAGGATACCGTAATAATCGTAAAACAAAGAACGACCGAATAACGGAATACTTTCGTGAGGATTTCATCTGAAAATTCGTTGAATGGTTCTTGTCTGCGGTAAGACAAGGGTATTTTTGTGTGTGAGCAGGTGGCCCGATGGAATCGATTTTTTTTTTGCTGTTATTTTTGTTGTTTTTGCTTCGCCGGCCCATCCCTGGGGTGTACCACATCTCGCTAAAATACAGTTTGTCATGCAATGGCTGTTGATGTTGTGGCTGAGATGGTGTGAGGATTTTTGGCCTCATTACGTGAGTGACAGGAGCGGAGGGACACACTAGATGGGGGCTGGTGGATGGATAATTGAATGTGTCATGGGCGGGAGAGGTTGGATGAGTTGTTTATTTGTTAGGGAAATTTCGTGCCCTAAGTTGAGAGGCTTTAAGACTTTATTGCTTTCGCAGTGAGGCTCGATTTGAGGGGGGATTTCGTTTTTAAGAGGATTATTTGCGACGGTGCTGCTCAATTAAAGGGTTTTTTCTCTTGAATATATGACAGTAATCGGTTCAGAGGTGAAGACTGTCTCAAGGAGCCTAAAAACGACACAAGTGATGTCAATTAACTGACATTTTACTGCGCCATTTCGATGATAGCCAATTCACTCAATGGAAAGCGGATCGAAAATTATATTGCATCTGGCGCCCGATCGTTGACACAACGACGGTGTGAATTAGAGAAGTAGCGTCTCTGGAGGCGCCTGTAACTCGATTAGCGCATTATGAGACGATTGAGCCTAAGCTATAGGTTGCTTTAAGTCTAATTTTTGTTTATTTTTTACCGATTTATAGAACGATGATTAGCAAAGGAAGGGAAACAAAGCATGTCCACAGGTTTTTCATTAAGCACTTCCTATCTTAAAATTAAAATAAAATAAAATGTGTGTGAGATATCATCGATTTTTTTCATGCGCTTGAAAGGCCTATCGATGCCATTATGCATGAAATATACAATAACATCGTTCAAATGCCCGCCGGAGCTTCTCTGGGTGGCTTGCATCCGAAATGTCTTATTTTCCGTGATTCTGGCGCATAAATCAGACTGAATTTGATCGACGGCATGGGTTGGTTACGTTGGTTTTAAGGGCCGCTGTTGTTTGTGCCTTATTCGCATAGACCTGCGACTTCAGAAAACCCCACGAGAAAAAAAGTCTAACGGGTGAAATCGCACACTCTCGGTGGCCAGTTCACATCATCTTCACGTGAGATGACCGTGCCCTAAATTCTTTTGTGCAGAACCTGTGGCGTGAGCTGTATAGCACGTAGCGTCGTTCTGTTGAAACCACATGTCGTTGGTGTCCATATCATTGAATTTGGGCCAAAAGACGTTGGTAGTCATCGACCTATAGCGCTCGCCGTTGACGTTCTCAAACAAATATGGACCTATGCCGCCGACAGCCCAAAATCCACACCAAACAATGATTTTTTCGGGATGTATTGGACGCTTTTGGATCTCATGTGGATTGGTATCGTCCCAAATTCGACAATTTTGTTGTTTTTGCTGACGTACTCATTTATCCAGAAATGGGCCTCATCGCTGAAAATGATTTTCCGATGAAAATTAGGGTCAATTTCCCACTGCTCCAGAGCCCATTCAGCGAACACACGTCGCTGTCTATGGTCGTTTACCTTCAGCTCCTGTATCAGTTGCAAGGGTGCAGGTTCAAGTCACCACGCAAAATTCACCAAGTTGTGGTCTGGGAAAGGCCGAGTTCTTGGGAGCGACGCGAAATCGACTGCCGCGAATTCTCCGGCACACTGCTACGGACAGCGGCAATGTTTTCGGCAGATCTTGCATTTCGTTGACGTATGGGTGTTGGCTTAACCTTTTTACAAAACGTCGGATTATCTGCCACCCCGACTACCACGAGGAAGCTCTCTAGGCGAATTCCGGACAAGAGAAGTTGGGAAGAGCTATCAGTAAATGGCGGCGACGATATCTCCCTATCTCCCTCAAAAACAGGTACAGGAACGGGGGCAGGGATCTTCTGCGATCTCTTTGAAAGATCCCTAAACCTAAGCGACGAATGTAGCGTTTTCCAAGCAGAAGTGGTAGCAATAAATGAGGCGGCTCTACGCTTAAAGAGCTTAGTTTGACTGAAAAAACGATGACCATATACTCTGACAGCCAAGCGGCTATAAGAGCCATAGCGTCGGATATTGTAAGGTCGAAACTAGTCAAGCTATGCAGACAGAACGTCAACGAAATCTCCAGCCTAAACACGGTAAGTCTCTGCTGGGTACCGGGACACACAGGAGTTCAAGGAAACGAGAGAGCGGATGTGTTGGCGAAGGAGGACTCAGAGCTAGACAAATCTCTAACACTACCTTATGCCTACACGCCGTTAAGTTTCCTAAGGAAATAAATAGAGGACGAAGCCTTAGAAAGAGCAAATGAGCGATGGCAGAGTCTGGATATTGAGTCAAAGTCGAGAGCCCTATGGTCGGTGTTGAACATGAAGAAATCATTATCAATGATTAGTCTAAGTCGCAAGGATACACGGACGGTGGTGGGAGTTCTCACTGGGCATTGTCCGATAGGCACCCATGCCATAAGGTTAGGTATCCCCCATAGCGACTATTGTAGGAGTTGAAGGAACAAGGAGGAAATAGAGTTCGTCCGCCATCTGCTTTGCGATTGTCCAGCCCTACGGGGATGTGGACTGTTAACACTAGGCATGAGCTTCTTCGACGAGCTAGAGGATCTGGAAAAAATAGAGCTGAGGCACCTTCTGAGATATATACAACAATCTGGGCGGTTCTAATCAGCAGCAAAAGTGTAGGTCTCACGGGGTACACGCCCCCTCCCCACACCCAGGGTACAATGGACCCAACTGTTTGTGTCAGTAAGCCGCGACCAAGTTATAAGGGCACCCTACCTACCTACCTACCTGGCTTAACGTTTACCAATGGACTCAAATTGATCCACCACACTGCGAATAGTTCTCTCGGTAGACGATAATGGCGACGGTAAAATGGGCGAACATTGACCGAACAGAACACCTATTTTGATAAAACAATTTTATTATTTGCACGTGTTGTTGAACGCTATGTCCATCCATGGCGATTTGGCAAAACAGGCTGAATATATGACAGCCAATTTGACAGATGTAGCTTCAACAATATGGTCTCTATAAACTGTCAAAGTTCAGGAGTTCCTATTGGAAGAACCTTTGAGACAATGACCAGGAATAAAAGACGCTGAAGGTAGCGGCGAGGCAAGGCAAGATCATCAGCTACCTCTTTATCGGCTATGTTGCTGCACCCAGGGACCCAGCATAGATTAATCGAGTGCTGTGAACCAAGAGCCCTCAGTTCTTCGACAGTCTGCGGCTAGCTTGGACTTGATTTCCGTTGCGGATATTGCTTTCATGGCCGCCCGACTGTCAATAAAAATGGATATCATTCTGACCGCTTCTTGGACCGCCAGGACATTCGCTTGAAGAACACTGCCGTAGTCAGGAAGTCTGATTGAGCAGTGCAAGCTTAAATCAGCGGAGTAAACTCCTGTGCCTGTACCTGCTTCCATCTTTGATCCGTCGGTGTTTACCTTTATGGTCGTATTACTGATGGGTTCATTTGGTGCTTCCTTTCTGGTGGGGGAGTGACAATTTAAGGAGTTTCTCGAAGTCGAGGATAGACACCCTTATAGTCACTCTCGACTTCTGATATTGAAAGTCTGTCTTGAATGCTTGCATGCCCTATGGTACCTGAGCACAAGTTGCCAGATTGACTGATTCTCAGAACACTTTTAGGGGCCGATGCCTGCATAAAGAGGTCTAATATGACTGGATGGCGCAGTTGGTTAGGTGCCTACCCCAAGTTCAAGGGGTCCCAGGTTCGATTCCGAAATCGGTCCAGTCACCATTTGCCGTTGGGATCAAATTAACGGCACTGGTGTAGGTTGCTACCTGGCAGTACAATGGACCAGTTTTGAGTCTGAGTGCTCCAGTAGTGCTTCTAAAATCCTCAAAAAAAAAAAAAAAAAAGTATAATGGTAGCATGTAAAGGATGGTTTAAAAATCCTGCTGTTGGAGTGGTGCTAACTGCATCAGTGACCCCCATGCACGCATGTCTCTGTATTTTTGCCAATGCTTTCAGATTAATGGCCTTTAATGCTGGTGGCAGGTCGACTACGCTGTCATACGTAAGGATGGGTCTAATAGCAGTATACACTCATATACAGGATAGTCTTGGTTTTTCTTCCCATTTTCTGCCGAAACAACCACCTTAACCTTCCTATCAACTTAAGCTTCAGTTCTTGAGCCAATTGCACTTTGATTGCATGAAGATCCAAATCTAAGGCTAGAATACGCTGTAGAGAACTTCTCAAAACTTCTAATTCTTGAGAGAGAGAGAGAGCTTCTCCAAATTTCTAATTCCTGACAACGATGCCAAAGTTCAAGTTCCAGCACACTCCGCATCGCATTTATGAACAGCTACAATGTTTTGTGTTAAACGACTTGTCGAAGGAAGGCCAAGGTGTCTGCAATTAATCCAATCCTCCAGAATTTTTGAAACAATCTCCTTACTGGTGCAGAACTTAAATCACTATTCCGACAATTTTTTGTATGAAAATTCCAATATGCGGTCGCCAAAATGTTCATTATTTTAAAAAATTACATCATTGAAAAAAAAACTTTTCTTTCCATTTGTAACAACCCTGAACTGTCAGCTGTCATGCTGTGCTTGTTTTTCTTCTCCTTTTTTGCTGGTTGGAAACACTCTGCCGAACGAATGGCGCAAAATTTAAATCTTGAGTGAATTTTGTGACACCCTTTAGATTACACCCCCTCTTCGTTTCTTCATCTTTAGCAGAGCTAACGAAGGTCGACCTCAGTACTTGGCAGCGCTTGTTATTTCTGGTCAAGTGTCATGTGACATCTACGACAGACCTGCAAAGACATCTGTTCACCCCGACTAGATAGCTGAAGTGGTTGTGAACGGATTTGTCTGTCTCGCTGTTCAACCGAAATTCACGGTGTTCTTAGCTTCAAATTCAGGAAAAGCAAAAGCCTTCATCCATAACCGTTCAAAAGGAGGAGAGTGCCACCGAATCTGAAGTCATTTCCACACACAACACGCAAGATATTGTCACGTCAACACAACATTCCACAATCAGGCCGACATTGCATCACATCAATTAAAAGAGAGTTCCTCTCCCCACGACCCCAATTTCGTCTCCAAGTGCGTAAAGATACAAAATGTCGTGTGTTATCTAAAATCAAAGTTCAACTATTCTCACACGAAAAACATTTAAACAAAGGCCCAGCCCGTCACATACGCAACGTTCCGTCGATTTGATGAAATTCTTCGCACTCTCCCACCCAAACAGTATCTCGAACGACCACACTCACAGAGACGTAGCCTAATCAAGAGCAAAGAAAACGGGCCAACCAAGTGGCCAGGGTCAAGAGCGCCGAAAACGCTCTTCCATGTGGGCGCTGTGTGACCAACCGCTGTATGCCCCTTTCGTTATCAGCGTCAACAAGGCGAACAAATGCATGAACACAGATCCAAATCAGATGCTTATTATTTCCGCACGGGTTTTGAGATTCTCTTCACGAATGTGACATCCCCGCCATTCGCACGGAGTGACAGAGTCAATCGGTGCAGACTGCGTGGGTGGCGGCAGCCGGAGGAGTCGTCTCAAGGATGCGACGGCCCCCGCCCGTCCCCGCTGAATGATATTCAATTTGTCAGCTGCTAAATGCCACATCCGAACGGGTATTCACTGGATCAAATTGTTTCATTACTTATCGCACTCATCGCTAGATGTTCGCAGACGCGTACGTGTGCGGCGTTCTAAATTGAATCATTCCGATGGATTAGCAGGCGGGCGCTAAACATTTGGTTCCAGACAATTGCGAACGTTTTTTGTCACTTCGGAATCAATTTGTTTGCCCGCAGATGTACTTGAGTGTTCAGTTGGTTCTGCGGCGGGGTGTTGATGGCGGCGGCTGTCGAAAAATAGTGCGCATAAAATCAGGTGATTAAACGAAGGTGAACGGGTGAACGGGGTTCGTTTGATTGGAGGACACAGATACGTCAGTTGTCGATGAGGGGAACGCAAATGAAGTGCTTGGCCTTTTGAAGATGTCTGCTGAATCGAATGGGAAGTGCGACTCATCTCCTGAAGGGCGGCGTTAAGTGATCTCCGCGTGGAATGAACTGGTGGCAGCTTTCTATGGAATTAGGTCAAGTCTGCTTCATCAACTTTTTCTGCATGAATCCACGTTGCGTTTGAAGATTTGTCAATAAATTTACGTCGGCATCATGAAAACCGAAAAGCGCCCAGCAGCATGAGTGTTTTCCTGTCGCAGCCAGAGAAGATTGGAGTGGTTTTTGGTTAAAAATCTGGAATTTATTGACAGCACAGGCGGGTTAAGGTCAATTCCTTCACATCTCCCGAAGCTTTGTGCTGCATTTTCAATAATTTCATAGATTTAAAGGGTGTTCCATTAAGAGCTTCCTATCTTTAAATTTAAATAAAACAAAGAGTGTGTGAGATATCATCGAAATTTTGTATTTGTTTGAAGGGCCTATCGATGCCATTATATATGGAATATAACATCGTTCAAATATCTGCCGCTGCTTCTCTGGGTTGTGCGGATCCGAAATATCCAATTTTCCATGACTGAACTATTGTAGTGCGTTCCAAGCGGAACTATTTGCAATCCGGGAAGCATGTCGTCAAGTCAAAATACACCCAAATATCATGCCACGGCAGAAGCTGGCCATTTCCATTGATAGGCAAGCAGCCATTAAAGCTATTGCCTCCTGTGCTTTATACTCTAAGCTAGTACAGGAATGCCGAGCTGAGCTAGCGTCATTAGAAGACCAGCTCAAAATCTCCCTTATCTGAGTTCCAGGTCACAGTGACATCCCAGGAAATGAGAAGGCCGATGAACTAGCTAGGCAGGGATCTTTTTTTCTTTTCTTTTTTTGGATTCGTCCAAGGATGTGGCAATCTTCTAAAGATAATGATAGCACGGGCTATTATTATTATTATTATTGTTGAGGGTATATTGTATATTGCGACCTTTCCTGGGCTAACAGCATGCACGATTCGCAGGGATCTGCCCTTCAGTGCTCTCTTGCAGAGGAGGTGCACATCCCAATACAAGCAGTGAAGGCTTATATCTCCACAAACGTCAGATGGGCCAGACTGACTGTGCCACATCAAGAAAAATATGGCCAGAGTACAAGCTATCCAAAGCAAAAGATCTCCTTCGGCGGTCTCGACATGACATCACTAGATTGGTGCCGATCTGTATGGGACACTGGCCGTTTGGAGATCATGCCACAATACTTGGTATCCGTCATAACACACTTTGTCGAAGTTTCAACAACATAGCCTAGAGGGAGACCTTAACCCACTTCTTTTGCACTTGCCCGGCTCTTGCAAGAGCCAGACAGCGAGCGCTTAGGGGACCCTTTTTCAAATCACTTGACGAAGAACTAATGTCCTTTTTCTGAGCAAGGAAAGGAATGTAGTCGAATCTTCACGGACGGCTCCAAGACCAAGAATCTGGTGCTGGTGCCTTCGTGGAGAGCGACAACTTTAGACTGTAAACCTCGTTAGGTAAATTTGCGTCGGTTTTTCAAGCGGAAACCTATGCGATCCTAATGGCTACGAGCTATATTGTGAAGAACAGGTGGAAGGGGCGAAGTATTTGTGTCTGTAGCGATAGCCAAGCTGTGCTTAAGGCCTTGCTGAACCCTTTAACCATTTCCAGGATAGTTCAGGAATGCAAGTCTTCTCTGAATTTGATCGGTAGCTTAAATTCGCTAAGACTTGTCTGGGTCCCGGGGCACCACGGGATCACGGGAAATGAGATCGCTGATGAACTTGCTAGGCGAGGATCAGATGAGGCATTCTCAGGACCTGAACCTACGCTGGGACTGCCCGCGTCCTTGGTTAGGGCTTCCATCGATTGTTGGACTTCGAGAGCACTACCGCAGGTGGCATGACTCTCCAAGATATAGATAGACCAAGCGCATGCTCCCCTAACGTCTGTAAGAAATCTGCGGCTGTGATTTAGTGATATCTTATAAATACACTTCACATGAAAGGTCCCAGAGCTGTGGCAGTAAGACGGCACATAGTGCTAATTAGGTTCTTACCGAGCCACCACTTTTACCTACCTACCTACCTGGCGCATAAATCAGGCTGAATTTGACCGATGGCATGAGCTATGTTGGTTTCAAGGGTCGCTGTGGTTTGCGGCTCATTCGCATAGACCTGCGACTTCAGAAAACCCAACCCTACACAAGAAAGTAAGTCTAACGGATCGCAAGGTCTCAGGGCCCTGTTCACATCACCCCATCGTGAGATGAACATGCCCTCGAAGCGCTCGTGCAGAATTTCCAATGCGGCGTGAGCTGTGTGGCACGTATCGTTGAAATCGCATCTCGTTGGTGTCCATATCATCCAATTCAGGCTAAAAGAAGTTGGCAATCATCGCCGTTGACGGTAATTGCCTGGCCAACGTCGTTCTGAAAAAAATATGGACCGATGGCGCCGCCACATCAGTGAACAGTGATTTTTTCGGGATGCATTGGACGCTCTTGAATCTCGCGTGGGTTGGTAACGTCCCAAATTCGAAGACAATTTTGTTTGTTGACGTACGCATTCATCCCGAAAAGGGCCTCATCGCTGAAGATGATTTTTCGATGAAAATTAGGGTCAGTTTCCATCTGCTCCAGAGCCCATTCGGCGAACACACGTCGTTGTCTATGGTCGTCTATGAGTACCTACAGCTCCTGGGTCAGTTGCATTTTGTACGGGTGCAGGCCCTAGTTATGGCCAAGTTGTGGTTTGCGATGAGCCGAGTTCTTGTGAGCGCCGCGAAATCGACTGGCTCGGATTCTCCTGCACATTCTCACGGACTGCAACGATGTTTTCGGCAGATGATGCGTTTCGTCGACATACGGGTTAGGTAGTTAGGTAGGTAGGTATGTGGGTAGACGGGCTTAAGCCACGTCTCACTTAGGTCCTTAGGGACCCGTTGTGATGCCCAATTGGAGGATAGTGTCCCCTTTTTTTAACCCTTGTCGCACTCATGGTCCTTCGTTGCGCCGGAGCCATCCCGATTTCCTTATAAGCCTGTAAAGAGATCTAAGAGGTATACTTGATATTTCATGTAAGTCTTGGAAGAAGAATTCTCCCAGTGTTCTATGACGCAACTGACAAAGACTAGGGCAGTGACAGAGGTAGTGAGGAGTATCCTCACGTTCCTCCTCGTCACCACAACCTCTACAAATGTTGTCGTTGGAGAGTCCCATTTTCATGGTATGGTTTCTAAGATGATTATGGCCAGTGAGAGCTCCAACCACCATCGTTAGCAACTCTTTGTCGCACTGAAGGACCTTGTCGGTTTTTGCTCGGTCGTATCTGGGCCATAATGCTTTAGTAGTCGCACATGTAGACAGACCGCGCCATCTACTGTTTGCCATTTCAATAATCATAGTATCCACCTTATTCCTCAGCCCTGAGAGTGGCGGTTTAATACCCTGAATTGCTTGTGACGTGTCGGTCACTGACCCCGTTCTGGCAAGTTCATCAGCTATCTCATTGCCGGCTATGTCTCCATGTCCTGGGACCCAGCACAGATTAATCGAGTGCTGTGAGCCAAGAGCCTTTAGATCTTCGCGACAGCTTGCGACTAGCTTGGACTTGACTTCTTTTGCGGATACAGCTTTCATGGCCGCCTGACTGTCAATGAAAATGGTAATATCAGCTGGTGATATCGCCATCATTAATATCTTTTTGGCCGTTTCTTTGACCGCCAGGACCTCCGCTTGGAACACACTGCCATAATCAGGTAGTCTGATTGAGCAGTGCAAGTTTAGCTCGTTGGAGAAAATGCCCGCGCCTGTGCCTGCTTCCATCTTTGACCCGTCGGTATATACCTTTATTGAAGAGTTGTTGATGGGTTCATTGGACGCCCACTCCTCTCTGGTGGGGTATTGGCATTTGAAGGGTCTCTCGAAGTCGAGGAATGGGAGCCTGTAGTCGCTCTCGACTTCTGATACTGCAAGTTTGTTAAGAATACTTGCATGTCCAGTGGTACCTGAGCGCCAGTTGCAAGATTGACAGACTTTCAGAGCACTTTTAGCGGCGATTGCCTGCATATGAAGGTCAAGCGGTAGCATGTGTAGGATCGTTTCCAGTCCAGCTGTTGGGGTAGAGCTGATTGCGCCAGTAACTCCCATACACGCAAGTCTCTGTATTTTAGTCAATGCCTTAAGATTAATGGCTTTCAATGCTATCTGCCACCAGACTACGCTGCCATACGTAAGGATGGGTCTGACAATAGCGGTATACATCCATAGGATGGTCTTGGGGATTGGTCCCCATTTTTTACCGACAATTTTTGCGCAGATATAAAAAGTGCATGTTGCCTTTTTGACCCTTTCAGAGACATTAAGTTTCCAATTTAGTTTCCTGTCAAGAATGATACCTAGGTATCTAGCACTGTCGGATAGCGTCAGTGTGGATCTCTCGATAGATGGTAGCCTAAATTGCGGTATGACTCTTTTGTTGGAGAAGAGAACCAATTCGGTCTTACCTGGGTTAACACCCAGTCCGCAGTTTTTTAGGTAGTTAGGTAGTTAGGTAGGTATGTGGGTAAACGGGTGAAAGCCACATCTCACTTAAGTCCTTGAGGACCCATTGTGATTGGGAATTGCTATCCCCTTATATCTCTTGCCGTACTCATGGTCCCTCGTTGTATCTTATGAACCTGTAAAGAGATCTTAGAGGTTTATTTGAGATTTCGTTGATATCTTGGAAGAAGTATTCTCCCAGTGTTCTGTTAGCAAGTCTCGGTATTATTGATTAATAGCTTTCAATGCTGCCTGTCACCGGACTATGCCATACGTAATATGGATGTTGATTTATCGTTTACTCAACCAGTGGATTCAAATAGTCCTCTCATTAGGACGATAATGGCGACCGTAAAATAGACGAAGCGCGCGGAACAGTTTTACCATTTGCACGTGTTGTTGAACACTGTGTCCATCCATGGTGATTTGGCAAAACAGGCTAAATAAATGACAACAATATGGCCCCTATCGACTGTCTAAATTCGGAAGTCCTTATTGGAATACCCTTTACATCATGGCTCATGGCATGAATGTAGCTTCAAAATAAAGCCAGAATCAATTTCATATCTCACACCGTTGCTGTTTTATTCAAATTCATTTCCCTATCCATCTTATCTGGTCGCCCTGTAGAAGAGCTCAAGCCACCTTTCAGTTTTTTCACCTGAAAACTGGAGGAGGTCTGACAAAACCATGCAAAGTTACTTCTTTCAGCCACAAAAAATGTAGAAGTCCATCGCTGGAACAAAGTTATGGACATAAACTTTTTTAAATTGAAATGGAGTTCTGATTCTAAGCCTTGATAAAAAGAGATTGCGTTAGAAAAACGCCCACGACTGATGCTAAACTCACACACAACTTTAGTCAAGCTCAGAGCAAAGAGGTCTCTTAGAGGTCATCAAGGCACAAGGAGGGAGACCACGGTAAAACTAAAATTCATTTCGATAAGCGATTGTCTCAAACAACTCCCCAAGACCGAAAGGTCAGTGCCTCTGCAGTCGAACTTCCTCTAAGAAGCCTGCTAAACAACAAATTTGATTAAAACTCCCCCCAGGACCTGAGACCACAGAGCGACTGCATTTAAAAGCCAAGGGAAGCTCAAAAGACATATCGAAAATGTCCTGATAATTTCATCAAGTTCCAAGTGCGGGGATTGATCCAACAAACCATGCGATTCTGTGTGGTGTTCAACTTCGTTGATTCGATTCCCGGAGCAGCTATTTCCTCATGTGAACACATCCGCCGTCGCCTGCACTAGCGCCACGAATGGACTTTTAACTTTGAAAACTTGAACACTGGCAAACGAAAAACTTTCCGCCCTTAGTTCACTTAACAACTTAAACACTTCCCCATCCTCGATAGCTTACCACAAAGTCAGTGCTTACAGGACATCTTCCAAGGATAAAACTGCATTCGGGCACTTGGCTCACGAGCAACACTTCGGCTCACAGCCACAGGGGAGAGTTTAAGGGTTCATTTCAGCGCCACAATCCCCACCTTCACTGCCACCGGAGAAGGATACAGTTCCTGAAACTTTTCCGGTAATTTAGTGAAAATCGCTCGTGGGAAACAGAAAAATGCCACCACCCACACTCGACTGAGCTGCGCCATGCTCGTGAGGGTTCATTAAATTTGAGCGGAACCGCATGGTAGTTGTGCCAGGCACACACTTTTCAAAGTGTCCCAGCGTCCTCCGTTCCGCTGGATCTGGGTCAAGTGTGGAGGCCCCGTCTCTACCCACACGATGCGGATCAATTCTAGAGGGGGGATAGGACATGTTAACCTCACACACACGCCCGCGTCTGTATCTGGTTTCGCTGTCGACTGGGACGATATATTAATGTTTTGCATTACAAATGGACGACCAAGGTCAGGCTTTCGGGCGGCCTCCTCTGGACCAGCCGGGGCGAGCGTGTCGTGTGTCGGTTGCGGTGGTGATGTTTTGACAGCGACATGGAGGTTAGATGCTGTGGCGTGTTGAGTTATTAGTTTTATTTGGGCGGCCAATAGCGGATACAGTTTCAGAGAGGAGAGCATACTCGACCGAAAGGGCCACTCTGTGAGATTGCCACAGCGGCGAGGGCTTTAATTGATATGTTAATGGCTGCGTTCGGCCGGCAGTGGCATCACCATTTGGCTGCTTCAAGTGGTGAATTTCAAATTGAATTGGGGTGTGCTGTTGACTAGGTGTCTAGTGGAGGCTATGGGTCCTTCAGAGGTTCAAGGTCTACAATGTTGTAGTCATCATTTCGAAGCTTGTTTAGGATTGTTGCTCGGATAGGGCTTGCATAGATGATTTGAACTGTGGGTTGGACTGGGAGCTGAAGCGGACATTGAGAGGCATTTCGGTGGATCTTAAGTTAAAAAATGTGTGTTCTGAGATAGCTTTTCTATGCCACTTGTTGTGACAACTCCTCCGAGTGAACCGAGTGACCATGGGAGGTGCAATTTGAAACACTATCTCATTAAAACTCATCCCAAAAAACGGTTCTTTCGCTTCTTAGGTGCCGGAACTCAGGAGGCTACTTTCGCAACAATCTCTGCAACATGAATAAAGAAACTGTCAAGCACGCGGTTATGGTGGAGTGACAACTCTATTAATTGCAGAGAAAGAAGACCGAATTCATAACCTTCAGATCTACTTAAAGTTTACGTTAAGTAAATACTTATTTTGTAGTATGAAGGAAAATAAGAGAGATGGACTTCTATACAGACTTAAGAGTGATGCTGAAAGCGTTTCAAATACAGGATAGGCCAAATACGAGTTTCTTTTTAAAAATGGAATAAAATGAACAAAATTAAATACTTCCCATGTATTATGGCTTTATTGGTAAGAACAAAAGTTCCCATTAAATATGAAATACAACGCTGTTCAAGTGGCTGCCTCGGCTGGCTGCGCAGTAGCGCATTCTGTCACCCCAATTTTCCAAGCCCTTTTTGATGGTTTCGGGCTGTAGCTCACGGATTGCTTGGATGGTATTGGCCTTAAGTGCTTGAATCGTTTTCGGATTGTTGGCATAACATCGGTCTCTCCCCGCAAAAAAAAGTCCAAAGGGGTCAAATTGCAGCTCCGAGGCGGCCAAATAACATCGCCAAGAGGGCTGATACGATTTGGTAATTTGGTTCGCAAGAGATGGAATGTGGCATGGGCTGGGTAGCATGGCGCTCCATTTTGGATGAACCAGAGGTCGACCAAATCCATGTCTTCGATTTCAGAAAAAAAAAGTTGCTTAACATGGCTCCGTAGCGCCCACCGTTGACCAAAACGTTGTTTCCAGCCTCATTTTTGAAGAAAAATGGTCCAATGATGCCACTACTCCACAATCCGCACCAAACTGTCACTCTCTGTGGATGCATTGGCTTCTCGACAACGACAATAACGTACTGGTTTTCCGAGCCCCAGATGCGGCAAATTTAAATTGTTAGCGTAGCCGCCGAGATGAAAATGCGCCTCGTCAGAAAAGATGATTTTTCGCCCAAAATCGTTGTCCGATTCAAGCCGCTCTAAGGCCCAAACTGCGCAACCATAACGAAGCGGATGGTCACATGCCTTCAATTGCTGAATCAATTGGACCTTGTAAGCCAGCCCAGATCTTTGTGCAGAATTCTCCTCAGGCTAGTGCGTGAAATCCCACCTTGTAAACTCCAAATCCGTTAAAGCCTGAGCCGGCACAAAATCCTTCTGTGCTGGGTTCCTGGACACTCCAACATTGAAGGAAACGAAAAGGCAGATGAACTGGCATGGACTGGTTCAAGTTCAGGCGCAGAATCGGTGACAATACTATCCATCCTCCTATTAGCTCAGCCAAATGACTCATTGAGCAAGTATCTGTGTCATCAGCAAACGAACAGTGGCAAAACCACCCAGGCTGTGTCATATCCCACTGCTTATGGCCCAAATACGATATCAACAAGACCAAATCCCTCATATCCAACAATAAGAAAATCATACGCATCTTAACAGGGGTTCTCACTGGCCACTGCACGATAGGTGCAACGGCTAAGAGACTAAACCTCCCGGCGAACGATTTCTGTAGGAGTTGTAGAGATGAAGAAGAAATTAAATCAGTGGAGCATCTCCTTTGCCATTGTCCATTGGCTATACAAGAACGACGGCTCACTCACTTGAAAGCAAGGTTCTTTCACGAGCTCAGCGATGTGGCGAAGGTATAGATCCCTGACCTAAGGAAATTTTTGACTAGAACGGGGTGGTTTTGGTAATTGCATGCTGATCCTGCGTTAATCCTTACAGGGTATACACAATGGACCTCCACGGCCTCTGGGTGTAATTGCTGGCAACAGCATAAAGCCCTCCTAACCTAACCTAACCTAACCTAGTGCGTGAAATGTTGAGCTGTTGAGGTCGATGGCGAGTTGATGTTCGCGGATTGAGTCTCACACTCTCTGCGACAGCAGCCACATTCTCATCTGTGCGCACCGTACGACTACGGGGACCATGAGTGTTGTCCACTATCACACCAGTCTCACGAACTTTTTGCACAAATTTGTGTACAGCAGTCACGGTGAGTGCTTCATTTCGTCCAAAACTTCTTTTTAAAAAAACGCACTGTTTGGGCTACACAGCACTCACTTCGGAAATAAGTTTTCAATATTTCCCAATGTTGTTCAGGCGTAAAGCGACTCATTTCGTTCCGCGGAGGTATGACACTGACATTCTGTCAAGATTTCGAGCGGGAAACAGCTGTCAATGTCAAAATAATCTATGATTTAAAAAAGAAACCACTAGATGGCCCACTCTGTACTTTACCAAGCTGCATTTTTTCAACTCTCATTGACCACTTGTCATCTGTCGCAGTTTTCTCCTTCCTGTCAATTTATTCTTATGACCAAATACTCTCTCAATTCACTTTCTGTAATTTATCACCCAACTTTACAAAATTCGATGCAGAAAACTGCATTACCACAAATCGATTTATCTTTCGGCACTTATCCTACCAACCTGAAGTGTGTGACAGTTTGTCACCTGTCAGCTGTCACATTTCCATTCACAAATTTCTCATGCATCCAACGAAACCTGCTCACGTCCTTTCTTCACACCACTGGGGAAAACCAGTAAAGAATCGTGTACCCTACCAGTATCCTTGCATGTATTTTATTTAATCCTTCTCATGCCAAATTCATTGCCAAGGTATGAAATGACATAACTCATCAACCCACTGACGCTCATTCGGGTAATGAAAGCGATGGGAGCATGCACGTGCTGGTATTCTCCGGGGAGTGCAATTGGCGGCATGGCAGTTCGTACTGCTTGCCCAGATGTTGCCGCAACATTTGACGTGGCAGATCGATACCCGGGCATCTGCTGTTTGTGGCACATGCCGTTTGAAGAGTTTTAAAATTTAATGCGTCTGCTGTCGAATGGGAAAACTGACAGGAAGGGCAATTGCATTTTACAACCGTTTCGAATCGTAGCTGGATGCCTTCGTGTTCGGGTGAGTGCATTCATCGAGTTGAGCGAATGACAGCTTGATGCTCACACACGATGGCCACTGGAGATAATCGTGAATTATCGAAGAACGCTTCAAAATTCCTCTTCAGTGTGAGTCGGGGAAATGCTGTCGAGCTCTGGAAATGGCCTTCCATTCATGCTTCGAGCAATTATCCGCTTGCTTCATGAATTACAGACCGAGGCACGTCCAGGGAGAGGAGAATTAATAACCCATTCTTGACATTAAGCCTTCACATTCATCGCGCTAATTTGCAGTCAGTCGCAACGCGAGAGCTGGTATGAGTTGTATAAGTAAACGATTGCTGGGTGCTAACTATGCACTGCGTTGCGCTGTTGTGTAATGCCATGATATCTCTGTTCGAATGCTGGCGGATTATGAAAGTAGTTAATGATTGTCAACAATGTAACTCAGGCATGCGGCAGACTTGAAGTTGCACTGAATGCGTTCGCAATTTGACGAGCGATGCCTGGATTCTTGATTGGTTTTTAATTGCCTCTCAAGTGATACCCTTCCCGGGAAACTAATGCACCTATGGAAAGAAAGGAAGGCACAAAGCTCAATTTTTTTGCTTTCTCACAGCCCGACTGTGAAAATTACACACCACGACTTGGCAGTCACAAGGGATTTACCCTTATTATCAAATCGGCTTAGGATCTGGAAGGCCGATCGTCTAGCGCGGTATGCGGCCGTACTGGCTCTGATCTGCTTCCTGGGAAGCGACATTGAGGCCGTGCTTTCAGTGTCTGTATGGGAGAGTGAGCCGTCAGAGGGCGCGTCGGAATTGATTTGCACCCTCTCCATCTACCCTTTGTGTTTTCAGGTCCCTGTGTTTACATTTCGGAACCCTGTGTTCGTATTTGTCTTGATCGCGTCTTTTATCTGTTTGTCCGGTTTTGTCTCTGTTCGTTTTGTTCCCTTGTCCTATTGCGTCTTGTCCGATATATTCTGGGGATTGCTCCGCGAACGTTTTTCTTCTGTATTTTTGTTTTTCGTGGTTCTTCGTAGCCGATTCTACTGTCGATAAGGCAGTCTGATTCAGGGATTTGCCAGTGAACCGGATTTTTTTTTTCTTTTGGAGGATTTTAGAAACACTACTGGAGCACTCAGACTCAAAACTGGTCCATTGTACTGCCAGGTAGCAACCTACTCCAGTGCCGTTAATTTGATCCCAACGGCAAATGGTGACTGGACCGATTTCGGAATCGAACCTGGGACCCCTCGAACTTGGGGCAGGCACCTAACCAACTGCGCCATCCAGTCGTGTCAGTGAACCGGATACACCGTTTATTTTTATGGCGGGCCTCCAGCCAGGCTGATCCTCGGGACGGTTCGGTTGACACCTTGATCCAGCCCACCAGAAGGATGGTGGGGAGTGGAGGTGTGGTAGAGGATACATAGGATTCAGTGTATGGGTAGGGAGTGATGAATAAGATGGCTACATCTTAGCTTTAAGTCTCTTCATGGGGAATAAATTCCCGAGAGTATTTGATCTTTACAAAGCCTTTGCACCGCGCCAAAATGTGCAGCCACTCTGTAGAGGCTATCCAGAAGGCGTCACGAGGAGGCTGTATGTCAACTTGACCCGTGCATTTAAAGGGATCGTTGCTGGCATCTCACCGCGAAGAGAGCATGTTCAAAACTTCATAAAATTTGCTCCAAAAAATTACCAAGTGATCGAATGGACATCGCTAAGAAGTAAAAATTCGCCACCTTAACACCCTGTCAGGCTCAGATATCACGACGCCGCTGTACTATAACAGAACCCCAGCTTACAATCGCGTCATTCTACACATCAAGGTTCATAAGCAATAGATCATAAATTGCTGCCCGGCCAGATGAAGTCTGGGAATGACTCAATTGACATGAAAAACCCCTTGAAACGTCACGACAGAATATGTTCCATTTCACTGTGTATCCCATCAAGCCTCTAAAAGATCGTGTCAAATTATAATCCATCGTGACAAAACGTTGTCACAGACCAACTGACTGGCAAGGTCATCGAACAGTTTCTAGTGCGATCTTCGATCGATCGTCTTATCAAACACCACACAAGTTCATGGAAGACAACAAGCTGACTCCACAAGCTTCAAAGTACAAACATTCGTTGAACAAAAATATCAACAACAACTGATTGGGGTTTCCTTGTACGGGTTTTAATTACGCTTAAGTACACATTTTGTGTGCCTTGTAAAGTGGGCTCGTTGTCGGTTGTTTCGCTGCTTATACTCGTATCTGGTCGTTAACGACGACCATAAAACGATATCGCCTAATAAGCCGGGGGAGGCCATAAGCTGTACGGCAGTGGATTAGTGTCTGAATCATTTTGCGACTTCATAACGAAGGGACGACTGTTTGCTTGGAAAATTTAATTGTACGGCTTAGGTGATGTGGGGGTTCTAAGAAAATATTTTATTGTGATGCGACTCGACAGAAGCCATCGAGTGCAACATAAGATCAGTTTTTGGACTTTTTCTTGGATCTGAGATATGAACTCCAAGTGGTTCGAAGCGCAGTGTCCGATGATCGTTTTTCAGTTAAAGAAGAAAATAAGAATGCGTTTCTGAATAAAAATTTTTCAGGACCAACTAAAGGTCATACTTAATAGTCGTGGGATTAAGGCAACGCTTGATCAATGCACAAGAAAGAACGTGGCGCCAATTATCAGAGTGTTATTCACTTAGTGTAATTAACGCCTTTTGCAGTTTTTGCAGTTAAGTGTGGCGCCCGAAATTGATTGTTTACAGTTCTGGGATGTCCAGCGCACTACAGCAGGTCTTGAATTAAACGCAAGAAAATCGAACTAACTTAAACCACTGCTTTGTCAAATTCTAGGTTAAATAAGATGCGCAAAGAAAAAAGTAAGAATTTCAAAGAAGTGATGTTCTGTCATGTGACAATTTCACTTTGAACGGTGAAGTGAAATACCTCAAGTGGTCGAAAATCAATAAGAAACGAAGAGTTGTCGAAAACCGAAGGTAGGTGGTGAACGACTCCTATTTAGCAGGGACGCGCTTAGACCAAGAAAGATCCATTGTGCTCCATTGTGCTGTCTTTTTTCAGAACCAATCGAAACAAAAGAGTTTTCTGATAGTTTCTGTTATGTACAGGGTGGGCCATCCAATGTTTTTTTTTCAAATCATAGATTATTTTGACCAGTAGCGAGATCAAACGCAGAATAACTCTTGCCAACCTCTGTTTTTATGGGCTCAAAAGGCAATTGAGTAGTAGAGCTCTCTCCCGGAAGACCAAGCTGACTTTATACAAGACCTTGATCATCCCAGTCCTGCTTTACGGCTCAGATGCATGGACAATATCCCAAGCGCATGAACAGTGTCTTGGTCTTTTCGAGAGAAAAGAAACCACGAACTGTATGGGCTATACAGCGACATGAGTCTAGCCAGGCGTCTACGGATCCAACAACGTGGTCTGTTCAGGGACCTCAATTTCCACGTACAAAACCGAAAGTCATAGTCATTATTCCGTTTGCTGGGGTCGTCAACAGTAAATCCGTGCATATGCAGTTTGTGCAGTTTGTGTTCTCTGAACTCGTGAGATTTTTACGTGGTGAGGAAGTTAACCCCACGCACAACCTCCTACTGGGAGGACAGGTCTATTTGTTTAGCCCCCGGAGAAGGGCTCATCCGCCGCCATCTCTATTCCAGGGTCCCGATCTCGACCATAGCTCCTGCTGACTGGAGTTGTGGACACTTTATTAAACATCATTGCCTCAATCATTCAATTATTCGCAAAACAAGAACACACACCGGCAAGTGCGAATAAAATGTGCACATGCACGTTTGCGTTTAAATGATAAAAAAATTGAGCTAATTGTTTGATGATGTTTAGCTGCAAGTTTGAAAAAAAAAACAGATTTACGCGGCAAGACTCTTGTTCAATAAACAACAAAAAAAATCAAATGCGATTGTTATCGATTACAACCGTTCACAATGCGAGTTCGATGAAAAAGAACCTTAACATGTTCGCTCACTGACAGCTGTCAATGTGTATGCGTGTATGCGCTACAACGTGTATTTTGTTATGTGTATGACATAGTATACATACAGCACACGCGCCTATGTATTTGTTGTTGTTTTTTTTTATATGGACAAAATCAGATGTTGACATAAAAAGTCATAATTCACGAACGCGTCGACCAATTTCGTTCAAACTTTAGATAAACCATCTACATGACCATACAAATAAACCTCTTAAAATTTTATCGAATTCGTTTTGACCGTTTGTGAGTTATAATGACACAACGCACTTGCAACAATTTGTTGTATAAATAGAAGAATCAGTTTTTTTTATTCGGATGGTTTTTGAAACACTACTGGAGCACTTAGAATCAAAACTGGTCAATTGTACTGCCAGGTAGCAACCTACTCCGGTGGCGTTAATTTGATCCTAACGGCAAATGGTGACTGGACCAGATTCGATATCGCTGGGATTTGAACCTGGGGCCCCCCTAACTTGGGGCAGGCACTCAACCAACTGCGCCATCCAGTCGTCTTCAGATTCAGTTGGTGTCTACTTTTACTTGAAACCTTCCATATTGGTTCGACGGTTTGAGAGCCTTAACTGGTTTTCGTTTTTTCACCAATTTTTCCCTCATTTCGAGAATTATCGGAGGATGATCGAAGGAGAGATCAAAATTATCCTCAAATCGCGACGAAGAAGACGTCTATACGATCGGGTATTTTCAGAGGGTCCGTTGGTCAGGACGTAAGTTTACCCGTGAAAATGAAAGATGACAAAATATGACAGAATCTTTTAGAGCAGGAAACGACTGTCGAACAAGCTATCCTCGTGTTTTTCTAGCTTTAACGTAATTTTGAATGATTACCGGGAAATAAGAAACGAAAGCACGATTAAAACGAATAAAAACTTGGTGACAGTGACAGATAGGTGATAAATTGTCGAACGAACTTGTTCAGAGCAGCAGCGAAATTAAAACAGCGGTAAGGTAGTTCAATTTATGGGATTTCATTGTCATTTGTCCTGAAAGAGAGAACTTTAAAATTGTCAAAAAGTGGTAAACACGACAGCTGTCAGAGAATTAATTCTCATTTACTTTTGTTGACATTTCATTTGTGGCAGCTGGTGAGCACCGTAAACTGACTCTGACATTTAAAGCAGGTTTTAAGACGGAAACATAATCTGTCTTCCAATCGGTGACACTTCGACTGGTAAATGTCAAAGTGGAGACAAATATTAGACTGATGAGACAGCGTCAAATGTCAAAGTGGATGTGACATTGGCATATGTCAGACAGATGCCATTTTGACAGTTTCATGAATCAACAATATTGACTAAAGAATGTCAAACAATAAATGTCAACAATCAACAGATTTGTTAAATTAACAAATGCACGAAGCATGCGGTCCAACAATCACCGTCGTAAACAACGTCAAAGTGAATGGAAAACAGCCTGTGTCCATACGACTGCAATCCACTTCATTTCTTCGTTTCCTTTTCTGTTTCGAAATTAAATTTGCAACCAATTTCGTGGTGGAAACCCATCCAGACGTGCCCCACTCGGCACACAAAACGTCAGGGATGCATGCATGCATCGGACTTCCGGGCTCTTGCACATACCCTTTAATTACCGTCAGGCCACAATGAAACTCGATTTCCGTTGTGTGTGAACAGAAAGTCTGCATCGCCCCAAATGTGATGCATGACTTCAAAAAGTGCAAACGTTGTACCTTTGCGTCCCAGTCGAGTGCCCCGCTTCGGGTCGATATCCATGTGTATCCTCGTCCATCGGGGGGCAAATGAATTTCCATATTCCAACCCTAGGACACTATTCCCGCCGGACAGAAATACATTACTCAGAGCCGCTGTGTGTTCTTCGCTCCCGAGGTGTCCGAAGTGAAACGAAACGTTCCTCCGCTGCGACTAGGACAACGACGACACTACGTCTGATTGGCAATTTTCCACGCGAGGTTCTGCAGGTTTCCCGAGTGCGATTGCACTTAACCACCGCCTCTCCTCCCCTCCGCCCGACAGCAGATGCAAGAGAGTGCAACCCTCAGAGAACAGATCTAAATATAGACCCGCAGGACAATCACGTGGCAACCGATTCTTGTGCTTCTTTTGCTTATTCTGCTGCTCAGAGAGCAAACGTGTGCCGACGAAAATCGAGAGTGGAATGCAAAGCAATTAGGCGCACACTGGTGTGGCAGTGACAGTGTCTGGTTTTAACATTCGTAATACCCACTAATTAATTAGGCAACCCGCAGGGGGTGTGTGTGTGTGCTTGCTTGACTGCGAACGTCAGAAGTGTGTACTTCGAAAATATCTCTGACAACACGACGACTATTGGAATGAGAGGTGATAGGTGGGGCGGGTGCATAAATAAATTGTTCACACGGGGAATGTGTTGCTAATTTGGGCAAAGTGTTGACTAAATACGTAGGCAGTCTCAAGAGGAACTTTAAAAATACTCCCAATACTCGTACGCTGATATTTCAGATTTGTTTGAAGGCGAGTGGAATGACAGAAATGAAAGCAGAGCTCAATGTGACAACACAGCGTCAAGTGCTGGGGGATAAGGCTACAGAGACGGACACAAGGGTGGACCACACCCAGTTTGCAGTGCGCAACTGGAGACATCAAGCTTGTTGATGCAGTGCAGATCCAGCCCGGGATGCTCCCGCACCCAAAGATGAGGAAGAATGCCAATTGCACCGGAATCGATGTCGGAATTGACACCAATTGACACCATCCTTTGTGTAGAAACTTATCAATCAGAATTGTTGCTGACTAAAGGTAGCCCTAAACGACAAACATGCTCGCCGAACTTGCTCGTTTGCGTTATCCCCTACACGACAAACACATTTGGCGAACATTCATTTCGTGTTGCTTCTTTAAACAGCCAACAGGTGTGATAGGGAAGCGCAAGTGGTGAATTCCTCGAAAAAATCGTGGCTGACTGTTGGCATCGTGCTTAATCCGCGATATGCACTCGGCGACGTTCACAGCAAAAATGAGGTTTGCTCGCGAACATGACCCTTCACGGCGAATATCAAAGCCAACGAACACGACAAAATTGAAATTTTTCGCCAACAGCGAGCGGCTCGCGAACCAGCCCGTACACGACGAAAATGCGGCGAGCACGAGCAAGTTGGGCGAGCACGAACAAGTTCGGCGAGCACGAGCAAGTTCGGCGAGCACGAGCAAGTTCGACGAGCACGAGCAAGTTCGGCGAGCACGAGCAAGTTCGGCGAGCACGAGCAAGTTCGGCGAGCATGTTCGTCGTTTAAGTACGTCAGTAAACGTTTGAAGGACTTGAATATCTCGTTTTGGAAATTTAAACTTAATTGAATTGCTAATTGCTTGGGTTTGAAAAAACAAAAATCGCCACCCTTCCTAAGCCCTTCTCTAGTCCCCAAGGCCACCAACCGTCGTACCTTCTGTGAGCCCTTCGTGAATAGTTGCTTTTTTGATGACCGCTTTTTGCTTTTTTTTTCCTTTTCAATTTCAAAACACAAATTAATTCCGAAACTCATCTCCATTTCAGATTTCCACCGTGAGGCAACACATCTCCGAGGAGTAGTCATTCGCAGGTGAATTACAAAACAGCATGGCATCAGCATAAAGTCACACTCACCGCGAAAAGCATCCGTTGACGGTTCAAAAACCAAAAAAAAAAATACACAAATTTTGAAACATTTTTTTCTTTCCATTTCTCGTGCGCAATCGTCCTCAAAATAAAATTCAAATTTATTCGAAACTCAAAGCTTCGATCGATGATTCGTGATCGGTGTTCGAAATGTAAATGCGTCTCGATGCGTGGCATGTAACATGAATTCAAATTGAATATGCGATAGAAACACGAATCAGAACAAAACGGGAAACAATCACAATTTCAAATCGACGAAGAAACGGAAGAGAAGAAAACGTTCAAACACAACAAAACTGACTGAGACGAAAGTGAGACAAATCAATCGAATACAGAAATTCAATCGGATAACAGCCGCAAAGATATGGATGACGGGCGGATAAATCTTCCACTCGTCGGTAAGGATAACACAAATAGCACGATGATTCTTGCCGCCGGCACAGTCAGCTTCCAGGCCACGGCCAATTCAAATTCGAACTCAAACTCAAATCAACACAGTGCGATGGCATCGGCGGCGGGAGCGGCACGAGCTCAAACGGATTTCGTTGGGAATAACCTTAAAAATGGTGCTCTGAATCATGGGTAAGTGGAAAATGATTTTCTAATTTTTTGATGGGGCATACTTTGTACGTGAATGAGGCCTTTCAATTTAAAAAAAAATCCTTTACAGACACCGCAGAACTCAGTTCAGAACGAAATGGGGATCAATCTTTCGTCTGACTAGCCTTTAGATTCACACAGTGGTGGGCAAAAGTTTTCAGACAGCCAATTTCAAAGATTTTAAACTCCGTTAAAACTTTATTGTTATTGTTTTTGAATGAAAACATTTTTTTTATATTTTTTTTTTATTTTGTGATCATTGCTTAATATTTATTACATGTTTCTTATTTATTAAAAATGTTAAAAACCAGATTTTTCAAAATATCGATTAGGATTTGCTCCAATAAATTTATCATTCCCGGCCACATTCCCACTTCTCTTTTATCAGACAAAATTTTACAACTGAAGCAACCGCTTTTGCATTTTATTTTGTCCGGCGGTGTATATAGGTTCTCGAGGGATGTTCCTTTTCGAGTAATCCTCTTAGAGAGGGAGACTCTTCAGATTTCTCCACAACTTTTCTCTGATATTGACCCCTGGGTTAAAGCCAGCTGCTGCTAAATGAAGAGCTGGCTTATCAACTGCACTTCCATCCAGTAATGAATTAGTAGTTTCTTCTTTTTCATGGCGTTTGGCATGTCTGTGGATAGTTCTCATGTTCTGCGGATAGCGTCACCACTCATTTTAATGTTCCTCGCTCCAACCTTCAATGTTGCCCTGGGCAGAGCCTGAAGACTTTTTTGATGTCATTCTTGCCTGTCTACGTCCATTCATGGTTGACAACAGAAAAGCCTTAACTAGCACTTGAGCATTTTTGTGCTGTTTCGTTGCCAGCTACACTGTTTCAAGATTTTTCATCCTGGTAACAATTTTATGATCACTGTCATCCTCACCTCTGGCGCGAAAGAAATCTATTTCAAGTTAAGATATATGACAGCCTTGGTCAAATGTATTAGACACACTTATCTTTTTGTCTTTGCTGTCAAATCACTTATCGGAAGTTATTAGTTTGAATTTTATGGTTTTCGGCGACACTATCTGAGGTTGTAAACGATTTTTATTTTTTCCTCTCATTTCATTAATTTCTTAGCTTTTTGAAGATATAACGAAAGGGCGCCTAATATATTTGTCCAAGGATGTATGTCGTGGTGTAAGAATGAAGCTGGAAAGAGATACTCTCCATTCTCACATAACTTTGTCTACTGGGATACCACGCCTACATACCAGAAGTAAAATATGCAGGAACTCCATCCATCGAAAGTCTGTTGCATTTCCTATGGACTTTGCTCCTCCTTGGCCAAAACTTGACACCATAAAAGTGGCCACTGTGGCATAATTAGTAAGTGCGTCGACAGCTAATAATAATAATAATGGCGGCGCTACAGTCCGAGGTGGACCTGGGCCTAGCTTCTCAGCAACCACTCGTGTTGTGCGTGCTATTGTTCTCTCACGAGCGGAGGGGACCTACTGTTTAATGCCGACTCCGAACGGCGAGATTGAGAAGCTTTTTTCTAGACAGTTATACTCTTTGAGCATTGTCAGTGACTCGAAAGAGGTGGAGCCGTGAAAAAATGTTTGATGTTTTTTTCGAGATTCGAAGTGAAGACCTCGAGCGTAGGAGTCGACGCACCTACCCACTACGCCACGTCGCCCACACGCCGACAGCTACACCAATCCAAATCCAAAACCAATATCCTTGGATAAAATTCCGATCCCATCGCCAAACTTAGTTTTTATGGCACCACTTCTTTCGAGTCACTGACAATGCTCGGGGAGTACAACTGTCACGAAAAGCTTCTCGTATTTAAGCGTTAACTATAATAGCCGTTCGAAATCGTAAGCTTATGTCAAAAGCAAACGAAAAGTAACCAGAAGCATAAACGACTGGATGGCGTAGTTGGTTAACTGCCTGCCCCAACTTCAAGGGGTCTCAGGTTCGAATCCCTGTGAAATCGATCTGCACCAGTCACCATTTGCCGTTGGGATCAAATTAACGGCACTGGAGTAGGTTGCTACCTGGCAGTACAACGGACCAATTTTGAGCCTGAGTGCTCCAGCAGTGTTTAAAAAAAAAAATATGCAGCTAACAACTCACGAATTACAATGATGATGGTAGATGTAGGATTACGACAGATCTTTAACTGAGAATTTTTCACCGCAGGTTTGTCACGTTCTATCATCGAAGCGGATTTTCAAGCTGTCAGCTGGCGATCCGCGGTTGGCTAATTAAATAGATGTCACCCTGGTCGCCAGTAGCCTCCACAACCCACCATTTTATCATTTGCACGTGTTGTTGAACGCTATGTCCGATTTGGCAAAACAGGCTGAATAAATGACAGCCAATTTGACAGATGTAACTTCAACAATATGGCCGCTATCAATTGTCAAATTGCGGAAGACTCTATTGGCAGACCCTTTACAAAATTACGGCACAAAACGAAGTAATGGGTACACAATTCAATGGTTCTCATTCGACGTTAAACTGCTGTTCTCAGACAGTCTAAAAGATCTAAGCAAGCTTCAGAGTCAATTTAACCCCAGTTCATGCATTCCATTTGCGACTACGGGTATAATTAGCGTTTAATGAATAGCCGATCATTCATTAAACGTCAATCAATTAAAGTCCGCAAATTCAAAGTGCACTTTAAAAAAAAAAAAACTATAAATTTCCCTCAAAGTTCAGAAAATCTGTACCTCCTGAAACTGGTTCTGAGTGTTTAATGAGATTGTTTTCGATTAAAGTGACGTGCTCCCCGACAAAATAGGATACATTAAGGAGAAACTACTTTCAACGTTGCTTAAGTGGTCAGCAACGAGCACGAGTATCTTTTTTTTGTTGAAAAGATCAATTGAATGCGATTAGAGACATTTAGCAGCTCAGCACTTAACTTAGAAACGAAAGTTACCTGACAACAGCAGGAAATACTCTTTGCTTTGGCATTTGAGTTGGCCACTTAATCTTGATCTCCTTCTCCTCTTTACTCCGAGGTAGATTCGGCCTTGGTTCTACAGCAACCATTCGTTTGGTCCTCTGACACAGCTCTATACCGACTGCGAACGTCTAAGGAGCCAACTATCATGGTCGTACGGAAACTTAACAGATCTGAAGGGAATACACAAAAATGTCAGACTGTGACTAGGGCACAATGAATCTAAACTATTGGTCTAAGTGAGTCGGCAACCTTCAACCTACCTACCTATCACCCTGTGACTATAATTACCGCTTTGCTCAGTTTCGTTAAGTTCGTTCACTTTTGCCTTCCTAAGGGTCAACCTAATGGCCGTACAAAAAATTAATCTTGTGTCATAACCAAACGAAAAGTAACCAGAAGCGTCGTCTAATTGCCTGCGTACCTGCCTCCGGATGTATCGTACACCTGAATCTGAGTACAAGAGATCTATCCCAATGAGATCTTGTATAACGGGTCAAACCTGATCAGGATAGATCATTTTAGAATTAAGTTGATTCGAAGGCATATTGCACCAAAAGCCTGATCTTTGGGTGGCAAACAATTCATGGCTTTTGCACCACCATAATTCACCTGCTCACACTTCATTGCTTGTTCGTGAATTTTTGACCGAAAATAATACTGTAACGATGCCCCCAGCCTTCATATTCGTCAGACATGACCCTTAAGACCCTTAAGGGCCGTCGCCTTACAAGCCTAGATGACATTGAAAAGGTATCGCTGAAAGAGCTACAGGCTATCCCAAAGATCGAGTTTGAGAAGAGTTTCGAGGATTGGAAGAAGCGCTGGCACAAGTGCTTAATAACTAATGGGGACTATTTCGAAGGCGATAAAATTAATGTATACGAAAAAACAAATATTTTTTTCAAAATATTAAAATTCCCGTTATTTTCTGAAATCACCGAGTACACTACTTCCATGATAATAGTATAATAATGGCGGCGCTACAGTCCGAAGTGGACCTGGGCCAAGCTTCTCAGCAACCACTGGTGTTGTGCGTTTATTGCGTCTATTGTTCTCTCACGAGTGGAGGAGACCTACAGTTTAATGCCGACTCCGAACGGCGAGATTGAGAAGCTTTTTCTAGACAGAGTACACTCTTTGAGCATTGTCAGTGACTTGAAAGAGGTGAAGCCATGAACAATTTTTTTTTGAAAATTTGTTTGTCTCAACTTTGGTTCGAACGGAGACTGTGCAAGTCTAATGCGCATGGGTCGACGCACGAACCCACACAGCCACGGCTCCTAACTGCTTTCTTTAGGGCCAACTGTAATGACCGTACAAAAAATTCATCTTATATCAAAAGCAACGAGAGGTATCCAGTATTTCAGTAAAGTGCCCGCAATTGCTTAAGGAAACTTAAAGAATTGTCTCTTACTTACTTACTTAGCAGGCCTACGACCCATGTAGGGTCTGAGCCTGATATATCGCTGCTTCCAGTCATCAAGACCAAGCTGTCTTACGTCCGCGATGACTTGGTCTTTGTGCCGGAGGTTCGGTCTTCCTCTCCTTCTCGAACCAGGAGGCTTGGATTCGAAGACCCCCTTAGCTGGAGCGTTGCTGTCCTTAGGACTTAGTGTGAAAATTTGGTTTAAATTCGATTTGCCGGGCTGCAAGCCGCACTGGTACGTGCCGATTAGTGCGGTGCAAAGCGGCTTTAGACGTTCACACAGTACGCTGGACAGGATCTTGTAGGCGACGTTGAGCAGGGATATACCTCTATAGTTGTTGCAAGTGGTGGGATCGCCTTTTTTGTGGGTGGGGCACATGTAGCTGATATTCCAGTCGTCGGGCATACTTTCGTCTTCCCAAATTTTGCAAATGATCTGGTGCATGCTCCCTACCAGAACATTGCCACCGGCTTTGAAGAGCTCTGATGGTAAACCTGTAGTTGGTTAAGTGGCTGCCTTAAGTTAGAGGCGCTCCAGGTTCGAATCCCAGTGAAAGCAAAGTTAATCAAATTAACGGCACTATCACTGGAGCGATTGATCAGTGGTAGTAATCTGACTGTGGGTATCACAATGGACCAACATGGTCTAAGTGTGCTGTTGAATTCACTAGCAGCCCCCTAACCTAATCTAGCTACTCTCCGCGTTCACCAACATTTCTTTCTTTTCAATTCCGGGTCCAAATTCCTAAACCGTCTGGACAAATTTATACCAGAAGTTCCTCTCACCGTCAACGGCAATTTGAAACAATTTATGAAACGAATGGGGAAGCAAACACCAAAATCTATCCCAGTCAACACTTGCATTATCCGACTTAATGGACTACAACTATTCTGCCATGACAAATCATTCACATAATCGCTGAAAATTACACAACACAAAACTAATGACAGACGACACACTCTCCCACAGAAGACGAGTCAGCGCTAAGAGTGCCCTCGCTCCATTGCTGCAATAAATACCCGCGTTTAATGAACCACAAACCTCCCCGTCTTCGCTCAAGCATCCACTTTCGAAGCGCGTAAAACTCTTCATGGCCCATATAACCTCCGTCGCTACCCGATCCCGCCATAAACCCGTCACTCACTTCCTGATGCAGATGACTTCGAGCACTAACGACCTCTCATGGCAGTGGCCACATCAAATAATTCCCAACTGTCGCGCCATAAAGGACATGATTACCCACCATTCACCACCAGCCACTTATAGTTCACTCATATTCGCTCTCGCCCATCTAGAGCCCTCTTAATCACACTTTTCTTCTCTCCATCTCTCTCTCTCGAGCTCTCTTTCTTGCTCATCAAACGTCAAAGTGACAGCATTCATGGCGGAATAAATATTTTATGACCAAACCATGGCTCCTTGGGCAGTTGCACTCCTCAAATATTTATGGAGTACCTGTGCCGGTTTAGTTTGACGTTTGAGCAAACGTCACAGCCATTCGTGACAGTGGTGCCAATCGCACAAAACTCCCTCATAAATATTCATATCCTGCGTTGTGCCAAAAAGCAAAAGAAGTCAAAAACAAACAAACAACACGCTCAAAATTCATTTCGCAAGGACTCCGAGGCGGGGCATGTGGCGGAGCTCAAGGAAATGGCCATTTCAGGGGACGAACTTGTGTAAGTAACGCCCGGCGATGAATAGCCACTGCATCGAGCGTCCCCCGTGTAATCGATAGTTCTGTGTTAAGTATTTATGAAAATTCATGGATTAAAAGGCAATCAGGGGCTGCCGGCAAGGAGGTCTGCATACCCGATAAGGCAGGCCATCGGGGCGGCCGGATGGGGATTGATTTCGGGCAGGTGAATATTGAAAAAGAGCCGTTCACTTGGAAGCACTTGGCTCGTGAGCGGAATTTTCACACGGACTGGGTGGTGGTCGAGTGGTCGAGTGTCAGCACCCGCTCCGGTTGATGCGACGATTGGTGTCGCTATCACCGGAGGGGGGTGAGGCGACTGGTTAATGAATTGAGGTCTTCAAACCGAACCGAATCCAGTGGGGGAAGTTTTCAATTATGAATGAATGTTCCCATGGGGTCGGTGGGTGGGTGAGGGGGCTGTGGCTCGACATGCTCTGGTTTGCATTTTTGATTCGTGCTGAGGTTGGTGCTGTGTGAAAGTGGGTCAGAGAAAGCAGCTGAATTGGTGAGCGGCGGAAACACGTTGATTACGTGACTGCGAGCTGGAGGGAATGTTTTACATCTTCACTATATTTGTTTTTTCCTGAAAGGGTCCTTGAACGGCTTTGAACTTGCGTCCGTATCGCTGATTTCACATCAAACGTTGAATATGAACATCGCAACCGGCGGCGTGGTTTGAGGCAAGAAGGGTAGTCTGCTGAATCAATTTTGAGATAAAACTATGGAGTGCATGAAGTCGGGAATCAGGCCACAGAGCGACTTCTTGTGAATGACGTGGATATTCCTCAGTTTAAATGCGGCTAATTAGCTCGTTGTCATGCCGATTTAACCAGAAGTCTGTCGTCGAACAACATTTTGTGGCGAAAATTTAAAGTAAGAGCAGGTTTCTGAAGTTTTCACCGAACATACGAAGCACTCAAAAACCTCTTTTTTTCTTCTTTGCATGACGTTGCAGTCCGGGACTGTAATTATTTGTCTCACCAGAGGGCGCTACCTCCCAAAACTGACTAGGGCCTTGTTTTTCTTTACGAGTGGCAATTTTATGACCTGCAATTTTATACCGACTCCGATCGGCGAAGCTTCAGAAATTAGATATGCTCTCTGTGTAACCTGAAAAAAAGGTTGTGACGTAAAACAGTGGTGGACAAAAGTTTTCATACAAAAAATGAATCGTTTAAACCTTTGCGACTTTTAAAATTAAATCCTTTAGAAACATGTACAGGGTGGGCCATCTAGTGTTTTTTTTTTAAATATAGGTTATTTTGACACTGATAGCCGTTTTCCGATGGAAGTCTTGACAAAAAGTCAGTTCATACCTCCGCAGAACGAAATGAGTCGCCTTAGGCATGAACAACGTTCGGAAATATTGAAGACTTATTTCCAAAGTGAGTGTTGTGTAGCTCAAACAGTGCGTTTTTTTTTGAAAAAAGAAGTGTTGACCGAAATGAAGCACCCACCGCGACTGCTGTACGCAAGATTGTGAAAGTTTGTGAGACTGGAATGCTAGTGGACAACACTCATGGTCCCCGTCATCGTACGGTGCGCACAGATGAGATTGTGGCTGCTGTGGCCGAGTGTGCGAGACTCAATTCACTCGCCATCGATCTCAATAAATCAACATTTCACGCACTAGCCTGAGGAGAATTCGAATTCTGCACAAAGATCTCGGATTATTCGCTTACAAGGTCTAATTGAAGGCGTGTGACCATCCGCTTCGTTATCGCCTCACAGTTTAAGCCTTAGAGCAGCTTGAGTTGGACAATGATTTTTTCTCATTTTCATCTCTGCGGCTACGTTAACGAACAAAATTGCCGCACCGCATATGGGGCTCGGAAATCCGGCATATTGTTGTCGAGTAGCCAATGCATCCACAGAGAGTGACAGTTTGGTGTGGATTGTGGAGTGGTGGCATCATTGGACCATTTTTCTTCGAAAATGTGACTGGAAACAAAGTTTCGGTCAACGGCGGGCGTTACACAGCCATGTTAATCGACTTTTTTTTTACTGAAATTGAAGACATTGATTTGGACGACCTCTGGTTCATGCATCCACATGACCGATGACGCCGCCAGCCCAAAATCCACAGCAAACAGTGATTTTTTCGGCATGCATTGGACGTTCTTGGATCTCATTTGGATTGGTATCGGATTTGTTTGTTAACGTACCCACCATTCATCCCGAAATGGGACTCATCGCTGAAGATGATTTTTTGATGAAAATTATGATCAGCTTCCAACTGCTCCAGAGCCCATTCGGAGAACGTTGTCTACGGACTGGTCGTTTACCTTTAGCTCCTGCTCCCAGTTGAATTTTGTACGGGTGCAGGTGCGAGTCGCAATGGAAAACTCAGCAAGTTGTCGTGTGCGAAAGGCCGAGTGCTCGTGAGCGACCCGAAATCGACTGCTTCGGATTCTCCTGCACACTCTCACCGACAGCGGCGATGTTTTCGAAAGATCTTGCATTTCGTCGACTTACGGATATTGGTTTATCTTTTGCTAAATCAGTGGACTCAAATTTATTCATTACAGGGTGGATAGTCCTCTTGGTGGGACGATTACGGCGAACGTAAAACGTGTTGCCCAAACAGTGGGTTTTTTTGAAAAGAAGTTTTGGCCGAAATCAAGCACCCGCCGCGACTGCTGTACGCATGTTTGTGCAAAAAGTTCGTGAGACTGGTGTGCTAGTGGACAACACTCATGGTCCCCGTCGTCGCATGGTGCGCATAGATAAGAATGTGGGCTTCTTTTATTGCCATCGTCTCAGCTTGGAATACGCTACAATGTTCTGGAAGATGGAGGGATATACTAATCCTACTCTCCCATTCGTCTAGGATCCATCTTGAGATCCTTGGAGTAGACACCTAATCCTACTCCCTCGTCCGTCTTGGATCCATCTGTGAAAATACGCAAAGGTCCGACCAGCGTCTGAATATCACACTTCCAGTCAGATCTGTGGGGTAGGCTGGTAAAGAAGTTTTTCTCAAAGAGGAGATGAGGTAGTAGAAAGTCAGTGTCGAAAGGAACTCGAGGTTATCTAGAATGATGAAGTGACCTAGACCTTCCACAAGTGAAGTGTTCTGAGTCTTACCGCTGTGCAAGCTGCTAGTTGTCTGGCAAACAAGTCGAGTGGAGGGAGATGAAGGACAACATTCAATGCTTCGAATGGTGTCGTCCTTAGCACCCCACTGATGCACATGCTTGCAGATCTTTGCACGCGGTTGAGAAGTTTACGGTTGGCAGCTGTATCAAGATCTGCCCAACATACTGCGACTCCATACAATATGATTGGTCTGACTACAGCAGACAGCCAGTATACAGCCAGTATGCTATTCTAGGATGTAGGCCCCATTTACATCCAAGTGCTTTTTTGCAGCAGTAGAGCGCTGTGGTTGCTTTCATAATTCGCTCCATGATGTTTGGCTTCCACCTTGGTTTACGATTAATTATTCTTCTTCTTCTTAGGGCGCTACAGTCCGAAGTGGACCTTGGCCTCAGTCAACATGCCACTCCAGCCAGCACGATCTTTCGCCAGCTGTCTCCAGTTTCGCACACCAAGCCGGCCGAGGTCCCCCTCGATTTGTGTGCGCCACCTTGTACGTGGACGTCCTCTGTTCTGTTGCGTTGTCCCACAGGTTCAGAGTCGAAGTCTCTTCGCCTCGGAGCTTATAAGTCCATACGCTCTACATGGCCTAACCATCTTATGCGTTGGATCCGAAGACCCCTGGCTAGGCTCATGTCGCTGTACAGCCCATACAGTTCGTGGTTGAACCTTCTCCTTCAAAAGCCATCGACGCAAACAGGACCAAAGATCGCGCGCAGAACTATTCTCTCGAAAAGACCAAGAGACTGTTCATCCGCTTGGGACATTGTCCATGCCTCTGCGCCGTACAGCATGACTGGGATGATGATGAATTTCTTACCAACCCAATTTGTCGTTTAGTTAAGAAGATTGGAAAAACCGATGAGTAAATTATCTCCTATTTCACATGCATTCACTTTGGGACTACGGAACTCAAGCATTGGTGTGGTCCAGTTTTGATTCATAAACTGGCTTAAATTTTCAGAACAGATCAAAAGAATGGAACTGAAAAGACGAAAATCACCCTCAATTCTCCTCTCTCTCATGTGGCCAACTTCAGCAGGAGATTGAACCATCTTCTCACCCACTTCTCATCCTTTCAACTCAAATCTGGCATGATTCTGATGAAGCTGATGAAGCTGATGGCGCCTTTTAATTCAAAATTCATGTGAGCCTGCCATTACGTTGAACCGATAAGCTGACTATCCCCGAAATTTAAGCTCTCCATCTCTCCAATCCACTTCATATGTGTGCATCAGCAGGATTTCCCGGGAAGTCTTTTCAAACTCACTGGAATTCCGTGGAATAACCACCATTACCACCAATCGCCAGCACCAGCCAGCGAGCATCGTCCTCCGTACGTTGCCTGCAAAGTCAATTGACAAGTCATGCGTGAAATCCCATTTGCCGTGCTCAGCAGCTACCAAGAAATTATGCTCATCTGAGGATTATACGCACTTGGAGCGATTCCCCCCGCCAAACTATGGCCCACTTGTGTGCTCACAGTCCAATAAGTCAGCGACCCAATAATCAAGGATAATGTTATCATTTTGCATTTGCAGTCACAGGAGCGCACACACGCCGAGGAGAAGATATGAAGGGCAAGGACAAGAGGGAAATTGAAATCCAAAGACATGTCCTTGGGTGGCGCTCGTGCTCACGAGCGGACAAAAGTTGGTGACGTCAGCCATAGTGGTGTGTGTCAATTAGTCCAGGCAACGGCATTACGAGAGCGTCGCGTGGGTGTACGTTTCAATGTCCCCCCCCTTGGCCATTCGAAAAGGACACACTCAATAAGCGGCCAATGTTTGCATTGTCCTTGAAGCATTGCCATCGATTTGGAGCCGACTCTGTGTCTTGTGGCTGGCATTCGAATGAGGTGATGTTTACGCAACATTTTCTCTCTTTTTCAGTTTCTTTTTTGGGGGGCATTCTATTTTTGTGGGAGTTTTCGATAAAAATATCTGCGGGGCATTCTAAAAGTGGACAGCTGGGATATTTTTAGATTTTTAATGGATTTTCTGATGATGGACAAGGGCAGAAGGAGCGTCGCTGCCATCAGGGGATCACTACCTGATTGAATGTGGTAGAGGCTTGGCGAAAAAAAAGTCTCAGACAGAACAGCTGGCCAAATGGAATTTTCAGAGAACACCGCTGGCAATTTAATTTCAAACTATTCAGCTACTTAAGATGAAAATAGGGGGACGCAGAACGTCTTCAATTGAGCATGAAAGGACCCTTCGGTGATTGCACATTTGAACAGGGTGATCCAAAAGATGTAATGTCCATTGGTGTGCTGCCTTCCACGAGCTTGGGTTTAATAGAGAGACTATCACTGAGGCCGTAGATAACCGAGCATCACATGTTCGTTTGGTCTTAAAGTGAGCATTTAAATCTGTACTCCACACTCCACAGTTAGTCCGACAAAACTTCCACTTAGAGCAGGATCATCTCTTATCCCTTTTCTGGATGCAAGGGAAAAATGGGTCTTGCTAGTGTCATTAATATAGCGTAACTTTAAACCGTACAAATTAGCTAGTCCTGAATGCATCAAACCTGTAGAACTTCAAAAAGTTGCAGACCTTATTCGTCCCTGGCTGACAAACATCTTGTTAAACTCGGTTATGTCTTCAGTTCTTGGAAGGAGGTCTCAGAAGTCTTCATATCTAAGGCCGGAAAACCTTTACACAGCAAACCTAACGCCCTCAGACCTCTCTTCCTTTATTTTAAAGACACTCGAGAAGCTGATTGATCAGCACATCAGAAGCAATATCGCCCCTGAAAGACTTTCGCATGCTCAACATGCGTACAATAAAGGCAAGTCAGTGGAGACAGCTCGACATACCCTCATAGAAACCTAAAATACAAGGAATTCACTCTGGTAGCGTTCCTTGATATTAAATGAGCCTTCAACAGCATCGTACCCGAGGCAATCTCGGAATTGAAAAGTCACTTGTGGCTTCACCAGTCCAATGTCCGCCGAACGGAACCCCGCAAGGTGGTTACTCTCTCCTCTTCTATGAAATGGTGCGGTTAACGAACTGCTACTAAACCTACAAGAGGCAGGATCCAAAGTGATTGCCTACGCGGTTGATGTTTCCACAAAATTTGTCTCAGCACTTAGGGATATCATGTAACATGCTATTCTAGGACTAACCTCATGGGCCTCATGAAACAATGGATGATCTTGCAGTCAATCCGCAAAACGCGGAACAAGTACGTACTCTTCACTTGAAAACACAACATTCCTTCCTTTGACCCTCCGCCTCACTGTATGGCATGAAACTTCCACTCACAGATAAGGACAAATTCCTGGGTCTTATAATTAATCGCGACGCGCTGTCATGTGATTTCTTTAACATCGTTCTTGAGAAGATCGTGCAAAACTCACTGGCCAACACAAGAAGTACGATCTTTCAATATGGTATGGACTTTTAAGCTCCGGCCCGAAGAGTCTTCGACTCTGAGCCTGTGGGACAACGCAACAGAACACAGGACGTCCACGAACAAGGTGGCGCACACAAGTCGAGGGGGACCTCGGCCGGCTTGGTGGGCGAAACTGGAGACAGCTGGCGAAAGATCGTGCTGGCTGGAGAGGCATGTTGAGTGAGGCCCAGGTCCACCTCGGACTGTAACGCCCTAAGAAGAAGGAGAAGAAGTTAAACCGGCTGTTCGTATATCCCTTGGACTTAGTTTTATGAGATCGGTAAAACTTCTCCTGTCGTAGGCTGGCCATAACGATTAAGCTGTAGAGCATGTCTCTAACGACACCACCGTTTATTAGCTGCCTCGTTAGATTCAATGTCTATTTCCCTGTGTAAGGTGCTAAGCGGTTTGCTGGCCTCAGGTAGGTGCCGCGAAGAGCTTAGATGTGATCCAACCCTGGCCAGCTCATTCGCCTTTTCGTTACCAGAAATTCCCATATGGAAAAGGGGGTCACCTAATTGGCTACTGAAATATCGTCCAGTCTTTTGATGCACATTTTTACAAGCTTGGATCTTGTCGATTTTGACTGTAACGCTTTAACTGAAGCTTGACTATCATCACAGATTTTTTTTACGGAGTATTTTTGAAACACTACTGCACCACTCAGACTCAAAAGTGGTCTATTGTACTGCCAGGTAGCAACCTACTCCAGTGCCGTTAATTTGATCCCAACGGCAATTGGTGACTGGACCAGATTTGAAAAACCGAATAAAATTGTATTAGCTTTACTTTTACTGGGATTCGAACCTGGGACCCCTCTAACTTATGGCAGTCACTTAACCAACTGCGCCATCCAGTCGTCTTCCAAAATCCAGTTTAGGCCAGATAATCCTGGAGATGTGGCACGTTGTGCCTCTCATCCATCTTTTGTTTGTTTTTCGAATTGCGTCTTTTCGTAGCAGCAACTTGCATGTAGTAAGAGGCATACCCTAAACTTTTTGGGCACAATTAGACTGACCATATGTCCTCTTTTCCTCTTTTTGTCTCATAAAAACTGTCCGGCATCTTTTTGGAAAAACTTCTTCTCTTTTTGTTTTCTCCTCAGTTAACTACATTTTTCGACATCACAAAACTACAACAAAACTCTTTTTTTTTCAAAACTAATTTAGAAATTTTCTGCATCTTTCTGGTGCGAACACGACCTAAAATATATTTATACTTAAACTCATTCACTTCTGAACACAACGACATCTTTTGTGTTTTTTTTAAACAGTCGTCTGAACACACCCACTCGTTTGAC
Source organism: Myathropa florea (assembly GCA_930367185.1). Classification (NCBI taxonomy): domain Eukaryota; kingdom Metazoa; phylum Arthropoda; class Insecta; order Diptera; family Syrphidae; genus Myathropa; species Myathropa florea. Next base: position 112,853,695 of record OV884002.1, on the reverse strand, counting down.
AGCTCATTTCATACCTATTTTTTCTGTTTAAAAGTAAATTCACCGTTTGTTTACCGTATTCCTGTGTGCTTTTCTAATGTAAAAAGAATTGGGTCTTAAATTTTTATTTGAGACTGTTCAAGGTGTCCTCTTTTTCATGCCCATGGATCTGGTCACACTAGGCACAATGGACTCATAGTGGTCTAAGTGAGCCGTTGACATGTTCATGTCAGCAAGGGCACCTAACCTAGGGGGCATACCCATATTGTTGTACTTCGTAGTTAGAGGCAGGGTGGTTGCGATCTTAGCAAGTTCGTCTGTGCAGTCTTAGCTACCAACGTTCTGCAGTGGATGTCAAGCGGAAGAAGATTCAGTAATGCTTCCAGAGCTGCTGTTGGTGTTGATCTCAGCGATTCCGTCAACGCCAGACAGCCTGCCCTTTGAATTGTTGCCATGTTTCCAAGGTGGTATGTCTTTTCCACTGCCTTCCGCCAGACAATTGAACCATAAGCTAAGATGGGTCCACTTTAGGCTTAAAACCCCATGTCTTCCCGAAAGCTCGCCTGCATGCATATAATGCCATGTAGGCCCTCTTGTTTCGATTGTCTATGTTTTCTTTCCAATTTAATGTGGAGTTTAGACATTTCGTCCTAGACATCGATGTTCATGTTAAGCATACACCTTATCTCTTAATCATCAACAGCACGACCAAACTTAGTTGCTTCAATGATTGCAAGTGCCATACTGATAGTCCTTTACATTCATTGGATGAGGTCAATGCCATCGGCGGCGTCTGCGATCAATTGCACAGATTTGTGAAAGATCGTGCAGCGCCTGTGATAACACCAGAGTTACTTATGATCTGCTTGAGAAACGTGTTAAGAAGTCGCATGACAGTCCTTTGTTTGGTCCAAATCAATTTTCGACATAATAGATCTTGTATTTGCGAATATGCTGAGAAGCTAGGTCCAGGTCCACCTCGGACTGTAGCGCCGCCATTATTATTATTATTATTTGAGAGTGACAATTGAATTCTTAAAAAAAACACCTTTGAAGCTTTGTAAACGAGTGTAGAACCAGTGACATAAAATTCTTCCCAACGACCCTTAAAATCGAAGTTAATTGACTGTTAAGCTATGATCCCTCAAAACCCATCAATTCCGTCGCTCATAATTTCACATCCCATTTGACTGTGATGCTCGAATGGTTTATAGCTTAACACTGTCGTGTCTTTAGATTACATTTGGACCGTATTTAGTAAATTCAAGTTAAATCGTTTGCGTTTCATTGCCTTCATTGAGTTGGTCGTGAGCTCATTTGTCAATCTGCTGACTTAAGATCTCCTGTATCCTTAAACACTGTCAAGGAGAATCGCTTTCTCTTGTCAGATATCCACACGAAACCGTGTTTTCTTTTAAAGACCCACTAAGTCTTGAACATTTATGAACACTCATCAAGAGAAATTTGAAAGAAGAATATTCCTTCTTTTGAAATGATTGAAAATGAAAAATGGATGTCTGCAGTAATCGGGAAAATCAAAGGAAAACAGTTGAGAAAATAGAGTGTTCTTCGGAAAATACTTTTTTTCTCCTTCTATAAAATTAGATTTTATCGTTGAATAGACACACGTGCTCTGACGTCATTTGTTTTCTGCCGGGAAGGTTAAAATGCGAATTCGTTTAAAGACGAAGAGAAAACAAACTCTTTATTAATAGAATCCGTTTGGAAGTTCGACGTACCTGGTAGACGAGGAGAAGAAACAATTGTCTAGGACGGACTGGCAAGTCAATGGCATTTCGTGAAGTTTGTTGCACAGCGAGGGAGCAGATGTATTTAGAAGAGGAACTAGTCAATTAGTAAAGAGCCTACTCACCTTAAGAAAGACCAGGGGGATATTGTTGACGTCAGCTATTTCCAATATTGGAGGAGTGTCTGACGTTGATCGCAACGTGATCAATCTGGTAGACGGGTGGACCGCCAGGTCCCTTTATGGATGTTGAGGTGTGGATGTTGAGGCGTGCTAGCAACAGAGAGGTTTAGCTCCGTTGCAGAGTCCACCAGCCTGTGTCCGTTTTCGGGCGTGGTGTCGTGCAGGCTGTGTTTACCGATGACAAAGATGTTTTCTTTACCCAGCCTAGCGTTAAAATCTCCTGGAACGGTCTTGGTGTCGTAGCTGGGGTATTGATCGTACATTCTTTCTAGGAGATCATAGAAGTCATTCTCGCTATGGCCATCTTTGGCCGCTATGAGTCAATTGTGCCCAAAAAGTTTAAAACCGTGGAAAACATAAACTTCTATGTATCGACCGTTAGTTTAAACCACCTAGTTGTAGATATGTATCTCAGCAGATTGTTAAGCTCTATTTTTCCTAGATCATCCAGCTCCGAAAAGAAGAATCTTCCTAGGGTTTCCTTCCTCCTAATGGCTAGTTCAGGATATTCACACAGTGGGTGACGAATAGATTCTATTTTATTCTTCGTCTCTACAGCTTCTACAAAAGTCGTTGTGGGGTATTCCCAGCCGTGCTGCGTGATTTCCTATCGGGCAGTCCCCTGTCACGACCCCAACGTCTGTTCGTATATCTCTTCGACTTTTTTTATGAGATCGGTAAATCCCCTCTTGTCGTAGACTGTCCATAACGATTAAGCTGTAGCGCATGTGTTTAATCGACACCACCGTTTATTAAGTGCCTCTTAGATTCAATGTCTATTTCCCTGCGCAAGGTGATAAGCGGTGTGCTGGCCTCAGGTAGGGCCCGCGAAGAGCTTAGACGTGACCCATCCCTGGCCAATTCATCCACCTTTTCGAGATTCCCATGTGGCCGGGCACCTGACAGAGGGTCACCTTATTCGCTACTGAAATATCGTCCAGTCATCAACACCCTAAGCAGGCATTTTCGACAAAAGAACTTGATTCCTTACTCTGGCAACGGTCTTATAATACAAAATAAATATAATGGCGGCGCTACAGTCCGAGGTGGACCTGGGCCTAGCTTCTGAGCAACCACTCGTGTTGTGCATGCTATTGTTCTCTCACGAGTAAAAGGGACCTACAGTTTAATGCCGACTCCGAACGGCGAGATTGAGAAGCTTTTTCTAGACAGTTATCCTCTTTGAGTACCGTCAGCGACTCGAAAAAGGTGGACCACGAGCGTAGTAGTCGACGCACCTACCCACTACGCCGTGGCGCCCACACCATTTTTTTTGAGGATTTTTGAAGCACAACTGGAGCACTCAAAACTGGTCCATTGTACTGCCTGGTAGCAACCTACTCCAGTGCCGTTAATTTGATCCCACCGGCAAATGGTGACTGGACCAGATTCGATTTCACTGGGATTCGAACCTGGGACCCCTCGAACTTGAGGCAGGCACTTAACGAACTGCGCCATCCAGTCGCCCACACCATCTTGCTTTCGCCTAAATTGTACAAGGATTAGTTACACTTTTCGGTGAGATGTTTCCTAGATAGAATTTCCTACACACTCCGTGAGTGCACCAATCAACATGGTTTTCCATGTAGCACATCAACTCCCTTGCTGCCTTCAGTACCACTGTCCAAATTGATAAGCGTCCTTCTATGAACATGTTTCTGAACTCAACAGAGTGACTGCTTGTGCTAATTCGATCCCAAGGTTACGGTTGATTGGCCTGAAATTCATGTCCGATGGTTACAATGCGTTACGCATCACTCTCCGCCCCATGCCCGGCTGTCAGAATGTGAGAGAACTTACCACTAACCGCATCAGCATCGATAATGTATTCATCCGACATCGCCCACACAGGATCTGGTGGTTCTGGTCGAATTCAATCAACGTGCCAATTGGAGAACTAACCACCCCCCGACGGCGGACTGCGGGACAATACAATGTGTTGCCATAAACGAACTCAAGCGTCGGCCAGTCTTTCAATTTAAACCCACCCAACAATCCAACACCCTCCCGCCGTCCATCAAGCAATCAATGTCATCATCAGAATCCAATCCAATCCAATGTCAGAGAATTCACCTTCGCTTCGAGCAGCAACAAAAAAATGGAAGAATGGCTAGAGACACTCTTGGTTGTTGTTGCTTTTCATTGACCTTTACATCGGAAAGTGCTTACCGTTCCCACCGCCCTCCGCCCACGATTCTTCATCCGTACACACACAATCGCGACTAAAAATAGCCGGAGAAAAAAAACTGAATTTCCCTTGTTTCGCCAGCGAGGGAGCACCCGGCTTTTGGATGATCAATGTCCTCGCCTGGACAATCACATATCGAATTGGAATCACCGTCCTTCGGGGCAGCCCACTCGCATGTGGCTTGACCGCACCTCCCCCCGCTCATGAGCACTGAGGCGGAAAAGTTTTAAACCATTCCTTGCCTATCCCTGCGAAGGAATGAGGGAGCGAAAAAATAATCGATTCCGTTATTATATCCTTAATAGAAAAACGGAAGGAGTATGCATATGATGTCGGTCTGCTGTAAGGCTCTGAGAATGCTCGTGCAACAAACCATCCAACCCTTCAACCCTCCAAACCTCCCACCCTCCACATCAGCCTGTTGGCCCATTTTAATCCAAAACCCGTCCGCAGCCCGCTCGTCGTCATAACCTCTTTCGATTTGTTTCGAACGTCAGAGCAGCAGAGCCAGAGCGTTGTGGTGCGGCGTCGTCGTAACGGCCACGGAATGGGGCCGGAACACGATGTGTACGGGGGATGGAAAAGGCAAAAAAAAAAAAGAAAATAATTCTAAAACGTTCCCTGCTTTGCTGCCTTACCCTGCTGCTGCTGGCTGGCTGGCTGGTGGTTGATACGTGGATAAACGATTTCGGTTCGTTCAGTCTTCGGTCGGTTGTACACAGCATAACTCTTGCGCTGTGTGGTGGTGCAACTCGAGAGTTCGAACTGCGCGCCGGCTCTCCTCCTTTAATCGAGTGTCACCCTGAGTAATTAAAAAAGACAAAATTTTCAAAAAACCGACGTGTGTGGTGATGTGTGTGTCGGCCTTATCCGTTTAAACGCTTAAACGTTACGTAAGTGAGAAGCGTCTCCGCCGATGAATGAAATTCCACTTCGTGCCGGCTTTGGCTGCGACTTTGGCTTCGCCATCGGCTTCCGTGCTGTGTTTGTGTTTTGGTCTCCCTCTGCATTCCCGTGTGCATGTGTGCATGGTGGAGCTGTGACGCATCCAACAGTGCACCAGCACCGAAGTCAACAACGCCGAACACCACCTAGTGTGCAATCGGATACTTCTAGTGTAGTTTCGTGTATAAGGACTCGGATCGTTACTGCGGACGTGCTTCGCCACCGCCGTACACACACACCCTCTCATGTGTGCTCTGTGTCCGCGTGTGTATTCACGGGGGGGTTGGCAGCAAAGTTCATGCCAAAAATGACGTGGATTTGTTGTGGGAATGTGTCAGAAACCAAGAATTACGCTGGGTGATGATGAAAGGGACTTGCAAGGATTGGATCTCTGTTTTCTTTTCAAAAAAATCATTGTTTCGTTGAATCGAAACCCCCAAGGACACTCTTGCAGGCGCCGCGGGGCGCTTGGCGGAGAGATACCAGTGTTTTGTTGCTGAATCCTTCGTCACGCGAGTGAAATTCGCTGGTGGTCCTCCAGGGGGACGGGAATGATTAGAGCAATTATTTTGGCCTGTTAATTGGGAGTCATTATGTGTACGTTGTTCTGGCGATGACCTTCTTTCGCTTGCATTTGTCGGGGAATGTGGGCCGAAGAATTTGTGGCACAGTGGGTTGTGTTTTCGTTTTTGGATCGTTTAACCGGATAATGAGGCTTGTCATGTGTGTCCTCTAGGTAGCCTCTGATTTTCGTTCAGTCTCTCCTGGCCAACCACAACAAAGGGAATGCCTCGCCCATGAACGTAAGATTGCGTGACACGGGAGAATGAACGGGAAACAAAGGGTTGGAGGGCGGGAGAAGAGACAACAAACTCGGTAATACCCATTAGATGTCGGAGAGGGGTATGTTCTTTTTTTTTTTTTACAAACTTCTCCCTTTTCGGGTGGTTAGTCACAACAGAGAGGTAGGTCTTGTGATGGGAGATTTTCTGTTACTATGTAATTTTGTTGAAATTTGATGTGCCTTGAGTGGTGGAGAACACAGATCCCATTTAAACGCATCGAATCATTGGTTTTTTTTCTCTTGAAAGAACAGACTAACTGCAAGGGTAAAGGACGGTGCACACGAGCGGTTTCTTTTGACGCTGCTGCAACGCTTGTTTGTGCTAGAGTACCCACAACTTGCGGTGCAGCAGCAGCGGCGCAGCATTTCCGCGCATTCTTTTTGAGCCGCGGCAACGTTGCATCGCATATTTTGCGTTTTTTTACTGCAAAATTTTGCTGCAGTTTTAAAAAAACGATGCACCGGCACTCAAAATAACAAATTGTGACTGACACTCTTCGACCACTCATTCGTAGACCTACACATACAATAATAATATACTCGTACATTAGTTATAATATGTTGGTGGTAGAATTAGATATATGACACACGCGTACGATACAGAAAGAATCACACAAACTTGGCTTAAATGAGAACTTTCAATTAAAACAATTTCGAACATTCGGACACCAATAGTTTTGGAGACATTGATTAAAAACGGTAAATCTTAGACATGTGAATTTTAAAGATCTGAAAACGCAGAAATAGTATATATCAAAATATCGGGTACGTTTGCAGCGGCCGATTTGTTGAACCCAATTTTCGATGACTCGGCCGAACATTCATTCTCGTTCAATATTGGCTCTGAGCTCCTCTTACGACGGTGGCTTGGTGGCGTAGACAAATAATTTAACGTAGCCTAGATCGACCTAGGCGGCCAATCGACATACAGTCAGCGTCAAAAGTGAGTTAACATTCAGTCATCTGCAGTAGGTTTATCCAGAAAATTAATATTCACCGGAACAGACATGGATATATCAAATTAAAGTTCAAAAGTCATATTTTGAAATATGGCAAATTATATTTAACATAAGTGTAAATTTAAAACAATTAATTGAATTTCAAAGAGTGCTAAAAAAGTGCTAAAAACAGCATTGAAAAATGAGTGTATATATGGTTGTGTCAGTGACTGTAAGACATAGAGGCTCGATTCTGTTGAACATTTGTGTGAACATTATGACCGCCATATACGATAACTGAAAAAGCGCCCAAGGCATACAAAGTTCAATTTTTTCTCAATAAGATACTATTTTTTAATGAGATGTGTTCACTCATTTTTGACGCCTGTTTTTAGCCCCTTTTTTCGTTTGAACTAAATAAACTTCTTTATGTTTACTGTTCTTTTAAATGAAATATAGCTTTTTTTGAAGTATGATTTCAGAGGTCTTATTTAAGGCATCAATGTCAGACGTAGACCACTCCAGTCAATTTTAATTTAGAGAAATACCTTTCAGCGGGCGCCGTGGCCGTGTGGGTTCGTGCGTCGATCCATGCGCATTAGACTTTCACAGTCTAGGTTCGAATACAAGTTCAGACAAACAATTTTTCAAGAAAAAATTGTTCGCGGCCCCACCTCTTTCGAGTCACTGACAATGCTCAAAGAGTATAACTGTCTAGGAAAAGCTTCTCAATCTCGTCGTTCGGAGTCGGCATTAAACTGTAGGTCCCCTCCACTCGTGAAAGAACAATAGCACGCACAACACGAGTTGGTTGGTGAGAAGCTAGGCCCAGGTCCACCTCGGACTGTAGCGCCGCCATTGTTATTATTATTAAATACCTTTCAGCTAATTACTGTTTACTCACTTTTGACGCTGACTGTGTTTCTCGATATAACAAGTTCATCGATTTGAGTTTCAATTGTTACACCCGCTGTGTGGGTTGTGGCACCGTCTTGTTGAAGCGAGATATCACTATTATGTGTAGTCCATGTATTTGATTAAAAAAATAATGTTGCAACATGTCTCTGTAACGATCTCCATCGACTGTAAAGTGATGATCATTTCTCAATGAATCCAGCGGCATGGAAGCCACAACATACAGGGGATGTGGATGAAGGGTGTTTCTTAAAGCACATGAGGGTTTTTACCTGACCAATAACGTATATTCTTTTTGTTGTCGAAGCTGTTTAAGCAAAAATACGCTTCATAACTGAAGGTGATGAAATTGGTCATCGGGATCACGAGAAATTAGAACGCCGATGAACTTGGTAGACAAATATTAGAGGTGGTACTGTCAGGAACCTGCGATGAGACTGCCTGCGCCCTTAATTAGGGCTTCCACCGATTGTTGGAGCTCTCGAAAGCACAATTGGAAGTGACATGACTCTCCAGGATGTAAACAGACCAAGCGCATGCTCCCTAACGTCTGTAAGAAATCTGCGCCATTCTTGTAATCTCTTGACAGAAAAGACTGCAGACGACTTACCGGCGTAAATGTGCTTGGCCTAAGCGATGAAACCCTCTGCGACGTATGTGGGGAAGACGACGACACTATAGAGCACTTCCTCTGCTACTGTCTCGCCTTTGTTCGGATCAGGTGGCTGTTATTTGGTTCTGATGAGGTGAGAGCTGATGATGTAGGCTCCTCATCACAGAAGCGCCTACTGCAAGAAATTCCAGCAACAGTAAGTCGGACTGCTCCAATGTAGACCTCCAACAAAAAAATGGTGCTTGCTATGAAGCGTTTGAATTGACTAATGCTGTCCTAGTTGAGTGTAGTCTTAGCAATACCAGATTCTTGAGAACGCCGTGAAATCGACGGTTTCGGTTCGTTTGCGACGAATACTTGAGGCACTCCGATAAACCCGTTGTCTCACTGGCATGGAAATATTCATCGGCGAAAATTTAGGCTAAAATTTGTTCACCAGACTGTGAATTGCTTGTCTGCCGAGAAGAGAAGTGCTACCAAAAATTGGCGTTAATATTCTTAACGTTGCCGTTAACTTCAAAGATTTTTCAGCGCTCTTCGTTCATAATCTTCGCCATAAAAATGTTATTTTAATTGAATGTTTTAACTTAAACAAATTGGCCATTGCTTTAAGGGTGCGTTCACAGTGAAAGTTCAAAGTTGTCAAGTCACAAATGGGAATGTCAAAAAATTCTCCACTTCCACTCCTAGATATCACAACAGGTCTCAGGCGACTGAATGTTCAAGGATATCATCGACTCGCAAAGAAATCGATTAGAAATGAATGCCACCGATCAATCACTCAGCTGTTCATTGACGAATCGTTGACATTAGTTTTCACGCAATTCCCGATAAACACTTGCCTCAAAAGTAATTTCTGGCTAATTAAAGTCTTCACGGAATCAGACTCGAAGGACCCAACTGCCGATTATTCACCCCGCACCCAAGGTCCCCCCATGTGACAGATATCCCTTTGTGGAGGACGAAGGAAAAAAGAAAACCCCTCAAGCACACTGTGGGCCATCCCCGTGGCGTGAGTAAATATAATTTAATCAAGATATCGAAATTCTGTTTTTCACTTCCTGTGTCATTAATAATTCTCCTCCTTTTTCCTGCCCTGTGCTCCGCACAGTCGCTGGCACTGGTTGTGTGTCCTTTCGACGGCGAATAACAAATGCGCATTATAAATTACTTTCGATAGCATCTGAGGCTCGTCGCGTGAAGTGAACTCAAAAAGAGTGCAGACGGAGTGCGGGTGGGTGCGTTAATTAAAAACTTTGCTCATCCCCGATCTTACGGGGAATTGTTGTGTAATTTTGAGACTTCGCCTCACTCACGCAGTCACCAAAAAGAGGGAGATTCGCTTATGCCACTCAGAGTAAAAGGTCATGTCCTTTGTCCTTAATTATCATGTCATTGCCCTGTCATTACTAATTCACAGCCGAACATGTTGTCGTTCTGATAAAGGTCCTCCGTTCGTTTTGACGGGCACCCCCCTTGTCCAAGGAGCGCCTACTTCGAGCAGATTCATGACATAAAGGACATCCAGTGAAGTTGGTTAAAGTTTAATGCGCCTAAGGATGCTCAAGTATGGAGAGGCCCCAAATGCCGATGCTATCAGATAATTGACTCGGAAATGTCACAACCCCGGGGTGTAGGTGTGACGGTATTTTTAGGGTGGGCGGATGGCAGCTAATGAGGAAGGTATGTGGAGTGTGATGGTTGCGGGCGAGGTGTGACAGAAACGTGCGCTTGTGATTGATTGCTTGTTTTGAGAAGAAGACAGTTTTTGGCAAAACTTGACGTAACGCAGGGATGCTCCATGTAACCACCAGAAAGTGGGGGATTTCTGAAGCAACACGTGCCCCTGGACAAATTGACAGATAGGCGGTGGGGCGCACATGTAGGAAGTGAGAAGACAAAAGCTCCCAGAAGTCTCTGGTTGACGATCTTGATCAACAGTCTGGAACCCCTCTTAAGTGTGAAATCATCCACCAAGAGGTGTCGTTTTAAGTGTATTCAAAAATGCAACATTTTAGTGACAATTGAAGGTATTGTAACTTTGAACTAAAGTATAAAGTCTGAGGTAACGGAATACACTTACTTAACAGGCCTACGACCCATGGAGGGTCTGAGCCTGAGCTATCGCTGCCTTCCATGGATCCCTAGACGCCTAGCTAGACTCCGCTGTACAGAGAAAATCTTCCCTGCAGTCACCATCAATTCAAACTGGATAAAAGATCACACACAGAACGTTTCTTTCGAAAAATCTAAAAGCTTCTGTATCCGCTTTCGATATTTCCATGCCTCTGCGCTGTAAATCAGAACTGGGATGATCAATGTTTTAGCTCGGTTTTTCGAGAGAGAGCTCGGTGAACCAAATGCCTTTTACGTCCAAAAAACGGCTGTTGGCAAGAGTGATTATGCGTTTGGTCTTAGTGCTACCGAGATAGACGAGGTCCTTGACTAACTCGAAGTCATAGTTGCCCATTGGGATGTTCTGGCCAATTTGCCGATGTTGTGTGTTCTTTCTCGAAGCCAGAATTTACTTCATTTGGCCTCCGTTTACAGCCAGACCCTATTTAGCAGCCTTCGCTTCGATGCCAGCCAACGGCTCACATTGTTCCCCTCAACATCGTCCGCTCACGCTAGCAGCTGTTTGGGTGATCATGCCTCTAGTGTTGATCAATGAGTTTTACACGATCTTCTCAATAACGATGACGGCATCATAGAGACCAGCGTGTCCCGTATTTTTTTTTTTTAGTATTTTTTGAAACCCTACTGGAGCACACAGACTCAAATCTGGTCCATTGTACTTCCAGGTAGCAACCTACTCCAGTGCCGTTAATTTGATCCCAACGGCAAATGGTGACTGGACCAGATTCGATTTCACTGGGATTCGAACCTGGGACCCGTCTAACTTGCGACAGGCACTTAACCAACTGCGCCATCCAGTCGTAGCGTGTCCCGTAGTTGACATTTATAAGAAACATATCAAAGTGCGTTTAGAAAGTTAAAGAATCATCCTGTTTGAAATTCGAATTTAAATAACAGAGTCCATGTACCGACTTTCCGGTCCTCTTTTCCTTTTGATGTAGCATTCAATTAAGACGTTTAAAACCTATCATTCCGCGCTTTATACACACTTCACACATTCCAACTTACTTAAGGTGGCGCTACAGTCCGGGGTGGACCTGGGCCTCAACCAACAAGCGTCTCCAGCCAGCTCGATCTTTAGCTAGCTGCCTCCAGTTTCGCACGCACAGTCCCTTTCCACTTGCGTGCGCCACCTGAGTCGTGGTCTTCCTCTACTGCGCCGTCCCTCGGGGGTGGATCCGAAGACTTTCCGGGCCGTAGCATTGGTTTCCATTCGCTCTATATGACTTAGCCATCTCAATCGTTGTATCTTCATCCTTCTGGCTAAGTCAATGTCGCTGAACAGCTCGTACAGTTCGTTGTTGTATCTTCTCCTCCACTCACTATCTATGCAGACGGGACCGAAAATCACCCGAAGAATTTTTCCTCTCAAAGCAGCCAAGAGCAACCTCATCCGCTTTTGACAAAGTCCATGCTTCTGCGCCATACAGCAGGTCTGGGACAATTAAGGCCTTGTACAGGGTTACCTTGGTTGTTCGAGAGAGGGCTTTGTTTATCAATTGCTTTCTTAGCCCAAAGAAGCGGTGATTAGCAAGAGTTATTCTTCGTTTGATTTCAGCGCTGGTTTCATTGTCTGAGTTGACAGCGGTTCCTAAGTAGACAAAGTCTTTGACTACCTCAAAGTTATATCTGTCTGCCTTGACGTTCTGTCCGAGACGTCGGCGTTGGGTGTCCTTTCTGGTTGACAGCATATACTTGGTCTAGGCCCTCATTTACCGTTAAACCCATCTTCGCGGCCTCCGTCGCAATACTCACAAAAGTGCCATTGACATCACGCTGTATTCTTCCGATTACGTCAATATCGTCGGCATATGCGAGTAGTTGGACGGACTTCTGAAAGATTGTGCCTCTGGTGTTGGCGTGCGAGTTTTGCACAATTCTTTCAAGTCGCATGACAGCCCGTCGCCTTGTCTGAATCCTTTTTAGACATCAAAGGTCTCGGTTAGGTCTTTACCGACCTTGATGGAGCAGCGTGCATTCTCCGTCGTCATCCTACACAAACGGACGAGTTTGATAGGGATGCCAAAACTAGACATTGCTCTGTATAGCTTGTCTCTATAGATGCTGTCATACGCGGCCTTAAAATCGATGAAAAGGTGGTGGGTATAGATTTGCTGTTCCTGGGTTTTTTCTAAGATCTGCCGCAGCGTGAATATTTGGTCGATGGTGGGTTTTCATGGCCTAAAGCCACACTGGAATGGACCGATCAGGTTGTTGACGACTGGCTTTAGGCGTTCACACAACACGGCAGATAAGATCTTATAAGCGATGTTTAGAAGACTAATGCCTCTATAGATGGCGCATTTTAGAGGGTCTCCTTTTTTGTGGATCGGGCAAACACAGCTGAGGTTCCATTCATCGGGCATGCTTTCTTCCGACCACATTTTACAGATGAGTTCGTGCATGCTCCTTACCAAGTCATCGCCTGCTGCTCTGAAAAGCTCAGCCGCTAGGGCGTCGGCTCCAGCAGATTTGTTGGACTTTAGTCTAGATATGGCTATCTTCACTTCATCCTGAGCCTGTGGGACAACGCAACAGAGGACGTCCACGTACAAGGTGGCGCACACAAGTCGAGGGGGACCTCGGCCGGCTTGGTGTGCGAAACTGGAGACAGCTGGCGAAAGATCGTGCTGGCTGGAGAGGCATGTTGAGTGAGGCCCAGGTCCACCTCGGACTGTAGCGCCCTAAGAAGAAGAAGAAGAAGATATCTTCACTTCATCCAAGTCGGGGGGACGGAATTGTTGATCTAAATCGTCCCTTTCATTCGGATTGAACGGTTCAATCTGCCTGACTCGAAAAAGGTGGAACCATGAAATTTGAAAATTATTCTGTTCTATGCTGGGAATTGAACCTAGACTGAAAGACCATTGATTAGAATTCGATGCACACACTCACTATCCATGGCAGCCACAATTTGAACAATTTGGACAACAGGTGACCTTAGAAAGACGATCTTTCAATCGAAAACTTCAATTGCCACCATACAATTGGTGCAACAAAAATTCGTTGATGTAGCTCTGTGCCGGGCGCTATTGAAGGTGGCTTTTCTGAGTTTTTTTTTCTTTCTTTGGTGAGCAAGTACTGAACATGGAGAGAGCTCAAAATTCTTCTTCAATATGTATTGGAATTGAATTTTAGAATGATGTCAAGATTATTTCCCAAATTCTTCCAGAACGGACACGGGGCAAGTTTTAGCGCGCGATGACGGAATCCTCACAATCAACAGACTTAACGACCTTTGCCTGCACCTTCTTTGCACACTCTTGTCAGGTGTTTGGTGTAAATGTTGTTTGGTTAGGCATACTTTTAATTGTCCTCTATGTAAACAAACTTTCTTAACTTAATTCCAAGGAACGCAAACTTGTCATTTGAAATGACCCCCTTTCTCCCGAAAACTTAAAGACTTAAAGCGGTCAGAAATGAATTCAGTTTTTCCGCCCCGAAATCGGTAAACAAAGTAATTTCCGTGCAGAAGTGTCCCATCACACCGACTTACTTGTAGCCGGACAAAGCAAGGACGACTCTAAGTCCCACACACACACCCACCCAGCGAACTTCCTTGCCCGCATGCTACACGCTCAAATCGACTTCTGTTTGTGACAACAACCGGAGGTCAATAAACATGAAATTATTGATGGCGTCGATAATTCCCAATTCAGTCTGTCGACCTATCGTCCACCCACCGAACACCAAACCAGCATCCCATTGTGTGTGCTCACCGCAACAGACTGAAATTATTTATCTACACCCACCCAGGCACACACATGACCACTCTCGTTCATGCATCAATGGACAATGATAATTCAAAGCCCATTGAGGTGGACATGGTTTAGCCGGAGCACACATTAAATGCGTTCCGAATTGAGAGCAGAAATATAATCAATTTTTGCGGGCGAGCACATCAACGAGACAGTGGAGTTCCATTAGCGGCGGATAGAGACACAAAAGGCGGTTCGTTAGATTCACAGGGTTTATCGCAGTCGGCTACTTAGCCATTTGAGCACGTCCCGTGGGGGTGCGGTTTTGAATTTTAATCAAAAAATGACTGTGACTTTGCGCTTGGAGCCAGGGTGACTTGACAAAAATTCGGTTTGACACTCAAGGTCAATGGGACCTAGGTCTTCCTATAAACAGCTTTGGTCAGCCACCTTATGGCTTTGGTTATGACTCGAGATTCTGGGCAGCTGCTGAATTCAAATGAGGGAACAACAGGTGATCGAGTCTTTGGCTGATGGGTTGAAAGAGAGGTTTACAAAATGGAATCTTCTCCGAATTGCTGCGGGCAATCATTATTGAGGTGGTGACAACTGTGTACCCGTAGCGCATGTACGCATGATTTGAAGAGTGTCTTTTAGCTCAAAGGGCTTCGTTTTTTCTCAAGTTCATTGAGTGAACGAAATAAGTCATTGGCTTTCAGTTTAAGAACACAAGAGTGGATTTTCTGGAAAGATCAGACTTGAGATCACTCATCTGTAAGACGTTTTGTCATGACCCTGATTTAAATAAGTGCCTAGGGCGCATCGTTTAGGCAAGCGAAGAAGTAATGCCATAGTCCTTGTGAACAAAGGGGTGAATTTATCGTCGAGTTCAGTTCAGAGTTCACCCATAGTTGGGTGTTCCAATCCGGTCTTAAACCGCCATTTGCCTGAGAAAGTGAATGTCTTAAATAATAATAATAATGGCGGCGCTACAGTCCGAGGTGGACCTGGGCCTAACTTCTGAGCAACCACTAGTGCTGTGCGTGCTATTATTCTCTCACGAGTGGAAGGTACCCACAGTTTAATGCCGACCCCGAACGGCGAGATTGAGAAGCTTTTTCTAGACAGTTATACTCTTTAAACATTGTCAGTGACTCCAAAGAGGTGGAACCGTGAAAAAATGTTGGGTGATTTTTCGAGATTCGAACCTTAGACCTCGAGCGTAGGAGCTGTAACAAATTTGAAGTATCATCACAACTTCTTCTTCTTCTTAGGGCGCTACAGTCCGAGATGGACCTGCGCCTCACCCAACATGCCTCTCCAGCTGGGACGATCCTTAGCCAGTTGCCTCCAATTACGCACGCCAAGATGGCTGAGGTCCTTCTTCACTTTTGTGCGTTATTGGCTTCATGGGCGTTCTCTATAGCGTTGTCTCAGGGGCGCGGAGTCCAAGTCTCTTCGGGCCGGAGTGGTGTTGTTCATGCGCACTGCATGGCCTAGCCATTTTAAGTGTCGACCACTGGATAGACTTATGTCGCTTTTCGCCCTTTGAGAAAATGTTCATTGTCTTGGAAAGCCTGTTAAAGCCTTTGAAATACTTCAAAATGTTGCATACATTGGCAGAGGAATTCAAACAACCGATTCTTTAAAGAACACGTGTACGTAAAAGATTCTCTTCGATCTAATGGCAATTTGAATTAGAAATAAACTGGGCAAGTGCGAGTTGTACTCGCACGGGTAAGGTTCCGTCGCATAATATTGATGGATGATTTCTGAATATCAAACGACGTTTCAAAACTATTTCAGTTGAATTTTCTTCTAACTTCAACCTACGAGTAAATCAACTATTCATTCATACATTTATACATCCGAACAAATATTTATCCATACATATACCTATACCTCTATCGAAGTTTATCCACCACAGAAAATCCCTTCCATCATACACATACCCAATCACTGCTCATGCCTGCGGTGTGTGTGTTCATTTATGTTGGGCATTTAGGGGTGAGATCGAAAAGATAACACTCATCAACGAATAGAATGGCCGAACACAGCATGAAATTATGTGTGAAAATGAGAATTGTTCTCATTTTAAATCTTAGATATCTCTTAATGCTTACATTGATGTCTTCAAAACAGCGTTTTCAGATCTTCAAAATTCGCATCTCGATGATTGACTGTTTTTGGCCAATATCTCCAAAACCATTAGGGCCAGAATGCTCGCAATGGTTTTAAATGAAAGTACTCAATGAAGCTAAGTTTTTGTGATTTTTACAGATTTTTAAACACTTTGGTTGAGAAATGGCAGAAGGGGACGCATTTAAAAAAACTTTGGAGCTCCATATTTTCCAAACGGTATTTTGGATAAAAAAGTGTTGAAAGAAACCTCCACCTCATTTCGAAAGATCTGTCGATTGATATATATTTCGATGGGGTGCGATAATTTTTCAAAATTAATGTCAACTTCACCTGTACTGGAGCGACCTCCAAATGCCCCCCCCCCCCTTTTTAAATTTGGGTGCATGAGCAATGACATCTAGGTCTGAAGTACCTAATTCCAAAATTTCATGCCGATATCTTCATAAACTTCGGAGATAAAAAAGTGTGACCGACACGACGGATGGACGGACGGACACACCGAAATTATAAAGGTTCCGTTTTTATAGACGGAACTTTAAAAATGTCGTGAAGAAATGGAATGCAGATGTTTTAAAGAACCAACTATAAAATCCATACGAAACTTAAACTTATGACAAAACCTAAAGAAAAGTATCCAGAAGCGTCGTCGACTTTCAAAGTGTCCATAATTTCTTATAGGATCTTAAGGCGAATTTGTCTGTCAACTGACATTTTCACACGTAGAGAGAGTTTCATTTCGGTTCAGCGTAAGAAGGCAAAATTGAACGAACTTAACGAAACTGAACGAAGCTATTAACCGCTTCGTTCAGTTTCGTTAAGTTCGTTCACTTACTCATATTGTTAAGTTTTTTTGTATTCGCTTACTTACTTAGCGGGCTCCCGACCCGTGAAGTGTCTCTGCCTGGGACACTGCAGCCTTCCATGCCCTGCTGTCCCGGGCACGCTGCTTCCAATTATTCACTTGGTTGCTTCAATTCTCCTAAGTTTTTGTATAGTCGGCCATTAAGACTGAGATGCAATGAATTTCGAAGAAACTACAGTAGTCATTGAAGCGGGAAAAAGACGAAAGCTAGGACTATAATAGATTTCATTATCGAATTAGAAGTACAAAGTCAAGAATTACACTGAATTTTTAGTAATTATTTGGTCGTTCTTGTCTGAATCCAATTTGAAATCAAATTAAAAGTTTCAATTGTTTTTGAACCACGGACGCAGCAGGAATGACGACCACAGATGACACGGCGACGCGCACAATTTGAAATGGACATCCAACAATTTTAAGTGCGGCTCTGGAGACTTTTGACAAGACACGACGGCGCTGGCTTGAGAGTTATGTTGATTGCGGCTGACACAGTCTCAATTTGTATCGTATTACACTTGGCCATTGTATCTTATGACATTTTCAGTGCATATTTGTCAACGGTCGTGTCCGTGCTGGATGGAGAGGCATTTTGGTTGAGGCCCAGGTTCACTCCAGACTGTAGCGCCACTTGAAGAAGAAGAATTAGTCTTGGACGTTGTTTACTTGGACAAAAGGGACATATGAGACAAAAGTCTCATCTTTGCCTTAATCAAAATAAGTCCCTTCACCCTTCACATGCAACATATTTCAAATTCCTTAAATCTGCTCTCAGTTTTTCCTTAAGAACTGAAGTTGCTTAAATGCTTGGAAGAATTCCTACACAATCAACCCACTTAACATCTTTGTGGACCTCCCAGAGGCCTCTTATTCAGATTTCCCATTGTTTCTCTATGCTGACCCTAATCTGCCCCCAAAACTGAACTCATTATCTCAACACCCGAGTGTCCAGACTCCACTCAATGTCCATTCAACTCTCAGGCGATGTTGGTTTTGGTTTTTCTTGCATCTTGTCCTCCATGGGGGAGAATGCAAACTAATTTTGATCTCGAAGTACAGTGGACAGTGTCCTGTTCAGTTTCGCCCTCATCTCATCTTCAGAACTGCAAACACGATGAGGTCCAGTGAATCCACCTTTGACGCTGTAATTGGATGGCCATTCACCAATTGCCCTTGCCCCAGCAATTTTCTGGAGAATCTCAACTAAAAGCTTCAGACTGTCCCCCCCGTTGTGATTCACTTCCCATCGCCAGCCGACTGCATGGTTCCTAATTAATTTCGAACTCGAACATTAACTCCGTTGTCCCAGCTCGCTCAAAATGGAAATGGTTTCCATATCTTTATGGTGCAACCCTGTCGTAACACGATGTCAGTGGGAAGACAGCAGCAGCGCGCCATTAAACGGCGAACGACAGTGTTTTCGCTGACAATTACACATGCTACCCCAGAGCTGTGTTCGTCAATAAAGATAACTTCGCATGCCTGAGGCCGACCCCGAAAAAAAAAACGAAAATCGGCACACAAAACAGACGAACCTCTCAGCCTCAGCGGAGTGCATGTTCAAATATGTGCTCAAGCTGTTCGGGGGGAGGGATGAATTCGAGCGGGCGGTCTCAGGATTTGGTGGTTCCTGCTGAGATTCGAAAGTAATTTCCGGATGCAAACTTTGCTAGTTGCTCCCCGGGGAGTTCTTCGAAAAGAAAACAGTCGTGTCTGTTGGTTTAATTAACCTCGCAACTCCAGTGCAGTGACAGATGCGATGGAATTTTGACATACGTCAAGCAAATGTCAGGAAAGTTCACCTACGCGATGTGCGAGGGGGATGTGGGGAGTGATTAATTACGTCACGCTGATGCATTAATTGGCACAAGCGCCAAGCCGATGAGTGTCCATTTTAATCTGTCAATTGCTCGCAGTTTCGTGGTGACTGCTGATGAGTGTCAATTGAAAGATGTCGCCCGTTGAGTGATAGATGAGCCGTGTGCGGGCGTAATTAATTGGAAGCTAAAGGGACGTTGGATCTAATCAATCTTTTTATTTGCATTCCAAGGCAGTGTATGCTGTGGGTGTTGTAGTTCGAATTGGTATCTCTGTCTTATGGTACAGGGTGTTGTGACCCAAATACGTTTTTTAGTGACAGGCGATTTGTAGGAGGTACTTGACAACCATGTGTGTCTTCGGTTTGCCGAATCAATCTTGACCGAGAATTCTCTTGACCTTTCATTCAGCTCATTTTTGTTGAATGACTCATGTCAGACGTTGAACCCCACAGCTTTGATCGAACGAAACTTTGAACTCTGCTCTGTTGAGAACTGCACAAGAAGAGGCCGAGAGTAGTGATTACATTCAATTCGCAATCTTCAAAAAAATAATTCCTTGGGGGACCAATCCGATGAAGGGATTTTTTTTTGTTTTTTTTTTTCGGAAGATTTTTGAAACACTACTGGGGCACTCAGACTCAAAACTGGTCCATTGTACTGCCAGGTAACAACCTACTCCAGCGCCGTTAATTTGATCCCAACGGCAAATGGTGACTGGACCAGATTCGATTTCACTGGGATTCGAACCTGGGACTCCTCGAACTTGGGGCAGGCACTTAACCAACTGCGCCATCCAGTAGTTCGATGGAGGGATAGTGTTAAAATGGAAAATGGATTACAGTTGCAATGGCACGATAATGACGTTGGACTTTGCTCATTTCGGTCAAGCAGGAAAGGAATGCTTTACGAAACGGTTAAAGAACGATGTTAAGTCAATGAAGGACAAATACGAACACGAATTGGACGCATAAAAAAAATGGCTCTGTGCTGGGCGGCATTGATCCTCGAGTAAAAATAAAGGGTTTTTCATCAAGCGCTTCCGATCTTTAAATTTAAATAAAACGAAGTGTGTGTGAAGTATCAACGACATTTTTTATTCGTTTGAAAGGCCTATCGATGCCATTCTGTACGAAATATACAATAACATCGTTCGAATGTCCGTCGCGGCTTTTCTGGGTGCCGCGCATCCGAAATGTACATGACTCTGGCGCATAAATCAGGCTGAATTTGACCGATGGCATGGGTTATGTTGGCTTGGAGAGCCGCTGTGGTTTGTGGCTTATTCGCATAGACCTGAAACTTCAGAAAACCCCACAAGAAAAAGTCGAACGGAGACAAGTCGCACGATCTCGGTGGTCAGTTCACATCACCTCCACGTGAGATGATCATGCCCTCGAATCGCTCGAGCTGAATTTCCAACGAAGCGTGAGCTGTGTGGCGCGTAACGCAGTTCTGTCCAAACCACATGTCGTTGGTGCCCATATCATCCAATTCAGCCCAAAATAAGTTGGTGTTTATCGACCTAAAGCGCTCGCCGTCGATGATGATGTCCTGGCCAACGTCGTTTTAAAAGAAATACGAGTATGGACCGATGACGCCGCCAGCCCAAAATTCTCACTAAACAATGATTTTTTTCGGGATGCATTCGACTTGGATCTCATGTGATTTGGTCATCATAATCATATTCAGTGACCCGCATGTTCCACTAAAGGCATCGTCCCAAATTCGATAATTCTGTTTGACGTGCCTATTTATTCAGAAATGGGCCTCATCCCTGAAGATGATTAGGGTCAGTTTCCAACTGCTCCACAGACCATTCGTCAAACACACGTCGTTGTCTATGGTCGTCAACAAGTACCTTTAGCTCCTGGGTCAGTTGAATTTTGTCCAGGTGCAGGTCCAGGGTACGACACAAAATTCGCCAAGTTGTGGTCTGCGAAAGACCGAGTTCTTGTGAGCGAAGCGAAATCGACTGCTTCGGATTCTCCTGCACACTCTTACGAACAGCGGCGATGTTTTCGACAGATCTTGAGTGTTGGTATGTCGTTTACTGAACGAGTGGACTCAAATTTATTTACCACACTCCGAATAATCCTCTCTGTAGGAAAATTATAGCGACCGTAAAATGGACGAAACCGTGGAACGTTGGCAGAACAGAGCACCCTTTTTGATAAAACAATCTTATCATTTGCACGTATTGTTGAAAGTTATGTCCATCCATGGTAATTTGTGCAAAACTGACTGAATAAACGACAGCCAATTTGACAGATGTAATAATAATAATAATGGCGGCGCTACAGTCCGCGGTGGACCTGGGCCTAGCTTCTCAGCAACTACTCGTGTTGTGCGTGCTATTGTTCTGTCACGAGCGGAGGGGACCTACAGTTTAATGTCGACTCCGAACGGCGAGATTGAGAAGCTTTTTCTAGACAGTTATACTCTTTGAGCACTGTCAGTAATTCGAAAGAGGTGGAGCCGTGAAAAAATGTTTGATGTTTTTTTCGAGATTCGAGTCGACGCACCTACCGACACGGCAACCACGTGGCACTTCAACAATTTGGCCGCTATCAACTGTCAAATTTCGAAAGTCCCTATTGGAGGATTCTTTAGATCCGTCACATACCAAGAGGCTACAATTTTTGATAGTTCATATGTTCAAATGTAAACACCACAAATGGCGACACCTTTTTAAAAGAAGTGTCAGACAGCCATCCTGACATGATGTACATCCACATGAGTATGAAAAAATCACGTTATTCCCAAAACCGGTTTGTCGTTAAAACACTCCTGAGTTCAGCGGAAAACCTGATGGTCCCTGAGCCTTTTTTGTGTCGGAGGTTCTTAACACTACACCGGAGAACTCAAACTCAAAAACCGGTCCATTGTGCCACCAGGCAGCAGCCTACTTTTTTTTGGAATTTTTTGGTCTTGGATCAGCAGGCGTTTTTATGCCTACATCATCAGCTTTCACCTCATCGGCACCGAATAGTTGCCAACTGATCCGAACAAAGGTGGGCCATTAGGCGGAGATTTAGCAGTGCATAAAGGGCCCCTGTGCAGCCGAGACAGGCCGTTCTTTGAAGCTTAGTGAAAGCAGCAGTTACGTATTTATGCGAAAGTTTGCTCCACCAGATGACCGATGCCTAGAAGAGAAGGTGCCTTGTCATAGCCGTGTAGATCGTTTTGGTGACAGACCCCAAGACTTGCCGAAAATTTCCTTACATTGCCAGAAAACTGACAGCGTGTTAACAATTTTCGAATTTTGCCGGAGATTAGTTTCAATCATGACAGTCGTACTGCAGTCTGCACCCAGTTCCTAAAAAGTTTTCTATGTTACGAGCGTTTGGTTGCTCCTTATTGGATCAAATGCGATTTTGGAACAATTCTTGTTCCATTGTTAAGCCAGAACGAAAAGAAAACTGATTATTTGCCACACACTGAACACAGCTCTGAAAATTGTACTCCTCTACGAAAGTTCAAATTTCTTACAGACTTTTTCCTAAGCACTTCATTTAGCGATAAAAAACCGTTTTTAAAGTGAGCATCAATTTGGAAATCATTCGTATTTTTAACCGGAATGAGCAACTCTTAGAAACGGCTTCGATTCACTCTCTCGTGCACAAAGTTATGCAAATCTCCAGTAACGACATTCTCATAAGTTACGTCATTTTATCTTAAGTCCTCACAATTTAACCTTTGAAACTTTAGTCGTTAACACGTCATTTGATAGCCGTTCTATTCCCGTTAATCAACGAATCTTAGCTCACAAACTGGAAGCTTAATAAGCCCCTTAGTCAGTGCGAGTGAATGAGAAATCTTTCGGATAAATATCAGCAAATTTAAGTGAATCATTTTCATCCGCGAGTATGATGCGAACGTCAAAATCTATAATTTTCCGATTTGAAGTGGAAATTCCTCAAAACAAGCAACACACGAACTTAGGTAGTCACCGAACGTGACTGGAAATGACAAAATGACACCTCAATCGGGTGTGGAGGCTGACGTCTGAAGCTGATGACATTTGAAATTGG
Organism: Myathropa florea; assembly: GCA_930367185.1. Lineage (NCBI taxonomy): Eukaryota > Metazoa > Arthropoda > Insecta > Diptera > Syrphidae > Myathropa > Myathropa florea. The sequence continues at coordinate 112,830,657 of OV884002.1, read as the reverse complement.
AAACAGGCTTTGAGACAGTCCGCTGAGACTGTAAAACTCGCGAAAAGAGGCAATTAAGCAGAGCGAGTTGTTAAATCAGTTTACAGTGTTGTAAACGTGTCTCCTTCTCACTCACATCGGACCAAGTGCAAAGCACAAACATCGTGACTAATCCGTCAGTCGCCAGACTCCAAGCTAACCACTCCACAGAATCCGTCAATTTATTCAACTACCGCTCGTAGACATTCTCTGAGTCACTGTTTGTTAACCGCTTTGTGTCATTCCGTCTCTTCCATCATTCACTCCCCCGCCCAGCGCTTTATCTCACGTGAACACAGAAGTTCCATTCGTTCTTTGTTTCCGTCTTCGCACTCTCCACACGAAGCCACTTGTATGCCTCTAGCATCACGATGACCCTCGAGTTCTCACCCAACGAATTCATTCATTCACTCATTGTTCACTCCGGGTGCACTTGTACCGAGGTTGGAAGTGACTGTAAAGAGCACAAACCCCACGGTTTCCTCGGTCGCCTTCCAGTTCCGGTATTTGTTAATCTTTCGCAACATGCTGAGCTGTTTCCTTTGTTCCATCATCACCCAGTCATTCTTCTGCTCCCTCTCTCGCTCGCTCCGATTGGATGTCTCTTTCTTCGACTCAGCTGATTGCGAATTGTCAGCGCATGAGTGGGAGAGATTAAGAATTTCCATTCTCTCTCGTGGAGAGTTGTTCATTTTGCCATGTTGCCCGTTTTGTTATGCAACATGTTGCTACGGATTTGTTCAAGTGTTTCCTGGGGGTTTTCGCTTGTGGATTGATACGTTTCCTCGGTGGAATGAACGTGAATGAAAAAAGGTGATGGTGGATGCGGTGCGGTTTGGAATACGTCGAGTGAAAGGAAATCGAAGGATTTGTGTGCGCTTTTTTTTTTGTTCACCGCAAAAAGCGGAAGATTGCGAAAGAACTGCAACGAAGCATGTCATGCGGGACTGTGGGAATGGAAGGCACGACTTTTCTTGGCATTCGCTTCGCAAGTTTTGGCTGCAAGAGACCATAAATCGCGGGAATAGATACATGCATTCCTGACACGATTTCCAGCTGACACAACAGGATGTGGGGTTTCAGGAGGGAGCTGCTGCCTTGGTTGAGGTGGTGGTTGGGGCGAGTTCGTGGAAGACATTTTGCTGATGAATGCATTTTTTTGTTAAAGTGAAATGGAGGAATGAAGCGGCTTTAAATTGGTTTTGCTTTTAATCGGTTGTCTATCTATGGCCCTCTAGCTGAGTCGGGTGGGCAATGTCTCCTTACTAGACGTAGTATTTGCTGTATAGTGGACTCTCAGAGTTCAGTGTTTGTAACTGAGTCTTCAAATTGACAACGTTTTTGTTTGTTTGTAAAGAAATTTGCAAAAGCACTTTAGTGACGAGTGGTAAGTCTCTGAGTCTAACATGAAAGGACAACGCTGCTGGGGACGAACACAAGAAACCTTAGCAAACCCTCAGCGTGTCGAGATAGCTGGCAAAAGATCGTGCTTGCTGAAGTAGCATGTTGGTTGAGGTCAAGATCCAATCAGAATGAGGAAGAAAGACGTCAGTTGTGTGATCTTGGGTCCAAATAAATAACCATCAGTAAGAGCGAATCTGAATTTCGTTAGGGAATGTTTGTCGTCTGACCGAGCCAAGGAAGGCTCTCCATTATCGTGAATTAAATGTGTCTTACTCACTTAACATTCAGCTCTGATTTTCGGTGCTGCGTGTCCTTCCAGAAAGATTAGAAAGTTCTCAAACTCGCAGTGGCTTTCGTCAAGCGGTCGCCAACCTAACGGAATCACATTCAAGGCACGCCTTGGAAGTCGTGACGATGGGGACATACGTGCCACGTGATAAAACTAACGAAGTACAGCCCTTTCCGTTCGAAGAAGCAGTTGCTCAACATTGAGTGCCTCGCGCACTGCCGTGTTTCTCACCCTATCCCGGCGAGTAATTCCCACAACAGCACGGCAACTTGTATTCGCGATCTTATTCTTTCGGTCATTGCCCAAATTTCATGACCATAGGTGAGAGTTGGAAAAACTACTTAGTTAAAAACCGCTAACTTGGCCTTGACACCAAGCTCGGCCAGATCTACGAATCTGTCTCAAAATTGACCCGCTTGGCCAATCCTACAGGGAAGCTCAGCATTATTCCTTCCATCACTCGTGAAGAAGACCCCGAAATATTGGGAATATACTCGTAACCTGATTCGTGCAGTTTTTTTTTTCAAAATTTTAACGTTTACTTAAGAAAAATATGTACAATAGTATTATTCAAAATATTGCCCATCTGAAGCTATGACTTTTTCCCATCTTTCTGGCAATTTGTGGATCTCATCCCAAAAGAACTGCGCCGGCTTGGCAGCCAAGAATGAATCAAGCCAATTTTTGATATTCTACTCTAATGTGAACCGTATTTCAGTGAGGGCGTTCTGCATCGACCGGAACAAATGGTAGTCAGTAGGGGCAAGGTCTGGGCTATAAGACGGGTGGTGTAAAACTTCCCATCCACTGTTTTCCAAATAGTTCTTAACCGGAACGTGGAGCGGAGCGTTGTCATGATGGAAAATTATTGCCTCGTGTCTGGTCGCATATTCCGGGCGTTTTTCGGCTACTGCTCTCTTCAAACGGATTAATTGTGTTCGGTAGCGTTGTCCATTGATGGTTTCACCCGGTTTTATCAGCTCATAACACAGCACACCCTACTGATCCCACCAAATACAGAGCATTACCTTCGCGCCATGGATATTCATATGATATGATTTTTTGCGCTTGGGGTTGTCGTAATGGATCCATTTTTCATCACCAGTAACAATCCGATGCAAAAATGACTTCCTTTTGTGGCGTTCCAGCAGCATTTCGGACATGCAAAACCGCCTTTCGACGTCTCGGCTTGGGTTTGTGTGGAACCCAATTTCCTTCCTTTTGAATATATCGAGCTGCTTTTAAACGTTTTGAAATGGCTGCATGAGTGACACCCAAAGATTCTGCGAGCTCTTCTTGTGTTTGGCAACAATCTTCAAAGAGTAATGCTTCCAGTTCTTCATCTTCAAACGTTTTTGGCTGTCCAGGACGTTCGTCGTCTTCCAAGCCAAAATCACCACTTTTAAATCGTGCAAACCACTTTTGGTACGTTCGCTCAGCTAGCTCATGTTCACCATAAACTTCCACCAAAATAATAATACTTAAACTTCTCCACCTACTTCAATGGAACTCCACTAACATGTAGAGTGCATTTAACAAACGCTCTGGAAATAATCATAACCTTGGATTTGTCCATGTTAACTCTCATCCCAGCATCAGCACATAGATATCTAGCGCGCGCTGGAGTTCCATCTGGGAGGATGTGAGTGTGACTAAGTCATCTGCAAAAAGAAGATGCCTTACCCTCAGCTCTCCCAATGCGAACATTCCTCACCTCTCCAATTGTGAACATTCCTCCAGAGGTGACAGGACGCACACTTGACGAAGTCCAATGCTCACGGTGAAAGGGTTTGAGCTGTTCCATCGCATGTAGAGGAAGAATGGCGACTGTTTTGAACAGCTGTCATTGCTTCAGCACGTGATATTTGTGTTGGTGTGGCGGCTGGTGGTAAGAAAAGAACGGCGTGGTTTAAAACACCCGGCGCTCAAGAAGCCATCAGAGAGAAGAAGAAGGACTACAGAGACTGGATCCTCTTGGGGAACTCTGATTCTCATGACCGGTACACTGAGGAGCGAAGAACTTGCAAATTGGCTGTGCGATCAGCTAAAGAGCAGTCTTGGAAGGAGTTTGACCATAGGTTAGGTTAGGGGGCTGTTAGTGAATCCACCAGCACACTTAGACCATCCGGGTTCATTGCGATACCCACAGTCAGACAACTACCACTGAACCGCTCCAATGATAGTGCCGTTAATTGGATCCCAACGGCAAATGGTGGGGCCATTCTAACTTAGGTCAGGGACTAAACAAGCTGAGCCATCCAGTGGTCTACCATAAATCTCCGAAAAAGGTGTTCTGGCAAACCATTCGCCGGCTCAGAGGAAGGAAATTCAACATCATCGAAGGAGTCAAATCCAAAGATGGCGTCTTGCTTTCCAATGAGGTGGACATCTTGCGGAGCGAGCACTTTTTGGAGCTGCTCAATCCCGAACAGGGCACTGAGGGTGACAGATTTGTTGTCTTGAGTGGGGCGGAGAATAGTCCAATGGTGAGTTCTGGCGATTGAATAGCTAAAAGTTGGTAAATCCGGTCAGAAATGCTTAGTACGATGGGTGAAGAGTGAGTTTTATGACTCTCTCGTGTCATTAAGATGGCTTGGGAACGCGGTGAGACACCTGGCGATTGGCAGACTAGGGTGATTGTCTATCTTTTCAAAAACGGGGAAAAAAGAGAGTGCTCCAACTGCAGGTTCGTATCTCCTTCAAATCTCCCCGGTAAAGTCTACGCTAAGGTGTTGGAGACGCGTTCTAGAGCTATGGTCGAATCCAAGACGGGAGATGAACAGTGCGGTTTTCGTCCCGGCAGAAGTGAAGGGGGTACCTTTAAGAAGTCTATTCCGCTTCAGAGAAAGCTGCGTCTGGTTGTCGAAGACCGTGTGATTGAAATATATTTTCAATGATCCACTTGGCTGCACAGTGGAACTCTCTTGGTCCAATTGCGTCCCCTCTTCATGGGCTACAGCCACTTTAATCTGCCTTCCTATTCTGGAGAAATTTTCCTTTCGGAAAATTTGCCTCAAACACCAAGAAATCCATCCATGTTTTCATCTGTGTCTAGACATGCGAGCACATCTGACTCATGAGACCTTTTTCCAAGTCTCATACATGAGCTCTCACATTCATCAATCCCTTCCCACGCTCCAGCAGTATTTCTTCTTCAAAAATTCATACCACTTCTCAGGATCTATTTCCATCGAATGTTTCATTGAAACCCATACATCTCCGTCCCCTTAGTCACGCCATTTTATCCAAAAACACCTCCCTGCTGCTGCTGCTTCAAATATCAAACGCAAATGGTGTCTCCTCTCAAAGTTCGCTTTCAAAAACAAAAAATATGAATTCATTTGACGCCACTTTACGTAAATAAAAAGCGACAACCCATCAGAGCCACTTCCCCCCCCCCCACCCCTTCCTGCGTCGTCGTCGTCGTCCGCAAGTCGTTTCGCATTTCGACAACAAGTTCCGCATCAACGCACATTCCAATTCCAATTTTAATGAGACACAGCAGATGGATTCGTCAAAAAACGAGAGGACGTCGAGTTCGATGAAAACGATATCAAGGTCAAATGGGATTGAAGGCAGCCCACACATTCGTTATCCTTGTCGTACTGCCACTTCCTGCGAACATTTACGTTTCCATTGTACACTTGAGAGTGCATTTACGGCAAGGATTTCATCCTGCAGTCCTTTGACGATGCACAGGACTCGGCGTTACATGGGAAACGATGTCAAGTTTTTGTTGCTGGATGAAGTATAATGTTTCGACAAGGCTATCACAACTAAATGGAATCAAATGCGAGGAGAAAAACACACCGATTGACTGGGGGAGGGACGAAAGTGAATAAGAGGCGAACGTAAGCAGGAAAAGCAAGCGACCTTGATGGGTAAAGGTGAAGATACAGAAATATTCCAGAGCCAGATGCCTGACGGCAGGCAACTTGAGCGTTGTTCGAGAAATCGAAGAGGGATTTTGGTGCATGGCGACCTTCACAACAGAAATACTTGTACTGACCTTGGCACGTGCGAATGAACAACTACTGGACTTTAAGCTATTTATAAATATTCCTGAGGCTGGCATCAGCTTGGAGTGCCCCAGGGGAGCCATTTAATACCCCAACTTTTTCTTGATTTCCATTTTCTGTTCTTTCTAAATATCCTTGAGGCTGATTTTAGCTTGGGGCTCCACAGGGGATTCATTTAGTACCCCAACTTTTTCTCGATTTTAATTTAAATCAAAAGCTCAACTCAGTTATTGCTAAGACCAAAGGGAGAATACTGTGCAAAAAGATGTTGTGTCTTCAGATGAGAATTGAGGTAAGGCTACAAGCCAAGGGGTGCAAAATCAAAGTATTGTACGAAATTGTTGATGGCTAAACCGGGGAGCAACGACAACCATGATGGATTTTCATCAGAATGGATAATGTTGTTGTACGTTACGTTGTATCTTCTGCCAAGGCGGAAACCAAGAGTTGTTACACGCCACGGTGGGGGAAACTACAGAACAGTGAGGTGCGGCAACATTTTGCACGGCGAATATCCGGTTTGAGCAAATTCCAACTGTTCCATCGCATGTAGAGGAAGAATGGCGACTGTTTTCAACAGCTATCATTGCACGTGATGTTTGTGAACGAAGCAGCTGGTAGTGAGAAAAAAACTGCATGGATTAAAACGCCCAGAGTTCAAGAAGCCATCAGGGAGAAGAAGAAGACCTACAAAGACTGGATTCTCTTAGGGGATTCTACTTCTCATGACCGGTACACTGATGCCCGAAGAACTTGCAAATTGGCTGTGCGAGCAGCTAAAGAGCAGTTTTGGAAGGAGTTCGACCATAGGCCAGGTTAGGTTAGAGGGCTGTTAGTGAATCCACCAGCACACTTAGACCATTTTGGTTCATTGCGATACCCACAGTCAGAATACAATCACTAATCGACTGCTCTAGTGATAGTGCCGTTAATCTGATCCCAACGGCAAATGGTGACTTTACCAGATTTGAAAAACCGGGTAAAAGCGTATTAACTTTGCTTTCACTGGGATTCGAACCTGGGAACCCTCTAACTTACCATATCTATGGTCTACCATAGATCTCCGAAAAATGTGTTCTGGCGAACCATTCGCCGGCTCAGAGGAAGGAAATTCAACATCATCCAAAGATGGCGTGTTGCTTTCCAATGAGGTGGACATCTTGCGCAGATGGAGCGAGCACTTTTCGGAGCTGCCCAATCCCGAATCCCGAACAGGGCAATGAGGATGACAAACCTGTAGTCTTGAGTGGGGCGGAGAGTAGTCCAACGGTGAATTGTGGCGATTGAATAGCTAAAAGTTGGTAAATCCGGTCAGAAATGCTTAGTCCAATGGGTGAAGAGGGAGTTTTATGACTCTCTCGTGTCATTAAGGTGGCTTGGGAACACTGTGAGACAAGTGGCGATTGGGAAACTGGGTTGATTCTTTCTCTTTTCAAAAAGGGGGACAAAAGAGAGTGCTCCAACTACAGGGGCATATCTTTTTTAAGTCTCCCTGGTAAGGTCTACGCTAAGGTGTTGGAGGCACATTCTAGAGCTATGGTCGACCGCAGCTTCAGGATGGGCGATGACCAGTGCGGCTTTCCTCCTGGCAGAAGTTCAACTGACAAGGTTTTCACTCTAAAAATGGTACTCAGGAAGGTTTGGGAGTACGCCAAACCGATCAACAGTTGTTTTGTAGATTTGGAAAAGGCATACGACCGAGTTCCTCTGGATAAACTACAGAAGTATGGGATTGATAGTTCTCTGTTGAGGGCCATTCAGTCTCTATGCACAAACTGTAGCAGCTGTGTTCGGGTTAACGGTAGTAAATCAATACCTTTCACCGTGGGCGTTGGACTTCGCCAAGGGCGCGTCTTATCACCTCTTCTTTTCATTATATGTATGGACTGCATGTTGCAGCGCAGGTAGGCGACCGCTTGTCAGATCCAGGACGAGATGATTGGACCAGGTCCAAAAACTCGCCTGGTTGTGCTTGGGCATAGCTTCTGATGAGTTAGAGTCGATGGCGAAGGATCGAGTGGCCTGGAGATCTCTCGTGCATGCATTGCCCCCGCGACCCTTTTAGTGGAACATGCGGGTCACTGAAAATGATGATGATGATGCATTAGACAAAACTTTATGCACTCTTTTCATCGTTGGATAAGCCAACAGTTTCTGGGCGCTTGTTTCGTAACATTAAAGAACGTGCCTCTGACAGAGTCCTATGATGCTCTGTGCTAACATATCCAACACTAGACCACAGAAGTCGTATTGTACACAGACGGATCGAAAATGGATTCTGGAGTTGAAGCTGGTGTCTATGGACCCAACACTGGGATCTCTGTACCTATGGGGTCGAGTCCTACTGTTTTTCAAGCTGAAATCCACTCCATTGAGATCTGTGCTAGACGCAACCTTCTCAAGGGTATCAAGGGTGCTAAAATACAAATCTTTTCAGATAGTCAGGCAGCACTTAAGGCTTTATCGTCCTACCAAATGGACTCCAAGACCTTCAAATATTGAGGCGATGCACTGCAATCCCTCGCCAAAGACAACAATAAGAGAAACTTGATTGGGTTCGCGGACACAAGGGGATTGCAGGTAACAAATCTGCAGATGAATTCGCTAGGGCTGGTTCGTACTACCGTACTGTAGTGTCAATTGGAAAACAGCTGCAGCACTGATTAACGAACGGGAAAATAAATTTCGCCTAGACCATTGGACCAATGGGTCGGGTTTTAGGCAATCCAAACGATAAAAACCAGATGCGGCAATTTTGTTTTTTAAGGTAAGTTTTAAGGTAAAATTTTCCGCCCAAAATCGTTGTCCAATTCGTGCTGCTCTAAGGCCCAAATTGCGAAGCGATAAAGAAGCGGATGGTCGCATGCCTTCAATTGCTCAGTCAGTTGGACCTTGTAAGCGAAGAATCCGAGATCTTTGTGCAGATATTATCGTCTCCTCAGGCTAGTGCGTGAAATGTTGAGCTGTTAAGATCGATGGCGAGTTGATGTTCGTGAATTGAGTCTCACAAACTCGGCCACAGCAGCCACATTCTCATCTGTGCACACCGTACGACGATGAGGACCATGAGTGTTGTCCACTAGCACACAAGTCTCACGAACTTTTTACACAAACTTTCGTACAGCAGTCGTGGGGGTGCTTCATTTCGGCCAAAACTTATTTTCAAAAAACGCACTGTTTGGGCTCCACAGCATTCACTTCACCAAAGTTGTTCAAGCGGAAAACTACTCTTTCCGTTCCGCGGAGATATGAGACTAACTTTCTGTCAAGATTTCAAGCGGGAAACAGCTGTCATTGTCAAAAATTTTAAAAATCCACTAGATGGCGCTCCCTGTGTAACTAAATCAAGAGTCGCTTGATCAGGAGTAGAAACATTTTCTTAGAAAGGGACCAAATTAGACCTGGTTGTAGTCAGCTTTCTTTAGAAAAGATACTACTCCCTTCTCACAAAGACCGTACTGAACCCAAGAACAATTGGAATTGGTCTGAAACTATCCATAATCTCTGTACCTCTTATCATAACTTTGAGAGAAACAGTCTCACACGCCTTCAATCTTTCTTCAATTCCCTTTCAAATTTGACCACAGAAACAGTGCTTCGTTCCCTTTCCCAATTCATTCCCCATGCGCAAGCTGACTTTCTTTCGCCATCCCCTATGAGTCGCACGTTGGGGTAGGCCCTCCAACCGAGTGCACACTCAGCTGATTCACCGCCACCGGCCATCGCAACCCTCTGGCCATCCACTCAAAATATGAGCTCCTCGGTGCGCTTTAATTGTGCTCTGTTGTCCAGACGGTGCGCGATCTTTTGTGGCGAATCAAATCGAATCAATTACCAATTAAGCTCGACTGAGATCTGTCCATTACCAGAGCGGTCTTTTGTTTTTCTCCTTCTCACACTCGCTTGAACTTTTTAATTGAAGCAATTGGATGAAAATTCGTGTCGCATTCCTCAGCGTAGCCGTCGTCGGCTTCAGAAGTTTGTTCAACTTCTGTCATCTGGACACAGATGGCGGCTGTCACCGCGATGCCGCCAGTGGAGGGGATGCACTCGATTCGGTGGCCGAGCGATAGAAGCACGTTTGCGCCGAGATGGCGTTCGTTGGGTTTAGTTTGAGGTGTCATTTGACCGCAGGCAGTCACAGATGCGAAAGAAGACTCGTCCTCGAGCGATGTTTGTGTTGAGTTAAGTTTTTCGGTGGACAAGAGATAAACATTCAGAGAGACAATGAAGAGTGTATCGGGCTGCAGCAGCCTGGAGGATATCAATTTCTCGGTTGCCCCGGGAGCTAGCGCGCCGCGGACGTGTATGTCGTCTTCGTTCGGCTCGATGCCGGTGCAGGAGTCCGGCCAGCAGATGAAGCGCTGCGATAGCAGCTCCAGCAATTTGGTCGTGAACATCTACAAGAATCCTTTGGAGAGCTTTCAGAGCACGACTGTGTGCGGCTTCAGGAACTCGGCCTACGAGGGGGCCATAGTGAACGATGTCACGGGCAGCGCCACGGAGGCCGTCGGTGGGGGCTGCGGTGCCCTGGATTGTGACAACGACTACTCCTGCAGTGGCGGGGGGAGCTGTTCAAAGAACCTCGCCTTTGTGAATGCGAAGCTGAACAGGAGTGGGTATCTGAATACAGGACATCCGCATTCACGTACAAAGTATGTCAGGACATGGTTTCCTTTTTTTGTGTGTTGACTCAGTTTGGGTTTCAGGCGTTTCGAAGGACTGTTTGACTAATGGTTTCGTTTGTGTGTTTTTCATTGCAGCTCACAGAATAATTTGTGCAACGGCAGCATCTCCGGGAATCACATTCTCGCGCCGAAGGTGCACAACAACAGTCCGAATGGGCAGAAGAAGGGGACGGTGACGCTGACACATCTGCCGCAACGACCACCTGTGGATATTGAGTTTGTGGACATATCGTACTCGGTGTCTGAGGGCAGGCGGCGTGGATTCAAGACAATTCTGAAGGGCGTGACGGGAAAATTCCGAAATGGTGAACTGACAGCGATCATGGGCCCCTCGGGGGCGGGCAAGAGTACGCTAATGAATATTTTAGCGGGATACAAGTAAGTAAAATACTTCTTTTTTTTTTATTTTCTATGCATGTCTGTTTTGAGAATTTCTTTGGTATGAGACCGCATACGAATCTTCAGACTTAATACTAGACTTTTAGTCAAAAATGAACTATGGAAACTTTGAAGCTCAATCCGAATGAAAAGCCTAACAGACATGCCTCGGGACAGATATAGAGAACGAAGGTTTATCGAAGGTAGTTGTCAGCTGCAAACCGCAAAGGGTTTTTGCCTCCTTAATCTTCATTTTAATTCCTTCTCTAGTGTTTCCTGATGCCGAAGAAATTACCACACTTTCAATCACTCGTGGCATAGTCTCGTATACCTAAAAACCCCGTAGAAATTCAAGAAGAAAAAGATGGCGGTGTAAAAATTGAATTAAGGTTTTTAGCATAAAGTGAACTCCTGACATCTGACAAAATGGCTTTTTGTGTGAATACTTGTCATCGTTTTTCAGCCGCATCACTTGCCAGTATGCGCTTCTTCCAATCCTCGAAACACTTCCTAAACTCGACCTTTGGGATAGCCTATAGATCTTTAAGCAACGCGCTTTTAATGTCATCTATGCTTGCAAAACGACGGTCCTTTAAAGTTCTCTTTACTTTTGGAAATTGGAAAAATTCAAACGGAGCCGTTACAACACGTTTCAGTAATTCTGCATCGTCGTTGATTTCATTTAGCTTAGGTTAGGTTTTGGAAGAGGAGTGTGATGGTTAAACATCACATCCACTCGGAGGCCATAGGGCCCATTGTGAACGCCTTCATTTGTTGAAGGCACAACCTATTAACCTACCCTGTCACGTGGTGGCTGATACCACCTCGTTCTCCTTATGAATTTTAGAAGATCCGATAAATCAGCATTCGCAGTCTCTGTGAAGAACCTTTGGCCCAGCGAAGCTAGGCGCCGATTCTGGAGAGCTGGGCAGTGGCAATGCAGATTTTGCATCGTCTCGATCTCTTCCTCATCGCCGAAGCTCCTGCAGAGAGTGCTGGATTCCGCATTCCATTTCCGGAGCATTATTCCGATGGGGATGTGTTCTGCGATCACTCTGACGTGCACACGGATCGAATTTCGGTCCAATGCCAGAAACTTTGTATTGTCGTTGTTAAGCTTTGGCCACGTTGATCTTGCCGTCTGACAGTCATTTCTTGCAAGCCAAGACGAGTTGGCCTCTTTTTGTATTGTGTCGCTTATAATCCGTTACAATGCACTGATCGTTGTTCGCAGTGACGTGTCCGCCTCACTGAGGACTATTTCAGACCTTCTTTCAGCCAATTCTGCTCTCTAGTTTCCTCCGATTAAACTGTGGCCCGGGCCCCAGCAGAGTTTGACCTTGTGGTGGGTGATGGACCTCAGTGAGTCGCGAAAATTCATAAAAGCCTTTGATTTCGTTGTACAGGATCCTATTGACTTCAGTGCAGCCTGGCTACCTACAAAGATGGTGATATTCGATGGTGGGACATCGGTTACTTGCATGTGTTTGGCTGCTTTCTCTATTGCCAGAATCTCTGCTTGGAAAACACTGCACATGTTAGGTTTGTTTAGAGGGCTGCTAGTGAATTCACCAGCACACTTAGACCATGTTAGTCCATTGTGATATCCATAGTCAGACTACTACCACTGATCGACCGCTCCAGTGATAGTGCCGTTAATCTATGCCGGCATAATGTCACTTCTACAACGCCCAATGAATGATGTATGGTTGTAAGCCCCATCTTTTGCCGAAGGTTTTTTTTCCAAGTATTTATTCCTTTTTTCATCCTTTGATCCAAGTTCCTCTTCCAGGAAAGATTGGAGTCGGGAATGATGCCTAGATATTTAGTCTCCGCTGTGAGTCTAACTTGGGGCAGCAAATATCGGGATTTACTTTTTCCTGGTGAACAAAACCAGCTCGGATTTCTGGGGGTTCTGGGGGTCAGACCGTTCTGTCTTGCCCACGAGGAGAGTTTCTTCAACGCAGATTCCATTAGTTTGTTGCTAGCTGCCAGTTGGTAGAAATTTACCTTTTAACAGGATAACTAGGTCACCTGCATATGCTATGGTCTTTGTGCCATGTGCTAGATTTTAAGGATTTTGTTAACTGTTCGAAGCCACAGTAGTGGGGAGAAAACACCACCCTGTGATCTGCCTTTGAGGTAGGCGTATTGAGTATTGCATAAGTTGTGAGATTCGATAAGTCCTCTGATGTATAGGGCAAGGAGTCTTCCGAAGTTTTTGAACAGAAACGAAGAGAGTGATTGGCCTATAGCTCTTTGCGGTAGCGTGGTTTGGTTTACCTGCTTTAGGTATGAAAACTAATTTTACCTCTCTCCACTGTGTTGAGATGTACCCTGTACGCAAGCAATTGGAGAAGACGCTTACGAAGTGAGGTACAGTTTTTGAGTGAGGTTTGTGATTTTTGAAGCATCGCTGGCAAAATATCGTCTGATCTAGCACGATCTTAACATCATATTTAGGACATGTGCTCATAAGTTTTTTCGAGGAGCTCGTAGAAATAATCTTTGGTGGTGTCGTCCTTGTCTTCTGACGGGGCATGAGCGTGTATAAAGCTCATGTTGGCGAATTCATCCTTGATGTGGATTGTCATACGACATTCGCTCACGTGTCGGAAGCTCAAGACTTGTTGCCCAAGTCTGCCGCATACGACAAATGCAAATCCATATAAACGCTGCTTCTGCTTCCTGTGGTAAATGTCACAGTTCTTCATCTTTACAGTTATCGAACTATTTGCTCAAAGACTTTCTTCTATTTTTTTTTTTTGGTATTTCGTCTTTGGCTATTGTACGGGATGGACTTTGGCCTAGCTTCTGCAGCAACCACTTGTGTATTGTATTATCCCTTCACGAGTGGAGATGACTCACAAATTTTTGCTGGCGCGAACGGCGAAATTTGAGAAAATTTCTTATACTTTCTGAGAATTGTCAATGACTCGAGATGGCGCCGTAAAAATTAAAGTTATTGTCTCCGGAATCGAACCATGGACCTACCCACCACTCCACATTACAACGCCAACACTCAAAGACATTGTTCTTGTTAATTTTGACTCAAAAGTGTCTGAGCACGATCATTTATCTCACAACTCCTTAAGTTGTCAAAAAGAAAACTCCGTCGATGAAGAAGCACACGTCAAGCTGGTCCCATTAAAATCGACTCGCAACCAAGTGCACAAAACTGGTTAATGAATGAAATTTACCCCACCCGGTAATCGCTCTTTTGAAATCCCCTTATCTCACTCCTCAGCTTCTCAGCTGGATTCGATTCACTTGCCAAAGACAATACCCCTCAATTGACACTCCCATAGTCGATTTGAGATAATTGAAGCCACCCTAATCCGCAGCACCTTCGCTAACGACCATTCGATCCATTTTGTCCACCATTACGTTCTGCCTTGTGATTGATTCGCTTCAAAGGGAAACTTTTCCTTGCACTCACTGCGAACGGAGTCTGGTGCTCCACTCAATCATCATTAGCCGTCGTAGTTGCTCCCGTGAACCCGGGTCACCTTCCAGTTACATTTGAATGCGAGGCGAATGTAAATGAGTTGTGTGAACCTCTCAAAGTGCACATCCATCAGAGGGGCCGCAGTTGGCTCCTCTGCTCGTGTAATTGTCTCACGGAGCGCCAGAACGAGGAGGTGGCACATCAAGTGAATTCAATTAGTCCCATAGGGACGGTCCCATCAAAAGGACCTCTTTAATGAACCGGCATAATGAAATTATGTTCTCCATCCCCCATCTCTGCTGCAGTCATCGGCCTCCCTCTCTCCCATCAAGGTAGAGGGCGGAAGCTCTTTCGTTGGGCTTTCTCCCCGACGACGTCGCCCCCGGATTTAATTGGTCACTTGTTAATTGCTGCCGGTCGCGTGATGAGCTGCCAACGGCGGCGTGGCGTGATGGTTCGACTTTTGCCCCCCACAGTGGAATGGCATTCGTCTCGATGACGAAACGGATCAATTGGCCGGGGCAGCAGCTGGGGGGTGGTGTCATCACGTCTTACTCGATCAAGGCACGTTCGTTTTACGTTCTTTTAACGCTTGTCTCTCGTTTCTCGTTTCAGGACTTCTCAGTTGAGCGGCTCGGTGCTCATCAACGGCAAGGAACGCAACCTTCGAAGATTTCGCAAGCTGTCCTGCTACATCATGCAGGACGACGTCCTCATAGCGAACCTCACGGTGAACGAGGCCATGATGGTGTCGGCGAACCTGAAGCTCGGCAAGGACATGAACCGCGAGGCGAAGCGCGTGGTTGTGGCCGAAATCCTGGACACCATCGGCCTGACCGAGTCCGCCAACACCAAGACATACAACCTGTCCGGCGGCCAGCGGAAGAGGCTCTCGATCGCCCTGGAGTTGGTCAACAATCCGCCAGTGATGTTCTTCGACGAGCCCACATCGGGGCTCGACAGTTCAACGTGCTTCCAGTTAATCTCATTGCTCAAGTCGCTGGCCCGCGGCGGACGAACCATCGTGTGCACCATCCACCAGCCCAGCGCCAGGCTGTTCGAGAAGTTTGACCATCTGTACATGCTGGCCGAGGGGCAGAGCATCTACGAGGGCAAGGTGCGCGGCCTGGTGCCGTTCCTGGGATCACTGGGCTACGAGTGCCCCAGCTATCATAATCCTGCCGATTATGTGATGGAGGTGGCCTGCGGTGAGTACGGCGAGGCGGTGCACAAACTCGTGTTGGCCGTGAAGAACGGCAAGTGCAAGAAGTACAGTCAGAAGGACTACGCCATCGATCTGGTGAACAATAAGACTATTGCCAATGATCTGATAAAGGGCAACGCACCAGCAAACGGCAACGACGCCCTTTGCGAACTGAAACCACCGAAGCTGGACACACAGCCACAGTCACAGCAACAACCGCAACAGCAAAGCGAGCCACAGTCTGAGTGCACTGTTATCAACATGCCAACCACTAACACCACCGCCAACGGAGACGATAGTAGTATGTCGTCGAAAGCACCGGCCGGTGCAGCGGGCTGCACCACATCCCTGCTCGACTCACACGAGAGCGTCATCACCCTGCCCAATAAATCAGGCTTCCCGACCAGTGGCTGGACGCAGTTCTGGATCCTGCTGAAGCGATCATTTGTGACCATCATGCGCGACAAGATGCTGACACACATGCGACTGGCGTCGCACATCATTGTCGGCGCGATAATTGGAATGATTTACTACGACGTGGGCAACGAGGCGTCCAAGGTGATGAGCAATGCGGGGTGCATCTTCTTCACGACCCTCTTCACCATGTTCACGGCGATGATGCCCACTATCTTGACATGTGAGTAATGCCTGCTCTGTTCCAGTCTGTGATTGATTGCTAATTTCGTGTTCGTCTTTGCAGTTCCCACTGAGATGTCGGTGTTTGTGAGGGAGCACCTCAACTACTGGTACTCACTGAAGGCGTTCTATTTCGCCAAGACGCTGGCCGATCTGCCTTTTCAGGTGAGTTTTTTAACTTTGAATTGGATTTGTTTTTGGGTGGGAAGTGAGGGTGCCAGGCACCGGGAGTTTATTTAGTGGGGGCTTTGGGATGTTTCACGGGAATACAGACTGAAGAGGAGTAATTGGTTCCCATTTTCATGCGAAATGAATAGTCTCTCCGGCAGTCGTTTTAACGGATTTGGTTGAAGCTGAAGCAGCATTCGACTGGAAAAAATCAAATTTATTTAAAATTTTTCAGGGGGAATCTTACGGACAGTAATTAGAGTCCGACCGAACATTCGGCCTCGGCCGAAGGTGATCAAAAAGCCGAAGTTCGGCTTCGGCCGAAAAACTGGCCTTCGCTCGGACTCTACTGTCCATACATACCAGTCCTGAGTGAGGTCAGTCTGAATGTCTTTGACGACATGTCTTTCTCTGCACAGTCGTATCCGGCGACATCTAAGGTGGTCCTTAAAATTTTTTAAATTCATCGGAACTTGAGTGTGAAAACTTTAGCTCATTGATATCCACCTTCGCTGCGTCATTAACCAATTTAAGTTTACAGCCTCTCAACGCGCATGCCATCGTCACTGACGAGTCTTGGAGTGAATGAAGGCCACCGTATGCTGATCTATCAACTGCTCAGCAGCAGGAAAATCAGTGATAAGCTAGGATCTACCGCCACTTCAATATTCTTCTACAGAGGAGTTCCCCAAGGTGGAGTTTTCTCTCCCTTGCTTTTTAAACTAGTGGTCAATGGACTGCTACTGTTTGCTACAAAAGGCACGGTGCAAGGTGATAGCGGATGCGAATGACATTGCTAAGCACTCTGACAGACAAGCATGCAGCCGTACTAAGGGAGCGGTTGCAAAACGGCATCACCGTGGTAGGTAGGTAGGTTTAAGTGGCTGGAAAGTGCACTTGTTGATCAATCAATTCATTTGTTGTTCATTTGTGGGTAACCATTTGGAGCTTCTGATGTAGTGTAGATTTCTGATTCGGGCCTTATTGAGGTCACACCAGCTTTCAAAGAAGAAGGCCCCCAAAAATGGCAGGCAAGTGCAGAGAAAAGGTGTAATGTTCTCTTCTTCTTCCTCATCTAAGCAGCTTCTGCAGAAATTGTTTGCCAGAGCGCCCAACCCTCTAACATGTACGCCAATGAGGCAGTACCCAATGACGACACCGACGATAATACTGATGTTTGATCTATCGAGGAAGATTGAATACTTCGATCGTTTGTGATCTACTTTAGGCCAGACTACGGAAATGTGACACGTTGTGCCTCTCATCCATCTACTGGTCGATTGTTTGTTCTTTGAGTTGTCGTCTCGTCGAAGCAACTTGCATGTAGCAAGAGACATACCTTTATTTCGTAGTACGATCC
This sequence comes from Myathropa florea, assembly GCA_930367185.1. NCBI lineage: Eukaryota > Metazoa > Arthropoda > Insecta > Diptera > Syrphidae > Myathropa > Myathropa florea. The sequence continues at coordinate 112,813,045 of OV884002.1, read as the reverse complement.
TGATAAGTTCGCTCGCTGCGCAGTTTCCTGGAATAACCATGTAACCTGGTCACAACACAGGCGATTATTAAACTGTTTGGCCATCTCATCCAAAGATGAGCGACAGTTTGTCACTTACTTACTTACTTACTTACGGTGGCGCTACAGTCCGGGGTGGACCTGGGCCTCAACCAACAAGCGTCTCCAGCCAGCTCGATCTTTAGCTAGCTGCCTCCAGTTTCGCACGCACAGTTGGTTGAGGTTTCCTTTCCACTTGCGTGCGCCACCTGAGTCGCGGTCTTCCTCTACTGAGCCGTCCCTCGGGGGTGGATTCGAAGACTTTCCGGGCCGGGCAGTGGTTTCCATTCGCTCTATATGACCTAGCCATCTCAATCGTTGGATCTTCACCCTTCTGGTTAAGTCAATGTCGCCGAACAGCTCGTACAGTTCGTTGTTGTATCTTCTCCTCCACTCACCCTCTATGCAGACGGGACCGAAAATCACCCGAAGAATTTTCCTCCCAAAGCAGCCAAGAGCAACCTTATCCGCTTTTGACAAAGTCCATGCTTTTGCGCCATATAGCTGGACTGGGACGATTAGGGTCTTGTACAGGGTTACTTTGGTTGTTCGAGAGAGGGCTTTGTTTATCAATTGCTTTCTTAGCCCAAAGAAGCGGCGATTAGCAAGAGTTATTCTTCGTTTGATTTCAGAGCTGGTTTCATTGTCTGAGTTGACAGCGGTTCCTAAGTAGACAAAGTCTTTGACTACCTCAAAGTTATATCTGTCTGCCGTGACGTTCTGTCCGAGACGTCGGTGTTGGGTGTCCTTTCTGGTTGACAGCATATACTTGGTCTAGGCCCTCATTTACCGTTAAACCCATCTTCGCGGCCTCCGTCGCAATACTCACAAAAGTGCCATTGACATCACGCTGTGTTCTTCCGATTATGTCAATATCGTCGGCATATGCGAGTAGTTGGACGGACTTCTGAAAGATTGTGCCTCTGGTGTTGGCGTGCGAGTTTTGCACAATTCTTTCAAGTCGCATGACAGCCCGTCGCCTTGTCTGAATCCTTTTTAGACATCAAAGGTCTCGGTTAGGTCTTTACCGACCTTGATGGAGCAGCGTGCATTCTCCGTCGTCATCCTACACAAACGGACGAGTTTGATAGGGATGCCAAAACTAGACATTGCTCTGTATAGCTTGTCTCTATAGATGCTGTCATACGCGCCCTTAAAATCAATGAAAAGGTGGTGGGTATCGATTTGCTGTTCCTGGGTTTTTTCCAAGATCTGCCGCAGCGTGAATATTTGGTCGATGGTGGATTTACCAGTTTGTCATTAATTAAGAGTTTTTTTTTTGTTTTTTTTTTCGGAGTAGGTTGCTACCTGGCAGTACAATGGACCAGTTTTGAGTCTAAGTGTTCCAGTGGCGTTTCAAAAATCGTCCAAAAAAAAAGCAATGGATGGATGGGCATGTAAAAAGGAGGCTTCTGAAACTACTTCAATTTTTATGCAAAAGAGCTTCTAGGACTTTTTGCTGTTCTGATTTTGTTCTTCTCCTTTAGCTGTAACAGTCCAAGTCCTAACAGACCAAGATGAACCTGGGCGTCAGTCAACATAACTTTCCACGCTAGGCGGTTACAGTTTCATATATTCAGCTGATTGAGGTCTCTTTCCAGCTGGGCACGTCATCAGAGGCGAGGTCTTCCTCTTCTACGTTGTCCCTCGGGGTTATAATCCTTCGATTTTCGGGCCGGAGCGTTTGTGTCCATTCGCTCTACATGACTTAGCCACCTTAGTCGCATTTGTTTGACTAGGTCGATGTCGCTGGTGACCCTACCTCTTGCAACAACCATAGAGGTATATCCCTACTCAACGTCGCTTACAAGATTCTGCACTATCTTCTACAAGTCAGTCCAACTGTCGGGATACGCAGCTGACATCGACATCGTTGCGCGCTCTCAACGCGCCGTAGTGGAAGCTTTCACGGCGATTGACGAACAGGCGAAACGAGCTGGTCTTAAGGTCAATGAGGATAAGACAAAAGATATGCTGTCGAGCAAGAAACGATCCACCGCACACCTCCTAGGGCAAAACATCACAATCGACAGCCACAATTTTGAGGTAGTGAAGACGTTTGTCTGCCTCGGAGCAAACGTGATCTCCACGAACGACATCACAGTGGAGATCCGACGTAGAATCGATGCTACTTCGGTTTGTCAAAACAACTGGGCTTAAAATTTCTTACTCGAAGGACCAAAATCATGCTCTACAAAACTCTTATTCTGCCAGTCCTGCTATATGGAGCCGAAAGCTGGACATTAAGCAAAACTGCGGAGCTTATTCTTGGTACCTTCGAAAAAAAAATTCTACGCCGGATATATGGTCCCGTCTGCGAGGAAGGCGAATGGAGGAGAAGACACAACCGCGAACTCTATGAGCCAGGATGTGGATGTAGTCCGGAAGGCAAAAATCCGTCGACTGCACTGGCTCGGCCACATCGAGCGCATGGACAACAACGCTCCAGCTAAGAGGGTCTTCGAATCCGAGCCTCCTGGTTCGAGAAGGAGAGGAAGACCGAACCTCCGGTACAAAAACCAAGTCATCGCTGAGTCAGCTTCCAACCGCTACTCTTGAAACCATATTGTTTTCTGGATGAATATCCAGATTTTCTTGACTTCCATTTCTGATATGTCCGTTAATTAATTTATGCAGAAAGCTTCTTTCCTTATGGAGGCGATTACAGGACAGTTGCAGAGAAAGTGCGGGGGGTTTCCTACTCTTCTTCATCCATACATCTGCTACAGAAGTCGTTGTATGGCAGGTTTAGTCTTGTATGGCAGGCAGGACTCTTACTAGGTTCCCCAATTTATTCCTGTTAAGGCTGAGGATGGCTGTGGTTTTCCGAAGATCTATTTTTGGTCATGTTTGTCTCGTTTGTAGGCAGGTGTTGAGATTTCTCTATCAAAGATGCTTTGATATTGGATTTAAAAATTTTAAGGGATTCCTTATAGAAGCCCCAATACAGCGCATCTCTGGAGGGTTTGTCTTTATTGAATTTACGTCTACAGGTTTTTCGTATCAATTAAGTGTTTCACCAAAAGGGCCTTGTGGTGCTTTTAGGGACTTAAGTGGACAGGCAGTGACCATAGCCATAGCGAAGAATTCCACTAGCCTCATGCCACAGTGCCGCTCGAGGTATGAGGGGTCAGGCGTGAATTCTGCATCCGTATCAAAAATCAATATTAAATCTTAATTAGGTTTTCTGCAGAGCACCTAAACATTGGCTGCAAATAGTTCGCCAACTCTTCCATTAATCAAGTTTAATCGATTTGTCTAAACACAATTTTTTGAAATTCTCCTCCACAGATTGTGTTCTCCAGCGTCTACGTGATCGTGGTGTACTACCTGACATCACAACCGATGGAATTGCAGCGCATCTCAATGTTTGTGTTCATCTGTGTGCTGACATCACTGGTGGCCCAGAGCCTCGGCTTGCTGATCGGTGCCGGCATGAATATCGAAGCCGGCGTATTCCTCGGCCCAGTCACCACGATTCCAACGATCCTATTTTCAGGTTTCTTTGTCAATTTCGATACCATACCCGGCTACTTGCAGTGGGTCACGTACGTGAGCTACGTCCGATACGGATTCGAAGGTAAGTCCCCCACAAGCACGCACCCCCTCAAAATCATCATTTCTTCATTCTTCTCCTTCCAGGTGCCATGGTCTCGATCTACGGCATGGACCGTGCTAAGCTGAAATGCTCCGAGATCTACTGTCACTACCGCAGCCCGAAGAAATTCCTCGAGGAGATGTCCATGGACGAGGCAGAGTTTTGGGTCGACAGCGTCGCGCTGATCGGTACATTTGTTGCGCTGCGCGTCATCGCGTACTTCGTGCTGCGATGGAAACTGCACTCCATTCGTTAGAGGCCGTGAGAGATTGGCAAATGTCCTTGAGGTTTAAGCAGAAGTTTATAGTTTTAAGAGATTTTTTCATTTGTTTTCTCTTTTTTTTTGATATAAAATAATTTATATGAGACACGTTCGAAAGGATGCATCTGTTATTCATTAGTTCGAGTTTAGTTCTTAAGTAAAACAACACAAATTGTATAAATCAGTCGATGCCGGTATCACAACAGCATTGATCATCACAACTCGGATGTTGGTGGTCCCTTATGAGAGGGACATCAACGGGAAGGACGTTAAGAAAAGACTTGTGTCATAGACAGCAATCACTTCAATCGTTTTTAGTAGTTCACAGAAAGATTTTTAAGAAGAATTCTGATGGAGGGAGTTCGTGAAGATTACATGGCTTTTTCACTGAATTTAGTAGAGGGTGGTAGTTTTGTTGAAAGAAAAGAGTACCAGGTGGGATTTTCTTGTTACAAGCATCAGTTTAATGATCGTGTCCCTTCCTAAACCCAAAATGTGTCTGCTTTTCTGCTGATCTGGGTCATCATTCGAGGCGGAAGCACAACTTTCAGTTCAGGGCATTATTCTTGTCTTCAACAAGAAAAGTCGATTCCTCTTAAATTTTTTTACTTTAGTTTAACTCAGGAGCCAACTCGTTTCCTCTGATATCTTTTTAGCCCTTCCTCAGGAGACAAGTCTCTTCCTCTGACAATTTCCCTTGGCATTGCTTTGGCCCCTCAAAGGAGACATGTCGGTTCCTCTGACATTTTGTTTGATTGCACGTTAGCCTCCTCAGGAGACAAGATGCTTCCTCTGACACTTTCTTTGACTCCACTTTGCCCCATTTTCGGTTCGGAACAGAGGGTTTTACGAGTGAAGCTCTATCATCATCATCATAGGCGCTACAACCGGGATGCGGTCCTGGCTTCCATAAACAATTCTGTCCAATCACGCTCATCGCGCGCCGACGCTATCCGCACTCCAATGCCTCAGGCGTTCTGGTGGTCTACACCATCTCTCCATCGTAAGCATGGTCTACCACGCTGTAGTCTACCATAAATTGAGCTACAAAGGACTGTCCGGTCCAGTTCGTCTTCGCTCATGCGAGCAAGGTATCCTGCCCACCGAAGTCTATCCAGCTTAATTTTTGTCACCATATCAGCTTCGAGGTAGATCGCATACAGTTCGTGATTGCAGCGTCTCCGGAATTGTTCTTCCTCACAATCGCGCCCACAATTCTCTTGAACGCGGCTAAGAGATCGGAGTGCTTTCTCCTAAGCACCATATTTGCCATAAGGAGAAGAAGAAGACGAAGGTAGGACCATCGTCCTATGAACAGCAGCAGCTTAGAAGATATGGTTAGATCTCTGGGTTTGAGAAACCTTGACAGACATCTCGTATAGTAGACTCTTTTGGATTTGGGCAGCCGACCGCGTTTTTCTTCTTCTATGTTATTATCGCCTGTTACTGTTGCTCCACGGTAGCTGATGGATTGCACTACTTTAAATTCATGCTCCGTTACCCTGATCGTTTGACCAACTGAAGCTCAACCACTTCCTCTTTATGTCCTGTATCTTCTTGTGGGGCATAGGGTTTCTGCTACGCTTACGTGCCATCTCCTTTAATTTTAAAAATGTGCACCAGTTCTCTCCAACTTTTGCCCAACTCCCATGCTTCACCTGATCATTGCAAGTGTCAAAAGTGGCACAAAATTTGCTCGTACCTTCAATCCCCTTATCATGACATGACTTCGTCTTGCCAGCCATTCGTTTGATTTCGTTTGAATCGAATGCTTTGGATAAGTCTGACGAAGTTTGCAGAGTACAGTTGCGGACTGACTAAGCCCCTTGCGTTTCTTTAATCTTAAAATGACCCCCAAGGCATAAGAGCACTGACTTTGTTGCTCGCCTCGATGTTTTTTAGGCTGCTCTGATCAGCCACTTGTGGCCACCGTGGCGCAGTGATTTAGTGCTTCGAATGCCTGGGTTCAATTCCTGACACAAGAAAACATTGTCGCTATTCGCGGCGCCTTTGACCTACGTAAAATGTTCGAAACTGCCAAAGAAGAGGCTCTCAATCTCGCCGTTTGGAGTCGGCATGACAATCTAGGCCTCCTCCATTCGTAAGACAACAATAGCACGCAGAACCCGAGGTGATACTTGTTTTAAGTCAACCCCAAATTATAGCGTCACAATATACACATGATCAGCCACTTGTGGCCACCATGCTGCAGTGGGTTATTGCGTCGATTCCTGCGCTCAAAGTCTAAGGGAAAATCGATTCTAAGTCTTTGTGAGGGATTGAAGAAAGACAACAATTTTTATTAATCATTGTTCCATCTCCTTCGAGTCATTGCAAATGTTCCGAACTCTCAAGAAAACGATTCTCGGTCTCGTCCGGAGTCGGCAGGACAACGCTGGTCCCCTTCATTCGTCAGAGGAGAAGTTAGGCCTAAGTAATGGATCCCTCCGGGTCTAAGTGAATACAACGTATTTATGGTGGAAACCACAATACCTATCTACCTAGGCCTAAGTTCACCTCAGACTGTAGCGTCATAATATAAACATGGTCAGCCACTTCGTGGGCAACGTGGCGTAGTGCGTCGATTCCTACGCCCAAGTTTAATTCCCGACGCGGACAACAACTCCTTCGGGTCACTGACAATATTCTGTAACTGTCAAGAAAACGTTTCTAAAACTTCGCGGTAGGTCACCTCTATTCGTGAGAAATAATAGGACACGAGTTGAAATCAGGCCCAAGTTCAGCTCGGAGCGTAGCCCACAGTCTCAAGATAATTTTTCCTAAAACCAAAGGTAACTGCTTACATTTAGAAGAAAGTCATCTAGGAGATAAGAAGTTGAGAGGCGCTTACCTTCCGACAGTCGCATGTTCTTCCTAATTGTGAAGAGAAAGGCTGATTTTGGCTGACTCCTCCTTCTTTGGATTCCTTCGCTAAGTCAGGTTGTTCCATGAGAGGAGGAAGTTGACTCGGTGGACAGTACGAAATGCATTGTTCACAAATGGAATTGACACTTCTTAGATCACGATGCTTTTAAAGCAGTGAACTCTTTCCTATTCGACTATGTTTCCAAGAACAGCGTGCCTTTCCAGACGTATAGCCTTCAAAAATGTTCCTTTTTCGTTGTCCAAGATCACTTTAGGTACGTAGGTAGATGAGAGAGTGCCCTTGCGACTAGTGTCGCGGCTGTCTTTAACCAGAAGTTTGGTCGATTGTGCCCTGGGTATGAGGTGTACACTGTGAGACCTACATTTCCACCGATGATTAGAACCACTCAGCTGGTTGTATATATCTCAGGAGGGGCTTCAACTCTATTTTCAGATCAACTCACAACTCACAACTCTATCAGATCCAGATTCAATTCAAACGAGATCTCAAGAGCGACTGTTAGTTAAGATATCACACTGACTTTTGTGCCTTGCCTCAGTTTTGGTCGTTCTCTGTTTCGTAGATTCGGAGTCGATGATTTCTCTGCTTAGCTGTCCCTTAGCCACTTGATCTGTGGGCGTGTGACTAGACCCATGTGTCTGTACATGTCGTTGCCAAAACCTTCCATCTGATTGCCATCAACGCAACATAGAGGCACCCAAAACCAAAAAGTCCTTCATCCCCCTTCGACCAGACAATCCATTCAATAAGACGATCCTCGCAATTGACTTGAAATTTAGACGATCGTAACCGTCGAGCACCATTCAGTCCCACGCATTTTTTTTAAATGTCATCCACAAATGTCAGGAGTAAGAAATCCCAGTCAAACTCCGAACAAAGGATGTCTTGACTGTTGGTATTCTCTACACGTAACACGACTGGATGGCGCAGTTGGATAAGTGCCTGCCCCAAGTGAGAGGGGTCCGAGGTTCGAATCCCTGTGAAATCGATCTGGTCCAGTCACCATTTGCCGTTGGGATCAAATTAACGGCACAGGAGTAGGTTGCTACCTGGCAGTACAATGGACCAGTTTTGAGTCTGAGTGTGCCAGTAGTGTTTTCAAAAAAAACATCCGAAAAACAAAATTCTCTACACCTGATTGCCTGCCATTATCATCGGGCCTTCTCGTCCATGCAACTTCTACAATAGCCGCTATGGGGGATACCTAACATTCTTGCATGGGTGCCTATCGGACAATGTCCGGTGATAACTCCCACCACCGTCCGTATATCCTTGCGACTTAGGCTAATCATTGATAATGATTTCCTCCTGTTCAACATCGGCCATAGGGCTCTCGTCGTTGACCCACTGTCCAGATTCATCGCTCATTTGCTCTTTCTAAGGCTTCGTCCTCTATTTCCTTCCTTAGGAAACTTAACGGCATATTGACATAAGGTAGTGGTTGAGACTCTGAGCTTCCCCAACACGTCCGCTCTCTTGTTTCCTTGAACTCTTGTGTGTCTCGGTACCCAGGAGAGAGTCACTCTGTTTACACTGGAGATTTCGTTGACATTCTGTCTGCATAGTTTGACTAGTCTCGATCTTACACGATCGACGCTAGGGGTCTTATAGCTGCTTGGCTGTCGGAATGCATAATAATAATTATAATGGCGGCGCTACATTCCGAGGTGGACTTGGGCCTAGCTTCTCAGCCGGAATGCATGTCGGAATGCATAGTGATCGTTTTTCTCGTCAAACTTAGTTTTTTTTTAGCGTAAGTGCCGCCTCATTTATTGCTACCACCCCCACTTGGAATAGGCTACATTGTGGTTTAGGTTCGAAGAACTTGCAGAAGATCCCTGTCCCTGTTCCAGCTCCTGTTTTCGAGCCGTCAGTGTATAGGGAGATCTCTTTGTCGACCTTCGCTGACAGCTCTTCAACCTCTCGTGTCCGAAATTTAAGTAGAGATCTTCCTTGTGGTAATCAGGGTTGGTGGCAGGTAATCCGACGATCACTTTAAGACTCAGATCAGTTTAGGAATAATCTCGACGTGTAGTTTGCCTCTTGCACCCTCTTGAAAAGGCCATGTAATCGATTGAAACTCCCTCAAAGATCACACTCAATTTCAGCAATTATTTCCGCATTCATCTTGCCAGAGATAACCACACAAGCAATAGGAAAGAATGGCACGCGACTTTTGAAAACGAAACCACATTTAGACCCCGCCTCGGTGAAGGCAAGACCAGGAAGCGAACACATTCAACCACCAACCAACCAAACAAACTGCACCAAAATTTTACGAAACTTTTACATTTTAAACAAGCAAACAAAAGGGAGAAGGAAACGATGTCACAGCAGAGAATGTATCCTTATCCTTTTACACTCAAAAACAAAACAAACAAAAAACAAAAAATGAAAACACGAAAAACAAGCTTCCGTCCTTGCGTGTCTAGGATTTCACAAAGAAAATATTCAAGACGAAAACGATTAGATAAACTCTAGAGAAAACAAGAAACAAAACACAAAAAAAAAATCACGATTAAAATGAAAAAAAGGAAATACAAGTGAAGTTAATCTCAAAAGAATAAGAAAAACTTAGCATTTCCATTAAACGTTTAAGGCTTATACAAATACCATACAGAAAACCACGAGATTTATTTTGCTATTAAGTTCTGAAGGATAACCTAAATGTAAAGGACTAGTTTCTAAGAGAACACTTAGTTTAAGTTAGACTGTAAGGAGTTTTAAAATTTGATTGTTTACTCGTTAATTTTTTGGTGAGTGTGTTGAAACTGACAGAGGGAAACTGATAAATTAGGAATATGTTCTGGTACTTTTTTTTTGTCTGCTTTTGTTTCATTTCGTATTCGGTTTTTTTTTTCAAGCTTTGCTATGATTTTGAGGGTTCTTCTCAGATAGAGTCTGGGTTTATGAAGATGGCAGGGGGAGGCATTAAGGGGCTCTAGGGATTTTTAACTGTTTTAATGGAGTATTCATTGTCAAAATTCTTAGACGGCGTTTGCAGGAGGCGAGGAAGGCAGAAATGTCGGAGAGAGATCGTATGATTTTCCAAACAGTTGGAGAGAGATGTGTTTTCCGGGCATCCAAACTTTTGAAAAAAACTCTCCCCGACATGTTTGCCTTCTTCTAAAGGGCCCTTCATTAATCGCTTCCTATCTTTAAATATAAACAAGACAAGGTGTGTGTGAGATATCATCGGCATTTTTTATTCGATTGAAAGTCCTATCGATGCCATTAAGTGCGAAACATAGCATCATTCAAATGTCCGCCACGGCTTCTCTGGCTGGCGTCCATCCGAAATGTCAAATTTTCCACAACTTTGATGCATAAATCAGGCTAAATTTGACCGATGGCATGGGTTATGTTGGCTTTGAGGGCCGGTGTGATTTCTGGCTTATTCCTATAGACCTGCAACTCCACAAATCTAACGGGGTCAAATCGCACGATCTCTACGGCCAGTTCATATCACCTCCACGTGAGATGACCATGCCCTCGAATCGCTCGTGCAGAATTTCTAATGTGGCGTCAGCTGTGTGACACGTAGCGCCATCCTGTTGAACCCACATGTCGTTGGTGTCCATATCATCCAATTCAGGCCAAAGAAGTTAGTAATCATCGACCTATACCGTTCGCCGTTAGCGGTGATGGCCTGGCCAACGTCGTTCTCAAAGAAATATGGACCGATGACGTCGCCAGCCCAAAATCCATACCAAACTGTTTGGTTCTTTCGGGACGCATTAGACGCTCTTGGATCTCATGTGGTTTGCGTCCCAAATTCGACAACAATTTGTTTGTTGACGCACCCATTCATCCAGAAATGGGCCTCATCGCTGAAGATGATTTTTCGATGAAAATTCGGGTCAGTGTCCAACTGATCCAGAGCCCATTCAGCGAGCACACGTCGTTGTCTATCATCGTCTATGAGCACCTTTAGCTCTTGGGTCAGTTGAATTTTGTATGGGTGCAGGGACAGTCCCAAGTCATGACACAAAATTCGCCATGTTGTGGTCTGCGAAAGGCCGAGTTCTTTTGAGCGACGCGAAATCAACTGCTTCGGATTCTCCTGCACATTCTCACGGGCAGCGGCGATGTTTTCGAAAGATTTTGCGTTTCATTGACGTACAAGTATTGACTTAACGCTTACTGAACCAGTGGGCTCAAATTTATCCACCACACTGCGAATAGTCATCTCGGTGGGACGATTATGGCGACCGTAAAATGGGCGAAGACCATGGAACGTTGCCCGAACAAAACACCCATTTTGATAAAACAATTTTATCATTTGCACGTGTTATTGAACACTACGCCCGTCCATGGTGATTTGGCAAAATAGACTGAATAAATGACAACCAATTTGACAGATATAACTTCAACAATATGGCCGCTATCAACTGTCAAAGTAGACCCTTTATACCACTCGATTAACTGTCGGTTTACAAGCTTAACTCCAGTTTCTGACTTTGACAGTCTGAATAAATGACAGCCGATTTGATAGATGTAGCATCAACAACATGGCCTCTTTCAACTGTGAAAGCTCAAAAGCTCCTGATGGAAGACCCTTTATTTTCGGCGATCCAACCCATCTTTTGCCAACCTTTTGGAAAATCTTTGTCCAACATGTCTGTCTCCTTATACTCATGTAAACACCGTCTTCTGGTTGATTTTATGAGCGTGAACTGTAAGCCAAACGAATGCATCAAACATTCAAAATTAGGTTAGGCTAGGGTCACGTGGGCGCTGTGGCGTAGTGGGTAGGTGCGTCGACTCCTACGTTCGAGGTCTCAGGTTCGAAACTCGAAAAAGCACGTCACATTTTTTCACGGCTCCACCTCTTCACCTTCGAGTCACACGCTCAAAGAATATAACTGTCTAGAAAAAGCTTCTCAATCTCACCGTTCGGAGTCGGCATTAAACTGTAGGTCCCCTCCATTCATGGGAGAACAATAGCACGCACAACGCAAGTGGTTGCTGAGAAGTTAGGCCCAGGTCCACCTCGGACTGCAGCGCCGTTTGTTAGCTGTCTCACTTAGGCCAACACAGGCATACGCAGATCGGGTGTTTCCTACCCATTAAACCATTTGGTCCCTGAAGCGCTTTAGTTGATTTAAGCCGATGTTGGTCAGCTCATTCAACGCATAGAAGGTGTAGACTCTTGAGTAGGAGAGGGCAATAATTTCTAACGAAGTCGCAGAATTTTGTGACCTAAAATTGCCTTATTTCGATCACGCTTTGAAAGTCGTTTTGCACAATATTCTGTGCACAGATTGTACAGACTTACACAACATATGTTAGGTTAGGTTGACGTGACTGTTACCGTTGCATTTGGCCGTGACCCACTTAGATCCTGAATGGATCCATTGTGCTGTCACTGTCTGGTGAATGATCCATCGGTTGCTCGTTAGACAAAAGAGTAACCAACACCTGAAGTTACCTACTGGTGGCCTAGTGGTCTACCCTGTGGCGATCCACTCTCATGATGGATTATAGCCCATTTGTTTTCCTTACAAAATTTGAGACTAAACGCCATGTCTTAAGTACAGTGGAGTTGAAAATTAACTCGTGTACATCCGAATAAATTGTAAAACACAAACAATACTCTTCTCCCCGTGGACTTGACACAAATTGCCTGCCACTGTCTGCTGCGAATGTATTGAACTTCGATTCATCAGACTGCCATTTTGCAGCTGACTAATTTGACTGCTCTTTGGTAGAGAGTTTTCGTCTTTGACTTTGTCAAGAAGTTAGGTTAGGTAAGGTTGGTGTGAGTTAGAAGTTCTTCTATTTTTGATGGCGCAATGGTCCCAGGTGGACCTGGGGCTCAACCAACAAGCCTCTCCAGCTGGCACTACCTTTAGCCAACTGCGTCTAATTACGAACGCGAAGTTGGCTGAGGTCCTTCTCGACTTGTGTACGCCATAGGTTTGGTGGAGCTAGGGATTTAGCCAACGGATTGACTGATTCTCAAAGTAATCAACACACACGACGCATGCATAAAGAAGCGTGTTGCTAGCAAAAGAAGTATAGCTTCTAAGTCAGCTGTTGGGGTTGTTCTGATCGCAGCTATGACTCCCAAACACATAAGTCTGCGGCTTTGCCAATGCCCCTAAGTTTTCGAAGCTATCTGCCACAAAACTGAGAGCGGTGAGAGTGACTGCTATGTCAAGACCCACTTAGACTCCGATTGGGTTCATTCTCCTGCCACCAATTGGCAGTTGAGACGCCTGATCTTCGTTTGCCAAGATCCTACCTTAGAGTTGATACTCATATCTTAGTGATTTGTCTCATGAGTTTCCAGTATGGTTAACTAGTGGGTACAGCCAAATAATTCTTTGCAGGAACTTAACCATGTCTTGGGTTCTAGAGTGCACTAAAGGTAGCCTTAAACGACGAAAATGCTCGCCAAACTTGCTCGTGCTCGCCGCATTTTCGTCGTGTATGGGCTCGTTCGCGAGCCGCTCGCTGTTGGCGAAAAATTTCGATTTTCTCGTGTTGGTTGGCTTTGATGTTTGCCGTGTGGGGCCATGTTTCCCGAGCAAACCTCATTTTTGCTGTGAACATCGCCGAGGGCATATCGCGGATTAAGCAAAATGTCAACAGTCAGTCACGATTTTATCGAGGAATTCACCACTTGCGCTTCCCTATCACACATGTTGACGGTTTGAAGAAACAACGCGAAATTAATGTTCACCGTGTAGGGGATAACGCAAACGAGCAAGTCCGGCGAGCATGTTCGTCGTTTAGGGCTACCTTAAGCCCGCTAATAGTGATTTTTCTCAAAAGAATTCGTCCCCTTTTCCATTTATTCCCTCGTCCCTGATGTCCCTGAAGCAAACAAAAAGTCTGGAGCACTGTTCAGGACTGTTCTCTTCCCCCGAACTTCAATTACTTTCACATACTCGTATCATTTTGTAGATTACTAGATTAAGCCACACATACAGTGATGGACAAAAGTTTGCGCACGAAATCTTTTTCAAAGAAAATTTATCGTTAAAATCGTAGCGACGTTAAGAACTAAATTTTTTAGAAACATGTAATAAATTTGAAAGAATTTAGTACCACGAAATAGCGTAAAAAATAATAAATGAATAAAATAAAATGGAGAAAAACAAAACAAAAAAAAATATTTTCATCCAAAAACAATAACAAACCGTTTAACTTAGACCATCTTCCAACGCTTCGTTTTCTTTGAAAATGACTTTGTTTGACCACCACTGTATACATATTTTTTCTTCATTTTTTATGTGATATTACAGTATTTGTTAAATTTGTTGAAACAAACAAATCTGTCACTAAACCCAATACATGATAAAATGCTGTTCATTTTAGTTTTCTATTTTAGCGCTTATTAGTTACAACATTTTCAACCTTTTTTCTACACATACACACCATACTCGTATAAGTAGTATATTTTATTTTCTTTCATTTTGGTGATATTTAAACGATGATATTAGAAAATTTACTTTTAGACGTGTCCTTGGAGGGCATTCATTTTGTTTAGTTGATATTTTAGTGAATGGGATACTTTAGTTTACTTGAATTGAATGGATTAAAGCGTTTATTTGTCGTTTGCTTTCATTTTGTATGATTTCGCGTAGACAACTAAGATTTGATAAATAAATATATTTTTGGTTTTTTTTATAAAATTTTGTGTTTTTTATTTTTTATTTTAATTTTGTTTGGGAAGGGAATGAAGTGACTCCTGCTGATGCATGTATTTGCTTCTAAAAGTAATTTACTCTATCGACGACACTATCTACACTTGAAGTTACCTACTGGTGGTCTAGTGGTCTATCCTGTTCCACTCTTTTTTTTATGGATTGTAGCCGATTTTTTTCCTTATGAACTTTATCAAATCTTAACTTTTGAAGTCTAACATCTCTTCTAGGCAAACAGCCTTAAGAATGTCGTCCGAAACCGTGGGAAAAGTAGGAATGTTTACTCACTCCTCAAAAGGAAGTCAAAACTGTAGACCACTCGTGAGTATATCTGACCGAAGGCCAGTTTTTTTGCCGAAGCCGAAGACGAACTTCGGTTTTTTGATCACCTTCGGTCGAAGCCGGAGCCGAAGCCGAATGTTCGGTCGGACTCAACTCGTGAGTGATTAATGGGACGCAAAACACAAGTGGCAATTCTAAACCCTAGGCCCAAGTTCACTTTGGATTGTAGAGACTCCCACAAACGCCATCATTATCCTTCTTTTTATCTTTCTGGCGGTACACTCCGGGATGAACCTGGGACTGAATTAACAAACCTCACCAACAAGCACTATCTTTTGCCAGCTGTAGCCAATTGCGCAAACCAAGTTGGTTGTGGTCCCTCTTCATTTGGATGCCTCACCGTATAATAGACGTGCTCTATCGTGTTCTCATACTGGTTCAGAGTTGAAGACTCTTCAGTGCGGAGCTACAGTGGATGAATAAAGCCATCGGACACTTTTTTATTTTCATCATCATCATCATCATCACACCCCCGTTGTGGCTCACGAGGCTACTGCTGGGCTTTTCGAAATTTTTTCGGGTAGAGCCCGACCGGCTGCCGAGCGGGACAGGCCGGCCACCAGACGGTCGCATTCTGTCACCATTTAGACTTGGCTCCAAATGGGACCCTGTCACACCAGGGTCGGCGGTATCCGAGGCTGTTTTCTTTCTCTCAGTCATATGTCATATGAGGGGGTTGCGCTTCGTTAGCCAGGCTTGTGGCGTACAATATCCACACCACAAACCTGTTGCCCGGCCCCCATCACGAGGAGGTCAGCTGCCAGGGGGGCCTTTTTAAGGTTCCGTCTACAAAAATGGAACATTTATAATTTCGGTGGGTCCGTCCGTCGTGTCTGTCACACTTTTTTATTTCCGAAATTTATAAAGATATCGGCATGAAATTTTGGAATTAGGTACTTCAGACCTAGATAATGACATCTAGGTCCATGCACAAATTTAAAAAATGGGGCCATTTGGAGGTGGCTCCAGTACAGGTGAAGTTGCCATTTATTTTGAAACATTGTCGCACCCCCTCTAGTAATATTTCAATCAAGAGATCTTTTGAAATGATGAGGTTTGATTCAAAACTTTTTGATCCAAAGCTACATTTGAAAAATATGGAGCTCCAAAGTTTTTTTTAATGCATCCCCCCATGGCATTTCTAAATCAAAGTGCTTAAAAATATGAAAAAATCACAAAAACTTGTCGTCATTGAGTACTTTCATTTAAAATAATAATGGTCCCATGAGCATCGCGTGCGAAGAAAAAACAAATGAAGAGTTGAAACAATTAGAGGCCACGGTGTAACATGGTGGTGGCTCGGTACCAAGGTTAGTGTCCGAGTTCTTTATTGATCCACTGAAAGTTGTCCATGCGCTCTACATGGCCTTGCCATCTTAGGCTTTGGATCCGCAGACGCCTGGCTAGACTCATGTCGCTGTACAGCCCATACACTTCATGGTTGAACCTTCTCCTCCAAATGTCATCAATGCAAACAGGACCAAAGAAACTCTTCATTCTCTTCATACTGTCCATGCCTTGCGCCCTAAAGTAGAACTGAGATGATCAAGGTCTTAAACGGAGTCAACTTGGCCTTCCGAGAGAGGGTTCTATTCTTCAATTGCCATCTGAGCCCAAACAGTGGTTGGCAAAAGTTATTCTGCGTTTGATTTCGGTACTGATGTTGTTTGTACTGTTTACCGCGGAGCCGAGGTAAACGAAGTCCTTTACTACCTCAAAGTTATAGCTGCCTATGGTGACCTTCTGGTCAAGTCGTCGATGTTGTGCGTCTTTTCTCGATGACAGCATATACTTGGTTTTGCCCTCGTTTACCGCCAGACCCATTTTAGCCGCTTCCGTTTCAATGCCAGCAAACGCATCATTGACGGCTCGCTGTGTTCGCCCAATCACGTCAATGTCATCCGCGTAAGCTAGCAGTTGCACGGACTTTTGGAAGATCATGCCTCTTGTGTTGGCCAGTGAGTTTTGCACGATCTGATGTTAAAGAAGTCACATGACAGCGCGTCGCCTTGTCTAAAACGTTTTTTGACATTGAAGGTCTCTTTAGTTCGTTATCGACCTTGATGGAGCAGCGAGAATTCTCCATCGTCACCCTGCTCAGTCTGACGACTTTGACAGGAATGTCAAAACTAGACATGGCGCTGTATAGCTCGTCTCTATGCACGCTGTCATATGGGGCCCTGAAATCGAAGAATAGGTGGTGTGTGTCGATTTGCATTTCTTGGGTCTTTTCCACGATCTGCCGTAGTGTGAAGATTTGACAAAACAAGTTAAGGAGTACTCTAGTCAACTTAATGCGAGTTACTGAAGGCAACTCCAGCTGAAAGAGGCTTCCTGGGTTATGGCCCCATCAAAGACAAAGAATAACTCGTCATTACCAAATTGTCTGAATTGGGAAATTTCAATAATAGACAGTTTGTTCAATTTCCAATGAGACTGGCTTCAAATAACAGTCAATTGCAACGCCATCTCTGATTCGTCAGCTGAACTTTTAAGAGACCTCTTTTATCTATCTTCACAACAAATTTCGCAACGTTTTCGATGTTGGAAGCATTTCTGGAAATTAAAGGTCGCAGAAGCCCTGAGAATGCGGCTCGAAACCTTCTGCGAGGAATCCCCTTCGAAGCTAATTTGAATTTAGGCAACAGCCAGTAGTCGCACGGTGCTAGATCAGGCGGATAATCGAGCGATATGATACCCTTGTGCGACGATGCTTTCTCCCATTTTCAATACCCTTGTACTCCGGTCAAATACTGTTCAGCATTCACGGTCTGACCTTGTGGAACGCATTCCTTGTGAATAATTCCCTTGGAATCGAAGAAAGCGGTGAGCATATTCCTCATTCGACTCTTTTGCATCCGGACTTTCTCCTCTTTCAGTTCATCTGTTGACCTGTAAGTCAATGTCTGCCTTTTTGGTTTGTATAGGAAGAAGCACGGTACATTTAAGTGGCACTTGGACCAATAGCTAACGACAGCTTTTGAGTTTGAATAGACTTACTTCAGAGCTTTGATGATTGTCTGACTGCCGATGAAAATAGAAATGTATCTTGTCCATTTGGTCGTCTCAGGGAAGTCAGGGCCGGACAGGTAAAGATGTTTTAGAAAAGCTAGCAAGATGATGAAACTTGGAAAACTGTGAAGATAATTCGTCTCAAATGACGGTGGTTAAGCTTAATATAGATTGCCATTTAGGTTGCAGGTCTTGTCTTATCAGAAAATAGATCGGCTCTACTTCCTCCTTGTCTGCAGAAGTCGTTTGCTATAACGCCAAGTCATCTGGCATTCCCGTCTATGAGGCAGTGTCCTTTGATGACACCCGCAATGACGCCGATTTTTTATCTGTCACGAGAAAACACGAGAAATACATTTGGATAGTTCTGGATTTATCTGAGAGCAGAACCCGATGAAATTTTAAAAATGTGTGACTTTTACAAGGAAGTTTTTTTTTTCTCCATTCATTTTTTTTTTTTTTTTAATTTATTATTCATATATCAATTTTTAAATATTTTAAGACTTTTAATTGAAAATTGAAAAAAGATAATTTATTTCTCTAGATTATTTAAGAGTATAGATTATAGTACAGATAAATTATTATTATTTTTAACTTTTTTTCTTAAAAACAAATATAAGAAAAAAAAAACAATTTAAAGCAAAATCAGAAAAACAACACAATAAATAATAGTACTTATTCAACATGTGTTCAAGCAATTATGTTAATTGAATTCGAATTAAACCAAAAAGAATAGAGAAAAATAATATGTATTAAATTTGTTCTATAATTTGTAACCTGTAGCAAGGGATATACCCGAACATAAATATTTTTTCATAAAATAAATCGAAGTACAAGTGCGTATTTCATAAGTAAGGTTAGGGACTTTGCGAAAGCTTTGGAATTTGTTTTTCTGAGATAGGCAAATAAGTTGGGGTGTTTATGAAGATGAAGAGAATGCAAATGGAACTAATAAAAGGGAATGAGAAGTCGTCCTTTTTTTTCGATTTTTTTGAGAATTGATTGGGATAAGAAGTGGACAGACATTACAAATTGGGAGAGAGAAGAAATGTTTTTTTTTTCATCCAAATCCTATTCGAAAGTTACACACTTTCTTTTCAAAATGAGGCTTCCTACATGTTGAACGCCCTAACATATGTCAAATAACTTGACATTGCCAAATCAATAAGATCAATTTTTTTCAAAACAATGACTGACAAAATTGTAAGTTTTGATCTGAAGACGACTTCTGCTTCTTCTTCTTAGGGCGCTACAGTCCGAGGTGGACCTGGGCCTCACTCAACATGCCTCTCCAGCCAGCACGATCTTTCGCCAGCTGTCTCCAGTTTCGCACACCAAGCCGGCCGAGGTCCCCCTCGGCTTGTGTGCGCCACCTTGTACGTGGACGTCCTCTGTTGCGTTGTTCCACAGGCTCGAAGACTCTGAGACTTTGACGGCTTGGCTTAATAGATATGGTCATTCGTTTAAGGACATATTATGAACGAGTGTAACATTCCGTTCGGAGTCGGCATTAAACTGTAGGTCTCCTCCGCTCGTGAGGGAACAATAGCACGCACAACACGAGTGGTTGCTGAGAAGCTAGGCCCAGGTCCACCTTGAACTGTAGCGCCGCCATTATTATTATTATTATTACATTCCATTCCAAACGCGTTGTTTTCAGTTGGAGTTACCATATTTCCTTGTGTCCATGGTTATTTTATATTATCCGGAGGTTCGGTCTTGAATGCCATCTCTATCCAGGTAGCTAAAATTAAAAGTTCGTCTTGGGTTAGATTAAGGTGGTCGAACATATACAAACAGTCTCACTTAGGCCAACGTAGTCCAATCATAGTACCACGAGGATCGGGTATCTCCTATTTATAAAACCAGTTGGTTTCAACTATAAAGCATTCAAACCGATTAAATCTGATACTGTTCAGCTGGTTCAAGTCGTCAGAGAAGTTGAATCCCATATGAGATTTCCTGTGCTCGGAGAGGGCATTACAGATGCAAAGGAGATGTGTTACAGTCTCCTCCTCATCTCTACAAATTCTGTAAAAGTCATTACATGGGAGTCCTAACCTAGAGTCATGTTTGCCGATGGTACAGTATGAGACGAATGCCAAAATGCTTGGCCATCTCATCAAAAGACAAACGCCCGTAGATTGAGGTCTTGGAGACCGAGTCCAGGAATTAAATCGCAGCCTGGATGTCTGCACATCAAATTATGTTTCTTTTGGATATGACATTGTTATTAAACTATGGCAAGGCTTCTTTAATCGCCCTTATAGCTGTAACGCTGCTGTCCTGTTGCCCGTTGCCTTTTTGCTTTTTGCACTACATCCACCACTCTATACAGATGATAGAGGTCGAGGTTATGGCTTCTTATCCATTGTCCTTCATACAGGAACTAATATTGGACAGACATTTATTCCTTTAAAAAGAGCTCACCTATCAGCACTGCTTTCATAACTATCATCTAGTAATCGGTTTTTTAAACAACATTTTGCAGTTTTTTCTACGGTGTTTTAGCATTGGTAGCTCAAGGCTATTCTTAGCTGTATTTTCACTAAGGTATTCAAGATGTTGAACGTTTATACGACGAATCCACTAGGAACCTCTCAAGGAAGACCTATCTCTGATAACCGGAATTTGTGCTTTCCAGACACAATTTTTTTTTTTTCAAATAGTCTGGGTTCTCTTCAGGTACAATCCATCTCACATGACTACGAAGTGGCAGGTTTTTGGTTTAATTTTACTCGTTTCATGGCTTCAATTATCTCCTCTGTTCTGATAAAGGCCGCTTCATTAAGCGTTTTCTATTTTAAAATTTAAATAAAACGAAGTGTGTGTAATTTATCACCGAAATTTTCCAGTGGTTTGAAAGGCAAATCAATGCCATTATGTGCGGAATATAACGTCGTTCAAATTTCTGCCGGGGCTTCTTTGAGTGGCGCGCATCCGAAATCTAAAATTTTCCATGACTCTGATGCATACTGATGAATCAGGCTGAATTTGACCGATGGCATGGCTTATGTTAGCTTTGAGAGCCGCTGTGGTTGTGGTTGTGGCTTATTCGCATAGACCTGCGACTTCAGAAAATCTCACAAGAAAAAAAGTCTAACGGGGTCAAATCGCACGATCCCTGCGGCCAGTTCACATCACCTCCACGTGAGATGACCATGCCCTCGAATCGTTTGTGCAGAACTCCCAATGTGGCATGAGCTGTATGGCACGTAGCGCCATCCTGTTGAAACCACATGTCGTTGGTGGCCATATCATTCAATTCAGGCCAAAAGAAGTTGGTAATCATCGACATATAGCCCTCGCCTTTGGCGGTGATGGCCTGGCCAACGTCGTTCTCAAAGAAAGACAAGTATGGACCGATGATGCCGCCATGGCTGGATGGCGCAGTTGGTTAAGTGCCTGCCCCTAGTGAGAGGGGTCCCAGGTTCGAATCCCAGTAAAATCAAATCTGTTACAGTCACCATTTGGCGTTGTTAGTTGTTGCCTGGCAGTACAATGGACCAGTTTTGAGCCTGAGTGCTCCAGTAGCGATTCAAAAATCCTCGGAAAAAAAGAAAAAAAAAGCTTGTCTTGGAATGCAACCACTAAACACGCAGACTCGAAGGCTATAAAGCCGAAGTACACCAAAACTGCATGGCACAGGCTTCTAACAACGAAAAGACGATAACGCAAGATATGTGCGACCAATACAAAGGAGCACCAAACAGTGATTTTTTCGGGATGCATTGAATGCTCTTGGATCGCATGTGGATGAAACTGTATTTGCTGACGCACCTATTCATCCAGAAATGGACTTCATCGGTGAAGATGATTTTTTGCTGAAAATTGGGGTCAGTTTCCAACTGTTTCAGAGCGCATTCAGCTAACACACATCGTTGTCTATGGTCGTTTATCTCCAGCTCCTGGATCAGTTGAATTCTGTACGGACGCATGGGCAGGCCTAAGTCAGGACGCATAGTTCGCCAAGTTGTGGTCTGCGAAAGGTCGAGTTCTTGTGAGCGATGCAAAATCGACTGCCTCAGATTCTCCTGCACACTCTCACGGTCAGAGGCGATGTTTTCGACAGATTTTGCGTTTCGTTGACGTACCGGTGTTGGTTTATCATTTACTGAACCGGTGGAAACAAATTTATTCACCGCACTGCGAATAGTCCTCTCGGTGGGACGCTTATGGCGCCCATAAAATGGTCGCAGTGCGGTGAACGTTGCCCGAACAGAACACCCATTTTGATGAAACAATTTTATCATTTGCACGTGTTGTTGAACGCTATGTCCATCCATGGAGATTTGGCAAAAGAGACTGCATAAATGACAGCCAATTTGACAGATGTAGCTTTAACAATATGTCCGCTATCAACTGTCAAATTTCGGAAGTCCCTATTGGACGACTATTAACTCCAGTTTCTGCCTTTTGATTTTGATTTTGAAGCAGCTCTCAGTATCTCCTGCCTTTTCTGACATGTTGTTGCATTACTGACGCTTCTTTGCAGTTATTTGCATGGTTCTCAGCGTCCTTAAGATAGCTGTGTACAAGTGTGGACCGGGCTCAGAATCCGACGATGCTCCCTGGTTCGAATTCGCCGACTCCCGATTTCACGGCACCACCACTTTTTTTTTAACGGAGGTTTTTAACACTTTATTCAGATTCAAAAATCTGTCCATTGTACGACATCACCTCCCTTAGAAAAATTGTTGTCCTGAGATGAGTAAAAAACTCTGCGAAAGATGTGCGAAGAAGGACCTAAAAAGGCGGAAGGGACGATCTGACGTTGAATTGTAAGAAGGAAAAAATGGCAGACAGTAAATGCAGGCGATGATAACGTTTCTACTTCCCTTACAAGTCACCTAAAATGAAAGTTATCGAAATGAATCTATCGATTTTGTGAAAATGTCTATCCCGTAGATTATTCTCAAACTGAATTTTATCACTATGATAGGGCCTAAAATGTATATTTTTTCTTTTTCAAACTGAAGTCACACTTAGTTCCCTTTTACCAGTTCCATTTGTATTTTTACGAAAGAATTTAGGATCACATAAATTTAAACAATTTAAACATAATCATAGACGAATAGAAGAGAAAAACGAAAGAGAATGATTGAAAAATAGATTAGAGCAAAAAGGAAATAGAGAAATTCAATTGTAGGGGCACATTCCTTAAGGATGTTCATAAAAAGAAATCGAACTAAGTTTAAATTTAAAAAAAAAATAAATAAATCACTCACAATACTCAATAGATGTTTAAGAGTTTTTTCATTAACAGAAAAAAAAAAACACATTAATCAATAATAAATGCCGAACATTTTGTATACATACACACACATGGAGGTATGTACCAAGAAGAAATGATAATTCACTCAATTATGTATTCAACATCAACTTTCTAAGGTCATAAGCAGATTTTATATAAAAAATGGTAAAACTAAAAAAATTCATTTCGCTATATTCAAAGAAAATCATTCAAAATCCCCCATGAGGAACATATAAAAATCCATCATAGAAAAATATATAAAACATTTTGTGATACGTGATAATATTTATTAGTGACAAGGAAAAATTCAATTATTTCTAAAAAAAACAAAAAAACAAAAATGCTACCATCAGCTCCTTAATTTTTTCTAAATTTTCCAAATGTATCCAGGCTTTGATACAGACTTCATGCAGGAGCCTAGATATGTGCTAATTTTTTTTAAAAAACATTTTTTTTCGATCTTCAATCCACACCGTTGATTTATGTGTTATGACAAAAATCAATACAAAAATAACAAAAAAAATAAACAGAACAACAACAATGATCCAATTTATTAAATGCAGCATGCGAGCATACATAAGGGCTTGGTGATTTACGAAAATTAGATATAAAACTAGATTTAAATTTATATAATAATTGTAATGATTAATTATTATACATAATGAATGATATTATTTAATCCACATAAATATACTACGTAATTTATTTATAAAAAAAATAACATTCATTTGGTTATGCGTTTAATTTGATGTGGGTGATGGCGACTCTGGGAACGAAAGTTCGCCTAAAAGTATGTCGCAGATTCTAGCTTCCATCCATAATAGCTGCCCAATAAAAGAAAATATCTCAAATAAATCGGTATGGGACCGGTGGAATTCCGAACTACAAAAACACAGAAGGAGGGCAAGAAGACAGTTCAACAAAGCCAAAAGAACCGGAATTTGGGAGATATACAAAGATACATTAACCAAGTGCAATATAGAGGTCAGATGGACCAGATGGGATTTTTTTTTTTTATAATTTGCGCGCGCAAAAGGGGTTAAATACCCTTAAGTGTCCGGAATCAAGACACAACACGGGCTGAAGGTATAGAAGGAGAAAGGGAGACGAGGTACCTGTGCACATTGGTCTTAAATGTTTGCGGATTGTAGTGAGTGGGAAATATTGGGCTGGGAAGAGCATTCCGTATTCGTGTGGTGCGGCTAAAAAAACGGCTCTCTAAACTTAACTGTACGTCCGAAAACAGGCTTGAGGGTGAACTGATGAGCATTCCCGGCGAGACGAGTATTGCGGGTGAATTCATGAAGGGGAGGAATGCAATTGGCTAGCTCACTTGAGCATCGTTTGTTAAAATAGCGATAAAACAGTGATAAGGATGAGACATTACGGCGATGTTCGAGCGAGTCTATCGACTTCGCGATATTACTATCCCCTATAAGTTTTATCGCTCGCTGTTGTATTCTATCTAGCAGATGCAGAGAGTTCTTGGGAGCACCAGACCAGATATGAGCGTTATACTCAAGTTTGGGGCGGATGTAGGCCTTGGAAATTGAAGCCAAATCAGAGGGGGTGAAGTATTTCTTGCATCGTTTAAGGAAACCTAGACATTTCGCAGCATTTCTGGCGACCTCGAATATGTGATCATTCCAACTAAGTGTTGAGTTCATACACATACCGAGGATGGAAAGCTTTTCGGTTTCTTCGATGCAAGTGCTATTCAGGGATAATGGCTGATTGTTTTGGGATCGCTTAAGAGACAGTAGACAGCATTGCGTTTTGGAAGCATTAAATTCCACTCTATTGTTTTTACCCCAATTGATAATGCTGTCAAGGTCGGAATGTAATGTGATTAACATACGCTGCCGCTCCAATTCTACGGCCGAAGAACAGGGACGTGAGTTTTGGAACGAATATGAAAAGCTGAGAGTACTGTCATCAGCGAAGGAATGGATTGGATTAGAAGTAGCAGAGAGGAGATCATTTATAAAAATGAGGAAGAGAGTCGGAGACAAAACAGAGCCTTGGGGAACACCAGCATTGATTTGGTGGATATCAGACTTGAACCAATCCAAAACGACTTGAATTGAAAGGTAATTTCTAATCCATAGAAGAAGAGACTCATCGATACCATAAGCACGCATTTTTGACAAAAGAGCTTGATGCCAGACTCTGTCAAATGCCTTAGAAATATCAAGCGCAACGATCTTGCTTTCTCCTGCATTGTGCAAGGATTGATTCCACTTTTCGGTGAGATATGCCATCAAATCACCAGTGGACCTGTTGCTGCGGAAACCGTACTGCAGGTCATTAAGAAGCTTCCGCGAATCAAGATATTTCATAAGCTGACGGTTAATCAGCGTTTCCATGATCTTGGAAAGAAGGGACGTTAGTGTTATGGGTCGGTAGGAGGAGGGTGACAAGGATTTGCCCTTTTTAGGGACCGGCTGGATAAATGCTGTTTTCCATCCACTCGGAAAGAGACCAGAAGAGTAGGACAGATGAAAAAGCTTACGCAGAGGGATTTCGAAGCGTTAATATGCGAACCATGCAGGCACAAGCGTCTGCACCTAGCCTCTATTAACGAACTCCTACTCTCACCTCCCCGTGGTGAAATCCGGGAGCCGAGTACCCTCGACAGAAGATGGGGTAACCAACCCTCATGGGACGTCTGGGCGGCTGCAAACGAGAGAGGGGGGAGTGTGAGTCTACCAGGGCTCATCACTCTTGTTAGGATGGCGGCGGAGGAGCTGGTCAACTGATTGGCCAACGGCGGCATCCACAACTCCAGTCAGCAGGAGCTACCTGGTTTCCATGGTAAGGTCGGGACCCTGGAATAGAGATGGCGGCGGATGAGCCCTCTTTTAGGGCCAACGGCGGCGCTCACAGCCTGCAAGAGGCTACCGACACCGGATCCCTCCGGACCCCTTTGTCCGGGGGCTAAACAAATGGACCTGTCCTCCCAGTTGGAGGTTGTGCGTGGGGTTAACTTCCTCACCACGTAAAAATGAACGAGTTCAGAAAGCACAAACTGCCTCGGATATGGACGGATGTTGTTGACGACCCTAGTCCGAAAACGGACTCAGGCTGGTGGACTTTGTTACGGGCCGATACCTCTCTGTAGCTAGCACGCGGTTCCCACACCTCAACGTCCATAAAGGGACCTGGCGGTCCCCTGATCATTCAACCGTCAACCAGATTGATCACGTTGCGATCGACGTCAGACACTCCTCCAGTATTCTTGATGTCCGAACGTTCCGAGGCGCCAACATCGACTCGGACCATTTCCTTGTTGTAGCCAAGGTAAGGACACGGATATCGGGAGAAGAACGGAGTCGAGGAAGCCAACCACGGTTGGACGTCGAAAAGCTACAATCGCAACAGACTGCCAGGAACTTTGCGGATCGAGTCTCCCTGAAACTCTCCGAAAGTTCGACGTCGCCTGCACTAACAATAGACGAAGAATGGTAGCGTTGTCAAAGAGCCATCAGAGAAGCCGCTACTGATGCGCTGGGTTTCAAAACACCACCTAGGAAAAACCCCTGGTTTGACAACGAGTGCAGGCAGGCACATGCAGCAAAACAAGAAGCCTACCGGGCAACGCTGCATCGAACCACGAGAGCTATTCGTGAGCTCTACGAGCAGAGAAGAAGGGAAGAGAACCGGCTTCTCAGGAAAAAAAAGAAAGAGCACGAGAAGCGCGCGATCGAGGAGATGGAGAGGTGTTATGGCAGGAATGATGTCCGAAAGTTTTACCAAAGGGTAAAACTTTTATCGAATAGATATGAAGTTCGGACAGAAGCTTGCCGGGACGAAAATGGACAACTAATAGTAGATGCGCAGTCGATACTGAGAATTTGGAAAAATCATTTCTGCAGACTGTTGAACGGCGATGAGGACACAAATACCGCTGTCAGGCAGAATGTTCCACTCAACACAACGGACGATG
Source organism: Myathropa florea (assembly GCA_930367185.1). Classification (NCBI taxonomy): domain Eukaryota; kingdom Metazoa; phylum Arthropoda; class Insecta; order Diptera; family Syrphidae; genus Myathropa; species Myathropa florea. The sequence goes on along the minus strand of OV884002.1, from coordinate 112,786,032 downwards.
ATAGAAGAGAATACAGTCCACCCGACCTAGACGAAGTCAAGATAGCGATATCGAGACTGAAGTCTAATAAAGCTGCTGGTGCAGATAGTCTGCCCGCCGAAATGTTTAAAGCAGCTGGAGATGATCTGGTAGGGCGCATGCACCAGCTCATCTGTAAGATATGGTCGGAGGAAAGCATGCCCGATGAGTGGAATCTCAGTATCGTTTGCCCGATCCACAAGAAAGGAGACCCCTTTGACTGCGCCAACTATCGAGGGATAAGTCTCCTTAACATCGCCTATAAGGTCTTCTTTGCCGTTTTGTGTGAACGCCTGAAACCATTCGTGAACAAACTGATAGGTCCTTACCAGTGTGGTTTCAGGCCCGGGAAGTCCACCATCGATCAAATCTTCACACTGCGGCAGATCCTGGAGAAGACCCAAGAAATGCAAATTGACACTCACCATCTATTTGTCGATTTCAAGGCCGCATATGACAGCGTGTATAGAGACGAGCTATACAGCGCCATGTCTAGTTTTGACATTCCTGCTAAACTCGTCAGACTGAGCAGGATGACGATGGAGAACTCTCGCTGCTCCATCAAGGTCGGTAACGAACTCACCGAGACCTTTAATGTCAAAAAAGGTTTTAGACAAGGCGACGCGCTGTCATGTGATTTCTTTAACATCGTTCTTGAGAAGATCGTGCAAGACTCACTGGCCAACACAAGAGGCACGATCTTCCAAAAGTCCGTTCAACTGCTAGCCTACGCGGATGACATTGACGTGATTGGGCGAACACAGCGAGTCGTCAATGATGCGTTTGCTGGCATTGAAACGGAAGCGGCTAAAATGGGTCTGGCGGTAAACGAGGGCAAAACAAAGTATATGCTGTCATCGAGAAAGGGCGCACAACATCGACGACTTGGCCAGAACGTCACCATAGGCAGCTATAACTTTGAGGTAGTAAAGGACTTCGTTTACCTCGGCTCCGCGGTAAACAGTACAAACAACATCAGTACCGAGATCAAACGTAGAATAACTCTTGCCAACCGCTGTTTCTATGGGCTCAAAAGACAATTGAGTAGTAGAGCCCTCTCTCGGAAGACCAAGTTGACTTTGTATAAGACCTTGATCAACCCAGTCCTGCTTTATGGCACAGAGGCATGGACAATATCCCAACAGTCTCTTGGTCTTTTCGAGAGAATAGTTCTGCGTGCGATCTTTGGTCCTGTTTGCGTCGATGGCTTTTGAAGGAGAAGGTTCAACCACGAACTGTATGGGCTGTACAGCGACATGAGTCTAGCCAGGCGTCTACGGATCCAACGCCTAAGATGGCTAGGCCATGTAGAGCGTATGGACTTTTAAGCTCCGAGGCGAAGAGTCTTCGACTCTGAGCCTGTGGGACAACGCAACAGAGGACGTCCACGTACAAGGTGGCGCACACAAGTCGAGGGGGACCTCTGCCGGCTTGGTGTGCGAAACTGGAGACAGCTGGCGAAAGATCGTGCTGGCTGGAGAGGCATGTTGAGTGAGGCCCAGGTCCACCTCGGACTGTAGCGTCCTAAGAAGAAGAAGAAGAAGACTAGTTTCCGAGAAAATGAAAATAAACCAAATTATGCCATACTTTTAGCTGAAAATATGTAAAAATATGTATGTTATTGTGCGATGCACATATTTTTTCTCAAAAACGGTAAGTCTGGCGTGGTTTTGACCATAACGAGATTTGTAGAGGCATTCATTACGAACATTTTAAAACAAAAATCTTAATTCTAGGCCTACTAGTTTCCGAGAAAATGAAAATAAACCAAATTATGCCATACTTTTAGCTGAAAATATGTATGTTATTGTGCGATGCACATATTTTTTCTCAAAAACGGTAAGTCTGGCGTGGTTTTGACTATAACGAGATTTGTAGAGGCATTCATTACGAACATTTTAAACCAAAAATCTTAATTCTAGGCCTACTAGTTTCCGAGAAAATGAAAATAAACCAAATTATGCCATACTTTTAGCTGAAAATATGTATGTAATTGTGCGATGCACATATTTTTTCTCAAAAACGGTAAGTCTGGCGTGGTTTTGACCATAACAAGATTTGTAGAGGCATTCATTACGAACATTTTAAACCAAAAATCTTAATTCTAGGCCTACTAGTTTCCGAGAAAATGAAAATAAACCCAATTATGCCATACTTTTAGCTGAAAATATGTAAAAATATGTATGTTATTGTGCGATGCACATATTTTTTCTCAAAAACGGTAAGTCTGGCGTGGTTTTGACTATAACGAGATTTGTAGAGGCATTCATTACGAACATTTTAAACCAAAAATCTTAATTCTAGGCCTACTAGTTTCCGAGAAAATGAAAATAAACCAAATTATGCCATACTTTTAGCTGAAAATATGTATGTAATTGTGCGATGCACATATTTTTTCTCAAAAACGGTAAGTCTGGCGTGGTTTTGACCATAACAAGATTTGTAGAGGCATTCATTACGAACATTTTAAACCAAAAATCTTAATTCTAGGCCTACTAGTTTCCGAGAAAATGAAAATAAACCAAATTATGCCATACTTTTAGCTGAAAATATGTAAAAATATGTATGTTATTGTGCGATGCACATATTTTTTCTCAAAAACGGTAAGTCTGGCGTGGTTTTGACCATAACAAGATTTGTAGAGGCATTCATTACGAACATTTTAAACCAAAAATCTTAATTCTAGGCCTACTAGTTTCCGAGAAAATGAAAATAAACCAAATTATGCCATACTTTTAGCTGAAAATATGTATGTTATTGTGCGATGCACACATTTTTTCTCAAAAATGGTAAGTCTGGCGTGGTTTTGACCATAACAAGATTTGTAGAGGCATTCATTACGAACATTTTAAACCAAAAATCTTAATTCTAGGCCTACTAGTTTCCGAGAAAATGAAAATAAACCAAATTATGCCATAATTTTAGCTGAAAATATGTATGTTATTGTGCGATGCACATATTTTTTCTCAAAAACGGTAAGTCTGGCGTGGTTTTGACCATAACAAGATTTGTAGAGGCATTCATTACGAACATTTTAAACCAAAAATCTTAATTCTAGGCCTACTAGTTTCCGAGAAAATGAAAATAAACCAAATTATGCCATACTTTTAGCTGAAAATATGTATGTAATTGTGCGATGCACATATTTTTTCTCAAAAACGGTAAGTCTGGCGTGGTTTTGACCATAACAAGATTTGTAGAGGCATTCATTACGAACATTTTAAACAAAAATCTTAATTCTAGGCCTACTAGTTTCCGAGAAAATGAAAATAAACCAAATTATGCCATACTTTTAGCTGAAAATATGTAAAAATATGTATGTTATTGTGCGATGCACATATTTTTTCTCAAAAACGGTAAGTCTGGCGTGGTTTTGACCATAACAAGATTTGTAGAGGCATTCATTACGAACATTTTAAACCAAAAATCTTAATTCTAGGCCTACTAGTTTCCGAGAAAATGAAAATAAACCAAATTATGCCATACTTTTAGCTGAAAATATGTATGTTATTGTGCGATGCACATATTTTTTCTCAAAAACGGTAAGTCTGGCGTGGTTTTGACCATAACAAGATTTGTAGAGGCATTCATTACGAACATTTTAAATCAAAAATCTTAATTCTAGGCCTACTAGTTTCCGAGAAAATGAAAATAAACAAAATTATGCCATACTTTTAGCTGAAAATATGTATGTTATTGTGCGATGTACACATTTTTTCTCAAAAATGGTAAGTCTGGCGTGGTTTTGACCATAACAAGATTTGTAGAGGCATTCATTACGAACATTTTAAACCAAAAATCTTAATTCTAGGCCTACTAGTTTCCGAGAAAATGAAAATAAACCAAATTATGCCATACTTTTAGCTGAAAATATGTAAAAATATGTATGTTATTGTGCGATGCACATATTTTTTCTCAAAAACGGTAAGTCTGGCGTGGTTTTGACCATAACAAGATTTGTAGAGGCATTCATTACGAACATTTTAAACCAAAAATCTTAATTCTAGGCCAACTAGTTTCCGAGAAAATGAAAATAAACCAAATTATGCCATACTTTTAGCTGAAAATATGTATGTAATTGTGCGATGCACATATTTTTTCTAAAAAACGGTAAGTCTGGCGTGGTTTTGACCATAACAAGATTTGTAGAGGCATTCATTACGAACATTTTAAACCAAAAATCTTAATTCTAGGCCTACTAGTTTCCGAGAAAATGAAAATAAACCAAATTATGCCATACTTTTAGCTGAAAATATGTAAAAATATGTATGTTATTGTGCGATGCACATATTTTTTCTCAAAAACGGTAAGTCTGGCGTGGTGTTGACCATAACAAGATTTGTAGAGGCATTCATTACGAACATTTTAAACCAAAAATCTTAATTCTAGGCCTACTAGTTTCCGAGAAAATGAAAATAAACCAAATTATGCCATACTTTTAGCTGAAAATATGTATGTTATTGTGCGATGCACACATTTTTTCTCAAAAACGGTAAGTCTGGCGTGGTTTTGACCATAACAAGATTTGTAGAGGCATTCATTACGAACATTTTAAACCAAAAATCTTAATTCTAGGCCTACTAGTTTCCGAGAAAATGAAAATAAACCAAATTATGCCATACTTTTAGCTGAAAATATGTAAAAATATGTATGTTATTGTGCGATGCACATATTTTTTCTCAAAAACGGTAAGTCTGGCGTGGTGTTGACCATAACAAGATTTGTAGAGGCATTCATTACGAACATTTTAAACCAAAAATCTTAATTCTAGGCCTACTAGTTTCCGAGAAAATGAAAATAAACCAAATTATGCCATACTTTTAGCTGAAAATATGTAAAAATATGTATGTTATTGTGCGATGCACATATTTTTTCTCAAAAACGGTAAGTCTGGCGTGGTTTTGACCATAACAAGATTTGTAGAGGCATTCATTACGAACATTTTAAACCAAAAATCTTAATTCTAGGCCTACTAGTTTCCGAGAAAATGAAAATAAACCAAATTATGCCATACTTTTAGCTGAAAATATGTATGTTATTGTGCGATGCACACATTTTTTCTCAAAAATGGTAAGTCTGGCGTGGTTTTGACCATAACAAGATTTGTAGAGGCATTCATTACGAACATTTTAAACCAAAAATCTTAATTCTAGGCCTACTAGTTTCCGAGAAAATGAAAATAAACCAAATTATGCCATACTTTTAGCTGAAAATATGTAAAAATATGTATGTTATTGTGCGATGCACATATTTTTTCTCAAAAACGGTAAGTCTGGCGTGGTTTTGACCATAACAAGATTTGTAGAGGCATTCATTACGAACATTTTAAACCAAAAATCTTAATTCTAGGCCTACTAGTTTCCGAGAAAATGAAAATAAACCAAATTATGCCATACTTTTAGCTGAAAATATGTATGTTATTGTGCGATGCACACATTTTTTCTCAAAAATGGTAAGTCTGGCGTGGTTTTGACCATAACAAGATTTGTAGAGGCATTCATTACGAACATTTTAAACCAAAAATCTTAATTCTAGGCCTACTAGTTTCCGAGAAAATGAAAATAAACCAAATTATGCCATACTTTTAGCTGAAAATATGTATGTTATTGTGCGATGCACACATTTTTTCTCAAAAATGGTAAGTCTGGCGTGGTTTTGACCATAACAAGATTTGTAGAGGCATTCATTACGAACATTTTAACCAAAAATCTTAATTCTAGGCCTACTAGTTTCCGAGAAAATTAAAATAAACCAAATTATGCCATACTTTTAGCTGAAAATATGTAAAAATATGTATGTTATTGTGCGATGCACATATTTTTTCTCAAAAACGGTAAGTCTGGCGTGGTTTTGACCATAACAAGATTTGTAGAGGCATTCATTACGAACATTTTAAAACAAAAATCTTAATTCTAGGCCTACTAGTTTCCGAGAAAATTAAAATAAACCAAATTATGCCATACTTTTAGCTGAAAATATGTAAAAATATGTATGTTATTGTGCGATGCACATATTTTTTCTCAAAAACGGTAAGTCTGGCGTGGTTTTGACCATAACAAGATTTGTAGAGGCATTCATTACGAACATTTTAAATCAAAAATCTTAATTCTAGGCCTACTAGTTTCCGAGAAAATGAAAATAAACAAAATTATGCCATACTTTTAGCTGAAAATATGTATGTTATTGTGCGATGCACACATTTTTTCTCAAAAATGGTAAGTCTGGCGTGGTTTTGACCATAACAAGATTTGTAGAGGCATTCATTACGAACATTTTAAACCAAAAATCTTAATTCTAGGCCTACTAGTTTCCGAGAAAATGAAAATAAACCAAATTATGCCATACTTTTAGCTGAAAATATGTAAAAATATGTATGTTATTGTGCGATGCACATATTTTTTCTCAAAAACGGTAAGTCTGGCGTGGTGTTGACCATAACAAGATTTGTAGAGGCATTCATTACGAACATTTTAAACCAAAAATCTTAATTCTAGGCCTACTAGTTTCCGAGAAAATGAAAATAAACCAAATTATGCCATACTTTTAGCTGAAAATATGTATGTTATTGTGCGATGCACACATTTTTTCTCAAAAATGGTAAGTCTGGCGTGGTTTTGACCATAACAAGATTTGTAGAGGCATTCATTACGAACATTTTAAACCAAAAATCTTAATTCTAGGCCTACTAGTTTCCGAGAAAATGAAAATAAACCAAATTATGCCATACTTTTAGCTGAAAATATGTAAAAATATGTATGTTATTGTGCGATGCACATATTTTTTCTCAAAAACGGTAAGTCTGGCGTGGTGTTGACCATAACAAGATTTGTAGAGGCATTCATTACGAACATTTTAAACCAAAAATCTTAATTCTAGGCCTACTAGTTTCCGAGAAAATGAAAATAAACCAAATTATGCCATACTTTTAGCTGAAAATATGTAAAAATATGTATGTTATTGTGCGATGCACATATTTTTTCTCAAAAACGGTAAGTCTGGCGTGGTTTTGACCATAACAAGATTTGTAGAGGCATTCATTACGAACATTTTAAACCAAAAATCTTAATTCTAGGCCTACTAGTTTCCGAGAAAATGAAAATAAACCAAATTATGCCATACTTTTAGCTGAAAATATGTATGTTATTGTGCGATGCACATATTTTTTCTCAAAAATGGTAAGTCTGGCGTGGTTTTGACCATAACAAGATTTGTAGAGGCATTCATTACGAACATTTTAAACCAAAAATCTTAATTCTAGGCCTACTAGTTTCCGAGAAAATGAAAATAAACCAAATTATGCCATACTTTTAGCTGAAAATATGTAAAAATATGTATGTTATTGTGCGATGCACATATTTTTTCTCAAAAACGGTAAGTCTGGCGTGGTTTTGACCATAACAAGATTTGTAGAGGCATTCATTACGAACATTTTAAACCAAAAATCTTAATTCTAGGCCTACTAGTTTCCGAGAAAATGAAAATAAACCAAATTATGCCATACTTTTAGCTGAAAATATGTATGTTATTGTGCGATGCACACATTTTTTCTCAAAAATGGTAAGTCTGGCGTGGTTTTGACCATAACAAGATTTGTAGAGGCATTCATTACGAACATTTTAAACCAAAAATCTTAATTCTAGGCCTACTAGTTTCCGAGAAAATGAAAATAAACCAAATTATGCCATACTTTTAGCTGAAAATATGTATGTTATTGTGCGATGCACACATTTTTTCTCAAAAATGGTAAGTCTGGCGTGGTTTTGACCATAACAAGATTTGTAGAGGCATTCATTACGAACATTTTAACCAAAAATCTTAATTCTAGGCCTACTAGTTTCCGAGAAAATTAAAATAAACCAAATTATGCCATACTTTTAGCTGAAAATATGTAAAAATATGTATGTTATTGTGCGATGCACATATTTTTTCTCAAAAACGGTAAGTCTGGCGTGGTTTTGACCATAACAAGATTTGTAGAGGCATTCATTACGAACATTTTAAAACAAAAATCTTAATTCTAGGCCTACTAGTTTCCGAGAAAATTAAAATAAACCAAATTATGCCATACTTTTAGCTGAAAATATGTAAAAATATGTATGTTATTGTGCGATGCACATATTTTTTCTCAAAAACGGTAAGTCTGGCGTGGTTTTGACCATAACAAGATTTGTAGAGGCATTCATTACGAACATTTTAAATCAAAAATCTTAATTCTAGGCCTACTAGTTTCCGAGAAAATGAAAATAAACAAAATTATGCCATACTTTTAGCTGAAAATATGTATGTTATTGTGCGATGCACACATTTTTTCTCAAAAATGGTAAGTCTGGCGTGGTTTTGACCATAACAAGATTTGTAGAGGCATTCATTACGAACATTTTAAACCAAAAATCTTAATTCTAGGCCTACTAGTTTCCGAGAAAATGAAAATAAACCAAATTATGCCATACTTTTAGCTGAAAATATGTAAAAATATGTATGTCATTGTGCGATGCACATATTTTTTCTCAAAAACGGTAAGTCTGGCGTGGTTTTGACCATAACAAGATTTGTAGAGGCATTCATTACGAACATTTTAAACCAAAAATCTTAATTCTAGGCCTACTAGTTTCCGAGAAAATGAAAATAAACCAAATTATGCTATACTTTTAGCTGAAAATATGTATGTTATTGTGCGATGCACACATTTTTTCTCAAAAACGGTAAGTCTGGCGTGGTTTTGACCATAACAAGATTTGTAGAGGCATTCATTACGAACATTTTAAACCAAAAATCTTAATTCTAGGCCTACTAGTTTCCGAGAAAATGAAAATAAACCAAATTATGCCATACTTTTAGCTGAAAATATGTAAAAATATGTATGTTATTGTGCGATGCACATATTTTTTCTCAAAAACGGTAAGTCTGGCGTGGTTTTGACCATAACAAGATTTGTAGAGGCATTCATTACGAACATTTTAAACCAAAAATCTTAATTCTAGGCCTACTAGTTTCCGAGAATATGAAAATAAACCAAATTATGCCATACTTTTAGCTGAAAATATGTAAAAATATGTATGTTATTGTGCGATGCACATATTTTTTCTCAAAAACGGTAAGTCTGGCGTGGTTTTGACCATAACAAGATTTGTAGAGGCATTCATTACGAACATTTTAAACCAAAAATCTTAATTCTAGGCCTACTAGTTTCCGAGAAAATGAAAATAAACCAAATTATGCCATACTTTTAGCTGAAAATATGTATGTTATTGTGCGATGCACACATTTTTTCTCAAAAATGGTATGTCTGGCGTGGTTTTGACCATAACAAGATTTGTAGAGGCATTCATTACGAACATTTTAAATCAAAAATCTTAATTCGAGGCCTACTAGTTTCCGAGAAAATGAAAATAAACCAAATTATGCCATACTTTTAGCTGAAAATATGTAAAAATATGTATGTTATTGTGCGATGCACATATTTTTTCTCAAAAACGGTAAGTCTGGCGTGGTTTTGACCATAACAAGATTTGTAGAGGCATTCATTACGAACATTTTAAACCAAAAATCTTAATTCTAGGCCTACTAGTTTCCGAGAAAATGAAAATAAACCAAATTATGCCATACTTTTAGCTGAAAATATGTATGTTATTGTGCGATGCACACATTTTTTCTCAAAAATGGTAAGTTTGGCGTGGTTTTGACCATAACAAGATTTGTAGAGGCATTCATTACGAACATTTTAAACCAAAAATCTTAATTCTAGGCCTACTAGTTTCCGAGAAAATGAAAATAAACCAAATTATGCCATACTTTTAGCTGAAAATATGTAAAAATATGTATGTTATTGTGCGATGCACATATTTTTTCTCAAAAACGGTAAGTCTGGCGTGGTTTTGACCATAACAAGATTTGTAGAGGCATTCATTACGAACATTTTAAACCAAAAATCTTAATTCTAGGCCTACTAGTTTCCGAGAAAATGAAAATAAACCAAATTATGCCATACTTTTAGCTGAAAATATGTAAAAATATGTATGTTATTGTGCGATGCACATATTTTTTCTCAAAAACGGTAAGTCTGGCGTGGTTTTGACCATAACAAGATTTGTAGAGGCATTCATTACGAACATTTTAAACCAAAAATCTTAATTCTAGGCCTACTAGTTTCCGAGAAAATGAAAATAAACCAAATTATGCCATACTTTTAGCTGAAAATATGTATGTTATTGTGCGATGCACACATTTTTTCTCAAAAATGGTAAGTCTGGCGTGGTTTTGACCATAACAAGATTTGTAGAGGCATTCATTACGAACATTTTAAACCAAAAATCTTAATTCTAGGCCTACTAGTTTCCGAGAAAATGAAAATAAACCAAATTATGCCATACTTTTAGCTGAAAATATGTAAAAATATGTATGTTATTGTGCGATGCACATATTTTTTCTCAAAAACGGTAAGTCTGGCGTGGTTTTGACCATAACAAGATTTGTAGAGGCATTCATTACGAACATTTTAAACCAAAAATCTTAATTCTAGGCCTACTAGTTTCCGAGAAAATGAAAATAAACCAAATTATGCCATACTTTTAGCTGAAAATATGTATGTTATTGTGCGATGCACACATTTTTTCTCAAAAATGGTAAGTCTGGCGTGGTTTTGACCATAACAAGATTTGTAGAGGCATTCATTACGAACGTTTTAAACCAAAAATCTTAATTCTAGGCCTACTAGTTTCCGAGAAAATGAAAATAAACCAAATTATGCCATACTTTTAGCTGAAAATATGTAAAAATATGTATGTTATTGTGCGATGCACATATTTTTTCTCAAAAACGGTAAGTCTGGCGTTGTTTTGACCATAACAAGATTTGTAGAGGCATTCATTACGAACATTTTAAACCAAAAATCTTAATTCTAGGCCTACTAGTTTCCGAGAAAATGAAAATAAACCAAATTATGCCATACTTTTAGCTGAAAATATGTATGTTATTGTGCGATGCACACATTTTTTCTCAAAAATGGTAAGTCTGGCGTGGTTTTGACCATAACAAGATTTGTAGAGGCATTCATTACGAACATTTTAAACCAAAAATCTTAATTCTAGGCCTACTAGTTTCCGAGAAAATGAAAATAAACCAAATTATGTCATACTTTTAGCTGAAAATATGTAAAAATATGTATGTTATTGTGCGATGCACATATTTTTTCTCAAAAACGGTAAGTCTGGCGTGGTTTTGACCATAACAAGATTTGTAGAGGCATTCATTACGAACATTTTAAACCAAAAATCTTAATTCTAGGCCTACTAGTTTCCGAGAAAATGAAAATAAACCAAATTATGCCATACTTTTAGCTGAAAATATGTAAAAATATGTATGTTATTGTGCGATGCACATATTTTTTCTCAAAAACGGTAAGTCTGGCGTGGTTTTGACCATAACAAGATTTGTAGAGGCATTCATTACGAACATTTTAAACCAAAAATCTTAATTCTAGGCCTACTAGTTTCCGAGAAAATGAAAATAAACCAAATTATGCCATACTTTTAGCTGAAAATATGTATGTTATTGTGCGATGCACACATTTTTTCTCAAAAATGGTAAGTCTGGCGTGGTTTTGACCATAACAAGATTTGTAGAGGCATTCATTACGAACATTTTAAACCAAAAATCTTAATTCTAGGCCTACTAGTTTCCGAGAAAATGAAAATAAACCAAATTATGCCATACTTTTAGCTGAAAATATGTAAAAATATGTATGTTATTGTGCGATGCACATATTTTTTCTCAAAAACGGTAAGTCTGGCGTGGTTTTGACCATAACAAGATTTGTAGAGGCATTCATTACGAACATTTTAAACCAAAAATCTTAATTCTAGGCCTACTAGTTTCCGAGAAAATGAAAATAAACCAAATTATGCCATACTTTTAGCTGAAAATATGTATGTTATTGTGCGATGCACACATTTTTTCTCAAAAATGGTAAGTCTGGCGTGGTTTTGACCATAACAAGATTTGTAGAGGCATTCATTACGAACATTTTAAACCAAAAATCTTAATTCTAGGCCTACTAGTTTCCGAGAAAATGAAAATAAACCAAATTATGTCATACTTTTAGCTGAAAATATGTAAAAATATGTATGTTATTGTGCGATGCACATATTTTTTCTCAAAAACGGTAAGTCTGGCGTGGTTTTGACCATAACAAGATTTGTAGAGGCATTCATTACGAACATTTTAAACCAAAAATCTTAATTCTAGGCCTACTAGTTTCCGAGAAAATGAAAATAAACCAAATTATGCCATACTTTTAGCTGAAAATATGTAAAAATATGTATGTTATTGTGCGATGCACATATTTTTTCTCAAAAACGGTAAGTCTGGCGTGGTTTTGACCATAACAAGATTTGTAGAGGCATTCATTACGAACATTTTAAACCAAAAATCTTAATTCTAGGCCTACTAGTTTCCGAGAAAATGAAAATAAACCAAATTATGCCATACTTTTAGCTGAAAATATGTATGTTATTGTGCGATGCACACATTTTTTCTCAAAAATGGTAAGTCTGGCGTGGTTTTGACCATAACAAGATTTGTAGAGGCATTCATTACGAACATTTTAAACCAAAAATCTTAATTCTAGGCCTACTAGTTTCCGAGAAAATGAAAATAAACCAAATTATGCCATACTTTTAGCTGAAAATATGTAAAAATATGTATGTTATTGTGCGATGCACATATTTTTTCTCAAAAACGGTAAGTCTGGCGTGGTTTTGACCATAACAAGATTTGTAGAGGCATTCATTACGAACATTTTAACCAAAAATCTTAATTCTAGGCCTACTAGTTTCCGAGAAAATGAAAATAAACCAAATTATGCCATACTTTTAGCTGAAAATATGTAAAAATATGTATGTTATTGTGCGATGCACATATTTTTTCTCAAAAACGGTAAGTCTGGCGTGGTTTTGACCATAACAAGATTTGTAGAGGCATTCATTACGAACATTTTAAATCAAAAATCTTAATTCTAGGCCTACTAGTTTCCGAGAAAATGAAAATAAACAAAATTATGCCATACTTTTAGCTGAAAATATGTATGTTATTGTGCGATGCACACATTTTTTCTCAAAAATGGTAAGTCTGGCGTGGTTTTGACCATAACAAGATTTGTAGAGGCATTCATTACGAACATTTTAAACCAAAAATCTTAATTCTAGGCCTACTAGTTTCCGAGAAAATGAAAATAAACCAAATTATGCCATACTTTTAGCTGAAAATATGTAAAAATATGTATGTTATTGTGCGATGCACATATTTTTTCTCAAAAACGGTAAGTCTGGCGTGGTTTTGACCATAACAAGATTTGTAGAGGCATTCATTACGAACATTTTAAAACAAAAATCTTAATTCTAGGCCTACTAGTTTCCGAGAAAATGAAAATAAACCAAATTATGCCATACTTTTAGCTGAAAATATGTATGTAATTGTGCGATGCACATATTTTTTCTAAAAAACGGTAAGTCTGGCGTGGTTTTGACCATAACAAGATTTGTGGAGGCATTCATTACGAACATTTTAAACCAAAAATCTTAATTCTAGGCCTACTAGTTTCCGAGAAAATGAAAATAAACCAAATTATGCCATACTTTTAGCTGAAAATATGTATGTTATTGTGCGATGCACACATTTTTTCTCAAAAATGGTAAGTCTGGCGTGGTTTTGACCATAACAAGATTTGTAGAGGCATTCATTACGAACATTTTAAACCAAAAATCTTAATTCTAGGCCTACTAGTTTCCGAGAAAATGAAAATAAACCAAATTATGCCATACTTTTAGCTGAAAATATGTAAAAATATGTATGTTATTGTGCGATGCACATATTTTTTCTCAAAAACGGTAAGTCTGGCGTGGTGTTGACCATAACAAGATTTGTAGAGGCATTCATTACGAACATTTTAAACCAAAAATCTTAATTCTAGGCCTACTAGTTTCCGAGAAAATGAAAATAAACCAAATTATGCCATACTTTTAGCTGAAAATATGTATGTTATTGTGCGATGCACACATTTTTTCTCAAAAATGGTAAGTCTGGCGTGGTTTTGACCATAACAAGATTTGTAGAGGCATTCATTACGAACATTTTAAACCAAAAATCTTAATTCTAGGCCTACTAGTTTCCGAGAAAATGAAAATAAACCAAATTATGCCATACTTTTAGCTGAAAATATGTATGTAATTGTGCGATGCACATAATTTTTCTCAAAAACGGTAAGTCTGGCGTGGTTTTGACCATAACAAGATCTGTAGAGGCATTCATTACGAACATTTTAAACCAAAAATCTTAATTCTAGGCCTACTAGTTTCCGAGAAAATGAAAATAAACCAAATTATGCCATACTTTTAGCTGAAAATATGTATGTTATTGTGCGATGCACACATTTTTTCTCAAAAATGGTGAGTCTGGCGTGGTTTTGACCATAACAAGATTTGTAGAGGCATTCATTACGAACATTTTAAACCAAAAATCTTAATTCTAGGCCTACTAGTTTCCGAGAAAATGAAAATAAACCAAATTATGCCATACTTTTAGCTGAAAATATGTAAAAATATGTATGTTATTGTGCGATGCACATATTTTTTCTCAAAAACGGTAAGTCTAGCGTGGTTTTGACCATAACAAGATTTGTAGAGGCATTCATTACAAACATTTTAAACCAAAAATCTTAATTCTAGGCCTACTAGTTTCCGAGAAAATGAAAATAAACCAAATTATGCCATATTTTTAGCTGAAAATATGTATGTTATTGTGCGATGCACATATTTTTTCTCAAAAACGGTAAGTCTGGCGTGGTTTTGACCATAACAAGATTTGTAGAGGCATTCATTACGAACATTTTAAATCAAAAATCTTAATTCTAGGCCTACTAGTTTTCGAGAAAATGAAAATAAACCAAATTATGCCATACTTTTAGCTGAAAATATGTAAAAATATGTATGTTATTGTGCGATGGGCATATTTTTTCTCAAAAACGGTAAGTCTGGCGTGGTTTTGACCATAACAAGATTTGTAGAGGCATTCATTACCAACATTTTAAAACAAAAATCTTAATTCTAGGCCTACTAGTTTCCGAGAAAATGAAAATAAACCAAATTATGCCATACTTTTAGCTGAAAATATGTAAAAATATGTATGTTATTGTGCGATGCACATATTTTTTCTCAAAAACGGTAAGTCTGGCGTGGTATAACAAGATTTGTAGAGGCATTCATTACGAACATTTTAAAACAAAAATCTTAATTCTAGGCCTACTAGTTTCCGAGAAAATGAAAATAAACCAAATTATGCCATACTTTTAGCTGAAAATATGTATGTAATTGTGCGATGCACATATTTTTTCTAAAAAACGGTAAGTCTGGCGTGGTTTTGACCATAACAAGATTTGTAGAGGCATTCATTACGAACATTTTAAACCAAAAATCTTAATTCTAGGCCTACTAGTTTCCGAGAAAATGAAAATAAACCAAATTATGCCATACTTTTAGCTGAAAATATGTATGTTATTGTGCGATGCACATATTTTTTCTCAAAAACGGTAAGTCTGGCGTGGTGTTGACCATAACAAGATTTGTAGAGGCATTCATTACGAACATTTTAAACCAAAAATCTTAATTCTAGGCCTACTAGTTTCAGAGAAAATGAAAATAAACCAAATTATGCCATACTTTTAGCTGAAAATATGTATGTTATTGTGCGATGCACACATTTTTTCTCAAAAATGGTAAGTCTGGCGTGGTTTTGACCATAACAAGATTTGTAGAGGCATTCATTACGAACATTTTAAACCAAAAATCTTAATTCTAGGCCTACTAGTTTCCGAGAAAATGAAAATAAACCAAATTATGCCATACTTTTAGCTGAAAATATGTATGTAATTGTGCGATGCACATAATTTTTCTCAAAAACGGTAAGTCTGGCGTGGTTTTGACCGTAACAAGATCTGTAGAGGCATTCATTACGAACATTTTAAACCAAAAATCTTAATTCTAGGCCTACTAGTTTCCGAGAAAATGAAAATAAACCAAATTATGCCATACTTTTAGCTGAAAATATGTATGTTATTGTGCGATGCACACATTTTTTCTCAAAAATGGTGAGTCTGGCGTGGTTTTGACCATAACAAGATTTGTAGAGGCATTCATTACGAACATTTTAAACCAAAAATCTTAATTCTAGGCCTACTAGTTTCCGAGGAAATGAAAATAAACCAAATTATGCCATACTTTTAGCTGAAAATATGTAAAAATATGTATGTTATTGTGCGATGCACATATTTTTTCTCAAAAACGGTAAGTCTAGCGTGGTTTTGACCATAACAAGATTTGTAGAGGCATTCATTACGAACATTTTAAACCAAAAATCTTAATTCTAGGCCTACTAGTTTCCGAGAAAATGAAAATAAACCAAATTATGCCATATTTTTAGCTGAAAATATGTATGTTATTGTGCGATGCACATATTTTTTCTCAAAAACGGTAAGTCTGGCGTGGTTTTGACCATAACAAGATTTGTAGAGGCATTCATTACGAACATTTTAAATCAAAAATCTTAATTCTAGGCCTACTAGTTTTCGAGAAAATGAAAATAAACCAAATTATGCCATACTTTTAGCTGAAAATATGTAAAAATATGTATGTTATTGTGCGATGGGCATATTTTTTCTCAAAAACGGTAAGTCTGGCGTGGTTTTGACCATAACAAGATTTGTAGAGGCATTCATTACCAACATTTTAAAACAAAAATCTTAATTCTAGGCCTACTAGTTTCCGAGAAAATGAAAATAAACCAAATTATGCCATACTTTTAGCTGAAAATATGTAAAAATATGTATGTTATTGTGCGATGCACATATTTTTTCTCAAAAACGGTAAGTCTGGCGTGGTTTTGACCATAACAAGATTTGTAGAGGCATTCATTACGAACATTTTAAACCAAAAATCTTAATTCTAGGCCTACTAGTTTCCGAGAAAATGAAAATAAACCAAATTATGCCATACTTTTAGCTGAAAATATGTAAAAATATGTATGTTATTGTGCGATGCACATATTTTTTCTCAAAAACGGTAAGTCTGGCGTGGTTTTGACCATAACAAGATTTGTAGAGGCATTCATTACGAACATTTTAAACCAAAAATCTTAATTCTAGGCCTACTAGTTTCCGAGAAAATGAAAATAAACCAAATTATGCCATACTTTTAGCTGAAAATATGTATGTTATTGTGCGATGCACATATTTTTTCTCAAAAACGGTAAGTCTGGCGTGGTTTTGACCATAACAAGATTTGTAGAGGCATTCATTACGAACATTTTAAACTAAAAATCTTAATTCTAGGCCTACTAGTTTCCGAGAAAATGAAAATAAACCAAATTATGCCATACTTTTAGCTGAAAATATGTATGTAATTGTGCGATGCACATATTTTTTCTCAAAAACGGTAAGTCTGGCGTGGTTTTGACCATAACAAGATTTGTAGAGGCATTCATTACGAACATTTTAAACCAAAAATCTTAATTCTAGGCCTACTAGTTTCCGAGAAAATGAAAATAAACCAAATTATGCAATACTTTTAGCTGAAAATATGTATGTTATTGTGCGATGCACATATTTTTTCTCAAAAACTGTAAGTCTGGCGTGGTTTTGACCATAACAAGATTTATAGAGGCATTCATTACGAACATTTTAAAACAAAAATCTTAATTCTAGGCCTACTAGTTTCCGAGAAAATGAAAATAAACCAAATTATGCCATACTTTTAGCTGAAAATATGTAAAAATATGTATGTTATTGTGCGATGCACATATTTTTTCTCAAAAACGGTAAGTCTGGCGTGGTTTTGACCATAACAAGATTTGTAGAGGCATTCATTACGAACATTTTAAACCAAAAATCTTAATTCTAGGCCTACTAGTTTCCGAGAAAATGAAAATAAACCAAATTATGCCATACTTTTAGCTGAAAATATGTAAAAATATGTATGTTATTGTGCGATGCACATATTTTTAATCAAAAACGGTAAGTCTGGCGTGGTTTTGACCATAACAAGATTTGTAGAGGCATTCATTACGAACATTTTAAAACAAAAATCTTAATTCTAGGCCTACTAGTTTCCGAGAAAATTAAAATAAACCAAATTATGCCATACTTTTAGCTGAAAATATGTATGTTATTGTGCGATGCACATATTTTTTCTCAAAAACGGTAAGTCTGGCGTGGTTTTGACCATAACAAGATTTGTAGAGGCATTCATTACGAACATTTTAAAACAAAAATCTTAATTCTAGGCCTACTAGTTTCCGAGAAAATGAAAATAAACCAAATTATGCCATACTTTTAGCTGAAAATATGTATGTTATTGTGCGATGCACATATTTTTTCTCAAAAACGGTAAGTCTGGCGTGGTTTTGACCATAACAAGATTTGTAGAGGCATTCATTACGAACATTTTAAACCAAAAATCTTAATTCTAGGCCTACTAGTTTCCGAGAAAATGAAAATAAACCAAATTATGCCACACTTTTAGCTGAAAATATGTATGTTATTGTGCGATGCACATATTTTTTCTCAAAAACGGTAAGTCTGGCGTGGTTTTGACCATAACAAGATTTGTAGAGGCATTCATTACGAACATTTTAAACCAAAAATCTTTATTCTAGGCCTACTAGTTTCCGAGAAAATGAAAATAAACCAAATTATGCCACACTTTTAGCTGAAAATATGTATGTTATTGTGCGATGCACATATTTTTTCTCAAAAACGGTAAGTCTGGCGTGGTTTTGACCATAACAAGATTTGTAGAGGCATTCATTACGAACATTTTAAACCAAAAATCTTAATTCTAGGCCTACTAGTTTCCGAGGAAATGAAAATAAACCAAATTATGCCATACTTTTAGCTGAAAATATGTATGTTATTGTGCGATGCACATATTTTTTCTCAAAAACGGTAAGTCTGGCGTGGTTTTGACCATAACAAGATTTGTAGAGGCATTCATTACGAACATTTTAAACCAAAAATCTTAATTCTAGGCCTACTAGTTTCCGAGAAAATGAAAATAAACCAAATTATGCCACACTTTTAGCTGAAAATATGTATGTTATTGTGCGATGCACATATTTTTTCTCAAAAACGGTAAGTCTGGCGTGTTTTTGACCATAACAAGATTTGTAGAGGCATTCATTACGAACATTTTAAAACAAAAATCGTAATTCTAGGCCTACTAGTTTCCGAGAAAATGAAAATAAACCAAATTATGCCATACTTTTAGCTGAAAATATGTAAAAATATGTATGTTATTGTGCGATGCACATATTTTTTCTTAAAAACGGTAAGTCTGGCGTGGTTTTGACCATAACAAGATTTGTAGAGGCATTCATTACGAACATTTTAAACCAAAAATCTTAATTCTAGGCCTACTAGTTTCCGAGAAAATGAAAATAAACCAAATTATGCCATACTTTTAGCTGAAAATATGTATGTTATTGTGCGATGCACATATTTTTTCTCAAAAACGGTAAGTCTGGCGTGGTTTTGACCATAACAAGATTTGTAGAGGCATTCATTACGAACATTTTAAACCAAAAATCTTAATTCTAGGCCTACTAGTTTCCGAGAAAATGAAAATAAACCAAATTATGCCACACTTTTAGCTGAAAATATGTATGTTATTGTGCGATGCACATATTTTTTCTCAAAAACGGTAAGTCTGGCGTGGTTTTGACCATAACAAGATTTGTAGAGGCATTCATTGCGAACATTTTAAAATAAAAATCTTAATTCTAGGCCTACTAGTTTCCGAGAAAATGAAAATAAACCAAATTATGCCATATTTTTAGCTGAAAATATGTAAAAATATGTATGTTATTGTGCGATGCACATATTTTTTCTCAAAAACGGTAAGTCTGGCGTGGTTTTGACCATAACAAGATTTGTAGAGGCATTCATTACGAACATTTTAAAACAAAAATCTTAATTCTAGGCCTACTAGTTTCCGAGAAAATGAAAATAAACCAAATTATGCCATACTTTTAGCTGAAAATATGTATGTTATTGTGCGATGCACATATTTTTTCTCAAAAACGGTAAGTCTGGCGTGGTTTTGACCATAACAAGATTTGTAGAGGCATTCATTACGAACATTTTAAACCAAAAATCTTAATTCTAGGCCTACTAGTTTCCGAGAAAATGAAAATAAACCAAATTATGCCATACTTTTAGCTGAAAATATGTATGTTATTGTGCGATGCACATATTTTTTCTCAAAAACAGTAAGTCTGGCGTGGTTTTGACCATGACAAGATTTGTAGAGGCATTCATTACGAACATTTTAAACCAAAAATCTTAATTCTAGGCCTACTAGTTTCCGAGAAAATGAAAATAAACCAAATTATGCCATACTTTTAGCTGAAAATATGTAAAAATATGTATGTTATTGTGCGATGCACATATTTTTTCTCAAAAACGGTAAGTCTGGCGTGGTTTTGACCATAACAAGATTTGTAGAGGCATTCATTACGAACATTTTAAACCAAAAATCTTAATTCTAGGCCTACTAGTTTCCGAGAAAATGAAAATAAACCAAATTATGCCACACTTTTAGCTGAAAATATGTATGTTATTGTGCGATGCACATATTTTTTCTCAAAAACGGTAAGTCTGGCGTGGTTTTGACCATAACAAGATTTGTAGAGGCATTCATTACGAACATTTTAAACCAAAAATCTTAATTCTAGGCCTACTAGATTCCGAGAAAATGAAAATAAACCAAATTATGCCACACTTTTAGCTGAAAATATGTATGTTATTGTGCGATGCACATATTTTTTCTCAAAAACGGTAAGTCTGGCGTGGTTTTGACCATAATAAGATTTGTAGAGGCATTCATTGCGAACATTTTAAAATAAAAATCTTAATTCTAGGCCTACTAGTTTCCGAGAAAATGAAAATAAACCAAATTATGCCATATTTTTAGCTGAAAATATGTAAAAATATGTATGTTATTGTGCGATGCACATATTTTTTCTCAAAAACGGTAAGGCTGGCGTGGTTTTGACCATAACAAGATTTGTAGAGGCATTCATTACGAACATTTTAAACCAAAAATCTTAATTCTAGGCCTACTAGTTTCCGAGAAAATGAAAATAAACCAAATTATGCCATACTTTTAGCTGAAAATATGTAAAAATATGTATGTTATTGTGCGATGCACATATTTTTTCTCAAAAACGGTAAGTCTGGCGTGGTTTTGACCATGACAAGATTTGTAGAGGCATTCATTACGAACATTTTAAACCAAAAATCTTAATTCTAGGCCTACTAGTTTCCGAGAAAATGAAAATAAACCAAATTATGCCATACTTTTAGCTGAAAATATGTATGTTATTGTGCGATGCACATATTTTTTCTCAAGAACGGTAAGTCTGGCGTGGTTTTGACCATAACAAGATTTGTAGAGGCATTCATTACGAACATTTTAAACCAAAAATCTTAATTCTAGGCCTACTAGTTTCCGAGAAAATGAAAATAAACCAAATTATGCCATACTTTTAGCTGAAAATATGTAAAAATATGTATGTTATTGTGTGATGCACATATTTTTTCTCAAAAACGGTAAGTCTGGCGTGGTTTTGATCATAACAAGATTTGTAGAGGCATTCATTACGAACATTTTAAACCAAAAATCTTAATTCTAGGCCTACTAGTTTCCGAGAAAATGAAAATAAACCAAATTATGCCATACTTTTAGCTGAAAATATGTATGTTATTGTGCGATGCACATATTTTTTCTCAAAAACGGTAAGTCTGGCGTGGTTTTGACCATAACAAGATTTGTAGAGGCATTCATTACGAACATTTTAAAACAAAAATCTTAATTCTAGGCCTACTAGTTTCCGAGAAAATGAAAATAAACGAAATTATGCCATATTTTTAGCTGAAAATATGTAAAAATATGTATGTTATTGTGCGATGCACATATTTTTTCTCAAAAACGGTAAGTCTGGCGTGGTTTTGACCATAACAAGATTTGTAGAGGCATTCATTACGAACATTTTAAACCAAAAATCTTAATTCTAGGCCTACTAGTTTCCGAGAAAATGAAAATAAACCAAATTATGCCATACTTTTAGCTGAAAATATGTATGTTATTGTGCGAT
Source organism: Myathropa florea (assembly GCA_930367185.1). Lineage (NCBI taxonomy): Eukaryota > Metazoa > Arthropoda > Insecta > Diptera > Syrphidae > Myathropa > Myathropa florea. Next base: position 112,763,817 of record OV884002.1, on the reverse strand, counting down.
GCACATATTTTTTCTCAAAAACGGTAAGTCTCGCGTGGTTTTGACCATAACAAGATTTGTAGAGGCATTCATTACGAACATTTTAAACCAAAAATCTTAATTCTAGGCCTACTAGTTTCCGAGAAAATGAAAATAAACCAAATTATGCCATACTTTTAGCTGAAAATATGTATGTTATTGTGGGATGCACATATTTTTTCTCAAAAACGGTAAGTCTGGCGTGGTTTTGACCATAACAAGATTTGTAGAGGCATTCATTACGAACATTTAAAACCAAAAATCTTAATTCTAGGCCTACTAGTTTCCGAGAAAATGAAAATAAACCAAATTATGCCATACTTTTAGCTGAAAATATGTAAAAATATGTATGTTATTGTGCGATGCACATATTTTTTCTCAAAAACGGTAAGTCTGGCGTGGTTTTGACCATAACAAGATTTGTAGAGGCATTCATTACGAACATTTTAAACCAAAAATCTTAATTCTAGGCCTACTAGTTTCCGAGAAAATGAAAATAAACCAAATTATGCCATACTTTTAGCTGAAAATATGTATGTTATTGTGCGATGCACATATTTTTTCTCAAAAACGGTAAGTCTGGCGTGGTTTTGACCATAACAAGATTTGTAGAGGCATTCATTACGAACATTTTAAAACAAAAATCTTAATTCTAGGCCTACTAGTTTCCGAGAAAATGAAAATAAACCAAATTATGCCATACTTTTAGCTGAAAATATGTAAAAATATGTATGTTATTGTGCGATGCACATATATTTTTTCTCAAAAACGGTAAGTCTGGCGTGGTTTTGACCATAACAAGATTTGTAGAGGCATTCATTACGAACATTTTAAAATAAAAATCTTAATTCTAGGCCTACTAGTTTCCGAGAAAATGAAAATAAACCAAATTATGCCATACTTTTAGCTGAAAATATGTATTCTATTGTGCGATGCACATATTTTTTCTCAAAAACGGTAAGTCTGGCGTGGTTTTGACCATAACAAGATTTGTAGAGGCATTCATTACGAACATTTTAAACCAAAAACCTTAATTCTAGGCCTACTAGTTTCCGAGAAAATGAAAATAAACCAAATTATGCCATACTTTTAGCTGAAAATATGTATGTTATTGTGCGATGCACATATTTTTTCTCAAAAACGGTAAGTCTGGCGTGGTTTTGACCATAACAAGATTTGTAGAGGCATTCATTACGAACATTTTAAACCAAAAATCTTAATTCTAGGCCTACTAGTTTCCGAGAAAATGAAAATAAACCAAATTATGCCATACTTTTCTCGGAAACTAGTAGGCCTAGAATTAAGATTTTTGGTTTAAAATGTTCGTAATGAATGCCTCTACAAATCTTGTTATGGTCAAAACCACGCCAGACTTACCGTTTTTGAGAAAAATATGTGCATCGCACAATTACATACATATTTTCAGCTAAAAGTATGGCATAATTTGGTTTATTTTCATTTTCTCGGAAACTAGTAGGCCTAGAATTAAGATTTTTGGTTTAAAATGTTCGTAATGAATGCCTCTACAAATCTTGTTATGGTCAAAACCACGCCAGACTTACCGTTTTTGAGAAAAAATATGTGCATCGCACAATAACATACATATTTTCAGCTAAAAGTATGGCATAATTTGGTTTATTTTCATTTTCTCGGAAACTAGTAGGCCTAGAATTAAGATTTTTGGTTTAAAATGTTCGTAATGAATGCCTCTACAAATCTTGTTATGGTCAAAACCACGCCAGACTTACCGTTTTTGAGAAAAAATATGTGCATCGCACAATAACATACATATTTTTACATATTTTCAGCACCAGTATTCCTAGAATTAAGATTTTTATTTTAAAATGTTCGTAATGAATGCCTCTACAAATCTTGTTATGGTCAAAACCACGCCAGACTTACTGTTTTTGAGAAAAAATATGTGCATTGCACAATAACATACATATTTTTACATATTTTCAGCTAAAAGTATGGCATAATTTGGTTTATTTTCATTTTCTCGGAAACTAGTAGGCCTAGAATTAAGATTTTTGGTTTAAAATTTTCGTAATGAATGCCTCTACAAATCTTGTTATGGTCAAAACCACGCCAGACTTACCGTTTTTGAGAAAAAATATGTGCATCGCACAATAACATACATATTTTCAGCTAAAAGTATGGCATAATTTGGTTTATTTTCATTTTCTCGGAAACTAGTAGGCCTAGAATTAAGATTTTTGTTTTAAAATGTTCGTAATGAATGCCTCTACAAATCTTTTTATGGTCAAAACCACGCCAGACTTACCGTTTTTGAGAAAAAATATGTGCATCGCACAATAACATACATATTTTTACATATTTTCAGCTAAAAGTATGGCATAATTTGGTTTATTTTCATTTTCTCGGAAACTAGTAGGCCTAGAATTAAGATTTTTGTTTTAAAATGTTCGTAATGAATGCCTCTACAAATCTTGTTATGGTCAAAACCACGCCAGACTTACCGTTTTTGAGAAAAAAATATGTGCATCGCACAATAACATACATATTTTTACATATTTTCAGCTAAAAGTATGGCATAATTTGGTTTATTTTCATTTTCTCGGAAACTAGTAGGCCTAGAATTAAGATTTTTGGTTTAAAATGTTCGTAATGAATGCCTCTACAAATCTTGTTATGGTCAAAACCACGCCAGACTTACCGTTTTTGAGAAAAAATATGTGCATCGCACAATAACATACATATTTTCAGCTAAAAGTATGGCATTTTTTCAGAAACTAGTAGGGATAGAATTAAGATTTTTGTTTTAAAATGTTCGTAATGAATGCCTCTACAAATCTTGTTATGGTCAAAACCACGCCAGACTTACCGTTTTTGAGAAAAAATATGTGCATCGCACAATAACATACATATTTTCAGCTAAAAGTATGGCATAATTTGGTTTATTTTCATTTTCTCGGAAACTAGTAGGCCTAGAATTAAGATTTTTGTTTTAAAATGTTCGTAATAAATGCCTCTACAAATCCTGTTATGGTCAAAACCACGCCAGACTTACCGTTTTTGAGAAAAAATATGTGCATCGCACAATAACATACATATTTTCAGCTAAAAGTATGGCATAATTTGGTTTATTTTCATTTTCTCGGAAACTAGTAGGCCTAGAATTAAGATTTTTGTTTTAAAATGTTCGTAATGAATGCCTCTACAAATCTTGTTATGGTCAAAACCACGCCAGACTTACCGTTTTTGAGAAAAAATATGTGCATCGCACAATAACATACATATTTTCAGCTAAAAGTATGGCATAATTTGGTTTATTTTCATTTTCTCGGAAACTAGTAGGCCTAGAATTAAGATTTTTGGTTTAAAATGTTCGTAATGAATGCCTCTACAAATCTTGTTATGGTCAAAACCACGCCAGACTTACCGTTTTTGAGAAAAAATATGTGCATCGCACAATAACATACATATTTTCAGCTAAAAGTATGGCATAATTTGGTTTATTTTCATTTCCTCGGAAACTAGTAGGCCTAGAATTAAGATTTTTGGTTTAAAATGTTCGTAATGAATGCCTCTACAAATCTTGTTATGGTCAAAACCACGCCAGACTTACCGTTTTTGAGAAAAAATGTGTGCATCGCACAATAACATACATATTTTCAGCTAAAAGTATGGCATAATTTGGTTTATTTTCATTTTCTCGGAAACTAGTAGGCCTAGAATTAAGATTTTTGGTTTAAAATGTTCGTAATGAATGCCTCTACAAATCTTGTTATGGTCAAAACCACGCCAGACTTACCGTTTTTGAGAAAAAATATGTGCATCGCACAATAACATACATATTTTCAGCTAAAAGTATGGCATAATTTGGTTTATTTTCATTTCCTCGGAAACTAGTAGGCCTAGAATTAAGATTTTTGGTTTAAAATGTTCGTAATGAATGCCTCTACAAATCTTGTTATGGTCAAAACCACGCCAGACTTACCGTTTTTGAGAAAAAATGTGTGCATCGCACAATAACATACATATTTTCAGCTAAAAGTATGGCATAATTTGGTTTATTTTCATTTTCTCGGAAACTAGTAGGCCTAGAATTAAGATTTTTGTTTTAAAATGTTCGTAATGAATGCCTCTACAAATCTTGTTATGGTCAAAACCACGCCAGACTTACCGTTTTTGAGAAAAAATATGTGCATCGCACAATAACATACATATTTTCAGCTAAAAGTATGGCATAATTTGGTTTATTTTCATTTCCTCGGAAACTAGTAGGCCTAGAATTAAGATTTTTGGTTTAAAATGTTCGTAATGAATGCCTCTACAAATCTTGTTATGGTCAAAACCACGCCAGACTTACCGTTTTTGAGAAAAAATATGTGCATCGCACAATAACATACATATTTTTACATATTTTCAGCTAAAAGTATGGCATAATTTGGTTTATTTTCATTTTCTCGGAAACTAGTAGGGATAGAATTAAGATTTTTGTTTTAAAATGTTTGTAATGAATGCCTCTACAAATCTTGTTATGGTCAAAACCACGCCAGACTTACCGTTTTTGAGAAAAAATATGTGCATCGCACAATAACATACATATTTTTACATATTTTCAGCCCCAGTATTCCTAGAATTAAAATTTTTGGTTTTAAATGTTCGTAATGAATGCCTCTACAAATCTTGTTATGGTCAAAACCACGCCAGACTTACCGTTTTTGAGAAAAAATATGTGCATCGCACAATAACATACATATTTTCAGCTAAAAGTATGGCATAATTTGGTTTATTTTCATTTTCTCGGAAACTAGTAGGCCTAGAATTAAGATTTTTGGTTTAAAATGTTCGTAATGAATGCCTCTACAAATCTTGTTATGGTCAAAACCACGCCAGACTTACCGTTTTTAAGAAAAAATATGTGCATCGCACAATAACATACATATTTTTACATATTTTCAGCTAAAAGTATGGCATAATTTGGTTTATTTTCATTTTCTCGGAAACTAGTAGGCCTAGAATTACGATTTTTATTTTAAAATGTTCGTAATGAATGCCTCTACAAATCTTGTTATGGTCAAAACCACGCCAGACTTACCGTTTTTGAGAAAAAATATGTGCATCGCACAATAACATACATATTTTCAGCTAAAAGTATGGCATAATTTGGTTTATTTTCATTTTCTCGGAAACTAGTAGGCCTAGAATTAAGATTTTTATTTTAAAATGTTCGTAATGAATGCCTCTACAAATCTTGTTATGGTCAAAACCACGCCAGACTTACCGTTTTTGAGAAAAAATATGTGCATCGCACAATAACATACATATTTTTACATATTTTCAGCTAAAAGTATGGCATAATTTGGTTTATTTTCATTTTCTCGGAAACTAGTAGGCCTAGAATTAAGATTTTTGGTTTAAAATGTTCGTAATGAATGCCTCTACAAATCTTGTTATGGTCAAAACCACGCCAGACTTACCGTTTTTGAGAAAAAATATGTGCATCGCACAATAACATACATATTTTCAGCTAAAAGTATGGCATAATTTGGTTTATTTTCATTTTCTCGGAAACTAGTAGGCCTAGAATTAAGATTTTTGGTTTAAAATGTTCGTAATGAATGCCTCTACAAATCTTGTTATGGTCAAAACCACGCCAGACTTACCGTTTTTGAGAAAAATGAAAATAAACCAAATTATGCCATACTTTTAGCTGAAAATATGTAAAAATATGTATGTTATTGTGCGATGCACATATTTTTTCTCAAAAACGGTAAGTCTGGCGTGGTTTTGACCATAACAAGATTTGTAGAGGCATTCATTACGAACATTTTAAACCAAAAATCTTAATTCTAGGCCTACTAGTTTCCGAGAAAATGAAAATAAACCAAATTATGCCATACTTTTAGCTGAAAATATGTATGTTATTGTGCGATGCACATATTTTTTCTCAAAAACGGTAAGTCTGGCGTGGTTTTGACCATAACAAGATTTGTAGAGGCATTCATTACGAACATTTTAAACCAAAAATCTTAATTCTAGGCCTACTAGTTTCCGAGAAAATGAAAATAAACCAAATTATGCCATACTTTTAGCTGAAAATATGTATGTTATTGTGCGATGCACACATTTTTTCTCAAAAACGGTAAGTCTGGCGTGGTTTTGACCATAACAAGATTTGTAGAGGCATTCATTACGAACATTTTAAACCAAAAATCTTAATTCTAGGCCTACTAGTTTCCGAGGAAATGAAAATAAACCAAATTATGCCATACTTTTAGCTGAAAATATGTATGTTATTGTGCGATGCACATATTTTTTCTCAAAAACGGTAAGTCTGGCGTGGTTTTGACCATAACAAGATTTGTAGAGGCATTCATTACGAACATTTTAAACCAAAAATCTTAATTCTAGGCCTACTAGTTTCCGAGAAAATGAAAATAAACCAAATTATGCCATACTTTTAGCTGAAAATATGTAAAAATATGTATGTTATTGTGCGATGCACATATTTTTTCTCAAAAACGGTAAGTCTGGCGTGGTTTTGACCATAACAAGATTTGTAGAGGCATTCATTACGAACATTTTAAACCAAAAATCTTAATTCTAGGCCTACTAGTTTCCGAGAAAATGAAAATAAACCAAATTATGCCATACTTTTAGCTGAAAATATGTATGTTATTGTGCGATGCACATATTTTTTCTCAAAAACGGTAAGTCTGGCGTGGTTTTGACCATAACAAGATTTGTAGAGGCATTCATTACGAACATTTTAAAACAAAAATCTTAATTCTAGGCCTACTAGTTTCCGAGAAAATGAAAATAAACCAAATTATGCCATACTTTTAGCTGAAAATATGTATGTTATTGTGCGATGCACATATTTTTTCTCAAAAACGGTAAGTCTGGCGTGGTTTTGACCATAACAGGATTTGTAGAGGCATTTATTACGAACATTTTAAAACAAAAATCTTAATTCTAGGCCTACTAGTTTCCGAGAAAATGAAAATAAACCAAATTATGCCATACTTTTAGCTGAAAATATGTATGTTATTGTGCGATGCACATATTTTTTCTCAAAAACGGTAAGTCTGGCGTGGTTTTGACCATAACAAGATTTGTAGAGGCATTCATTACGAACATTTTAAAACAAAAATCTTAATTCTATCCCTACTAGTTTCTGAAAAAATGCCATACTTTTAGCTGAAAATATGTATGTTATTGTGCGATGCACATATTTTTTCTCAAAAACGGTAAGTCTGGCGTGGTTTTGACCATAACAAGATTTGTAGAGGCATTCATTACGAACATTTTAAACCAAAAATCTTAATTCTAGGCCTACTAGTTTCCGAGAAAATGAAAATAAACCAAATTATGCCATACTTTTAGCTGAAAATATGTAAAAATATGTATGTTATTGTGCGATGCACATATTTTTTTCTCAAAAACGGTAAGTCTGGCGTGGTTTTGACCATAACAAGATTTGTAGAGGCATTCATTACGAACATTTTAAACCAAAAATCTTAATTCTAGGCCTACTAGTTTCCGAGAAAATGAAAATAAACCAAATTATGCCATACTTTTAGCTGAAAATATGTAAAAATATGTATGTTATTGTGCGATGCACATATTTTTTCTCAAAAACGGTAAGTCTGGCGTGGTTTTGACCATAACAAGATTTGTAGAGGCATTCATTACGAACATTTTAAACCAAAAATCTTAATTCTAGGCCTACTAGTTTCCGAGAAAATGAAAATAAACCAAATTATGCCATACTTTTAGCTGAAAATATGTATGTTATTGTGCGATGCACATATTTTTTCTCAAAAACGGTAAGTCTGGCCTGGTTTTGACCATAACAAGATTTGTAGAGGCATTCATTACGAACATTTTAAACCAAAAATCTTAATTCTAGGCCTACTAGTTTCCGAGAAAATGAAAATAAACCAAATTATGCCATACTTTTAGCTGAAAATATGTAAAAATATGTATGTTATTGTGCAATGCACATATTTTTTCTCAAAAACAGTAAGTCTGGCGTGGTTTTGACCATAACAAGATTTGTAGAGGCATTCATTACGAACATTTTAAAATAAAAATCTTAATTCTAGGAATACTGGTGCTGAAAATATGTAAAAATATGTATGTTATTGTGCGATGCACATATTTTTTCTCAAAAACGGTAAGTCTGGCGTGGTTTTGACCATAACAAGATTTGTAGAGGCATTCATTACGAACATTTTAAACCAAAAATCTTAATTCTAGGCCTACTAGTTTCCGAGAAAATGAAAATAAACCAAATTATGCCATACTTTTAGCTGAAAATATGTATGTTATTGTGCGATGCACATATTTTTTCTCAAAAACGGTAAGTCTGGCGTGGTTTTGACCATAACAAGATTTGTAGAGGCATTCATTACGAACATTTTAAACCAAAAATCTTAATTCTAGGCCTACTAGTTTCCGAGAAAATGAAAATAAACCAAATTATGCCATACTTTTAGCTGAAAATATGTAAAAATATGTATGTTATTGTGCGATGCACATATTTTTCCTCAAAAACGGTAAGTCTGGCCTGGTTTTGACCATAACAAGATTTGTAGAGGCATTCATTACGAACATTTTAAACCAAAAATCTTAATTCTAGGCCTACTAGTTTCCGAGAAAATGAAAATAAACCAAATTATGCCATACTTTTAGCTGAAAATATGTAAAAATATGTATGTTATTGTGCGATGCACATATTTTTTCACAAAAACGGTAAGTCTGGCGTGGTTTTGACCATAACAAGATTTGTAGAGGCATTCATTACGAACATTTTAAAACAAAAATCGTAATTCTAGGCCTACTAGTTTCCGAGAAAATGAAAATAAACCAAATTATGCCATACTTTTAGCTGAAAATATGTATGTTATTGTGCGATGCACATATTTTTTCTCAAAAACGGTAAGTCTGGCGTGGTTTTGACCATAACAAGATTTGTAGAGGCATTCATTACGAACATTTTAAACCAAAAATCTTAATTCTAGGCCTACTAGTTTCCGAGAAAATGAAAATAAACCAAATTATGCCATACTTTTAGCTGAAAATAAGTAAAAATATGTATGTTATTGTGCGATGCACATATTTGCATTCATTACGAACATTTTAAAACAAAAATCTTAATTCTAGGCCTACTAGTTTCCGAGAAAATGAAAATAAACCAAATTATGCCATACTTTTAGCTGAAAATATGTATGTTATTGTGCGATGCACATATTTTTTCTCAAAAACGGTAAGTCTGGCGTGGTTTTGACCATAACAAGATTTGTAGAGGTATTCATTACGAACATTTTAAACCAAAAATCTTAATTCTAGGCCTACTAGTTTCCGAGAAAATGAAAATAAACCAAATTATGCCATACTTTTAGCTGAAAATATGTAAAAATATGTATGTTATTGTGCGATGCACATATTTTTTCACAAAAACGGTAAGTCTGGCGTGGTTTTGACCATAACAAGATTTGTAGAGGCATTTATTACGAACATTTTAAAACAAAAATCTTAATTCTAGGCCTACTAGTTTCCGAGAAAATGAAAATAAACCAAATTATGCCATACTTTTAGCTGAAAATATGTAAAAATATGTATGTTATTGTGCGATGCACATATTTTTCCTCAAAAACGGTAAGTCTGGCCTGGTTTTGACCATAACAAGATTTGTAGAGGCATTCATTACGAACATTTTAAACCAAAAATCTTAATTCTAGGCCTACTAGTTTCCGAGAAAATGAAAATAAACCAAATTATGCCATACTTTTAGCTGAAAATATGTAAAAATATGTATGCTATTGTGCGATGCACATATTTTTTTCTCAAAAACGGTAAGTCTGGCGTGGTTTTGACCATAACAAGATTTGTAGAGGCATTCATTACGAATATTTTAAACCAAAAATCTTAATTCTAGGCCTACTAGTTTCCGAGAAAATGAAAATAAACCAAATTATGCCATACTTTTAGCTGAAAATATGTATGTTATTGTGCGATGCACATATTTTTTCTCAAAAACGGTAAGTCTGGCGTGGTTTTGGCCATAACAAGATTTGTAGAGGCATTCATTACGAACATTTTAAACCAAAAATCTTAATTCTAGGCCTACTAGTTTCCGAGAAAATGAAAATAAACCAAATTATGCCATACTTTTAGCTGAAAATATGTAAAAAAATGTATGTTATTGTGCGATGCACATATTTTTTCTCAAAAACGGTAAGTCTGGCGTGGTTTTGACCATAACAAGATTTGTAGAGGCATTCATTACGAACATTTTAAACTAAAAATCTTAATTCTAGGCCTACTAGTTTCCGAGAAAATGAAAATAAACCAAATTATGCCATACTTTTAGCTGAAAATATGTATGTTATTGTGCGATGCACATATTTTTTCTCAAAAACGGTAAGTCTGGCGTGGTTTTGACCATAACAAGATTTGTAGAGGCATTCATTACGAACATTTTAAACCAAAAATCTTAATTCTAGGCCTACTAGTTTCCGAGAAAATGAAAATAAACCAAATTATGCCATACTTTTAGCTGAAAATAAGTAAAAATATGTATGTTATTGTGCGATGCACATATTTGCATTCATTACGAACATTTTAAAACAAAAATCTTAATTCTAGGCCTACTAGTTTCCGAGAAAATGAAAATAAACCAAATTATGCCATACTTTTAGCTGAAAATATGTATGTAATTGTGCGATGCACATATTTTTTCTCAAAAACGGTAAGTCTGGCGTGGTTTTGACCATAACAAGATTTGTAGAGGCATTCATTACGAACATTTTAAACCAAAAATCTTAATTCTAGGCCTACTAGTTTCCGAGAAAATGAAAATAAACCAAATTATGCCATACTTTTAGCTGAAAATATGTAAAAATATGTATGTTATTGTGCGATGCACATAATTTTCCTCAAAAACGGTAAGTCTGGCCTGGTTTTGACCATAACAAGATTTGTAGAGGCATTCATTACGAACATTTTAAAATAAAAATCTTAATTCTAGGCCTACTAGTTTCCGAGAAAATGAAAATAAACCAAATTATGCCATACTTTTAGCTGAAAATATGTATGTTATTGTGCGATGCACATATTTTTTCTCAAAAACGGTAAGTCTCGCGTGGTTTTGACCATAACAAGATTTGTAGAGGCATTCATTACGAACATTTTAAACCAAAGTCTTAATTCTAGGCCTACTAGTTTCCGAGAAAATGAAAATAAACCAAATTATGCCATACTTTTAGCTGAAAATATGTAAAAATATGTATGTTATTGTGCGATGCACATAATTTTCCTCAAAAACGGTAAGTCTGGCCTGGTTTTGACCATAACAAGATTTGTAGAGGCATTCATTACGAACATTTTAAAACAAAAATCTTAATTCTAGGCCTACTAGTTTCCGAGAAAATGAAAATAAACCAAATTATGCCATACTTTTAGCTGAAAATATGTATGTTATTGTGCGATGCACATATTTTTTCTCAAAAACGGCAAGTCTGGCGTGGTTTTGACCATAACAAGATTTGTAGAGGCATTCATTACGAACATTTTAAACCAAAAATCTTAATTCTAGGCCTACTAGTTTCCGAGAAAATGAAAATAAACCAAATTATGCCATACTTTTAGCTGAAAATAAGTAAAAATATGTATGTTATTGTGCGATGCACATATTTGCATTCATTACGAACATTTTAAAACAAAAATCTTAATTCTAGGCCTACTAGTTTCCGAGAAAATGAAAATAAACCAAATTATGCCATACTTTTAGCTGAAAATATGTATGTTATTGTGCGATGCACATATTTTTTCTCAAAAACGGTAAGTCTGGCGTGGTTTTGACCATAACAAGATTTGTAGAGGCATTCATTACGAACATTTTAAAACAAAAATCTTAATTCTAGGCCTACTAGTTTCCGAGAAAATGAAAATAAACCAAATTATGCCATACTTTTAGCTGAAAATATGTAAAAATATGTATGTTATTGTGCGATGCACATATTTTTCCTCAAAAACGGTAAGTCTGGCGTGGTTTTGACCATAACAAGATTTGTAGAGGCATTCATTACGAACATTTTAAAACAAAAATCTTAATTCTAGGCCTACTAGTTTCCGAGAAAATGAAAATAAACCAAATTATGCCATACTTTTAGCTGAATATATGTATGTTATTGTGCGATGCACATATTTTTTCTCAAAAACGGTAAGTCTGGCGTGGTTTTGACCATAACAAGATTTGTAGAGGCATTCATTACGAACATTTTAAACCAAAAATCTTAATTCTAGGCCTACTAGTTTCCGAGAAAATGAAAATAAACCAAATTATGCCATACTTTTAGCTGAAAATATGTAAAAATATGTATGTTATTGTGCGATGCACATATTTTTTCTCAAAAACGGTAAGTCTGGCGTGGTTTTGACCATAACAAGATTTGTAGAGGCATTCATTACGAACATTTTAAACCAAAAATCTTAAATCTAGGCCTACTAGTTTCCGAGAAAATGAAAATAAACCAAATTATGCCATACTTTTAGCTGAAAATATGTATGTTATTGTGCGATGCACATATTTTTTCTCAAAAACGGTAAGTCTGGCGTGGTTTTGACCATAACAAGATTTGTAGAGGCATTCATTACGAACATTTTAAACCAAAAATCTTAATTCTAGGCCTACTAGTTTCCGAGGAAATGAAAATAAACCAAATTATGCCATTCTTTTAGCTGAAAATATGTATTTTATTGTGCGATGCACATATTTTTTCTCAAAAACGGTAAGTCTCGCGTGGTTTTGACCATAACAAGATTTGTAGAGGCATTCATTACGAACATTTTCAACCAAAAGTCTTAATTCTAGGCCTACTAGTTTCCGAGAAAATGAAAATAAACCAAATTTTGCCATACTTTTAGCTGAAAATATGTAAAAATATGTATGTTATTGTGCGATGCACATATTTTTTCTCAAAAACGGTAAGTCTGACGTGGTTTTGACCATAACAAGATTTGTAGAGGCATTCATTACGAACATTTTAAACCAAAAATCTTAATTCTAGGCCTACTAGTTTCCGAGAAAATGAAAATAAACCAAATTATGCCATACTTTTAGCTGAAAATATGTATGTTATTGTGCGATGCACATATATTTTCTCAAAAACGGTAAGTCTGGCGTGGTTTTGACCATAACAAGATTTGTAGAGGCATTCATTACGAACATTTTAAACCAAAAATCTTAATTCTAGGCCTACTAGTTTCCGAGAAAATGAAAATAAACCAAATTATGCCATACTTTTAGCTGAAAATATGTAAAAATATGTATGTTATTGTGCGATGCACATATTTTTTTCTCAAAAACGGTAAGTCTGGCGTGGTTTTGACCATAACAAGATTTGTAGAGGCATTCATTACGAACATTTTAAAACAAAAATCTTAATTCTAGGCCTACTAGTTTCCGAGAAAATGAAAATAAACCAAATTATGCCATACTTTTAGCTGAAAATATGTATGTTATTGTGCGATGCACATATTTTTTCTCAAAAACGGTAAGTCTGGCGTGGTTTTGACCATAACAAGATTTGTAGAGGCATTCATTACGAACATTTTAAACCAAAAATCTTAAATCTAGGCCTACTAGTTTCCGAGAAAATGAAAATAAACCAAATTATGCCATACTTTTAGCTGAAAATATGTATGTTATTGTGCGATGCACATATTTTTTCTCAAAAACGGTAAGTCTGGCGTGGTTTTGACCATAACAAGATTTGTAGAGGCATTCATTACGAACATTTTAAACCAAAAATCTTAATTCTAGGCCTACTAGTTTCCGAGAAAATGAAAATAAACCAAATTATGCCATACTTTTAGCTGAAAATATGTAAAAATATGTATGTTATTGTGCGATGCACATATTTTTTCTCAAAAACGGTAAGTCTGGCGTGGTTTTGACCATAACAAGATTTGTAGAGGCATTCATTACGAACATTTTAAACCAAAAATCTTAATTCTAGGCCTACTAGTTTCCGAGAAAATGAAAATAAACCAAATTATGCCATACTTTTAGCTGAAAATATGTATGTTATTGTGCGATGCACATATTTTTTCTCAAAAACGGTAAGTCTGGCGTGGTTTTGACCATAACAAGATTTGTAGAGGCATTCATTACGAACATTTTAAACCAAAAATCTTAAATCTAGGCCTACTAGTTTCCGAGAAAATGAAAATAAACCAAATTATGCCATACTTTTAGCTGAAAATATGTATGTTATTGTGCGATGCACATATTTTTTCTCAAAAACGGTAAGTCTGGCGTGGTTTTGACCATAACAAGATTTGTAGAGGCATTCATTACGATAATTTTAAACCAAAAATCTTAAATCTAGGCCTACTAGTTTCCGAGAAAATGAAAATAAACCAAATTATGCCATACTTTTAGCTGAAAATATGTAAAAATATGTATGTTATTGTGCGATGCACATATTTTTTCTCAAAAACGGTAAGTCTGGCGTGGTTTTGACCATAACAAGATTTGTAGAGGCATTCATTACGAACATTTTAAACCAAAAATCTTAAATCTAGGCCTACTAGTTTCCGAGAAAATGAAAATAAACCAAATTATGCCATACTTTTAGCTGAAAATATGTATGTTATTGTGCGATGCACATATTTTTTCTCAAAAACGGTAAGTCTGGCGTGGTTTTGACCATAACAAGATTTGTAGAGGCATTCATTACGAACATTTTAAACCAAAAATCTTAATTCTAGGCCTACTAGTTTCCGAGAAAATGAAAATAAACCAAATTATGCCATACTTTTAGCTGAAAATATGTATGTTTTTGTGCGATGCACATATTTTTTCTCAAAAACGGTAAGTCTCGCGTGGTTTTGACCATAACAAGATTTGTAGAGGCATTCATTACGAACATTTTAAACCAAAAATCTTAATTCTAGGCCTACTAGTTTCCGAGAAAATGAAAATAAACCAAATTATGCCATACTTTTAGCTGAAAATATGTATGTTATTGTGCGATGCACATATTTTTTCTCAAAAACGGTAAGTCTGGCGTGGTTTTGACCATAACAAGATTTGTAGAGGCATTCATTACGAACATTTTAAACTAAAAATCTTAATTCTAGGCCTACTAGTTTCCGAGAAAATGAAAATAAACCAAATTATGCCATACTTTTAGCTGAAAATATGTAAAAATATGTATGTTATTGTGCGATGCACATATTTTTTCTCAAAAACGGTAAGTCTGGCGTGGTTTTGACCATAACAAGATTTGTAGAGGCATTCATTACGAACATTTTAAACCAAAAATCTTAATTCTAGGCCTACTAGTTTCCGAGAAAATGAAAATAAACCAAATTATGCCATACTTTTAGCTGAAAATATGTATGTTATTGTGCGATGCACATATTTTTTCTCAAAAACGGTAAGTCTGGCGTGGTTTTGACCATAACAAGATTTGTAGAGGCATTCATTACGAACATTTTGAACCAAAAATCTTAATTCTAGGCCTACTAGTTTCCGAGAAAATGAAAATAAAGCAAATTATGCCATACTTTTAGCTGAAAATATGTATGTTATTGTGCGATGCACATATTTTTTCTCAAAAACGGTAAGTCTGGCGTGGTTTTGACCATAACAAGATTTGTAGAGGCATTCATTACGAACATTTTAAACCAAAAATCTTAATTCTAGGCCTACTAGTTTCCGAGAAAATGAAAATAAACCAAATTATGCCATACTTTTAGCTGAAAATATGTAAAAATATGTATGTTATTGTGCGATGCACATATTTTTTCTCAAAAACGGCAAGTTTGGCGTGGTTTTGACCATAACAAGATTTGTAGAGGCATTCATTACGAACATTTTAAACCAAAAATCTTAGTTCTAGGCCTACTAGTTTCCGAGAAAATGAAAATAAACCAAATTATGCCATACTTTTAGCTGAAAATATGTAAAAATATGTATGTTATTGTGCGATGCACATATTTTTTCTCAAAAACGGTAAGTCTGGCGTGGTTTTGACCATAACAAGATTTGTAGAGGCATTCATTACGAACATTTTAAACCAAACATCTTAATTCTAGGCCTACTAGTTTCCGAGAAAATGAAAATAAACCAAATTATGCCATACTTTTAGCTGAAAATATGTAAAAATATGTATGTTATTGTGCGATGCATATATTTTTTCTCAAAAACGGTAAGTCTGGCGTGGTTTTGACCATAACAAGATTTGTAGAGGCATTCATTACGAACATTTTAAACCAAAAATCTTAATTCTAGGCCTACTAGTTTCCGAGAAAATGAAAATAAACCAAATTATGCCATACTTTTAGCTGAAAATATGTAAAAATATGTATGTTATTGTGCGATGCACATATTTTTTCTCAAAAACGGTAAGTCTGGCGTGGTTTTGACCATAACAAGATTTGTAGAGGCATTCATTACGAACATTTTAAAACAAAAATCTTAATTCTAGGCCTACTAGTTTCCGAGAAAATGAAAATAAACCAAATTATGCCATACTTTTAGCTGAAAATATGTAAAAATATGTATGTTATTGTGCGATGCACATAATTTTCCTCAAAAACGGTAAGTCTGGCCTGGTTTTGACCATAACAAGATTTGTAGAGGCATTCATTACGAACATTTTAAAACAAAAATCTTAATTCTAGGCCTACTAGTTTCTGAGAAAATGAAAATAAACCAAATTATGCCATACTTTTAGCTGAAAATATGTATGTTATTGTGCGATGCACATATTTTTTCTCAAAAACGGTAAGTCTGGCGTGGTTTTGATCATAACAAGATTTGTAGAGGCATTCATTACGAACATTTTAAACCAAAAATCTTAATTCTAACCCTACTAGTTTCAGAGAAAATGAAAATAAACCAAATTATGCCATACTTTTAGCTGAAAATATGTATGTTATTGTGCGATGCACATATTTTTTCTCAAAAACGGTAAGTCTGGCGTGGTTTTGACCATAACAAGATTTGTAGAGGCATTCATTACGAACATTTTAAACCAAAAATCTTAATTCTAGGCCTACTAGTTTCCGAGAAAATGAAAATAAACCAAATTATGCCATACTTTTAGCTGAAAATATGTATGTTATTGTGCGATGCACATATTTTTTCTCAAAAACGGTAAGTCTGGCGTGGTTTTGACCATAACAAGATTTGTAGAGGCATTCATTACGAACATTTTGAACCAAAAATCTTAATTCTAGGCCTACTAGTTTCCGAGAAAATTAAAATAAACCAAATTATGCCATACTTTTAGCTGAAAATATGTATGTTATTGTGCGATGCACATATTTTTTCTCAAAAACGGTAAGTCTGGCGTGGTTTTGACCATAACAAGATTTGTAGAGGCATTCATTACGAACATTTTAAACCAAAAATCTTAATTCTAGGCCTACTAGTTTCCGAGAAAATGAAAATAAACCAAATTATGCCATACTTTTAGCTGAAAATATGTATGTTATTGTGCGATGCACATATTTTTTCTCAAAAACGGTAAGTCTGGCGTGGTTTTGACCATAACAAGATTTGTAGAGGCATTCATTACGAACATTTTGAACCAAAAATCTTAATTCTAGGCCTACTAGTTTCCGAGAAAATGAAAATAAACCAAATTATGCCATACTTTTAGCTGAAAATATGTATGTTATTGTGCGATGCACATATTTTTTCTCAAAAACGGTAAGTCTGGCGTGGTTTTGACCATAACAAGATTTGTAGAGGCATTCATTACGAACATTTTAAACCAAAAATCTTAATTCTAGGCCTACTAGTTTCCGAGAAAATGAAAATAAACCAAATTATGCCATACTTTTAGCTGAAAATATGTAAAAATATGTATGTTATTGTGCGATGCACATATTTTTTCTCAAAAACGGCAAGTTTGGCGTGGTTTTGACCATAACAAGATTTGTAGAGGCATTCATTACGAACATTTTAAACCAAAAATCTTAGTTCTAGGCCTACTAGTTTCCGAGAAAATGAAAATAAACCAAATTATGCCATACTTTTAGCTGAAAATATGTATGTTATTGTGCGATGCACATATTTTTTCTCAAAAACGGTAAGTCTGGCGTGGTTTTGATCATAACAAGATTTGTAGAGGCATTCATTACGAACATTTTAAACCAAAAATCTTAATTCTAACCCTACTAGTTTCAGAGAAAATGAAAATAAACCAAATTATGCCATACTTTTAGCTGAAAATATGTATGTTATTGTGCGATGCACATATTTTTTCTCAAAAACGGTAAGTCTGGCGTGGTTTTGACCATAACAAGATTTGTAGAGGCATTCATTACGAACATTTTAAACCAAAAATCTTAATTCTAGGCCTACTAGTTTCCGAGAAAATGAAAATAAACCAAATTATGCCATACTTTTAGCTGAAAATATGTATGTTATTGTGCGATGCACATATTTTTTCTCAAAAACGGTAAGTCTGGCGTGGTTTTGACCATAACAAGATTTGTAGAGGCATTCATTACGAACATTTTGAACCAAAAATCTTAATTCTAGGCCTACTAGTTTCCGAGAAAATTAAAATAAACCAAATTATGCCATACTTTTAGCTGAAAATATGTATGTTATTGTGCGATGCACATATTTTTTCTCAAAAACGGTAAGTCTGGCGTGGTTTTGACCATAACAAGATTTGTAGAGGCATTCATTACGAACATTTTAAACCAAAAATCTTAATTCTAGGCCTACTAGTTTCCGAGAAAATGAAAATAAACCAAATTATGCCATACTTTTAGCTGAAAATATGTATGTTATTGTGCGATGCACATATTTTTTCTCAAAAACGGTAAGTCTGGCGTGGTTTTGACCATAACAAGATTTGTAGAGGCATTCATTACGAACATTTTGAACCAAAAATCTTAATTCTAGGCCTACTAGTTTCCGAGAAAATGAAAATAAACCAAATTATGCCATACTTTTAGCTGAAAATATGTATGTTATTGTGCGATGCACATATTTTTTCTCAAAAACGGTAAGTCTGGCGTGGTTTTGACCATAACAAGATTTGTAGAGGCATTCATTACGAACATTTTAAACCAAAAATCTTAATTCTAGGCCTACTAGTTTCCGAGAAAATGAAAATAAACCAAATTATGCCATACTTTTAGCTGAAAATATGTAAAAATATGTATGTTATTGTGCGATGCACATATTTTTTCTCAAAAACGGCAAGTTTGGCGTGGTTTTGACCATAACAAGATTTGTAGAGGCATTCATTACGAACATTTTAAACCAAAAATCTTAGTTCTAGGCCTACTAGTTTCCGAGAAAATGAAAATAAACCAAATTATGCCATACTTTTAGCTGAAAATATGTAAAAATATGTATGTTATTGTGCGATGCACATATTTTTTCTCAAAATCGGTAAGTTTGGCGTGGTTTTGACCATAACAAGATTTGTAGAGGCATTCATTACGAACATTTTAAACCAAAAATCTTAATTCTAGGCCTACTAGTTTCCGAGAAAATGAAAATAAACCAAATTATGCCATACTTTTAGCTGAAAATATGTAAAAATATGTATGTTATTGTGCGATGCACATATTTTTTCTCAAAAACGGTAAGTCTGGCGTGGTTTTGACCATAACAAGATTTGTAGAGGCATTCATTACGAACATTTTAAACCAAACATCTTAATTCTAGGCCTACTAGTTTCCGAGAAAATGAAAATAAACCAAATTATGCCATACTTTTAGCTGAAAATATGTAAAAATATGTATGTTATTGTGCGATGCACATATTTTTTCTCAAAAACGGTAAGTCTGGCGTGGTTTTGACCATAACAAGATTTGTAGAGGCATTCATTACGAACATTTTAAACCAAAAATCTTAATTCTAGGCCTACTAGTTTCCGAGGAAATGAAAATAAACCAAATTATGCCATACTTTTAGCTGAAAATATGTAAAAATATGTATGTTATTGTGCGATGCACATATTTTTTCTCAAAAACGGTAAGTCTGGCGTGGTTTTGACCATAACAAGATTTGTAGAGGCATTCATTACGAACATTTTAAACCAAAAATCTTAATTCTAGGCCTACTAGTTTCCGAGAAAATGAAAATAAACCAAATTATGCCATACTTTTAGCTGAAAATATGTATGTTATTGTGCGATGCACATATTTTTTCTCAAAAACGGTAAGTCTGGCGTGGTTTTGACCATAACAAGATTTGTAGAGGCATTCATTACGAACATTTTAAAACAAAAATCTTAATTCTAGGCCTACTAGTTTCTGAGAAAATGAAAATAAACCAAATTATGCCATACTTTTAGCTGAAAATATGTATGTTATTGTGCGATGCACATATTTTTTCTCAAAAACGGTAAGTCTGGCGTGGTTTTGACCATAACAAGATTTGTAGAGGCATTCATTACGAACATTTTAAACCAAAAATCTTAATTCTAGGCCTACTAGTTTCCGAGAAAATGAAAATAAACCAAATTATGCCATACTTTTAGCTGAAAATATGTAAAAATATGTATGTTATTGTGCGATGCACATAATTTTCCTCAAAAACGGTAAGTCTGGCCTGGTTTTGACCATAACAAGATTTGTAGAGGCATTCATTACGAACATTTTAAAACAAAAATCTTAATTCTAGGCCTACTAGTTTCCGAGAAAATGAAAATAAACCAAATTATGCCATACTTTTAGCTGAAAATATGTAAAAATATGTATGTTATTGTGCGATGCACATATTTTTTCTCAAAAACGGTAAGTCTGGCGTGGTTTTGACCATAACAAGATTTGTAGAGGCATTCATTACGAACATTTTAAACCAAAAATCTTAATTCTAGGCCTACTAGTTTCCGAGAAAATGAAAATAAACCAAATTATGCCATACTTTTAGCTGAAAATATGTAAAAATATGTATGTTATTGTGCGATGCACATATTTTTTCTCAAAAACGATAAGTCTGGCGTGGTTTTGACCATAACAAGATTTGTAGAGGCATTCATTACGAACATTTTAAAACAAAAATCTTAATTCTAGGCCTACTAGTTTCCGAGAAAATGAAAATAAACCAAATTATGCCATACTTTTAGCTGAAAATATGTATGTTATTGTGCGATGCACATATTTTTTCTCAAAAACGGTAAGTCTGGCGTGGTTTTGATCATAACAAGATTTGTAGAGGCATTCATTACGAACATTTTAAACCAAAAATCTTAATTCTAACCCTACTAGTTTCAGAGAAAATGAAAATAAACCAAATTATGCCATACTTTTAGCTGAAAATATGTATGTTATTGTGCGATGCACATATTTTTTCTCAAAAACGGTAAGTCTGGCGTGGTTTTGACCATAACAAGATTTGTAGAGGCATTCATTACGAACATTTTAAAACAAAAATCTTAATTCTAGGCCTACTAGTTTCCGAGAAAATGAAAATAAACCAAATTATGCCATACTTTTAGCTGAAAATATGTAAAAATATGTATGTTATTGTGCGATGCACATATTTTTTCTCAAAAACGGTAAGTCTGGCGTGGTTTTGACCATAACAAGATTTGTAGAGGCATTCATTACGAACATTTTAAACCAAAAATCTTAATTCTAGGCCTACTAGTTTCCGAGAAAATGAAAATAAACCAAATTATGCCATACTTTTAGCTGAAAATATGTAAAAATATGTATGTTATTGTGCGATGCACATATTTTTTCTCAAAAACGGTAAGTCTGGCGTGGTTTTGACCATAACAAGATTTGTAGAGGCATTCATTACGAACATTTTAAAACAAAAATCTTAATTCTAGGCCTACTAGTTTCCGAGAAAATGAAAATAAACCAAATTATGCCATACTTTTAGCTGAAAATATGTATGTTATTGTGCGATGCACATATTTTTTCTCAAAAACGGTAAGTCTGGCGTGGTTTTGACCATAACAAGATTTGTAGAGGCATTCATTACGAACATTTTAAACCAAAAATCTTAATTCTAGGCCTACTAGTTTCCGAGAAAATGAAAATAAACCAAATTATGCCATACTTTTAGCTGAAAATATGTATGTTATTGTGCGATGCACATATTTTTTCTCAAAAACGGTAAGTCTGGCGTGGTTTTGACCATAACAAGATTTGTAGAGGCATTCATTACGAACATTTTAAAACAAAAATCTTAATTCTAGGCCTACTAGTTTCCGAGAAAATGAAAATAAACCAAATTATGCCATACTTTTAGCTGAAAATATGTAAAAATATGTATGTTATTGTGCGATGCACATATTTTTTCTCAAAAACGGTAAGTTTGGCGTGGTTTTGACCATAACAAGATTTGTAGAGGCATTTATTACGAACATTTTAAACCAAAAATCTTAATTCTAGGCCTACTAGTTTCCGAGAAAATGAAAATAAACCAAATTATGCCATACTTTTAGCTGAAAATATGTAAAAATATGTATGTTATTGTGCGATGCACATATTTTTTCTCAAAAACGGTAAGTCTGGCGTGGTTTTGACTATAACAAGATTTGTAGAGGCATTCATTACGAACATTTTAAACCAAAAATCTTAATTCTAGGCCTACTAGTTTCCGAGAAAATGAAAATAAACCAAATTATGCCATACTTTTAGCTGAAAATATGTATGTTATTGTGCGATGCACATATTTTTTCTCAAAAACGGTAAGTCTGGCGTGGTTTTGACCATAACAAGATTTGTAGAGGCATTCATTACGAACATTTTAAATCAAAAATCTTAATTCTAGGCCTACTAGTTTCCGAGAAAATGAAAATAAACCAAATTATGCCATACTTTTAGCTGAAAATATGTATGTTATTGTGCGATGCACATATTTTTTCTCAAAAACGGTAAGTCTGGCGTGGTTTTGACCATAACAAGATTTGTAGAGGCATTCATTACGAACATTTTAAACCAAAAATCTTAATTCTAGGCCTACTAGTTTCCGAGAAAATGAAAATAAACCAAATTATGCAATACTTTTAGCTGAAAATATGTAAAAATATGTATGTTATTGTGCGATGCACATATTTTTTCTCAAAAACGGTAAGTCTGGCGTGGTTTTGACCATAACAAGATTTGTAGAGGCATTCATTACGAACATTTTAAACCAAAAATCTTAATTCTAGGCCTACTAGTTTCCGAGAAAATGAAAATAAACCAAATTATGCCATACTTTTAGCTGAAAATATGTAAAAATATGTATGTTATTGTGCGATGCACATATTTTTTCTCAAAAACGGTAAGTCTGGCGTGGTTTTGACCATAACAAGATTTGTAGAGGCATTAATAACGAACATTTTAAAACAAAAATCTTAATTCTAGGCCTACTAGTTTCCGAGAAAATGAAAATAAACCAAATTATGCCATACTTTTAGCTGAAAATATGTATGTTATTGTGCGATGCACATATTTTTTCTCAAAAACGGTAAGTCTGGCGTGGTTTTGACCATAACAAGATTTGTAGAGGCATTCATTACGAACATTTTAAACCAAAAATCTTAAATCTAGGCCTACTAGTTTCCGAGAAAATGAAAATAAACCAAATTATGCCATACTTTTAGCTGAAAATATGTATGTTATTGTGCGATGCACATATTTTTTCTCAAAAACGGTAAGTCTGGCGTGGTTTTGACCATAACAAGATTTGTAGAGGCATTCATTACGAACATTTTAAAACAAAAATCTTAATTCTAGGCCTACTAGTTTCCGAGAAAATGAAAATAAACCAAATTATGCCATACTTTTAGCTGAAAATATGTATGTTATTGTGCGATGCACATTTTTTTTCTCAAAAACGGTAAGTCTGGCGTGGTTTTGACCATAACAAGATTTGTAGAGGCATTCATTACGAACATTTTAAACCAAAAATCTTAAATCTAGGCCTACTAGTTTCCGAGAAAATGAAAATAAACCAAATTATGCCATACTTTTAGCTGAAAATATGTATGTTATTGTGCGATGCACATATTTTTTCTCAAAAACGGTAAGTCTGGCGTGGTTTTGACCATAACAAGATTTGTAGAGGCATTCATTACGAACATTTTAAAACAAAAATCTTAATTCTAGGCCTACTAGTTTCCGAGAAAATGAAAATAAACCAAATTATGCCATACTTTTAGCTGAAAATATGTAAAAATATGTATGTTATTGTGCGATGCACATATTTTTTCTCAAAAACGGTAAGTTTGGCGTGGTTTTGACCATAACAAGATTTGTAGAGGCATTCATTACGAACATTTTAAACCAAAAATCTTAATTCTAGGCCTACTAGTTTCCGAGAAAATGAAAATAAACCAAATTATGCCATACTTTTAGCTGAAAATATGTATGTTATTGTGCGATGCACATATTTTTTCTCAAAAACGGTAAGTTTGGCGTGGTTTTGACCATAACAAGATTTGTAGAGGCATTCATTACGAACATTTTGAACCAAAAATCTTAATTCTAGGCCTACTAGTTTCCGAGAAAATGAAAATAAACCAAATTATGCCATACTTTTAGCTGAAAATATGTATGTTATTGTGCGATGCACATATTTTTTCTCAAGAACGGTAAGTCTGGCGTGGTTTTGACCATAACAAGATTTGTAGAGGCATTCATTACGAACATTTTAAACCAAAAATCTTAATTCTAGGCCTACTAGTTTCCGAGGAAATGAAAATAAACCAAATTATGCCATACTTTTAGCTGAAAATATGTATGTTATTGTGCGATGCACATATTTTTTCTCAAAAACGGTAAGTCTGGCGTGGTTCTGACCATCACAAGATTTGTAGAGGCATTCATTACGAACATTTTAAACCAAAAATCTTAATTCTAGGCCTACTAGTTTCCGAGAAAATGAAAATAAACCAAATTATGCCATACTTTTAGCTGAAAATATGTATGTTATTGTGCGATGCACATATTTTTTCTCAAAAACGGTAAGTCTGGCGTGGTTTTGACCATAACAAGATTTGTAGAGGCATTCATTACGAACATTTTAAACCAAAAATCTTAATTCTAGGCCTACTAGTTTCCGAGAAAATGAAAATAAACCAAATTATGCCATACTTTTAGCTGAAAATATGTATGTTATTGTGCGATGCACATATTTTTTCTCAAAAACGGTAAGTCTGGCGTGGTTTTGACCATAACAAGATTTGTAGAGGCATTCATTACGAACATTTTAAACCAAAAATCTTAATTCTAGGCCTACTAGTTTCCGAGAAAATGAAAATAAACCAAATTATGCCATACTTTTAGCTGAAAATATGTATGTTATTGTGCGATGCACATATTTTTTCTCAAAAACGGTAAGTCTGGCGTGGTTTTGACCATAACAAGATTTGTAGAGGCATTCATTACGAACATTTTAAACCAAAAATCTTAATTCTAGGCCTACTAGTTTCCGAGAAAATGAAAATAAACCAAATTATGCCATACTTTTAGCTGAAAATATGTAAAAATATGTATGTTATTGTGCGATGCACATATTTTTTCTCAAAAACGGTAAGTCTGGCGTGGTTTTGACCATAACAAGATTTGTAGAGGCATTCATTACGAACATTTTAAACCAAAAATCTTAATTCTAGGCCTACTAGTTTCCGAGAAAATGAAAATAAACCAAATTATGCCATACTTTTAGCTGAAAATATGTATGTTATTGTGCGATGCACATATTTTTTCTCAAAAACGGTAAGTCTGGCGTGGTTTTGACCATAACAAGATTTGTAGAGGCATTCATTACGAACATTTTAAACCAAAAATCTTAAATCTAGGCCTACTAGTTTCCGAGAAAATGAAAATAAACCAAATTATGCCATACTTTTAGCTGAAAATATGTATGTTATTGTGCGATGCACATATTTTTTCTCAAAAACGGTAAGTCTGGCGTGGTTTTGACCATAACAAGATTTGTAGAGGCATTCATTACGAACATTTTAAAACAAAAATCTTAATTCTAGGCCTACTAGTTTCCGAGAAAATGAAAATAAACCAAATTATGCCATACTTTTAGCTGAAAATATGTATGTTATTGTGCGATGCACATATTTTTTCTCAAAAACGGTAAGTCTGGCGTGGTTTTGACCATAACAAGATTTGTAGAGGCATTCATTACGAACATTTTAAACCAAAAATCTTAAATCTAGGCCTACTAGTTTCCGAGAAAATGAAAATAAACCAAATTATGCCATACTTTTAGCTGAAAATATGTATGTTATTGTGCGATGCACATATTTTTTCTCAAAAACGGTAAGTCTGGCGTGGTTTTGACCATAACAAGATTTGTAGAGGCATTCATTACGAACATTTTAAAACAAAAATCTTAATTCTAGGCCTACTAGTTTCCGAGAAAATGAAAATAAACCAAATTATGCCATACTTTTAGCTGAAAATATGTAAAAATATGTATGTTATTGTGCGATGCACATATTTTTTCTCAAAAACGGTAAGTCTGGCGTGGTTTTGACCATAACAAGATTTGTAGAGGCATTCATTACGAACATTTTAAACCAAAAATCTTAATTCTAGGCCTACTAGTTTCCGAGAAAATGAAAATAAACCAAATTATGCAATACTTTTAGCTGAAAATATGTATGTTATTGTGCGATGCACATATTTTTTCTCAAGAACGGTAAGTCTGGCGTGGTTTTGACCATAACAAGATTTGTAGAGGCATTCATTACGAACATTTTAAACCAAAAATCTTAATTCTAGGCCTACTAGTTTCCGAGGAAATGAAAATAAACCAAATTATGCCATACTTTTAGCTGAAAATATGTATGTTATTGTGCGATGCACATATTTTTTCTCAAAAACGGTAAGTCTGGCGTGGTTCTGACCATAACAAGATTTGTAGAGGCATTCATTACGAACATTTTAAACCAAAAATCTTAAATCTAGGCCTACTAGTTTCCGAGAAAATGAAAATAAACCAAATTATGCCATACTTTTAGCTGAAAATATGTATGTTATTGTGCGATGCACATATTTTTTCTCAAAAACGGTAAGTCTGGCGTGGTTTTGACCATAACAAGATTTGTAGAGGCATTCATTACGAACATTTTAAACCAAAAATCTTAATTCTAGGCCTACTAGTTTCCGAGAAAATGAAAATAAACCAAATTATGCCATACTTTTAGCTGAAAATATGTATGTTATTGTGCGATGCACATATATTTTCTCAAAAACGGTAAGTCTGGCGTGGTTTTGACCATAACAAGATTTGTAGAGGCATTCATTACGAACATTTTAAACCAAAAATCTTAATTCTAGGCCTACTAGTTTCCGAGAAAATGAAAATAAACCAAATTATGCCATACTTTTAGCTGAAAATATGTAAAAATATGTATGTTATTGTGCGATGCACATATTTTTTTCTCAAAAACGGTAAGTCTGGCGTGGTTTTGACCATAACAAGATTTGTAGAGGCATTCATTACGAACATTTTAAAACAAAAATCTTAATTCTAGGCCTACTAGTTTCCGAGAAAATGAAAATAAACCAAATTATGCCATACTTTTAGCTGAAAATATGTATGTTATTGTGCGATGCACATATTTTTTCTCAAAAACGGTAAGTCTGGCGTGGTTTTGACCATAAAAAGATTTGTAGAGGCATTCATTACGAACATTTTAAACCAAAAATCTTAAATCTAGGCCTACTAGTTTCCGAGAAAATGAAAATAAACCAAATTATGCCATACTTTTAGCTGAAAATATGTATGTTATTGTGCGATGCACATATTTTTTCTCAAAAACGGTAAGTCTGGCGTGGTTTTGACCATAACAAGATTTGTAGAGGCATTCATTACGAACATTTTAAACCAAAAATCTTAATTCTAGGCCTACTAGTTTCCGAGAAAATGAAAATAAACCAAATTATGCCATACTTTTAGCTGAAAATATGTAAAAATATGTATGTTATTGTGCGATGCACATATTTTTTCTCAAAAACGGTAAGTCTGGCGTGGTTTTGACCATAACAAGATTTGTAGAGGCATTCATTACGAACATTTTAAAACAAAAATCGTAATTCTAGGCCTACTAGTTTCCGAGAAAATGAAAATAAACCAAATTATGCCATACTTTTAGCTGAAAATATGTATGTTATTGTGCGATGCACATATTTTTTCTCAAAAACGGTAAGTCTGGCGTGGTTTTGACCATAACAAGATTTGTAGAGGCATTCATTACGAACATTTTAAACCAAAAATCTTAAATCTAGGCCTACTAGTTTCCGAGAAAATGAAAATAAACCAAATTATGCCATACTTTTAGCTGAAAATATGTATGTTATTGTGCGATGCACATATTTTTTCTCAAAAACGGTAAGTCTGGCGTGGTTTTGACCATAACAAGATTTGTAGAGGCATTCATTACGATAATTTTAAACCAAAAATCTTAAATCTAGGCCTACTAGTTTCCGAGAAAATGAAAATAAACCAAATTATGCCATACTTTTAGCTGAAAATATGTAAAAATATGTATGTTATTGTGCGATGCACATATTTTTTCTCAAAAACGGTAAGTCTGGCGTGGTTTTGACCATAACAAGATTTGTAGAGGCATTCATTACGAACATTTTAAACCAAAAATCTTAAATCTAGGCCTACTAGTTTCCGAGAAAATGAAAATAAACCAAATTATGCCATACTTTTAGCTGAAAATATGTATGTTATTGTGCGATGCACATATTTTTTCTCAAAAACGGTAAGTCTGGCGTGGTTTTGACCATAACAAGATTTGTAGAGGCATTCATTACGAACATTTTAAACCAAAAATCTTAATTCTAGGCCTACTAGTTTCCGAGAAAATGAAAATAAACCAAATTATGCCATACTTTTAGCTGAAAATATGTATGTTTTTGTGCGATGCACATATTTTTTCTCAAAAACGGTAAGTCTCGCGTGGTTTTGACCATAACAAGATTTGTAGAGGCATTCATTACGAACATTTTAAACCAAAAATCTTAATTCTAGGCCTACTAGTTTCCGAGAAAATGAAAATAAACCAAATTATGCCATACTTTTAGCTGAAAATATGTAAAAATATGTATGCTATTGTGCGATGCACATATTTTTTTCTCAAAAACGGTAAGTCTGGCGTGGTTTTGACCATAACAAGATTTGTAGAGGCATTCATTACGAATATTTTAAACCAAAAATCTTAATTCTAGGCCTACTAGTTTCCGAGAAAATGAAAATAAACCAAATTATGCCATACTTTTAGCTGAAAATATGTATGTTATTGTGCGATGCACATATTTTTTCTCAAAAACGGTAAGTCTGGCGTGGTTTTGGCCATAACAAGATTTGTAGAGGCATTCATTACGAACATTTTAAACCAAAAATCTTAATTCTAGGCCTACTAGTTTCCGAGAAAATGAAAATAAACCAAATTATGCCATACTTTTAGCTGAAAATATGTAAAAATATGTATGTTATTGTGCGATGCACATATTTTTTCTCAAAAACGGTAAGTCTGGCGTGGTTTTGACCATAACAAGATTTGTAGAGGCATTCATTACGAACATTTTAAACTAAAAATCTTAATTCTAGGCCTACTAGTTTCCGAGAAAATGAAAATAAACCAAATTATGCCATACTTTTAGCTGAAAATATGTATGTTATTGTGCGATGCACATATTTTTTCTCAAAAACGGTAAGTCTGGCGTGGTTTTGACCATAACAAGATTTGTAGAGGCATTCATTACGAACATTTTAAACCAAAAATCTTAATTCTAGGCCTACTAGTTTCCGAGAAAATGAAAATAAACCAAATTATGCCATACTTTTAGCTGAAAATATGTATGTTATTGTGCGATGCACATATTTTTTCTCAAAAACGGTAAGTCTGGCGTGGTTTTGACCATAACAAGATTTGTAGAGGCATTCATTACGAACATTTTAAACCAAAAATCTTAATTCTAGGCCTACTAGTTTCCGAGAAAATGAAAATAAACCAAATTATGCCATACTTTTAGCTGAAAATATGTAAAAATATGTATGCTATTGTGCGATGCACATATTTTTTCTCAAAAACGGTAAGTCTGGCGTGGTTTTGACCATAACAAGATTTGTAGAGGCATTCATTACGAATATTTTAAACCAAAAATCTTAATTCTAGGCCTACTAGTTTCCGAGAAAATGAAAATAAACCAAATTATGCCATACTTTTAGCTGAAAATATGTATGTTATTGTGCGATGCACATATTTTTTCTCAAAAACGGTAAGTCTGGCGTGGTTTTGACCATAACAAGATTTGTAGAGGCATTCATTACGAACATTTTAAACCAAAAATCTTAATTCTAGGCCTACTAGTTTCCGAGAAAATGAAAATAAACCAAATTATGCCATACTTTTAGCTGAAAATATGTAAAAATATGTATGTTATTGTGCGATGCACATATTTTTTCTCAAAAACGGCAAGTTTGGCGTGGTTTTGACCATAAGAAGATTTGTAGAGGCATTCATTACGAACATTTTAAACCAAAAATCTTAGTTCTAGGCCTACTAGTTTCCGAGAAAATGAAAATAAACCAAATTATGCCATACTTTTAGCTGAAAATATGTAAAAATATGTATGTTATTGTGCGATGCACATATTTTTTCTCAAAAACGGTAAGTCTGGCGTGGTTTTGACCATAACAAGATTTGTAGAGGCATTCATTACGAACATTTTAAACCAAAAATCTTAATTCTAGGCCTACTAGTTTCCGAGAAAATGAAAATAAACCAAATTATGCCATACTTTTAGCTGAAAATATGTAAAAATATGTATGTTATTGTGCGATGCACATATTTTTTCTCAAAAACGGTAAGTCTGGCGTGGTTTTGACCATAACAAGATTTGTAGAGGCATTCATTACGAACATTTTAAACCAAAAATCTTAATTCTAGGCCTACTAGTTTCCGAGAAAATGAAAATAAACCAAATTATGCCATACTTTTAGCTGAAAATATGTAAAAATATGTATGTTATTGTGCGATGCACATATTTTTTCTCAAAAACGGTAAGTCTGGCGTGGTTTTGACCATAACAAGATTTGTAGAGGCATTCATTACGAACATTTTAAACCAAAAATCTTAATTCTAGGCCTACTAGTTTCCGAGAAAATGAAAATAAACCAAATTATGCCATACTTTTAGCTGAAAATATGTAAAAATATGTATGTTATTGTGCGATGCACATAATTTTCCTCAAAAACGGTAAGTCTGGCCTGGTTTTGACCATAACAAGATTTGTAGAGGCATTCATTACGAACATTTTAAAACAAAAATCTTAATTCTAGGCCTACTAGTTTCTGAGAAAATGAAAATAAACCAAATTATGCCATACTTTTAGCTGAAAATATGTATGTTATTGTGCGATGCACATATTTTTTCTCAAAAACGGTAAGTCTGGCGTGGTTTTGACCATAACAAGATTTGTAGAGGCATTCATTACGAACATTTTAAACCAAAAATCTTAATTCTAACCCTACTAGTTTCAGAGAAAATGAAAATAAACCAAATTATGCCATACTTTTAGCTGAAAATATGTATGTTATTGTGCGATGCACATATTTTTTCTCAAAAACGGTAAGTCTGGCGTGGTTTTG
The DNA here is from genome assembly GCA_930367185.1 of Myathropa florea. NCBI lineage: Eukaryota > Metazoa > Arthropoda > Insecta > Diptera > Syrphidae > Myathropa > Myathropa florea. Next base: position 112,732,205 of record OV884002.1, on the reverse strand, counting down.
ACCATAACAAGATTTGTAGAGGCATTCATTACGAACATTTTAAACCAAAAATCTTAATTCTAGGCCTACTAGTTTCCGAGAAAATGAAAATAAACCAAATTATGCCATACTTTTAGCTGAAAATATGTATGTTATTGTGCGATGCACATATTTTTTCTCAAAAACGGTAAGTCTGGCGTGGTTTTGACCATAACAAGATTTGTAGAGGCATTCATTACGAACATTTTGAACCAAAAATCTTAATTCTAGGCCTACTAGTTTCCGAGAAAATGAAAATAAACCAAATTATGCCATACTTTTAGCTGAAAATATGTATGTTATTGTGCGATGCACATATTTTTTCTCAAAAACGGTAAGTCTGGCGTGGTTTTGACCATAACAAGATTTGTAGAGGCATTCATTACGAACATTTTAAACCAAAAATCTTAATTCTAGGCCTACTAGTTTCCGAGAAAATGAAAATAAACCAAATTATGCCATACTTTTAGCTGAAAATATGTAAAAATATGTATGTTATTGTGCGATGCACATATTTTTTCTCAAAAACGGCAAGTTTGGCGTGGTTTTGACCATAACAAGATTTGTAGAGGCATTCATTACGAACATTTTAAACCAAAAATCTTAGTTCTAGGCCTACTAGTTTCCGAGAAAATGAAAATAAACCAAATTATGCCATACTTTTAGCTGAAAATATGTAAAAATACGTATGTTATTGTGCGATGCACATATTTTTTCTCAAAATCGGTAAGTTTGGCGTGGTTTTGACCATAACAAGATTTGTAGAGGCATTCATTACGAACATTTTAAACCAAAAATCTTAATTCTAGGCCTACTAGTTTCCGAGAAAATGAAAATAAACCAAATTATGCCATACTTTTAGCTGAAAATATGTAAAAATATGTATGTTATTGTGCGATGCACATATTTTTTCTCAAAAACGGTAAGTCTGGCGTGGTTTTGACCATAACAAGATTTGTAGAGGCATTCATTACGAACATTTTAAACCAAACATCTTAATTCTAGGCCTACTAGTTTCCGAGAAAATGAAAATAAACCAAATTATGCCATACTTTTAGCTGAAAATATGTAAAAATATGTATGTTATTGTGCGATGCACATATTTTTTCTCAAAAACGGTAAGTCTGGCGTGGTTTTGACCATAACAAGATTTGTAGAGGCATTCATTACGAACATTTTAAACCAAAAATCTTAATTCTAGGCCTACTAGTTTCCGAGAAAATGAAAATAAACCAAATTATGCCATACTTTTAGCTGAAAATATGTAAAAATATGTATGTTATTGTGCGATGCACATATTTTTTCTCAAAAACGGTAAGTCTGGCGTGGTTTTGACCATAACAAGATTTGTAGAGGCATTCATTACGAACATTTTAAACCAAAAATCTTAATTCTAGGCCTACTAGTTTCCGAGAAAATGAAAATAAACCAAATTATGCCATACTTTTAGCTGAAAATATGTAAAAATATGTATGTTATTGTGCGATGCACATAATTTTCCTCAAAAACGGTAAGTCTGGCCTGGTTTTGACCATAACAAGATTTGTAGAGGCATTCATTACGAACATTTTAAAACAAAAATCTTAATTCTAGGCCTACTAGTTTCCGAGAAAATGAAAATAAACCAAATTATGCCATACTTTTAGCTGAAAATATGTATGTTATTGTGCGATGCACATATTTTTTCTCAAAAACGGTAAGTCTGGCGTGGTTTTGACCATAACAAGATTTGTAGAGGCATTCATTACGAACATTTTAAACCAAAAATCTTAATTCTAGGCCTACTAGTTTCCGAGAAAATGAAAATAAACCAAATTATGCCATACTTTTAGCTGAAAATATGTAAAAATATGTATGTTATTGTGCGATGCACATAATTTTCCTCAAAAACGGTAAGTCTGGCCTGGTTTTGACCATAACAAGATTTGTAGAGGCATTCATTACGAACATTTTAAAACAAAAATCTTAATTCTAGGCCTACTAGTTTCCGAGAAAATGAAAATAAACCAAATTATGCCATACTTTTAGCTGAAAATATGTAAAAATATGTATGTTATTGTGCGATGCACATATTTTTTCTCAAAAACGGTAAGTCTGGCGTGGTTTTGACCATAACAAGATTTGTAGAGGCATTCATTACGAACATTTTAAACCAAAAATCTTAATTCTAGGCCTACTAGTTTCCGAGAAAATGAAAATAAACCAAATTATGCCATACTTTTAGCTGAAAATATGTAAAAATATGTATGTTATTGTGCGATGCACATATTTTTTCTCAAAAACGATAAGTCTGGCGTGGTTTTGACCATAACAAGATTTGTAGAGGCATTCATTACGAACATTTTAAAACAAAAATCTTAATTCTAGGCCTACTAGTTTCCGAGAAAATGAAAATAAACCAAATTATGCCATACTTTTAGCTGAAAATATGTATGTTATTGTGCGATGCACATATTTTTTCTCAAAAACGGTAAGTCTGGCGTGGTTTTGACCATAACAAGATTTGTAGAGGCATTCATTACGAACATTTCAAACCAAAAATCGTAATTCTAGGCCTACTAGTTTCCGAGAAAATGAAAATAAACCAAATTATGCCATACTTTTAGCTGAAAATATGTATGTTATTGTGCGATGCACATATTTTTTCTCAAAAACGGTAAGTCTGGCGTGGTTTTGACCATAACAAGATTTGTAGAGGCATTCATTACGAACATTTTAAACCAAAAATCTTAATTCTAGGCCTACTAGTTTCCGAGAAAATGAAAATAAACCAAATTATGCCATACTTTTAGCTGAAAATATGTAAAAATATGTATGTTATTGTGCGATGCACATATTTTTTCTCAAAAACGGTAAGTCTGGCGTGGTTTTGACCATAACAAGATTTGTAGAGGCATTCATTACGAACATTTTAAACCAAAAATCTTAATTCTAGGCCTACTAGTTTCCGAGAAAATGAAAATAAACCAAATTATGCCATACTTTTAGCTGAAAATATGTAAAAATATGTATGTTATTGTGCGATGCACATATTTTTTCTCAAAAACGGTAAGTCTGGCGTGGTTTTGACCATAACAAGATTTGTAGAGGCATTCATTACGAACATTTTAAAACAAAAATCTTAATTCTAGGCCTACTAGTTTCCGAGAAAATGAAAATAAACCAAATTATGCCATACTTTTAGCTGAAAATATGTATGTTATTGTGCGATGCACATATTTTTTCTCAAAAACGGTAAGTCTGGCGTGGTTTTGACCATAACAAGATTTGTAGAGGCATTCATTACGAACATTTTAAACCAAAAATCTTAATTCTAGGCCTACTAGTTTCCGAGAAAATGAAAATAAACCAAATTATGCCATACTTTTAGCTGAAAATATGTATGTTATTGTGCGATGCACATATTTTTTCTCAAAAACGGTAAGTCTGGCGTGGTTTTGACCATAACAAGATTTGTAGAGGCATTCATTACGAACATTTTAAAACAAAAATCTTAATTCTAGGCCTACTAGTTTCCGAGAAAATGAAAATAAACCAAATTATGCCATACTTTTAGCTGAAAATATGTATGTTATTGTGCGATGCACATATTTTTTCTCAAAAACGGTAAGTCTGGCGTGGTTTTGACCATAACAAGATTTGTAGAGGCATTTATTACGAACATTTTAAACCAAAAATCTTAATTCTAGGCCTACTAGTTTCCGAGAAAATGAAAATAAACCAAATTATGCCATACTTTTAGCTGAAAATATGTAAAAATATGTATGTTATTGTGCGATGCACATATTTTTTCTCAAAAACGGTAAGTCTGGCGTGGTTTTGACTATAACAAGATTTGTAGAGGCATTCATTACGAACATTTTAAACCAAAAATCTTAATTCTAGGCCTACTAGTTTCCGAGAAAATGAAAATAAACCAAATTATGCCATACTTTTAGCTGAAAATATGTATGTTATTGTGCGATGCACATATTTTTTCTCAAAAACGGTAAGTCTGGCGTGGTTTTGACCATAACAAGATTTGTAGAGGCATTCATTACGAACATTTTAAATCAAAAATCTTAATTCTAGGCCTACTAGTTTCCGAGAAAATGAAAATAAACCAAATTATGCCATACTTTTAGCTGAAAATATGTATGTTATTGTGCGATGCACATATTTTTTCTCAAAAACGGTAAGTCTGGCGTGGTTTTGACCATAACAAGATTTGTAGAGGCATTCATTACGAACATTTTAAACCAAAAATCTTAATTCTAGGCCTACTAGTTTCCGAGAAAATGAAAATAAACCAAATTATGTCATACTTTTAGCTGAAAATATGTAAAAATATGTATGTTATTGTGCGATGCACATATTTTTTCTCAAAAACGGTAAGTCTGGCGTGGTTTTGACCATAACAAGATTTGTAGAGGCATTCATTACGAACATTTTAAACCAAAAATCTTAATTCTAGGCCTACTAGTTTCCGAGAAAATGAAAATAAACCAAATTATGCCATACTTTTAGCTGAAAATATGTAAAAATATGTATGTTATTGTGCGATGCACATATTTTTTCTCAAAAACGGTAAGTCTGGCGTGGTTTTGACCATAACAAGATTTGTAGAGGCATTAATAACGAACATTTTAAAACAAAAATCTTAATTCTAGGCCTACTAGTTTCCGAGAAAATGAAAATAAACCAAATTATGCCATACTTTTAGCTGAAAATATGTATGTTATTGTGCGATGCACATATTTTTTCTCAAAAACGGTAAGTCTGGCGTGGTTTTGACCATAACAAGATTTGTAGAGGCATTCATTACGAACATTTTAAACCAAAAATCTTAAATCTAGGCCTACTAGTTTCCGAGAAAATGAAAATAAACCAAATTATGCCATACTTTTAGCTGAAAATATGTATGTTATTGTGCGATGCACATATTTTTTCTCAAAAACGGTAAGTCTGGCGTGGTTTTGACCATAACAAGATTTGTAGAGGCATTCATTACGAACATTTTAAAACAAAAATCTTAATTCTAGGCCTACTAGTTTCCGAGAAAATGAAAATAAACCAAATTATGCCATACTTTTAGCTGAAAATATGTATGTTATTGTGCGATGCACATATTTTTTCTCAAAAACGGTAAGTCTGGCGTGGTTTTGACCATAACAAGATTTGTAGAGGCATTCATTACGAACATTTTAAACCAAAAATCTTAAATCTAGGCCTACTAGTTTCCGAGAAAATGAAAATAAACCAAATTATGCCATACTTTTAGCTGAAAATATGTATGTTATTGTGCGATGCACATATTTTTTCTCAAAAACGGTAAGTCTGGCGTGGTTTTGACCATAACAAGATTTGTAGAGGCATTCATTACGAACATTTTAAAACAAAAATCTTAATTCTAGGCCTACTAGTTTCCGAGAAAATGAAAATAAACCAAATTATGCCATACTTTTAGCTGAAAATATGTAAAAATATGTATGTTATTGTGCGATGCACATATTTTTTCTCAAAAACGGTAAGTTTGGCGTGGTTTTGACCATAACAAGATTTGTAGAGGCATTCATTACGAACATTTTAAACCAAAAATCTTAATTCTAGGCCTACTAGTTTCCGAGAAAATGAAAATAAACCAAATTATGCCATACTTTTAGCTGAAAATATGTATGTTATTGTGCGATGCACATATTTTTTCTCAAAAACGGTAAGTTTGGCGTGGTTTTGACCATAACAAGATTTGTAGAGGCATTCATTACGAACATTTTGAACCAAAAATCTTAATTCTAGGCCTACTAGTTTCCGAGAAAATGAAAATAAACCAAATTATGCCATACTTTTAGCTGAAAATATGTATGTTATTGTGCGATGCACATATTTTTTCTCAAGAACGGTAAGTCTGGCGTGGTTTTGACCATAACAAGATTTGTAGAGGCATTCATTACGAACATTTTAAACCAAAAATCTTAATTCTAGGCCTACTAGTTTCCGAGGAAATGAAAATAAACCAAATTATGCCATACTTTTAGCTGAAAATATGTATGTTATTGTGCGATGCACATATTTTTTCTCAAAAACGGTAAGTCTGGCGTGGTTCTGACCATCACAAGATTTGTAGAGGCATTCATTACGAACATTTTAAACCAAAAATCTTAATTCTAGGCCTACTAGTTTCCGAGAAAATGAAAATAAACCAAATTATGCCATACTTTTAGCTGAAAATATGTATGTTATTGTGCGATGCACATATTTTTTCTCAAAAACGGTAAGTCTGGCGTGGTTTTGACCATAACAAGATTTGTAGAGGCATTCATTACGAACATTTTAAACCAAAAATCTTAATTCTAGGCCTACTAGTTTCCGAGAAAATGAAAATAAACCAAATTATGCCATACTTTTAGCTGAAAATATGTATGTTATTGTGCGATGCACATATTTTTTCTCAAAAACGGTAAGTCTGGCGTGGTTTTGACCATAACAAGATTTGTAGAGGCATTCATTACGAACATTTTAAACCAAAAATCTTAATTCTAGGCCTACTAGTTTCCGAGAAAATGAAAATAAACCAAATTATGCCATACTTTTAGCTGAAAATATGTAAAAATATGTATGTTATTGTGCGATGCACATATTTTTTCTCAAAAACGGTAAGTCTGGCGTGGTTTTGACCATAACAAGATTTGTAGAGGCATTCATTACGAACATTTTAAACCAAAAATCTTAATTCTAGGCCTACTAGTTTCCGAGAAAATGAAAATAAACCAAATTATGCCATACTTTTAGCTGAAAATATGTAAAAATATGTATGTTATTGTGCGATGCACATATTTTTTCTCAAAAACGGTAAGTCTGGCGTGGTTTTGACCATAACAAGATTTGTAGAGGCATTCATTACGAACATTTTAAACCAAAAATCTTAATTCTAGGCCTACTAGTTTCCGAGAAAATGAAAATAAACCAAATTATGCCATACTTTTAGCTGAAAATATGTGTGTTATTGTGCGATGCACATATTTTTTCTCAAAAACGGTAAGTCTGGCGTGGTTTTGACCATAACAAGATTTGTAGAGGCATTCATTACGAACATTTTAAACCAAAAATCTTAAATCTAGGCCTACTAGTTTCCGAGAAAATGAAAATAAACCAAATTATGCCATACTTTTAGCTGAAAATATGTATGTTATTGTGCGATGCACATATTTTTTCTCAAAAACGGTAAGTCTGGCGTGGTTTTGACCATAACAAGATTTGTAGAGGCATTCATTACGAACATTTTAAAACAAAAATCTTAATTCTAGGCCTACTAGTTTCCGAGAAAATGAAAATAAACCAAATTATGCCATACTTTTAGCTGAAAATATGTATGTTATTGTGCGATGCACATATTTTTTCTCAAAAACGGTAAGTCTGGCGTGGTTTTGACCATAACAAGATTTGTAGAGGCATTCATTACGAACATTTTAAACCAAAAATCTTAAATCTAGGCCTACTAGTTTCCGAGAAAATGAAAATAAACCAAATTATGCCATACTTTTAGCTGAAAATATGTATGTTATTGTGCGATGCACATATTTTTTCTCAAAAACGGTAAGTCTGGCGTGGTTTTGACCATAACAAGATTTGTAGAGGCATTCATTACGAACATTTTAAAACAAAAATCTTAATTCTAGGCCTACTAGTTTCCGAGAAAATGAAAATAAACCAAATTATGCCATACTTTTAGCTGAAAATATGTAAAAATATGTATGTTATTGTGCGATGCACATATTTTTTCTCAAAAACGGTAAGTTTGGCGTGGTTTTGACCATAACAAGATTTGTAGAGGCATTCATTACGAACATTTTAAACCAAAAATCTTAATTCTAGGCCTACTAGTTTCCGAGAAAATGAAAATAAACCAAATTATGCCATACTTTTAGCTGAAAATATGTATGTTATTGTGCGATGCACATATTTTTTCTCAAAAACGGTAAGTTTGGCGTGGTTTTGACCATAACAAGATTTGTAGAGGCATTCATTACGAACATTTTGAACCAAAAATCTTAATTCTAGGCCTACTAGTTTCCGAGAAAATGAAAATAAACCAAATTATGCCATACTTTTAGCTGAAAATATGTATGTTATTGTGCGATGCACATATTTTTTCTCAAGAACGGTAAGTCTGGCGTGGTTTTGACCATAACAAGATTTGTAGAGGCATTCATTACGAACATTTTAAACCAAAAATCTTAATTCTAGGCCTACTAGTTTCCGAGGAAATGAAAATAAACCAAATTATGCCATACTTTTAGCTGAAAATATGTATGTTATTGTGCGATGCACATATTTTTTCTCAAAAACGGTAAGTCTGGCGTGGTTCTGACCATCACAAGATTTGTAGAGGCATTCATTACGAACATTTTAAACCAAAAATCTTAATTCTAGGCCTACTAGTTTCCGAGAAAATGAAAATAAACCAAATTATGCCATACTTTTAGCTGAAAATATGTATGTTATTGTGCGATGCACATATTTTTTCTCAAAAACGGTAAGTCTGGCGTGGTTTTGACCATAACAAGATTTGTAGAGGCATTCATTACGAACATTTTAAACCAAAAATCTTAATTCTAGGCCTACTAGTTTCCGAGAAAATGAAAATAAACCAAATTATGCCATACTTTTAGCTGAAAATATGTATGTTATTGTGCGATGCACATATTTTTTCTCAAAAACGGTAAGTCTGGCGTGGTTTTGACCATAACAAGATTTGTAGAGGCATTCATTACGAACATTTTAAACCAAAAATCTTAATTCTAGGCCTACTAGTTTCCGAGAAAATGAAAATAAACCAAATTATGCCATACTTTTAGCTGAAAATATGTATGTTATTGTGCGATGCACATATTTTTTCTCAAAAACGGTAAGTCTGGCGTGGTTTTGACCATAACAAGATTTGTAGAGGCATTCATTACGAACATTTTAAACCAAAAATCTTAATTCTAGGCCTACTAGTTTCCGAGAAAATGAAAATAAACCAAATTATGCCATACTTTTAGCTGAAAATATGTAAAAATATGTATGTTATTGTGCGATGCACATATTTTTTCTCAAAAACGGTAAGTCTGGCGTGGTTTTGACCATAACAAGATTTGTAGAGGCATTCATTACGAACATTTTAAACCAAAAATCTTAATTCTAGGCCTACTAGTTTCCGAGAAAATGAAAATAAACCAAATTATGCCATACTTTTAGCTGAAAATATGTATGTTATTGTGCGATGCACATATTTTTTCTCAAAAACGGTAAGTCTGGCGTGGTTTTGACCATAACAAGATTTGTAGAGGCATTCATTACGAACATTTTAAAACAAAAATCTTAATTCTAGGCCTACTAGTTTCCGAGAAAATGAAAATAAACCAAATTATGCCATACTTTTAGCTGAAAATATGTATGTTATTGTGCGATGCACATATTTTTTCTCAAAAACGGTAAGTCTGGCGTGGTTTTGACCATAACAAGATTTGTAGAGGCATTCATTACGAACATTTTAAAACAAAAATCTTAATTCTAGGCCTACTAGTTTCCGAGAAAATGAAAATAAACCAAATTATGCCATACTTTTAGCTGAAAATATGTAAAAATATGTATGTTATTGTGCGATGCACATATTTTTTCTCAAAAACGGTAAGTTTGGCGTGGTTTTGACCATAACAAGATTTGTAGAGGCATTCATTACGAACATTTTAAACCAAAAATCTTAATTCTAGGCCTACTAGTTTCCGAGAAAATGAAAATAAACCAAATTATGCCATACTTTTAGCTGAAAATATGTAAAAATATGTATGTTATTGTGCGATGCACATATTTTTTCTCAAAAACGGTAAGTTTGGCGTGGTTTTGACCATAACAAGATTTGTAGAGGCATTCATTACGAACATTTTAAACCAAAAATCTTAATTCTAGGCCTACTAGTTTCCGAGAAAATGAAAATAAACCAAATTATGCCATACTTTTAGCTGAAAATATGTATGTTATTGTGCGATGCACATATTTTTTCTCAAAAACGGTAAGTCTGGTGTGGTTTTGACCATAACAAGATTTGTAGAGGCATTCATTACGAACATTTTAAACCAAAAATCTTAATTCTAGGCCTACTAGTTTCCGAGAAAATGAAAATAAACCAAATTATGCCATACTTTTAGCTGAAAATATGTATGTTATTGTGCGATGCACATATTTTTTCTCAAAAACGGTAAGTCTGGCGTGGTTTTGACCATAACAAGATTTGTAGAGGCATTCATTACGAACATTTTAAACTAAAAATCTTAATTCTAGGCCTACTAGTTTCCGAGAAAATGAAAATAAACCAAATTATGCCATACTTTTAGCTGAAAATATGTATGTTATTGTGCGATGCACATATTTTTTCTCAAAAACGGTAAGTCTGGCGTGGTTTTGACCATAACAAGATTTGTAGAGGCATTCATTACGAACATTTTAAAACAAAAATCTTAATTCTAGGCCTACTAGTTTCCGAGAAAATGAAAATAAACCAAATTATGCCATACTTTTAGCTGAAAATATGTATGTTATTGTGCGATGCACATATTTTTTCTCAAAAACGGTAAGTCTGGCGTGGTTTTGACCATAACAAGATTTGTAGAGGCATTCATTACGAACATTTTAAACCAAAAATCTTAATTCTAGGCCTACTAGTTTCCGAGAAAATGAAAATAAACCAAATTATGCCATACTTTTAGCTGAAAATATGTATGTTATTGTGCGATGCACATATTTTTTCTCAAAAACGGTAAGTCTGGCGTGGTTTTGACCATAACAAGATTTGTAGAGGCATTCATTACGAACATTTTAAATCAAAAATCTTAATTCTAGGCCTACTAGTTTCCGAGAAAATGAAAATAAACCAAATTATGCCATACTTTTAGCTGAAAATATGTATGTTATTGTGCGATGCACATATTTTTTCTCAAAAACGGTAAGTCTGGCGTGGTTTTGACCATAACAAGATTTGTAGAGGCATTCATTACGAACATTTTAAACCAAAAATCTTAATTCTAGGCCTACTAGTTTCCGAGAAAATGAAAATAAACCAAATTATGCAATACTTTTAGCTGAAAATATGTAAAAATATGTATGTTATTGTGCGATGCACATATTTTTTCTCAAAAACGGTAAGTCTGGCGTGGTTTTGACCATAACAAGATTTGTAGAGGCATTTATTACGAACATTTTAAACCAAAAATCTTAATTCTAGGCCTACTAGTTTCCGAGAAAATGAAAATAAACCAAATTATGCCATACTTTTAGCTGAAAATATGTAAAAATATGTATGTTATTGTGCGATGCACATATTTTTTCTCAAAAACGGTAAGTCTGGCGTGGTTTTGACCATAACAAGATTTGTAGAGGCATTCATTACGAACATTTTAAAACAAAAATCTTAATTCTAGGCCTACTAGTTTCCGAGAAAATGAGAATAAACCAAATTATGCCATACTTTTAGCTGAAAATATGTAAAAATATGTATGTTATTGTGCGATGCACATATTTTTTCTCAAAAACGGTAAGTTTGGCGTGGTTTTGACCATAACAAGATTTGTAGAGGCATTCATTACGAACATTTTAAACCAAAAATCTTAATTCTAGGCCTACTAGTTTCCGAGAAAATGAAAATAAATCAAATTATGCCATACTTTTAGCTGAAAATATGTATGTATGTTATTGTGCGATGCACATATTTTTTCTCAAAAACGGTAAGTCTGGCGTGGTTTTGACCATAACAAGATTTGTAGAGGCATTCATTACGAACATTTTAAACCAAAAATCTTAATTCTAGGCCTACTAGTTTCCGAGAAAATGAAAATAAACCAAATTATGCCATACTTTTAGCTGAAAATATGTAAAAATATGTATGTTATTGTGCGATGCACATATTTTTTCTCAAAAACGGTAAGTCTGGCGTGGTTTTGACCATAACAAGATTTGTAGAGGCATTCATTACGAACATTTTAAACCAAAAATCTTAATTCTAGGCCTACTAGTTTCCGAGAAAATGAAAATAAACCAAATTATGCCATACTTTTAGCTGAAAATATGTAAAAATATGTATGTTATTGTGCGATGCACATATTTTTTCTCAAAAACGGTAAGTCTGGCGTGGTTTTGACCATAACAAGATTTGTAGAGGCATTCATTACGAACATTTTAAACTAAAAATCTTAATTCTAGGCCTACTAGTTTCCGAGAAAATGAAAATAAACCAAATTATGCCATACTTTTAGCTGAAAATATGTAAAAATATGTATGTTATTGTGCGATGCACATATTTTTTCTCAAAAACGGTAAGTCTGGCGTGGTTTTGACCATAACAAGATTTGTAGAGGCATTCATTACGAACATTTTAAAACAAAAATCTTAATTCTAGGCCTACTAGTTTCCGAGAAAATGAAAATAAACCAAATTATGCCATACTTTTAGCTGAAAATATGTAAAAATATGTATGTTATTGTGCGATGCACATATTTTTTCCCAAAAACGGTAAGTCTGGCGTGGTTTTGACCATAGCAAGATTTGTAGAGGCATTCATTACGAACATTTTAAACCAAAAATCTTAATTCTAGGCCTACTAGTTTCCGAGAAAATGAAAATAAACCAAATTATGCCATACTTTTAGCTGAAAATATGTATGTTATTGTGCGATGCACATATTTTTTCTCAAAAACGGTAAGTCTGGCGTGGTTTTGACCATAACAAGATTTGTAGAGGCATTCATTACGAACATTTTAAACCAAAAATCTTAATTCTAGGCCTACTAGTTTCCGAGGAAATGAAAATAAACCAAATTATGCCATACTTTTAGCTGAAAATATGTATGTTATTGTGCGATGCACATATTTTTTCTCAAAAACGGTAAGTCTGGCGTGATTTTGACCATAACAAGATTTGTAGAGGCATTCATTACAAACATTTTAAACCAAAAATCTTAATTCTAGGCCTACTAGTTTCCGAGAAAATGAAAATAAACCAAATTATGCCATACTTTTAGCTGAAAATATGTAAAAATATGTATGTTATTGTGCGATGCACATATTTTTTCTCAAAAACGGTAAGTCTGGCGTGGTTTTGACCATAACAAGATTTGTAGAGGCATTCATTACGAACATTTTGAGCCAAAAATCTTAATTCTAGGCCTACTAGTTTCCGAGAAAATTAAAATAAACCAAATTATGCCATACTTTGGGGGCAAGGCTTTTCTAGATTCTAGACTCTAGACTTCTAGCTAACCAGGAGGTTAGTCCTCAAGACCGGCCATACGTGAATATGTCACAACCTGCACGAGGTGTCCCTGCTTCTACCAAATATGGCGGATCTAGAGAGGACAACTCGATAAAACCCGCAATTCCAGGTGTCATACAACCGTGCCTAGGAATGAATGGCATTGCGTTAGTATGTCTTCTAACGGTGAACTCTGGACACCTGAGGCAATCCAGTTTCATAGTAAGTCCTCTGCGCTGTATACAGGGGGTGAGTACAGCGTGACCTCATTTTCCCCCGTACTCGTGGGACCAAAATTGAAAAATCCAACAAATCTTCAGGAAGGTCTGGTACAAAGGAGCCGGGTACCAGAACTCTTCATAAAACCGGCTCCAATTATGACATCACGGATGAGGAGGAGAACCGTCTCCTAAACCCAGGTAGCAAGGAGGCTTCGGGTGAGGATGGCAGTGAGGCAATGGTGGTCAATCTGGCTGAATTATTCATCACAGATGACGACTCTTGCTCCATTGCCAGCTCATCCAAATTCACTGTATCGTCTGCCACCTCCATTAGCAGTAAGATTAAGAACTGCAGGCAAACGATAGTTGCCTGCGAGGTTGAGAGATAGGATCCTCAATGACAGGGAACAAGCAAGGCTTCAAAAAGCTCTTGACTTCCTCAAAGAGGTATCCGCGGAGGAGTACCAGCCATCAGCTAGTACCCTCATAGGGAATGCTCTAAAGGAGGTCGAGGGTGCTGAAGCACTGATGCGTCCCCCTCTCCCTGTGACAGGACATATCCCGTCGGGGCCAAGGGGAGCCGGGTCAGTAGTTTGTGGCAGTAGGGGAGGGATAGCAGCGGTGCGGTCAGGTGCTGCTAATCAATCCTCCACAGCGGTATGTGACATTAGGCCATGTCCCGATGCGCATGCCAGCGGTGGTAGAATTGAGGCGGCTAGGGTGACAAAAGACATCGCATCATCCAACTCGGATGACGATACTTGCTCCGTTGCTAGCTCTTCCAAACTGTCACTATCGTCTGCCGCTTCTATCAGTGGAGTACTGAAAAACTGCAGGCAGACGATACGCAGGCTTAGGAACAAGAGTGTTTTGCCCTAGTCTTTGTCAGTTGCGTCATAGAACACTGGGAGAATTCTTCTTCCAAGACTTACACGAAATCTCAAGTATACCTCTTAGATCTATTTACAGGCTTATAAGGAAATCGGTATGGCTCCGGCGCAACGAAGGACCATGAGTGCGACAAGGGTAAAAGAGGGGACACTATCCTCCAATTGGGCATCACAATGGGCCCCTAAGGACCTAAGTGAGACGTGGCTTAAGCCTGTCTACCCACATACCTACCTACCTACCTATGCCATAACTGAAAATATGTATGTTATTGTGCGATGCACATATTTTTTCTCAAAAACGGTAAGTCTGGCGTGGTTTTGACCATAACAAGATTTGTAGAGGCATTCATTACGAACATTTTAAACTAAAAATCTTAATTCTAGGCCTACTAGTTTCCGAGAAAATGAAAATAAACCAAATTATGCCATACTTTTAGCTGAATATATGTATGTTATTGTGCGATGCACATATTTTTTCTCAAAAACGGTAAGTCTGGCGTGGTTTTGACCATAACAAGATTTGTAGAGGCATTCATTACGAACATTTTAAACCAAAAATCTTAATTCTAGGCCTACTAGTTTCCGAGAAAATGAAAATAAACCAAATTATGCCATACTTTTAGCTGAAAATATGTATGTTACTGTGCGATGCACATATTTTTTCTCAAAAACGGTAAGTCTGGCGTGGTTTTGACCATAACAAGATTTGTAGAGGCATTCATTACGAACATTTTAAACCAAAAATCTTAATTCTAGGCCTACTAGTTTCCGAGAAAATGAAAATAAACCAAATTATGCCATACTTTTAGCTGAAAATATGTATGTAATTGTGCGATTCACATATTTTTTCTCAAAAACGGTAAGTCTGGCGTGGTTTTGACCATAACAAGATTTGTAGAGGCATTCATTACGAACATTTTAAACCAAAAATCTTAATTCTAGGCCTACTAGTTTCCGAGAAAATGAAAATAAACTAAATTATGCAATACTTTTAGCTGAAAATATGTAAAAATATTTATGTTATTGTGCGATGCACATATTTTTTCTCAAAAACGGTAAGTCTGGCGTGGTTTTGACCATAACAAGATTTGTAGAGGCATTCATTACGAACATTTTAAACCAAAAATCTTAATTCTAGGCCTACTAGTTTCCGAGAAAATGAAAATAAACCAAATTATGCCATACTTTTAGCTGAAAATATGTATGTAATTGTGCGATGCACATATTTTTTCTCAAAAACGGTAAGTCTGGCGTGGTTTTGACCATAACAAGATTTATAGAGGCATTCATTACGAACATTTTAAACCAAAAATCTTAATTCTAGGCCTACTAGTTTCCGAGAAAATGAAAATAAACCAAATTATGCCATACTTTTAGCTGAAAATATGTAAAAATATGTATGTTATTGTGCGATGCACATATTTTTTCTCAAAAACGGTAAGTCTGGCGTGGTTTTGACCATAACAAGATTTATAGAGGCATTCATTACGAACATTTTAAACCAAAAATCTTAATTCTAGGCCTACTAGTTTCCGAGAAAATGAAAATAAACCAAATTATGCAATACTTTTAGCTGAAAATATGTAATAATATGTATGATATTGTGCGATGCACATATTTTTTCTCAAAAACGGTAAGTCTGGCGTGGTTTTGACCATAACAAGATTTGTAGAGGCATTCATTACGAACATTTTAAACCAAAAATCTTAATTCTAGCCTACTAGTTTCCGAGAAAATGAAAATAAACCAAATTATGCCATACTTTTAGCTGAAAATATGTATGTTATTGTGCGATGCACATATTTTTTCTCAAAAACGGTAAGTCTGGCGTGGTTTTGACCATAACAAGATTTGTAGAGGCATTCATTACGAACATTTTAAACCAAAAATCTTAATTCTAGGCCTACTAGTTTCCGAGAAAATGAAAATAAACCAAATTATGCCATACTTTTAGCTGAATATATGTATGTTATTGTGCGATGCACATATTTTTTCTCAAAAACGGTAAGTCTGGCGTAGTTTTGACCATAACAAGATTTGTAGAGGCATTCATTACGAACATTTTAAACCAAAAATCTTAATTCTAGGCCTACTAGTTTCCGAGAAAATGAAAATAAACCAAATTATGCCATACTTTTAGCTGAAAATATGTAAAAATATGTATGATATTGTGCGATGCACACATTTTTTCTCAAAAACGGTAAGTCTGACGTGGTTTTGACCATAACAAGATTTGTAGAGGCATTCATTACGAACATTTTAAACCAAAAATCTTAATTCTAGGCCTACTAGTTTCCGAGAAAATGAAAATAAACCAAATTATGCCATACTTTTAGCTGAATATATGTATGTTATTGTGCGATGCACATATTTTTTCTCAAAAACGGTAAGTCTGGCGTGGTTTTGACCATAACAAGATTTGTAGAGGCATTCATTACGAACATTTTAAACCAAAAATCTTAATTCTAGGCCTACTAGTTTCCGAGAAAATGAAAATAAACCAAATTATGCCATACTTTTAGCTGAAAATATGTAAAAATATGTATGATATTGTGCGATGCACACATTTTTTCTCAAAAACGGTAAGTCTGACGTGGTTTTGACCATAACAAGATTTGTAGAGGCATTCATTACGAACATTTTAAACCAAAAATCTTAATTCTAGGCCTACTAGTTTCCGAGAAAATGAAAATAAACCAAATTATGCCATACTTTTAGCTGAAAATATGTATGTATGTTATTGTGCGATGCACATATTTTTTCTCAAAAACGGTAAGTCTGGCGTGGTTTTGACCATAACAAGATTTGTAGAGGCATTCATTACGAACATTTTAAACCAAAAATCTTAATTCTAGGCCTACTAGTTTCCGAGAAAATGAAAATAAACCAAATTAAGCCATACTTTTAGCTGAAAATATGTAAAAATATGTATGTTATTGTGCGATGCACATATTTTTTCTCAAAAACGGTAAGTCTGGCGTGGTTTTGACCATAACAAGATTTGTAGAGGCATTCATTACGAACATTTTAAACCAAAAATCTTAATTCTAGGCCTACTAGTTTCCGAGAAAATGAAAATAAACCAAATTATGCCATACTTTTAGCTGAAAATATGTAAAAATATGTATGATATTGTGCGATGCACACATTTTTTCTCAAAAACGGTAAGTCTGACGTGGTTTTGACCGTAACAAGACTTGTAGAGGCATTCATTACGAACATTTTAAGCCAAAAATCTTAATTCTAGGCCTACTAGTTTCCGAGAAAATGAAAATAAATCAAATTATGCCATACTTTTAGCTGAAAATATGTATGTATGTTATTGTGCGATGCACATATTTTTTCTCAAAAACGGTAAGTCTGGCGTGGTTTTGACCATAACAAGATTTGTAGAGGCATTCATTACGAACATTTTAAACCAAAAATCTTAATTCTAGGCCTACTAGTTTCCGAGAAAATGAAAATAAACCAAATTATGCCATACTTTTAGCTGAAAATATGTATGTTATTGTGCGATGCACATATTTTTTCTCAAAAACGGTAAGTCTGGCGTGGTGTTGACCATAACAAGATTTGTAGAGGCATTCATTACGA
The DNA here is from genome assembly GCA_930367185.1 of Myathropa florea. Taxonomy (NCBI): domain Eukaryota; kingdom Metazoa; phylum Arthropoda; class Insecta; order Diptera; family Syrphidae; genus Myathropa; species Myathropa florea. Next base: position 112,714,222 of record OV884002.1, on the reverse strand, counting down.
ACATTTTAAACCAAAAATCTTAATTCTAGGCCTACTAGTTTCTGAGAAAATGAAAATAAACCAAATTATGCCATACTTTTAGCTGAATATATGTATGTTATTGTGCGATGCACATATTTTTTCTCAAAAACGGTGAGTCTGGCGTGGTTCTGACCATAACAAGATTTGTAGAGGCATTCATTACGAACATTTTAAACCAAAAATCTTAATTCTAGGCCTACTAGTTTCCGAGAAAATGAAAATAAACCAAATTATGCAATACTTTTAGCTGAAAATATGTATGTAATTGTGCGATGCACATATTTTTTCTCAAAAACGGTAAGTCTGGCGTGGTTTTGACCATAACAAGATTTATAGAGGCATTCATTACGAACATTTTAAACCAAAAATCTTAATTCTAGGCCTACTAGTTTCCGAGAAAATGAAAATAAACCAAATTATGCAATACTTTTAGCTGAAAATATGTAATAATATGTATGTTATTGTGCGATGCACATATTTTTTCTCAAAAACGGTAAGTCTGGCGTGGTTTTGACCGTAACAAGATTTGTAGAGGCATTCATTACGAACATTTTAAACCAAAAATCTTAATTCTAGGCCTACTAGTTTCCGAGAAAATGAAAATAAACCAAATTATGCAATACTTTTAGCTGAAAATATGTAAAAATATTTATGTTATTGTGCGATGCACATATTTTTTCTCAAAAACGGTAAGTCTGGCGTGGTTTTGACCATAACAAGATTTGTAGAGGCATTCATTACGAATATTTTAAACCAAAAATCTTAATTCTAGGCCTACTAGTTTCCGAGAAAATGAAAATAAACCAAATTATGTCATACTTTTAGCTGAAAATATGTATGTTATTGTGCGATGCACATATTTTTTCTCAAAAACGGTAAGTCTGGCGTGGTTTTGACCATAACAAGATTTGTAGAGACATTCATTACGAACATTTTAAACCAAAAATCTTAATTCTAGGCCTACTAGTTTCCGAGAAAATGAAAATAAACCAAATTATGCAATACTTTTAGCTGAAAATATGTAAAAATATGTATGTTTTTGTGCGATGCACACATTTTTTCTCAAAAACGGTAAGACTGACGTGGTTTTGACCATAACAAGATTTGTAGAGGCATTCATTACGAACATTTTAAGCCAAAAATCTTAATTCTAGGCCTACTAGTTTCCGAGAAAATGAAAATAAACCAAATTATGCCATACTTTTAGCTGAAAATATGTATGTATGTTATTGTGCGATGCACATATTTTTTCTCAAAAACGGTAAGTCTGGCGTGCTTTTGACCATAACAAGATTTGTAGAGGCATTCATTACGAACATTTTAAACCAAAAATCTTAATTCTAGGCCTACTAGTTTCCGAGAAAATGAAAATAAACCAAATTATGCAATACTTTTAGCTGAAAATATGTAAAAATATGTATGATATTGTGCGATGCACACATTTTTTCTCAAAAACGGTAAGTCTGACGTGGTTTTGACCATAACAAGATTTGTAGAGGCATTCATTACGAACATTTTAAACTAAAAATCTTAATTCTAGGCCTACTAGTTTCCGAGAAAATGAAAATAAACCAAATTATGCCATACTTTTAGCTGAAAATATGTAAAAATATGTATGTTATTGTGCGATGCACATATTTTTTCTCAAAAACGGTAAGTCTGGCGTGGTTTTGACCATAACAAGATTTGTAGAGGCATTCATTACGAACATTTTAAGCCAAAAATCTTAATTCTAGGCCTACTAGTTTCCGAGAAAATGAAAATAAACCAAATTATGCCATACTTTTAGCTGAAAATATGTATGTATGTTATTGTGCGATGCACATATTTTTTCTCAAAAACGGTAAGTCTGGCGTGGTTTTGACCGTAACAAGATTTGTAGAGGCATTCATTACGAACATTTTAAACCAAAAATCTTAATTCTAGGCCTACTAGTTTCCGAGAAAATGAAAATAAACCAAATTATGCCATACTTTTAGCTGAAAATATGTATGTTATTGTGCGATGCACATATTTTTTCTCAAAAACGGTAAGTCTGGCGTGGTTTTGACCATAACAAGATTTGTAGAGGCATTCATTACGAACATTTTAAACCAAAAATCTTAATTCTAGGCCTACTAGTTTCCGAGAAAATGAAAATAAGCCAAATTATGCCATACTTTTAGCTGAAAATATGTAAAAATATGTATGTTATTGTGCGATGCACATATTTTTTCTCAAAAACGGTAAGTCTGGCGTGGTTTTGACCATAACAAGATTTGTAGAGGCATTCATTACGAACATTTTAAGCCAAAAATCTTAATTCTAGGCCTACTAGTTTCCGAGAAAATGAAAATAAACCAAATTATGCCATACTTTTAGCTGAAAATATGTATGTTATTGTGCGATGCACATATTTTTTCTCAAAAACGGTAAGTCTGGCGTGGTTTTGACCATAACAAGATTTGTAGAGGCATTCATTACGAACATTTTAAACCAAAAATCTTAATTCTAGGCCTACTAGTTTCCGAGAAAATGAAAATAAACTAAATTATGCAATACTTTTAGCTGAAAATATGTAAAAATATTTATGTTATTGTGCGATGCACATATTTTTTCTCAAAAACGGTAAGTCTGGCGTGGTTTTGACCATAACAAGATTTGTAGAGGCATTCATTACGAATATTTTAAACCAAAAATCTTAATTCTAGGCCTACTAGTTTCCGAGAAAATGAAAATAAACCAAATTATGTCATACTTTTAGCTGAAAATATGTATGTTATTGTGCGATGCACATATTTTTTCTCAAAAACGGTAAGTCTGGCGTGCTTTTGACCATAACAAGATTTGTAGAGACATTCATTACGAACATTTTAAACCAAAAATCTTAATTCTAGGCCTACTAGTTTCCGAGAAAATGAAAATAAACCAAATTATGCAATACTTTTAGCTGAAAATATGTAAAAATATGTATGTTTTTGTGCGATGCACATATTTTTTCTCAAAAACGGTAAGTCTGGCGTGGTTTTGACCATAACAAGATTTGTAGAGGCATTCATTACGAATATTTTAAACCAAAAATCTTAATTCTAGGCCTACTAGTTTCCGAGAAAATGAAAATAAACCAAATTATGCCATACTTTTAGCTGAAAATATGTATGTAATTGTGCGATGCACATATTTTTTCTCAAAAACGGTAAGTCTGGCGTGCTTTTGACCATAACAAGATTTGTAGAGACATTCATTACGAACATTTTAAACCAAAAATCTTAATTCTAGGCCTACTAGTTTCCGAGAAAATGAAAATAAACCAAATTATGCAATACTTTTAGCTGAAAATATGTAAAAATATGTATGATATTGTGCGATGCACACATTTTTTCTCAAAAACGGTAAGTCTGACGTGGTTTTGACCATAACAAGATTTGTAGAGGCATTCATTACGAACATTTTAAACCAAAAATCTTAATTCTAGGCCTACTAGTTTCCGAGAAAATGAAAATAAACTAAATTATGCAATACTTTTAGCTGAAAATATGTAAAAATATTTATGTTATTGTGCGATGCACATATTTTTTCTCAAAAACGGTAAGTCTGGCGTGGTTTTGACCATAACAAGATTTGTAGAGGCATTCATTACGAATATTTTAAACCAAAAATCTTAATTCTAGGCCTACTAGTTTCCGAGAAAATGAAAATAAACCAAATTATGTCATACTTTTAGCTGAAAATATGTATGTTATTGTGCGATGCACATATTTTTTCTCAAAAACGGTAAGTCTGGCGTGCTTTTGACCATAACAAGATTTGTAGAGACATTCATTACGAACATTTTAAACCAAAAATCTTAATTCTAGGCCTACTAGTTTCCGAGAAAATGAAAATAAACCAAATTATGCAATACTTTTAGCTGAAAATATGTAAAAATATGTATGTTTTTGTGCGATGCACATATTTTTTCTCAAAAACGGTAAGTCTGGAGTGGTTTTGACCATAACAAGATTTGTAGAGGCATTCATTACGAATATTTTAAACCAAAAATCTTAATTCTAGGCCTACTAGTTTCCGAGAAAATGAAAATAAACCAAATTATGCCATACTTTTAGCTGAAAATATGTATGTAATTGTGCGATGCACATATTTTTTCTCAAAAACGGTAAGTCTGGCGTGCTTTTGACCATAACAAGATTTGTAGAGACATTCATTACGAACATTTTAAACCAAAAATCTTAATTCTAGGCCTACTAGTTTCCGAGAAAATGAAAATAAACCAAATTATGCAATACTTTTAGCTGAAAATATGTAAAAATATGTATGATATTGTGCGATGCACACATTTTTTCTCAAAAACGGTAAGTCTGACGTGGTTTTGACCATAACAAGATTTGTAGAGGCATTCATTACGAACATTTTAAACCAAAAATCTTAATTCTAGGCCTACTAGTTTCCGAGAAAATGAAAATAAACCAAATTATGCCATACTTTTAGCTGAAAATATGTATGTATGTTATTGTGCGATGCACATATTTTTTCTCAAAAACGGTAAGTCTGGCGTGGTTTTGACAATAACAAGATTTGTAGAGGCATTCATTACGAACATTTTAAACCAAAAATCTTAATTCTAGGCCTACTAGTTTCCGAGAAAATGAAAATAAACCAAATTATGCCATACTTTTAGCTGAAAATATGTAAAAATATGTATGTTATTGTGCGATGCACATATTTTTTCTCAAAAACGGTAAGTCTGGCGTGGTTTTGACCATAACAAGATTTGTAGAGGCATTCATTACGAACATTTTAAGCCAAAAATCTTAATTCTAGGCCTACTAGTTTCCGAGAAAATGAAAATAAACCAAATTATGCCATACTTTTAGCTGAAAATATGTATGTATGTTATTGTGCGATGCACATATTTTTTCTCAAAAACGGTAAGTCTGGCGTGGTTTTGACCATAACAAGATTTGTAGAGGCATTCATTACGAACATTTTAAACCAAAAATCTTAATTCTAGGCCTACTAGTTTCCGAGAAAATGAAAATAAACCAAATTATGCCATACTTTTAGCTGAAAATATGTAAAAATATGTATGTTATTGTGCGATGCACATATTTTTTCTCAAAAACGGTAAGTCTGGCGTGGTTTTGACCATAACAAGATTTGTAGAGGCATTCATTACGAACATTTTAAACCAAAAATCTTAATTCTAGGCCTACTAGTTTCCGAGAAAATGAAAATAAGCCAAATTATGCCATACTTTTAGCTGAAAATATGTAAAAATATGTATGTTATTGTGCGATGCACATATTTTTTCTCAAAAACGGTAAGTCTGGCGTGGTTTTGACCATAACAAGATTTGTAGAGGCATTCATTACGAACATTTTAAGCCAAAAATCTTAATTCTAGGCCTACTAGTTTCCGAGAAAATGAAAATAAACCAAATTATGCCATACTTTTAGCTGAAAATATGTATGTAATTGTGCGATGCACATATTTTTTCTCAAAAACGGTAAGTCTGGCGTGGTTTTGACCATAACAAGATTTGTAGAGGCATTCATTACGAACATTTTAAACCAAAAATCTTAATTCTAGGCCTACTAGTTTCCGAGAAAATGAAAACAAACCAAATTATGCCATACTTTTAGCTGAAAATATGTATGTATGTTATTGTGCGATGCACATATTTTTTCTCAAAAACGGTAAGTCTGGCGTGGTTTTGACCATAACAAGATTTGTAGAGGCATTCATTACGAACATTTTAAGCCAAAAATCTTAATTCTAGGCCTACTAGTTTCCGAGAAAATGAAAATAAGCCAAATTATGCCATACTTTTAGCTGAAAATATGTAAAAATATGTATGTTATTGTGCGATGCACATATTTTTTCTCAAAAAACGGTAAGTCTGGCGTGGTTTTGACCATAGCAATCTTAATTCTAGGCCTACTAGTTTCCGAGAAAATGAAAATAAACCAAATTATGCAATACTTTTAGCTGAAAATATGTAAAAATATGTATGTTTTTGTGCGATGCACACATTTTTTCTCAAAAACGGTAAGTCTGACGTGGTTTTGACCATAACAAGATTTGTAGAGGCATTCATTACGAACATTTTAAACCAAAAATCTTAATTCTAGGCCTACTAGTTTCCGAGAAAATGAAAATAAACCAAATTATGCCATACTTTTAGCTGAAAATATGTATGTATGTTATTGTGCGATGCACATATTTTTTCTCAAAAAACGGTAAGTCTGGCGTGGTTTTGACCATAGCAAGATTTGTAGAGGCATTCATTACGAACATTTTAAGCCAAAAATCTTAATTCTAGGCCTACTAGTTTCCGAGAAAATGAAAATAAACCAAATTATGCAATACTTTTAGCTGAAAATATGTAAAAATATGTATGTTTTTGTGCGATGCACACATTTTTTCTCAAAAACGGTAAGTCTGACGTGGTTTTGACCATAACAAGATTTGTAGAGGCATTCATTACGAACATTTTAAAACAAAAATCTTAATTCTAGGCCTACTAGTTTCCGAGAAAATGAAAATAAACCAAATTATGCCATACTTTTAGCTGAAAATATGTATGTATGTTATTGTGCGATGCACATATTTTTTCTCAAAAACGGTAAGTCTGGCGTGGTTTTGACCATAACAAGATTTGTAGAGGCATTCATTACGAACATTTTAAACCAAAAATCTTAATTCTAGGCCTACTAGTTTCCGAGAAAATGAAAATAAACCAAATTATGCCATACTTTTAGCTGAAAATATGTAAAAATATGTATGTTATTGTGCGATGCACATATTTTTTCTCAAAAACGGTAAGTCTGGCGTGGTTTTGACCATAACAAGATTTGTAGAGGCATTCATTACGAACATTTTAAGCCAAAAATCTTAATTCTAGGCCTACTAGTTTCCGAGAAAATGAAAATAAACCAAATTATGCAATACTTTTAGCTGAAAATATGTAAAAATATGTATGTTATTGTGCGATGCACATATTTTTTCTCAAAAACGGTAAGTCTGGCGTGGTTTTGACCATAACAAGATTTGTAGAGGCATTAATTACGAACATTTTAAACCAAAAATCTTAATTCTAGGCCTACTAGTTTCCGAGAAAATGAAAATAAACCAAATTATGCCATACTTTTAGCTGAAAATATGTAAAAATATGTATGTTATTGTGCGATGCACATATTTTTTCTCAAAAACGGTAAGTCTGGCGTGGTTTTGACCATAACAAGATTTGTAGAGGCATTCATTACGAACATTTTAAGCCAAAAATCTTAATTCTAGGCCTACTAGTTTCCGAGAAAATGAAAATAAACCAAATTATGCAATACTTTTAGCTGAAAATATGTAAAAATATGTATGTTATTGTGCGATGCACATATTTTTTCTCAAAAACGGTAAGTCTGGCGTGGTTTTGACCATAACAAGATTTGTAGAGGCATTCATTACGAACATTTTAAACCAAAAATCTTAATTCTAGGCCTACTAGTTTCCGAGAAAATGAAAATAAACCAAATTATGCCATACTTTTAGCTGAAAATATGTATGTTATTGTGCGATGCACATATTTTTTCTCAAAAACGGTAAGTCTGGCGTGGTTTTGACCATAACAAGATTTGTAGAGGCATTCATTACGAACATTTTAAACCAAAAATCTTAATTCTAGGCCTACTAGTTTCCGAGAAAATGAAAATAAGCCAAATTATGCCATACTTTTAGCTGAAAATATGTAAAAATATGTATGTTATTGTGCGATGCACATATTTTTTCTCAAAAACGGTAAGTCTGGCGTGGTTTTGACCATAACAAGATTTGTAGAGGCATTCATTACGAACATTTTAAGCCAAAAATCTTAATTCTAGGCCTACTAGTTTCCGAGAAAATGAAAATAAACCAAATTATGCCATACTTTTAGCTGAAAATATGTATGTATGTTATTGTGCGATGCACATATTTTTTCTCAAAAACGGTAAGTCTGGCGTGGTTTTGACCATAACAAGATTTGTAGAGGCATTCATTACGAACATTTTAAGCCAAAAATCTTAATTCTAGGCCTACTAGTTTCCGAGAAAATGAAAATAAACCAAATTATGCCATACTTTTAGCTGAAAATATGTATGTAATTGTGCGATTCACATATTTTTTCTCAAAAACGGTAAGTCTGGCGTGGTTTTGACCATAACAAGATTTGTAGAGGCATTCATTACGAACATTTTAAACCAAAAATCTTAATTCTAGGCCTACTAGTTTCCGAGAAAATGAAAATAAACTAAATTATGCAATACTTTTAGCTGAAAATATGTAAAAATATTTATGTTATTGTGCGATGCACATATTTTTTCTCAAAAACGGTAAGTCTGGCGTGGTTTTGACCATAACAAGATTTGTAGAGGCATTCATTACGAACATTTTAAACCAAAAATCTTAATTCTAGGCCTACTAGTTTCCGAGAAAATGAAAATAAACCAAATTATGCCATACTTTTAGCTGAATATATGTATGTTATTGTGCGATGCACATATTTTTTCTCAAAAACGGTAAGTCTGGCGTGGTTTTGACCATAACAAGATTTTAGAGGCATTCATTACGAACATTTTAAACCAAAAATCTTAATTCTAGGCCTACTAGTTTCCGAGAAAATGAAAATAAACCAAATTATGCCATACTTTTAGCTGAAAATATGTATGTTATTGTGCGATGCACATATTTTTTCTCAAAAACGGTAAGTCTGGCGTGGTTTTGACCATAACAAGATTTATAGAGGCATTCATTACGAACATTTGAAACCAAAAATCTTAATTCTAGGCCTACTAGTTTCCGAGAAAATGAAAATAAACTAAATTATGCAATACTTTTAGCTGAAAATATGTAAAAATATTTATGTTATTGTGCGATGCACATATTTTTTCTCAAAAACGGTAAGTCTGGCGTGGTTTTGACCATAACAAGATTTGTAGAGGCATTCATTACGAACATTTTAAACCAAAAATCTTAATTCTAGGCCTACTAGTTTCCGAGAAAATGAAAATAAACTAAATTATGCAATACTTTTAGCTGAAAATATGTAAAAATATTTATGTTATTGTGCGATGCACATATTTTTTCTCAAAAACGGTAAGTCTGGCGTGGTTTTGACCATAACAAGATTTGTAGAGGCATTCATTACGAATATTTTAAACTAAAAATCTTAATTCTAGGCCTACTAGTTTCCGAGAAAATGAAAATAAACCAAATTATGCCATACTTTTAGCTGAAAATATGTATGTATGTTATTGTGCGATGCACATATTTTTTCTCAAAAACGGTAAGTCTGGCGTGCTTTTGACCATAACAAGATTTGTAGAGGCATTCATTACGAACATTTTAAACCAAAAATCTTAATTCTAGGCCTACTAGTTTCCGAGAAAATGAAAACAAACCAAATTATGCCATACTTTTAGCTGAAAATATGTAAAAATATGTATGTTATTGTGCGATGCACATATTTTTTCTCAAAAACGGTAAGTCTGGCGTGGTTTTGACCATAACAAGATTTGTAGAGGCATTCATTACGAACATTTTAAGCCAAAAATCTTAATTCTAGGCCTACTAGTTTCCGAGAAAATGAAAATAAACCAAATTATGCCATACTTTTAGCTGAAAATATGTATGTATGTTATTGTGCGATGCACATATTTTTTCTCAAAAACGGTAAGTCTGGCGTGGTTTTGACCATAACAAGATTTGTAGAGGCATTCATTACGAACATTTTAAGCCAAAAATCTTAATTCTAGGCCTACTAGTTTCCGAGAAAATGAAAATAAACCAAATTATGCCATACTTTTAGCTGAAAATATGTATGTATGTTATTGTGCGATGCACATATTTTTTCTCAAAAACGGTAAGTCTGGCGTGGTTTTGACCATAACAAGATTTGTAGAGGCATTCATTACGAACATTTTAAACCAAAAATCTTAATTCTAGGCCTACTAGTTTCCGAGAAAATGAAAATAAACCAAATTATGCCATACTTTTAGCTGAAAATATGTATGTTATTGTGCGATGCACATATTTTTTCTCAAGAACGGTAAGTCTGGCGTGGTTTTGACCATAACAAGATTTGTAGAGGCATTCATTACGAACATTTTAAACCAAAAATCTTAATTCTAGGCCTACTAGTTTCCGAGAAAATGAAAATAAGCCAAATTATGCCATACTTTTAGCTGAAAATATGTAAAAATATGTATGTTATTGTGCGATGCACATATTTTTTCTCAAAAACGGTAAGTCTGGCGTGGTTTTGACCATAACAAGATTTGTAGAGGCATTCATTACGAACATTTTAAGCCAAAAGTCTTAATTCTAGGCCTACTAGTTTCCGAGAAAATGAAAATAAACCAAATTATGCCATACTTTTAGCTGAAAATATGTATGTATGCTATTGTGCGATGCACATATTTTTTCTCAAAAACGGTAAGTCTGGCGTGGTTTTGACCATAACAAGATTTGTAGAGGCATTCATTACGAACATTTTAAGATAAAAATCATAATTCTAGGCCTACTAGTTTCCGAGAAAATGAAAATAAACCAAATTATGCCATACTTTTAGCTGAAAATATGTATGTATGTTATTGTGCGATGCACATATTTTTTCTCAAAAACGGTAAGTCTGGCGTGGTTTTGACCATAACAAGATTTGTAGAGGCATTCATTACGAACATTTTAAGCCAAAAATCTTAATTCTAGGCCTACTAGTTTCCGAGAAAATGAAAATAAACCAAATTATGCCATACTTTTAGCTGAAAATATGTATGTAATTGTGCGATTCACATATTTTTTCTCAAAAACGGTAAGTCTGGCGTGGTTTTGACCATAACAAGATTTGTAGAGGCATTCATTACGATAATTTTAAACCAAAAATCTTAATTCTAGGCCTACTAGTTTCCGAGAAAATGAAAATAAACTAAATTATGCAATACTTTTAGCTGAAAATATGTAAAAATATTTATGTTATTGTGCGATGCACACATTTTTTCTCAAAAACGGTAAGTCTGGCGTGGTTTTGACCATAACAAGATTTGTAGAGGCATTCATTACGAACATTTTAAACCAAAAATCTTAATTCTAGGCCTACTAGTTTCCGAGAAAATGAAAATAAACCAAATTATGCCATACTTTTAGCTGAATATATGTATGTTATTGTGCGATGCACATATTTTTTCTCAAAAACGGTAAGTCTGGCGTGGTTTTGACCATAACAAGATTTGTAGAGGCATTCATTACGAACATTTTAAGCCAAAAATCTTAATTCTAGGCCTACTAGTTTCCGAGAAAATGAAAATAAACCAAATTATGTCATACTTTTAGCTGAAAATATGTATGTATGTTATTGTGCGATGCACATATTTTTTCTCAAAAACGGTAAGTCTGGCGTGGTTTTGACCATAACAAGATTTGTAGAGGCATTCATTACGAACATTTTAAAACAAAAATCTTAATTCTAGGCCTACTAGTTTCCGAGAAAATGAAAATAAACCAAATTATGCCATACTTTTAGCTGAAAATATGTATGTTATTGTGCGATGCACATATTTTTTCTCAAAAACGGTAAGTCTGGCGTGGTTTTGACCATAACAAGATTTGTAGAGGCATTCATTACGAACATTTTAAACCAAAAATCTTAATTCTAGGCCTACTAGTTTCCGAGAAAATGAAAATAAACCAAATTATGCCATACTTTTAGCTGAAAATATGTAAAAATATGTATGTTATTGTGCGATGCACATATTTTTTCTCAAAAACGGTAAGTCTGGCGTGGTTTTGACCATAACAAGATTTGTAGAGGCATTCATTACGAACATTTTAAGCCAAAAATCTTAATTCTAGGCCTACTAGTTTCCGAGAAAATGAAAATAAACCAAATTATGCCATACTTTTAGCTGAAAATATGTATGTATGTTATTGTGCGATGCACATATTTTTTCTCAAAAACGGTAAGTCTGGCGTGGTTTTGACCATAACAAGATTTGTAGAGGCATTCATTACGAACATTTTAAACCAAAAATCTTAATTCTAGGCCTACTAGTTTCCGAGAAAATGAAAATAAACCAAATTATGCCATACTTTTAGCTGAAAATATGTATGTTATTGTGCGATGCACATATTTTTTCTCAAAAACGGTAAGTCTGGCGTGGTTTTGACCATAACAAGATTTGTAGAGGCATTCATTACGAACATTTTAAAACAAAAATCTTAATTCTAGGCCTACTAGTTTCCGAGAAAATGAAAATAAACCAAATTATGCCATACTTTTAGCTGAATATATGTATGTTATTGTGCGATTCACATATTTTTTCTCAAAAACGGTAAGTCTGGCGTGGTTTTGACCATAACAAGATTTGTAGAGGCATTCATTACGAACATTTTAAACCAAAAATCTTAATTCTAGGCCTACTAGTTTCCGAGAAAATGAAAATAAACCAAATTATGCCATACTTTTAGCTGAATATATGTATGTAATTGTGCGATTCACATATTTTTTCTCAAAAACGGTAAGTCTGGCGTGGTTTTGACCATAACAAGATTTGTAGAGGCATTCATTACGATAATTTTAAACCAAAAATCTTAATTCTAGGCCTACTAGTTTCCGAGAAAATGAAAATAAACTAAATTATGCAATACTTTTAGCTGAAAATATGTAAAAATATTTATGTTATTGTGCGATGCACATATTTTTTCTCAAAAACGGTAAGCCTGGCGTGGTTTTGACCATAACAAGATTTGTAGAGGCATTCATTACGAACATTTTAAGCCAAAAATCTTAATTCTAGGCCTACTAGTTTCCGAGAAAATGAAAATAAACCAAATTATGCCATACTTTTAGCTGAAAATATGTATGTATGTTATTGTGCGATGCACATATTTTTTCTCAAAAACGGTAAGTCTGGCGTGGTTTTGACCATAACAAGATTTGTAGAGGCATTCATTACGAACATTTTAAACCAAAAATCTTAATTCTAGGCCTACTAGTTTCCGAGAAAATGAAAATAAACCAAATTATGCCATACTTTTAGCTGAAAATATGTATGTTATTGTGCGATGCACATATTTTTTCTCAAAAACGGTAAGTCTGGCGTGGTTTTGACCATAACAAGATTTGTAGAGGCATTCATTACGAACATTTTAAACCAAAAATCTTAATTCTAGGCCTACTAGTTTCCGAGAAAATGAAAATAAGCCAAATTATGCCATACTTTTAGCTGAAAATATGTAAAAATATGTATGTTATTGTGCGATGCACATATTTTTTCTCAAAAACGGTAAGTCTGGCGTGGTTTTGACCATAACAAGATTTGTAGAGGCATTCATTACGAACATTTTAAGCCAAAAATCTTAATTCTAGGCCTACTAGTTTCCGAGAAAATGAAAATAAACCAAATTATGCCATACTTTTAGCTGAAAATATGTATGTATGTTATTGTGCGATGCACATATTTTTTCTCGAAAACGGTAAGTCTGGCGTGGTTTTGACCATAACAAGATTTGTAGAGGCATTCATTACGAACATTTTAAGCCAAAAATCTTAATTCTAGGCCTACTAGTTTCCGAGAAAATGAAAATAAACCAAATTATGCCATACTTTTAGCTGAAAATATGTATGTATGTTATTGTGCGATGCACATATTTTTTCTCAAAAACGGTAAGTCTGGCGTGGTTTTGACCATAACAAGATTTGTAGAGGCATTCATTACGAACATTTTAAAATAAAAATCTTAATTCTAGGCCTACTAGTTTCCGAGAAAATGAAAATAAACCAAATTATGCCATACTTTTAGCTGAATATATGTATGTAATTGTGCGATTCACATATTTTTTCTCAAAAACGGTAAGTCTGGCGTGGTTTTGACCATAACAAGATTTGTAGAGGCATTCATTACGAACATTTTAAACCAAAAATCTTAATTCTAGGCCTACTAGTTTCCGAGAAAATGAAAATAAACCAAATTATGCCATACTTTTAGCTGAATATATGTATGTAATTGTGCGATTCACATATTTTTTCTCAAAAACGGTAAGTCTGGCGTGGTTTTGACCATAACAAGATTTGTAGAGGCATTCATTACGATAATTTTAAACCAAAAATCTTAATTCTAGGCCTACTAGTTTCCGAGAAAATGAAAATAAACTAAATTATGCAATACTTTTAGCTGAAAATATGTAAAAATATTTATGTTATTGTGCGATGCACATATTTTTTCTCAAAAACGGTAAGTCTGGCGTGGTTTTGACCATAACAAGATTTGTAGAGGCATTCATTACGAACATTTTAAACCAAAAATCTTAATTCTAGGCCTACTAGTTTCCGAGAAAATGAAAATAACCCAAATTATGCCATACTTTTAGCTGAAAATATGTATGTAATTGTGCGATGCACATATTTTTCTCAAAAACGGTAAGTCTGGCGTGGTTTTGACCATAACAAGATTTGTAGAGGCATTCATTACGAACATTTTAAACCAAAAATCTTAATTCTAGGCCTACTAGTTTCCGAGAAAATGAAAATAAACCAAATTATGCCATACTTTTAGCTGAAAATATGTATGTTATTGTGCGATGCACATATTTTTTCTCAAAAACGGTAAGTCTGGCGTGGTTTTGACCATAACAAGATTTGTAGAGGCATTCATTACGAACATTTTAAACCAAAAATCTTAATTCTAGGCCTACTAGTTTCCGAGAAAATGAAAATAAGCCAAATTATGCCATACTTTTAGCTGAAAATATGTAAAAATATGTATGTTATTGTGCGATGCACATATTTTTTCTCAAAAACGGTAAGTCTGGCGTGGTTTTGACCATAACAAGATTTGTAGAGGCATTCATTACGAACATTTTAAGCCAAAAATCTTAATTCTAGGCCTACTAGTTTCCGAGAAAATGAAAATAAACCAAATTATGCCATACTTTTAGCTGAAAATATGTATGTATGTTATTGTGCGATGCACATATTTTTTCTCGAAAACGGTAAGTCTGGCGTGGTTTTGACCATAACAAGATTTGTAGAGGCATTCATTACGAACATTTTAAGCCAAAAATCTTAATTCTAGGCCTACTAGTTTCCGAGAAAATGAAAATAAACCAAATTATGCCATACTTTTAGCTGAAAATATGTATGTATGTTATTGTGCGATGCACATATTTTTTCTCAAAAACGGTAAGTCTGGCGTGGTTTTGACCATAACAAGATTTGTAGAGGCATTCATTACGAACATTTTAAACCAAAAATCTTAATTCTAGGCCTACTAGTTTCCGAGAAAATGAAAATAAACCAAATTATGCCATACTTTTAGCTGAATATATGTATGTAATTGTGCGATTCACATATTTTTTCTCAAAAACGGTAAGTCTGGCGTGGTTTTGACCATAACAAGATTTGTAGAGGCATTCATTACGAACATTTTAAACCAAAAATCTTAATTCTAGGCCTACTAGTTTCCGAGAAAATGAAAATAACCCAAATTATGCCATACTTTTAGCTGAAAATATGTATGTAATTGTGCGATGCACATATTTTTCTCAAAAACGGTAAGTCTGGCGTGGTTTTGACCATAACAAGATTTGTAGAGGCATTCATTACGAACATTTTAAACCAAAAATCTTAATTCTAGGCCTACTAGTTTCCGAGAAAATGAAAATAAACTAAATTATGCAATACTTTTAGCTGAAAATATGTAAAAATATTTATGTTATTGTGCGATGCACATATTTTTTCTCAAAAACGGTAAGTCTGGCGTGGTTTTGACCATAACAAGATTTGTAGAGGCATTCATTACGAACATTTTAAACCAAAAATCTTAATTCTAGGCCTACTAGTTTCCGAGAAAATGAAAATAAACCAAATTATGCCATACTTTTAGCTGAATATATGTATGTAATTGTGCGATTCACATATTTTTTCTCAAAAACGGTAAGTCTGTCGTGGTTTTGACCATAACAAGATTTGTAGAGGCATTCATTACGAACATTTTAAACCAAAAATCTTAATTCTAGGCCTACTAGTTTCCGAGAAAATGAAAATAAACTAAATTATGCAATACTTTTAGCTGAAAATATGTAAAAATATTTATGTTATTGTGCGATGCACATATTTTTTCTCAAAAACGGTAAGTCTGGCGTGGTTTTGACCATAACAAGATTTGTAGAGGCATTCATTACGAACATTTTAAACCAAAAATCTTAATTCTAGGCCTACTAGTTTCCGAGAAAATGAAAATAAACCAAATTATGCCATACTTTTAGCTGAATATATGTATGTTATTGTGCGATGCACATATTTTTTCTCAAAAACGGTAAGTCTGGCGTGGTTTTGACCATAACAAGATTTGTAGAGGCATTCATTACGAACATTTTAAACCAAAAATCTTAATTCTAGGCCTACTAGTTTCCGAGAAAATGAAAATAACCCAAATTATGCCATACTTTTAGCTGAAAATATGTATGTAATTGTGCGATGCACATATTTTTCTCAAAAACGGTAAGTCTGGCGTGGTTTTGACCATAACAAGATTTGTAGAGGCATTCATTACGAACATTTTAAACCAAAAATCTTAATTCTAGGCCTACTAGTTTCCGAGAAAATGAAAATAAACCAAATTATGCCATACTTTTAGCTGAAAATATGTAAAAATATGTATGTTATTGTGCGATGCACATATTTTTTCTCAAAAACGGTAAGTCTGGCGTGGTTTTGACCATAACAAGATTTGTAGAGGCATTCATTACGAACATTTTAAAATAAAAATCTTAATTCTAGGCCTACTAGTTTCCGAGAAAATGAAAATAAACCAAATTATGCCATACTTTTAGCTGAAAATATGTAAAAATATGTATGTTATTGTGCGATGCACATATTTTTTCTCAAAAACGGTAAGTCTGGCGTGGTTTTGACCATAACAAGATTTGTAGAGGCATTCATTACGAATATTTTAAACCAAAAATCTTAATTCTAGGCCTACTAGTTTCCGAGAAAATGAAAATAAACCAAATTATGCCATACTTTTAGCTGAAAATATGTATGTTATTGTGCGATGCACATATTTTTTCTCAAAAACGGTAAGTCTGGCGTGGTTCTGACCATAGCAAGATTTGTAGAGGCATTCATTACGAACATTTTAAGCCAAAAATCTTAATTCTAGGCCTACTAGTTTCCGAGAAAATGAAAATAAACCAAATTATGCGATACTTTTAGCTGAAAATAAGTAAAAATATGTATGTTATTGTGCGATGCACACATTTTTTCTCAAAAACGGTAAGTCTGGCGTGGTTTTGACCATAACAAGATTTATAGAGGCATTCATTACGAACATTTTAAACCAAAAATCTTAATTCTAGGCCTACTAGTTTCCGAGAAAATGAAAATAAACCAAATTGTGCCATACTTTTAGCTGAAAATATGTATGTTATTGTGCGATGCACATATTTTTTCTCAAAAACGGTAAGTCTGGCGTGGTTTTGACCATAACAAGATTTGTAGAGGCATTCATTACGAACATTTTAAACCAAAAATCTTAATTCTAGGCCTACTAGTTTCCGAGAAAATGAAAATAAACCAAATTATGCAATACTTTTAGCTGAAAATATGTAAAAATATGTATGTTTTTGTGCGATGCACACATTTTTTCTCAAAAACGGTAAGTCTGACGTGGTTTTGACCATAACAAGATTTGTAGAGGCATTCATTACGAACATTTTAAACCAAAAATCTTAATTCTAGGCCTACTAGTTTCCGAGAAAATGAAAATAAACCAAATTATGCCATACTTTTAGCTGAAAATATGTAAAAATATGTATGTTATTGTGCGATGCACATATTTTTTCTCAAAAACGGTAAGTCTGGCGTGGTTTTGACCATAACAAGATTTGTAGAGGCATTCATTACGAACATTTTAAAACAAAAATCTTAATTCTAGGCCTACTAGTTTCCGAGAAAATTAAAATAAACCAAATTATGCCATACTTTTAGCTGAAAATATGTATGTTATTGTGCGATGCACATATTTTTTCTCAAAAACGGTAAGTCTGGCGTGGTTTTGACCATAACAAGATTTATAGAGGCATTCATTACGAACATTTTAAACCAAAAATCTTAATTCTAGGCCTACTAGTTTCCGAGAAAATGAAAATAAACCAAATTGTGCCATACTTTTAGCTGAAAATATGTATGTTATTGTGCGATGCACATATTTTTTCTCAAAAACGGTAAGTCTGGCGTGGTTTTGACCATAACAAGATTTGTAGAGGCATTCATTACGAACATTTTAAACCAAAAATCTTAATTCTAGGCCTACTAGTTTCCGAGAAAATGAAAATAAGCCAAATTATGCCATACTTTTAGCTGAAAATATGTAAAAATATGTATGTTATTGTGCGATGCACATATTTTTTCTCAAAAACGGTAAGTCTGGCGTGCTTTTGACCATAACAAGATTTGTAGAGGCATTCATTACGAACATTTTAAACCAAAAATCTTAATTCTAGGCCTACTAGTTTCCGAGAAAATGAAAATAAACCAAATTATGCCATACTTTTAGCTGAAAATATGTAAAAATATGTATGTTATTGTGCGATGCACATATTTTTTCTCAAAAACGGTAAGTCTGGCGTGGTTTTGACCATAAAAAGATTTGTAGAGGCATTCATTACGAACATTTTAAACCAAAAATCTTAATTCTAGGCATACTAGTTTCCGAGAAAATGAAAATAAACCAAATTATGCCATACTTTTAGCTGAATATATGTATGTTATTGTGCGATGCACATATTTTTTCTCAAAAACGGTAAGTCTGGCGTGGTTTTGAACATAACAAGATTTGTAGAGGCATTCATTTCGAACATTTTAAACCAAAAATCTTAATTCTAGGCCTACTAGTT
Organism: Myathropa florea; assembly: GCA_930367185.1. NCBI lineage: Eukaryota > Metazoa > Arthropoda > Insecta > Diptera > Syrphidae > Myathropa > Myathropa florea. Next base: position 112,695,301 of record OV884002.1, on the reverse strand, counting down.
TCCGAGAAAATGAAAATAAACCAAATTATGCCATACTTTTAGCTGAAAATATGTAAAAATATGTATGTTATTGTGCGATGCACATATTTTTTCTCAAAAACGGTAAGTCTGGCGTGGTTTTGACCATAACAAGATTTGTAGAGGCATTCATTACGAACATTTTAAACCAAAAATCTTAATTCTAGGCCTACTAGTTTCCGAGAAAATGAAAATAAACCAAATTATGCCATACTTTTAGCTGAATATATGTATGTTATTGTGCGATGCACATATTTTTTCTCAAAAACGGTAAGTCTGGCGTGGTTTTGAACATAACAGGATTTGTAGAGGCATTCATTACGAACATTTTAAACCAAAAATCTTAATTCTAGGCCTACTAGTTTCCGAGAAAATGAAAATAAACCAAATTATGCCATACTTTTAGCTGAAAATATGTAAAAATATGTATGTTATTGTGCGATGCACATATTTTTTCTCAAAAACGGTAAGTCTGGCGTGGTTTTGACCATAACAAGATTTGTAGAGGCATTCATTACGAACATTTTAAACCAAAAATCTTAATTCTAGGCCTACTAGTTTCCGAGAAAATTAAAATAAACCAAATTATGCAATACTTTTAGCTGAAAATATGTAAAAATATGTATGTTTTTGTGCGATGCACACATTTTTTCTCAAAAACGGTAAGTCTGGCGTGGTTTTGACCATAACAAGATTTGTAGAGGCATTCATTACGAACATTTTAAACCAAAAATCTTAATTCTAGGCCTACTAGTTTCCGAGAAAATGAAAATAAACCAAATTATGCAATACTTTTAGCTGAAAATATGTAAAAATATGTATGTTTTTGTGCGATGCACACATTTTTTCTCAAAAACGGTAAGTCTGGCGTGATTTTGACCATAACAAGATTTGTAGAGGCATTCATTACGAACATTTTAAACCAAAAATCTTAATTCTAGGCATACTAGTTTCCGAGAAAATGAAAATAAACCAAATTATGCCATACTTTTAGCTGAATATATGTATGTTATTGTGCGATGCACATATTTTTTCTCAAAAACGGTAAGTCTGGCGTGGTTTTGACCATAACAAGATTTGTAGAGGCATTCATTTCGAACATTTTAAACCAAAAATCTTAATTCTAGGCCTACTAGTTTCCGAGAAAATGAAAATAAACCAAATTATGCCATACTTTTAGCTGAAAATATGTAAAAATATGTATGTTATTGTGCGATGCACATATTTTTTCTCAAAAACGGTAAGTCTGGCGTGGTTTTGACCATAACAAGATTTGTAGAGGCATTCATTACGAACATTTTAAACCAAAAATCTTAATTCTAGGCCTACTAGTTTCCGAGGAAATGAAAATAAACCAAATTATGCCATACTTTTAGCTGAAAATATGTAAAAATATGTATGTTCTTGTGCGATGCACATATTTTTTCTCAAAAACGGTAAGTCTGGCGTGGTTTTGACCATAACAAGATTTGTAGAGGCATTCATTACGAACATTTTAAACCAAAAATCTTAATTCTAGGCATACTAGTTTCCGAGAAAATGAAAACAAACCAAATTATGCCATACTTTTAGCTGAAAATATGTAAAAATATGTATGTTTTTGTGCGATGCACACATTTTTTCTCAAAAACGGTAAGTCTGGCGTGGTTTTGACCATAACAAGATTTGTAGAGGCATTCATTACGAACATTTTAAACCAAAAATCTTAATTCTAGGCCTACTAGTTTCCGAGAAAATGAAAATAAACCAAATTATGCAATACTTTTAGCTGAAAATATGTAAAAATATGTATGTTTTTGTGCGATGCACATATTTTTCCTCAAAAACGGTAAGTCTGGCGTGGTTTTGACCATAACAAGATTTGTAGAGGCATTCATTACGAACATTTTAAACCAAAAATCTTAATTCTAGGCCTACTAGTTTCCGAGAAAATGAAAATAAACCAAATTATGCCATACTTTTAGCTGAATATATGTATGTTATTGTGCGATGCACATATTTTTTCTCAAAAACGGTAAGTCTGGCGTGGTTTTGACCATAACAAGATTTGTAGAGGCATTCATTTCGAACATTTTAAACCAAAAATCTTAATTCTAGGCCTACTAGTTTCCGAGAAAATGAAAATAAACCAAATTATGCCATACTTTTAGCTGAAAATATGTAAAAATATGTATGTTATTGTGCGATGCACATATTTTTTCTCAAAAACGGTAAGTCTGGCGTCGTTTTGACCATAACGAGATTTGTAGAGGCATTCATTACGAACATTTTAAACCAAAAATCTTAATTCTAGGCCTACTAGTTTCCGAGAAAATGAAAATAAACCAAATTATGCCATACTTTTAGCTGAAAATATGTAAAAATATGTATGTTATTGTGCGATGCACATATTTTTTCTCAAAAACGGTAAGTCTGGCGTGCTTTTGACCATAACAAGATTTGTAGAGGCATTCATTACGAACATTTTAAACCAAAAATCTTAATTCTAGGCCTACTAGTTTCCGAGATAATGAAAATAAACCAAATTATGCAATACTTTTAGCTGAAAATATGTAAAAATATGTATGTTATTGTGCGATGCACATATTTTTTCTCAAAAACGGTAAGTCTGGCGTGCTTTTGACCATAACAAGATTTGTAGAGGCATTCATTACGAACATTTTAAACCAAAAATCTTAATTCTAGGCCTACTAGTTTCCAAGAAAATGAAAACAAACCAAATTATGCCATACTTTTAGCTGAAAATATGTAAAAATATGTATGTTATTGTGCGATGCACATATTTTTTCTCAAAAACGGTAAGTCTGGCGTGGTTTTGACCATAACAAGATTTGTAGAGGCATTCATTACGAACATTTTAAACCAAAAATCTTAATTCTAGGCATACTAGTTTCCGAGAAAATGAAAACAAACCAAATTATGCCATACTTTTAGCTGAAAATATGTAAAAATATGTATGTTTTTGTGCGATGCACACATTTTTTCTCAAAAACGGTAAGTCTGGCGTGGTTTTGACCACAACAAGATTTGTAGAGGCATTCATTACGAACATTTTAAACCAAAAATCTTAATTCTAGGCCTACTAGTTTCCAAGAAAATGAAAACAAACCAAATTATGCCATACTTTTAGCTGAAAATATGTAAAAATATGTATGTTATTGTGCGATGCACATATTTTTTCTCAAAAACGGTAAGTCTGGCGTGGTTTTGACCATAACAAGATTTGTAGAGGCATTCATTACGAACATTTTAAACCAAAAATCTTAATTCTAGGCATACTAGTTTCCGAGAAAATGAAAACAAACCAAATTATGCCATACTTTTAGCTGAAAATATGTAAAAATATGTATGTTTTTGTGCAATGCACACATTTTTTCTCAAAAACGGTAAGTCTGGCGTGGTTTTGACCATAACAAGATTTGTAGAGGCATTCATTACGAACATTTTAAACCAAAAATCTTAATTCTAGGCCTACTAGTTTCCGAGAAAATGAAAATAAACCAAATTATGCAATACTTTTAGCTGAAAATATGTAAAAATATGTATGTTTTTGTGCGATGCAGACATTTTTTCTCAAAAACGGTAAGTCTGGCGTGGTTTTGACCATAACAAGATTTGTAGAGGCATTCATTTCGAACATTTTAAACCAAAAATCTTAATTCTAGGCCTACTAGTTTCCGAGAAAATGAAAATAAACCAAATTATGCCATACTTTTAGCTGAAAATATGTAAAAATATGTATGTTATTGTGCGATGCACATATTTTTTCTCAAAAACGGTAAGTCTGGCGTCGTTTTGACCATAACGAGATTTGTAGAGGCATTCATTACGAACATTTTAAACCAAAAATCTTAATTCTAGGCCTACTAGTTTCCGAGAAAATGAAAATAAACCAAATTATGCCATACTTTTAGCTGAAAATATGTAAAAATATGTATGTTATTGTGCGATGCACATATTTTTTCTCAAAAACGGTAAGTCTGGCGTGGTTTTGACCATAACAAGATTTGTAGAGGCATTCATTACGAACATTTTAAACCAAAAATCTTAATTCTAGGCCTACTAGTTTCCGAGATAATGAAAATAAACCAAATTATGCAATACTTTTAGCTGAAAATATGTAAAAATATGTATGTTATTGTGCGATGCACATATTTTTTCTCAAAAACGGTAAGTCTGGCGTGCTTTTGACCATAACAAGATTTGTAGAGGCATTCATTACGAACATTTTAAACCAAAAATCTTAATTCTAGGCCTACTAGTTTCCAAGAAAATGAAAACAAACCAAATTATGCCATACTTTTAGCTGAAAATATGTAAAAATATGTATGTTATTGTGCGATGCACATATTTTTTCTCAAAAACGGTAAGTCTGGCGTGGTTTTGACCATAACAAGATTTGTAGAGGCATTCATTACGAACATTTTAAACCAAAAATCTTAATTCTAGGCATACTAGTTTCCGAGAAAATGAAAACAAACCAAATTATGCCATACTTTTAGCTGAAAATATGTAAAAATATGTATGTTTTTGTGCGATGCACACATTTTTTCTCAAAAACGGTAAGTCTGGCGTGGTTTTGACCATAACAAGATTTGTAGAGGCATTCATTACGAACATTTTAAACCAAAAATCTTAATTCTAGGCCTACTAGTTTCCGAGAAAATGAAAATAAACCAAATTATGCAATACTTTTAGCTGAAAATATGTAAAAATATGTATGTTTTTGTGCGATGCAGACATTTTTTCTCAAAAACGGTAAGTCTGGCGTGGTTTTGACCATAACAAGATTTGTAGAGGCATTCATTACGAACATTTTAAACCAAAAATCTTAATTCTAGGCCTACTAGTTTCCGAGAAAATGAAAATAAACCAAATTATGCCATACTTTTAGCTGAAAATATGTAAAAATATGTATGTTATTGTGCGATGCACATATTTTTTCTCAAAAACGGTAAGTCTGGCGTCGTTTTGACCATAACGAGATTTGTAGAGGCATTCATTACGAACATTTTAAACCAAAAATCTTAATTCTAGGCCTACTAGTTTCCGAGAAAATCAAAATAAACCAAATTATGCCATACTTTTAGCTGAAAATATGTAAAAATATGTATGTTATTGTGCGATGCACATATTTTTTCTCAAAAACGGTAAGTCTGGCGTGGTTTTGACCATAACAAGATTTGTAGAGGCATTCATTACGAACATTTTAAAACAAAAATCTTAATTCTAGGCCTACTAGTTTCCGAGAAAATGAAAATAAACCAAATTATGCAATACTTTTAGCTGAAAATATGTAAAAATATGTATGTTATTGTGCGATGCACATATTTTTTCTCAAAAACGGTAAGTCTGGCGTGCTTTTGACCATAACAAGATTTGTAGAGGCATTCATTACGAACATTTTAAATCAAAAATCTTAATTCTAGGCCTACTAGTTTCCGAGAAAATGAAAACAAACCAAATTATGCCATACTTTTAGCTGAAAATATGTAAAAATATGTATGTTATTGTGCGATGCACATATTTTTTCTCAAAAACGGTAAGTCTGGCGTGGTTTTGACCATAACAAGATTTGTAGAGGCATTCATTTCGAACATTTTAAACCAAAAATCTTAATTCTAGGCCTACTAGTTTCCGAGAAAATGAAAATAAACCAAATTATGCCATACTTTTAGCTGAATATATGTATGTTATTGTGCGATGCACATATTTTTTCTCAAAAACGGTAAGTCTGGCGTGGTTTTGACCATAACAAGATTTGTAGAGGCATTCATTTCGAACATTTTAAACCAAAAATCTTAATTCTAGGCATACTAGTTTCCGAGAAAATGAAAATAAACCAAATTATGCCATACTTTTAGCTGAAAATATGTAAAAATATGTATGTTATTGTGCGATGCACATATTTTTTCTCAAAAACGGTAAGTCTGGCGTGGTTTTGACCATAACAAGATTTGTAGAGGCATTCATTACGAACATTTTAAACCAAAAATCTTAATTCTAGGCATACTAGTTTCCGAGAAAATGAAAACAAACCAAATTATGCCATACTTTTAGCTGAAAATATGTAAAAATATGTATGTTATTGTGCGATGCACATATTTTTTCTCAAAAACGGTAAGTCTGGCGTCGTTTTGACCATAACGAGATTTGTAGAGGCATTCATTACGAACATTTTAAACCAAAAATCTTAATTCTAGGCCTACTAGTTTCAGAGAAAATGAAAATAAACCAAATTATGCCATACTTTTAGCTGAAAATATGTAAAAATATGTATGTTATTGTGCGATGCACATATTTTTTCTCAAAAACGGTAAGTCTGGCGTGGTTTTGACCATAACAAGATTTGTAGAGGCATTCATTACGAACATTTTAAACCAAAAATCTTAACTCTAGGCCTACTAGTTTCCGAGAAAATGAAAATAAACCAAATTATGCAATACTTTTAGCTGAAAATATGTAAAAATATGTATGTTATTGTGCGATGCACATATTTTTTCTCAAAAACGGTAAGTCTGGCGTGCTTTTGACCATAACAAGATTTGTAGAGGCATTCATTACGAACATTTTAAACCAAAAATCTTAATTCTAGGCCTACTAGTTTCCGAGAAAATGAAAACAAACCAAATTATGCCATACTTTTAGCTGAAAATATGTAAAAATATGTATGTTATTGTGCGATGCACATATTTTTTCTCAAAAACGGTAAGTCTGGCGTGGTTTTGACCATAACAAGATTTGTAGAGGCATTCATTACGAACATTTTAAACCAAAAATCTTAATTCTAGGCCTACTAGTTTCCGAGAAAATGAAAATAAACCAAATTATGCAATACTTTTAGCTGAAAATATGTAAAAATATGTATGTTATTGTGCGATGCACATATTTTTTCTCAAAAACGGTAAGTCTGGCGTGCTTTTGACCATAACAAGATTTGTAGAGGCATTCATTACGAACATTTTAAACCAAAAATCTTAATTCTAGGCCTACTAGTTTCCGAGAAAATGAAAACAAACCAAATTATGCCATACTTTTAGCTGAAAATATGTAAAAATATGTATGTTATTGTGCGATGCACATATTTTTTCTCAAAAACGGTAAGTCTGGCGTGCTTTTGACCATAACAAGATTTGTAGAGGCATTCATTACGAACATTTTAAACCAAAAATATTAATTCTAGGCCTACTAGTTTCCGAGAAAATGAAAACAAACCAAATTATGCCATACTTTTAGCTGAAAATATGTAAAAATATGTATGTTATTGTGCGATGCACATATTTTTTCTCAAAAACGGTAAGTCTGGCGTGGTTTTGACCATAACAAGATTTGTAGAGGCATTCATTACGAACATTTTAAATCAAAAATCTTAATTCTAGGCATACTAGTTTCCGAGAAAATGAAAACAAACCAAATTATGCCATACTTTTAGCTGAAAATATGTAAAAATATGTATGTTATTGTGCGATGCACATATTTTTTCTCAAAAACGGTAAGTCTGGCGTCGTTTTGACCATAACGAGATTTGTAGAGGCATTCATTACGAACATTTTAAACCAAAAATCTTAATTCTAGGCCTACTAGTTTCCGAGAAAATGAAAACAAACCAAATTATGCCATACTTTTAGCTGAAAATATGTAAAAATATGTATGTTATTGTGCGATGCACATATTTTTTCTCAAAAACGGTAAGTCTGGCGTGGTTTTGACCATAACAAGATTTGTAGAGGCATTCATTACGAACATTTTAAACCAAAAATCTTAATTCTAGGCCTACTAGTTTCCGAGAAAATGAAAACAAACCAAATTATGCCATACTTTTAGCTGAAAATATGTAAAAATATGTATGTTATTGTGCGATGCACATATTTTTTCTCAAAAACGGTAAGTCTGGCGTGGTTTTGACCATAACAAGATTTGTAGAGGCATTCATTACGAACATTTTAAATCAAAAATCTTAATTCTAGGCATACTAGTTTCCGAGAAAATGAAAACAAACCATATTATGCCATACTTTTAGCTGAAAATATGTAAAAATATGTATGTTATTGTGCGATGCACATATTTTTTCTCAAAAACGGTAAGTCTGGCGTCGTTTTGACCATAACAAGATTTGTAGAGGCATTCATTACGAACATTTTAAACCAAAAATCTTAATTCTAGGCCTACTAGTTTCCGAGAAAATGAAAATAAACCAAATTATGCAATACTTTTAGCTGAAAATATGTAAAAATATGTATGTTATTGTGCGATGCACATATTTTTTCTCAAAAACGGTAAGTCTGGCGTGCTTTTGACCATAACAAGATTTGTAGAGGCATTCATTACGAACATTTTAAACCAAAAATCTTAATTCTAGGCCTACTAGTTTCCGAGAAAATGAAAACAAACCAAATTATGCCATACTTTTAGCTGAAAATATGTAAAAATATGTATGTTATTGTGCGATGCACATATTTTTTCTCAAAAACGGTAAGTCTGGCGTGGTTTTGACCATAACAAGATTTGTAGAGGCATTCATTACGAACATTTTAAACCAAAAATCTTAATTCTAGGCCTACTAGTTTCCGAGAAAATGAAAACAAACCAAATTATGCCATACTTTTAGCTGAAAATATGTAAAAATATGTATGTTATTGTGCGATGCACATATTTTTTCTCAAAAACGGTAAGTCTGGCGTGGTTTTGACCATAACAAGATTTGTAGAGGCATTCATTACGAACATTTTAAATCAAAAATCTTAATTCTAGGCATACTAGTTTCCGAGAAAATGAAAACAAACCAAATTATGCCATACTTTTAGCTGAAAATATGTAAAAATATGTATGTTATTGTGCGATGCACATATTTTTTCTCAAAAACGGTAAGTCTGGCGTCGTTTTGACCATAACAAGATTTGTAGAGGCATTCATTACGAACATTTTAAACCAAAAATCTTAATTCTAGGCCTACTAGTTTCCGAGAAAATGAAAATAAACCAAATTATGCAATACTTTTAGCTGAAAATATGTAAAAATATGTATGTTATTGTGCGATGCACATATTTTTTCTCAAAAACGGTAAGTCTGGCGTGCTTTTGACCATAACAAGATTTGTAGAGGCATTCATTACGAACATTTTAAACCAAAAATCTTAATTCTAGGCCTACTAGTTTCCGAGAAAATGAAAACAAACCAAATTATGCCATACTTTTAGCTGAAAATATGTAAAAATATGTATGTTATTGTGCGATGCACATATTTTTTCTCAAAAACGGTAAGTCTGGCGTGGTTTTGACCATAACAAGATTTGTAGAGGCATTCATTTCGAACATTTTAAACCAAAAATCTTAATTCTAGGCCTACTAGTTTCCGAGAAAATGAAAATAAACCAAATTATGCCATACTTTTAGCTGAAAATATGTAAAAATATGTATGTTATTGTGCGATGCACATATTTTTTCTCAAAAACGGTAAGTCTGGCGTGGTTTTGACCATAACAAGATTTGTAGAGGCATTCATTACGAACATTTTAAACCAAAAATCTTAATTCTAGGCCTACTAGTTTCCGAGAAAATGAAAATAAACCAAATTATGCAATACTTTTAGCTGAAAATATGTAAAAATATGTATGTTATTGTGCGATGCACATATTTTTTCTCAAAAACGGTAAGTCTGGCGTGGTTTTGACCATAACAAGATTTGTAGAGGCATTCATTACGAACATTTTAAACCAAAAATCTTAATTCTAGGCCTACTAGTTTCCGAGAAAATGAAAACAAACCAAATTATGCCATACTTTTAGCTGAAAATATGTAAAAATATGTATGTTATTGTGCGATGCACATATTTTTTCTCAAAAACGGTAAGTCTGGCGTGGTTTTGACCATAACAAGATTTGTAGAGGCATTCATTACGAACATTTTAAACCAAAAATCTTAATTCTAGGCATACTAGTTTCCGAGAAAATGAAAACAAACCAAATTATGCCATACTTTTAGCTGAAAATATGTAAAAATATGTATGTTATTGTGCGATGCACATATTTTTTCTCAAAAACGGTAAGTCTGGCGTCGTTTTGACCATAACGAGATTTGTAGAGGCATTCATTACGAACATTTTAAACCAAAAATCTTAATTCTAGGCCTACTAGTTTCCGAGAAAATGAAAATAAACCAAATTATGCCATACTTTTAGCTGAAAATATGTAAAAATATGTATGTTATTGTGCGATGCACATATTTTTTCTCAAAAACGGTAAGTCTGGCGTGGTTTTGACCATAACAAGATTTGTAGAGGCATTCATTACGAACATTTTAAACCAAAAATCTTAATTCTAGGCCTACTAGTTTCCGAGAAAATGAAAATAAACCAAATTATGCAATACTTTTAGCTGAAAATATGTAAAAATATGTATGTTATTGTGCGATGCACATATTTTTTCTCAAAAACGGTAAGTCTGGCGTGCTTTTGACCATAACAAGATTTGTAGAGGCATTCATTACGAACATTTTAAACCAAAAATCTTAATTCTAGGCCTACTAGTTTCCGAGAAAATGAAAACAAACCAAATTATGCCATACTTTTAGCTGAAAATATGTAAAAATATGTATGTTATTGTGCGATGCACATATTTTTTCTCAAAAACGGTAAGTCTGGCGTGCTTTTGACCATAACAAGATTTGTAGAGGCATTCATTACGAACATTTTAAACCAAAAATCTTAATTCTAGGCCTACTAGTTTCCGAGAAAATGAAAACAAACCAAATTATGCCATACTTTTAGCTGAAAATATGTAAAAATATGTATGTTATTGTGCGATGCACATATTTTTTCTCAAAAACGGTAAGTCTGGCGTGGTTTTGACCATAACAAGATTTGTAGAGGCATTCATTACGAACATTTTAAACCAAAAATCTTAATTCTAGGCATACTAGTTTCCGAGAAAATGAAAACAAACCAAATTATGCCATACTTTTAGCTGAAAATATGTAAAAATATGTATGTTATTGTGCGATGCACATATTTTTTCTCAAAAACGGTAAGTCTGGCGTGGTTTTGACCATAACAAGATTTGTAGAGGCATTCATTACGAACATTTTAAACCAAAAATCTTAATTCTAGGCATACTAGTTTCCGAGAAAATGAAAACAAACCAAATTATGCCATACTTTTAGCTGAAAATATGTAAAAATATGTATGTTTTTGTGCGATGCACACATTTTTTCTCAAAAACGGTAAGTCTGGCGTGGTTTTGACCATAACAAGATTTGTAGAGGCATTCATTACAAACATTTTAAACCAAAAATCTTAATTCTAGGCCTACTAGTTTCCGAGAAAATGAAAATAAACCAAATTATGCAATACTTTTAGCTGAAAATATGTAAAAATATGTATGTTTTTGTGCGATGCACACATTTTTTCTCAAAAACGGTAAGTCTGGCGTGGTTTTGACCATAACAAGATTTGTAGAGGCATTCATTACGAACATTTTAAACCAAAAATCTTAATTCTAGGCCTACTAGTTTCCGAGAAAATGAAAATAAACCAAATTATGCCATACTTTTAGCTGAATATATGTATGTTATTGTGCGATGCACATATTTTTTCTCAAAAACGGTAAGTCTGGCGTGGTTTTGACCATAACAAGATTTGTAGAGGCATTCATTTCGAACATTTTAAACCAAAAATCTTAATTCTAGGCCTACTAGTTTCCGAGAAAATGAAAATAAACCAAATTATGCCATACTTTTAGCTGAAAATATGTAAAAATATGTATGTTATTGTGCGATGCACATATTTTTTCTCAAAAACGGTAAGTCTGGCGTGGTTTTGACCATAACAAGATTTGTAGAGGCATTCATTACGAACATTTTAAACCAAAAATCTTAATTCTAGGCCTACTAGTTTCCGAGAAAATGAAAATAAACCAAATTATGCAATACTTTTAGCTGAAAATATGTAAAAATATGTATGTTATTGTGCGATGCACATATTTTTTCTCAAAAACGGTAAGTCTGGCGTGGTTTTGACCATAACAAGATTTGTAGAGGCATTCATTACGAACATTTTAAACCAAAAATCTTAATTCTAGGCCTACTAGTTTCCGAGAAAATGAAAACAAACCAAATTATGCCATACTTTTAGCTGAAAATATGTAAAAATATGTATGTTATTGTGCGATGCACATATTTTTTCTCAAAAACGGTAAGTCTGGCGTGGTTTTGACCATAACAAGATTTGTAGAGGCATTCATTACGAACATTTTAAACCAAAAATCTTAATTCTAGGCATACTAGTTTCCGAGAAAATGAAAACAAACCAAATTATGCCATACTTTTAGCTGAAAATATGTAAAAATATGTATGTTTTTGTGCGATGCACACATTTTTTCTCAAAAACGGTAAGTCTGGCGTGGTTTTGACCATAACAAGATTTGTAGAGGCATTCATTACGAACATTTTAAACCAAAAATCTTAATTCTAGGCCTACTAGTTTTCGAGAAAATGAAAATAAACCAAATTATGCAATACTTTTAGCTGAAAATATGTAAAAATATGTATGTTTTTGTGCGATGCACACATTTTTTCTCAAAAACGGTAAGTCTGGCGTGGTTTTGACCATAACAAGATTTGTAGAGGCATTCATTACGAACATTTTAAACCAAAAATCTTAATTCTAGGCCTACTAGTTTCCGAGAAAATGAAAATAAACCAAATTATGCCATACTTTTAGCTGAATATATGTATGTTATTGTGCGATGCACATATTTTTTCTCAAAAACGGTAAGTCTGGCGTGGTTTTGACCATAACAAGATTTGTAGAGGCATTCATTTCGAACATTTTAAACCAAAAATCTTAATTCTAGGCCTACTAGTTTCCGAGAAAATGAAAATAAACCAAATTATGCCATACTTTTAGCTGAAAATATGTAAAAATATGTATGTTTTTGTGCGATGCACATATTTTTTCTCAAAAACGGTAAGTCTGGCGTGCTTTTGACCATAACAAGATTTGTAGAGGCATTCATTACGAACATTTTAAACCAAAAATCTTAATTCTAGGCCTACTAGTTTCCGAGAAAATGAAAATAAACCAAATTATGCCATACTTTTAGCTGAAAATATGTAAAAATATGTATGTTATTGTGCGATGCACATATTTTTTCTCAAAAACGGTAAGTCTGGCGTCGTTTTGACCATAACGAGATTTGTAGAGGCATTCATTACGAACATTTTAAACCAAAAATCTTAATTCTAGGCCTACTAGTTTCCGAGAAAATGAAAATAAACCAAATTATGCCATACTTTTAGCTGAAAATATGTAAAAATATGTATGTTATTGTGCGATGCACATATTTTTTCTCAAAAACGGTAAGTCTGGCGTGGTTTTGACCATAACAAGATTTGTAGAGGCATTCATTACGAACATTTTAAACCAAAAATCTTAATTCTAGGCATACTAGTTTCCGAGAAAATGAAAATAAACCAAATTATGCCATACTTTTAGCTGAAAATATGTATGTTATTGTGCGATGCACATATTTTTTCTCAAAAACGGTAAGTCTGGCGTGGTTTTGACCATAACAAGATTTGTAGAGGCATTCATTACGAACATTTTAAACCAAAAATCTTAATTCTAGGCCTACTAGTTTCCGAGAAAATGAAAATAAACCAAATTATGCCATACTTTTAGCTGAAAATATGTATGTTATTGTGCGATGCACATATTTTTTCTCAAAAACGGTAAGTCTGGCGTGGTTTTGACCATAACGAGATTTGTAGAGGCATTCATTACGAACATTTTAAACCAAAAATCTTAATTCTAGGCATACTAGTTTCCGAGAAAATGAAAACAAACCAAATTATGCCATACTTTTAGCTGAAAATATGTAAAAATATGTATGTTTTTGTGCGATGCACACATTTTTTCTCAAAAACGGTAAGTCTGGCGTGGTTTTGACCATAACAAGATTTGTAGAGGCATTCATTACGAACATTTTAAACCAAAAATCTTAATTCTAGGCCTACTAGTTTCCGAGAAAATGAAAATAAACCAAATTATGCAATACTTTTAGCTGAAAATATGTAAAAATATGTATGTTTTTGTGCGATGCACACATTTTTTCTCAAAAACGGTAAGTCTGGCGTGGTTTTGACCATTACAAGATTTGTAGAGGCATTCATTACGAACATTTTAAACCAAAAATCTTAATTCTAGGCCTACTAGTTTCCGAGAAAATGAAAATAAACCAAATTATGCCATACTTTTAGCTGAATATATGTATGTTATTGTGCGATGCACATATTTTTTCTCAAAAACGGTAAGTCTGGCGTGGTTTTGACCATAACAAGATTTGTAGAGGCATTCATTTCGAACATTTTAAACCAAAAATCTTAATTCTAGGCCTACTAGTTTCCGAGAAAATGAAAATAAACCAAATTATGCCATACTTTTAGCTGAAAATATGTAAAAATATGTATGTTTTTGTGCGATGCACATATTTTTTCTCAAAAACGGTAAGTCTGGCGTGGTTTTGACCATAACAAGATTTGTAGAGGCATTCATTACGAACATTTTAAACCAAAAATCTTAATTCTAGGCCTACTAGTTTCCGAGAAAATGAAAATAAACCAAATTATGCCATACTTTTAGCTGAAAATATGTAAAAATATGTATGTTACTGTGCGATGCACATATTTTTTCTCAAAAACGGTAAGTCTGGCGTCGTTTTGACCATAACGAGATTTGTAGAGGCATTCATTACGAACATTTTAAACCAAAAATCTTAATTCTAGGCCTACTAGTTTCCGAGAAAATGAAAATAAACCAAATTATGCCATACTTTTAGCTGAAAATATGTATGTTATTGTGCGATGCACATATTTTTTCTCAAAAACGGTAAGTCTGGCGTGGTTTTGACCATAACGAGATTTGTAGAGGCATTCATTACGAACATTTTAAACCAAAAATCTTAATTCTAGGCCTACTAGTTTCCGAGAAAATGAAAATAAACCAAATTATGCCATACTTTTAGCTGAAAATATGTAAAAATATGTATGTTTTTGTGCGATGCACACATTTTTTCTCAAAAACGGTAAGTCTGGCGTGGTTTTGACCATAACAAGATTTGTAGAGGCATTCATTACAAACATTTTAAACCAAAAATCTTAATTCTAGGCCTACTAGTTTCCGAGAAAATAAAAATAAACCAAATTATGCCATACTTTTAGCTGAAAATATGTAAAAATATGTATGTTTTTGTGCGATGCACACATTTTTTCTCAAAAACGGTAAGTCTGGCGTGGTTTTGACCATAACAAGATTTGTAGAGGCATTCATTACGAACATTTTAAACCAAAAATCTTAATTCTAGGCCTACTAGTTTCCGAGAAAATGAAAATAAACCAAATTATGCCATACTTTTAGCTGAAAATATGTAAAAATATGTATGTTATTGTGCGATGCACATATTTTTTCTCAAAAACGGTAAGTCTGGCGTGGTTTTGACCATAACAAGATTTGTAGAGGCATTCATTACGAACATTTTAAACCAAAAATCTTAATTCTAGGCATACTAGTTTCCGAGAAAATGAAAATAAACCAAATTATGCCATACTTTTAGCTGAATATATGTATGTTATTGTGCGATGCACATATTTTTTCTCAAAAACGGTAAGTCTGGCGTGGTTTTGACCATAACAAGATTTGTAGAGGCATTCATTACGAACATTTTAAACCAAAAATCTTAATTCTAGGCCTACTAGTTTCCGAGAAAATGAAAATAAACCAAATTATCCCATACTTTTAGCTGAAAATATGTATGTTATTGTGCGATGCACATATTTTTTCTCAAAAACGGTAAGTCTGGCGTGGTTTTGACCATAACGAGATTTGTAGAGGCATTCATTACGAACATTTTAAACCAAAAATCTTAATTCTAGGCATACTAGTTTCCGAGAAAATGAAAACAAACCAAATTATGCCATACTTTTAGCTGAAAATATGTAAAAATATGTATGTTTTTGTGCGATGCACACATTTTTTCTCAAAAACGGTAAGTCTGGCGTGGTTTTGACCATAACAAGATTTGTAGAGGCATTCATTACGAACATTTTAAACCAAAAATCTTAATTCTAGGCCTACTAGTTTCCGAGAAAATGAAAATAAACCAAATTATGCAATACTTTTAGCTGAAAATATGTAAAAATATGTATGTTTTTGTGCGATGCACACATTTTTTCTCAAAAACGGTAAGTCTGGCGTGGTTTTGACCATTACAAGATTTGTAGAGGCATTCATTACGAACATTTTAAACCAAAAATCTTAATTCTAGGCCTACTAGTTTCCGAGAAAATGAAAATAAACCAAATTATGCCATACTTTTAGCTGAATATATGTATGTTATTGTGCGATGCACATATTTTTTCTCAAAAACGGTAAGTCTGGCGTGGTTTTGACCATAACAAGATTTGTAGAGGCATTCATTTCGAACATTTTAAACCAAAAATCTTAATTCTAGGCCTACTAGTTTCCGAGAAAATGAAAATAAACCAAATTATGCCATACTTTTAGCTGAAAATATGTAAAAATATGTATGTTTTTGTGCGATGCACATATTTTTTCTCAAAAACGGTAAGTCTGGCGTGGTTTTGACCATAACAAGATTTGTAGAGGCATTCATTACGAACATTTTAAACCAAAAATCTTAATTCTAGGCCTACTAGTTTCCGAGAAAATGAAAATAAACCAAATTATGCCATACTTTTAGCTGAAAATATGTAAAAATATGTATGTTACTGTGCGATGCACATATTTTTTCTCAAAAACGGTAAGTCTGGCGTCGTTTTGACCATAACGAGATTTGTAGAGGCATTCATTACGAACATTTTAAACCAAAAATCTTAATTCTAGGCCTACTAGTTTCCGAGAAAATGAAAACAAACCAAATTATGCCATACTTTTAGCTGAAAATATGTATGTTATTGTGCGATGCACATATTTTTTCTCAAAAACGGTAAGTCTGGCGTGGTTTTGACCATAACGAGATTTGTAGAGGCATTCATTACGAACATTTTAAACCAAAAATCTTAATTCTAGGCCTACTAGTTTCCGAGAAAATGAAAATAAACCAAATTATGCCATACTTTTAGCTGAAAATATGTAAAAATATGTATGTTTTTGTGCGATGCACACATTTTTTCTCAAAAACGGTAAGTCTGGCGTGGTTTTGACCATAACAAGATTTGTAGAGGCATTCATTACAAACATTTTAAACCAAAAATCTTAATTCTAGGCCTACTAGTTTCCGAGAAAATGAAAATAAACCAAATTATGCCATACTTTTAGCTGAAAATATGTAAAAATATGTATGTTTTTGTGCGATGCACACATATTTTCTCAAAAACGGTAAGTCTGGCGTGGTTTTGACCATAACAAGATTTGTAGAGGCATTCATTACGAACATTTTAAACCAAAAATCTTAATTCTAGGCCTACTAGTTTCCGAGAAAATGAAAATAAACCAAATTATGCCATACTTTTAGCTGAATATATGTATGTTATTGTGCGATGCACATATTTTTTCTCAAAAACGGTAAGTCTGGCGTGGTTTTGACCATAACAAGATTTGTAGAGGCATTCATTTCGAACATTTTAAACCAAAAATCTTAATTCTAGGCCTACTAGTTTCCGAGAAAATGAAAATAAACCAAATTATGCCATACTTTTAGCTGAAAATATGTAAAAATATGTATGTTATTGTGCGATGCACATATTTTTTCTCAAAAACGGTAAGTCTGGCGTGGTTTTGACCATAACAAGATTTGTAGAGGCATTCATTACGAACATTTTAAACCAAAAATCTTAATTCTAGGCCTACTAGTTTCCGAGAAAATGAAAATAAACCAAATTATGCAATACTTTTAGCTGAAAATATGTAAAAATATGTATGTTATTGTGCGATGCACATATTTTTTCTCAAAAACGGTAAGTCTGGCGTGGTTTTGACCATAACAAGATTTGTAGAGGCATTCATTACGAACATTTTAAACCAAAAATCTTAATTCTAGGCCTACTAGTTTCCGAGAAAATGAAAACAAACCAAATTATGCCATACTTTTAGCTGAAAATATGTAAAAATATGTATGTTATTGTGCGATGCACATATTTTTTCTCAAAAACGGTAAGTCTGGCGTGGTTTTGACCATAACAAGATTTGTAAAGGCATTCATTACGAACATTTTAAACCAAAAATCTTAATTCTAGGCATACTAGTTTCCGAGAAAATGAAAACAAACCAAATTATGCCATACTTTTAGCTGAAAATATGTAAAAATATGTATGTTTTTGTGCGATGCACACATTTTTTCTCAAAAACGGTAAGTCTGGCGTGGTTTTGACCATAACAAGATTTGTAGAGGCATTCATTACGAACATTTTAAACCAAAAATCTTAATTCTAGGCCTACTAGTTTCCGAGAAAATGAAAATAAACCAAATTATGCAATACTTTTAGCTGAAAATATGTAAAAATATGTATGTTTTTGTGCGATGCACACATTTTTTCTCAAAAACGGTAAGTCTGGCGTGGTTTTGACCATAACAAGATTTGTAGAGGCATTCATTACGAACATTTTAAACCAAAAATCTTAATTCTAGGCCTACTAGTTTCCGAGAAAATGAAAATAAACCAAATTATGCCATACTTTTAGCTGAATATATGTATGTTATTGTGCGATGCACATATTTTTTCTCAAAAACGGTAAGTCTGGCGTGGTTTTGACCATAACAAGATTTGTAGAGGCATTCATTTCGAACATTTTAAACCAAAAATCTTAATTCTAGGCCTACTAGTTTCCGAGAAAATGAAAATAAACCAAATTATGCCATACTTTTAGCTGAAAATATGTAAAAATATGTATGTTTTTGTGCGATGCACATATTTTTTCTCAAAAACGGTAAGTCTGGCGTGGTTTTGACCATAACAAGATTTGTAGAGGCATTCATTACGAACATTTTAAACCAAAAATCTTAATTCTAGGCCTACTAGTTTCCGAGAAAATGAAAATAAACCAAATTATGCCATACTTTTAGCTGAAAATATGTAAAAATATGTATGTTATTGTGCGATGCACATATTTTTTCTCAAAAACGGTAAGTCTGGCGTCGTTTTGACCATAACGAGATTTGTAGAGGCATTCATTACGAACATTTTAAACCAAAAATCTTAATTCTAGGCCTACTAGTTTCCGAGAAAATGAAAATAAACCAAATTATGCCATACTTTTAGCTGAAAATATGTAAAAATATGTATGTTATTGTGCGATGCACATATTTTTTCTCAAAAACGGTAAGTCTGGCGTGGTTTTGACCATAACAAGATTTGTAGAGGCATTCATTACGAACATTTTAAACCAAAAATCTTAATTCTAGGCCTACTAGTTTCCGAGAAAATGAAAATAAACCAAATTATGCCATACTTTTAGCTGAAAATATGTAAAAATATGTATGTTATTGTGCGATGCACATATTTTTTCTCAAAAACGGTAAGTCTGGCATCGTTTTGACCATAACGAGATTTGTAGAGGCATTCATTACGAACATTTTAAACCAAAAATCTTAATTCTAGGCCTACTAGTTTCCGAGAAAATGAAAATAAACCAAATTATGCCATACTTTTAGCTGAAAATATGTAAAAATATGTATGTTATTGTGCGATGCACATATTTTTTCTCAAAAACGGTAAGTCTGGCGTGGTTTTGACCATAACGAGATTTGTAGAGGCATTCATTACGAACATTTTAAACCAAAAATCTTAATTCTAGGCCTACTAGTTTCCGAGAAAATGAAAATAAACCAAATTATGCCATACTTTTAGCTGAATATATGTATGTTATTGTGCGATGCACATATTTTTTCTCAAAAACGGTAAGTCTGGCGTGGTTTTGACATACTAGTTTCCGAGAAAATGAAAATAAACCAAATTATGCCATACTTTTAGCTGAAAATATGTAAAAATATGTATGTTATTGTGCGATGCACATATTTTTTCTCAAAAACGGTAAGTCTGGCGTGGTTTTGACCATAACAAGATTTGTAGAGGCATTCATTACGAACATTTTAAACCAAAAATCTTAATTCTAGGCCTACTAGTTTCCGAGAAAATGAAAATAAACCAAATTATGCAATACTTTTAGCTGAAAATATGTAAAAATATGTATGTTATTGTGCGATGCACATATTTTTTCTCAAAAACGGTAAGTCTGGCGTGGTTTTGACCATAACAAGATTTGTAGAGGCATTCATTACGAACATTTTAAACCAAAAATCTTAATTCTAGGCCTACTAGTTTCCGAGAAAATGAAAACAAACCAAATTATGCCATACTTTTAGCTGAAAATATGTAAAAATATGTATGTTATTGTGCGATGCACATATTTTTTCTCAAAAACGGTAAGTCTGGCGTGGTTTTGACCATAACAAGATTTGTAGAGGCATTCATTACGAACATTTTAAACCAAAAATCTTAATTCTAGGCATACTAGTTTCCGAGAAAATGAAAACAAACCAAATTATGCCATACTTTTAGCTGAAAATATGTAAAAATATGTATGTTTTTGTGCGATGCACACATTTTTTCTCAAAAACGGTAAGTCTGGCGTGGTTTTGACCATAACAAGATTTGTAGAGGCATTCATTACGAACATTTTAAACCAAAAATCTTAATTCTAGGCCTACTAGTTTCCGAGAAAATGAAAATAAACCAAATTATGCAATACTTTTAGCTGAAAATATGTAAAAATATGTATGTTTTTGTGCGATGCACACATTTTTTCTCAAAAACGGTAAGTCTGGCGTGGTTTTGACCATAACAAGATTTGTAGAGGCATTCATTACGAACATTTTAAACCAAAAATCTTAATTCTAGGCCTACTAGTTTCCGAGAAAATGAAAATAAACCAAATTATGCCATACTTTTAGCTGAATATATGTATGTTATTGTGCGATGCACATATTTTTTCTCAAAAACGGTAAGTCTGGCGTGGTTTTGACCATAACAAGATTTGTAGAGGCATTCATTTCGAACATTTTAAACCAAAAATCTTAATTCTAGGCCTACTAGTTTCCGAGAAAATGAAAATAAACCAAATTATGCCATACTTTTAGCTGAAAATATGTAAAAATATGTATGTTTTTGTGCGATGCACATATTTTTTCTCAAAAACGGTAAGTCTGGCGTGGTTTTGACCATAACAAGATTTGTAGAGGCATTCATTACGAACATTTTAAACCAAAAATCTTAATTCTAGGCCTACTAGTTTCCGAGAAAATGAAAATAAACCAAATTATGCCATACTTTTAGCTGAAAATATGTAAAAATATGTATGTTATTGTGCGATGCACATATTTTTTCTCAAAAACGGTAAGTCTGGCGTCGTTTTGACCATAACGAGATTTGTAGAGGCATTCATTACGAACATTTTAAACCAAAAATCTTAATTCTAGGCCTACTAGTTTCCGAGAAAATGAAAATAAACCAAATTATGCCATACTTTTAGCTGAAAATATGTAAAAATATGTATGTTATTGTGCGATGCACATATTTTTTCTCAAAAACGGTAAGTCTGGCGTGGTTTTGACCATAACAAGATTTGTAGAGGCATTCATTACGAACATTTTAAACCAAAAATCTTAATTCTAGGCATACTAGTTTCCGAGAAAATGAAAATAAACCAAATTATGCCATACTTTTAGCTGAAAATATGTAAAAATATGTATGTTATTGTGCGATGCACATATTTTTTCTCAAAAACGGTAAGTCTGGCATCGTTTTGACCATAACGAGATTTGTAGAGGCATTCATTACGAACATTTTAAACCAAAAATCTTAATTCTAGGCCTACTAGTTTCCGAGAAAATGAAAATAAACCAAATTATGCCATACTTTTAGCTGAAAATATGTAAAAATATGTATGTTATTGTGCGATGCACATATTTTTTCTCAAAAACGGTAAGTCTGGCGTGGTTTTGACCATAACAAGATTTGTAGAGGCATTCATTACGAACATTTTAAACCAAAAATCTTAATTCTAGGCCTACTAGTTTCCGAGAAAATGAAAATAAACCAAATTATGCAATACTTTTAGCTGAAAATATGTAAAAATATGTATGTTATTGTGCGATGCACATATTTTTTCTCAAAAACGGTAAGTCTGGCGTGGTTTTGACCATAACAAGATTTGTAGAGGCATTCATTACGAACATTTTAAAACAAAAATCTTAATTCTAGGCCTACTAGTTTCCGAGAAAATTAAAATAAACCAAATTATGCCATACTTTTAGCTGAAAATATGTATGTTATTGTGCGATGCACATATTTTTTCTCAAAAACGGTAAGTCTGGCGTGGTTTTGACCATAACGAGATTTGTAGAGGCATTCATTACGAACATTTTAAACCAAAAATCTTAATTCTAGGCCTACTAGTTTCCGAGAAAATTAAAATAAACCAAATTATGCCATACTTATAGCTGAAAATATGTAAAAATATGTATGTTATTGTGCGATGCACATATTTTTTCTCAAAAACGGTAAGTCTGGCGTGGTTTTGACCATAACAAGATTTGTAGAGGCATTCATTACGAACATTTTAAACCAAAAATCTTAATTCTAGGCATACTAGTTTCCGAGAAAATGAAAATAAACCAAATTATGCCATACTTTTAGCGGAATATATGTATGTTATTGTGCGATGCACATATTTTTTCTCAAAAACGGTAAGTCTGGCGTGGTTTTGACCATAACAAGATTTGTAGAGGCATTCATTACGAACATTTTAAACCAAAAATCTTAATTCTAGGCCTACTAGTTTCCGAGAAAATGAAAATAAACCAAATTATGCCATACTTTTAGCTGAAAATATGTATGTTATTGTGCGATGCACATATTTTTTCTCAAAAACGGTAAGTCTGGCGTGGTTTTGACCATAACGAGATTTGTAGAGGCATTCATTACGAACATTTTAAACCAAAAATCTTAATTCTAGGCCTACTAGTTTCCGAGAAAATTAAAATAAACCAAATTATGCCATACTTTTAGCTGAAAATATGTAAAAATATGTATGATATTGTGCGATGCACACATTTTTTCTCAAAAACGGTAAGTCTGGCGTGGTTTTGACCATAACAAGATTTGTAGAGGCATTCATTACGAACATTTTAAGCCAAAAATCTTAATTCTAGGCCTTCTAGTTTCCGAGAAAATGAAAATAAACCAAATTATGCCATACTTTTAGCTGAATATATGTATGTTATTGTGCGATGCACATATTTTTTCTCAAAAACGGTAAGTCTGGCGTGGTTTTGACCATAACAAGATTTGTAGAGGCATTCATTACGAACATTTTAAACCAAAAATCTTAATTCTAGGCCTACTAGTTTCCGAGGAAATGAAAATAAACCAAATTATGCCATACTTTTAGCTGAAAATATGTAAAAATATGTATGTTATTGTGCGATGCACATATTTTTTCTCAAAAACGGTAAGTCTGGCGTGGTTTTGACCATAACAAGATTTGTAGAGGCATTCATTACGAACATTTTAAACCAAAAATCTTAATTCTAGGCCTACTAGTTTCCGAGAAAATGAAAATAAACCAAATTATGCCATACTTTTAGCTGAAAATATGTATGTTATTGTGCGATGCACATATTTTTTCTCAAAAACGGTAAGTCTGGCGTGGTTTTGACCATAACGAGATTTGTAGAGGCATTCATTACGAACATTTTAAACCAAAAATCTTAATTCTAGGCCTACTAGTTTCCGAGAAAATGAAAATAAACCAATTTATGCCATACTTTTAGCTGAAAATATGTAAAAATATGTATGTTTTTGTGCGATGCACATTTTTTTTCTCAAAAACGGTAAGTCTGGCGTGGTTTTGACCATAACAAGATTTGTAGAGGCATTCATTACGAACATTTTAAACCAAAAATCTTAATTCTAGGCCTACTAGTTTCCGAGAAAATGAAAATAAACCAAATTATGCAATACTTTTAGCTGAAAATATGTAAAAATATGTATGTTATTGTGCGATGCACATATTTTTTCTCAAAAACGGTAAGTCTGGCGTGGTTTTGACCATAACAAGATTTGTAGAGGCATTCATTACGAACATTTTAAACCAAAAATCTTAATTCTAGGCCTACTAGTTTCCGAGAAAATGAAAATAAACCAAATTATGCCATACTTTTAGCTGAAAATATGTAAAAATATGTATGTTATTGTGCGATGCACATATTTTTTCTCAAAAACGGTAAGTCTGGCGTGGTTTTGACCATAACAAGATTTGTAGAGGCATTCATTACGAACATTTTAAGCCAAAAATCTTAATTCTAGGCTTACTAGTTTCCGAGAAAATGAAAATAAACCAAATTATGCCATACTTTTAGCTGAAAATAGTAAGTCTGGCGTGGTTTTGACCATAACAAGATTTGTAGAGGCATTCATTACGAACATTTTAAACCAAAAATCTTAATTCTAGGCCTACTAGTTTCCGAGAAAATGAAAATAAACCAAATTATGCCATACTTTTAGCTGAAAATATGTAAAAATATGTATGTTATTGTGCGATGCACATATTTTTTCTCAAAAACGGTAAGTCTGGCGTGGTTTTGACCAGAACGAGATTTGTAGAGGCATTCATTACGAACATTTTAAACCAAAAATCTTAATTCTAGGCCTACTAGTTTCCGAGAAAATGAAAATAAACCAAATTATGCCATACTTTTAGCTGAAAATATGTATGTTATTGTGCGATGCACATATTTTTTCTCAAAAACGGTAAGTCTGGCGTGGTTTTGACCATAACAAGATTTGTAGAGGCATTCATTACGAACATTTTAAACCAAAAATCTTAATTCTAGGCCTACTAGTTTCCGAGAAAATGAAAATAAACCAAATTATGCCATACTTTTAGCTGAAAATATGTAAAAATATGTATGTTATTGTGCGATGCACATATTTTTTCTCAAAAACGGTAAGTCTGGCGTGGTTTTGACCATAACGAGATTTGTAGAGGCATTCATTACGAACATTTTAAACCAAAAGTCTTAATTCTAGGCCTACTAGTTTCCGAGAAAATGAAAATAAACCAATTTATGCCATACTTTTAGCTGAAAATATGTAAAAATATGTATGTTTTTGTGCGATGCACATATTTTTTCTCAAAAACGGTAAGTCTGGCGTGGTTTTGACCGTAACAAGATTTGTAGAGGCATTCATTACGAACATTTTAAACCAAAAATCTTAATTCTAGGCCTACTAGTTTCCGAGAAAATGAAAATAAACCAAATTATGCAATACTTTTAGCTGAAAATAGTAAGTCTGGCGTGGTTTTGACCATAACAAGATTTGTAGAGGCATTCATTACGAACATTTTAAACCAAAAATCTTAATTCTAGGCCTACTAGTTTCCGAGAAAATGAAAATAAACCAAATTATGCCATACTTTTAGCTGAAAATATGTAAAAATATGTATGTTATTGTGCGATGCACATATTTTTTCTCAAAAACGGTAAGTCTGGCGTGGTTTTGACCATAACAAGATTTGTAGAGGCATTCATTACGAACATTTTAAACCAAAAATCTTAATTCTAGGCCTACTAGTTTCCGAGAAAATGAAAATAAACCAAATTATGCCATACTTTTAGCTGAAAATATGTAAAAATATGTATGTTATTGTGCGATGCACACATTTTTTCTCAAAAACGGTAAGTCTGACGTGGTTTTGACCATAACAAGATTTGTAGAGGCATTCATTACGAACATTTTAAGCCAAAAATCTTAATTCTAGGCCTACTAGTTTCCGAGAAAATGAAAATAAACCAAATTATGCCATACTTTTAGCTGAATATATGTATGTTATTGTGCGATGCACATATTTTTTCTCAAAAACGGTAAGTCTGGCGTGGTTTTGACCATAACAAGATTTGTAGAGGCATTCATTACGAACATTTTAAACCAAAAATCTTAATTCTAGGCCTACTAGTTTCCGAGAAAATGAAAATAAACCAAATTATGCCATACTTTTAGCTGAAAATATGTAAAAATATGTATGATATTGTGCGATGCACACATTTTTTCTCAAAAACGGTAAGTCTGACGTGGTTTTGACCATAACAAGATTTGTAGAGGCATTCATTACGAACATTTTAAACCAAAAATCTTAATTCTAGGCCTACTAGTTTCCGAGAAAATGAAAATAAACCAAATTATGCCATACTTTTAGCTGAAAATATGTATGTTATTGTGCGATGCACATATTTTTTCTCAAAAACGGTAAGTCTGGCGTGGTTTTGACCATAACAAGATTTGTAGAGGCATTCATTACGAACATTTTAAAACAAAAATCTTAATTCTAGGCCTACTAGTTTCCGAGAAAATGAAAATAAACCAAATTATGCCATACTTTTAGCTGAAAATAGTAAGTCTGGCGTGGTTTTGACCATAACAAGATTTGTAGAGGCATTCATTACGAACATTTTAAACCAAAAATCTTAATTCTAGGCCTACTAGTTTCCGAGAAAATGAAAATAAACCAAATTATGCCATACTTTTAGCTGAATATATGTATGTTATTGTGCGATGCACATATTTTTTCTCAAAAACGGTAAGTCTGGCGTGGTTTTGACCATAACAAGATTTGTAGAGGCATTCATTACGAACATTTTAAACCAAAAATCTTAATTCTAGGCCTACTAGTTTCCGAGAAAATGAAAATAAACCAAATTATGCCATACTTTTAGCTGAATATATGTATGTTATTGTGCGATGCACATATTTTTTCTCAAAAACGGTAAGTCTGGCGTGGTTTTGACCATAACAAGATTTGTAGAGGCATTCATTACGAACATTTTAAACCAAAAATCTTAATTCTAGGCCTACTAGTTTCCGAGAAAATGAAAATAAACCAAATTATGCCATACTTTTAGCTGAAAATATGTAAAAATATGTATGATATTGTGCGATGCACATATTTTTTCTCAAAAACGGTAAGTCTGGCGTGGTTTTGACCATAACAAGATTTGTAGAGGCATTCATTACGAACATTTTAAACCAAAAATCTTAATTCTAGGCCTACTAGTTTCCGAGAAAATGAAAATAAACCAAATTATGCCATACTTTTAGCTGAAAATATGTAAAAATATGTATGATATTGTGCGATGCACATATTTTTTCTCAAAAACGGTAAGTCTGGCGTGGTTTTGACCATAACAAGATTTGTAGAGGCATTCATTACGAACATTTTAAGCCAAAAATCTTAATTCTAGGCCTACTAGTTTCCGAGAAAATGAAAATAAACCAAATTATGCCATACTTTTAGCTGAAAATATGTATGTATGTTATTGTGCGATGCACATATTTTTTCTCAAAAACGGTAAGTCTGGCGTGGTTTTGACCATAACAAGATTTGTAGAGGCATTCATTACGAACATTTTAAACCAAAAATCTTAATTCTAGGCATACTAGTTTCCGAGAAAATGAAAATAAACCAAATTATGCCATACTTTTAGCTGAAAATATGTAAAAATATGTATGTTATTGTGCGATGCACATATTTTTTCTCAAAAACGGTAAGTCTGGCGTAGTTTTGACCATAACGAGATTTGTAGAGGCATTCATTACGAACATTTTAAACCAAAAGTCTTAATTCTAGGCCTACTAGTTTCCGAGAAAATGAAAATAAACCAATTTATGCCATACTTTTAGCTGAAAATATGTAAAAATATGTATGTTTTTGTGCGATGCACATATTTTTTCTCAAAAACGGTAAGTCTGGCGTGGTTTTGACCATAACAAGATTTGTAGAGGCATTCATTACGAACATTTTAAACCAAAAATCTTAATTCTAGGCCTACTAGTTTCCGAGAAAATGAAAATAAACCAAATTATGCCATACTTTTAGCTGAAAATATGTAAAAATATGTATGTTATTGTGCGATGCACATATTTTTTCTCAAAAACGGTAAGTCTGGCGTGGTTTTGACCATAACAAGATTTGTAGAGGCATTCATTACGAACATTTTAAACCAAAAATCTTAATTCTAGGCCTACTAGTTTCCGAGAAAATGAAAATAAACCAAATTATGCCATACTTTTAGCTGAAAATATGTAAAAATATGTATGTTATTGTGCGATGCACATATTTTTTCTCAAAAACGGTAAGTCTGGCGTGGTTTTGACCATAACAAGATTTGTAGAGGCATTCATTACGAACATTTTAAACCAAAAATCTTAATTCTAGGCCTACTAGTTTCCGAGAAAATGAAAACAAACCAAATTATGCCATACTTTTAGCTGAAAATATGTAAAAATATGTATGTTATTGTGCGATGCACATATTTTTTCTCAAAAACGGTAAGTCTGGCGTGGTTTTGACCATAACAAGATTTGTAGAGGCATTCATTACGAACATTTTAAACCAAAAATCTTAATTCTAGGCATACTAGTTTCCGAGAAAATGAAAATAAACCAAATTATGCCATACTTTTAGCTGAATATATGTATGTTATTGTGCGATGCACATATTTTTTCTCAAAAACGGTAAGTCTGGCGTGGTTTTGACCATAACAAGATTTGTAGAGGCATTCATTACGAACATTTTAAGCCAAAAATCTTAATTCTAGGCCTACTAGTTTCCGAGAAAATGAAAATAAACCAAATTATGCCATACTTTTAGCTGAAAATATGTATGTATGTTATTGTGCGATGCACATATTTTTTCTCAAAAACGGTAAGTCTGGCGTGGTTTTGACCATAACAAGATTTGTAGAGGCATTCATTACGAACATTTTAAACCAAAAATCTTAATTCTAGGCATACTAGTTTCCGAGAAAATGAAAATAAACCAAATTATGCCATACTTTTAGCTGAAAATATGTAAAAATATGTATGTTATTGTGCGATGCACATATTTTTTCTCAAAAACGGTAAGTCTGGCGTAGTTTTGACCATAACGAGATTTGTAGAGGCATTCATTACGAACATTTTAAACCAAAAGTCTTAATTCTAGGCCTACTAGTTTCCGAGAAAATGAAAATAAACCAATTTATGCCATACTTTTAGCTGAAAATATGTAAAAATATGTATGTTTTTGTGCGATGCACATATTTTTTCTCAAAAACGGTAAGTCTGGCGTGGTTTTGACCATAACAAGATTTGTAGAGGCATTCATTACGAACATTTTAAACCAAAAATCTTAATTCTAGGCCTACTAGTTTCCGAGAAAATGAAAATAAACCAAATTATGCCATACTTTTAGCTGAAAATATGTAAAAATATGTATGTTATTGTGCGATGCACATATTTTTTCTCAAAAACGGTAAGTCTGGCGTGGTTTTGACCATAACAAGATTTGTAGAGGCATTCATTACGAACATTTTAAACCAAAAATCTTAATTCTAGGCCTACTAGTTTCCGAGAAAATGAAAATAAACCAAATTATGCCATACTTTTAGCTGAAAATATGTAAAAATATGTATGTTATTGTGCGATGCACATATTTTTTCTCAAAAACGGTAAGTCTGGCGTGGTTTTGACCATAACAAGATTTGTAGAGGCATTCATTACGAACATTTTAAACCAAAAATCTTAATTCTAGGCCTACTAGTTTCCGAGAAAATGAAAACAAACCAAATTATGCCATACTTTTAGCTGAAAATATGTAAAAATATGTATGTTATTGTGCGATGCACATATTTTTTCTCAAAAACGGTAAGTCTGGCGTGGTTTTGACCATAACAAGATTTGTAGAGGCATTCATTACGAACATTTTAAACCAAAAATCTTAATTCTAGGCATACTAGTTTCCGAGAAAATGAAAACAAACCAAATTATGCCATACTTTTAGCTGAAAATATGTAAAAATATGTATGTTTTTGTGCGATGCACACATTTTTTCTCAAAAACGGTAAGTCTGGCGTGGTTTTGACCATAACAAGATTTGTAGAGGCATTCATTACGAACATTTTAAACCAAAAATCTTAACTCTAGGCCTACTAGTTTCCGAGAAAATGAAAATAAACCAAATTATGCCATACTTTTAGCTGAATATATGTATGTTATTGTGCGATGCACATATTTTTTCTCAAAAACGGTAAGTCTGGCGTGGTTTTGACCATAACAAGATTTGTAGAGGCATTCATTACGAACATTTTAAACCAAAAATCTTAATTCTAGGCCTACTAGTTTCCGAGAAAATGAAAATAAACCAAATTATGCCATACTTTTAGCTGAAAATATGTAAAAATATGTATGTTATTGTGCGATGCACATATTTTTTCTCAAAAACGGTAAGTCTGGCGTCGTTTTGACCATAACGAGATTTGTAGAGGCATTCATTACGAACATTTTAAACCAAAAATCTTAATTCTAGGCCTACTAGTTTCCGAGAAAATGAAAATAAACCAAATTATGCCATACTTTTAGCTGAAAATATGTAAAAATATGTATGTTATTGTGCGATGCACATATTTTTTCTCAAAAACGGTAAGTCTGGCGTGGTTTTGACCATAACAAGATTTGTAGAGGCATTCATTACGAACATTTTAAACCAAAAATCTTAATTCTAGGCATACTAGTTTCCGAGAAAATGAAAATAAACCAAATTATGCCATACTTTTAGCTGAAAATATGTAAAAATATGTATGTTATTGTGCGATGCACATATTTTTTCTCAAAAACGGTAAGTCTGGCATCGTTTTGACCATAACGAGATTTGTAGAGGCATTCATTACGAACATTTTAAACCAAAAATCTTAATTCTAGGCCTACTAGTTTCCGAGAAAATGAAAATAAACCAAATTATGCCATACTTTTAGCTGAAAATATGTAAAAATATGTATGTTATTGTGCGATGCACATATTTTTTCTCAAAAACGGTAAGTCTGGCGTGGTTTTGACCATAACAAGATTTGTAGAGGCATTCATTACGAACATTTTAAACCAAAAATCTTAATTCTAGGCCTACTAGTTTCCGAGAAAATGAAAATAAACCAAATTATGCAATACTTTTAGCTGAAAATATGTAAAAATATGTATGTTATTGTGCGATGCACATATTTTTTCTCAAAAACGGTAAGTCTGGCGTGGTTTTGACCATAACAAGATTTGTAGAGGCATTCATTACGAACATTTTAAAACAAAAATCTTAATTCTAGGCCTACTAGTTTCCGAGAAAATTAAAATAAACCAAATTATGCCATACTTTTAGCTGAAAATATGTATGTTATTGTGCGATGCACATATTTTTTCTCAAAAACGGTAAGTCTGGCGTGGTTTTGACCATAACGAGATTTGTAGAGGCATTCATTACGAACATTTTAAACCAAAAATCTTAATTCTAGGCCTACTAGTTTCCGAGAAAATTAAAATAAACCAAATTATGCCATACTTTTAGCTGAAAATATGTAAAAATATGTATGTTATTGTGCGATGCACATATTTTTTCTCAAAAACGGTAAGTCTGGCGTGGTTTTGACCATAACAAGATTTGTAGAGGCATTCATTACGAACATTTTAAACCAAAAATCTTAATTCTAGGCATACTAGTTTCCGAGAAAATGAAAATAAACCAAATTATGCCATACTTTTAGCTGAATATATGTATGTTATTGTGCGATGCACATATTTTTTCTCAAAAACGGTAAGTCTGGCGTGGTTTTGACCATAACAAGATTTGTAGAGGCATTCATTACGAACATTTTAAACCAAAAATCTTAATTCTAGGCCTACTAGTTTCCGAGAAAATGAAAATAAACCAAATTATGCCATACTTTTAGCTGAAAATATGTATGTTATTGTGCGATGCACATATTTTTTCTCAAAAACGGTAAGTCTGGCGTGGTTTTGACCATAACGAGATTTGTAGAGGCATTCATTACGAACATTTTAAACCAAAAATCTTAATTCTAGGCCTACTAGTTTCCGAGAAAATTAAAATAAACCAAATTATGCCATACTTTTAGCTGAAAATATGTAAAAATATGTATGATATTGTGCGATGCACACATTTTTTCTCAAAAACGGTAAGTCTGACGTGGTTTTGACCATAACAAGATTTGTAGAGGCATTCATTACGAACATTTTAAGCCAAAAATCTTAATTCTAGGCCTTCTAGTTTCCGAGAAAATGAAAATAAACCAAATTATGCCATACTTTTAGCTGAAAATATGTATGTATGTTATTGTGCGATGCACATATTTTTTCTCAAAAACGGTAAGTCTGGCGTGGTTTTGACCATAACAAGATTTGTAGAGGCATTCATTACGAACATTTTAAACCAAAAATCTTTTTTCTAGGCCTACTAGTTTCCGAGGAAATGAAAATAAACCAAATTATGCCATACTTTTAGCTGAAAATATGTAAAAATATGTATGTTATTGTGCGATGCACATATTTTTTCTCAAAAACGGTAAGTCTGGCGTGGTTTTGACCATAACAAGATTTGTAGAGGCATTCATTACGAACATTTTAAACCAAAAATCTTAATTCTAGGCCTACTAGTTTCCGAGAAAATGAAAATAAACCAAATTATGCCATACTTTTAGCTGAAAATATGTATGTTATTGTGCGATGCACATATTTTTTCTCAAAAACGGTAAGTCTGGCGTGGTTTTGACCATAACGAGATTTGTAGAGGCATTCATTACGAACATTTTAAACCAAAAATCTTAATTCTAGGCCTACTAGTTTCCGAGAAAATGAAAATAAACCAATTTATGCCATACTTTTAGCTGAAAATATGTAAAAATATGTATGTTTTTGTGCGATGCACATTTTTTTTCTCAAAAACGGTAAGTCTGGCGTGGTTTTGACCATAACAAGATTTGTAGAGGCATTCATTACGAACATTTTAAACCAAAAATCTTAATTCTAGGCCTACTAGTTTCCGAGAAAATGAAAATAAACCAAATTATGCCATACTTTTAGCTGAAAATATGTAAAAATATGTATGTTATTGTGCGATGCACATATTTTTTCTCAAAAACGGTAAGTCTGGCGTGGTTTTGACCATAACAAGATTTGTAGAGGCATTCATTACGAACATTTTAAGCCAAAAATCTTAATTCTAGGCTTACTAGTTTCCGAGAAAATGAAAATAAACCAAATTATGCCATACTTTTAGCTGAAAATAGTAAGTCTGGCGTGGTTTTGACCATAACAAGATTTGTAGAGGCATTCATTACGAACATTTTAAACCAAAAATCTTAATTCTAGGCCTACTAGTTTCCGAGAAAATGAAAATAAACCAAATTATGCCATACTTTTAGCTGAAAATATGTAAAAATATGTATGTTATTGTGCGATGCACATATTTTTTCTCAAAAACGGTAAGTCTGGCGTGGTTTTGACCAGAACGAGATTTGTAGAGGCATTCATTACGAACATTTTAAACCAAAAATCTTAATTCTAGGCCTACTAGTTTCCGAGAAAATGAAAATAAACCAAATTATGCCATACTTTTAGCTGAAAATATGTAAAAATATGTATGATATTGTGCGATGCACACATTTTTTCTCAAAAACGGTAAGTCTGACGTGGTTTTGACCATAACAAGATTTGTAGAGGCATTCATTACGAACATTTTAAGCCGAAAATCTTAATTCTAGGCCTACTAGTTTCCGAGAAAATGAAAATAAACCAAATTATGCCATACTTTTAGCTGAAAATATGTAAAAATATGTATGTTATTGTGCGATGCACATATTTTTTCTCAAAAACGGTAAGTCTAGCGTGGTTTTGACCATAACAAGATTTGTAGAGGCATTCATTACGAACATTTTAAACCAAAAATCTTAATTCTAGGCCTACTAGTTTCCGAGAAAATGAAAATAAACCAAATTATGCCATACTTTTAGCTGAAAATATGTAAAAATATGTATGTTATTGTGCGATGCACATATTTTTTCTCAAAAACGGTAAGTCTGGCGTGGTTTTGACCATAACAAGATTTGTAGAGGCATTCATTACGAACATTTTAAACCAAAAATCTTAATTCTAGGCCTACTAGTTTCCGAGAAAATGAAAATAAACCAAATTATGCCATACTTTTAGCTGAATATATGTATGTTATTGTGCGATGCACATATTTTTTCTCAAAAACGGTAAGTCTGGCATGGTTTTGACTATAACAAGATTTGTAGAGGCATTCATTACGAACATTTTAAACCAAAAATCTTAATTCTAGGCCTACTAGTTTCCGAGAAAATGAAAATAAACCAAATTATGCCATACATTTAGCTGAATATATGTATGTTATTGTGCGATGCACATATTTTTTCTCAAAAACGGTAAGTCTGGCGTGGTTTTGACCATAACAAGATTTGTAGAGGCATTCATTACGAACATTTTAAACCAAAAATCTTAATTCTAGGCCTACTAGTTTCCGAGAAAATGAAAATAAACCAAATTATGCCATACTTTTAGCTGAAAATATGTAAAAATATGTATGATATTGTGCGATGCACACATTTTTTCTCAAAAACGGTAAGTCTGGCGTGGTTTTGACCATAACAAGATTTGTAGAGGCATTCATTACGAACATTTTAAGCCAAAAATCTGAATTCTAGGCCTACTAGTTTCCGAGAAAATGAAAATAAACCAAATTATGCCATACTTTTAGCTGAAAATATGTATGTATGTTATTGTGCGATGCACATATTTTTTCTCAAAAACGGTAAGTCTGGCGTGGTTTTGACCATAACAAGATTTGTAGAGGCATTCATTACGAACATTTTAAACCAAAAATCTTAATTCTAGGCCTACTAGTTTCCGAGAAAATGAAAATAAACCAAATTATGCAATACTTTTAGCTGAAAATATGTAAAAATATGTATGTTATTGTGCGATGCACATATTTTTTCTCAAAAACGGTAAGTCTGGCGTGGTTTTGACCATAACAAGATTTGTAGAGGCATTCATTACGAACATTTTAAACCAAAAATCTTAATTCTAGGCCTACTAGTTTCCGAGAAAATGAAAATAAACCAAATTATGCCATACTTTTAGCTGAAAATATGTAAAAATATGAATGATATTGTGCGATGCACACATTTTTTCTCAAAAACGGTAAGTCTGACGTGGTTTTGACCATAACAAGATTTGTAGAGGCATTCATTACGAACATTTTAAACCAAAAATCTTAATTCTAGGCCTACTAGTTTCCGAGAAAATGAAAATAAACCAAATTATGCCATACTTTTAGCTGAAAATATGTATGTTATTGTGCGATGCACATATTTTTTCTCAAAAACGGTAAGTCTGGCGTGGTTTTGACCATAACAAGATTTGTAGAGGCATTCATTACGAACATTTTAAACCAAAAATCTTAATTCTAGGCCTACTAGTTTCCGAGAAAATGAAAATAAACCAAATTATGCAATACTTTTAGCTGAAAATATGTAAAAATATGTATGTTATTGTGCGATGCACATATTTTTTCTCAAAAACAGTAAGTCTGGCGTGGTTTTGACCATAACAAGATTTGTAGAGGCATTCATTACGAACATTTTAAACCAAAAATCTTAATTCTAGGCCTACTAGTTTCCGAGAAAATGAAAATAAACCAAATTATGCCATACTTTTAGCTGAAAATATGTAAAAATATGTATGTTATTGTGCGATGCACATATTTTTTCTCAAAAACGGTAAGTCTGGCGTGGTTTTGACCATAACGAGATTTGTAGAGGCATTCATTACGAACATTTTAAACCAAAAGTCTTAATTCTAGGCCTACTAGTTTCCGAGAAAATGAAAATAAACCAATTTATGCCATACTTTTAGCTGAAAATATGTAAAAATATGTATGTTTTTGTGCGATGCACATATTTTTTCTCAAAAACGGTAAGTCTGGCGTGGTTTTGACCATAACAAGATTTGTAGAGGCATTCATTACGAACATTTTAAACCAAAAATCTTAATTCTAGGCCTACTAGTTTCCGAGAAAATGAAAATAAACCAAATTATGCAATACTTTTAGCTGAAAATAGTAAGTCTGGCGTGGTTTTGACCATAACAAGATTTGTAGAGGCATTCATTACGAACATTTTAAACCAAAAATCTTAATTCTAGGCCTACTAGTTTCCGAGAAAATGAAAATAAACCAAATTATGCCATACTTTTAGCTGAAAATATGTAAAAATATGTATGTTATTGTGCGATGCACATATTTTTTCTCAAAAACGGTAAGTCTGGCGTGGTTTTGACCATAACAAGATTTGTAGAGGCATTCATTACGAACATTTTAAACCAAAAATCTTAATTCTAGGCCTACTAGTTTCCGAGAAAATGAAAATAAACCAAATTATGCCATACTTTTAGCTGAAAATATGTAAAAATATGTATGTTATTGTGCGATGCACACATTTTTTCTCAAAAACGGTAAGTCTGACGTGGTTTTGACCATAACAAGATTTGTAGAGGCATTCATTACGAACATTTTAAGCCAAAAATCTTAATTCTAGGCCTACTAGTTTCCGAGAAAATGAAAATAAACCAAATTATGCCATACTTTTAGCTGAATATATGTATGTTATTGTGCGATGCACATATTTTTTCTCAAAAACGGTAAGTCTGGCGTGGTTTTGACCATAACAAGATTTGTAGAGGCATTCATTACGAACATTTTAAACCAAAAATCTTAATTCTAGGCCTACTAGTTTCCGAGAAAATGAAAATAAACCAAATTATGCCATACTTTTAGCTGAAAATATGTAAAAATATGTATGATATTGTGCGATGCACACATTTTTTCTCAAAAACGGTAAGTCTGACGTGGTTTTGACCATAACAAGATTTGTAGAGGCATTCATTACGAACATTTTAAACCAAAAATCTTAATTCTAGGCCTACTAGTTTCCGAGAAAATGAAAATAAACCAAATTATGCCATACTTTTAGCTGAAAATATGTATGTTATTGTGCGATGCACATATTTTTTCTCAAAAACGGTAAGTCTGGCGTGGTTTTGACCATAACAAGATTTGTAGAGGCATTCATTACGAACATTTTAAAACAAAAATCTTAATTCTAGGCCTACTAGTTTCCGAGAAAATGAAAATAAACCAATTTATGCAATAGTTTTAGCTGAAAATAGTAAGTCTGGCGTGGTTTTGACCATAACAAGATTTGTAGAGGCATTCATTACGAACATTTTAAACCAAAAATCTTAATTCTAGGCCTACTAGTTTCCGAGAAAATGAAAATAAACCAAATTATGCCATACTTTTAGCTGAATATATGTATGTTATTGTGCGATGCACATATTTTTTCTCAAAAACGGTAAGTCTGGCGTGGTTTTGACCATAACAAGATTTGTAGAGGCATTCATTACGAACATTTTAAACCAAAAATCTTAATTCTAGGCCTACTAGTTTCCGAGAAAATGAAAATAAACCAAATTATGCCATACTTTTAGCTGAATATATGTATGTTATTGTGCGATGCACATATTTTTTCTGAAAAACGGTAAGTCTGGCGTGGTTTTGACTATAACAAGATTTGTAGAGGCATTCATTACGAACATTTTAAACCAAAAATCTTAATTCTAGGCCTACTAGTTTCCGAGAAAATGAAAATAAACCAAATTATGCCATACTTTTAGCTGAATATATGTATGTTATTGTGCGATGCACATATTTTTTCTCAAAAACGGTAAGTCTGGCGTGGTTTTGACCATAACAAGATTTGTAGAGGCATTCATTACGAACATTTTAAACCAAAAATCTTAATTCTAGGCCTACTAGTTTCCGAGAAAATGAAAATAAACCAAATTATGCCATACTTTTAGCTGAAAATATGTAAAAATATGTATGTTATTGTGCGATGCACATATTTTTTCTCAAAAACGGTAAGTCTGGCGTGGTTTTGACCATAACAAGATTTGTAGAGGCATTCATTACGAACATTTTAAGCCAAAAATCTTAATTCTAGGCCTACTAGTTTCCGAGAAAATGAAAATAAACCAAATTATGCCATACTTTTAGCTGAAAATATGTATGTATGTTATTGTGCGATGCACATATTTTTTCTCAAAAACGGTAAGTCTGGCGTGGTTTTGACCATAACAAGATTTGTAGAGGCATTCATTACGAACATTTTAAACCAAAAATCTTAATTCTAGGCCTACTAGTTTCCGAGAAAATGAAAATAAACCAAATTATGCAATACTTTTAGCTGAAAATATGTAAAAATATGTATGTTATTGTGCGATGCACATATTTTTTCTCAAAAACGGTAAGTCTGGCGTGGTTTTGACCATAACAAGATTTGTAGAGGCATTCATTACGAACATTTTAAACCAAAAATCTTAATTCTAGGCCTACTAGTTTCCGAGAAAATGAAAATAAACCAAATTATGCCATACTTTTAGCTGAAAATATGTAAAAATATGTATGATATTGTGCGATGCACACATTTTTTCTCAAAAACGGTAAGTCTGACGTGGTTTTGACCATAACAAGATTTGTAGAGGCTTTCATTACGAACATTTTAAACCAAAAATCTTAATTCTAGGCCTACTAGTTTCAGAGAAAATGAAAATAAACCAAATTATGCCATACTTTTAGCTGAAAATATGTATGTTATTGTGCGATGCACATATTTTTTCTCAAAAACGGTAAGTCTGGCGTGGTTTTGACCATAACAAGATTTGTAGAGGCATTCATTACGAACATTTTAAACCAAAAATCTTAATTCTAGGCATACTAGTTTCCGAGAAATGAAAATAAACCAAATTATGCCATACTTTTAGCTGAAAATATGTAAAAATATGTATGTTATTGTGCGATGCACATATTTTTTCTCAAAAACGGTAAGTCTGGCGTAGTTTTGACCATAACGAGATTTGTAGAGGCATTCATTACGAACATTTTAAACCAAAAGTCTTAATTCTAGGCCTACTAGTTTCCGAGAAAATGAAAATAAACCAATTTATGCCATACTTTTAGCTGAAAATATGTAAAAATATGTATGTTTTTGTGCGATGCACATATTTTTTCTCAAAAACGGTAAGTCTGGCGTGGTTTTGACCATAACAAGATTTGTAGAGGCATTCATTACGAACATTTTAAACCAAAAATCTTAATTCTAGGCCTACTAGTTTCCGAGAAAATGAAAATAAACCAAATTATGCCATACTTTTAGCTGAAAATATGTAAAAATATGTATGTTATTGTGCGATGCACATATTTTTTCTCAAAAACGGTAAGTCTGGCGTGGTTTTGACCATAACAAGATTTGTAGAGGCATTCATTACGAACATTTTAAACCAAAAATCTTAATTCTAGGCCTACTAGTTTCCGAGAAAATGAAAATAAACCAAATTATGCCATACTTTTAGCTGAAAATATGTAAAAATATGTATGTTATTGTGCGATGCACATATTTTTTCTCAAAAACGGTATGTCTGGCGTGGTTTTGACCATAACAAGATTTGTAGAGGCATTCATTACGAACATTTTAAACCAAAAATCTTAATTCTAGGCCTACTAGTTTCCGAGAAAATGAAAATAAACCAAATTATGCCATACTTTTAGCTGAAAATATGTATGTATGTTATTGTGCGATGCACATATTTTTTCTCAAAAACGGTAAGTCTGGCGTGGTTTTGACCATAACAAGATTTGTAGAGGCATTCATTACGAACATTTTAAACCAAAAATCTTAATTCTAGGCCTACTAGTTTCCGAGAAAATGAAAATAAACCAAATTATGCAATACTTTTAGCTGAAAATATGTAAAAATATGTATGTTATTGTGCGATGCACATATTTTTTCTCAAAAACGGTAAGTCTGGCGTGGTTTTGACCATAACAAGATTTGTAGAGGCATTCATTACGAACATTTTAAACCAAAAATCTTAATTCTAGGCCTACTAGTTTCCGAGAAAATGAAAATAAACCAAATTATGCAATACTTTTGGCTGAAAATATGTAAAAATATGTATGTTATTGTGCGATGCACATATTTTTTCTCAAAAACGGTAAGTCTGGCGTGGTTTTGACCATAACAAGATTTGTAGAGGCATTCATTACGAACATTTTAAACCAAAAATCTTAATTCTAGGCCTACTAGTTTCCGAGAAAATGAAAATAAACCAAATTATGCCATACTTTTAGCTGAAAATATGTAAAAATATGTATGTTATTGTGCGATGCACACATTTTTTCTCAAAAACGGTAAGTCTGACGTGGTTTTGACCATAACAAGATTTGTAGAGGCATTCATTACGAACATTTTAAACCAAAAATCTTAATTCTAGGCCTACTAGTTTCCGAGAAAATGAAAATAAACCAAATTATGCCATACTTTTAGCTGAAAATATGTATGTTATTGTGCGATGCACATATTTTTTCTCAAAAACGGTAAGTCTGGCGTGGTTTTGACCATAACAAGATTTGTAGAGGCATTCATTACGAACATTTTAAACCAAAAATCTTAATTCTAGGCCTACTAGTTTCCGAGAAAATGAAAATAAACCAAATTATGCCATACTTTTAGCTGAAAATATGTAAAAATATGTATGTTATTGTGCGATGCACATATTTTTTCTCAAAAACGGTAAGTCTGGCGTGGTTTTGACCATAACAAGATTTGTAGAGGCATTCATTAC
Organism: Myathropa florea; assembly: GCA_930367185.1. Taxonomy (NCBI): domain Eukaryota; kingdom Metazoa; phylum Arthropoda; class Insecta; order Diptera; family Syrphidae; genus Myathropa; species Myathropa florea. Next base: position 112,654,637 of record OV884002.1, on the reverse strand, counting down.
GAACATTTTAAACCAAAAATCTTAATTCTAGGCCTACTAGTTTCCGAGAAAATGAAAATAAACCAAATTATGCCATACTTTTAGCTGAAAATATGTAAAAATATGTATGTTATTGTGCGATGCACACATTTTTTCTCAAAAACGGTAAGTCTGACGTGGTTTTGACCATAACAAGATTTGTAGAGGCATTCATTACGAACATTTTAAGCCAAAAATCTTAATTCTAGGCCTACTAGTTTCCGAGAAAATGAAAATAAACCAAATTATGCCATACTTTTAGCTGAATATATGTATGTTATTGTGCGATGCACATATTTTTTCTCAAAAACGGTAAGTCTGGCGTGGTTTTGACCATAACAAGATTTGTAGAGGCATTCATTACGAACATTTTAAACCAAAAATCTTAATTCTAGGCCTACTAGTTTCCGAGAAAATGAAAATAAACCAAATTATGCCATACTTTTAGCTGAAAATATGTAAAAATATGTATGTTATTGTGCGATGCACACATTTTTTCTCAAAAACGGTAAGTCTGACGTGGTTTTGACCATAACAAGATTTGTAGAGGCATTCATTACGAACATTTTAAACCAAAAATCTTAATTCTAGGCCTACTAGTTTCCGAGAAAATGAAAATAAACCAAATTATGCAATACTTTTGGCTGAAAATATGTAAAAATATGTATGTTATTGTGCGATGCACATATTTTTTCTCAAAAACGGTAAGTCTGGCGTGGTTTTGACCATAACAAGATTTGTAGAGGCATTCATTACGAACATTTTAAACCAAAAATCTTAATTCTAGGCCTACTAGTTTCCGAGAAAATGAAAATAAACCAAATTATGCCATACTTTTAGCTGAAAATATGTAAAAATATGTATGTTATTGTGCGATGCACACATTTTTTCTCAAAAACGGTAAGTCTGACGTGGTTTTGACCATAACAAGATTTGTAGAGGCATTCATTACGAACATTTTAAACCAAAAATCTTAATTCTAGGCCTACTAGTTTCCGAGAAAATGAAAATAAACCAAATTATGCCATACTTTTAGCTGAAAATATGTATGTTATTGTGCGATGCACATATTTTTTCTCAAAAACGGTAAGTCTGGCGTGGTTTTGACCATAACAAGATTTGTAGAGGCATTCATTACGAACATTTTAAACCAAAAATCTTAATTCTAGGCCTACTAGTTTCCGAGAAAATGAAAATAAACCAAATTATGCAATACTTTTAGCTGAAAATATGTAAAAATATGTATGTTATTGTGCGATGCACATATTTTTTCTCAAAAACGGTAAGTCTGGCGTGGTTTTGACCATAACAAGATTTGTAGAGGCATTCATTACGAACATTTTAAACCAAAAATCTTAATTCTAGGCCTACTAGTTTCCGAGAAAATGAAAATAAACCAAATTATGCCATACTTTTAGCTGAAAATATGTAAAAATATGTATGTTATTGTGCGATGCACATATTTTTTCTCAAAAACGGTAAGTCTGGCGTGGTTTTGACCATAACGAGATTTGTAGAGGCATTCATTACGAACATTTTAAACCAAAAGTCTTAATTCTAGGCCTACTAGTTTCCGAGAAAATGAAAATAAACCAATTTATGCCATACTTTTAGCTGAAAATATGTAAAAATATGTATGTTTTTGTGCGATGCACATATTTTTTCTCAAAAACGGTAAGTCTGGCGTGGTTTTGACCATAACAAGATTTGTAGAGGCATTCATTACGAACATTTTAAACCAAAAATCTTAATTCTAGGCCTACTAGTTTCCGAGAAAATGAAAATAAACCAAATTATGCCATACTTTTAGCTGAAAATATGTAAAAATATGTATGTTATTGTGCGATGCACACATTTTTTCTCAAAAACGGTAAGTCTGACGTGGTTTTGACCATAACAAGATTTGTAGAGGCATTCATTACGAACATTTTAAACCAAAAATCTTAATTCTAGGCCTACTAGTTTCCGAGAAAATGAAAATAAACCAAATTATGCCATACTTTTAGCTGAAAATATGTATGTTATTGTGCGATGCACATATTTTTTCTCAAAAACGGTAAGTCTGGCGTGGTTTTGACCATAACAAGATTTGTAGAGGCATTCATTACGAACATTTTAAACCAAAAATCTTAATTCTAGGCCTACTAGTTTCCGAGAAAATGAAAATAAACCAAATTATGCAATACTTTTAGCTGAAAATATGTAAAAATATGTATGTTATTGTGCGATGCACATATTTTTTCTCAAAAACGGTAAGTCTGGCGTGGTTTTGACCATAACAAGATTTGTAGAGGCATTCATTACGAACATTTTAAACCAAAAATCTTAATTCTAGGCCTACTAGTTTCCGAGAAAATGAAAATAAACCAAATTATGCCATACTTTTAGCTGAAAATATGTAAAAATATGTATGTTATTGTGCGATGCACATATTTTTTCTCAAAAACGGTAAGTCTGGCGTGGTTTTGACCATAACGAGATTTGTAGAGGCATTCATTACGAACATTTTAAACCAAAAGTCTTAATTCTAGGCCTACTAGTTTCCGAGAAAATGAAAATAAACCAATTTATGCCATACTTTTAGCTGAAAATATGTAAAAATATGTATGTTTTTGTGCGATGCACATATTTTTTCTCAAAAACGGTAAGTCTGGCGTGGTTTTGACCGTAACAAGATTTGTAGAGGCATTCATTACGAACATTTTAAACTAAAAATCTTAATTCTAGGCCTACTAGTTTCCGAGAAAATGAAAATAAACCAAATTATGCAATACTTTTAGCTGAAAATAGTAAGTCTGGCGTGGTTTTGACCATAACAAGATTTATAGAGGCATTCATTACGAACATTTTAAAACAAAAATCTTAATTCTAGGCCTACTAGTTTCCGAGAAAATGAAAATAAACCAAATTATGCCATACTTTTAGCTGAAAATATGTATGTTATTGTGCGATGCACATATTTTTTCTCAAAAACGGTAAGTCTGGCGTGGTTTTGACCATAACAAGATTTGTAGAGGCATTCATTACGAACATTTTAAACCAAAAATCTTAATTCTAGGCCTACTAGTTTCCGAGAAAATGAAAATAAACCAAATTATGCCATACTTTTAGCTGAAAATATGTAAAAATATGTATGTTATTGTGCGATGCACACATTTTTTCTCAAAAACGGTAAGTCTGACGTGGTTTTGACCATAACAAGATTTGTAGAGGCATTCATTACGAACATTTTAAGCCAAAAATCTTAATTCTAGGCCTACTAGTTTCCGAGAAAATGAAAATAAACCAAATTATGCCATACTTTTAGCTGAATATATGTATGTTATTGTGCGATGCACATATTTTTTCTCAAAAACGGTAAGTCTGGCGTGGTTTTGACCATAACAAGATTTGTAGAGGCATTCATTACGAACATTTTAAACCAAAAATCTTAATTCTAGGCCTACTAGTTTCCGAGAAAATGAAAATAAACCAAATTATGCCATACTTTTAGCTGAAAATATGTATGTTATTGTGCGATGCACACATTTTTTCTCAAAAACGGTAAGTCTGACGTGGTTTTGACCATAACAAGATTTGTAGAGGCATTCATTACGAACATTTTAAACCAAAAATCTTAATTCTAGGCCTACTAGTTTCCGAGAAAATGAAAATAAACCAAATTATGCCATACTTTTAGCTGAAAATATGTATGTTATTGTGCGATGCACATATTTTTTCTCAAAAACGGTAAGTCTGGCGTGGTTTTGACCATAACAAGATTTGTAGAGGCATTCATTACGAACATTTTAAACCAAAAATCTTAATTCTAGGCCTACTAGTTTCCGAGAAAATGAAAATAAACCAATTTATGCAATAGTTTTAGCTGAAAATAGTAAGTCTGGCGTGGTTTTGACCATAACAAGATTTGTAGAGGCATTCATTACGAACATTTTAAACCAAAAATCTTAATTCTAGGCCTACTAGTTTCCGAGAAAATGAAAATAAACCAAATTATGCCATACTTTTAGCTGAATATATGTATGTTATTGTGCGATGCACATATTTTTTCTCAAAAACGGTAAGTCTGGCGTGGTTTTGACCATAACAAGATTTGTAGAGGCATTCATTACGAACATTTTAAACCAAAAATCTTAATTCTAGGCCTACTAGTTTCCGAGAAAATGAAAATAAACCAAATTATGCCATACTTTTAGCTGAAAATATGTAAAAATATGTATGTTATTGTGCGATGCACACATTTTTTCTCAAAAACGGTAAGTCTGACGTGGTTTTGACCATAACAAGATTTGTAGAGGCATTCATTACGAACATTTTAAGCCAAAAATCTTAATTCTAGGCCTACTAGTTTCCGAGAAAATGAAAATAAACCAAATTATGCCATACTTTTAGCTGAATATATGTATGTTATTGTGCGATGCACATATTTTTTCTCAAAAACGGTAAGTCTGGCGTGGTTTTGACCATAACAAGATTTGTAGAGGCATTCATTACGAACATTTTAAACCAAAAATCTTAATTCTAGGCCTACTAGTTTCCGAGAAAATGAAAATAAACCAAATTATGCCATACTTTTAGCTGAAAATATGTATGTTATTGTGCGATGCACACATTTTTTCTCAAAAACGGTAAGTCTGACGTGGTTTTGACCATAACAAGATTTGTAGAGGCATTCATTACGAACATTTTAAACCAAAAATCTTAATTCTAGGCCTACTAGTTTCCGAGAAAATGAAAATAAACCAAATTATGCCATACTTTTAGCTGAAAATATGTATGTTATTGTGCGATGCACATATTTTTTCTCAAAAACGGTAAGTCTGGCGTGGTTTTGACCATAACAAGATTTGTAGAGGCATTCATTACGAACATTTTAAACCAAAAATCTTAATTCTAGGCCTACTAGTTTCCGAGAAAATGAAAATAAACCAATTTATGCAATAGTTTTAGCTGAAAATAGTAAGTCTGGCGTGGTTTTGACCATAACAAGATTTGTAGAGGCATTCATTACGAACATTTTAAACCAAAAATCTTAATTCTAGGCCTACTAGTTTCCGAGAAAATGAAAATAAACCAAATTATGCCATACTTTTAGCTGAATATATGTATGTTATTGTGCGATGCACATATTTTTTCTCAAAAACGGTAAGTCTGGCGTGGTTTTGACCATAACAAGATTTGTAGAGGCATTCATTACGAACATTTTAAACCAAAAATCTTAATTCTAGGCCTACTAGTTTCCGAGAAAATGAAAATAAACCAAATTATGCAATACTTTTAGCTGAAAATATGTAAAAATATGTATGTTATTGTGCGATGCACATATTTTTTCTCAAAAACGGTAAGTCTGGCGTGGTTTTGACCATAACAAGATTTGTAGAGGCATTCATTACGAACATTTTAAACCAAAAATCTTAATTCTAGGCCTACTAGTTTCCGAGAAAATGAAAATAAACCAAATTATGCCATACTTTTAGCTGAAAATATGTAAAAATATGTATGATATTGTGCGATGCACACATTTTTTCTCAAAAACGGTAAGTCTGACGTGGTTTTGACCATAACAAGATTTGTAGAGGCTTTCATTACGAACATTTTAAACCAAAAATCTTAATTCTAGGCCTACTAGTTTCCGAGAAAATGAAAATAAACAAAATTATGCCATACTTTTAGCTGAAAATATGTATGTTATTGTGCGATGCACATATTTTTTCTCAAAAACGGTAAGTCTGGCGTGGTTTTGACCATAACAAGATTTGTAGAGGCATTCATTACGAACATTTTAAACCAAAAATCTTAATTCTAGGCCTACTAGTTTCAGAGAAAATGAAAATAAACCAAATTATGCCATACTTTTAGCTGAAAATATGTATGTTATTGTGCGATGCACATATTTTTTCTCAAAAACGGTAAGTCTGGCGTGGTTTTGACCATAACAAGATTTGTAGAGGCATTCATTACGAACATTTTAAACCAAAAATCTTAATTCTAGGCCTACTAGTTTCCGAGAAAATGAAAATAAACCAAATTATGCCATACTTTTAGCTGAAAATATGTAAAAATATGTATGTTATTGTGCGATGCACATATTTTTTCTCAAAAACGGTAAGTCTGGCGTAGTTTTGACTATAACGAGATTTGTAGAGGCATTCATTACGAACATTTTAAACCAAAAGTCTTAATTCTAGGCCTACTAGTTTCCGAGAAAATGAAAATAAACCAATTTATGCCATACTTTTAGCTGAAAATATGTAAAAATATGTATGTTTTTGTGCGATGCACATATTTTTTCTCAAAAACGGTAAGTCTGGCGTGGTTTTGACCGTAACAAGATTTGTAGAGGCATTCATTACGAACATTTTAAACCAAAAATCTTAATTCTAGGCCTACTAGTTTCCGAGAAAATGAAAATAAACCAAATTATGCAATACTTTTAGCTGAAAATAGTAAGTCTGGCGTGGTTTTGACCATAACAAGATTTGTAGAGGCATTCATTACGAACATTTTAAACCAAAAATCTTAATTCTAGGCCTACTAGTTTCCGAGAAAATGAAAATAAACCAAATTATGCCATACTTTTAGCTGAAAATATGTAAAAATATGTATGTTATTGTGCGATGCACACATTTTTTCTCAAAAACGGTAAGTCTGACGTGGTTTTGACCATAACAAGATTTGTAGAGGCATTCATTACGAACATTTTAAACCAAAAATCTTAATTCTAGGCCTACTAGTTTCCGAGAAAATTAAAATAAACCAAATTATGCAATACTTTTGGCTGAAAATATGTAAAAATATGTATGTTATTGTGCGATGCACATATTTTTTCTCAAAAACGGTAAGTCTGGCGTGGTTTTGACCATAACAAGATTTGTAGAGGCATTCATTACGAACATTTTAAACCAAAAATCTTAATTCTAGGCCTACTAGTTTCCGAGAAAATGAAAATAAACCAAATTATGCCATACTTTTAGCTGAAAATATGTAAAAATATGTATGTTATTGTGCGATGCACATATTTTTTCTCAAAAACGGTAAGTCTGGCGTGGTTTTACGAACATTTTAAACCAAAAATCTTAATTCTAGGCCTACTAGTTTCCGAGAAAATGAAAATAAACCAAATTATGCCATACTTTTAGCTGAAAATATGTATGTTATTGTGCGATGCACACATTTTTTCTCAAAAACGGTAAGTCTGACGTGGTTTTGATCATAACAAGATTTGTAGAGGCATTCATTACGAACATTTTAAGCCAAAAATCTTAATTCTAGGCCTACTAGTTTCCGAGAAAATGAAAATAAACCAATTTATGCAATAGTTTTAGCTGAAAATAGTAAGTCTGGCGTGGTTTTGACCATAACAAGATTTGTAGAGGCATTCATTACGAACATTTTAAACCAAAAATCTTAATTCTAGGCCTACTAGTTTCCGAGAAAATGAAAATAAACCAAATTATGCCATACTTTTAGCTGAATATATGTATGTTATTGTGCGATGCACATATTTTTTCTCAAAAACGGTAAGTCTGGCGTGGTTTTGACCATAACAAGATTTGTAGAGGCATTCATTACGAACATTTTAAACCAAAAATCTTGATTCTAGGCCTACTAGTTTCCGAGGAAATGAAAATAAACCAAATTATGCCATACTTTTAGCTGAAAATATGTAAAAATATGTATGTTATTGTGCGATGCACATATTTTTTCTCAAAAACGGTAAGTCTGGCGTGGTTTTGACCATAACAAGATTTGTAGAGGCATTCATTACGAACATTTTAAACCAAAAATCTTAATTCTAGGCCTACTAGTTTCCGAGAAAATGAAAATAAACCAAATTATGCCATACTTTTAGCTGAATATATGTATGTTATTGTGCGATGCACATATTTTTTCTCAAAAACGGTAAGTCTGGCGTGGTTTTGACCATAACAAGATTTGTAGAGGCATTCATTACGAACATTTTAAACCAAAAATCTTAATTCTAGGCCTACTAGTTTCCGAGAAAATGAAAATAAACCAAATTATGCCATACTTTTAGCTGAAAATATGTAAAAATATGTATGTTATTGTGCGATGCACACATTTTTTCTCAAAAACGGTAAGTCTGACGTGGTTTTGACCATAACAAGATTTGTAGAGGCATTCATTACGAACATTTTAAGCCAAAAATCTTAATTCTAGGCCTACTAGTTTCCGAGAAAATGAAAATAAACCAAATTATGCCATACTTTTAGCTGAATATATGTATGTTATTGTGCGATGCACATATTTTTTCTCAAAAACGGTAAGTCTGGGGTGGTTTTGACCATAACAAGATTTGTAGAGGCATTCATTACGAACATTTTAAACCAAAAATCTTAATTCTAGGCCTACTAGTTTCCGAGAAAATGAAAATAAACCAAATTATGCCATACTTTTAGCTGAAAATATGTAAAAATATGTATGTTATTGTGCGATGCACACATTTTTTCTCAAAAACGGTAAGTCTGACGTGGTTTTGACCATAACAAGATTTGTAGAGGCATTCATTACGAACATTTTAAACCAAAAATCTTAATTCTAGGCCTACTAGTTTCCGAGAAAATGAAAATAAACCAAATTATGCAATACTTTTGGCTGAAAATATGTAAAAATATGTATGTTATTGTGCGATGCACATATTTTTTCTCAAAAACGGTAAGTCTGGCGTGGTTTTGACCATAACAAGATTTGTAGAGGCATTCATTACGAACATTTTAAACCAAAAATCTTAATTCTAGGCCTACTAGTTTCCGAGAAAATGAAAATAAACCAAATTATGCCATACTTTTAGCTGAAAATATGTAAAAATATGTATGTTATTGTGCGATGCACATATTTTTTCTCAAAAACGGTAAGTCTGGCGTGGTTTTGACCATAACAAGATTTGTAGAGGCATTCATTACGAACATTTTAAACCAAAAATCTTAATTCTAGGCCTACTAGTTTCCGAGAAAATGAAAATAAACCAAATTATGCCATACTTTTAGCTGAATATATGTATGTTATTGTGCGATGCACATATTTTTTCTCAAAAACGGTAAGTCTGGCGTGGTTTTGACTATAACAAGATTTGTAGAGGCATTCATTACGAACATTTTAAACCAAAAATCTTAATTCTAGGCCTACTAGTTTCCGAGAAAATGAAAATAAACCAAATTATGCCATACTTTTAGCTGAAAATATGTATGTATGTTATTGTGCGATGCACATATTTTTTCTCAAAAACGGTAAGTCTGGCGTGGTTTTGACCATAACAAGATTTGTAGAGGCATTCATTACGAACATTTTAAACCAAAAATCTTAATTCTAGGCCTACTAGTTTCCGAGAAAATGAAAATAAACCAAATTATGCAATACTTTTAGCTGAAAATATGTAAAAATATGTATGTTATTGTGCGATGCACATATTTTTTCTCAAAAACGGTAAGTCTGGCGTGGTTTTGACCATAACAAGATTTGTAGAGGCATTCATTACGAACATTTTAAGCCAAAAATCTTAATTCTAGGCCTACTAGTTTCCGAGAAAATGAAAATAAACCAAATTATGCCATACTTTTAGCTGAAAATATGTATGTATGTTATTGTGCGATGCACATATTTTTTCTCAAAAACGGTAAGTCTGGCGTGGTTTTGACCATAACAAGATTTGTAGAGGCATTCATTACGAACATTTTAAACCAAAAATCTTAATTCTAGGCCTACTAGTTTCCGAGAAAATGAAAATAAACCAAATTATGCCATACTTTTAGCTGAAAATATGTAAAAATATGTATGTTATTGTGCGATGCACATATTTTTTCTCAAAAACGGTAAGTCTGGCGTGGTTTTACGAACATTTTAAACCAAAAATCTTAATTCTAGGCCTACTAGTTTCCGAGAAAATGAAAATAAACCAAATTATGCCATACTTTTAGCTGAAAATATGTATGTTATTGTGCGATGCACACATTTTTTCTCAAAAACGGTAAGTCTGACGTGGTTTTGACCATAACAAGATTTGTAGAGGCATTCATTACGAACATTTTAAGCCAAAAATCTTAATTCTAGGCCTACTAGTTTCCGAGAAAATGAAAATAAACCAATTTATGCAATAGTTTTAGCTGAAAATAGTAAGTCTGGCGTGGTTTTGACCATAACAAGATTTGTAGAGGCATTCATTACGAACATTTTAAACCAAAAATCTTAATTCTAGGCCTACTAGTTTCCGAGAAAATGAAAATAAACCAAATTATGCCATACTTTTAGCTGAATATATGTATGTTATTGTGCGATGCACATATTTTTTCTCAAAAACGGTAAGTCTGGCGTGGTTTTGACCATAACAAGATTTGTAGAGGCATTCATTACGAACATTTTAAACCAAAAATCTTAATTCTAGGCCTACTAGTTTCCGAGAAAATGAAAATAAACCAAATTATGCCATACTTTTAGCTGAATATATGTATGTTATTGTGCGATGCACATATTTTTTCTCAAAAACGGTAAGTCTGGCGTGGTTTTGACCATAACAAGATTTGTAGAGGCATTCATTACGAACATTTTAAACCAAAAATCTTAATTCTAGGCCTACTAGTTTCCGAGAAAATGAAAATAAACCAAATTATGCCATACTTTTAGCTGAAAATATGTAAAAATATGTATGATATTGTGCGATGCACACATTTTTTCTCAAAAACGGTAAGTCTGACGTGGTTTTGACCATAACAAGATTTGTAGAGGCATTCATTACGAACATTTTAAGCCAAAAATCTTAATTCTAGGCCTACTAGTTTCCGAGAAAATGAAAATAAACCAAATTATGCCATACTATTAGCTGAAAATATGTATGTATGTTATTGTGCGATGCACATATTTTTTCTCAAAAACGGTAAGTCTGGCGTGGTTTTACGAACATTTTAAACCAAAAATCTTAATTCTAGGCCTACTAGTTTCCGAGAAAATGAAAATAAACCAAATTATGCCATACTTTTAGCTGAATATATGTATGTTATTGTGCGATGCACATATTTTTTCTCAAAAACGGTAAGTCTGGCGTGGTTTTGACCATAACAAGATTTGTAGAGGCATTCATTACGAACATTTTAAACCAAAAATCTTAATTCTAGGCCTACTAGTTTCCGAGAAAGTGAAAATAAACCAAATTATGCCATACTTTTAGCTGAATATATGTATGTTATTGTGCGATGCACATATTTTTTCTCAAAAACGGTAAGTCTGGCGTGGTTTTGACCATAACAAGATTTGTAGAGGCATTCATTACGAACATTTTAAACCAAAAATCTTAATTCTAGGCCTACTAGTTTCCGAGAAAATGAAAATAAACCAAATTATGCCATACTTTTAGCTGAAAATATGTAAAAATATGTATGATATTGTGCGATGCACACATTTTTTCTCAAAAACGGTAAGTCTGACGTGGTTTTGACCATAACAAGATTTGTAGAGGCATTTATTACGAACATTTTAAACCAAAAATCCTAGTTCTAGGCCTACTAGTTTCCGAGAAAATGAAAATAAACCAAATTATGCCATACTTTTAGCTGAAAATATGTAAAAATATGTATGTTATTGTGCGATGCACATATTTTTTCTCAAAAACGGTAAGTCTGGCGTGGTTTTACGAACATTTTAAACCAAAAATCTTAATTCTAGGCCTACTAGTTTCCGAGAAAATGAAAATAAACCAAATTATGCCATACTTTTAGCTGAAAATATGTATGTTATTGTGCGATGCACATATTTTTTCTCAAAAACGGTAAGTCTGGCGTGGTTTTGACCATAACAAGATTTGTAGAGGCATTCATTACGAACATTTTAAGCCAAAAATCTTAATTCTAGGCCTACTAGTTTCCGAGAAAATGAAAATAAACCAATTTATGCAATAGTTTTAGCTGAAAATAGTAAGTCTGGCGTGGTTTTGACCATAACAAGATTTGTAGAGGCATTCATTACGAACATTTTAAACCAAAAATCTTAATTCTAGGCCTACTAGTTTCCGAGAAAATGAAAATAAACCAAATTATGCCATACTTTTAGCTGAATATATGTATGTTATTGTGCGATGCACATATTTTTTCTCAAAAACGGTAAGTCTGGCGTGGTTTTGACCATAACAAGATTTGTAGAGGCATTCATTACGAACATTTTAAACCAAAAATCTTAATTCTAGGCCTACTAGTTTCCGAGAAAATGAAAATAAACCAAATTATGCCATACTTTTAGCTGAATATATGTATGTTATTGTGCGATGCACATATTTTTTCTCAAAAACGGTAAGTCTGGCGTGGTTTTGACCATAACAAGATTTGTAGAGGCATTCATTACGAACATTTTAAACCAAAAATCTTAATTCTAGGCCTACTAGTTTCCGAGAAAATGAAAATAAACCAAATTATGCCATACTTTTAGCTGAAAATATGTAAAAATATGTATGTTATTGTGCGATGCACATATTTTTTCTCAAAAACGGTAAGTCTGGCGTGGTTTTGACCATAACAAGATTTGTAGAGGCATTCATTACGAACATTTTAAACCAAAAATCTTAATTCTAGGCCTACTAGTTTCCGAGAAAATGAAAATAAACCAAATTATGCCATACTTTTAGCTGAAAATATGTAAAAATATGTATGTTATTGTGCGATGCACATATTTTTTCTCAAAAACGGTAAGTCTGGCGTGGTTTTACGAACATTTTAAACCAAAAATCTTAATTCTAGGCCTACTAGTTTCCGAGAAAATGAAAATAAACCAATTTATGCAATAGTTTTAGCTGAAAATAGTAAGTCTGGCGTGGTTTTGACCATAACAAGATTTGTAGAGGCATTCATTACGAACATTTTAAACCAAAAATCTTAATTCTAGGCCTACTAGTTTCCGAGAAAATGAAAATAAACCAAATTATGCCATACTTTTAGCTGAAAATATGTAAAAATATGTATGTTATTGTGCGATGCACATATTTTTTCTCAAAAACGGTAAGTCTGGCGTGGTTTTACGAACATTTTAAACCAAAAATCTTAATTCTAGGCCTACTAGTTTCCGAGAAAATGAAAATAAACCAATTTATGCAATAGTTTTAGCTGAAAATAGTAAGTCTGGCGTGGTTTTGACGATAACAAGATTTGTAGAGGCATTCATTACGAACATTTTAAACCAAAAATCTTAATTCTAGGCCTACTAGTTTCCGAGAAAATGAAAATAAACCAAATTATGCCATACTTTTAGCTGAAAATATGTAAAAATATGTATGATATTGTGCGATGCACACATTTTTTCTCAAAAACGGTAAGTCTGACGTGGTTTTGACCATAACAAGATTTGTAGAGGCATTCATTACGAACATTTTAAGCCAAAAATCTTAATTCTAGGCCTACTAGTTTCCGAGAAAATGAAAATAAACCAAATTATGCCATACTTTTAGCTGAAAATATGTATGTATGTTATTGTGCGATGCACATATTTTTTCTCAAAAACGGTAAGTCTGGCGTGGTTTTGACCATAACAAGATTTGTAGAGGCATTCATTACGAACATTTTAAACCAAAAATCTTAATTCTGGGCCTACTAGTTTCCGAGAAAATGAAAATAAACCAAATTATGCAATACTTTTAGCTGAAAATATGTAAAAATATGTATGTTATTGTGCGATGCACATATTTTTTCTCAAAAACGGTAAGTCTGGCGTGGTTTTGACCATAACAAGATTTGTAGAGGCATTCATTACGAACATTTTAAACCAAAAATCTTAATTCTAGGCCTACTAGTTTCCGAGAAAATGAAAATAAACCAAATTATGCCATACTTTTAGCTGAAAATATGTAAAAATATGTATGTTATTGTGCGATGCACATATTTTTTCTCAAAAACGGTAAGTCTGGCGTGGTTTTGACCATAACAAGATTTGTAGAGGCATTCATTACGAACATTTTAAACCAAAAATCTTAATTCTAGGCCTACTAGTTTCCGAGAAAATGAAAATAAACCAAATTATGCCATACTTTTAGCTGAAAATATGTAAAAATATGTATGTTATTGTGCGATGCACATATTTTTTCTCAAAAACGGTAAGTCTGGCGTGGTTTTGACCATAACAAGATTTGTAGAGGCATTCATTACGAACATTTTAAACCAAAAATCTTAATTCTAGGCCTACTAGTTTCCGAGAAAATGAAAATAAACCAAATTATGAGATACTTTTAGCTGAAAATATGTAAAAATATGTATGTTATTGTGCGATGCACACATTTTTTCTCAAAAACGGTAAGTCTGACGTGGTTTTGACCATAACAAGATTTGTAGAGGCATTCATTACGAACATTTTAAACCAAAAATCTTAATTCTAGGCCTACTAGTTTCCGAGAAAATGAAAATAAACCAAATTATGCCATACTTTTAGCTGAATATATGTATGTTATTGTGCGATGCACATATTTTTTCTCAAAAACGGTAAGTCTGGCGTGGTTTTGACCATAACAAGATTTGTAGAGGCATTCATTACGAACATTTTAAACCAAAAATCTTAATTCTAGGCCTACTAGTTTCCGAGAAAATGAAAATAAACCAAATTATGCCATACTTTTAGCTGAAAATATGTAAAAATATGTATGTTATTGTGCGATGCACATATTTTTTCTCAAAAACGGTAAGTCTGGCGTGGTTTTGACCATAACAAGATTTGTAGAGGCATTCATTACGAACATTTTAAACCAAAAATCTTAATTCTAGGCCTACTAGTTTCCGAGAAAATGAAAATAAACCAAATTATGCCATACTTTTAGCTGAAAATATGTAAAAATATGTATGTTATTGTGCGATGCACATATTTTTTCTCAAAAACGGTAAGTCTGGCGTGGTTTTGACCATAACAAGATTTGTAGAGGCATTCATTACGAACATTTTAAACCAAAAATCTTAATTCTAGGCCTACTAGTTTCCGAGAAAATGAAAATAAACCAAATTATGCCATACTTTTAGCTGAAAATATGTAAAAATATGTATGTTATTGTGCGATGCACATATTTTTTCTCAAAAACGGTAAGTCTGGCGTGGTTTTGACCATAACGAGATTTGTAGAGGCATTCATTACGAACATTTTAAACCAAAAATCTTAATTCTAGGCCTACTAGTTTCCGAGAAAATGAAAATAAACCAATTTATGCCATACTTTTAGCTGAAAATATGTAAAAATATGTATGTTTTTGTGCGATGCACATATTTTTTCTCAAAAACGGTAAGTCTGGCGTGGTTTTGACCATAACAAGATTTGTAGAGGCATTCATTACGAACATTTTAAACCAAAAATCTTAATTCTAGGCCTACTAGTTTCCGAGAAAATGAAAATAAACCAAATTATGCCATACTTTTAGCTGAATATATGTATGTTATTGTGCGATGCACATATTTTTTCTCAAAAACGGTAAGTCTGGCGTGGTTTTGACCATAACAAGATTTGTAGAGGCATTCATTACGAACATTTTAAACCAAAAATCTTAATTCTAGGCCTACTAGTTTCCGAGAAAATGAAAATAAACCAAATTATGCAATACTTTTAGCTGAAAATATGTATGTTATTGTGCGATGCACATATTTTTTCTCAAAAACGGTAAGTCTGGCGTGGTTTTGACCATAACAAGATTTGTAGAGGCATTCATTACGAACATTTTAAACCAAAAATCTTAATTCTAGGCCTACTAGTTTCCGAGAAAATGAAAATAAACCAAATTATGCCATACTTTTAGCTGAATATATGTATGTTATTGTGCGATGCACATATTTTTTCTCAAAAACGGTAAGTCTGGCGTGGTTTTGACCATAACAAGATTTGTAGAGGCATTCATTACGAACATTTTAAACCAAAAATCTTAATTCTAGGCCTACTAGTTTCCGAGAAAATGAAAATAAACCAAATTATGCCATACTTTTAGCTGAAAATATGTAAAAATATGTATGTTATTGTGCGATGCACATATTTTTTCTCAAAAACGGTAAGTCTGGCGTGGTTTTGACCATAACAAGATTTGTAGAGGCATTCATTACGAACATTTTAAACCAAAAATCTTAATTCTAGGCCTACTAGTTTCCGAGAAAATGAAAATAAACCAAATTATGCCATACTTTTAGCTGAATATATGTATGTTATTGTGCGATGCACATATTTTTTCTCAAAAACGGTAAGTCTGGCGTGGTTTTGACCATAACAAGATTTGTAGAGGCATTCATTACGAACATTTTAAACCAAAAATCTTAATTCTAGGCCTACTAGTTTCCGAGAAAATGAAAATAAACCAAATTATGCAATACTTTTAGCTGAAAATATGTATGTTATTGTGCGATGCACATATTTTTTCTCAAAAACGGTAAGTCTGGCGTGGTTTTGACCATAACAAGATTTGTAGAGGCATTCATTACGAACATTTTAAACCAAAAATCTTAATTCTAGGCCTACTAGTTTCCGAGAAAATGAAAATAAACCAAATTATGCCATACTTTTAGCTGAATATATGTATGTTATTGTGCGATGCACACATTTTTTCTCAAAAACGGTAAGTCTGGCGTGGTTTTGACCATAACAAGATTTGTAGAGGCATTCATTACGAACATTTTAAACCAAAAATCTTAATTCTAGGCCTACTAGTTTCCGAGAAAATGAAAATAAACCAAATTATGCCATACTTTTAGCTGAAAATATGTAAAAATATGTATGTTATTGTGCGATGCACATATTTTTTCTCAAAAACGGTAAGTCTGGCGTGGTTTTGACCATAACAAGATTTGTAGAGGCATTCATTACGAACATTTTAAACCAAAAATCTTAATTCTAGGCCTACTAGTTTCCGAGAAAATGAAAATAAACCAAATTATGCCATACTTTTAGCTGAAAATATGTAAAAATATGTATGTTATTGTGCGATGCACATATTTTTTCTCAAAAACGGTAAGTCTGGCGTGGTTTTGACCATAACAAGATTTGTAGAGGCATTCATTACGAACATTTTAAACCAAAAATCTTAATTCTAGGCCTACTAGTTTCCGAGAAAATGAAAATAAACCAAATTATGCCATACTTTTAGCTGAAAATATGTAAAAATATGTATGTTATTGTGCGATGCACATATTTTTTCTCAAAAACGGTAAGTCTGGCGTGGTTTTGACCATAACGAGATTTGTAGAGGCATTCATTACGAACATTTTAAACCAAAAATCTTAATTCTAGGCCTACTAGTTTCCGAGAAAATGAAAATAAACCAATTTATGCCATACTTTTAGCTGAAAATATGTAAAAATATGTATGTTTTTGTGCGATGCACATATTTTTTCTCAAAAACGGTAAGTCTGGCGTGGTTTTGACCATAACAAGATTTGTAGAGGCATTCATTACGAACATTTTAAACTAAAAATCTTAATTCTAGGCCTACTAGTTTCCGAGAAAATGAAAATAAACCAAATTATGCAATACTTTTAGCTGAAAATATGTAAAAATATGTATGTTATTGTGCGATGCACATATTTTTTCTCAAAAACGGTAAGTCTGGCGTGGTTTTGACCATAACAAGATTTGTAGAGGCATTCATTACGAACATTTTAAACCAAAAATCTTAATTCTAGGGCTACTAGTTTCCGAGAAAATGAAAATAAACCAAATTATGCCATACTTTTAGCTGAAAATATGTAAAAATATGTATGTTATTGTGCGATGCACATATTTTTTCTCAAAAACGGTAAGTCTGGCGTGGTTTTGACCATAACAAGATTTGTAGAGGCATTCATTACGAACATTTTAAACCAAAAATCTTAATTCTAGGCCTACTAGTTTCCGAGAAAATGAAAATAAACCAAATTATGCCATACTTTTAGCTGAAAATATGTATGTTATTGTGCGATGCACATATTTTTTCTCAAAAACGGTAAGTCTGGCGTGGTTTTGACCATAACAAGATTTGTAGAGGCATTCATTACGAACATTTTAAACCAAAAATCTTAATTCTAGGCCTACTAGTTTCCGAGAAAATGAAAATAAACCAAATTATGCCATACTTTTAGCTGAAAATATGTAAAAATATGTATGTTATTGTGCGATGCACATATTTTTTCTCAAAAACGGTAAGTCTGGCGTGGTTTTGACCATAACAAGATTTGTAGAGGCATTCATTACGAACATTTTAAACCAAAAATCTTAATTCTAGGCCTACTAGTTTCCGAGAAAATGAAAATAAACCAATTTATGCCATACTTTTAGCTGAAAATATGTAAAAATATGTATGTTTTTGTGCGATGCACATATTTTTTCTCAAAAACGGTAAGTCTGGCGTGGTTTTGACCATAACAAGATTTGTAGAGGCATTCATTACGAACATTTTAAACTAAAAATCTTAATTCTAGGCCTACTAGTTTCCGAGAAAATGAAAATAAACCAAATTATGCAATACTTTTAGCTGAAAATATGTAAAAATATGTATGTTATTGTGCGATGCACATATTTTTTCTCAAAAACGGTAAGTCTGGCGTGGTTTTGACCATAACAAGATTTGTAGAGGCATTCATTACGAACATTTTAAACCAAAAATCTTAATTCTAGGGCTACTAGTTTCCGAGAAAATGAAAATAAACCAAATTATGCCATACTTTTAGCTGAAAATATGTAAAAATATGTATGTTATTGTGCGATGCACATATTTTTTCTCAAAAACGGTAAGTCTGGCGTGGTTTTGACCATAACAAGATTTGTAGAGGCATTCATTACGAACATTTTAAACCAAAAATCTTAATTCTAGGCCTACTAGTTTCCGAGAAAATGAAAATAAACCAAATTATGCAATACTTTTAGCTGAAAATATGTATGTTATTGTGCGATGCACATATTTTTTCTCAAAAACGGTAAGTCTGGCGTGGTTTTGACCATAACAAGATTTGTAGAGGCATTCATTACGAACATTTTAAACCAAAAATCTTAATTCTAGGCCTACTAGTTTCCGAGAAAATGAAAATAAACCAAATTATGCCATACTTTTAGCTGAATATATGTATGTTATTGTGCGATGCACATATTTTTTCTCAAAAACGGTAAGTCTGGCGTGGTTTTGACCATAACAAGATTTGTAGAGGCATTCATTACGAACATTTTAAAATAAAAATCTTAATTCTAGGCCTACTAGTTTCCGAGAAAATGAAAATAAACCAAATTATGCAATACTTTTAGCTGAAAATATGTATGTTATTGTGCGATGCACATATTTTTTCTCAAAAACGGTAAGTCTGGCGTGGTTTTGACCATAACAAGATTTGTAGAGGCATTCATTACGAACATTTTAAACCAAAAATCTTAATTCTAGGCCTACTAGTTTCCGAGAAAATGAAAATAAACCAAATTATGCCATACTTTTAGCTGAATATATGTATGTTATTGTGCGATGCACATATTTTTTCTCAAAAACGGTAAGTCTGGCGTGGTTTTGACCATAACAAGATTTGTAGAGGCATTCATTACGAACATTTTAAACCAAAAATCTTAATTCTAGGCCTACTAGTTTCCGAGAAAATGAAAATAAACCAAATTATGCCATACTTTTAGCTGAAAATATGTAAAAATATGTATGTTATTGTGCGATGCACATATTTTTTCTCAAAAACGGTAAGTCTGGCGTGGTTTTGACCATAACAAGATTTGTAGAGGCATTCATTACGAACATTTTAAACCAAAAATCTTAATTCTAGGCCTACTAGTTTCCGAGAAAATGAAAATAAACCAAATTATGCCATACTTTTAGCTGAAAATATGTATGTTATTGTGCGATGCACATATTTTTTCTCAAAAACGGTAAGTCTGGCGTGGTTTTGACCATAACAAGATTTGTAGAGGCATTCATTACGAACATTTTAAACCAAAAATCTTAATTCTAGGCCTACTAGTTTCCGAGAAAATGAAAATAAACCAAATTATGCAATACTTTTAGCTGAAAATATGTATGTTATTGTGCGATGCACATATTTTTTCTCAAAAACGGTAAGTCTGGCGTGGTTTTGACCATAACAAGATTTGTAGAGGCATTCATTACGAACATTTTAAACCAAAAATCTTAATTCTAGGCCTACTAGTTTCCGAGAAAATGAAAATAAACCAAAATATGCCATACTTTTAGCTGAATATATGTATGTTATTGTGCGATGCACATATTTTTTCTCAAAAACGGTAAGTCTGGCGTGGTTTTGACCATAACAAGATTTGTAGAGGCATTCATTACGAACATTTTAAACCAAAAATCTTAATTCTAGGCCTACTAGTTTCCGAGAAAATGAAAATAAACCAAATTATGCCATACTTTTAGCTGAAAATATGTAAAAATATGTATGTTATTGTGCGATGCACATATTTTTTCTCAAAAACGGTAAGTCTGGCGTGGTTTTGACCATAACAAGATTTGTAGAGGCATTCATTACGAACATTTTAAACCAAAAATCTTAATTCTAGGCCTACTAGTTTCCGAGAAAATGAAAATAAACCAAATTATGCCATACTTTTAGCTGAAAATATGTAAAAATATGTATGTTATTGTGCGATGCACATATTTTTTCTCAAAAACGGTAAGTCTGGCGTGGTTTTGACCATAACGAGATTTGTAGAGGCATTCATTACGAACATTTTAAACCAAAAATCTTAATTCTAGGCCTACTAGTTTCCGAGAAAATGAAAATAAACCAATTTATGCCATACTTTTAGCTGAAAATATGTAAAAATATGTATGTTTTTGTGCGATGCACATATTTTTTCTCAAAAACGGTAAGTCTGGCGTGGTTTTGACCATAACAAGATTTGTAGAGGCATTCATTACGAACATTTTAAACTAAAAATCTTAATTCTAGGCCTACTAGTTTCCGAGAAAATGAAAATAAACCAAATTATGCAATACTTTTAGCTGAAAATATGTAAAAATATGTATGTTATTGTGCGATGCACATATTTTTTCTCAAAAACGGTAAGTCTGGCGTGGTTTTGACCATAACAAGATTTGTAGAGGCATTCATTACGAACATTTTAAACCAAAAATCTTAATTCTAGGGCTACTAGTTTCCGAGAAAATGAAAATAAACCAAATTATGCCATACTTTTAGCTGAAAATATGTAAAAATATGTATGTTATTGTGCGATGCACATATTTTTTCTCAAAAACGGTAAGTCTGGCGTGGTTTTGACCGTAACAAGATTTGTAGAGGCATTCATTACGAACATTTTAAACCAAAAATCTTAATTCTAGGCCTACTAGTTTCCGAGAAAATGAAAATAAACCAAATTATGCAATACTTTTAGCTGAAAATATGTATGTTATTGTGCGATGCACATATTTTTTCTCAAAAACGGTAAGTCTGGCGTGGTTTTGACCATAACAAGATTTGTAGAGGCATTCATTACGAACATTTTAAACCAAAAATCTTAATTCTAGGCCTACTAGTTTCCGAGAAAATGAAAATAAACCAAATTATGCCATACTTTTAGCTGAAAATATGTAAAAATATGTATGTTATTGTGCGATGCACATATTTTTTCTCAAAAACGGTAAGTCTGGCGTGGTTTTGACCATAACAAGATTTGTAGAGGCATTCATTACGAACATTTTAAACCAAAAATCTTAATTCTAGGCCTACTAGTTTCCGAGAAAATGAAAATAAACCAAATTATGCAATACTTTTAGCTGAAAATATGTATGTTATTGTGCGATGCACATATTTTTTCTCAAAAACGGTAAGTCTGGCGTGGTTTTGACCATAACAAGATTTGTAGAGGCATTCATTACGAACATTTTAAACCAAAAATCTTAATTCTAGGCCTACTAGTTTCCGAGAAAATGAAAATAAACCAAATTATGCCATACTTTTAGCTGAAAATATGTAAAAATATGTATGATATTGTGCGATGCACACATTTTTTCTCAAAAACGGTAAGTCTGACGTGGTTTTGACCATAACAAGATTTGTAGAGGCATTCATTACGAACATTTTAAGCCAAAAATCTTAATTCTAGGAATACTAGTTTCCGAGAAAATGAAAATAAACCAAATTATGCCATACTTTTAGCTGAAAATATGTAAAAATATGTATGTTATTGTGCGATGCACATATTTTTTCTCAAAAACGGTAAGTCTGGCGTGGTTTTGACCATAACAAGATTTGTAGAGGCATTCATTACGAACATTTTAAGCCAAAAATCTTAATTCTAGGCCTACTAGTTTCCGAGAAAATGAAAATAAACCAAATTATGCCATACTTTTAGCTGAAAATATGTAAAAATATGTATGATATTGTGCGATGCACACATTTTTTCTCAAAAACGGTAAGTCTGACGTGGTTTTGACCATAACAAGATTTGTAGAGGCATTCATTACGAACATTTTAAACCAAAAATCTTAATTCTAGGCCTACTAGTTTCCGAGAAAATGAAAATAAACCAAATTATGCCATACTTTTAGCTGAAAATATGTAAAAATATGTATGTTATTGTGCGATGCACATATTTTTTCTCAAAAACGGTAAGTCTGGCGTGGTTTTGACCATAACAAGATTTGTAGAGGCATTCATTACGAACATTTTAAACCAAAAATCTTAATTCTAGGCCTACTAGTTTCCGAGAAAATGAAAATAAACCAAATTATGCCATACTTTTAGCTGAAAATATGTAAAAATATGTATGTTATTGTGCGTTGCACATATTTTTTCTCAAAAACGGTAAGTCTGGCGTGGTTTTGACCATAACAAGATTTGTAGAGGCATTCATTACGAACATTTTAAACCAAAAATCTTAATTCTAGGCCTACTAGTTTCCGAGAAAATGAAAATAAACCAAATTATGCCATACTTTTAGCTGAAAATATGTAAAAATATGTATGTTATTGTGCGATGCACATATTTTTTCTCAAAAACGGTAAGTCTGGCGTGGTTTTGACCGTAACGAGATTTGTAGAGGCATTCATTACGAACATTTTAAACCAAAAATCTTAATTCTAGGCCTACTAGTTTCCGAGAAAATGAAAATAAACCAATTTATGCAATACTTTTAGCTGAAAATATGTAAAAATATGTATGTTTTTGTGCGATGCACATATTTTTTCTCAAAAACGGTAAGTCTGGCGTGGTTTTGACCATAACAAGATTTGTAGACGCATTCATTACGAACATTTTAAAACAAAAATCTTAATTCTAGGCCTACTAGTTTCCGAGAAAATGAAAATAAACCAAATTATGCCATACTTTTAGCTGAAAATATGTAAAAATATGTATGTTATTGTGCGATGCACATATTTTTTCTCAAAAACGGTAAGTCTGGCGTGGTTTTGACCATAACAAGATTTGTAGAGGCATTCATTACGAACATTTTAAACCAAAAATCTTAATTCTAGGCCTACTAGTTTCCGAGAAAATGAAAATAAACCAAATTATGCCATACTTTTAGCTGAAAATATGTAAAAATATGTATGTTATTGTGCGATGCACATATTTTTTCTCAAAAACGGTAAGTCTGGCGTGGTTTTGACCATAACAAGATTTGTAGAGGCATTCATTACGAACATTTTAAACCAAAAATCTTAATTCTAGGCCTACTAGTTTCCGAGAAAATGAAAATAAACCAAATTATGCAATACTTTTAGCTGAAAATATGTATGTTATTGTGCGATGCACATATTTTTTCTCAAAAACGGTAAGTCTGGCGTGGTTTTGACCATAACAAGATTTGTAGAGGCATTCATTACGAACATTTTAAGCCAAAAATCTTAATTCTAGGCCTACTAGTTTCCGAGAAAATGAAAATAAACCAAATTATGCCATACTTTTAGCTGAAAATATGTAAAAATATGTATGATATTGTGCGATGCACGCATTTTTTCTCAAAAACGGTAAGTCTGACGTGGTTTTGACCATAACAAGATTTGTAGAGGCATTCATTACGAACATTTTAAACCAAAAATCTTAATTCTAGGCCTACTAGTTTCCGAGAAAATGAAAATAAACCAAATTATGCCATACTTTTAGCTGAAAATATGTAAAAATATGTATGTTATTGTGCGATGCACATATTTTTTCTCAAAAACGGTAAGTCTGGCGTGGTTTTGACCATAACAAGATTTGTAGAGGCATTCATTACGAACATTTTAAACCAAAAATCTTAATTCTAGGCCTACTAGTTTCCGAGAAAATGAAAATAAACCAAATTATGCCATACTTTTAGCTGAAAATATGTAAAAATATGTATGTTATTGTGCGATGCACATATTTTTTCTCAAAAACGGTAAGTCTGGCGTGGTTTTGACCATAACAAGATTTGTAGAGGCATTCATTACGAACATTTTAAACCAAAAATCTTAATTCTAGGCCTACTAGTTTCCGAGAAAATGAAAATAAACCAAATTATGCCATACTTTTAGCTGAATATATGTATGTTATTGTGCGATGCACATATTTTTTCTCAAAAACGGTAAGTCTGGCGTGGTTTTGACCATAACAAGATTTGTAGAGGCATTCATTACGAACATTTTAAACCAAAAATCTTAATTCTAGGCCTACTAGTTTCCGAGAAAATGAAAATAAACCAAATTATGCCATACTTTTAGCTGAAAATATGTAAAAATATGTATGTTATTGTGCGATGCACATATTTTTTCTCAAAAACGGTAAGTCTGGCGTGGTTTTGACCATAACAAGATTTGTAGAGGCATTCATTACGAACATTTTAAACCAAAAATCTTAATTCTAGGCCTACTAGTTTCCGAGAAAATGAAAATAAACCAAATTATGCCATACTTTTAGCTGAAAATATGTAAAAATATGTATGTTATTGTGCGATGCACATATTTTTTCTCAAAAACGGTAAGTCTGGCGTGGTTTTGACCATAACAAGATTTGTAGAGGCATTCATTACGAACATTTTAAACCAAAAATCTTAATTCTAGGCCTACTAGTTTCCGAGAAAATGAAAATAAACCAAATTATGCCATACTTTTAGCTGAAAATATGTAAAAATATGTATGTTATTGTGCGATGCACATATTTTTTCTCAAAAACGGTAAGTCTGGCGTGGTTTTGACCATAACGAGATTTGTAGAGGCATTCATTACGAACATTTTAAACCAAAAATCTTAATTCTAGGCCTACTAGTTTCCGAGAAAATGAAAATAAACCAATTTATGCCATACTTTTAGCTGAAAATATGTAAAAATATGTATGTTTTTGTGCGATGCACATATTTTTTCTCAAAAACGGTAAGTCTGGCGTGGTTTTGACCATAACAAGATTTGTAGAGGCATTCATTACGAACATTTTAAACTAAAAATCTTAATTCTAGGCCTACTAGTTTCCGAGAAAATGAAAATAAACCAAATTATGCAATACTTTTAGCTGAAAATATGTAAAAATATGTATGTTATTGTGCGATGCACATATTTTTTCTCAAAAACGGTAAGTCTGGCGTGGTTTTGACCATAACAAGATTTGTAGAGGCATTCATTACGAACATTTTAAACCAAAAATCTTAATTCTAGGGCTACTAGTTTCCGAGAAAATGAAAATAAACCAAATTATGCCATACTTTTAGCTGAAAATATGTAAAAATATGTATGTTATTGTGCGATGCACATATTTTTTCTCAAAAACGGTAAGTCTGGCGTGGTTTTGACCGTAACAAGATTTGTAGAGGCATTCATTACGAACATTTTAAACCAAAAATCTTAATTCTAGGCCTACTAGTTTCCGAGAAAATGAAAATAAACCAAATTATGCAATACTTTTAGCTGAAAATATGTATGTTATTGTGCGATGCACATATTTTTTCTCAAAAACGGTAAGTCTGGCGTGGTTTTGACCATAACAAGATTTGTAGAGGCATTCATTACGAACATTTTAAACCAAAAATCTTAATTCTAGGCCTACTAGTTTCCGAGAAAATGAAAATAAACCAAATTATGCCATACTTTTAGCTGAAAATATGTAAAAATATGTATGATATTGTGCGATGCACACATTTTTTCTCAAAAACGGTAAGTCTGACGTGGTTTTGACCATAACAAGATTTGTAGAGGCATTCATTACGAACATTTTAAGCCAAAAATCTTAATTCTAGGAATACTAGTTTCCGAGAAAATGAAAATAAACCAAATTATGCCATACTTTTAGCTGAAAATATGTAAAAATATGTATGTTATTGTGCGATGCACATATTTTTTCTCAAAAACGGTAAGTCTGGCGTGGTTTTGACCATAACAAGATTTGTAGAGGCATTCATTACGAACATTTTAAGCCAAAAATCTTAATTCTAGGCCTACTAGTTTCCGAGAAAATGAAAATAAACCAAATTATGCCATACTTTTAGCTGAAAATATGTAAAAATATGTATGATATTGTGCGATGCACACATTTTTTCTCAAAAACGGTAAGTCTGACGTGGTTTTGACCATAACAAGATTTGTAGAGGCATTCATTACGAACATTTTAAACCAAAAATCTTAATTCTAGGCCTACTAGTTTCCGAGAAAATGAAAATAAACCAAATTATGCCATACTTTTAGCTGAAAATATGTAAAAATATGTATGTTATTGTGCGATGCACATATTTTTTCTCAAAAACGGTAAGTCTGGCGTGGTTTTGACCATAACAAGATTTGTAGAGGCATTCATTACGAACATTTTAAACCAAAAATCTTAATTCTAGGCCTACTAGTTTCCGAGAAAATGAAAATAAACCAAATTATGCCATACTTTTAGCTGAAAATATGTAAAAATATGTATGTTATTGTGCGATGCACATATTTTTTCTCAAAAACGGTAAGTCTGGCGTGGTTTTGACCATAACAAGATTTGTAGAGGCATTCATTACGAACATTTTAAACCAAAAATCTTAATTCTAGGCCTACTAGTTTCCGAGAAAATGAAAATAAACCAAATTATGCCATACTTTTAGCTGAAAATATGTAAAAATATGTATGTTATTGTGCGATGCACATATTTTTTCTCAAAAACGGTAAGTCTGGCGTGGTTTTGACCGTAACGAGATTTGTAGAGGCATTCATTACGAACATTTTAAACCAAAAATCTTAATTCTAGGCCTACTAGTTTCCGAGAAAATGAAAATAAACCAATTTATGCAATACTTTTAGCTGAAAATATGTAAAAATATGTATGTTTTTGTGCGATGCACATATTTTTTCTCAAAAACGGTAAGTCTGGCGTGGTTTTGACCATAACAAGATTTGTAGACGCATTCATTACGAACATTTTAAAACAAAAATCTTAATTCTAGGCCTACTAGTTTCCGAGAAAATGAAAATAAACCAAATTATGCCATACTTTTAGCTGAAAATATGTAAAAATATGTATGTTATTGTGCGATGCACATATTTTTTCTCAAAAACGGTAAGTCTGGCGTGGTTTTGACCATAACAAGATTTGTAGAGGCATTCATTACGAACATTTTAAACCAAAAATCTTAATTCTAGGCCTACTAGTTTCCGAGAAAATGAAAATAAACCAAATTATGCCATACTTTTAGCTGAAAATATGTAAAAATATGTATGTTATTGTGCGATGCACATATTTTTTCTCAAAAACGGTAAGTCTGGCGTGGTTTTGACCATAACAAGATTTGTAGAGGCATTCATTACGAACATTTTAAACCAAAAATCTTAATTCTAGGCCTACTAGTTTCCGAGAAAATGAAAATAAACCAAATTATGCCATACTTTTAGCTGAAAATATGTATGTTATTGTGCGATGCACATATTTTTTCTCAAAAACGGTAAGTCTGGCGTGGTTTTGACCATAACAAGATTTGTAGAGGCATTCATTACGAACATTTTAAACCAAAAATCTTAATTCTAGGCCTACTAGTTTCCGAGAAAATGAAAATAAACCAAATTATGCCATACTTTTAGCTGAAAATATGTATGTTATTGTGCGATGCACATATTTTTTCTCAAAAACGGTAAGTCTGGCGTGCTTTTGACCATAACAAGATTTGTAGAGGCATTCATTACGAACATTTTAAACCAAAAATCTTAATTCTAGGCCTACTAGTTTCCGAGAAAATTAAAATAAACCAAATTATGCCATACTTTTAGCTGAAAATATGTATGTTATTGTGCGATGCACATATTTTTTCTCAAAAACGGTAAGTCTGGCGTGGTTTTGACCATAACAAGATTTGTAGAGGCATTCATTACGAACATTTTAAACCAAAAATCTTAATTCTAGGCCTACTAGTTTCCGAGAAAATGAAAATAAACCAAATTATGCCATACTTTTAGCTGAAAATATGTAAAAATATGTATGTTATTGTGCGATGCACATATTTTTTCTCAAAAACGATAAGTCTGGCGTGGTTTTGACCATAACAAGATTTGTAGAGGCATTCATTACGAACATTTTAAACCAAAAATCTTAATTCTAGGCCTACTAGTTTCCGAGGAAATGAAAATAAACCAAATTATGCCATACTTTTAGCTGAAAATATGTATGTTATTGTGCGATGCACATATTTTTTCTCAAAAACGGTAAGTCTGGCGTGGTTTTGACCATAACAAGATTTGTAGAGGCATTCATTACGAACATTTTAAAACAAAAATCTTAATTCCAGGCCTACTAGTTTCCGAGAAAATGAAAATAAACCAAATTATGCCATACTTTTAGCTGAAAATATGTATGTCATTGTGCGATGCACATATTTTTTCTCAAAAACGGTAAGTCTGGCGTGGTTTTGACCATAACAAGATTTGTAGAGGCATTCATTACGAACATTTTAAACCAAAAATCTTAATTCTAGGCCTACTAGTTTCCGAGAAAATGAAAATAAACCAAATTATGCCATACTTTTAGCTGAAAATATGTAAAAATATGTATGTTATTGTGCGATGCACATATTTTTTCTCAAAAACGATAAGTCTGGCGTGGTTTTGACCATAACAAGATTTGTAGAGGCATTCATTACGAACATTTTAAAACAAAAATCTTAATTCCAGGCCTACTAGTTTCCGAGGAAATGAAAATAAACCAAATTATGCCATACTTTTAGCTGAAAATATGTATGTTATTGAGCGATGCACACATTTTTTCTCAAAAACGGTAAGTCTGGCGTGGTTTTGACCATAACAAGATTTGTAGAGGCATTCATTACGAACATTTTAAAACAAAAATCTTAATTCTAGGCCTACTAGTTTCCGAGAAAATGAAAATAAACCAAATTATGCCATACTTTTAGCTGAAAATATGTATGTTATTGTGCGAAGCACATATTTTTTCTCAAAAACGGTAAGTCTGGCGTGGTTTTGACCATAACAAGATTTGTAGAGGCATTCATTACGAACATTTTAAAACAAAAATCTTAATTCTAGGCCTACTACTTTCCGAGGAAATGAAAATAAACCAAATTATGCCATACTTTTAGCTGAAAATATGTATGTTATTGTGCGATGCACATATTTTTTCTCAAAAACGGTAAGTCTGGCGTGGTTCTGACCATAACAAGATTTGTAGAGGCATTCATTACGAACATTTTAAAACAAAAATCTTAATTCTAGGCCTACTAGTTTCCGAGGAAATGAAAATACACCAAATTATGCCATACTTTTAGCTGAAAATATGTTAAAATATGTATGTTATTGTGCGATGCACATATTTTTTCTCAAAAACGGTAAGTCTGGCGTGGTTTTGACCATAACAAGATTTGTAGAGGCATTCATTACGAATATTTTAAGCCAAAAATCCTAATTCTAGGCCTACTAGTTTCCGAGAAAATGAAAATAAACCAAATTATGCCATACTTTTAGCTGAAAATATGTATGTTATTGTGCGATGTACATATTTTTTCTCAAAAACGGTAAGTCTGGCGTGGTTTTGACCATAACAAGATTTGTAGAGGCATTCATTACGAACATTTTAAACCAAAAATCTTAATTCTAGGCCTACTAGTTTCCGATAAAATGAAAATAAACCAAATTATGCCATACTTTTAGCTGAAAATATGTATGTTATTGTGCGAAGCACATATTTTTTCTCAAAAACGGTAAGTCTGGCGTGGTTTTGACCATAACAAGATTTGTAGAGGCATTCATTACGAACATTTTAAACCAAAAATCTTAATTCTAGGCCTACTAGTTTCCGAGAAAATGAAAATAAACCAAATTATGCCATACTTTTAGCTGAAAATATGTAAAAATATGTATGTTATTGTGCGATGCACATATTTTTTCTCAAAAACGGTAAGTCTGGCGTGGTTTTGACCATAACAAGATTTGTAGAGGCATTCATTACGAACATTTTAAAACAAAAATCTTAATTCTAGGCCTACTAGTTTCCGAGAAAATTAAAATAAACCAAATTATGCCATACTTTTAGCTGAAAATATTTAAAAATATGTATGTTATTGTGCGATGCACATATTTTTTCTCAAAAACGGTAAGTCTGGCGTGGTTTTGACCATAACAAGATTTGTAGAGGCATTCATTACGAACATTTTAAACCAAAAATCTTAATTCTAGGCCTACTAGTTTCCGAGAAAATGAAAATAAACCAAATTATGCCATACTTTTAGCTGAAAATATGTATGTTATTGTGCGATGCACATATTTTTTCTCAAAAACGGTAAGTCTGGCGTGGTTTTGACCATAACAAGATTTGTAGAGGCATTCATTACGAACATTTTAAAACAAAAATCTTAATTCTAGGCCTACTAGTTTCCGAGAAAATTAAAATAAACCAAATTATGCCATACTTTTAGCTGAAAATATGTAAAAATATGTATGTTATTGTGCGATGCACATATTTTTTCTCAAAAACGGTAAGTCTGGCGTGGTTTTGACCATAACAAGATTTGTAGAGGCATTCATTACGAACATTTTAAAACAAAAATCTTAATTCCAGGCCTACTAGTTTCCGAGGAAATGAAAATAAACCAAATTATGCCATACTTTTAGCTGAAAATATGTATGTTATTGTGCGATGCACATATTTTTTCTCAAAAACGGTAAGTCTGGCGTGGTTTTGACCATAACAAGATTTGTAGAGGCATTCATTACGAACATTTTAAGCAAAAATCCTAATTCTAGGCCTACTATTTTCCGAGAAAATGAAAATAAACCAAATTATGCCATACTTTTAGCTGAAAATATGTATGTTATTGTGCGATGCACATATTTTTTCTCAAAAACGGTAAGTCTGGCGTGGTTTTGACCATAACAAGATTTGTAGAGGCATTCATTACGAACATTTTAAAACAAAAATCTTAATTCTAGGCCTACTAGTTTCCGAGAAAATGAAAATAAACCAAATTATGCCATACTTTTAGCTGAAAATATGTATGTTATTGTGCGATGCACATATTTTTTCTCAAAAACGGTAAGTCTGGCGTTGTTTTGACCATAACAAGATTTGTAGAGGCATTCATTACGAACATTTTAAACCAAAAATCTTAATTCTAGGCCTACTAGTTTCCGAGAAAATGAAAATAAACCAAATTATGCCATACTTTTAGCTGAAAATATGTATGTTATTGTGCGATGCACATATTTTTTCTCAAAAACGGTAAGTCTGGCGTGGTGTTGACCATAACAAGATTTGTAGAGGCATTCATTACGAACATTTTAAACCAAAAATCTTAATTCTAGGCCTACTAGTTTCCGAGAAAATGAAAATAAACCAAATTATGCCATACTTTTAGCTGAAAATATGTATGTTATTGTGCGATGCACATATTTTTTCTCAAAAACGGTAAGTCTGGCGTGGTTTTGACCATTACAAGATTTGTAGAGGCATTCAATACGAACATTTTAAACCAAAAATCTTAATTCTAGGCCTACTAGTTTCCGAGAAAATGAAAATAAACCAAATTATGCCATACTTTTAGCTGAAAATATGTATGTTATTGTGCGATGCACATATTTTTTCTCAAAAACGGTAAGTCTGGCGTGGTGTTGACCATAACAAGATTTGTAGAGGCATTCATTACGAACATTTTAAACCAAAAATCTTAATTCTAGGCCTACTAGTTTCCGAGAAAATGAAAATAAACCAAATTATGCCATACTTTTAGCTGAAAATATGTATGTTATTGTGCGATGCACATATTTTTTCTCAAAAACGGTAAGTCTGGTGTGGTTTTGACCATTACAAGATTTGTAGAGGCATTCAATACGAACATTTTAAACCAAAAATCTTAATTCTAGGCCTACTAGTTTCCGAGAAAATGAAAATAAACCAAATTATGCCATACTTTTAGCTGAAAATATGTAAAAATATGTATGTTATTGTGCGATGCACTTATTTTTTCTCAAAAACGGTAAGTCTGGCGTGGTTTTGACCATAACAAGATTTGTAGAGGCATTCATTACGAATATTTTAAGCCAAAAATCCTAATTCTAGGCCTACTAGTTTCCGAGAAAATGAAAATAAACCAAATTATGCCATACTTTTAGCTGAAAATATGTATGTTATTGTGCGATGTACATATTTTTTCTCAAAAACGGTAAGTCTGGCGTGGTTTTGACCATAACAAGATTTGTAGAGGCATTCATTACGAACATTTTAAAACAAAAATCTTAATTCTAGGCCTACTAGTTTCCGATAAAATGAAAATAAACCAAATTATGCCATACTTTTAGCTGAAAATATGTATGTTATTGTGCGAAGCACATATTTTTTCTCAAAAACGGTAAGTCTGGCGTGGTTTTGACCATAACAAGATTTGTAGAGGCATTCATTACGAACATTTTAAACCAAAAATCTTAATTCTAGGCCTACTAGTTTCCGAGAAAATGAAAATAAACCAAATTATGCCATACTTTTAGCTGAAAATATGTAAAAATATGTATGTTATTGTGCGATGCACATATTTTTTCTCAAAAACGGTAAGTCTGGCGTGGTTTTGACCATAACAAGATTTGTAGAGGCATTCATTACGAACATTTTAAAACAAAAATCTTAATTCTAGGCCTACCAGTTTCCGAGAAAATTAAAATAAACCAAATTATGCCATACTTTTAGCTGAAAATATGTAAAAATATGTATGTTATTGTGCGATGCACATATTTTTTCTCAAAAACGGTAAGTCTGGCGTGGTTTTGACCATAACAAGATTTGTAGAGGCATTCATTACGAACATTTTAAACCAAAAATCTTAATTCTAGGCCTACTAGTTTCCGAGAAAATGAAAATAAACCAAATTATGCCATACTTTTAGCTGAAAATATGTATGTTATTGTGCGATGCACATATTTTTTCTCAAAAACGGTAAGTCTGGCGTGGTTTTGACCATAACAAGATTTGTAGAGGCATTCATTACGAACATTTTAAAACAAAAATCTTAATTCTAGGCCTACTAGTTTCCGAGAAAATTAAAATAAACCAAATTATGCCATACTTTTAGCTGAAAATATGTAAAAATATGTATGTTATTGTGCGATGCACATATTTTTTCTCAAAAACGGTAAGTCTGGCGTGGTTTTGACCATAACAAGATTTGTAGAGGCATTCATTACGAACATTTTAAAACAAAAACCTTAATTCCAGGCCTACTAGTTTCCGAGGAAATGAAAATAAACCAAATTATGCCATACTTTTAGCTGAAAATATGTATGTTATTGTGCGATGCACATATTTTTTCTCAAAAACGGTAAGTCTGGCGTGGTTTTGACCATAACAAGATTTGTAGAGGCATTCATTACGAACATTTTAAGCAAAAATCCTAATTCTAGGCCTACTATTTTCCGAGAAAATGAAAATAAACCAAATTATGCCATACTTTTAGCTGAAAATATGTATGTTATTGTGCGATGCACATATTTTTTCTCAAAAACGGTAAGTCTGGCGTGGTTTTGACCATAACAAGATTTGTAGAGGCATTCATTACGAACATTTTAAAACAAAAATCTTAATTCTAGGCCTACTAGTTTCCGAAAAAATGAAAATAAACCAAATTATGCCATACTTTTAGCTGAAAATATGTATGTTATTGTGCGATGCACATATTTTTTCTCAAAAACGGTAAGTCTGGCGTTGTTTTGACCATAACAAGATTTGTAGAGGCATTCATTACGAACATTTTAAACCAAAAATCTTAATTCTAGGCCTACTAGTTTCCGAGAAAATGAAAATAAACCAAATTATGCCATACTTTTAGCTGAAAATATGTATGTTATTGTGCGATGCACATATTTTTTCTCAAAAACGGTAAGTCTGGCGTGGTGTTGACCATAACAAGATTTGTAGAGGCATTCATTACGAACATTTTAAACCAAAAATCTTAATTCTAGGCCTACTAGTTTCCGAGAAAATGAAAATAAACCAAATTATGCCATACTTTTAGCTGAAAATATGTATGTTATTGTGCGATGCACATATTTTTTCTCAAAAACGGTAAGTCTGGCGTGGTTTTGACCATAACAAGATTTGTAGAGGCATTCAATACGAACATTTTAAACCAAAAATCTTAATTCTAGGCCTACTAGTTTCCGAGAAAATGAAAATAAACCAAATTATGCCATACTTTTAGCTGAAAATATGTATGTTATTGTGCGATGCACATATTTTTTCTCAAAAACGGTAAGTCTGGCGTGGTGTTGACCATAACAAGATTTGTAGAGGCATTCATTACGAACATTTTAAACCAAAAATCTTAATTCTAGGCCTACTAGTTTCCGAGAAAATGAAAATAAACCAAATTATGCCATACTTTTAGCTGAAAATATGTATGTTATTGTGCGATGCACATATTTTTTCTCAAAAACGGTAAGTCTGGCGTGGTTTTGACCATTACAAGATTTGTAGAGGCATTCAATACGAACATTTTAAACCAAAAATCTTAATTCTAGGCCTACTAGTTTCCGAGAAAATGAAAATAAACCAAATTATGCCATACTTTTAGCTGAAAATATGTAAAAATATGTATGTTATTGTGCGATGCACTTATTTTTTCTCAAAAACGGTAAGTCTGGCGTGGTTTTGACCATAACAAGATTTGTAGAGGCATTCATTACGAACATTTTAAACCAAAAATCTTAATTCTAGGCCTACTAGTTTCCGAGAAAATGAAAATAAACCAAATTATGCCATACTTTTAGCTGAAAATATGTATGTTATTGTGCGATGCACATATTTTTTCTCAAAAACGGTAAGTCTGGCGTGGTTTTGACCGTAACAAGAATTGTAGAGGCATTCATTACGAACATTTTAAACCAAAAATCTTAATTCTAGGCCTACTAGTTTCCGAGGAAATGAAAATAAACCAAATTATGCCATACTTTTAGCTGAAAATATGTAAAAATATGTATGTTATTGTGCGATGCACATATTTTTTCTCAAAAACGGTAAGTCTGGCGTGGTTTTGACCATAACCAGATTTATAGAGGCATTCATTACGAACATTTTAAACCAAAAATCTTAATTCTAGGCCTACTAGTTTCCGAGAAAATGAAAATAAACCAAATTATGCCATACTTTTAGCTGAAAATATGTATGTTATTGTGCGATGCACATATTTTTTCTCAAAAACGGTAAGTCTGGCGTGGTGTTGACCATAACAAGATTTGTAGAGGCATTCATTACGAACATTTTAAACCAAAAATCTTAATTCTAGGCCTACTAGTTTCCGAGAAAATGAAAATAAACCAAATTATGCCATACTTTTAGCTGAAAATATGTAAAAATATGTATGTTATTGTGCGATGCACATATTTTTTCTCAAAAACGGTAAGTCTGGCGTGGTTTTGACCATAACAAGATTTGTAGAGGCATTCATTACGAACATTTTAAAACAAAAATCTTAATTCTAGGCCTACTAGTTTCCGAGAAAATTAAAATAAACCAAATTATGCCATACTTTTAGCTGAAAATATGTAAAAATATGTATGTTATTGTGCGATGCACATATTTTTTCTCAAAAACGGTAAGTCTGGCGTGGTTTTGACCATAACAAGATTTGTAGAGGCATTCATTACGAACATTTTAAACCAAAAATCTTAATTCTAGGCCTACTAGTTTCCGAGAAAATGAAAATAAACCAAATTATGCCATACTTTTAGCTGAAAATATGTATGTTATTGTGCGATGCACATATTTTTTCTCAAAAACGGTAAGTCTGGCGTGGTTTTGACCATAACAAGATTTGTAGAGGCATTCATTACGAACATTTTAAGCAAAAATCCTAATTCTAGGCCTACTATTTTCCGAGAAAATGAAAATAAACCAAATTATGCCATACTTTTAGCTGAAAATATGTATGTTATTGTGCGATGCACATATTTTTTCTCAAAAACGGTAAGTCTGGCGTGGTTTTGACCATAACAAGATTTGTAGAGGCATTCATTACGAACATTTTAAAACAAAAATCTTAATTCTAGGCCTACTAGTTTCCGAGAAAATGAAAATAAACCAAATTATGCCATACTTTTAGCTGAAAATATGTATGTTATTGTGCGATGCACATATTTTTTCTCAAAAACGGTAAGTCTGGCGTTGTTTTGACCATAACAAGATTTGTAGAGGCATTCATTACGAACATTTTAAACCAAAAATCTTAATTCTAGGCCTACTAGTTTCCGAGAAAATGAAAATAAACCAAATTATGCCATACTTTTAGCTGAAAATATGTATGTTATTGTGCGATGCACATATTTTTTCTCAAAAACGGTAAGTCTGGCGTGGTGTTGACCATAACAAGATTTGTAGAGGCATTCATTACGAACATTTTAAACCAAAAATCTTAATTCTAGGCCTACTAGTTTCCGAGAAAATGAAAATAAACCAAATTATGCCATACTTTTAGCTGAAAATATGTATGTTATTGTGCGATGCACATATTTTTTCTCAAAAACGGTAAGTCTGGCGTGGTTTTGACCATTACAAGATTTGTAGAGGCATTCAATACGAACATTTTAAACCAAAAATCTTAATTCTAGGCCTACTAGTTTCCGAGAAAATGAAAATAAACCAAATTATGCCATACTTTTAGCTGAAAATATGTATGTTATTGTGCGATGCACATATTTTTTCTCAAAAACGGTAAGTCTGGCGTGGTGTTGACCATAACAAGATTTGTAGAGGCATTCATTACGAACATTTTAAACCAAAAATCTTAATTCTAGGCCTACTAGTTTCCGAGAAAATGAAAATAAACCAAATTATGCCATACTTTTAGCTGAAAATATGTATGTTATTGTGCGATGCACATATTTTTTCTCAAAAACGGTAAGTCTGGCGTGGTTTTGACCATTACAAGATTTGTAGAGGCATTCAATACGAACATTTTAAACCAAAAATCTTAATTCTAGGCCTACTAGTTTCCGAGAAAATGAAAATAAACCAAATTATGCCATACTTTTAGCTGAAAATATGTATGTTATTGTGCGATGCACATATTTTTTCTCAAAAACGGTAAGTCTGGCGTGGTTTTGACCATTACAAGATTTGTAGAGGCATTCAATACGAACATTTTAAACCAAAAATCTTAATTCTAGGCCTACTAGTTTCCGAGAAAATGAAAATAAACCAAATTATGCCATACTTTCAGCTGAAAATATGTATGTTATTGTGCGATGCACATATTTTTTCTCAAAAACGGTAAGTCTGGCGTGGTTTTGACCATAACAAGATTTATAGAGGCATTCATTACGAACATTTTAAAATAAAAATCTTAATTCTAAGCCTACTAGTTTCCGAGAAAATGAAAATAAACCAAATTATGCCATACTTTTAGCTGAAAATATGTAAAAATATGTATGTTATTGTGCGATGCACATATTTTTTCTCAAAAACGGTAAGTCTGGCGTGGTTTTGACCATAACAAGATTTGTAGAGGCATTCATTACGAACATTTTAAACCAAAAATCTTAATTCTAGGCCTACTAGTTTCCGAGAAAATGAAAATAAACCAAATTATGCCATACTTTTTGCTGAAAATATGTATGTTATTGTGCGATGCACATAAATTTTCTCAAAAACGGTAAGTCTGGCGTTGTTTTGACCATAACAAGATTTGTAGAGGCATTCATCACGAACATTTTAAGCCAAAAATCTTAATTCTAGGCCTACTAGTTTCCGAGAAAATGAAAATAAACCAAATTATGCCATACTTTTAGCTGAAAATATGTATGTATGTTATTGTGCGATGCACATATTTTTTCTCAAAAACGGTAAGTCTGGCGTGGTTTTGACCATAACAAGATTTGTAGAGGCATTCATTACGAATATTTTAAGCCAAAAATCCTAATTCTAGGCCTACTAGTTTCCGAGAAAATGAAAATAAACCAAATTATGCCATACTTTTAGCTGAAAATATGTATGTTATTGTGCGATGTACATATTTTTTCTCAAAAACGGTAAGTCTGGCGTGGTTTTGACCATAACAAGATTTGTAGAGGCATTCATTACGAACATTTTAAAACAAAAATCTTAATTCTAGGCCTACTAGTTTCCGATAAAATGAAAATAAACCAAATTATGCCATACTTTTAGCTGAAAATATGTATGTTATTGTGCGAAGCACATATTTTTTCTCAAAAACGGTAAGTCTGGCGTGGTTTTGACCATAACAAGATTTGTAGAGGCATTCATTACGAACATTTTAAACCAAAAATCTTAATTCTAGGCCTACTAGTTTCCGAGAAAATGAAAATAAACCAAATTATGCCATACTTTTAGCTGAAAATATGTAAAAATATGTATGTTATTGTGCGATGCACATATTTTTTCTCAAAAACGGTAAGTCTGGCGTGGTTTTGACCATAACAAGATTTGTAGAGGCATTCATTACGAACATTTTAAAACAAAAATCTTAATTCTAGGCCTACTAGTTTCCGAGAAAATTAAAATAAACCAAATTATGCCATACTTTTAGCTGAAAATATGTAAAAATATGTATGTTATTGTGCGATGCACATATTTTTTCTCAAAAACGGTAAGTCTGGCGTGGTTTTGACCATAACAAGATTTGTAGAGGCATTCATTACGAACATTTTAAACCAAAAATCTTAATTCTAGGCCTACTAGTTTCCGAGAAAATGAAAATAAACCAAATTATGCCATACTTTTAGCTGAAAATATGTATGTTATTGTGCGATGCACATATTTTTTCTCAAAAACGGTAAGTCTGGCGTGGTTTTGACCATAACAAGATTTGTAGAGGCATTCATTACGAACATTTTAAAACAAAAATCTTAATTCTAGGCCTACTAGTTTCCGAGAAAATTAAAATAAACCAAATTATGCCATACTTTTAGCTGAAAATATGTAAAAATATGTATGTTATTGTGCGATGCACATATTTTTTCTCAAAAACGGTAAGTCTGGCGTGGTTTTGACCATAACAAGATTTGTAGAGGCATTCATTACGAACATTTTAAAACAAAAATCTTAATTCCAGGCCTACTAGTTTCCGAGGAAATGAAAATAAACCAAATTATGCCATACTTTTAGCTGAAAATATGTATGTTATTGTGCGATGCACATATTTTTTCTCAAAAACGGTAAGTCTGGCGTGGTTTTGACCATAACAAGATTTGTAGAGGCATTCATTACGAACATTTTAAGCAAAAATCCTAATTCTAGGCCTACTATTTTCCGAGAAAATGAAAATAAACCAAATTATGCCATACTTTTAGCTGAAAATATGTATGTTATTGTGCGATGCACATATTTTTTCTCAAAAACGGTAAGTCTGGCGTGGTTTTGACCATAACAAGATTTGTAGAGGCATTCATTACGAACATTTTAAAACAAAAATCTTAATTCTAGGCCTACTAGTTTCCGAGAAAATGAAAATAAACCAAATTATGCCATACTTTTAGCTGAAAATATGTATGTTATTGTGCGATGCACATATTTTTTCTCAAAAACGGTAAGTCTGGCGTTGTTTTGACCATAACAAGATTTGTAGAGGCATTCATTACGAACATTTTAAACCAAAAATCTTAATTCTAGGCCTACTAGTTTCCGAGAAAATGAAAATAAACCAAATTATGCCATACTTTTAGCTGAAAATATGTATGTTATTGTGCGATGCACATATTTTTTCTCAAAAACGGTAAGTCTGGCGTGGTGTTGACCATAACAAGATTTGTAGAGGCATTCATTACGAACATTTTAAACCAAAAATCTTAATTCTAGGCCTACTAGTTTCCGAGGAAATGAAAATAAACCAAATTATGCCATACTTTTAGCTGAAAATATGTATGTTATTGTGCGATGCACATATTTTTTCTCAAAAACGGTAAGTCTGGCGTGGTTTTGACCATTACAAGATTTGTAGAGGCATTCAATACGAACATTTTAAACCAAAAATCTTAATTCTAGGCCTACTAGTTTCCGAGAAAATGAAAATAAACCAAATTATGCCATACTTTTAGCTGAAAATATGTATGTTATTGTGCGATGCACATATTTTTTCTCAAAAACGGTAAGTCTGGCGTGGTGTTGACCATAACAAGATTTGTAGAGGCATTCATTACGAACATTTTAAACCAAAAATCTTAATTCTAGGCCTACTAGTTTCCGAGAAAATGAAAATAAACCAAATTATGCCATACTTTTAGCTGAAAATATGTATGTTATTGTGCGATGCACATATTTTTTCTCAAAAACGGTAAGTCTGGCGTGGTTTTGACCATTACAAGATTTGTAGAGGCATTCAATACGAACATTTTAAACCAAAAATCTTAATTCTAGGCCTACTAGTTTCCGAGAAAATGAAAATAAACCAAATTATGCCATACTTTTAGCTGAAAATATGTAAAAATATGTATGTTATTGTGCGATGCACTTATTTTTTCTCAAAAACGGTAAGTCTGGCGTGGTTTTGACCATAACAAGATTTGTAGAGGCATTCATTACGAACATTTTAAACCAAAAATCTTAATTCTAGGCCTACTAGTTTCCGAGAAAATGAAAATAAACCAAATTATGCCATACTTTTAGCTGAAAATATGTATGTTATTGTGCGATGCACATATTTTTTCTCAAAAACGGTAAGTCTGGCGTGGTTTTGACCATAACAAGAATTGTAGAGGCATTCATTACGAACATTTTAAACCAAAAATCTTAATTCTAGGCCTACTAGTTTCCGAGGAAATGAAAATAAACCAAATTATGCCATACTTTTAGCTGAAAATATGTAAAAATATGTATGTTATTGTGCGATGCACATATTTTTTCTCAAAAACGGTAAGTCTGGCGTGGTTTTGACCATAACAAGATTTATAGAGGCATTCATTACGAACATTTTAAACCAAAAATCTTAATTCTAGGCCTACTAGTTTCCGAGAAAATGAAAATAAACCAAATTATGCCATACTTTTAGCTGAAAATATGTATGTTATTGTGCGATGCACATATTTTTTCTCAAAAACGGTAAGTCTGGCGTGGTGTTGACCATAACAAGATTTGTAGAGGCATTCATTACGAACATTTTAAACCAAAAATCTTAATTCTAGGCCTACTAGTTTCCGAGAAAATGAAAATAAACCAAATTATGCCATACTTTTAGCTGAAAATATGTAAAAATATGTATGTTATTGTGCGATGCACATATTTTTTCTCAAAAACGGTAAGTCTGGCGTGGTTTTGACCATAACAAGATTTGTAGAGGCATTCATTACGAACATTTTAAAACAAAAATCTTAATTCTAGGCCTACTAGTTTCCGAGAAAATTAAAATAAACCAAATTTTGCCATACTTTTAGCTGAAAATATGTAAAAATATGTATGTTATTGTGCGATGCACATATTTTTTCTCAAAAACGGTAAGTCTGGCGTGGTTTTGACCATAACAAGATTTGTAGAGGCATTCATTACGAACATTTTAAACCAAAAATCTTAATTCTAGGCCTACTAGTTTCCGAGAAAATGAAAATAAACCAAATTATGCCATACTTTTAGCTGAAAATATGTATGTTATTGTGCGATGCACATATTTTTTCTCAAAAACGGTAAGTCTGGCGTGGTTTTGACCATAACAAGATTTGTAGAGGCATTCATTACGAACATTTTAAAACAAAAATCTTAATTCTAGGCCTACTAGTTTCCGAGAAAATTAAAATAAACCAAATTATGCCATACTTTTAGCTGAAAATATGTAAAAATATGTATGTTATTGTGCGATGCACATATTTTTTCTCAAAAACGGTAAGTCTGGCGTGGTTTTGACCATAACAAGATTTGTAGAGGCATTCATTACGAACATTTTAAAACAAAAATCTTAATTCCAGGCCTACTAGTTTCCGAGGAAATGAAAATAAACCAAATTATGCCATACTTTTAGCTGAAAATATGTATGTTATTGTGCGATGCACATATTTTTTCTCAAAAACGGTAAGTCTGGCGTGGTTTTGACCATAACAAGATTTGTAGAGGCATTCATTACGAACATTTTAAGCAAAAATCCTAATTCTAGGCCTACTATTTTCCGAGAAAATGAAAATAAACCAAATTATGCCATACTTTTAGCTGAAAATATGTATGTTATTGTGCGATGCACATATTTTTTCTCAAAAACGGTAAGTCTGGCGTGGTTTTGACCATAACAAGATTTGTAGAGGCATTCATTACGAACATTTTAAAACAAAAATCTTAATTCTAGGCCTACTAGTTTCCGAGAAAATGAAAATAAACCAAATTATGCCATACTTTTAGCTGAAAATATGTATGTTATTGTGCGATGCACATATTTTTTCTCAAAAACGGTAAGTCTGGCGTTGTTTTGACCATAACAAGATTTGTAGAGGCATTCATTACGAACATTTTAAACCAAAAATCTTAATTCTAGGCCTACTAGTTTCCGAGAAAATGAAAATAAACCAAATTATGCCATACTTTTAGCTGAATATATGTATGTTATTGTGCGATGCACATATTTTTTCTCAAAAACGGTAAGTCTGGCGTGGTGTTGACCATAACAAGATTTGTAGAGGCATTCATTACGAACATTTTAAACCAAAAATCTTAATTCTAGGCCTACTAGTTTCCGAGAAAATGAAAATAAACCAAATTATGCCATACTTTTAGCTGAAAATATGTATGTTATTGTGCGATGCACATATTTTTTCTCAAAAACGGTAAGTCTGGCGTGGTTTTGACCATTACAAGATTTGTAGAGGCATTCAATACGAACATTTTAAACCAAAAATCTTAATTCTAGGCCTACTAGTTTCCGAGAAAATGAAAATAAACCAAATTATGCCATACTTTTAGCTGAAAATATGTATGTTATTGTGCGATGCACATATTTTTTCTCAAAAACGGTAAGTCTGGCGTGGTGTTGACCATAACAAGATTTGTAGAGGCATTCATTACGAACATTTTAAACCAAAAATCTTAATTCTAGGCCTACTAGTTTCCGAGAAAATGAAAATAAACCAAATTATGCCATACTTTTAGCTGAAAATAT
Organism: Myathropa florea; assembly: GCA_930367185.1. Lineage (NCBI taxonomy): Eukaryota > Metazoa > Arthropoda > Insecta > Diptera > Syrphidae > Myathropa > Myathropa florea. Next base: position 112,611,203 of record OV884002.1, on the reverse strand, counting down.
GTATGTTATTGTGCGATGCACATATTTTTTCTCAAAAACGGTAAGTCTGGCGTGGTGTTGACCATAACAAGATTTGTAGAGGCATTCATTACGAACATTTTAAACCAAAAATCTTAATTCTAGGCCTACTAGTTTCCGAGAAAATGAAAATAAACCAAATTATGCCATACTTTTAGCTGAAAATATGTATGTTATTGTGCGATGCACATATTTTTTCTCAAAAACGGTAAGTCTGGCGTGGTTTTGACCATAACAAGATTTGTAGAGGCATTCATTACGAACATTTTAAAACAAAAATCTTAATTCTAGGCCTACTAGTTTCCGAGGAAATGAAAATAAACCAAATTATGCCATACTTTTAGCTGAAAATATGTATGTTATTGTGCGATGCACATATTTTTTCTCAAAAACGGTAAGTCTGGCGTGGTTTTGACCATAACAAGATTTGTAGAGGCATTCATTACGAACATTTTAAACCAAAAATCTTAATTCTAGGCCTACTAGTTTCCGAGAAAATGAAAATAAACCAAATTATGCCATACTTTTAGCTGAAAATATGTATGTTATTGTGCGATGCACATATTTTTTCTCAAAAACGGTATGTCTGGCGTGGTTTTGACCATAACAAGATTTGTAGAGGCATTCATTACGAACATTTTAAACCAAAAATCTTAATTCTAGGCCTACTAGTTTCCGAGGAAATGAAAATAAACCAAATTATGCCATACTTTTAGCTGAAAATATGTAAAAATATGTATGTTATTGTGCGATGCACATATTTTTTCTCAAAAACGGTAAGTCTGGCGTGATTTTGACCATAACAAGATTTATAGAGGCATTCATTACGAACATTTTAAACCAAAAATCTTAATTCTAGGCCTACTAGTTTCCGAGAAAATTAAAATAAACCAAATTATGCCATACTTTTAGCTGAAAATATGTATGTTATTGTGCGATGCACATATTTTTTCTCAAAAACGGTATGTCTGGCGTGGTTTTGACCATAACAAGATTTGTAGAGGCATTCATTACGAACATTTTAAACCAAAAATCTTAATTCTAGGCCTACTAGTTTCCGAGGAAATGAAAATAAACCAAATTATGCCATACTTTTAGCTGAAAATATGTAAAAATATGTATGTTATTGTGCGATGCACATATTTTTTCTCAAAAACGGTAAGTCTGGCGTGATTTTGACCATAACAAGATTTATAGAGGCATTCATTACGAACATTTTAAACCAAAAATCTTAATTCTAGGCCTACTAGTTTCCGAGAAAATTAAAATAAACCAAATTATGCCATACTTTTAGCTGAAAATATGTATGTTATTGTGCGATGCACATATTTTTTCTCAAAAACGGTAAGTCTGGCGTGGTTTTGACCATAACAAGATTTGTAGAGGCATTCATTACGAACATTTTAAAACAAAAATCTTAATTCTAAGCCTACTAGTTTCCGAGAAAATGAAAATAAACCAAATTATGCCATACTTTTAGCTGAAAATATGTATGTTATTGTGCGATGCACATATTTTTTCTCAAAAACGATAGGTCTGGCGTGGTTTTGACCATAACAAGATTTGTAGAGGCATTCATTACGAACATTTTAAAACAAAAATCTTAATTCTAAGCCTACTAGCTTCCGAGGAAATGAAAATAAACCAAATTATGCCATACTTTTAGCTGAAAATATGTATGTTATTGTGCGATGCACATATTTTTTCTCAAAAACGATAGGTCTGGCGTGGTTTTGACCATAACAAGATTTGTAGAGGCATTCATTACGAACATTTTAAACCAAAAATCTTAATTCTAGGCCTACTAGTTTCCGAGGTAATGAAAATAAACCAAATTATGCTATACTTTTAGCTGAAAATATGTATGTTATTGTGCGATGCACATATTTTTTCTCAAAAACGGTAAGTCTGGCGTGGTTTTGACCATAACAAGATTTGTAGAGGCATTCATTACGAACATTTTAAAACAAAAATCTTAATTCCAGGCCTACTAGTTTCCGAGGAAATGAAAATAAACCAAATTATGCCATACTTTTAGCTGAAAATATGTATGTTATTGTGCGATGCACATATTTTTTCTCAAAAACGGTAAGTCTGGCGTGGTTTTGACCATAACAAGATTTGTAGAGGCATTCATTACGAACATTTTAAACCAAAAATCTTAATTCTAGGCCTACTAGTTTCCGAGGAAATGAAAATAAACCAAATTATGCCATACTTTTAGCTGAAAATATGTATGTTATTGTGCGATGCACATATTTTTTCTCAAAAACAGTAAGTCTGGCGTGGTTTTGACCATAACAAGATTTGTAGAGGCATTCATTACGAACATTTTAAACCAAAAATCTTAATTCTAGGCCTACTAGTTTCCCAGAAAATGAAAATAAACCAAATTATGCCATACTTTTAGCTGAAAATATGTAAAAATATGTATGTTATTGTGCGATGCACATATTTTTTCTCAAAAACGGTAAGTCTGGCGTGGTTTTGACCATAACAAGATTTGTAGAGGCATTCATTACGAACATTTTAAACCAAAAATCTTAATTCTAGGCCTACTAGTTTCCGAGAAAATGAAAATAAACCAAATTATGCCATACTTTTAGCTGAAAATATGTAAAAATATGTATGTTATTGTGCGATGCACATATTTTTTCTCAAAAACGGTAAGTCTGGCGTGGTTTTGACCATAACAAGATTTGTAGAGGCATTCATTACGAACATTTTAAAACAAAAATCTTAATTCTAGGCCTACTAGTTTCCGAGAAAATTAAAATAAACCAAATTATGCCATACTTTTAGCTGAAAATATGTATGTTATTGTGCGATGCACATATTTTTTCTCAAAAACGGTAAGTCTGGCGTGGTTTTGACCATAACAAGATTTGTAGAGGCATTCATTACGAACATTTTAAAACAAAAATCTTAATTCTAAGCCTACTAGTTTCCGAGAAAATGAAAATAAACCAAATTATGCCATACTTTTAGCTGAAAATATGTATGTTATTGTGCGATGCACATATTTTTTCTCAAAAACGATAGGTCTGGCGTGGTTTTGACCATAACAAGATTTGTAGAGGCATTCATTACGAACATTTTAAAATAAAAATCTTAATTCTAGGCCTACTAGCTTCCGAGGAAATGAAAATAAACCAAATTATGCCATACTTTTAGCTGAAAATATGTATGTTATTGTGCGATGCACATATTTTTTCTCAAAAACGATAGGTCTGGCGTGGTTTTGACCATAACAAGATTTGTAGAGGCATTCATTACGAACATTTTAAAACAAAAATCTTAATTCTAGGCCTACTAGCTTCCGAGGAAATGAAAATAAACCAAATTATGCCATACTTTTAGCTGAAAATATGTATGTTATTGTGCGATGCACATATTTTTTCTCAAAAACGATAGGTCTGGCGTGGTTTTGACCATAACAAGATTTGTAGAGGCATTCATTACGAACATTTTAAACCAAAAATCTTAATTCTAGGCCTACTAGTTTCCGAGAAAATGAAAATAAACCAAATTATGCTATACTTTTAGCTGAAAATATGTATGTTATTGTGCGATGCACATATTTTTTCTCAAAAACGGTAAGTCTGGCGTGGTTTTGACCATAACAAGATTTGTAGAGGCATTCATTACGAACATTTTAAAACAAAAATCTTAATTCCAGGCCTACTAGTTTCCGAGGAAATGAAAATAAACCAAATTATGCCATACTTTTAGCTGAAAATATGTATGTTATTGTGCGATGCACATATTTTTTCTCAAAAACGATAGGTCTGGCGTGGTTTTGACCATAACAAGATTTGTAGAGGCATTCATTACGAACATTTTAAAACAAAAATCTTAATTCTAGGCCTACTAGTTTCCGAGGAAATGAAAATAAACCAAATTATGCCATACTTTTAGCTGAAAATATGTATGTTATTGTGCGATGCACATATTTTTTCTCAAAAACGGTAAGTCTGGCGTGGTTTTGACCATAACAAGATTTGTAGAGGCATTCATTACGAACATTTTAAACCAAAAATCTTAATTCTAGGCCTACTAGTTTCCGAGGAAATGAAAATAAACCAAATTATGCCATACTTTTAGCTGAAAATATGTATGTTATTGTGCGATGCACATATTTTTTCTCAAAAACAGTAAGTCTGGCGTGGTTTTGACCATAACAAGATTTGTAGAGGCATTCATTACGAACATTTTAAACCAAAAATCTTAATTCTAGGCCTACTAGTTTCCGAGAAAATGAAAATAAACCAAATTATGCCATACTTTTAGCTGAAAATATGTAAAAATATGTATGTTATTGTGCGATGCACATATTTTTTCTCAAAAACGGTAAGTCTGGCGTGGTTTTGACCATAACAAGATTTGTAGAGGCATTCATTACGAACATTTTAAAACAAAAATCTTAATTCTAGGCCTACTAGTTTCCGAGAAAATTAAAATAAACCAAATTATGCCATACTTTAGCTGAAAATATGTAAAAATATGTATGTTATTGTGCGATGCACATATTTTTTCTCAAAAACGGTAAGTCTGGCGTGGTTTTGACCATAGCAAGATTTGTAGAGGCATTCATTACGAACATTTTAAACCAAAAATCTTAATTCTAGGCCTACTAGTTTCCGAGGAAATGAAAATAAACCAAATTATGCCATACTTTTAGCTGAAAATATGTAAAAATATGTATGTTATTGTGCGATGCACATATTTTTTCTCAAAAACGGTAAGTCTGGCGTGGTTTTGACCATAACAAGATTTGTAGAGGCATTCATTACGAACATTTTAAACCAAAAATCTTAATTCTAGGCCTACTAGTTTCCGAGAAAATGAAAATAAACCAAATTATGCCATACTTTTAGCTGAAAATATGTATGTTATTGTGCGATGCACATATTTTTTCTCAAAAACGGTAAGTCTGGCGTGGTTTTGACCATAACAAGATTTGTAGAGGCATTCATTACGAACATTTTAAAACAAAAATCTTAATTCTAGGCCTACTAGTTTCCGAGGAAATGAAAATAAACCAAATTATGCCATACTTTTAGCTGAAAATATGTATGTTATTGTGCGATGCACATATTTTTTCTCAAAAACGGTAAGTCTGGCGTGGTTTTGACCATTACAAGATTTGTAGAGGCATTCATTACGAACATTTTAAAACAAAAATCTTAATTCTAGGCCTACTAGTTTCCGAGAAAATTAAAATAAACCAAATTATGCCATACTTTTAGCTGAAAATATGTATGTTATTGTGCGATGCACATATTTTTTCTCAAAAACGGTAAGTCTGGCGTGGTTTTGACCATAACAAGATTTGTAGAGGCATTCATTACGAACATTTTAAAACAAAAATCTTAATTCTAGGCCTACTAGTTTCCGAGGAAATGAAAATAAACCAAATTATGCCATACTTTTAGCTGAAAATATGTATGTTATTGTGCGATGCACATATTTTTCCTCAAAAACGGTAAGTCTGGCGTGGTTTTGACCATAACAAGATTTGTAGAGGCATTCATTACGAACATTTTAAACCAAAAATCTTAATTCTAGGACTACTAGTTTCCGAGGAAATGAAAATAAACCAAATTATGCCATACTTTTAGCTGAAAATATGTATGTTATTGTGCGATGCACATATTTTTTCTCAAAAACAGTAAGTCTGGCGTGGTTTTGACCATAACAAGATTTGTAGAGGCATTCATTACGAACATTTTAAACCAAAAATCTTAATTCTAGGCCTACTAGTTTCCGAGAAAATGAAAATAAACCAAATTATGCTATACTTTTAGCTGAAAATATGTATGTTATTGTGCGATGCACATATTTTTTCTCAAAAACGGTAAGTCTGGCGTGGTTTTGACCATAACAAGATTTATAGAGGCATTCATTACGAACATTTTAAACCAAAAATCTTAATTCTAGGCCTACTAGTTTCCGAGAAAATGAAAATAAACCAAATTATGCCATACTTTTAGCTGAAAATATGTATGTTATTGTGCGATGCACATATTTTTTCTCAAAAACGGTAAGTCTGGCGTGGTTTTGACCATAACAAGATTTGTAGAGGCATTCATTACGAACATTTTAAACCAAAAATCTTAATTCTAGGCCTACTAGTTTCCGAGAAAATGAAAATAAACCAAATTATGCCATACTTTTAGCTGAAAATATGTATGTTATTGTGCGATGCACATATTTTTTCTCAAAAACGGTAAGTCTGGCGTTGTTTTGACCATAACAAGATTTGTAGAGGCATTCATTACGAACATTTTAAACCAAAAATCTTAATTCTAGGCCTACTAGTTTCCGAGGAAATGAAAATAAACCAAATTATGCCATACTTTTAGCTGAAAATATGTATGTTATTGTGCGATGCACATATTTTTTCTCAAAAACGGTAAGTCTGGCGTGGTTTTGACCATAACAAGATTTGTAGAGGCATTCATTACGAACATTTTAAAGCAAAAATCTTAATTCTAGGCCTACTAGTTTCCGAGAAAATGAAAATAAACCAAATTATGCCATACTTTTAGCTGAAAATATGTATGTTATTGTGCGATGCACATATTTTTCCTCAAAAACGGTAAGTCTGGCGTGGTTTTGACCATAACAAGATTTGTAGAGGCATTCATTACGAACATTTTAAACCAAAAATCTTAATTCTAGGCCTACTAGTTTCCGAGAAAATGAAAATAAACCAAATTATGCCATACTTTTAGCTGAAAATATTTTTTCTCAAAAACGGTAAGTCTGGCGTGGTTTTGACCATAACAAGATTTGTAGAGGCATTCATTACGAACATTTTAAAACAAAAATCTTAATTCTAGGCCTACTAGTTTCCGAGGAAATGAAAATAAACCAAATTATGCCATACTTTTAGCTGAAAATATGTATGTTATTGTGCGATGCACATATTTTTTCTCAAAAACGGTAAGTCTGGCGTGGTTTTGACCATAGCAAGATTTGTAGAGGCATTCATTACGAACATTTTAAACCAAAAATCTTAATTCTAGGCCTACTAGTTTCCGAGAAAATGAAAATAAACCAAATTATACCATACTTTTAGCTGAAAATATGTAAAAATATGTATGTTATTGTGCGATGCACATATTTTTTCTCAAAAACGGTAAGTCTGGCGTGGTTTTGACCATAACAAGATTTGTAGAGGCATTCATTACGAACATTTTAAACCAAAAATCTTAATTCTAGGCCTACTAGTTTCCGAGAAAATGAAAATAAACCAAATTATGCCATACTTTTAGCTGAAAATATGTATGTTATTGTGCGATGCACATATTTTTTCTCAAAAACGGTAAGTCTGGCGTGGTTTTGACCATAACAAGATTTGTAGAGGCATTCATTACGAACATTTTAAATCAAAAATCTTAATTCTAGGCCTACTAGTTTCCGAGGAAATGAAAATAAACCAAATTATGCCATACTTTTAGCTGAAAATATGTATGTTATTGTGCGATGCACATATTTTTTCTCAAAAGCGGTAAGTCTGGCGTGGTTTTGACCATAACAAGATTTGTAGAGGCATTCATTACGAACATTTTAAACCAAAAATCTTAATTCTAGGCCTACTAGTTTCCGAGAAAATGAAAATAAACCAAATTATGCTATACTTTTAGCTGAAAATATGTATGTTATTGTGCGATGCACATATTTTTTCTCAAAAACGGTAAGTCTGGCGTGGTTTTGACCATAACAAGATTTGTAGAGGCATTCATTACGAACATTTTAAAATAAAAATCTTAATTCTAGGCCTACTAGTTTCCGAGGAAATGAAAATAAACCAAATTATGCCATACTTTTAGCTGAAAATATGTATGTTATTGTGCGATGCACATATTTTTTCTCAAAAACGGTAAGTCTGGCGTGTTTTTGACCATAACAAGATTTGTAGAGGCATTCATTACGAACATTTTAAACCAAAAATCTTAATTCTAGGCCTACTAGTTTCCGAGAAAATGAAAATAAACCAAATTATGCCATACTTTTAGCTGAAAATATGTATGTTATTGTGCGCTGCACATATTTTTTCTCAAAAACGGTAAGTCTGGCGTGGTTTTGACCGTAACAAGATTTGTAGAGGCATTCATTACGAACATTTTAAAACAAAAATCTTAATTCTAAGCCTACTAGTTTCCGAGAAAATGAAAATAAACCAAATTATGCCATACTTTTAGCTGAAAATATGTATGTTATTGTGCGATGCACATATTTTTTCTCAAAAACGATAGGTCTGGCGTGGTTTTGACCATAACAAGATTTGTAGAGGCATTCATTACGAACATTTTAAAACAAAAATCTTAATTCTAGGCCTACTAGTTTCCGAGGAAATGAAAATAAACCAAATTATGCCATACTTTTAGCTGAAAATATGTATGTTATTGTGCGATGCACATATTTTTTCTCAAAAACGGTAAGTCTGGCGTGGTTTTGACCATAACAAGATTTGTAGAGGCATTCATTACGAACATTTTAAACCAAAAATCTTAATTCTAGGCCTACTAGTTTCCGAGAAAATGAAAATAAACCAAATTATGCCATACTTTTAGCTGAAAATATGTATGTTATTGTGCGATGCACATATTTTTTCTCAAAAACAGTAAGTCTGGCGTGGTTTTGACCATAACAAGATTTGTAGAGGCATTCATTACGAACATTTTAAACCAAAAATCTTAATTCTAGGCCTACTAGTTTCCGAGAAAATGAAAATAAACCAAATTATGCTATACTTTTAGCTGAAAATATGTATGTTATTGTGCGATGCACATATTTTTTCTCAAAAACGGTAAGTCTGGCGTGGTTTTGACCATAACAAGATTTGTAGAGGCATTCATTACGAACATTTTAAACCAAAAATCTTAATTCTAGGCCTACTAGTTTCCGAGAAAATTAAAATAAACCAAATTATGCCATACTTTTAGCTGAAAATATGTATGTTATTGTGCGATGCACATATTTTTTCTCAAAAACGGTAAGTCTGGCGTGGTTTTGACCATAACAAGATTTGTAGAGGCATTCATTACGAACATTTTAAACCAAAAATCTTAATTCTAGGCCTACTAGTTTCCGAGAAAATGAAAATAAACCAAATTATGCCATACTTTTAGCTGAAAATATGTATGTTATTGTGCGATGCACATATTTTTTCTCAAAAACGGTAAGTCTGGCGTGGTTTTGACCATAGCAAGATTTGTAGAGGCATTCATTACGAACATTTTAAACCAAAAATCTTAATTCTAGGCCTACTAGTTTCCGAGAAAATGAAAATAAACCAAATTATGCCATACTTTTAGCTGAAAATATGTAAAAATATGTATGTTATTGTGCTATGCACATATTTTTTCTCAAAAACGGTAAGTCTGGCTTGGTTTTGACCATAACAAGATTTGTAGAGGCATTCATTACGAACATTTTAAACCAAAAATCTTAATTCTAGGCCTACTAGTTTCCGAGAAAATGAAAATAAACCAAATTATGCCATACTTTTAGCTGAAAATATGTATGTTATTGTGCGATGCACATATTTTTTCTCAAAAACGGTAAGTCTGGCGTGGTTTTGACCATAACAAGATTTGTAGAGGCATTCATTACGAACATTTTAAACCAAAAATCTTAATTCTAGGCCTACTAGTTTCCGAGAAAATGAAAATAAACCAAATTATGCCATACTTTTAGCTGAAAATATGTATGTTATTGTGCGATGCACATATTTTTTCTCAAAAACGGTAAGTCTGGCGTGGTTTTGACCATAACAAGATTTGTAGAGGCATTCATTACGAACATTTTAAAGCAAAAATCTTAATTCTAGGCCTACTAGTTTCCGAGAAAATGAAAATAAACCAAATTATGCCATACTTTTAGCTGAAAATATGTATGTTATTGTGCGATGCACATATTTTTCCTCAAAAACGGTAAGTCTGGCGTGGTTTTGACCATAACAAGATTTGTAGAGGCATTCATTACGAACATTTTAAAACAAAAATCTTAATTCTAGGCCTACTAGTTTCCGAGGAAATGAAAATAAACCAAATTATGCCATACTTTTAGCTGAAAATATGTATGTTATTGTGCGATGCACATATTTTTTCCCAAAAACGGTAAGTCTGGCGTGGTTTTGACCATAACAAGATTTGTAGAGGCATTCATTACGAACATTTTAAACCAAAAATCTTAATTCTAGGCCTACTAGTTTCCGAGGAAATGAAAATAAACCAAATTATGCCATACTTTTAGCTGAAAATATGTATGTTATTGTGCGATGCACATATTTTTTCTCAAAAACGGTAAGTCTGGCGTGGTTTTGACCATAGCAAGATTTGTAGAGGCATTCATTACGAACATTTTAAACCAAAAATCTTAATTCTAGGCCTACTAGTTTCCGAGAAAATGAAAATAAACCAAATTATGCCATACTTTTAGCTGAAAATATGTAAAAATATGTATGTTATTGTGCGATGCACATATTTTTTCTCAAAAACGGTAAGTCTGGCGTGGTTTTGGCCAATACAAGATTTGTAGAGGCATTCATTACGAACATTTTAAAACAAAAATCTTAATTCTAGGCCTACTAGTTTCCGAGGAAATGAAAATAAACCAAATTATGCCATACTTTTAGCTGAAAATATGTAAAAATATGTATGTTATTGTGCGATGCACATATTTTTTCTCAAAAACAGTAAGTCTGGCGTGGTTTTGACCATAACAAGATTTATAGAGGCATTCATTACGAACATTTTAAACCAAAAATCTTAATTCTAGGCCTACTAGTTTCCGAGAAAATGAAAATAAACCAAATTATGCCATACTTTTAGCTGAAAATATGTATGTTATTGTGCGATGCACATATTTTTTCTCAAAAACGGTAGGTCTGGCGTGGTTTTGACCATAACAAGATTTGTAGAGGCATTCATTACGAACATTTTAAACCAAAAATCTTAATTCTAGGCCTACTAGTTTCCGAGAAAATGAAAATAAACCAAATTATGCCATACTTTTAGCTGAAAATATGTATGTTATTGTGCGATGCACATATTTTTTCTCAAAAACGGTAAGTCTGGCGTGGTTTTGACCATAACAAGATTTGTAGAGGCATTCATTACGAACATTTTAAACCAAAAATCTTAATTCTAGGCCTACTAGTTTCCGAGGAAATGAAAATAAACCAAATTATGCCATACTTTTAGCTGAAAATATGTATGTTATTGTGCGATGCACATATTTTTTCTCAAAAACGGTAAGTCTGGCGTGGTTTTGACCATAACAAGATTTGTAGAGGCATTCATTACGAACATTTTAAACCAAAAATCTTAATTCTAGGCCTACTAGTTTCCGAGGAAATGAAAATAAACCAAATTATGCCATACTTTTAGCTGAAAATATGTATGTTATTGTGCGATGCACATATTTTTTCTCAAAAACAGTAAGTCTGGCGTGGTTTTGACCATAACAAGATTTGTAGAGGCATTCATTACGAACATTTTAAAACAAAAATCTTAATTCTAGGCCTACTAGTTTCCGAGAAAATTAAAATAAACCAAATTATGCCATACTTTTAGCTGAAAATATGTAAAAATATGTATGTTATTGTGCGATGCACATATTTTTTCTCAAAAACGGTAGGTCTGGCGTGGTTTTGACCATAACAAGATTTGTAGAGGCATTCATTACGAACATTTTAAAACAAAAATTTTAATTCTAGGCCTACTAGTTTCCGAGAAAATGAAAATAAACCAAATTATGCCATACTTTTAGCTGAAAATATGTAAAAATATGTATGTTATTGTGCGATGCACATATTTTTTCTCAAAAACGGTAAGTCTGGCGTGGTTTTGACCATAACAAGATTTGTAGAGGCATTCATTACGAACATTTTAAACCAAAAATCTTAATTCTAGGCCTACTAGTTTCCGAGGAAATGAAAATAAACCAAATTATGCCATACTTTTAGCTGAAAATATGTAAAAATATGTATGTTATTGTGCGATGCACATATTTTTTCTCAAAAACGGTAAGTCTGGCGTGGTTTTGACCATAACAAGATTTATAGAGGCATTCATTACGAACATTTTAAACCAAAAATCTTAATTCTAGGCCTACTAGTTTCCGAGAAAATGAAAATAAACCAAATTATGCCATACTTTTAGCTGAAAATATGTATGTTATTGTGCGACGCACATATTTTTTCTCAAAAACGGTAAGTCTGGCGTGGTTTTGACCATAACAAGATTTGTAGAGGCATTCATTACGAACATTTTAAACCAAAAATCTTAATTCTAGGCCTACTAGTTTCCGAGGAAATGAAAATAAACCAAATTATGCCATACTTTTAGCTGAAAATATGTATGTTATTGTGCGATGCACATATTTTTTCTCAAAAACGGTAAGTCTGGCGTGGTTTTGACCATAACAAGATTTATAGAGGCATTCATTACGAACATTTTAAAAATTTAAAAAAAAAAATCTTAATTCTAGGCCTACTAGTTTCCGAGGAAATGAAAATAAACCAAATTATGCCATACTTTTAGCTGAAAATATGTATGTTATTGTGCGATGCACATATTTTTTCTCAAAAACAGTAAGTCTGGCGTGGTTTTGACCATAACAAGATTTGTAGAGGCATTCATTACGAACATTTTAAAACAAAAATCTTAATTCTAGGCCTACTAGTTTCCGAGAAAATTAAAATAAACCAAATTATGCCATACTTTTAGCTGAAAATATGTAAAAATATGTATGTTATTGTGCGATGCACATATTTTTTCTCAAAAACGATAGGTCTGGCGTGGTTTTGACCATAACAAGATTTGTAGAGGCATTCATTACGAACATTTTAAAACAAAAATCTTAATTCTAGGCCTACTAGTTTCCGAGGAAATGAAAATAAACCAAATTATGCCATACTTTTAGCTGAAAATATGTATGTTATTGTGCGATGCACATATTTTTTCTCAAAAACGGTAAGTCTGGCGTGGTTTTGACCATAACAAGATTTGTAGAGGCATTCATTACGAACATTTTAAACCAAAAATCTTAATTCTAGGCCTACTAGTTTCCGAGGAAATGAAAATAAACCAAATTATGCCATACTTTTAGCTGAAAATATGTAAAAATATGTATGTTATTGTGCGATGCACATATTTTTTCTCAAAAACGGTAAGTCTGGCGTGGTTTTGACTATAACAAGATTTATAGAGGCATTCATTACGAACATTTTAAACCAAAAATCTTAATTCTAGGCCTACTAGTTTCCGAGAAAATGAAAATAAACCAAATTATGCCATACTTTTAGCTGAAAATATGTATGTTATTGTGCGATGCACATATTTTTTCTCAAAAACGGTAAGTCTGGCGTGGTTTTGACCATAACAAGATTTGTAGAGGCATTCATTACGAACATTTTAAACCAAAAATCTTAATTCTAGGCCTACTAGTTTCCGAGAAAATGAAAATAAACCAAATTATGCCATACTTTTAGCTGAAAATATGTATGTTATTGTGCGATGCACATATTTTTTCTCAAAAACGGTAAGTCTGGCGTGGTTTTGACCATAACAAGATTTGTAGAGGCATTCATTACGAACATTTTAAAACAAAAATCTTAATTCTAGGCCTACTAGTTTCCGAGGAAATGAAAATAAACCAAATTATGCCATACTTTTAGCTGAAAATATGTAAAAATATGTATGTTATTGTGCGATGCACATATTTTTTCTCAAAAACGGTAAGTCTGGCGTGGTTTTGACCATAACAAGATTTATAGAGGCATTCATTACGAACATTTTAAAAATTTAAAAAAAAAAATCTTAATTCTAGGCCTACTAGTTTCCGAGAAAATGAAAATAAACCAAATTATGCCATACTTTTAGCTGAAAATATGTATGTTATTGTGCGATGCACATATTTTTTCTCAAAAACAGTAAGTCTGGCGTGGTTTTGACCATAACAAGATTTGTAGAGGCATTCATTACGAACATTTTAAACCAAAAATCTTAATTCTAGGCCTACTAGTTTCCGAGAAAATGAAAATAAACCAAATTATGCCATACTTTTAGCTGAAAATATGTAAAAATATGTATGTTATTGTGGGATGCACATATTTTTTCTCAAAAACGGTAAGTCTGGCGTGGTTTTGACCATAACAAGATTTGTAGAGGCATTCATTACGAACATTTTAAAACAAAAATCTTAATTCTAGGCCTACTAATTTCCGAGAAAATTAAAATAAACCAAATTATGCCATACTTTTAGCTGAAAATATGCAAAAATATGTATGTTATTGTGCGATGCACATATTTTTTCTCAAAAACGGTAAGTCTGGCGTGGTTTTGACCATAACAAGATTTGTAGAGGCATTCATTACGAACATTTTAAACCAAAAATCTTAATTCTAGGCCTACTAGTTTCCGAGGAAATGAAAATAAACCAAATTATGCCATACTTTTAGCTGAAAATATGTAAAAATATGTATGTTATTGTGCGATGCACATATTTTTTCTCAAAAACGGTAAGTCTGGCGTGGTTTTGACCATAAGAAGATTTATAGAGGCATTCATTACGAACATTTTAAACCAAAAATCTTAATTCTAGGCCTACTAGTTTCCGAGAAAATGAAAATAAACCAAATTATGCCATACTTTTAGCTGAAAATATGTATGTTATTGTGCGATGCACATATTTTTTCTCAAAAACGGTAAGTCTGGCGTGGTTTTGACCATAACAAGATTTGTAGAGGCATTAATTACGAACATTTTAAACCAAAAATCTTAATTCTAGGCCTACTAGTTTCCGAGAAAATGAAAATAAACCAAATTATGCCATACTTTTATCTGAAAATATGTATGTTATTGTGCGATGCACATATTTTTTCTCAAAAACGGTAAGTCTGGCGTGGTTTTGACCATAACAAGATTTGTAGAGGCATTCATTACGAACATTTTAAAACAAAAATATTAATTCTAGGCCTACTATTTTCCGAGGAAATGAAAATAAACCAAATTATGTCATACTTTTAGCTGAAAATATGTATGTTATTGTGCGATGCACATATTTTTTCTCAAAAACGGTAAGTCTGGCGTGGTTTTGACCATAAAAAGATTTGTAGAGGCATTCATTACGAACATTTTAAACCAAAAATCTTAATTCTAGGCCTACTAGTTTCCGAGGAAATGAAAATAAACCAAATTATGCCATACTTTTAGCTGAAAATATGTATGTTATTGTGCGATGCACATATTTTTTCTCAAAAACAGTAAGTCTGGCGTGGTTTTGACCATAACAAGATTTGTAGAGGAATTCATTACGAACATTTTAAACCAAAAATCTTAATTCTAGGCCTACTAGTTTCCGAGGAAATGAAAATAAACCAAATTATGCCATACTTTTAGCTGAAAATATGTATGTTATTGTGCGATGCACATATTTTTTCTCAAAAACAGTAAGTCTGGCGTGGTTTTGACCATAACAAGATTTGTAGAGGCATTCATTACGAACATTTTAAAACAAAAATCTTAATTCTAGGCCTACTAGTTTCCGAGAAAATTAAAATAAACCAAATTATGCCATACTTTTAGCTGAAAATATGTAAAAATATGTATGTTATTGTGCGATGCACATATTTTTTCTCAAAAACGGTAGGTCTGGCGTGGTTTTGACCATAACAAGATTTGTAGAGGCATTCATTACGAACATTTTAAAACAAAAATCTTAATTCTAGGCCTACTAGTTTCCGAGGAAATGAAAATAAACCAAATTATGCCATACTTTTAGCTGAAAATATGTATGTTATTGTGCGATGCACATATTTTTTCTCAAAAACGGTAAGTCTGGCGTGGTTTTGACCATAACAAGATTTGTAGAGGCATTCATTACGAACATTTTAAACCAAAAATCTTAATTCTAGGCCTACTAGTTTCCGAGAAAATGAAAATAAACCAAATTATGCCATACTTTTAGCTGAAAATATGTATGTTATTGTGCGATGCACATATTTTTTCTCAAAAACGGTAAGTCTGGCGTGGTTTTGACCATAACAAGATTTGTAGAGGCATTCATTACGAACATTTTAAAACAAAAATCTTAATTCTAGGCCTACTAGTTTCCGAGGAAATGAAAATAAACCAAATTATGTCATACTTTTAGCTGAAAATATGTATGTTATTGTGCGATGCACATATTTTTTCTCAAAAACGGTAAGTCTGGCGTGGTTTTGACCATAACAAGATTTGTAGAGGCATTCATTACGAACATTTTAAACCAAAAATCTTAATTCTAGGCCTACTAGTTTCCGAGGAAATGAAAATAAACCAAATTATGCCATACTTTTAGCTGAAAATATGTATGTTATTGTGCGATGCACATATTTTTTCTCAAAAACAGTAAGTCTGGCGTGGTTTTGACCATAACAAGATTTGTAGAGGCATTCATTACGAACATTTTAAACCAAAAATCTTAATTCTAGGCCTACTAGTTTCCGAGGAAATGAAAATAAACCAAATTATGCCATACTTTTAGCTGAAAATATGTATGTTATTGTGCGATGCACATATTTTTTCTCAAAAACAGTAAGTCTGGCGTGGTTTTGACCATAACAAGATTTGTAGAGGCATTCATTACGAACATTTTAAAACAAAAATCTTAATTCTAGGCCTACTAGTTTCCGAGAAAATTAAAATAAACCAAATTATGCCATACTTTTAGCTGAAAATATGTAAAAATATGTATGTTATTGTGCGATGCACATATTTTTTCTCAAAAACGGTAAGTCTGGCGTGGTTTTGACCATAACAAGATTTGTAGAGGCATTCATTACGAACATTTTAAAACAAAAATCTTAATTCTAGGCCTACTAGTTTCCGAGGAAATGAAAATAAACCAAATTATGCCATACTTTTAGCTGAAAATATGTATGTTATTGTGCGATGCACATATTTTTTCTCAAAAACGGTAAGTCTGGCGTGGTTTTGACCATAACAAGATTTGTAGAGGCATTCATTACGAACATTTTAAACCAAAAATCTTAATTCTAGGCCTACTAGTTTCCGAGAAAATGAAAATAAACCAAATTATGCCATACTTTTAGCTGAAAATATGTATGTTATTGTGCGATGCACATATTTTTTCTCAAAAACGGTAAGTCTGGCGTGGTTTTGACCATAACAAGATTTGTAGAGGCATTCATTACGAACATTTTAAAACAAAAATCTTAATTCTAGGCCTACTAGTTTCCGAGAAAATGAAAATAAACCAAATTATGCCATACTTTTAGCTGAAAATATGTATGTTATTGTGCGATGCACATATTTTTTCTCAAAAACGGTAAGTCTGGCGTGGTTTTGACCATAACAAGATTTGTAGAGGCATTCATTACGAACATTTTAAACCAAAAATCTTAATTCTAGGCCTACTAGTTTCCGAGAAAATGAAAATAAACCAAATTATGCCATACTTTTAGCTGAAAATATTTTTTCTCAAAAACGGTAAGTCTGGCGTGGTTTTGACCATAACAAGATTTGTAGAGGCATTCATTACGAACATTTTAAACCAAAAATCTTAATTCTAGGCCTACTAGTTTCCGAGAAAATGAAAATAAACCAAATTATGCCATACTTTTAGCTGAAAATATGTATGTTATTGTGCGATGCACATATTTTTTCTCAAAAACGGTAAGTCTGGCGTGGTTTTGACCATAACAAGATTTGTAGAGGCATTCATTACGAACATTTTAAACCAAAAATCTTAATTCTAGGCCTACTAGTTTCCGAGAAAATGAAAATAAACCAAATTATGCCATACTTTTAGCTGAAAATATGTAAAAATATGTATGTTATTGTGCGATGCACATATTTTTTCTCAAAAACGGTAAGTCTGGCGTGGTTTTGACCATAACAAGATTTGTAGAGGCATTCATTACGAACATTTTAAACCAAAAATCTTAATTCTAGGCCTACTAGTTTCCGAGGAAATGAAAATAAACCAAATTATGCCATACTTTTAGCTGAAAATATGTAAAAATATGTATGTTATTGTGCGATGCACATATTTTTTTTCAAAAACGGTAAGTCTGGCGTGGTTTTGACCATAACAAGATTTGTAGAGGCATTCATTACGAACATTTTAAACCAAAAATCTTAATTCTAGGCCTACTAGTTTCCGAGGAAATGAAAATAAACCAAATTATGCCATACTTTTAGCTGAAAATATGTATGTTATTGTGCGATGCACATATTTTTTCTCAAAAACGGTAAGTCTGGCGTGGTTTTGACCATAACAAGATTTGTAGAGGCATTCATTACGAACATTTTAAACCAAAAATCTTAATTCTAGGCCTACTAGTTTCCGAGAAAATGAAAATAAACCAAATTATGCCATACTTTTAGCTGAAAATATTTTTTCTCAAAAACGGTAAGTCTGGCGTGGTTTTGACCATAACAAGATTTGTAGAGGCATTCATTACGAACATTTTAAACCAAAAATCTTAATTCTAGGCCTACTAGTTTCCGAGGAAATGAAAATAAACCAAATTATGCCATACTTTTAGCTGAAAATATGTATGTTATTGTGTGATGCACATATTTTTTCTCAAAAACGGTAAGTCTGGCGTGGTTTTGACCATAGCAAGATTTGTAGAGGCATTCATTACGAACATTTTAAACCAAAAATCTTAATTCTAGGCCTACTAGTTTCCGAGAAAATGAAAATAAACCAAATTATGCCATACTTTTAGCTGAAAATATGTATGTTATTGTGCGATGCACATATTTTTTCTCAAAAACGGTAAGTCTGGCGTGGTTTTGACCATAACAAGATTTGTAGAGGCATTCATTACGAACATTTTAAACCAAAAATCTTAATTCTAGGCCTACTAGTTTCCGAGAAAATGAAAATAAACCAAATTATGCCATACTTTTAGCTGAAAATATTTTTTCTCAAAAACGGTAAGTCTGGCGTGGTTTTGACCATAACAAGATTTGTAGAGGCATTCATTACGAACATTTTAAACCAAAAATCTTAATTCTAGGCCTACTAGTTTCCGAGAAAATGAAAATAAACCAAATTATGCTATACTTTTAGCTGAAAATATGTATGTTATTGTGCGATGCACATATTTTTTCTCAAAAACGGTAAGTCTGGCGTGGTTTTGACCATAACAAGATTTGTAGAGGCATTCATTACGAACATTTTAAACCAAAAATCTTAATTCTAGGCCTACTAGTTTCCGAGGAAATGAAAATAAACCAAATTATGCCATACTTTTAGCTGAAAATATGTATGTTATTGTGCGATGCACATATTTTTTCTCAAAAACGGTAAGTCTGGCGTGGTTTTGACCATAACAAGATTTGTAGAGGCATTCATTACGAACATTTTAAACCAAAAATCTTAATTCTAGGCCTACTAGTTTCCGAGGAAATGAAAATAAACCAAATTATGCCATACTTTTAGCTGAAAATATGTAAAAATATGTATGTTATTGTGCGATGCACATATTTTTTTTCAAAAACGGTAAGTCTGGCGTGGTTTTGAACATAACAAGATTTGTAGAGGCATTCATTACGAACATTTTAAACCAAAAATCTTAATTCTAGGCCTACTAGTTTCCGAGGAAATGAAAATAAACCAAATTATGCCATACTTTTAGCTGAAAATATGTATGTTATTGTGCGATGCACATATTTTTTCTCAAAAACGGTAAGTCTGGCGTGGTTTTGACCATTGCAAGATTTGTAGAGGCATTCATTACGAACATTTTAAACCAAAAATCTTAATTCTAGGCCTACTAGTTTCCGAGAAAATGAAAATAAACCAAATTATGCCATACTTTTAGCTGAAAATATTTTTTCTCAAAAACGGTAAGTCTGGCGTGGTTTTGACCATAACAAGATTTGTAGAGGCATTCATTACGAACATTTTAAACCAAAAATCTTAATTCTAGGCCTACTAGTTTCCGAGGAAATGAAAATAAACCAAATTATGCCATACTTTTAGCTGAAAATATGTAAAAATATGTATGTTATTGTGCGATGCACATATTTTTTTTCAAAAACGGTAAGTCTGGCGTGGTTTTGACCATAACAAGATTTGTAGAGGCATTCATTACGAACATTTTAAACCAAAAATCTTAATTCTAGGCCTACTAGTTTCCGAGGAAATGAAAATAAACCAAATTATGCCATACTTTTAGCTGAAAATATGTAAAAATATGTATGTTATTGTGCGATGCACATATTTTTTTTCAAAAACGGTAAGTCTGGCGTGGTTTTGACCATAACAAGATTTGTAGAGGCATTCATTACGAACATTTTAAACCAAAAATCTTAATTCTAGGCCTACTAGTTTCCGAGGAAATGAAAATAAACCAAATTATGCCATACTTTTAGCTGAAAATATGTATGTTATTGTGCGATGCACATATTTTTTCTCAAAAACGGTAAGTCTGGCGTGGTTTTGACCATTGCAAGATTTGTAGAGGCATTCATTACGAACATTTTAAACCAAAAATCTTAATTCTAGGCCTACTAGTTTCCGAGAAAATGAAAATAAAAAATATTTTTTCTCAAAAACGGTAAGTCTGGCGTGGTTTTGACCATAACAAGATTTGTAGAGGCATTCATTACGAACATTTTAAACCAAAAATCTTAATTCTAGGCCTACTAGTTTCCGAGGAAATGAAAATAAACCAAATTATGCCATACTTTTAGCTGAAAATATGTAAAAATATGTATGTTATTGTGCGATGCACATATTTTTTCTCAAAAACGGTAAGTCTGGCGTGGTTTTGACCATAACAAGATTTATAGAGGCATTCATTACGAACATTTTAAAACAAAAATCTTAATTCTAGGCCTACTAGTTTCCGAGAAAATGAAAATAAACCAAATTATGCCATACTTTTAGCTGAAAATATGTATGTTATTGTGCGATGCACATATTTTTTCTCAAAAACGGTAAGTCTGGCGTGGTTTTGACCATAACAAGATTTGTAGAGGCATTCATTACGAACATTTTAAAACAAAAATCTTAATTCTAGGCCTACTAGTTTCCGAGAAAATGAAAATAAACAAAATTATGCCATACTTTTAGCTGAAAATATGTAAAAATATGTATGTTATTGTGCGATGCACATATTTTTTTTCAAAAACGGTAAGTCTGGCGTGGTTTTGACCATAACAAGATTTGTAGAGGCATTCATTACGAACATTTTAAACCAAAAATCTTAATTCTAGACCTACTAGTTTCCGAGGAAATGAAAATAAACCAAATTATGCCATACTTTTAGCTGAAAATATGTATGTTATTGTGTGATGCACATATTTTTTCTCAAAAACGGTAAGTCTGGCGTGGTTTTGACCATAGCAAGATTTGTAGAGGCATTCATTACGAACATTTTAAACCAAAAATCTTAATTCTAGGCCTACTAGTTTCCGAGGAAATGAAAATAAACCAAATTATGCCATACTTTTAGCTGAAAATATGTATGTTATTGTGCGATGCACACATTTTTTCTCAAAAACGGTAAGTCTGGCGTGGTTTTGACCATAACAAGATTTTTAGAGGCATTCATTACGAACATTTTAAACCAAAAATCTTAATTCTAGGCCTACTAGTTTCCGAGAAAATGAAAATAAACCAAATTATGCCATACTTTTAGCTGAAAATATTTTTTCTCAAAAACGGTAAGTCTGGCGTGGTTTTGACCATAACAAGATTTGTAGAGGCATTCATTACGAACATTTTAAACCAAAAATCTTAATTCTAGGCCTACTAGTTTCCGAGGAAATGAAAATAAACCAAATTATGCCATACTTTTAGCTGAAAATATGTAAAAATATGTATGTTATTGTGCGATGCACATATTTTTTCTCAAAAACGGTAAGTCTGGCGTGGTTTTGACCATAACAAGATTTTTAGAGGCATTCATTACGAACGTTTTAAACCAAAAATCTTAATTCTAGGCCTACTAGTTTCCGAGGAAATGAAAATAAACCAAATTATGCCATACTTTTAGCTGAAAATATGTATGTTATTGTGCGATGCACATATTTTTTCTCAAAAACGGTAAGTCTGGCGTGGTTTTGACCATAACAAGATTTGTAGAGGCATTCATTACGAACATTTTAAACCAAAAATCTTAATTCTAGGCCTACTAGTTTCCGAGGAAATGAAAATAAACCAAATTATGCCATACTTTTAGCTGAAAATATGTATGTTATTGTGCGATGCACATATTTTTTCTCAAAAACGGTAAGTCTGGCGTGGTTTTGACCATAACAAGATTTGTAGAGGCATTCATTACGAACATTTTAAACCAAAAATCTTAATTCTAGGCCTACTAGTTTCCGAGGAAATGAAAATAAACCAAATTATGCCATTCTTTTAGCTGAAAATATGTATGTTATTGTGCGATGCACATATTTTTTCTCAAAAACAGTAAGTCTGGCGTGGTTTTGACCATAACAAGATTTGTAGAGGCATTCATTACGAACATTTTAAACCAAAAATCTTAATTCTAGGCCTACTAGTTTCCGAGAAAATGAAAATAAACCAAATTATGCCATACTTTTAGCTGAAAATATGTATGTTATTGTGCGATGCACATATTTTTTCTCAAAAACGGTAAGTCTGGCGTGGTTTTGACCATAACAAGATTTGTAGAGGCATTCATTACGAACATTTTAAACCAAAAATCTTAATTCTAGGCCTACTAGTTTCCGAGGAAATGAAAATAGACCAAATTATGCCATACTTTTAGCTGAAAATATGTAAAAATATGTATGTTATTGTGCGATGCACATATTTTTTCTCAAAAACGGTAAGTCTGGCGTGGTTTTGACCATAACAAGATTTGTAGAGGCATTCATTACGAACATTTTAAACCAAAAATCTTAATTCTAGGCCTACTAGTTTCCGAGGAAATGAAAATAAACCAAATTATGCCATACTTTTAGCTGAAAATATGTAAAAATATGTATGTTATTGTGCGATGCACATATTTTTTCTCAAAAACGGTAAGTCTGGCGTGGTTTTGACCATAACAAGATTTATAGAGGCATTCATTACGAACATTTTAAAACAAAAATCTTAATTCTAGGCCTACTAGTTTCCGAGAAAATGAAAATAAACCAAATTATGCCATACTTTTAGCTGAAAATATGTATGTTATTGTGCGATGCACATATTTTTTCTCAAAAACGGTAAGTCTGGCGTGGTTTTGACCATAACAAGATTTGTAGAAGCATTCATTACGAACATTTTAAAACAAAAATCTTAATTCTAGGCCTACTAGTTTCCGAGAAAATGAAAATAAACAAAATTATGCCATACTTTTAGCTGAAAATATGTAAAAATATGTATGTTATTGTGCGATGCACATATTTTTTTTCAAAAACGGTAAGTCTGGCGTGGTTTTGACCATAACAAGATTTGTAGAGGCATTCATTACGAACATTTTAAACCAAAAATCTTAATTCTAGGCCTACTAGTTTCCGAGGTAATGAAAATAAACCAAATTATGCCATACTTTTAGCTGAAAATATGTATGTTATTGTGCGATGCACATATTTTTTCTCAAAAACGGTAAGTCTGGCGTGGTTTGACCATAACAAGATTTGTAGAGGCATTCATTACGAACATTTTAAACCAAAAATCTTAATTCTAGGCCTACTAGTTTCTGAGGAAATGAAAATAGACCAAATTATGCCATACTTTTAGCTGAAAATATGTAAAAATATGTATGTTATTGTGCGATGCACATATTTTTTCTCAAAAACGGTAAGTCTAGCGTGGTTTTGACCATAACAAGATTTGTAGAGGCATTCATTACGAACATTTTAAACCAAAAATCTTAATTCTAGGCCTACTAGTTTCCGAGAAAATGAAAATAAACCAAATTATGCCATACTTTTAGCTGAAAATATGTATGTTATTGTGCGATGCACATATTTTTTCTCAAAAACGGTAAGTCTGGCGTGGTTTGACCATAACAAGATTTGTAGAGGCATTCATTACGAACATTTTAAACCAAAAATCTTAATTCTAGGCCTACTAGTTTCTGAGGAAATGAAAATAGGCCAAATTATGCCATACTTTTAGCTGAAAATATGTAAAAATATGTATGTTATTGTGCGATGCACATATTTTTTCTCAAAAACGGTAAGTCTGGCGTGGTTTTGACCATAACAAGATTTGTAGAGGCATTCATTACGAACATTTTAAACCAAAAATCTTAATTCTAGGCCTACTAGTTTCCGAGGAAATGAAAATAAACCAAATTATGCCATACTTTTAGCTGAAAATATGTAAAAATATGTATGTTATTGTGCGATGCACATATTTTTTCTCAAAAACGGTAAGTCTGGCGTGGTTTTGACCATAACAAGATTTATAGAGGCATTCATTACGAACATTTTAAAACAAAAATCTTAATTCTAGGCCTACTAGTTTCCGAGAAAATGAAAATAAACCAAATTATGCCATACTTTTAGCTGAAAATATGTATGTTATTGTGCGATGCACATATTTTTTCTCAAAAACGGTAAGTCTGGCGTGGTTTTGACCATAACAAGATTTGTAGAGGCATTCATTACGAACATTTTAAAACAAAAATCTTAATTCTAGGCCTACTAGTTTCCGAGAAAATGAAAATAAACAAAATTATGCCATACTTTTAGCTGAAAATATGTAAAAATATGTATGTTATTGTGCGATGCACATATTTTTTTTCAAAAACGGTAAGTCTGGCGTGGTTTTGACCATAACAAGATTTGTAGAGGCATTCATTACGAACATTTTAAACCAAAAATCTTAATTCTAGGCCTACTAGTTTCCGAGGAAATGAAAATAAACCAAATTATGCCATACTTTTAGCTGAAAATATGTATGTTATTGTGCGATGCACATATTTTTTCTCAAAAACGGTAAGTCTGGCGTGGTTTTGACCATAACAAGATTTGTAGAGGCATTCATTACGAACATTTTAAACCAAAAATCTTAATTCTAGGCCTACTAGTTTCCGAGGAAATGAAAATAAACCAAATTATGCCATTCTTTTAGCTGAAAATATGTATGTTATTGTGCGATGCACATATTTTTTCTCAAAAACAGTAAGTCTGGCGTGGTTTTGACCATAACAAGATTTGTAGAGGCATTCATTACGAACATTTTAAACCAAAAATCTTAATTCTAGGCCTACTAGTTTCCGAGGTAATGAAAATAAACCAAATTATGCCATACTTTTAGCTGAAAATATGTATGTTATTGTGCGATGCACATATTTTTTCTCAAAAACGGTAAGTCTGGCGTGGTTTGACCATAACAAGATTTGTAGAGGCATTCATTACGAACATTTTAAACCAAAAATCTTAATTCTAGGCCTACTAGTTTCTGAGGAAATGAAAATAGACCAAATTATGCCATACTTTTAGCTGAAAATATGTAAAAATATGTATGTTATTGTGCGATGCACATATTTTTTCTCAAAAACGGTAAGTCTGGCGTGGTTTTGACCATAACAAGATTTGTAGAGGCATTCATTACGAACATTTTAAACCAAAAATCTTAATTCTAGGCCTACTAGTTTCCGAGGAAATGAAAATAAACCAAATTATGCCATACTTTTAGCTGAAAATATGTATGTTATTGTGCGATGCACATATTTTTTCTCAAAAACGGTAAGTCTGGCGTGGTTTTGACCATAACAAGATTTGTAGAGGCATTCATTACGAACATTTTAAACCAAAAATCTTAATTCTAGGCCTACTAGTTTCCGAGAAAATGAAAATAAACCAAATTATGCCATACTTTTAGCTGAAAATATGTATGTTATTGTGCGATGCACATATTTTTTCTCAAAAACGGTAAGTCTGGCGTGGTTTTGACCATAACAAGATTTGTAGAGGCATTCATTACGAACATTTTAAACCAAAAATCTTAATTCTAGGCCTACTAGTTTCCGAGGAAATGAAAATAAACCAAATTATGCCATACTTTTAGCTGAAAATATGTATGTTATTGTGCGATGCACATATTTTTTCTCAAAAACAGTAAGTCTGGCGTGGTTTTGACCATAACAAGATTTGTAGAGGCATTCATTACGAACATTTTAAACCAAAAATCTTAATTCTAGGCCTACTAGTTTCCGAGAAAATGAAAATAAACAAAATTATGCCATACTTTTAGCTGAAAATATGTATGTTATTGTGCGATGCACATATTTTTTCTCAAAAACGGTAAGTCTGGCGTGGTTTTGACCATAACAAGATTTGTAGAGGCATTCATTACGAACATTTTAAAACAAAAATCTTAATTCTAGGCCTACTAGTTTCCGAGAAAATGAAAATAAACCAAATTATGCCATACTTCTAGCTGAAAATATGTATGTTATTGTGCGATGCACATATTTTTTCTCAAAAACGGTAAGTCTGGCGTGGTTTTGACCATAGCAAGATTTGTAGAGGCATTCATTACGAACATTTTAAACCAAAAATCTTAATTCTAGGCCTACTAGCTTCCGAGAAAATGAAAATAAACCAAATTATGCCATACTTTTAGCTGAAAATATGTATGTTATTGTGCGATGCACATATTTTTTCTCAAAAACGGTAAATCTGGCGTGGTTTTGACCATAACAAGATTTGTAGAGTCATTCATTACGAACATTTTAAACCAAAAATCTTAATTCTAGGCCTACTAGTTTCCGAGAAAATGAAAATAAACCAAATTATGCCATACTTTTAGCTGAAAATATGTATGTTATTGTGCGATGCACATATTTTTTCTCAAAAACGGTAAGTCTGGCATGGTTTTGACCATAACAAGATTTGTAGAGGCATTCATTACGAACATTTTAAAACAAAAATCTTAATTCTAGGCCTACTAGTTTCCGAGGAAATGAAATTAAACCAAATTATGCCATACTTTTAGCTGAAAATATGTAAAAATATGTATGTTATTGTGCGATGCACATATTTTTTTTTAAAAACGGTAAGTCTGGCGTGGTTTTGACCATAACAAGATTTGTAGAGGCATTCATTACGAACATTTTAAACCAAAAATCTTAATTCTAGGCCTATTAGTTTCCGAGAAAATGAAAATAAACCAAATTATGCCATACTTTTAGCTGAAAATATGTATGTTATTGTGCGATGCACATATTTTTTCTCAAAAACGGTAAGTCTGGCGTGGTTTTGACCATAACAAGATTTGTAGAGGCATTCATTACGAACATTTTAAACCAAAAATCTTAATTCTAGGCCTACTAGTTTCCGAGAAAATGAAAATAAACCAAATTATGCCATACTTCTAGCTGAAAATATGTATGTTATTGTGCGATGCACATATTTTTTCTCAAAAACGGTAAATCTGGCGTGGTTTTGACCATAACAAGATTTGTAGAGGCATTCATTACGAACATTTTAAACCAAAAATCTTAATTCTAGGCCTACTAGTTTCCGAGAAAATGAAAATAAACCAAATTATGCCATACTTTTAGCTGAAAATATGTATGTTATTGTGCGATGCACATATTTTTTCTCAAAAACGGTAAGTCTGGCATGGTTTTGACCATAACAAGATTTGTAGAGGCATTCATTACGAACATTTTAAAACAAAAATCTTAATTCTAGGCCTACTAGTTTCCGAGGAAATGAAAATAAACCAAATTATGCCATACTTTTAGCTGAAAATATGTATGTTATTGTGCGATGCACATATTTTTTCTCAAAAACGGTAAGTCTGGCGTGGATTTGACCATAACAAGATTTGTAGAGGCATTCATTACGAACATTTTAAACCAAAAATCTTAATTTTAGGCCTACTAGTTTCCGAGGAAATGAAAATAAACCAAATTATGCCATACTTTTAGCTGAAAATATGTATGTTATTGTGCGATGCACATATTTTTTCTCAAAAACGGTAAGTCTGGCGTGGTTTTGACCATAACAAGATTTATAGAGGCATTCATTACGAACATTTTAAAACAAAAATCTTAATTCTAGGCCTACTAGTTTCCGAGAAAATGAAAATAAACCAAATTATGCCATACTTTTAGCTGAAAATATGTATGTTATTGTGCGATGCACATATTTGTTCTCAAAAACGGTAAGTCTGGCGTGGTTTTGACCATAACAAGATTTGTAGAGGCATTCATTACGAACATTTTAAAACAAAAATCTTAATTCTAGGCCTACTAGTTTCCGAGAAAATGAAAATAAACCAAATTATGCCATACTTTTAGCTGAAAATATGTATGTTATTGTGCGATGCACATATTTGTTCTCAAAAACGGTAAGTCTGGCGTGGTTTTGACCATAACAAGATTTGTAGAGGCATTCATTACGAACATATTAAAATAAAAATCTTAATTCTAGGCCTACTAGTTTCCGAGGAAATGAAAATAAACCAAATTATGCCATACTTTTAGCTGAAAATATGTATGTTATTGTGCGATGCACATATTTGTTCTCAAAAACGGTAAGTCTGGCGTGGTTTTGACCATAACAAGATTTGTAGAGGCATTCATTACGAACATTTTAAAACAAAAATCTTAATTCTAGGCCTACTAGTTTCCGAGAAAATGAAAATAAACCAAATTATGCCATACTTTTAGCTGAAAATATGTATGTTATTGTGCGATGCACATATTTTTTCTCAAAAACGGTAGGTCTGGCGTGGTTTTGACCGTAACAAGATTTGTAGAGGCATTCATTACGAACATTTTAAACCAAAAATCTTAATTCTAGGCCTACTAGTTTCCGAGGAAATGAAAATAAACCAAATTATGCCATACTTTTAGCTGAAAATATGTAAAAATATGTATGTTCTTGTGCGATGCACATATTTTTTCTCAAAAACGGTAAGGCTGGCGTGGTTTTGACCATAACAAGATTTGTAGAGGCATTCATTACGAACATTTTAAACCAAAAATCTTAATTCTAGGCCTACTAGTTTCCGAGGAAATGAAAATAAACCAAATTATGCCATACTTTTAGCTGAAAATATGTATGTTATTGTGCGATGCACATATTTTTTCTCAAAAACAGTAAGTCTGGCGTGGTTTTGACCATAACAAGATTTGTAGAGGCATTCATTACGAACATTTTAAACCAAAAATCTTAATTCTAGGCCTACTAGTTTCCGAGAAAATGAAAATAAACCAAATTATGCCATACTTTTAGCTGAAAATATGTATGTTATTGTGCGATGCACATATTTTTTCTCAAAAACGGTAGGTCTGGCGTGGTTTTGACCATAAAAAGATTTGTAGAGGCATTCATTACGAACATTTTAAACCAAAAATCTTAATTCTAGGCCTACTAGTTTCCGAGGAAATGAAAATAAACCAAATTATGCCATACTTTTAGCTGAAAATATGTAAAAATATGTATGTTCTTGTGCGATGCACATATTTTTTCTCAAAAACGGTAAGTCTGGCGTGGTTTTGACCATAACAAGATTTGTAGAGGCATTCATTACGAACATTTTAAACCAAAAATCTTAATTCTAGGCCTACTAGTTTCCGAGGAAATGAAAATAAACCAAATTATGCCATACTTTTAGCTGAAAATATGTATGTTATTGTGCGATGCACATATTTTTTCTCAAAAACAGTAAGTCTGGCGTGGTTTTGACCATAACAAGATTTGTAGAGGCATTCATTACGAACATTTTAAACCAAAAATCTTAATTCTAGGCCTACTAGTTTCCGAGAAAATGAAAATAAACCAAATTATGCCATACTTTTAGCTGAAAATATGTATGTTATTGTGCGATGCACATATTTTTTCTCAAAAACGGTAGGTCTGGCGTGGTTTTGACCATAACAAGATTTGTAGAGGCATTCATTACGAACATTTTAAACCAAAAATCTTAATTCTAGGCCTACTAGTTTCCGAGGAAATGAAAATAAACCAAATTATGCCATACTTTTAGCTGAAAATATGTAAAAATATGTATGTTCTTGTGCGATGCACATATTTTTTCTCAAAAACGGTAAGTCTGGCGTGGTTTTGACCATAACAAGATTTGTAGAGGCATTCATTACGAACATTTTAAACCAAAAATCTTAATTCTAGGCCTACTAGTTTCCGAGAATATGAAAATAAACCAAATTATGCCATACTTTTAGCTGAAAATATGTATGTTATTGTGCGATGCACATATTTTTTCTCAAAAACGGTAGGTCTGGCGTGGTTTTGACCATAACAAGATTTGTAGAGGCATTCATTACGAACATTTTAAACCAAAAATCTTAATTCTAGGCCTACTAGTTTCCGAGGAAATGAAAATAAACCAAATTATGCCATACTTTTAGCTGAAAATATGTAAAAATATGTATGTTCTTGTGCGATGCACATATTTTTTCTCAAAAACGGTAAGTCTGGCGTGGTTTT
This sequence comes from Myathropa florea, assembly GCA_930367185.1. Lineage (NCBI taxonomy): Eukaryota > Metazoa > Arthropoda > Insecta > Diptera > Syrphidae > Myathropa > Myathropa florea. Next base: position 112,580,769 of record OV884002.1, on the reverse strand, counting down.
GACCATAACAAGATTTGTAGAGGCATTCATTACGAACATTTTAAACCAAAAATCTTAATTCTAGGCCTACTAGTTTCCGAGGAAATGAAAATAAACCAAATTATGCCATACTTTTAGCTGAAAATATGTAAAAATATGTATGTTCTTGTGCGATGCACATATTTTTTCTCAAAAACGGTAAGTCTGGCGTGGTTTTGACCATAACAAGATTTATAGAGGCATTCATTACGAACATTTTAAACCAAAAATCTTAATTCTAGGCCTACTAGTTTCCGAGAAAATGAAAATAAACCAAATTATGCCATACTTTTAGCTGAAAATATGTATGTTATTGTGCGATGCACATATTTTTTCTCAAAAACGGTAAGTCTGGCGTGGTTTTGACCATAACAAGATTTGTAGAGGCATTTATTACGAACATTTTAAACCAAAAATCTTAATTCTAGGCCTACTAGTTTCCGAGGAAATGAAAATAAACCAAATTATGCCATACTTTTAGCTGAAAATATGTAAAAATATGTATGTTCTTGTGCGATGCACATATTTTTTCTCAAAAACGGTAAGTCTGGCGTGGTTTTGACCATAACAAGATTTGTAGAGGCATTCATTACGAACATTTTAAACCAAAAATCTTAATTCTAGGCCTACTAGTTTCCGAGGAAATGAAAATAAACCAAATTATGCCATACTTTTAGCTGAAAATATGTATGTTATTGTGCGATGCACATATTTTTTCTCAAAAACAGTAAGTCTGGCGTGGTTTTGGCCATAACAAGATTTGTAGAGGCATTCATTACGAACATTTTAAACCAAAAATCTTAATTCTAGGCCTACTAGTTTCCGAGAAAATGAAAATAAACCAAATTATGCCATACTTTTAGCTGAAAATATGTATGTTATTGTGCGATGCACATATTTTTTCTCAAAAACGGTAGGTCTGGCGTGGTTTTGACCATAACAAGATTTGTAGAGGCATTCATTACGAACATTTTAAACCAAAAATCTTAATTCTAGGCCTACTAGTTTCCGAGGAAATGAAAATAAACCAAATTATGCCATACTTTTAGCTGAAAATATGTAAAAATATGTATGTTCTTGTGCGATGCACATATTTTTTCTCAAAAACGGTAAGTCTGGCGTGGTTTTGACCATAACAAGATTTGTAGAGGCATTCATTACGAACATTTTAAACCAAAAATCTTAATTCTAGGCCTACTAGTTTCCGAGGAAATGAAAATAAACCAAATTATGCCATACTTTTAGCTGAAAATATGTATGTTATTGTGCGATGCACATATTTTTTCTCAAAAACAGTAAGTCTGGCGTGGTTTTGACCATAACAAGATTTGTAGAGGCATTCATTACGAACATTTTAAACCAAAAATCTTAATTCTAGGCCTACTAGTTTCCGAGAAAATGAAAATAAACCAAATTATGCCATACTTTTAGCTGAAAATATGTAAAAATATGTATGTTATTGTGCGATGCACATATTTTTTTTCAAAAACGGTAAGTCTGGCGTGGTTTTGACCATAACAAGATTTGTAGAGGCATTCATTACGAACATTTTAAACCAAAAATCTTAATTCTAGGCCTACTAGTTTCCGAGAAAATGAAAATAAACCAAATTATGCCATACTTTTAGCTGAAAATATGTATGTTATTGTGCGATGCACATATTTTTCCTCAAAAACGGTAAGTCTGGCGTTTTTTTGACCATAACAAGATTTGTAGAAGCATTCATTACGAACATTTTAAAACAAAAATCTTAATTCTAGGCCTACTAGTTTCCGAGAAAATGAAAATAAACCAAATTATGCCATACTTTTAGCTGAAAATATGTATGTTATTGTGCGATGCACATATTTTTTCTCAAAAACGGTAAGTCTGGCGTGGTTTTGACCATAACAAGATTTGTAGAGGCATTCATTACGAACATTTTAAAACAAAAATCTTAATTCTAGGCCTACTAGTTTCCGAGGAAATGAAAATAAACCAAATTATGCCATACTTTTAGCTGAAAATATGTATGTTATTGTGCGATGCACATATTTTTTCTCAAAAACGGTAGGTCTGGCGTGGTTTTGACCATAACAAGATTTGTAGAGGCATTCATTACGAACATTTTAAACCAAAAATCTTAATTCTAGGCCTACTAGTTTCCGAGGAAATGAAAATAAACCAAATTATGCCATACTTTTAGCTGAAAATATGTAAAAATATGTATGTTCTTGTGCGATGCACATATTTTTTCTCAAAAACGGTAAGTCTGGCGTGGTTTTGACCATAACAAGATTTGTAGAGGCATTCATTACGAACATTTTAAACCAAAAATCTTAATTCTAGGCCTACTAGTTTCCGAGGAAATGAAAATAAACCAAATTATGCCATACTTTTAGCTGAAAATATGTATGTTATTGTGCGATGCACATATTTTTTCTCAAAAACAGTAAGTCTGGCGTGGTTTTGACCATAACAAGATTTGTAGAGGCATTCATTACGAACATTTTAAACCAAAAATCTTAATTCTAGGCCTACTAGTTTCCGAGAAAATGAAAATAAACCAAATTATGCCATACTTTTAGCTGAAAATATGTATGTTATTGTGCGATGCACATATTTTTTCTCAAAAACGGTAAGTCTGGCGTGGTTTTGACCATAACAAGATTTGTAGAAGCATTCATTACGAACATTTTAAAACAAAAATCTTAATTCTAGGCCTACTAGTTTCCGAGAAAATGAAAATAAACCAAATTATGCCATACTTTTAGCTGAAAATATGTATGTTATTGTGCGATGCACATATTTTTTCTCAAAAACGGTAAGTCTGGCGTGGTTTTGACCATAACAAGATTTGTAGAGGCATTCATTACGAACATTTTAAAACAAAAATCTTAATTCTAGGCCTACTAGTTTCCGAGGAAATGAAAATAAACCAAATTATGCCATACTTTTAGCTGAAAATATGTATGTTATTGTGCGATGCACATATTTTTTCTCAAAAACGGTAAGTCTGGCGTGGTTTCGACCATAACAAGATTTATAGAGGCATTCATTACGAACACTTTAAAACAAAAATCTTAATTCTAGGCCTACAAGTTTCCGAGAAAATGAAAATAAACCAAATTATGCCATACTTTTAGCTGAAAATATGTATGTTATTGTGCGATGCACATATTTTTTCTCAAAAACGGTAAGTCTTGCGTAGTTTTGACCATAACAAGATTTGTAGAGGCATTCATTACGAACATTTTAAAACAAAAATCTTAATTCTAGGCCTACTAGTTTCCGAGGAAATGAAAATAAACCAAATTATGCCATACTTTTAGCTGAAAATATGTATGTTATTGTGCGATGCACATATTTTTTCTCAAAAACGGTAAGTCTTGCGTAGTTTTGACCATAACAAGATTTGTAGAGGCATTCATTACGAACATTTTAAAACAAAAATCTTAATTCTAGGCCTACTAGTTTCCGAGGAAATGAAAATAAACCAAATTATGCCATACTTTTAGCTGAAAATATGTATGTTATTGTGCGATGCACATATTTTTTCTCAAAAACGGTAAGTCTGGCGTGGTTTTGACAATAACAAGATTTGTAGAGGCATTCATTACGAACATTTTAAACCAAAAATCTTAATTCTAGGCCTACTAGTTTCCGAGGAAATGAAAATAAACCAAATTATGCCATTCTTTTAGCTGAAAATATGTATGTTATTGTGCGATGCACATATTTTTTCTCAAAAACAGTAAGTCTGGCGTGGTTTTGACCATAACAAGATTTGTAGAGGCATTCATTACGAACATTTTAAACCAAAAATCTTAATTCTAGGCCTACTAGTTTCCGAGGTAATGAAAATAAACCAAATTATGCCATACTTTTAGCTGAAAATATGTATGTTATTGTGCGATGCACATATTTTTTCTCAAAAACGGTAAGTCTGGCGTGGTTTTGACCATAACAAGATTTGTAGAGGCATTCATTACGAACATTTTAAACCAAAAATCTTAATTCTAGGCCTACTAGTTTCCGAGGAAATGAAAATAAACCAAATTATGCCATACTTTTAGCTGAAAATATGTATGTTATTGTGCGATGCACATATTTTTTCTCAAAAACGGTAAGTCTGGCGTGGATTTGACCATAACAAGATTTGTAGAGGCATTCATTACGAACATTTTAAACCAAAAATCTTAATTCTAGGCCTACTAGTTTCCGAGAAAATGAAAATAAACCAAATTATGCCATACTTTTAGCTGAAAATATGTATGTTATTGTGCGATGCACATATTTTTTCTCAAAAACTGTAAGTCTGGCGTGGTTTTGACGATAACAAGATTTGTAGAGGCATTCATTACGAACATTTTAAACCAAAAATCTTAATTCTAGGCCTACTAGTTTCCGAGAAAATGAAAATAAACCAAATTATGCCATACTTTTAGCTGAAAATATGTATGTATGTCATTGTGCGATGCACATATTTGTTCTCAAAAACGGTAAGTCTGGCGTGGTTTTGACCATAACAAGATTTGTAGAGGCATTCATTACGAACATTTTAAAACAAAAATCTTAATTCTAGGCCTACTAGTTTCCGAGAAAATTAAAATAAACCAAATTATGCCATACTTTTAGCTGAAAATATGTATGTTATTGTGCGATGCACATATTTGTTCTCAAAAACGGTAAGTCTGGTGTGGTTTTGACCATAACAAGATTTGTAGAGGCATTCATTACGAACATATTAAAATAAAAATCTTAATTCTAGGCCTACTAGTTTCCGAGAAAATGAAAATAAACCAAATTATGCCATACTTTTAGCTGAAAATATGTATGTTATTGTGCGATGCACATATTTGTTCTCAAAAACGGTAAGTCTGGCGTGGTTTTGACCATAACAAGATTTGTAGAGGCATTCATTACGAACATTTTAAAACAAAAATCTTAATTCTAGGCCTACTAGTTTCCGAGAAAATTAAAATAAACCAAATTATGCCATACTTTTAGCTGAAAATATGTATGTTATTGTGCGATGCACATACTTTTTTTTTTAACAACGGTAAGTCTGGCGTGGTTTTGACCATAACAAGATTTGTAGAGGCATTCATTACGAACATTTTAAACCAAAAATCCTAGTTCTAGGCCTACTAGTTTCCGAGAAAATTAAAATAAACCAAATTATGCCATACTTTTAGCTGAAAATATGTAAAAATATGTATGTTATTGTGCGATGCACATATTTTTTCTCAAAAACGGTAAGTCTGGCGTGGTTTTGACCATAACAAGATTTGTAGAGGCATTCATTACGAACATTTTAAACCAAAAGTCTTAATTCTAGGCCTACTAGTTTCCGAGAAAATGAAAATAAACCAAATTATGCAATACTTTTAGCTGAAAATATGTAAAAATATGTATGTTATTGTGCGATGCACATATTTTTTCTCAAAAACGGTAAGTCTGGCGTGGTTTTGACCATTAGAAGATTTGTAGAGGCATTCATTACGAACATTTTAAACCAAAAATCTTAATTCTAGGCCTACTAGTTTCCGAGAAAATGAAAATAAACCAAATTATGTCATACTTTTAGCTGAAAATATGTATGTTATTGTGCGATGCACATATTTTTTCTCAAAAACGGTAAGTCTGGCGTGGTTTTGACCATAACAAGATTTGTAGAGGCATTCACTACGAACATTTTAAACCAAAAATCTTAATTCTAGGCCTACTAGTTTCCGAGAAAATGAAAATAAACCAAATTATGCAATACTTTTAGCTGAAAATATGTAAAAATATGTATGTTATTGTGCGATGCACATATTTTTTCTCAAAAACGGTAAGTCTGGCGTGGTTTTGACCATAACAAGATTTGTAGAGGCATGCATTACGAACATTTTAAACCAAAAATCTTAATTCTAGGCCTACTAGTTTCCGAGAAAATGAAAATAAACCAAATTATGCAATACTTTTAGCTGAAAATATGTAAAAATATGTATGTTATTGTGCGATGCACATATTTTTTCTCAAAAACGGAAAGTCTGGCGTGGTTTTGACCATTACAAGACTTGTAGAGGCATTCATTACGAACATTTTAAACCAAAAATCTTAATTCTAGGCCTACTAGTTTCCGAGAAAATGAAAATAAACCAAATTATGCCATACTTTTAGCTGAAACTATGTATGTTATTGTGCGTTTTGTTTTGTTTTGACCATAACAAGATTTGTAGAGGCATTCATTACGAACATTTTAGACCAAAAATCTTAATTCTAGGCCTACTAGTTTCCGAGAAAATGAAAATAAACCAAATTATGCCATACTTTTAGCTGAAAATATGTAAAAATATGTATGTTATTGTGCGATGCACATATTTTTTCTCAAAAACGGTAAGTCTGGCGTGTTTTTGACCATTACAAGATTTGTAGAGGCATTCATTACGAACATTTTAAACCAAAAATCTTAATTCTAGGCCTACTAGTTTCCGAGAAAATGAAAATAAACCAAATTATGCAATACTTTTAGCTGAAAATATGTATGTTATTGTGCGATGCACATATTTTTTCTCAAAAACGGTAAGTCTGGCGTGGTTTTGACCATTAGAAGATTTGTAGAGGCATTCATTACGAACATTTTAAACCAAAAATCTTAATTCTAGGCCTACTAGTTTCCGAGAAAATGAAAATAAACCAAATTATGTCATACTTTTAGCTGAAAATATGTATGTTATTGTGCGATGCACATATTTTTTCTCAAAAACGGTAAGTCTGGCGTGGTTTTGACCATAACAAGATTTGTAGAGGCATTCACTACGAACATTTTAAACCAAAAGTCTTAATTCTAGGCCTACTAGTTTCCGAGAAAATGAAAATAAACCAAATTATGCAATACTTTTAGCTGAAAATATGTAAAAATATGTATGTTATTGTGCGATGCACATATTTTTTCTCAAAAACGGTAAGTCTGGCGTGGTTTTGACCATAACAAGATTTGTAGAGGCATTCATTACGAACATTTTAAACCAAAAATCTTAATTCTAGGCCTACTAGTTTCCGAGAAAATGAAAATAAACCAAATTATGCAATACTTTTAGCTGAAAATATGTAAAAATATGTATGTTATTGTGCGATGCACATATTTTTTCTCAAAAACGGAAAGTCTGGCGTGGTTTTGACCATTACAAGACTTGTAGAGGCATTCATTACGAACATTTTAAACCAAAAATCTTAATTCTAGGCCTACTAGTTTCCGAGAAAATGAAAATAAACCAAATTATGCCATACTTTTAGCTGAAACTATGTATGTTATTGTGCGATGCACATATTTTTTCTCAAAAACGGTAAGTCTGGCGTGGTTTTGACCATAACAAGATTTGTAGAGGCATTCATTACGAACATTTTAAACCAAAAATCTTAATTCTAGGCCTACTAGTTTCCGAGAAAATGAAAATAAACCAAATTATGTCATACTTTTAGCTGAAAATATGTAAAAATATGTATGTTATTGTGCGATGCACATATTTTTTCTCAAAAACGGTAAGTCTGGCGTGGTTTTGACCATAACAAGATTTGTAGAGGCATTCATTACGAACATTTTAAACCAAAAATCTTAATTCTAGGCCTACTAGTTTCCGAGAAAATGAAAATAAACCAAATTATGCCATACTTTTAGCTGAAAATATGTATGTTATTGTGCGATGCACATACTTTTTTTTTTAACAACGGTAAGTCTGGCGTGGTTTTGACCATAACAAGATTTGTAGAGGCATTCATTACGAACATTTTAAACCAAAAATCCTAGTTCTAGGCCTACTAGTTTCCGAGAAAATTAAAATAAACCAAATTATGCCATACTTTTAGCTGAAAATATGTAAAAATATGTATGTTATTGTGCGATGCACATATTTTTTCTCAAAAACGGTAAGTCTGGCGTGGTTTTGACCATAACAAGATTTGTAGAGGCATTCATTACGAACATTTTAAACCAAAAGTCTTAATTCTAGGCCTACTAGTTTCCGAGAAAATGAAAATAAACCAAATTATGCAATACTTTTAGCTGAAAATATGTAAAAATATGTATGTTATTGTGCGATGCACATATTTTTTCTCAAAAACGGAAAGTCTGGCGTGGTTTTGACCATTACAAGACTTGTAGAGGCATTCATTACGAACATTTTAAACCAAAAATCTTAATTCTAGGCCTACTAGTTTCCGAGAAAATGAAAATAAACCAAATTATGCCATACTTTTAGCTGAAACTATGTATGTTATTGTGCGATGCACATATTTTTTCTCAAAAACGGTAAGTCTGGCGTGGTTTTGACCATAACAAGATTTGTAGAGGCATTCATTACGAACATTTTAGACCAAAAATCTTAATTCTAGGCCTACTAGTTTCCGAGAAAATGAAAATAAACCAAATTATGTCATACTTTTAGCTGAAAATATGTAAAAATATGTATGTTATTGTGCGATGCACATATTTTTTCTCAAAAACGGTAAGTCTGGCGTGGTTTTGACCATAACAAGATTTGTAGAGGCATTCATTACGAACATTTTAAACCAAAAATCTTAATTCTAGGCCTACTAGTTTCCGAGAAAATGAAAATAAACCAAATTATGCCATACTTTTAGCTGAAAATATGTATGTTATTGTGCGATGCACATACTTTTTTTTTTAACAACGGTAAGTCTGGCGTGGTTTTGACCATAACAAGATTTGTAGAGGCATTCATTACGAACATTTTAAACCAAAAATCCTAGTTCTAGGCCTACTAGTTTCCGAGAAAATTAAAATAAACCAAATTATGCCATACTTTTAGCTGAAAATATGTAAAAATATGTATGTTATTGTGCGATGCACATATTTTTTCTCAAAAACGGTAAGTCTGGCGTGGTTTTGACCATAACAAGATTTGTAGAGGCATTCATTACGAACATTTTAAACCAAAAGTCTTAATTCTAGGCCTACTAGTTTCCGAGAAAATGAAAATAAACCAAATTATGCAATACTTTTAGCTGAAAATATGTAAAAATATGTATGTTATTGTGCGATGCACATATTTTTTCTCAAAAACGGTAAGTCTGGCGTGGTTTTGACCATAAAAAGATTTGTAGAGGCATTCATTACGAACATTTTAAACCAAAAATCTTAATTATAGGCCTACTAGTTTCCGAGAAAATGAAAATAAACCAAATTATGTCATACTTTTAGCTGAAAATATGTATGTTATTGTGCGATGCACATATTTTTTCTCAAAAACGGTAAGTCTGGCGTGGTTTTGACCATAACAAGATTTGTAGAGGCATTCATTACGAACATTTTAAACCAAAAATCTTAGTTCTAGGCCTACTAGTTTCCGAGAAAATGAAAATAAACCAAATTATGCAATACTTTTAGCTGAAAATATGTAAAAATATGTATGTTATTGTGCGATGCACATATTTTTTCTCAAAAACGGTAAGTCTGGCGTGGTTTTGACCATAACAAGATTTGTAGAGGCATTTATTACGAACATTTCAAACCAAAAATCTTAATTCTAGGCCTACTAGTTTCCGAGAAAATGAAAATAAACCAAATTATGTCATACTTTTAGCTGAAAATATGTATGTTATTGTGCGATGCACATATTTTTTCTCAAAAACGGTAAGTCTGGCGTGGTTTTGACCATAACAAGATTTGTAGAGGTATTCACTACGAACATTTTAAACCAAAAATCTTAATTCTAGGCCTACTAGTTTCCGAGAAAATGAAAATAAACCAAATTATGCAATACTTTTAGCTGAAAATATGTAAAAATATGTATGTTATTGTGCGATGCACATATTTTTTCTCAAAAACGGAAAGTCTGGCGTGGTTTTGACCATTACAAGACTTGTAGAGGCATTCATTACGAACATTTTAAACCAAAAATCTTAATTCTAGGCCTACTAGTTTCCGAGAAAATGAAAATAAACCAAATTATGCCATACTTTTAGCTGAAACTATGTATGTTATTGTGCGATGCACATATTTTTTCTCAAAAACGGTAAGTCTGGCGTGGTTTTGACCATAACAAGATTTGTAGAGGCATTCATTACGAACATTTTAGACCAAAAATCTTAATTCTAGGCCTACTAGTTTCCGAGAAAATGAAAATAAACCAAATTATGTCATACTTTTAGCTGAAAATATGTAAAAATATGTATGTTATTGTGCGATGCACATATTTTTTCTCAAAAACGGTAAGTCTGGCGTGGTTTTGACCATAACAAGATTTGTAGAGGCATTCATTACGAACATTTTAAACCAAAAATCTTAATTCTAGGCCTACTAGTTTCCGAGAAAATGAAAATAAACCAAATTATGCCATACTTTTAGCTGAAAATATGTATGTTATTGTGCGATGCACATATTTTTTCTCAAAAACGGTAAGTCTGGCGTGGTTTTGACCATAACAAGATTTGTAGAGGCATTCATTACGAACATTTTAAACCAAAAATCCTAGTTCTAGGCCTACTAGTTTCCGAGAAAATTAAAATAAACCAAATTATGCCATACTTTTAGCTGAAAATATGTAAAAATATGTATGTTATTGTGCGATGCACATATTTTTTCTCAAAAACGGTAAGTCTGGCGTGGTTTTGACCATAACAAGATTTGTAGAGGCATTCATTACGAACATTTTAAACCAAAAGTCTTAATTCTAGGCCTACTAGTTTCCGAGAAAATGAAAATAAACCAAATTATGCAATACTTTTAGCTGAAAATATGTAAAAATATGTATGTTATTGTGCGATGCACATATTTTTTCTCAAAAACGGTAAGTCTGGCGTGGTTTTGACCATAAAAAGATTTGTAGAGGCATTCATTACGAACATTTTAAACCAAAAATCTTAATTATAGGCCTACTAGTTTCCGAGAAAATGAAAATAAACCAAATTATGTCATACTTTTAGCTGAAAATATGTATGTTATTGTGCGATGCACATATTTTTTCTCAAAAACGGTAAGTCTGGCGTGGTTTTGACCATAACAAGATTTGTAGAGGCATTCATTACGAACATTTTAAACCAAAAATCTTAGTTCTAGGCCTACTAGTTTCCGAGAAAATGAAAATAAACCAAATTATGCAATACTTTTAGCTGAAAATATGTAAAAATATGTATGTTATTGTGCGATGCACATATTTTTTCTCAAAAACGGTAAGTCTGGCGTGGTTTTGACCATAACAAGATTTGTAGAGGCATTTATTACGAACATTTCAAACCAAAAATCTTAATTCTAGGCCTACTAGTTTAAGAGAAAATGAAAATAAACCAAATTGTGTCATACTTTTAGCTGAAAATATGTATGTTATTGTGCGATGCACATATTTTTTCTCAAAAACGGTAAGTCTGGCGTGGTTTTGACCATAACAAGATTTGTAGAGGCATTCATTACGAACATTTTAAACCAAAAATCTTAGTTCTAGGCCTACTAGTTTCCGAGAAAATGAAAATAAACCAAATTATGCAATACTTTTAGCTGAAAATATGTAAAAATATGTATGTTATTGTGCGATGCACATATTTTTTCTCAAAAACGGTAAGTCTGGCGTGGTTTTGACCATTACAAGATTTGTAGAGGCATTCATTACGAACATTTTAAACCAAAAATCTTAATTCTAGGCCTACTAGTTTCCGAGAAAATGAAAATAAACCAAATTATGCAATACTTTTAGCTGAAAATATGTATGTTATTGTGCGATGCACATATTTTTTCTCAAAAACGGTAAGTCTGGCGTGGTTTTGACCATAACAAGATTTGTAGAGGCATTCATTACGAACATTTTAAACCAAAAATCCTAGTTCTAGGCCTACTAGTTTCCGAGAAAATGAAAATAAACCAAATTATGTCATACTTTTAGCTGAAAATATGTATGTTATTGTGCGATGCACATATTTTTTCTCAAAAACGGTAAGTCTGGCGTGGTTTTGACCATAACAAGATTTGTAGAGGCATTCATTACGAACATTTTAAACCAAAAATCCTAGTTCTAGGCCTACTAGTTTCCGAGAAAATGAAAATAAACCAAATTATGCCATACTTTTAGCTGAAAATATGTAAAAATATGTATGTTATTGTGCGATGCACATATTTTTTCTCAAAAACGGTAAGTCTGGCGTGGTTTTGACCATAACAAGATTTGTAGAGGCATTCATTACGAACATTTTAAACCAAAAATCTTAATTCTAGGCCTACTAGTTTCCGAGAAAATGAAAATAAACCAAATTATGCCATACTTTTAGCTGAAAATATGTATGTTATTGTGCGATGCACATATTTTTTCTCAAAAACGGTAAGTCTGGCGTGGTTTTGACCATAACAAGATTTGTAGAGGCATTCATTACGAACATTTTAAACCAAAAATCTTAATTCTAGGCCTACTAGTTTCCGAGAAAATGAAAATAAACCAAATTATGCCATACTTTTAGCTGAAAATATGTATGTTATTGTGCGATGCACATATTTTTTCTCAAAAACGGTAAGTCTGGCGTGGTTTTGACCATAACAAGATTTGTAGAGGCATTCATTACGAACATTTTAAACCAAAAATCTTAATTCTAGGCCTACTAGTTTCCGAGAAAATGAAAATAAACCAAATTATGCAATACTTTTAGCTGAAAATATGTAAAAATATGTATGTTATTGTGCGATGCACATATTTTTTCTCAAAAACGGTAAGTCTGGCGTGGTTTTGACCATAACAAGATTTGTAGAGGCATTCATTACGAACATTTTAAACCAAAAATCTTAATTCTAGGCCTACTAGTTTCCGAGGAAATGAAAATAAACCAAATTATGCCATACTTTTAGCTGAAAATATGTATGTTATTGTGCGATGCACATATTTTTTCTCAAAAACGGTAAGTCTGGCGTGGTTTTGACCATAACAAGATTTGTAGAGGCATTCATTACGAACATTTTAAACCAAAAATCTTAATTCTAGGCCTACTAGTTTCCGAGAAAATGAAAATAAACCAAATTATGCCATACTTTTAGCTGAAAATATGTAAAAATATGTATGTTATTGTGCGATGCACATATTTTTTCTCAAAAACGGTAAGTCTGGCGTGGTTTTGACCATAACAAGATTTGTAGAGGCATTCATTACGAACATTTTAAACCAAAAATCTTAAGGCCTACTAGTTTCCGAAAAAATGAAAATAAACCAAATTATGCAATACTTTTAGCTGAAAATATGTAAAAATATGTATGTTATTGTGCGATGCACATATTTTTTCTCAAAAACATTAAGTCTGGCGTGGTTTTGACCATAACAAGATTTGTAGAGGCATTCATTACGAACATTTTAAACCAAAAATCTTAATTCTAGGCCTACTAGTTTCCGAGAAAATGAAAATAAACCAAATTATGCCATACTTTTAGCTGAAAATATGTATGTTATTGTGCGATGCACATATTTTTTCTCAAAAACGGTAAGTCTGGCGTGGTTTTGACCATAACAAGATTTGTAGAGGCATTCATTACGAACATTTTAAACCAAAAATCTTAATTCTAGGCCTACTAGTTTCCGAGAAAATGAAAATAAACCAAATTATGCCATACTTTTAGCTGAAAATATGTAAAAATATGTATGTTATTGTGCGATGCACATATTTTTTCTCAAAAACGGTAAGTCTGGCGTGGTTTTGACCATAACAAGATTTGTAGAGGCATTCATTACGAACATTTTAAACCAAAAATCTTAATTCTAGGCCTACTAGTTTCCGAGAAAATGAAAATAAACCAAATTATGTCATACTTTTAGCTGAAAATCTGTAAAAATATGTATGTTATTGTGCGATGCACATATTTTTTCTCAAAAACGGTAAGTCTGGCGTGGTTTTGACCATAACAAGATTTGTAGAGGCATTCATTACGAACATTTTACACCAAAAATCTTAACTCTAGGCCTACTAGTTTCCGAGAAAATGAAAATAAACCAAATTATGTCATACTTTTAGCTGAAAATATGTAAAAATATGTATGTTATTGTGCGATGCACATATTTTTTCTCAAAAACGGTAAGTCTGGCGTGGTTTTGACCATAACAAGATTTGTAGAGGCATTCATTACGAACATTTTAAACCAAAAATCTTAATTCTAGGCCTACTAGTTTCCGAGAAAATGAAAATAAACCAAATTATGTCATACATTTAGCTGAAAATATGTAAAAATATGTATGTTATTGTGCGATGCACATATTTTTTCTCAAAAACGGTAAGTCTGGCGTGGTTTTGACCATAACAAGATTTGTAGAGGCATTCATTACGAACATTTTACACCAAAAATCTTAACTCTAGGCGTACTAGTTTCCGAGAAAATGAAAATAAACCAAATTATGTCATACTTTTAGCTGAAAATATGTAAAAATATGTATGTTATTGTGCGATGCACATATTTTTTCTCAAAAACGGTAAGTCTGGCGTGATTTTGACCATAACAAGATTTGTAGAGGCATTCATTACGAACATTTTAAACCAAAAATCTTAATTCTAGGCCTACTAGTTTCCGAGAAAATGAAAATAAACCAAATTATGTCATACTTTTAGCTGAAAATATGTATGTTATTGTGCGATGCACATATTTTTTCTCAAAAACGGTAAGTCTGGCGTGGTTTTGACCATAACAAGATTTGTAGAGGCATTCATTACGAACATTTTAAACCAAAAATCTTAATTCTAGGCCTACTAGTTTCCGAGAAAATGAAAATAAACCAAATTATGCCATACTTTTAGCTGAAAATATGTAAAAATATGTATGTTATTGTGCGATGCACATATTTTTTCTCAAAAACGGTAAGTCTGGCGTGGTTTTGACCTTTACAAGATTTGTAGAGGCATTCATTACGAACATTTTAAACCAAAAATCTTAATTCTAGGCCTACTAGTTTCCGAGAAAATGAAAATAAACCAAATTATGCCATACTTTTAGCTGAAAATATGTATGTTATTGTGCGATGCACATATTTTTTCTCAAAAACGGTAAGTCTGGCGTGGTTTTGACCATAACAAGATTTGTAGAGGCATTCATTACGAACATTTTAAACCAAAAATCTTAATTCTAGGCCTACTAGTTTCCGAGAAAATGAAAATAAACCAAATTATGCCATACTTTTAGCTGAAAATATGTAAAAATATGTATGTTATTGTGCGATGCACATATTTTTTCTCAAAAACGGTAAGTCTGGCGTGGTTTTGACCATAACAAGATTTGTAGAGGCATTCATTACGAACATTTTAAACCAAAAATCTTAATTCTAGGCCTACTAGTTTCCGAGAAAATGAAAATAAACCAAATTATGCCATACTTTTAGCTGAAAATATGTATGTTATTGTGCGATGCACATATTTTTTCTCAAAAACGGTAAGTCTGGCGTGGTTTTGACCATAACAAGATTTGTAGAGGCATTCATTACGAACATTTTAAACCAAAAATCTTAATTCTAGGCCTACTAGTTTCCGAGAAAATGAAAATAAACCAAATTATGCCATACTTTTAGCTGAAAATATGTAAAAATATGTATGTTATTGTGCGATGCACATATTTTTTCTCAAAAACGGTAAGTCTGGCGTGGTTTTGACCATAACAAGATTTGTAGAGGCATTCATTACGAACATTTTAAACCAAAAATCTTAATTCTAGGCCTACTAGTTTCCGAGAAAATGAAAATAAACCAAATTATGTCATACTTTTAGCTGAAAATCTGTAAAAATATGTATGTTATTGTGCGATGCACATATTTTTTCTCAAAAACGGTAAGTCTGGCGTGGTTTTGACCATAACAAGATTTGTAGAGGCATTCATTACGAACATTTTACACCAAAAATCTTAACTCTAGGCCTACTAGTTTCCGAGAAAATGAAAATAAACCAAATTATGTCATACTTTTAGCTGAAAATATGTAAAAATATGTATGTTATTGTGCGATGCACATATTTTTTCTCAAAAACGGTAAGTCTGGCGTGGTTTTGACCATAACAAGATTTGTAGAGGCATTCATTACGAACATTTTAAACCAAAAATCTTAATTCTAGGCCTACTAGTTTCCGAGAAAATGAAAATAAACCAAATTATGTCATACTTTTAGCTGAAAATATGTATGTTATTGTGCGATGCACATATTTTTTCTCAAAAACGGTAAGTCTGGCGTGGTTTTGACCATAACAAGATCTGTAGAGGCATTCATTACGAACATTTTAAACCAAAAATCTTAATTCTAGGCCTACTAGTTTCCGAGAAAATGAAAATAAACCAAATTATGCCATACTTTTAGCTGAAAATATGTATGTTATTGTGCGATGCACATATTTTTTCTCAAAAACGGTAAGTCTGGCGTGGTTTTGACCATAACAAGATTTGTAGAGGCATTCATTACGAAC
Organism: Myathropa florea; assembly: GCA_930367185.1. Lineage (NCBI taxonomy): Eukaryota > Metazoa > Arthropoda > Insecta > Diptera > Syrphidae > Myathropa > Myathropa florea. Next base: position 112,564,371 of record OV884002.1, on the reverse strand, counting down.
ATTTTAAACCAAAAATCTTAATTCTAGGCCTACTAGTTTCCGAGAAAATGAAAATAAACCAAATTATGTCATACTTTTAGCTGAAAATATGTAAAAATATGTATGTTATTGTGCGATGCACATATTTTTTCTCAAAAACGGTAAGTCTGGCGTGGTTTTGACCATAACAAGATTTGTAGAGGCATTCATTACGAACATTTTACACCAAAAATCTTAACTCTAGGCGTACTAGTTTCCGAGAAAATGAAAATAAACCAAATTATGTCATACTTTTAGCTGAAAATATGTAAAAATATGTATGTTATTGTGCGATGCACATATTTTTTCTCAAAAACGGTAAGTCTGGCGTGATTTTGACCATAACAAGATTTGTAGAGGCATTCATTACGAACATTTTAAACCAAAAATCTTAATTCTAGGCCTACTAGTTTCCGAGAAAATGAAAATAAACCAAATTATGTCATACTTTTAGCTGAAAATATGTATGTTATTGTGCGATGCACATATTTTTTCTCAAAAACGGTAAGTCTGGCGTGGTTTTGACCATAACAAGATTTGTAGAGGCATTCATTACGAACATTTTAAACCAAAAATCTTAATTCTAGGCCTACTAGTTTCCGAGAAAATGAAAATAAACCAAATTATGCAATACTTTTAGCTGAAAATATGTAAAAATATGTATGTTATTGTGCGATGCACATATTTTTTCTCAAAAACGGTAAGTCTGGCGTGGTTTTGACCTTTACAAGATTTGTAGAGGCATTCATTACGAACATTTTAAACCAAAAATCTTAATTCTAGGCCTACTAGTTTCCGAGAAAATGAAAATAAACCAAATTATGCCATACTTTTAGCTGAAAATATGTATGTTATTGTGCGATGCACATATTTTTTCTCAAAAACGGTAAGTCTGGCGTGGTTTTGACCATAACAAGATTTGTAGAGGCATTCATTACGAACATTTTAAACCAAAAATCTTAATTCTAGGCCTACTAGTTTCCGAGAAAATGAAAATAAACCAAATTATGCCATACTTTTAGCTGAAAATATGTATGTTATTGTGCGATGCACATATTTTTTCTCAAAAACGGTAAGTCTGGCGTGGTTTTGACCATAACAAGATTTGTAGAGGCATTCATTACGAACATTTTAAACCAAAAATCTTAATTCTAGGCCCACTAGTTTCCGAGAAAATGAAAATAAACCAAATTATGTCATACTTTTAGCTGAAAAAATGTAAAAATATGTATGTTATTGTGCGATGCACATATTTTTTCTCAAAAACGGTAAGTCTGGCGTGGTTTTGACCATTACAAGATTTGTAGAGGCATTCATTACGAACATTTTAAACCAAAAATCTTAATTCTAGGCCTACTAGTTTCCGAGAAAATGAAAATAAACCAAATTATGTCATACTTTTAGCTGAAAATATGTATGTTATTGTGCGATGCACATATTTTTTCTCAAAAACGGTAAGTCTGGCGTGGTTTTGACCATAACAAGATTTGTAGAGGCATTCATTACGAACATTTTAAACCAAAAATCTTAATTCTAGGCCTACTAGTTTCCGAGAAAATGAAAATAAACCAAATTATGCAATACTTTTAGCTGAAAATATGTAAAAATATGTATGTTATTGTGCGATGCACATATTTTTTCTCAAAAACGGTAAGTCTGGCGTGGTTTTGACCATAACAAGATCTGTAGAGGCATTCATTACGAACATTTTAAACCAAAAATCTTAATTCTAGGCCTACTAGTTTCCGAGAAAATGAAAATAAACCAAATTATGCCATACTTTTAGCTGAAAATATGTATGTTATTGTGCGATGCACATATTTTTTCTCAAAAACGGTAAGTCTGGCGTGGTTTTGACCATAACAAGATTTGTAGAGGCATTCATTACGAACATTTTAAACCAAAAATCTTAATTCTAGGCCTACTAGTTTCCGAGAAAATGAAAATAAACCAAATTATGTCATACTTTTAGCTGAAAATATGTAAAAATATGTATGTTATTGTGCGATGCACATATTTTTTCTCAAAAACGGTAAGTCTGGCGTGGTTTTGACCATAACAAGATTTGTAGAGGCATTCATTACGAACATTTTAAACCAAAAATCTTAATTCTAGGCCTACTAGTTTCCGAGAAAATGAAAATAAACCAAATTATGCCATACTTTTAGCTGAAAATATGTATGTTATTGTGCGATGCACATATTTTTTCTCAAAAACGGTAAGTCTGGCGTGGTTTTGACCATAACAAGATTTGTAGAGGCATTCATTACGAACATTTTAAACCAAAAATCTTAATTCTAGGCCTACTAGTTTCCGAGAAAATGAAAATAAACCAAATTATGCCATACTTTTAGCTGAAAATATGTATGTTATTGTGCGATGCACATATTTTTTCTCAAAAACGGTAAGTCTGGCGTGGTTTTGACCATAACAAGATTTGTAGAGGCATTCATTACGAACATTTTAAACCAAAAATCTTAATTCTAGGCCTACTAGTTTCCGAGAAAATGAAAATAAACCAAATTATGTCATACTTTTAGCTGAAAAAATGTAAAAATATGTATGTTATTGTGCGATGCACATATTTTTTCTCAAAAACGGTAAGTCTGGCGTGGTTTTGACCATAACAAGATTTGTAGAGGCATTCATTACGAACATTTTAAACCAAAAATCTTAATTCTAGGCCTACTAGTTTCCGAGAAAATGAAAATAAACCAAATTATGTCATACTTTTAGCTGAAAATATGTAAAAATATGTATGTTATTGTGCGATGCACATATTTTTTCTCAAAAACGGTAAGTCTGGCGTGGTTTTGACCATTACAAGATTTGTAGAGGCATTCATTACGAACATTTTAAACCAAAAATCTTAATTCTAGGCCTACTAGTTTCCGAGAAAATGAAAATAAACCAAATTATGTCATACTTTTAGCTGAAAATATGTATGTTATTGTGCGATGCACATATTTTTTCTCAAAAACGGTAAGTCTGGCGTGGTTTTGACCATAACAAGATTTGTAGAGGCATTCATTACGAACATTTTAAACCAAAAATCTTAATTCTAGGCCTACTAGTTTCCGAGAAAATGAAAATAAACCAAATTATGCAATACTTTTAGCTGAAAATATGTAAAAATATGTATGTTATTGTGCGATGCACATATTTTTTCTCAAAAACGGTAAGTCTGGCGTGGTTTTGACCATAACAAGATCTGTAGAGGCATTCATTACGAACATTTTAAACCAAAAATCTTAATTCTAGGCCTACTAGTTTCCGAGAAAATGAAAATAAACCAAATTATGCCATACTTTTAGCTGAAAATATGTATGTTATTGTGCGATGCACATATTTTTTCTCAAAAACGGTAAGTCTGGCGTGGTTTTGACCATAACAAGATTTGTAGAGGCATTCATTACGAACATTTTAAACCAAAAATCTTAATTCTAGGCCTACTAGTTTCCGAGAAAATGAAAATAAACCAAATTATGTCATACTTTTAGCTGAAAATATGTAAAAATATGTATGTTATTGTGCGATGCACATATTTTTTCTCAAAAACGGTAAGTCTGGCGTGGTTTTGACCATAACAAGATTTGTAGAGGCATTCATTACGAACATTTTACACCAAAAATCTTAACTCTAGGCGTACTAGTTTCCGAGAAAATGAAAATAAACCAAATTATGTCATACTTTTAGCTGAAAATATGTAAAAATATGTATGTTATTGTGCGATGCACATATTTTTTCTCAAAAACGGTAAGTCTGGCGTGATTTTGACCATAACAAGATTTGTAGAGGCATTCATTACGAACATTTTAAACCAAAAATCTTAATTCTAGGCCTACTAGTTTCCGAGAAAATGAAAATAAACCAAATTATGTCATACTTTTAGCTGAAAATATGTATGTTATTGTGCGATGCACATATTTTTTCTCAAAAACGGTAAGTCTGGCGTGGTTTTGACCATAACAAGATTTGTAGAGGCATTCATTACGAACATTTTAAACCAAAAATCTTAATTCTAGGCCTACTAGTTTCCGAGAAAATGAAAATAAACCAAATTATGCAATACTTTTAGCTGAAAATATGTAAAAATATGTATGTTATTGTGCGATGCACATATTTTTTCTCAAAAACGGTAAGTCTGGCGTGGTTTTGACCATTACAAGATTTGTAGAGGCATTCATTACGAACATTTTACACCAAAAATCTTAACTCTAGGCGTACTAGTTTCCGAGAAAATGAAAATAAACCAAATTATGTCATACTTTTAGCTGAAAATATGTAAAAATATGTATGTTATTGTGCGATGCACATATTTTTTCTCAAAAACGGTAAGTCTGGCGTGATTTTGACCATAACAAGATTTGTAGAGGCATTCATTACGAACATTTTAAACCAAAAATCTTAATTCTAGGCCTACTAGTTTCCGAGAAAATGAAAATAAACCAAATTATGTCATACTTTTAGCTGAAAATATGTAAAAATATGTATGTTATTGTGCGATGCAAATATTTTTATTCAAAAACGGTAAGTCTGGCGTGGTTTTGACCATTACAAGATTTGTAGAGGCATTCATTACGAACATTTTAAACCAAAAATCTTAATTCTAGGCCTACTAGTTTCCGAGAAAATGAAAATAAACCAAATTATGTCATACTTTTAGCTGAAAATATGTATGTTATTGTGCGATGCACATATTTTTTCTCAAAAACGGTAAGTCTGTCGTGGTTTTGACCATAACAAGATTTGTAGAGGCATTCATTACAAACATTTTAAACCAAAAATCTTAATTCTAGGCCTACTAGTTTCCGAGAAAATGAAAATAAACCAAATTATGTCATACTTTTAGCTGAAAATATGTAAAAATATGTATGTTATTGTGCGATGCACATATTTTTTCTCAAAAACGGTAAGTCTGGCGTGGTTTTGACCATAACAAGATTTGTAGAGGCATTCATTACGAACATTTTAAACCAAAAATCTTAATTCTAGGCCTACTAGTTTCCGAGAAAATGAAAATAAACCAAATTATGCCATACTTTTAGCTGAAAATATGTATGTTATTGTGCGATGCACATATTTTTTCTCAAAAACGGTAAGTCTGGCGTGGTTTTGACCATAACAAGATTTGTAGAGGCATTCATTACGAACATTTTAAACCAAAAATCTTAATTCTAGGCCTACTAGTTTCCGAGAAAATGAAAATAAACCAAATTATGCCATACTTTTAGCTGAAAATATGTATGTTATTGTGCGATGCACATATTTTTTCTCAAAAACGGTAAGTCTGGCGTGGTTTTGACCATAACAAGATTTGTAGAGGCATTCATTACGAACATTTTAAACCAAAAATCTTAATTCTAGGCCTACTAGTTTCCGAGAAAATGAAAATAAACCAAATTATGTCATACTTTTAGCTGAAAAAATGTAAAAATATGTATGTTATTGTGCGATGCACATATTTTTTCTCAAAAACGGTAAGTCTGGCGTGGTTTTGACCATAACAAGATTTGTAGAGGCATTCATTACGAACATTTTAAACCAAAAATCTTAATTCTAGGCCTACTAGTTTCCGAGAAAATGAAAATAAACCAAATTATGCAATACTTTTAGCTGAAAATATGTAAAAATATGTATGTTATTGTGCGATGCACATATTTTTTCTCAAAAACGGTAAGTCTGGCGTGGTTTTGACCATGACAAGATTTGTAGAGGCATTCATTACGAACATTTTAAACCAAAAATCTTAATTCTAGGCCTACTAGTTTCCGAGAAAATGAAAATAAACCAAATTATGCCATACTTTTAGCTGAAAATATGTATGTTATTGTGCGATGCACATATTTTTTCTCAAAAACGGTAAGTCTGGCGTGGTTTTGACCATAACAAGATTTGTAGAGGCATTCATTACGAACATTTTAAACCAAAAATCTTAATTCTAGGCCTACTAGTTTCCGAGAAAATGAAAATAAATATGAAATGTTATTGTGAAAATATGTATGTTATTGTGCGATGCACATATTTTTTCTCAAAAACGGTAAGTCTGGCGTGGTTTTGACCATAACAAGATTTGTAGAGGCATTCATTATGAACATTTTAAACCAAAAATCTTAATTCTAGGCCTACTACTTTCCGAGAAAATGAAAATAAACCAAATTATGACATACTTTTAGCCGAAAATATGTAAAAATATGTATGTTATTTTGCGATGCACATATTTTTTCTCAAAAACGGTAAGTCTGGCGTGGTTTTGACCATAACAAGATTTGTAGAGGCATTCATTACGAACATTTTAAACCAAAAATCTTAATTCTAGGCCTACTAGTTTCCGAGAAAATGAAAATAAACCAAATTATGCAATATTTTTAGCTGAAAATATGTAAAAATATGTATGTTATTGTGCGATGCACATATTTTTTCTCAAAAACGGTAAGTCTGGCGTGGTTTTGACCATAACAAGATTTGTAGAGGCATTCATTACGAACATTTTAAACCAAAAATCTTAATTCTAGGCCTACTAGTTTCCGAGAAAATGAAAATAAACCAAATTATGCCATACTTTTAGCTGAAAATATGTATGTTATTGTGCGATGCACATATTTTTTCTCAAAAACGGTAAGTCTGGCGTGGTTTTGACCATAACAAGATTTGTAGAGGCATTCATTACGAACATTTTAAACCAAAAATCTTAATTCTAGGCCTACTAGTTTCCGAGAAAATGAAAATAGACCAAATTATGCCATACTTTTAGCTGAAAATATGTATGTTATTGTGCGATGCACATATTTTTTCTCAAAAACGGTAAGTCTGGCGTGGTTTTGACCATAACAAGATTTGTAGAGGCATTCATTACGAACATTTTAAACCAAAAATCTTAATTCTAGGCCTACTAGTTTCCGAGAAAATGAAAATAAACCAAATTATGCCATACTTTTAGCTGAAAATATGTATGTTATTGTGCGATGCACATACTTTTTCTCAAAAACGGTAAGTCTGGCGTGGTTTTGACCATAACGAGATTTGTAGAGGCATTCATTACGAACATTTTAAACCAAAAATCTTAATTCTAGGCCTACTAGTTTCCGAGAAAATGAAAATAAACCAAATTATGCCATACTTTTAGCTGAAAATATGTAAAAATATGTATGTTATTGTGCGATGCACATATTTTTTCTCAAAAACGGTAAGTCTGGCGTGGTTTTGACCATAACAAGATTTGTAGAGGCATTCATTACGAACATTTTAAAACAAAAATCTTAATTCTAGGCCTACTAGTTTCCGAGAAAATGAAAATAAACCAAATTATGCCATACTTTTAGCTGAAAATATGTATGTCATTGTGCGATGCACACATTTTTTCTCAAAAACGGTAAGTCTGGCGTGGTTTTGACCATAACGAGACTTGTAGAGGCATTCATTACGAACATTTTAAACCAAAAATCTTAATTCTAGGCCTACTAGTTTCCGAGAAAATGAAAATAAACCAAATTATGCCATACTTTTAGCTGAAAATATGTAAAAATATGTATGTCATTGTGCGATGCACATATTTTTTCTCAAAAACGGTAAGTCTGGCGTGGTTTTGACCATAACAAGATTTGTAGAGGCATTCATTACGAACATTTTAAAACAAAAATCTTAATTCTAGGCCTACTAGTTTCCGAGAAAATGAAAATAAACCAAATTATGCCATACTTTTAGCTGAAAATATGTATGTCATTGTGCGATGCACATATTTGTTCTCAAAAACGGTAAGTCTGGCGTGGTTTTGACCATAACAAGATTTGTAGAGGCATTCATTACGAACATTTTAAACCAAAAATCTTAATTCTAGGCCTACTAGTTTCCGAGAAAATGAAAATAAACCAAATTATGCCATACTTTTAGCTGAAAATATGTAAAAATATGTATGTTATTGTGCGATGCACATATTTTTTCTCAAAAACGGTAAGTCTGGCGTGGTTTTGACCATAACAAGATTTGTAGAGGCATTCATTACGAACATTTTAAACCAAAAATCCTAGTTCTAGGCCTACTAGTTTCCGAGAAAATGAAAATAAACCAAATTATGCAATACTTTTAGCTGAAAATATGTAAAAATATGTATGTTATTGTGCGATGCACATATTTTTTCTCAAAAACGGTAAGTCTGGCGTGGTTTTGACCATAACAAGATTTGTAGAGGCATTCATTACGAACATTTTAAACCAAAAATCTTAATTCTAGGCCTACTAGTTTCCGAGAAAATGAAAATAAATATGAAATGTTATTGTGAAAATATGTATGTTATTGTGCGATGCACATATTTTTTCTCAAAAACGGTAAGTCTGGCGTGGTTTTGACCATAACAAGATTTGTAGAGGCATTCATTACGAACATTTTAAACCAAAAATCTTAATTCTAGGCCTACTACTTTCCGAGAAAATGAAAATAAACCAAATTATGACATACTTTTAGCCGAAAATATGTAAAAATATGTATGTTATTTTGCGATGCACATATTTTTTCTCAAAAACGGTAAGTCTGGCGTGGTTTTGACCATAACAAGATTTGTAGAGGCATTCATTACGAACATTTTAAACCAAAAATCTTAATTCTAGGCCTACTAGTTTCCGAGAAAATGAAAATAAACCAAATTATGCAATATTTTTAGCTGAAAATATGTAAAAATATGTATGTTATTGTGCGATGCACATATTTTTTCTCAAAAACGGTAAGTCTGGCGTGGTTTTGACCATAACAAGATTTGTAGAGGCATTCATTACGAACATTTTAAACCAAAAATCTTAATTCTAGGCCTACTAGTTTCCGAGAAAATGAAAATAAACCAAATTATGCCATACTTTTAGCTGAAAATATGTATGTTATTGTGCGATGCACATATTTTTTCTCAAAAACGGTAAGTCTGGCGTGGTTTTGACCATAACAAGATTTGTAGAGGCATTCATTACGAACATTTTAAACCAAAAATCTTAATTCTAGGCCTACTAGTTTCCGAGAAAATGAAAATAAACCAAATTATGCCATACTTTTAGCTGAAAATATGTATGTTATTGTGCGATGCACATATTTTTTCTCAAAAACGGTAAGTCTGGCGTGGTTTTGACCATAACAAGATTTGTAGAGGCATTCATTACGAACATTTTAAACCAAAAATCTTAATTCTAGGCCTACTAGTTTCCGAGAAAATGAAAATAAACCAAATTATGCCATACTTTTAGCTGAAAATATGTATGTTATTGTGCGATGCACATATTTTTTCTCAAAAACGGTAAGTCTGGCGTGGTTTTGACCATAACAAGATTTGTAGAGGCATTCATTACGAACATTTTAAACCAAAAATCTTAATTCTAGGCCTACTAGTTTCCGAGAAAATGAAAATAAACCAAATTATGCAATACTTTTAGCTGAAAATATGTAAAAATATGTATGTTATTGTGCGATGCACATATTTTTTCTCAAAAACGGTAAGTCTGGCGTGGTTTTGACCATAACAAGATTTGTAGAGGCATTCATTACGAACATTTTAAACCAAAAATCTTAATTCTAGGCCTACTAGTTTCCGAGAAAATGAAAATAAACCAAATTATGCCATACTTTTAGCTGAAAATATGTATGTTATTGTGCGATGCACATACTTTTTCTCAAAAACGGTAAGTCTGGCGTGGTTTTGACCATAACGAGATTTGTAGAGGCATTCATTACGAACATTTTAAACCAAAAATCTTAATTCTAGGCCTACTAGTTTCCGAGAAAATGAAAATAAACCAAATTATGCCATACTTTTAGCTGAAAATATGTAAAAATATGTATGTTATTGTGCGATGCACATATTTTTTCTCAAAAACGGTAAGTCTGGCGTGGTTTTGACCATAACAAGATTTGTAGAGGCATTCATTACGAACATTTTAAAACAAAAGTCTTAATTCTAGGCCTACTAGTTTCCGAGAAAATGAAAATAAACCAAATTATGCCATACTTTTAGCTGAAAATATGTATGTCATTGTGCGATGCACACATTTTTTCTCAAAAACGGTAAGTCTGGCGTGGTTTTGACCATAACGAGACTTGTAGAGGCATTCATTACGAACATTTTAAACCAAAAATCTTAATTCTAGGCCTACTAGTTTCCGAGAAAATGAAAATAAACCAAATTATGCCATACTTTTAGCTGAAAATATGTAAAAATATGTATGTCATTGTGCGATGCACATATTTTTTCTCAAAAACGGTAAGTCTGGCGTGGTTTTGACCATAACAAGATTTGTAGAGGCATTCATTACGAACATTTTAAAACAAAAATCTTAATTCTAGGCCTACTAGTTTCCGAGAAAATGAAAATAAACCAAATTATGCCATACTTTTAGCTGAAAATATGTATGTCATTGTGCGATGCACATATTTGTTCTCAAAAACGGTAAGTCTGGCGTGGTTTTGACCATAACAAGATTTGTAGAGGCATTCATTACGAACATTTTAAACCAAAAATCCTAGTTCTAGGCCTACTAGTTTCCGAGAAAATGAAAATAAACCAAATTATGCCATACTTTTAGCTGAAAATATGTAAAAATATGTATGTTATTGTGCGATGCACATATTTTTTCTCAAAAACGGTAAGTCTGGCGTGGTTTTGACCATAACAAGATTTGTAGAGGCATTCATTACGAACATTTTAAACCAAAAATCCTAGTTCTAGGCCTACTAGTTTCCGAGAAAATGAAAATAAACCAAATTATGCAATACTTTTAGCTGAAAATATGTAAAAATATGTATGTTATTGTGCGATGCACATATTTTTTCTCAAAAACGGTAAGTCTGGCGTGGTTTTGACCATAACAAGATTTGTAGAGGCATTCATTACGAACATTTTAAACCAAAAATCTTAATTCTAGGCCTACTAGTTTCCGAGAAAATGAAAATAAACCAAATTATGCCATACTTTTAGCTGAAAATATGTATGTTATTGTGCGATGCACATACTTTTTCTCAAAAACGGTAAGTCTGGCGTGGTTTTGACCATAACAAGATTTGTAGAGGCATTCATTACGAACATTTTAAACCAAAAATCCTAGTTCTAGGCCTACTAGTTTCCGAGAAAATGAAAATAAACCAAATTATGCAATACTTTTAGCTGAAAATATGTAAAAATATGTATGTTATTGTGCGATGCACATATTTTTTCTCAAAAACGGTAAGTCTGGCGTGGTTTTGACCATAACAAGATTTGTAGAGGCATTCATTACGAACATTTTAAACCAAAAATCTTAATTCTAGGCCTACTAGTTTCCGAGAAAATGAAAATAAACCAAATTATGCCATACTTTTAGCTGAAAATATGTATGTTATTGTGCGATGCACATACTTTTTCTCAAAAACGGTAAGTCTGGTGTGGTTTTGACCATAACGAGATTTGTAGAGGCATTCATTACGAACATTTTAAACCAAAAATCTTAATTCTAGGCCTACTAGTTTCCGAGAAAATGAAAATAAACCAAATTATGCCATACTTTTAGCTGAAAATATGTAAAAATATGTATGTTATTGTGCGATGCACATATTTTTTCTCAAAAACGGTAAGTCTGGCGTGGTTTTGACCATAACAAGATTTGTAGAGGCATTCATTACGAACATTTTAAAACAAAAGTCTTAATTCTAGGCCGACTAGTTTCCGAGAAAATGAAAATAAACCAAATTATGCCATACTTTTAGCTGAAAATATGTATGTCATTGTGCGATGCACACATTTGTTCTCAAAAACGGTAAGTCTGGCGTGGTTTTGACCATAACAAGATTTGTAGAGGCATTCATTACGAACATTTTAAACCAAAAATCTTAATTCTAGGCCTACTAGTTTCCGAGAAAATGAAAATAAACCAAATTATGCCATACTTTTAGCTGAAAATATGTAAAAATATGTATGTTATTGTGCGATGCACATATTTTTTCTCAAAAACGGTAAGTCTGGCGTGGTTTTGACCATAACAAGATTTGTAGAGGCATTCATTACGAACATTTTAAACCAAAAATCCTAGTTCTAGGCCTACTAGTTTCCGAGAAAATGAAAATAAACCAAATTATGCAATACTTTTAGCTGAAAATATGTAAAAATATGTATGTTATTGTGCGATGCACATATTTTTTCTCAAAAACGGTAAGTCTGGCGTGGTTTTGACCATAACAAGATTTGTAGAGGCATTCATTACGAACATTTTAAAACAAAAATCTTAATTCTAGGCCTACTAGTTTCCGAGAAAATGAAAATAAACCAAATTATGCCATACTTTTAGCTGAAAATATGTATGTTATTGTGCGATGCACATATTTTTTCTAAAAAACGGTAAGTCTGGCGTGGTTTTGACCATAACAAGATTTGTAGAAGCATTCATTGCGAACATTTTAAACCAAAAATCTTAATTCTAGGCCTACTAGTTTCCGAGAAAATGAAAATAAACCAAATTATGCCATACTTTTAGCTGAAAATATGTAAAAATATGTATGTTATTGTGCGATGCACATATTTTTTCTCAAAAACGGTAAGTCTGGCGTGGTTTTGACCATAACAAGATTTATAGAGGCATTCATTACGAACATTTTAAATCAAAAATCTTAATTCTAGGCCTACTAGTTTCCGAGAAAATGAAAATAAACCAAATTATGCCATACTTTTAGCTGAAAATATGTATGTCATTGTGCGATGCACACATTTTTTCTCAAAAACGGTAAGTCTGGCGTGGTTTTGACCATAACGAGACTTGTAGAGGCATTCATTACGAACATTTTAAACCAAAAATCTTAATTCTAGGCCTACTAGTTTCCGAGAAAATGAAAATAAACCAAATTATGCCATACTTTTAGCTGAAAATATGTAAAAATATGTATGTCATTGTGCGATGCACATATTTTTTCTCAAAAACGGTAAGTCTGGCGTGGTTTTGACCATAACAAGATTTGTAGAGGCATTCATTACGAACATTTTAAAACAAAAATCTTAATTCTAGGCCTACTAGTTTCCGAGAAAATGAAAATAAACCAAATTATGCCATACTTTTAGCTGAAAATATGTAAAAATATGTATGTCATTGTGCGATGCACATATTTTTTCTCAAAAACGGTAAGTCTGGCGTGGTTTTGACCATAACAAGATTTGTAGAGGCATTCATTACGAACATTTTAAACCAAAAATCTTAATTCTAGGCCTACTAGTTTCCGAGAAAATGAAAATAAACCAAATTATGCCATACTTTTAGCTGAAAATATGTAAAAATATGTATGTTATTGTGCGATGCACATATTTTTTCTCAAAAACGGTAAGTCTGGCGTGGTTTTGACCATAACAAGATTTGTAGAGGCATTCATTACTAACATTTTAAACCAAAAATCTTAATTCTAGGCCTACTAGTTTCCGAGAAAATGAAAATAAACCAAATTATGCAATACTTTTAGCTGAAAATATGTATGTTATTGTGCGATGCACATATTTTTTCTCAAAAACGGTAAGTCTGGCGTGGTTTTGATCATAGCAAGATTTGTAGAGGCATTCATTACGAACATTTTAAACCAAAAATCCTAGTTCTAGGCCTACTAGTTTCCGAGAAAATGAAAATAAACCAAATTATGCCATACCTTTAGCTGAAAATATGTAAAAATATGTATGTTATTGTGCGATGCACATATTTTTTCTCAAAAACGGTAAGTCTGGCGTGGTTTTGACCATAACAAGATTTGTAGAGGCATTCATTACGAACATTTTAAACCAAAAATCTTAATTCTAGGCCTACTAGTTTCCGAGAAAATGAAAATAAACCAAATTATGTCATACTTTTAGCTGAAAATATGTATGTTATTGTGCGATGCACATATTTTTTCTCAAAAACGGTAAGTCTGGCGTGGTTTTGACCATAACAAGATTTGTAGAGGCATTCATTACGAACATTTTAAACCAAAAATCTTAATTTTAGGCCTACTAGTTTCCGAGATAATGAAAATAAACCAAATTATGTCATACTTTTAGCTGAAAATATGTATGTTATTGTGCGATGCACATATTTTTTCTAAAAAACGGTAAGTCTGGCGTGGTTTTGACCATAACAAGATTTGTAGAAGCATTCATTACGAACATTTTAAACCAAAAATCCTAGTTCTAGGCCTACTAGTTTCCGAGAAAATGAAAATAAAAATATGTATGTTATTGTGCGATGCACATATTTTTTCTCAAAAACGGTAAGTCTGGCGTGGTTTTGACCATAACAAGATTTGTAGAGGCATTCATTACGAACATTTTAAACCAAAAATCTTAATTCTAGGCCTACTAGTTTCCGAGAAAATGAAAATAAACCAAATTATGCCATACTTTTAGCTGAAAATATGTATGTTATTGTGCGATGCACATATTTTTTCTCAAAAACGGTAAGTCTGGCGTGGTTTTGACCATAACAAGATTTGTAGAAGCATTCATTGCGAACATTTTAAACCAAAAATCCTAGTTCTAGGCCTACTAGTTTCCGAGAAAATGAAAATAAACCAAATTATGCCATACTTTTAGCTGAAAATATGTAAAAATATGTATGTTATTGTGCGATGCACATATTTTTTCTCAAAAACGGTAAGTCTGGCGTGGTTTTGACCATAACAAGATTTGTAGAGGCATTCATTACGAACATTTTAAATCAAAAATCTTAATTCTAGGCCTACTAGTTTCCGAGAAAATGAAAATAAACCAAATTATGCCATACTTTTAGCTGAAAATATGTATGTTATTGTGCGATGCACATATTTTTTCTCAAAAACGGTAAGTCTGGCGTGGTTTTGACCATAACAAGATTTGTAGAGGCATTCATTACGAACATTTTAAACCAAAAATCTTAATTCTAGGCCTACTAGTTTCCGAGAAAATGAAAATAAACCAAATTATGTCATACTTTTAGCTGAAAATATGTATGTTATTGTGCGATGCACATATTTTTTCTAAAAAACGGTAAGTCTGGCGTGGTTTTGACCATAACAAGATTTGTAGAAGCATTCATTACGAACATTTTAAACCAAAAATCTTAATTCTAGGCCTACTAGTTTCCGAGAAAATGAAAATAAACCAAATTATGCCATACTTTTAGCTGAAAATATGTATGTCATTGTGCGATGCACACATTTTTTCTCAAAAACGGTAAGTCTGGCGTGGTTTTGACCATAACGAGACTTGTAGAGGCATTCATTACGAACATTTTAAACCAAAAATCTTAATTCTAGGCCTACTAGTTTCCGAGAAAATGAAAATAAACCAAATTATGCCATACTTTTAGCTGAAAATATGTAAAAATATGTATGTCATTGTGCGATGCACATATTTTTTCTCAAAAACGGTAAGTCTGGCGTGGTTTTGACCATAACAAGATTTGTAGAGGCATTCATTACGAACATTTTAAAACAAAAATCTTAATTCTAGGCCTACTAGTTTCCGAGAAAATGAAAATAAACCAAATTATGCCATACTTTTAGCTGAAAATATGTAAAAATATGTATGTTATTGTGCGATGCACATATTTTTTCTCAAAAACGGTAAGTCTGGCGTGGTTTTGACCATAACAAGATTTGTAGAGGCATTCATTACGAACATTTTAAACCAAAAATCTTAATTCTAGGCCTACTAGTTTCCGAGAAAATGAAAATAAACCAAATTATGCCATACTTTTAGCTGAAAATATGTATGTTATTGTGCGATGCACATATTTTTTCTAAAAAACGGTAAGTCTGGCGTGGTTTTGACCATAACAAGATTTGTAGAAGCATTCATTGCGAACATTTTAAACCAAAAATCCTAGTTCTAGGCCTACTAGTTTCCGAGAAAATGAAAATAAACCAAATTATGCCATACTTTTAGCTGAAAATATGTAAAAATATGTATGTTATTGTGCGATGCACATATTTTTATTGTGCGATGCACATATTTTTTCTCAAAAACGGTAAGTCTGGCGTGGTTTTGACCATAACAAGATTTGTAGAGGCATTCATTACGAACATTTTAAACCAAAAATCTTAATTTTAGGCCTACTAGTTTCCGAGATAATGAAAATAAACCAAATTATGTCATACTTTTAGCTGAAAATATGTATGTTATTGTGCGATGCACATATTTTTTCTAAAAAACGGTAAGTCTGGCGTGGTTTTGACCATAACAAGATTTGTAGAAGCATTCATTACGAACATTTTAAACCAAAAATCCTAGTTCTAGGCCTACTAGTTTCCGAGAAAATGAAAATAAACCAAATTATGCCATACTTTTAGCTGAAAATATGTAAAAATATGTATGTTATTGTGCGATGCACATATTTTTTCTCAAAAACGGTAAGTCTGGCGTGGTTTTGACCATAACAAGATTTGTAGAGGCATTCATTACGAACATTTTAAACCAAAAATCTTAATTCTAGGCCTACTAGTTTCCGAGAAAATGAAAATAAACCAAATTATGCCATACTTTTAGCTGAAAATATGTAAAAATATGTATGTTATTGTGCGATGCACATATTTTTTCTCAAAAACGGTAAGTCTGGCGTGGTTTTGACCATAACAAGATTTGTAGAGGCATTCATTACGAACATTTTAAAACAAAAATCTTAATTCTAGGCCTACTAGTTTCCGAGAAAATGAAAATAAACCAAATTATGCCATACTTTTAGCTGAAAATATGTATGTTATTGTGCGATGCACATATTTTTTCTCAAAAACGGTAAGTCTGGCGTGGTTTTGACCATAACAAGATTTGTAGAGGCATTCATTACGAACATTTTAAACCAAAAATCCTAGTTCTAGGCCTACTAGTTTCCGAGAAAATGAAAATAAACCAAATTATGCCATACTTTTAGCTGAAAATATGTAAAAATATGTATGTTATTGTGCGATGCACATATTTTTTCTCAAAAACGGTAAGTCTGGCGTGGTTTCGACCATAACAAGATTTGTAGAGGCATTCATTACGAACATTTTAAACCAAAAATCTTAATTCTAGGCCTACTAGTTTCCGAGAAAATGAAAATAAACAAAATTATGCAATACTTTTAGCTGAAAATATGTAAAAATATGTATGTTATTGTGCGATGCACATATTTTTTCTCAAAAACGGTAAGTCTGGCGTGGTTTTGACCATAACAAGATTTGTAGAGGCATTCATTACGAACATTTTAAACCAAAAATCTTAATTCTAGGCCTACTAGTTTCCGAGAAAATGAAAATAAACCAAATTATGCCATACTTTTAGCTGAAAATATGTTTGTTATTGTGCGATGCACATATTTTTTCTCAAAAACGGTAAGTCTGGCGTGGTTTTGACCATAACAAGATTTGTAGAGGCATTCATTACGAACATTTTAAACCAAAAATCTTAATTCTAGGCCTACTAGTTTCCGAGAAAATGAAAATAAACCAAATTATGCAATACTTTTAGCTGAAAATATGTAAAAATATGTATGTTATTGTGCGATGCACATATTTTTTCTCAAAAACGGTAAGTCTGGCGTGGTTTTGACCATAACAAGATTTGTAGAGGCATTCATTACGAACATTTTAAACCAAAAATCTTAATTCTAGGCCTACTAGTTTCCGAGAAAATGAAAATAAACCAAATTATGTCATACTTTTAGCTGAAAATATGTAAAAATATGTATGTTATTGTGCGATGCACATATTTTTTCTCAAAAACGGTAAGTCTGGCGTGGTTTTGACCATAACAAGATTTGTAGAGGCATTCATTACGAACATTTTAAACCAAAAATCTTAATTCTAGGCCTACTAGTTTCCGAGAAAATGAAAATAAACCAAATTATGCCATACTTTTAGCTGAAAATATGTATGTTATTGTGCGATGCACATATTTTTTCTCAAAAACGGTAAGTCTGGCGTGGTTTTGACCATAACAAGATTTGTAGAGGCATTCATTACGAACATTTTAAACCAAAAATCTTAATTCTAGGCCTACTAGTTTCCGAGAAAATGAAAATAAACCAAATTATGCCATACTTTTAGCTGAAAATATGTATGTTATTGTGCGATGCACATATTTTTTCTCAAAAACGGTAAGTCTGGCGTGGTTTTGACCATAACAAGATTTGTAGAGGCATTCATTACGAACATTTTAAACCAAAAATCTTAATTCTAGGCCTACTAGTTTCCGAGAAAATGAAAATAAGCCAAATTATGCCATACTTTTAGCTGAAAATATGTAAAAATATGTATGTTATTGTGCGATGCACATATTTTTTCTCAAAAACGGTAAGTCTGGCGTGGTTTTGACCATAACAAGATTTGTAGAGGCATTCATTACGAACATTTTAAACCAAAAATTGTAATTCTAGGCCTACTAATTTCCGAGAAAATGAAAATAAACCAAATTATGCCATACTTTTAGCTGAAAATATGTATGTTATTGTGCGATGCACATATTTTTTCTCAAAAACGGTAAGTCTGGCGTGGTTTTGACCATAACAAGGTTTGTAGAGGCATTCATTACGAACATTTTTAACCAAAAATCTTAATTCTAGGCCTACTAGTTTCCGAGAAAATGAAAATAAACCAAATTATGCCATACTTTTAGCTGAAAATATGTAAAAATATGTATGTTATTGTGCGATGCACACATTTTTTCTCAAAAACGGTAAGTCTGGCGTGGTTTTGACCATAACAAGATTTGTAGAGGCATTCATTACGAACATTTTAAACCAAAAATCTTAATTCTAGGCCTACTAGTTTCCGAGAAAATGAAAATAAACCAAATTATGCCATACTTTTAGCTTAAAATATGTATGTTATTGTGCGATGCACATATTTTTTCTCAAAAACGGTAAGTCTGGCGTGGTTTTGACCATAACAAGATTTGTAGAGGCATTCATTACGAACATTTTAAACCAAAAATCTTAATTCTAGGCCTACTAGTTTCCGAGAAAATGAAAATAAGCCAAATTATGCCATACTTTTAGCTGAAAATATGTAAAAATATGTATGTTATTGTGCGATGCACATATTTTTTCTCAAAAACGGTAAGTCTGGCGTGGTTTTGACCATAACAAGATTTGTAGAGGCATTCATTACGAACATTTTAAACCAAAAATCTTAATTCTAGGCCTACTAGTTTCCGAGAAAATGAAAATAAACCAAATTATGCCATACTTTTAGCTGAAAATATGTATGTTATTGTGCGATGCACATATTTTTTCTCAAAAACGGTAAGTCTGGCGTGGTTTTGACCATAACAAGATTTGTAGAGGCATTCATTACGAACATTTTAAACCAAAAATCTTAATTCTAGGCCTACTAGTTTCCGAGAAAATGAAAATAAACCAAATTATGTCATACTTTTAGCTGAAAATATGTATGTTATTGTGCGATGCACATATTTTTTCTCAAAAACGGTAAGTCTGGCGTGGTTTTGACCATAACAAGATTTGTAGAGGCATTCATTACGAACATTTTAAACCAAAAATCTTAATTCTAGGCCTACTAGTTTCCGAGAAAATGAAAATAAACCAAATTATGCCATACTTTTAGCTGAAAATATGTATGTTATTGTGCGATGCACATATTTTTTCTCAAAAACGGTAAGTCTGGCGTGGTTTTGACCATAACAAGATTTGTAGAGGCATTCATTACGAACATTTTAAACCAAAAATCTTAATTCTAGGCCTACTAGTTTCCGAGAAAATGAAAATAAACCAAATTATGCAATACTTTTAGCTGAAAATATGTATGTTATTGTGCGATGCACGTATTTTTTCTCAAAAACGGTAAGTCTGGCGTGGTTTTGACCATAACAAGATTTGTAGAGGCATTCATTACGAACATTTTAGACCAAAAATCTTAATTCTAGGCCTACTAGTTTCCGAGAAAATGAAAATAAACCAAATTATGTCATACTTTTAGCTGAAAATATGTAAAAATATGTATGTTATTGTGCGATGCACATATTTTTTCTCAAAAACGGTAAGTCTGGCGTGGTTTTGACCATAACAAGATTTGTAGAGGCATTCATTACGAACATTTTAAACCAAAAATCTTAATTCTAGGCCTACTAGTTTCCGAGAAAATGAAAATAAACCAAATTATGCAATACTTTTAGCTGAAAATATGTATGTTATTGTGCGATGCACGTATTTTTTCTCAAAAACGGTAAGTCTGGCGTGGTTTTGACCATAACAAGATTTGTAGAGGCATTCATTACGAACATTTTAAACCAAAAATCTTAATTCTAGGCCTACTAGTTTCCGAGAAAATGAAAATAAACCAAATTATGTCATACTTTTAGCTGAAAATATGTAAAAATATGTATGTTATTGTGCGATGCACATATTTTTTCTCAAAAACGGTAAGTCTGGCGTGGTTTTGACCATAACAAGATTTGTAGAGGCATTCATTACGAACATTTTAAACCAAAAATCTTAATTCTAGGCCTACTAGTTTCCGAGAAAATGAAAATAAACCAAATTATGCAATACTTTTAGCTGAAAATATGTAAAAATATGTATGTTATTGTGCGATGCACATATTTTTTCTCAAAAACGGTAAGTCTGGCGTGGTTATGACCATAACAAGATTTGTAGAGGCATTCATTACGAACATTTTAAACCAAAAATCTTAATTCTAGGCCTACTAGTTTCCGAGGAAATGAAAATAAACCAAATTATGCCATACTTTTAGCTGAAAATATGTATGTTATTGTGCGATGCACATATTTTTTCTCAAAAACGGTAAGTCTGGCGTGGTTTTGACCATAACAAGATTTGTAGAGGCATTCATTACGAACATTTTAAACCAAAAATCTTAATTCTAGGCCTACTAGTTTCCGAGAAAATGAAAATAAACCAAATTATGTCATACTTTTAGCTGAAAATATGTATGTTATTGTGCGATGCACATATTTTTTCTCAAAAACGGTAAGTCTGTCGTGGTTTTGACCATAACAAGATTTGTAGAGGCATTCATTACGAACATTTTAAACCAAAAATCTTAATTCTAGGCCTACTAGTTTCCGAGAAAATGAAAATAAACCAAATTATGTCATACTTTTAGCTGAAAATATGTATGTTATTGTGCGATGCACATATTTTTTCTCAAAAACGGTAAGTCTGGCGTGGTTTTGACCATAACAAGATTTGTAGAGGCATTCATTACGAACATTTTAAACCAAAAATCTTAATTCTAGGCCTACTAGTTTCCGAGAAAATGAAAATAAACCAAATTATGCCATACTTTTAGCTGAAAATATGTATGTTATTGTGCGATGCACATATTTTTTCTCAAAAACGGTAAGTCTGGCGTGGTTTTGACCATAACAAGATTTGTAGAGGCATTCATTACGAACATTTTAAACCAAAAATCTTAATTCTAGGCCTACTAGTTTCCGAGAAAATGAAAATAAACCAAATTATGCAATACTTTTAGCTGAAAATATGTATGTTATTGTGCGATGCACATATTTTTTCTCAAAAACGGTAAGTCTGGCGTGGTTTTGACCATAACAAGATTTGTAGAGGCATTCATTACGAACATTTTAGACCAAAAATCTTAATTCTAGGCCTACTAGTTTCCGAGAAAATGAAAATAAACCAAATTATGTCATACTTTTAGCTGAAAATATGTAAAAATATGTATGTTATTGTGCGATGCACATATTTTTTCTCAAAAACGGTAAGTCTGGCGTGGTTTTGACCATAACAAGATTTGTAGAGGCATTCATTACGAACATTTTAAACCAAAAATCTTAATTCTAGGCCTACAAGTTTCCGAGAAAATGAAAATAAACCAAATTATGCAATACTTTTAGCTGAAAATATGTATGTTATTGTGCGATGCACGTATTTTTTCTCAAAAACGGTAAGTCTGGCGTGGTTTTGACCATAACAAGATTTGTAGAGGCATTCATTACGAACATTTTAAACCAAAAATCTTAATTCTAGGCCTACTAGTTTCCGAGAAAATGAAAATAAACCAAATTATGTCATACTTTTAGCTGAAAATATGTAAAAATATGTATGTTATTGTGCGATGCACATATTTTTTCTCAAAAACGGTAAGTCTGGCGTGGTTTTGACCATAACAAGATTTGTAGAGGCATTCATTACGAACATTTTAAACCAAAAATCTTAATTCTAGGCCTACTAGTTTCCGAGAAAATGAAAATAAACCAAATTATGCAATACTTTTAGCTGAAAATATGTAAAAATATGTATGTTATTGTGCGATGCACATATTTTTTCTCAAAAACGGTAAGTCTGGCGTGGTTATGACCATAACAAGATTTGTAGAGGCATTCATTACGAACATTTTAAACCAAAAATCTTAATTCTAGGCCTACTAGTTTCCGAGAAAATGAAAATAAACCAAATTATGCCATACTTTTAGCTGAAAATATGTATGTTATTGTGCGATGCACATATTTTTTCTCAAAAACGGTAAGTCTGGCGTGGTTTTGACCATAACAAGATTTGTAGAGGCATTCATTACGAACATTTTAAACCAAAAATCTTAATTCTAGGCCTACTAGTTTCCGAGAAAATGAAAATAAACCAAATTATGTCATACTTTTAGCTGAAAATATGTATGTTATTGTGCGATGCACATATTTTTTCTCAAAAACGGTAAGTCTGGCGTGGTTTTGACCATAACAAGATTTGTAGAGGCATTCATTACGAACATTTTAAAACAAAAATCTTAATTCTAGGCCTACTAGTTTCCGAGAAAATGAAAATAAACCAAATTATGCCATACTTTTAGCTGAAAATATGTATGTTATTGTGCGATGCACATATTTTTTCTCAAAAACGGTAAGTCTGGCGTGGTTTTGACCATAACAAGATTTGTAGAGGCATTCATTACGAACATTTTAAACCAAAAATCTTAATTCTAGGCCTACTAGTTTCCGAGAAAATGAAAATAAACCAAATTATGCAATACTTTTAGCTGAAAATATGTATGTTATTGTGCGATGCACGTATTTTTTCTCAAAAACGGTAAGTCTGGCGTGGTTTTGACCATAACAAGATTTGTAGAGGCATTCATTACGAACATTTTAGACCAAAAATCTTAATTCTAGGCCTACTAGTTTCCGAGAAAATGAAAATAAACCAAATTATGTCATACTTTTAGCTGAAAATATGTAAAAATATGTATGTTATTGTGCGATGCACATATTTTTTCTCAAAAACGGTAAGTCTGGCGTGGTTTTGACCATAACAAGATTTGTAGAGGCATTCATTACGAACATTTTAAACCAAAAATCTTAATTCTAGGCCTACTAGTTTCCGAGAAAATGAAAATAAACCAAATTATGCAATACTTTTAGCTGAAAATATGTAAAAATATGTATATTATTGTGCGATGCACATATTTTTTCTCAAAAACGGTAAGTCTGGCGTGGTTATGACCATAACAAGATTTGTAGAGGCATTCATTACGAACATTTTAAACCAAAAATCTTAATTCTAGGCCTACTAGTTTCCGAGAAAATGAAAATAAACCAAATTATGCAATACTTTTAGCTGAAAATATGTAAAAATATGTATGTTATTGTGCGATGCACATATTTTTTCTCAAAAACGGTAAGTCTGGCGTGGTTTTGACCATAACAAGATTTGTAGAGGCATTCATTACGAACATTTTAAACCAAAAATCTTAATTCTAGGCCTACTAGTTTCCGAGAAAATGAAAATAAACCAAATTATGTCATACTTTTAGCTGAAAATATGTAAAAATATGTATGTTATTGTGCGATGCACATATTTTTTCTCAAAAACGGTAAGTCTGGCGTGGTTTTGACCATAACAAGATTTGTAGAGGCATTCATTACGAACATTTTAAACCAAAAATCTTAATTCTAGGCCTACTAGTTTCCGAGAAAATGAAAATAAACCAAATTATGCCATACTTTTAGCTGAAAATATGTTTGTTATTGTGCGATGCACATATTTTTTCTCAAAAACGGTAAGTCTGGCGTGGTTTTGACCATAACAAGATTTGTAGAGGCATTCATTACGAACATTTTAAACCAAAAATCTTAATTCTAGGCCTACTAGTTTCCGAGAAAATGAAAATAAACCAAATTATGCAATACTTTTAGCTGAAAATATGTAAAAATATGTATGTTATTGTGCGATGCACATATTTTTTCTCAAAAACGGTAAGTCTGGCGTGGTTTTGACCATAACAAGATTTGTAGAGGCATTCATTACGAACATTTTAAACCAAAAATCTTAATTCTAGGCCTACTAGTTTCCGAGAAAATGAAAATAAACCAAATTATGTCATACTTTTAGCTGAAAATATTTAAAAATATGTATGTTATTGTGCGATGCACATATTTTTTCTCAAAAACGGTAAGTCTGGCGTGGTTTTGACCATAACAAGATTTGTAGAGGCATTCATTACGAACATTTTAAACCAAAAATCTTAATTCTAGGCCTACTAGTTTCCGAGAAAATGAAAATAAACCAAATTATGTCATACTTTTAGCTGAAAATATGTAAAAATATGTATGTTATTGTGCGATGCACATATTTTTTCTCAAAAACGGTAAGTCTGGCGTGGTTTTGACCATAACAAGATTTGTAGAGGCATTCATTACGAACATTTTAAACCAAAAATCTTAATTCTAGGCCTACTAGTTTCCGAGAAAATGAAAATAAACCAAATTATGCAATACTTTTAGCTGAAAATATGTAAAAATATGTATGTTATTGTGCGATGCACATATTTTTTCTCAAAAACGGTAAGTCTGGCGTGGTTATGACCATAACAAGATTTGTAGAGGCATTCATTACGAACATTTTAAACCAAAAATCTTAATTCTAGGCCTACTAGTTTCCGAGAAAATGAAAATAAACCAAATTATGCCATACTTTTAGCTGAAAATATGTATGTTATTGTGCGATGCACATATTTTTTCTCAAAAACGGTAAGTCTGGCGTGGTTTTGACCATAACAAGATTTGTAGAGGCATTCATTACGAACATTTTAAACCAAAAATCTTAATTCTAGGCCTACTAGTTTCCGAGAAAATGAAAATAAACCAAATTATGTAATACTTTTAGCTGAAAATATGTATGTTATTGTGCGATGCACATATTTTTTCTCAAAAACGGTAAGTCTGGCGTGGTTATGACCATAACAAGATTTGTAGAGGCATTCATTACGAACATTTTAAACCAAAAATCTTAATTCTAGGCCTACTAGTTTCCGAGAAAATGAAAATAAACCAAATTATGCCATACTTTTAGCTGAAAATATGTATGTTATTGTGCGATGCACATATTTTTTCTCAAAAACGGTAAGTCTGGCGTGGTTTTGACCATAACAAGATTTGTAGAGGCATTCATTACGAACATTTTAAACCAAAAATCTTAATTCTAGGCCTACTAGTTTCCGAGAAAATGAAAATAAACCAAATTATGTCATACTTTTAGCTGAAAATATGTATGTTATTGTGCGATGCACATATTTTTTCTCAAAAACGGTAAGTCTGGCGTGGTTTTGACCATAACAAGATTTGTAGAGGCATTCATTACGAACATTTTAAACCAAAAATCTTAATTCTAGGCCTACTAGTTTCCGAGAAAATGAAAATAAACCAAATTATGCCATACTTTTAGCTGAAAATATGTATGTTATTGTGCGATGCACATATTTTTTCTCAAAAACGGTAAGTCTGGCGTGGTTTTGACCATAACAAGATTTGTAGAGGCATTCATTACGAACATTTTAAACCAAAAATCTTAATTCTAGGCCTACTAGTTTCCGAGAAAATGAAAATAAACCAAATTATGCAATACTTTTAGCTGAAAATATGTATGTTATTGTGCGATGCACGTATTTTTTCTCAAAAACGGTAAGTCTGGCGTGGTTTTGACCATAACAAGATTTGTAGAGGCATTCATTACGAACATTTTAGACCAAAAATCTTAATTCTAGGCCTACTAGTTTCCGAGAAAATGAAAATAAACCAAATTATGTCATACTTTTAGCTGAAAATATGTAAAAATATGTATGTTATTGTGCGATGCACATATTTTTTCTCAAAAACGGTAAGTCTGGCGTGGTTTTGACCATAACAAGATTTGTAGAGGCATTCATTACGAACATTTTAAACCAAAAATCTTAATTCTAGGCCTACTAGTTTCCGAGAAAATGAAAATAAACCAAATTATGTCATACTTTTAGCTGAAAAGATGTAAATTATTTATGTATTATGTATGTTATTGTGCGATGCACATATTTTTTCTCAAAAACGGTAAGTCTGGCGTGGTTATGACCATAACAAGATTTGTAGAGGCATTCATTACGAACATTTTAAACCAAAAATCTTAATTCTAGGCCTACTAGTTTCCGAGAAAATGAAAATAAACCAAATTATGCCATACTTTTAGCTGAAAATATGTATGTTATTGTGCGATGCACATATTTTTTCTCAAAAACGGTAAGTCTGGCGTGGTTTTGACCATAACAAGATTTGTAGAGGCATTCATTACGAACATTTTAAAACAAAAATCTTAATTCTAGGCCTACTAGTTTCCGAGGAAATGAAAATAAACCAAATTATGCCATACTTTTAGCTGAAAATATGTAAAAATATGTATGTTATTGTGCGATGCACATATTTTTTCTCAAAAGCGGTAAGTCTGGCGTGGTTTTGACCATAACAAGATTTGTAGAGGCATTCATTACGAACATTTTAAAACAAAAATCTTAATTCTAGGCCTACTAGTTTCCGAGGAAATGAAAATAAACCAAATTATGCCATACTTTTAGCTGAAAATATGTAAAAATATGTATGTTATTGTGCGATGCACATATTTTTTCTCAAAAACGGTAAGTCTGGCGTGGTTTTGACCATAACAAGATTTGTAGAGGCATTCATTACGAACATTTTAAAACAAAAATCTTAATTCTAGGCCTACTAGTTTCCGAGAAAATTAAAATAAACCAAATTATGTCATACTTTTAGCTGAAAATATGTAAAAATATGTATGTTATTGTGCGATGCACATATTTTTTCTCAAAAACGGTAAGTCTGGCGTGGTTTTGACCATAACAAGATTTGTAGAGGCATTCATTACGAACATTTTAAACCAAAAATCTTAATTCTAGGCCTACTAGTTTCCGAGAAAATGAAAATAAACCAAATTATGTCATGCTTTTAGCTGAAAATATGTATGTTATTGTGCGATGCACATATTTTTTCTCAAAAACGGTAAGTCTGGCGTCGTTTTGACCATAACGAGATTTGTAGAGGCATTCATTACGAACATTTTAAACCAAAAATCTTAATTCTAGGCCTACTAGTTTCCGAGAAAATGAAAATAAACCAAATTATGCCATACTTTTAGCTGAAAATATGTATGTTATTGTGCGATGCACATATTTTTTCTCAAAAACGGTAAGTCTGGCGTGGTTTTGACCATAACAAGATTTGTAGAGGCATTCATTACGAACATTTTAAACCAAAAATCTTAATTCTAGGCCTACTAGTTTCCGAGAAAATGAAAATAAACCAAATTATGCAATACTTTTAGCTGAAAATATGTATGTTATTGTGCGATGCACGTATTTTTTCTCAAAAACGGTAAGTCTGGCGTGGTTTTGACCATAACAAGATTTGTAGAGGCATTCATTACGAACATTTTAGACCAAAAATCTTAATTCTAGCCCTACTAGTTTCCGAGAAAATGAAAATAAACCAAATTATGTCATACTTTTAGCTGAAAATATGTAAAAATATGTATGTTATTGTGCGATGCACATATTTTTTCTCAAAAACGGTAAGTCTGGCGTGGTTTTGACCATAACAAGATTTGTAGAGGCATTCATTACGAACATTTTAAACCAAAAATCTTAATTCTAGGCCTACTAGTTTCCGAGAAAATGAAAATAAACCAAATTATGCAATACTTTTAGCTGAAAATATGTATGTTATTGTGCGATGCACGTATTTTTTCTCAAAAACGGTAAGTCTGGCGTGGTTTTGACCATAACAAGATTTGTAGAGGCATTCATTACGAACATTTTAAACCAAAAATCTTAATTCTAGGCCTACTAGTTTCCGAGAAAATGAAAATAAACCAAATTATGTCATACTTTTAGCTGAAAATATGTATGTTATTGTGCGATGCACATATTTTTTCTCAAAAACGGTAAGTCTGGCGTGGTTTTGACCATAACAAGATTTGTAGAGGCATTCATTACGAACATTTTAGACCAAAAATCTTAATTCTAGGCCTACTAGTTTCCGAGAAAATGAAAATAAACCAAATTATGTCATACTTTTAGCTGAAAATATGTAAAAATATGTATGTTATTGTGCGATGCACATATTTTTTCTCAAAAACGGTAAGTCTGGCGTGGTTATGACCATAACAAGATTTGTAGAGGCATTCATTACGAACATTTTAAACCAAAAATCTTAATTCTAGGCCTACTAGTTTCCGAGAAAATGAAAATAAACCAAATTATGCCATACTTTTAGCTGAAAATATGTATGTTATTGTGCGATGCACATATTTTTTCTCAAAAACGGTAAGTCTGGCGTGGTTTTGACCATAACAAGATTTGTAGAGGCATTCATTACGAACATTTTAAAACAAAAATCTTAATTCTAGGCCTACTAGTTTCCGAGGAAATGAAAATAAACCAAATTATGCCATACTTTTAGCTGAAAATATGTAAAAATATGTATGTTATTGTGCGATGCACATATTTTTTCTCAAAAACGGTAAGTCTGGCGTGGTTTTGACCATAACAAGATTTGTAGAGGCATTCATTACGAACATTTTAAAACAAAAATCTTAATTCTAGGCCTACTAGTTTCCGAGGAAATGAAAATAAACCAAATTATGCCATACTTTTAGCTGAAAATATGTAAAAATATGTATGTTATTGTGCGATGCACATATTTTTTCTCAAAAACGGTAAGTCTGGCGTGGTTTTGACCATAACAAGATTTGTAGAGGCATTCATTACGAACATTTTAAAACAAAAATCTTAATTCTAGGCCTACTAGTTTCCGAGAAAATTAAAATAAACCAAATTATGTCATACTTTTAGCTGAAAATATGTAAAAATATGTATGTTATTGTGCGATGCACATATTTTTTCTCAAAAACGGTAAGTCTGGCGTGGTTTTGACCATAACAAGATTTGTAGAGGCATTCATTACGAACATTTTAAACCAAAAATCTTAATTCTAGGCCTACTAGTTTCCGAGAAAATGAAAATAAACCAAATTATGTCATGCTTTTAGCTGAAAATATGTATGTTATTGTGCGATGCACATATTTTTTCTCAAAAACGGTAAGTCTGGCGTGGTTTTGACCATAACAAGATTTGTAGAGGCATTCATTACGAACATTTTAAACCAAAAATCTTAATTCTAGGCCTACTAGTTTCCGAGAAAATGAAAATAAACCAAATTATGCCATACTTTTAGCTGAAAATATGTATGTTATTGTGCGATGCACATATTTTTTCTCAAAAACGGTAAGTCTGGCGTGGTTTTGACCATAACAAGATTTGTAGAGGCATTCATTACGAACATTTTAAACCAAAAATCTTAATTCTAGGCCTACTAGTTTCCGAGAAAATGAAAATAAACCAAATTATGCAATACTTTTAGCTGAAAATATGTATGTTATTGTGCGATGCACGTATTTTTTCTCAAAAACGGTAAGTCTGGCGTGGTTTTGACCATAACAAGATTTGTAGAGGCATTCATTACGAACATTTTAGACCAAAAATCTTAATTCTAGCCCTACTAGTTTCCGAGAAAATGAAAATAAACCAAATTATGTCATACTTTTAGCTGAAAATATGTAAAAATATGTATGTTATTGTGCGATGCACATATTTTTTCTCAAAAACGGTAAGTCTGGCGTGGTTTTGACCATAACAAGATTTGTAGAGGCATTCATTACGAACATTTTAAACCAAAAATCTTAATTCTAGGCCTACTAGTTTCCGAGAAAATGAAAATAAACCAAATTATGCAATACTTTTAGCTGAAAATATGTATGTTATTGTGCGATGCACGTATTTTTTCTCAAAAACGGTAAGTCTGGCGTGGTTTTGACCATAACAAGATTTGTAGAGGCATTCATTACGAACATTTTAAACCAAAAATCTTAATTCTAGGCCTACTAGTTTCCGAGAAAATGAAAATAAACCAAATTATGTCATACTTTTAGCTGAAAATATGTATGTTATTGTGCGATGCACATATTTTTTCTCAAAAACGGTAAGTCTGGCGTGGTTTTGACCATAACAAGATTTGTAGAGGCATTCATTACGAACATTTTAGACCAAAAATCTTAATTCTAGGCCTACTAGTTTCCGAGAAAATGAAAATAAACCAAATTATGTCATACTTTTAGCTGAAAATATGTAAAAATATGTATGTTATTGTGCGATGCACATATTTTTTCTCAAAAACGGTAAGTCTGGCGTGGTTTTGACCATAACAAGATTTGTAGAGGCATTCATTACGAACATTTTAAACCAAAAATCTTAATTCTAGGCCTACTAGTTTCCGAGAAAATGAAAATAAACCAAATTATGCAATACTTTTAGCTGAAAATATGTAAAAATATGTATGTTATTGTGCGATGCACATATTTTTTCTCAAAAACGGTAAGTCTGGCGTGGTTTTGACCATAACAAGATTTGTAGAGGCATTCATTACGAACATTTTAAACCAAAAATCTTAATTCTAGGCCTACTAGTTTCCGAGAAAATGAAAATAAACCAAATTATGCCATACTTTTAGCTGAAAATATGTATGTTATTGTGCGATGCACATATTTTTTCTCAAAAACGGTAAGTCTGGCGTGGTTTTGACCATAACAAGATTTGTAGAGGCATTCATTACGAACATTTTAAACCAAAAATCTTAATTCTAGGCCTACTAGTTTCCGAGAAAATGAAAATAAACCAAATTATGCAATACTTTTAGCTGAAAATATGTAAAAATATGTATGTTATTGTGCGATGCACATATTTTTTCTCAAAAACGGTAAGTCTGGCGTGGTTTTGAC
The DNA here is from genome assembly GCA_930367185.1 of Myathropa florea. Lineage (NCBI taxonomy): Eukaryota > Metazoa > Arthropoda > Insecta > Diptera > Syrphidae > Myathropa > Myathropa florea. The sequence goes on along the minus strand of OV884002.1, from coordinate 112,533,298 downwards.
CATAACAAGATTTGTAGAGGCATTCATTACGAACATTTTAAACCAAAAATCTTAATTCTAGGCCTACTAGTTTCCGAGAAAATGAAAATAAACCAAATTATGTCATACTTTTAGCTGAAAATATGTATGTTATTGTGCGATGCACATATTTTTTCTCAAAAACGGTATGTCTGGCGTGTTTTTGACCATAACAAGATTTGTAGAGGCATTCATTACGAACATTTTAAACCAAAAATCTTAATTCTAGGCCTACTAGTTTCCGAGAAAATGAAAATAAACCAAATTATGCAATACTTTTAGCTGAAAATATGTATGTTATTGTGCGATGCACATATTTTTTCTCAAAAACGGTAAGTCTGACGTGGTTTTGGCTATAACAAGATTTGTAGAGGCATTCATTACGAAAATTTTAAACCAAAAATCTTAATTCTAGGCCTACTAATTTCCGAGAAAATGAAAATAAACCAAATTATGCAATACTTTTAGCTGAAAATATGTAAAAATATGTATGTTATTGTGCGATGCACATATTTTTTCTCAAAAACGGTAAGTCTGGCGTGGTTTTGACCATAACAAGATTTGTAGAGGCATTCATTACGAACATTTTAAACCAAAAATCTTAATTCTAGGCCTACTAGTTTCCGAGAAAATGAAAATAAACCAAATTATGTCATACTTTTAGCTGAAAATATGTATGTTATTGTGCAATGCACATATTTTTTCTCAAAAACGGTAAGTCTGGCGTGGTTTTGACCATAACAAGATTTGTAGAGGCATTCATTACGAACATTTTAAACCAAAAATCTTAATTCTAGGCCTACTAGTTTCCGAGGAAATGAAAATAAACCAAATTATGCCATACTTTTAGCTGAAAATCTGTAAAAATATGTATGTTATTGTGCGATGCACATATTTTTTCTCAAAAACGGTAAGTCTGGCGTGGTTTTGACCATAACAAGATTTGTAGAGGCATTCATTACGAACATTTTAAAACAAAAATCTTAATTCTAGGCCTACTAGTTTCCGAGAAAATGAAAATAAACCAAATTATGCAATACTTTTAGATGAAAATATGTATGTTATTGTGCGATGCACATATTTCTTCTCAAAAACGGTAAGTCTGGCGTGGTTTTGACCATAACAAGATTTGTAGAGGCATTCATTACGAACATTTTAAACCAAAAATCTTAATTCTAGGCCTACTAGTTTCCGAGAAAATGAAAATAAACCAAATTATGTCATACTTTTAGCTGAAAATATGTATGTTATTGTGCGATGCACATATTTTTTCTCAAAAACGGTAAGTCTGGCGTGTTTTTGACCATAACAAGATTTGTAGAGGCATTCATTACGAACATTTTAAACCAAAAATCTTAATTCTAGGCCTACTAGTTTCCGAGGAAATGAAAATAAACCAAATTATGCCATACTTTTAGCTGAAAATATGTATGTTATTGTGCGATGCACATATTTTTTCTCAAAAACGGTAAGTCTGGCGTGGTTTTGACCATAACAAGATTTGTAGAGGCATTCATTACGAACATTTTAAACCAAAAATCTTAATTCTAGGCCTACTAGTTTCCGAGAAAATGAAAATAAACCAAATTATGTCATACTTTTAGCTGAAAATATGTATGTTATTGTGCGATGCACATATTTTTTCTCAAAAACGGTAAGTCTGGCATGGTTTTGACCATAACAAGATTTGTAGAGGCATTCATTACGAACATTTTAGACCAAAAATCTTAATTCTAGGCCTACTAGTTTCCGAGAAAATGAAAATAAACCAAATTATGTCATACTTTTAGCTGAAAATATGTAAAAATATGTATGTTATTGTGCGATGCACATATTTTTTCTCAAAAACGGTAAGTCTGGCGTGGTTTTGACCATAACAAGATTTGTAGAGGCATTCATTACGAACATTTTAAAACAAAAATCTTAATTCTAGGCCTACTAGTTTCCGAGAAAATGAAAATAAACCAAATTATGCAATACTTTTAGATGAAAATATGTATGTTATTGTGCGATGCACATATTTCTTCTCAAAAACGGTAAGTCTGGCGTGGTTTTGACCATAACAAGATTTGTAGAGGCATTCATTACGAACATTTTAAACCAAAAATCTTAATTCTAGGCCTACTAGTTTCCGAGAAAATGAAAATAAACCAAATTATGTCATACTTTTAGCTGAAAATATGTATGTTATTGTGCGATGCACATATTTTTTCTCAAAAACGGTATGTCTGGCGTGTTTTTGACCATAACAAGATTTGTAGAGGCATTCATTACGAACATTTTAAACCAAAAATCTTAATTCTAGGCCTACTAGTTTCCGAGAAAATGAAAATAAACCAAATTATGCCATACTTTTAGCTGAAAATATGTATGTAATTGTGCGATGCACATATTTTTTCTCAAAAACGGTAAGTCTGGCGTGGTTTTGACCATAACAAGATTTGTAGAGGCATTCATTACGAACATTTTAAACCAAAAATCTTAATTCTAGGCCTACTAGTTTCCGAGAAAATGAAAATAAACCAAATTATGCCATACTTTTAGCTGAAAATATGTAAAAATATGTATGTTATTGTGCGATGCACATATTTTTTCTCAAAAACGGTAAGTCTGGCGTGGTTTTGACCATAACAAGATTTGTAGAGGCATTCATTACGAACATTTTAAACCAAAAATCTTAATTCTAGGCCTACTAGTTTCCGAGAAAATGAAAATAAACCAAATTATGTCATACTTTTAGCTGAAAATATGTATGTTATTGTGCAATGCACATATTTTTTCTCAAAAACGGTAAGTCTGGCGTGGTTTTGACCATAACAAGATTTGTAGAGGCATTCATTACGAACATTTTAAACCAAAAATCTTAATTCTAGGCCTACTAGTTTCCGAGAAAATGAAAATAAACCAAATTATGCCATACTTTTAGCTGAAAATATGTAAAAATATGTATGTTATTGTGCGATGCACATATTTTTTCTCAAAAACGGTAAGTCTGGCGTGGTTTTGACCATAACAAGATTTGTAGAGGCATTCATTACGAACATTTTAAAACAAAAATCTTAATTCTAGGCCTACTAGTTTCCGAGAAAATGAAAATAAACCAAATTATGCAATACTTTTAGATGAAAATATGTATGTTATTGTGCGATGCACATATTTCTTCTCAAAAACGGTAAGTCTGGCGTGGTTTTGACCATAACAAGATTTGTAGAGGCATTCATTACGAACATTTTAAACCAAAAATCTTAATTCTAGGCCTACTAGTTTCCGAGAAAATGAAAATAAACCAAATTATGTCATACTTTTAGCTGAAAATATGTATGTTATTGTGCGATGCACATATTTTTTCTCAAAAACGGTAAGTCTGGCGTGTTTTTGACCATAACAAGATTTGTAGAGGCATTCATTACGAACATTTTAAACCAAAAATCTTAATTCTAGGCCTACTAGTTTCCGAGGAAATGAAAATAAACCAAATTATGCCATACTTTTAGCTGAAAATATGTATGTTATTGTGCGATGCACATATTTTTTCTCAAAAACGGTAAGTCTGGCGTGGTTTTGACCATAACAAGATTTGTAGAGGCATTCATTACGAACATTCTAAACCAAAAATCTTAATTCTAGGCCTACTAGTTTCCGAGAAAATGAAAATAAACCAAATTATGCCATACTTTTAGCTGAAAATATGTAAAAATATGTATGTTATTGTGCGATGCACATATTTTTTCTCAAAAACGGTAAGTCTGGCGTGGTTTTGGCCATAACAAGATTTGTAGAGGCATTCATTACGAACATTTTAAAACAAAAATCTTAATTCTAGGCCTACTAGTTTCCGAGAAAATGAAAATAAACCAAATTATGCAATACTTTTAGATGAAAATATGTATGTTATTGTGCGATGCACATATTTGTTCTCAAAAACGGTAAGTCTGGCGTGGTTTTGACCATAACAAGATTTGTAGAGGCATTCATTACGAACATTTTAAACCAAAAATCTTAATTCTAGGCCTACTAGTTTCCGAGAAAATGAAAATAAACCAAATTATGTCATACTTTTAGCTGAAAATATGTATGTTATTGTGCGATGCACATATTTTTTCTCAAAAACGGTAAGTCTGGCGTGTTTTTGACCATAACAAGATTTGTAGAGGCATTCATTACGAACATTTTAAACCAAAAATCTTAATTCTAGGCCTACTAGTTTCCGAGGAAATGAAAATAAACCAAATTATGCCATACTTTTAGCTGAAAATATGTATGTTATTGTGCAATGCACATATTTTTTCTCAAAAACGGTAAGTCTGGCGTGGTTTTGACCATAACAAGATTTGTAGAGGCATTCATTACGAACATTTTAAAACAAAAATCTTAATTCTAGGCCTACTAGTTTCCGAGAAAATGAAAATAAACCAAATTATGCCATACTTTTAGCTGAAAATATGTAAAAATATGTATGTTATTGTGCGATGCACATATTTTTTCTCAAAAAACGGTAAGTCTGGCGTGGTTTTGACCATAACAAGATTTGTAGAGGCATTCATTACGAACATTTTAAACCAAAAATCTTAATTCTAGGCCTACTAGTTTCCGAGAAAATGAAAATAAACCAAATTATGTCATACTTTTAGCTGAAAATATGTAAAAATATGTATGTTATTGTGCGATGCACATATTTTTTCTCAAAAACGGTAAGTCTGGCGTGGTTTTGACCATAACAAGATTTGTAGAGGCATTCATTACGAACATTTTAAACCAAAAATCTTAATTCTAGGCCTACTAGTTTCCGAGAAAATGAAAATAAACCAAATTATGCCATACTTTTAGCTGAAAATATGTAAAAATATGTATGTTATTGTGCGATGCACATATTTTTTCTCAAAAACGGTAAGTCTGGCGTGGTTTTGACCATAACAAGATTTGTAGAGGCATTCATTACGAACATTTTAAACCAAAAATCTTAATTCTAGGCCTACTAGTTTCCGAGAAAATGAAAATAAACCAAATTATGCAATATTTTTAGCTGAAAATATGTAAAAATATGTATGTTATTGTGCGATGCACATATTTTTTCTCAAAAACGGTAAGTCTGGCGTGGTTTTGACCATAACAAGATTTGTAGAGGCATTCATTACGAACATTTTAAACCAAAAATCTTAATTCTAGGCCTACTAGTTTCAGAGAAAATGAAAATAAACCAAATTATGCCATACTTTTAGCTGAAAATATGTAAAAATATGTATGTTATTGTGCGATGCACATATTTTTTCTCAAAAACGGTAAGTCTGGCGTGGTTTTGACCATAACAAGATTTGTAGAGGCATTCATTACGAACATTTTAAACCAAAAATCTTAATTCTAGGCCTACTAGTTTCCGAGAAAATGAAAATAAACCAAATTATGCCATACTTTTAGCTGAAAATATGTAAAAATATGTATGTTATTGTGCGATGCACATATTTTTTCTCAAAAACGGTAAGTCTGGCGTGGTTTTGACCATAACAAGATTTGTAGAGGCATTCATTACGAACATTTTAAACCAAAAATCTTAATTCTAGGCCTACTAGTTTCCGAGAAAATGAAAATAAACCAAATTATGCCATACTTTTAGCTGAAAATATGTAAAAATATGTATGTTATTGTGCGATGCACATATTTTTTCTCAAAAACGGTAAGTCTGGCGTGGTTTTGACCATAACAAGATTTGTAGAGGCATTCATTACGAACATTTTAAACCAAAAATCTTAATTCTAGGCCTACTAGTTTCCGAGAAAATGAAAATAAACCAAATTATGCCATACTTTTAGCTGAAAATATGTAAAAATATGTATGTTATTGTGCGATGCACATTTTTTTTCTCAAAAACGGTAAGTCTGGCGTGGTTTTGACCATAACAAGATTTGTAGAGGCATTCATTACGAACATTTTAAAACAAAAATCTTAATTCTAGGCCTACTAGTTTCCGAGAAAATGAAAATAAACCAAATTATGCCATACTTTTAGCTGAAAATATGTATGTTATTGTGCGATGCACATATTTTTTCTCAAAAACGGTAAGTCTGGCGTGGTTTTGACCATAACAAGATTTGTAGAGGCATTCATTACGAACATTTTAAAACAAAAATCTTAATTCTAGGCCTACTAGTTTCCGAGAAAATGAAAATAAACCAAATTATGCCATACTTTTAGCTGAAAATATGTAAAAATATGTATGTTATTGTGCGATGCACATATTTTTTCTCAAAAACGGTAAGTCTGGCGTGGTTTTGACCATAACAAGATTTGTAGAGGCATTCATTACGAACATTTTAAACCAAAAATCTTAATTCTAGGCCTACTAGTTTCCGAGAAAATGAAAATAAACCAAATTATGTCATACTTTTAGCTGAAAATATGTATGTTATTGTGCGATGCACATATTTTTTCTCAAAAACGGTAAGTCTGGCGTGGTTTTGACCATAACAAGATTTGTAGAGGCATTCATTACGAACATTTTAGACCAAAAATCTTAATTCTAGGCCTACTAGTTTCCGAGAAAATGAAAATAAACCAAATTATGTCATACTTTTAGCTGAAAATATGTAAAAATATGTATGTTATTGTGCGATGCACATATTTTTTCTCAAAAACGGTAAGTCTGGCGTGGTTTTGACCATAACAAGATTTGTAGAGGCATTCATTACGAACATTTTAAAACAAAAATCTTAATTCTAGGCCTACTAGTTTCCGAGAAAATGAAAATAAACCAAATTATGCAATACTTTTAGATGAAAATATGTATGTTATTGTGCGATGCACATATTTCTTCTCAAAAACGGTAAGTCTGGCGTGGTTTTGACCATAACAAGATTTGTAGAGGCATTCATTACGAACATTTTAAACCAAAAATCTTAATTCTAGGCCTACTAGTTTCCGAGAAAATGAAAATAAACCAAATTATGTCATACTTTTAGCTGAAAATATGTATGTTATTGTGCGATGCACATATTTTTTCTCAAAAACGGTAAGTCTGGCGTGTTTTTGACCATAACAAGATTTGTAGAGGCATTCATTACGAACATTTTAAACCAAAAATCTTAATTCTAGGCCTACTAGTTTCCGAGGAAATGAAAATAAACCAAATTATGCCATACTTTTAGCTGAAAATATGTATGTTATTGTGCAATGCACATATTTTTTCTCAAAAACGGTAAGTCTGGCGTGGTTTTGACCATAACAAGATTTGTAGAGGCATTCATTACGAACATTTTAAACCAAAAATCTTAATTCTAGGCCTACTAGTTTCCGAGAAAATGAAAATAAACCAAATTATGCCATACTTTTAGCTGAAAATATGTAAAAATATGTATGTTATTGTGCGATGCACATATTTTTTCTCAAAAACGGTAAGTCTGGCGTGGTTTTGACCATAACAAGATTTGTAGAGGCATTCATTACGAACATTTTAAACCAAAAATCTTAATTCTAGGCCTCCTAGTTTCCGAGAAAATGAAAATAAACCAAATTATGTCATACTTTTAGCTGAAAATATGTAAAAATATGTATGTTATTGTGCGATGCACATATTTTTTCTCAAAAACGGTAAGTCTGGCGTGGTTTTGACCATAACAAGATTTGTAGAGGCATTCATTACGAACATTTTAAACCAAAAATCTTAATTCTAGGCCTACTAGTTTCCGAGAAAATGAAAATAAACCAAATTATGCCATACTTTTAGCTGAAAATATGTATGTTATTGTGCGATGCACATATTTTTTCTCAAAAACGGTAAGTCTGGCGTGGTTTTGACCATAACAAGATTTGTAGAGGCATTCATTACGAACATTTTAAACCAAAAATCTTAATTCTAGGCCTACTAGTTTCCGAGAAAATGAAAATAAACCAAATTATGCAATATTTTTAGCTGAAAATATGTAAAAATATGTATGTTATTGTGCGATGCACATATTTTTTCTCAAAAACGGTAAGTCTGGCGTGGTTTTGACCATAACAAGATTTGTAGAGGCATTCATTACGAACATTTTAAACCAAAAATCTTAATTCTAGGCCTACTAGTTTCAGAGAAAATGAAAATAAACCAAATTATGCCATACTTTTAGCTGAAAATATGTAAAAATATGTATGTTATTGTGCGATGCACATATTTTTTCTCAAAAACGGTAAGTCTGGCGTGGTTTTGACCATAACAAGATTTGTAGAGGCATTCATTACGAACATTTTAAACCAAAAATCTTAATTCTAGGCCTACTAGTTTCCGAGAAAATGAAAATAAACCAAATTATGCCATACTTTTAGCTGAAAATATGTAAAAATATGTATGTTATTGTGCGATGCACATATTTTTTCTCAAAAACGGTAAGTCTGGCGTGGTTTTGACCATAACAAGATTTGTAGAGGCATTCATTACGAACATTTTAAACCAAAAATCTTAATTCTAGGCCTACTAGTTTCCGAGAAAATGAAAATAAACCAAATTATGCCATACTTTTAGCTGAAAATATGTAAAAATATGTATGTTATTGTGCGATGCACATATTTTTTCTCAAAAACGGTAAGTCTGGCGTGGTTTTGACCATAACAAGATTTGTAGAGGCATTCATTACGAACATTTTAAACCAAAAATCTTAATTCTAGGCCTACTAGTTTCCGAGAAAATGAAAATAAACCAAATTATGCCATACTTTTAGCTGAAAATATGTAAAAATATGTATGTTATTGTGCGATGCACATATTTTTTCTCAAAAACGGTAAGTCTGGCGTGGTTTTGACCATAACAAGATTTGTAGAGGCATTCATTACGAACATTTTAAAACAAAAATCTTAATTCTAGGCCTACTAGTTTCCGAGAAAATGAAAATAAACCAAATTATGCCATACTTTTAGCTGAAAATATGTATGTTATTGTGCGATGCACATATTTTTTCTCAAAAACGGTAAGTCTGGCGTGGTTTTGACCATAACAAGATTTGTAGAGGCATTCATTACGAACATTTTAAAACAAAAATCTTAATTCTAGGCCTACTAGTTTCCGAGAAAATGAAAATAAACCAAATTATGCCATACTTTTAGCTGAAAATATGTAAAAATATGTATGTTATTGTGCGATGCACATATTTTTTCTCAAAAACGGTAAGTCTGGCGTGGTTTTGACCATAACAAGATTTGTAGAGGCATTCATTACGAACATTTTAAACCAAAAATCTTAATTCTAGGCCTACTAGTTTCCGAGGAAATGAAAATAAACCAAATTATGCCATACTTTTAGCTGAAAATATGTATGTTATTGTGCGATGCACATATTTTTTCTCAAAAACGGTAAGTCTGGCGTGGTTTTGACCATAACAAGATTTGTAGAGGCATTCATTACGAACATTTTAAACCAAAAATCTTAATTCTAGGCCTACTAGTTTCCGAGAAAATGAAAATAAACCAAATTATGCCATACTTCTAGCTGAAAATATGTAAAAATATGTATGTTATTGTGCGATGCACATATTTTTTCTCAAAAACGGTAAGTCTGGCGTGGTTTTGACCATAACAAGATTTGTAGAGGCATTCATTACGAACATTTTAAACCAAAAATCTTAATTCTAGGCCTACTAGTTTCCGAGGAAATGAAAATAAATCAAATTATGCCATACTTTTAGCTGAAAATATGTATGTTATTGTGCGATGCACATATTTTTTCTCAAAAACGGTAAGTCTGGCGTGGTTTTGACCATAACAAGATTTGTAGAGGCATTCATTACGAACATTTTAAAACAAAAATCTTAATTCTAGGCCTACTAGTTTCCGAGAAAATGAAAATAAACCAAATTATGCCATACTTTTAGCTGAAAATATGTAAAAATATGTATGTTATTGTGCGATGCACATATTTTTTCTCAAAAACGGTAAGTCTGGCGTGGTTTTGACCATAACAAGATTTGTAGAGGCATTCATTACGAACATTTTAAACCAAAAATCTTAATTCTAGGCCTACTAGTTTCCGAGAAAATGAAAATAAACCAAATTATGCCATACTTTTAGCTGAAAATATGTAAAAATATGTATGTTATTGTGCGATGCACATATTTTTTCTCAAAAACGGTAAGTCTGGCGTGGTTTTGACCATAACAAGATTTGTAGAGGCATTCATTACGAACATTTTAAAACAAAAATCTTAATTCTAGGCCTACTAGTTTCCGAGAAAATGAAAATAAACCAAATTATGCCATACTTTTAGCTGAAAATATGTATGTTATTGTGCGATGCACATATTTTTTCTCAAAAACGGTAAGTCTGGCGTGGTTTTGACCATAACAAGATTTGTAGAGGCATTCATTACGAACATTTTAAAACAAAAATCTTAATTCTAGGCCTACTAGTTTCCGAGAAAATGAAAATAAACCAAATTATGCCATACTTTTAGCTGAAAATATGTAAAAATATGTTTGTTATTGTGCGATGCACATATTTTTTCTCAAAAACGGTAAGTCTGGCGTGGTTTTGACCATAACAAGATTTGTAGAGGCATTCATTACGAACATTTTAAACCAAAAATCTTAATTCTAGGCCTACTAGTTTCCGAGGAAATGAAAATAAACCAAATTATGCCATACTTTTAGCTGAAAATATGTATGTTATTGTGCGATGCACATATTTTTTCTCAAAAACGGTAAGTCTGGCGTGGTTTTGGCCATAACAAGATTTGTAGAGGCATTCATTACGAACATTTTAAAACAAAAATCTTAATTCTAGGCCTACTAGTTTCCGAGAAAATTAAAATAAACCAAATTATGCCATACTTTTAGCTGAAAATATGTATGTTATTGTGCGATGCACATATTTTTTCTCAAAAACGGTAAGTCTGGCTTGGTTTTGACCATAATAAGATTTGTAGAGGCATTCATTACGAACATTTTAAACCAAAAATCTTAATTCTAGGCCTACTAGTTTCCGAGAAAATGAAAATAAACCAAATTATGCAATACTTTTAGCTGAAAATATGTAAAAATATGTATGTTATTGTGCGATGCACATATTTTTTCTCAAAAACGGTAAGTCTGGCGTGGTTTTGACCATAACAAGATTTGTAGAGGCATTCATTACGAACATTTTAAAACAAAAATCTTAATTCTAGGCCTACTAGTTTCCGAGAAAATGAAAATAAACCAAATTATGCCATACTTTTAGCTGAAAATATGTATGTTATTGTGCGATGCACATATTTTTTCTCAAAAACGGTAAGTCTGGCGTGGTTTTGACCATAACAAGATTTGTAGAGGCATTCATTACGAACATTTTAAAACAAAAATCTTAATTCTAGGCCTACTAGTTTCCGAGAAAATGAAAATAAACCAAATTATGCCATACTTTTAGCTGAAAATATGTAAAAATATGTTTGTTATTGTGCGATGCACATATTTTTTCTCAAAAACGGTAAGTCTGGCGTGGTTTTGACCATAACAAGATTTGTAGAGGCATTCATTACGAACATTTTAAACCAAAAATCTTAATTCTAGGCCTACTAGTTTCCGAGGAAATGAAAATAAACCAAATTATGCCATACTTTTAGCTGAAAATATGTATGTTATTGTGCGATGCACATATTTTTTCTCAAAAACGGTAAGTCTGGCGTGGTTTTGGCCATAACAAGATTTGTAGAGGCATTCATTACGAACATTTTAAAACAAAAATCTTAATTCTAGGCCTACTAGTTTCCGAGAAAATTAAAATAAACCAAATTATGCCATACTTTTAGCTGAAAATATGTATGTTATTGTGCGATGCACATATTTTTTCTCAAAAACGGTAAGTCTGGCTTGGTTTTGACCATAATAAGATTTGTAGAGGCATTCATTACGAACATTTTAAACCAAAAATCTTAATTCTAGGCCTACTAGTTTCCGAGAAAATGAAAATAAACCAAATTATGCAATACTTTTAGCTGAAAATATGTAAAAATATGTATGTTATTGTGCGATGCACATATTTTTTCTCAAAAACGGTAAGTCTGGCGTGGTTTTGACCATAACAAGATTTGTAGAGGCATTCATTACGAACATTTTAAACCAAAAATCTTAATTCTAGGCCTACTAGTTTCCGAGAAAATGAAAATAAACCAAATTATGCCATACTTTTAGCTGAAAATATGTATGTTATTGTGCGATGCACATATTTTTTCTCAAAAACGGTAAGTCTGGCGTGGTTTTGACCATAACAAGATTTGTAGAGGCATTCATTACGAACATTTTAAACCAAAAATCTTAATTCTAGGCCTACTAGTTTCCGAGAAAATGAAAATAAACCAAATTATGCCATACTTTTAGCTGAAAATATGTATGTTATTGTGCGATGCACATATTTTTTCTCAAAAACGGTAAGTCTGGCGTGGTTTTGACCATAACAAGATTTGTAGAGGCATTCATTACGAACATTTTAAACCAAAAATCTTAATTCTAGGCCTACTAGTTTCCGAGGAAATGAAAATAAACCAAATTATGCCATACTTTTAGCTGAAAATATGTATGTTATTGTGCGATGCACATATTTTTTCTCAAAAACGGTAAGTCTGGCGTGGTTTTGACCATAACAAGATTTGTAGAGGCATTCATTACGAACATTTTAATCCAAAAATCTTAATTCTAGGCCTACTAGTTTCCGAGAAAATGAAAATAAACCAAATTATGCCATACTTTTAGCTGAAAATATGTAAAAATATGTATGTTATTGTGCGATGCACATATTTTTTCTCAAAAACGGTAAGTCTGGCGTGGTTTTGACCATAACAAGATTTGTAGAGGCATTCATTACGAACATTTTAAACCAAGAATCTTAATTCTAGGCCTACTAGTTTCCGAGGAAATGAAAATAAACCAAATTATGCCATACTTTTAGCTGAAAATATGTATGTTATTGTGCGATGCACATATTTTTTCTCAAAAACGGTAAGTCTGGCGTGGTTTTGACCATAACAAGATTTGTAGAGGCATTCATTACGAACATTTTAAACCAAAAATCTTAATTCTAGGCCTACTAGTTTCCGAGAAAATGAAAATAAACCAAATTATGCCATACTTTTAGCTGAAAATATGTATGTTATTGTGCGATGCACATATTTTTTCTCAAAAACGGTAAGTCTGGCGTGGTTTTGACCATAACAAGATTTGTAGAGGCATTCATTACGAACATTTTAAACCAAAAATCTTAATTCTAGGCCTACTAGTTTCCGAGGAAATGAAAATAAACCAAATTATGCCATACTTTTAGCTGAAAATATGTATGTTATTGTGCGATGCACATATTTTTTCTCAAAAACGGTAAGTCTGGCGTGGTTTTGACCATAACAAGATTTGTAGAGGCATTCATTACGAACATTCTAAAACAAAAATCTTAATTCTAGGCCTACTAGTTTCCGAGAAAATTAAAATAAACCAAATTATGCCATACTTTTAGCTGAAAATATGTAAAAATATGTATGTTATTGTGCGATGCACATATTTTTTCTCAAAAACGGTAAGTCTGGCGTGGTTTTGACCATAACAAGATTTGTAGAGGCATTCATTACGAACATTTTAAACCAAAAATCTTAATTCTAGGCCTACTAGTTTCCGAGGAAATGAAAATAAACTAAATTATGCCATACTTTTAGCTGAAAATATGTATGTTATTGTGCGATGCACATATTTTTTCTCAAAAACGGTAAATCTGGCGTGGTTTTGACCATAACAAGATTTGTAGAGGCATTCATTACGAACATTTTAAAACAAAAATCTTAATTCTAGGCCTACTAGTTTCCGAGAAAATGAAAATAAACCAAATTATGCCATACTTTTAGCTGAAAATATGTAAAAATATGTATGTTATTGTGCGATGCACATATTTTTTCTCAAAAACGGTAAGTCTGGCGTGGTTTTGACCATAACAAGATTTGTAGAGGCATTCATTACGAACATTTTAAAACAAAAATCTTAATTCTAGGCCTACTAGTTTCCGAGAAAATTAAAATAAACCAAATTATGCCATACTTTTAGCTGAAAATATGTATGTTATTGTGCGATGCACATATTTTTTCTCAAAAACGGTAAGTCTGGCGTGGTTTTGACCATAACAAGATTTGTAGAGGCATTCATTACGAACATTTTAAAACAAAAATCTTAATTCTAGGCCTACTAGTTTCCGAGAAAATTAAAATAAACCAAATTATGCCATACTTTTAGCTGAAAATATGTAAAAATATGTATGTTATTGTGCGATGCACATATTTTTTCTCAAAAACGGTAAGTCTGGCGTGGTTTTGACCATAACAAGATTTGTAGAGGCATTCATTACGAACATTTTAAACCAAAAATCTTAATTCTAGGCCTACTAGTTTCCGAGAAAATGAAAATAAACCAAATTATGCCATACTTTTAGCTGAAAATATGTAAAAATATGTATGTTATTGTGCGATGCACATATTCTTTCTCAAAAACGGTAAGTCTGGCGTGGTTTTGACCATAACAAGATTTGTAGAGGCATTCATTACGAACATTTTAAACCAAAAATTTTAATTCTAGGCCTACTAGTTTCCGAGGAAATGAAAATAAACCAAATTATGCCATACTTTTAGCTGAAAATATGTGTTATTGTGCGATGCACATATTTTTTCTCAAAAACGGTAAGTCTGGCGTGGTTTTGACCATAACAAGATTTGTAGAGGCATTCATTACGAACATTTTAAACCAAAAATCTTAATTCTAGGCCTACTAGTTTCCGAGAAAATGAAAATAAACCAAATTATGCAATACTTTTAGCTGAAAATATGTAAAAATATGTATGTTATTGTGCGATGCACATATTTTTTCTCAAAAACGGTAAGTCTGGCGTGGTTTTGACCATAACAAGATTTGTAGAGGCATTCATTACGAACATTTTAAACCAAAAATCTTAATTCTAGGCCTACTAGTTTCCGAGAAAATGAAAATAAACCAAATTATGCCATACTTTTAGCTGAAAATATGTATGTTATTGTGCGATGCACATATTTTTTCTCAAAAACGGTAAGTCTGGCGTGGTTTTGACCATAACAAGATTTGTAGAGGCATTCATTACGAACATTTTAAACCAAAAATCTTAATTCTAGGCCTACTAGTTTCCGAGAAAATGAAAATAAACCAAATTATGCCATACTTTTAGCTGAAAATATGTATGTTATTGTGCGATGCACATATTTTTTCTCAAAAACGGTAAGTCTGGCGTGGTTTTGACCATAACAAGATTTGTAGAGGCATTCATTACGAACATTTTAAACCAAAAATCTTAATTCTAGGCCTACTAGTTTCCGAGGAAATGAAAATAAACCAAATTATGCCATACTTTTAGCTGAAAATATGTATGCTATTGTGCGATGCACATATTTTTTCTCAAAAACGGTAAGTCTGGCGTGGTTTTGACCATAACAAGATTTGTAGAGGCATTCATTACGAACATTTTAATCCAAAAATCTTAATTCTAGGCCTACTAGTTTCCGAGAAAATGAAAATAAACCAAATTATGCCATACTTTTAGCTGAAAATATGTAAAAATATGTATGTTATTGTGCGATGCACATATTTTTTCTCAAAAACGGTAAGTCTGGCGTGGTTTTGACCATAACAAGATTTGTAGAGGCATTCATTACGAACATTTTAAACCAAAAATCTTAATTCTAGGCCTACTAGTTTCTGAGAAAATGAAAATAAACCAAATTATGCCATACTTTTAGCTGAAAATATGTATGTTATTGTGCGATGCACATATTTTTTCTCAAAAACGGTAAGTCTGGCGTGGTTTTGACCACAACAAGATTTGTAGAGGCATTCATTACGAACATTTTAAACCAAAAATCTTAATTCTAGGCCTACTAGTTTCCGAGAAAATGAAAATAAACCAAATTATGCCATACTTTTAGCTGAAAATATGTAAAAATATGTATGTTATTGTGCGATGCACATATTTTTTCTCAAAAACGGTAAGTCTGGCGTGGTTTTGACCATAACAAGATTTGTAGAGGCATTCATTACGAACATTTTAAAACAAAAATCTTAATTCTAGGCCTACTAGTTTCCGAGAAAATGAAAATAAACCAAATTATGCCATACTTTTAGCTGAAAATATGTATGTTATTGTGCGATGCACATATTTTTTCTCAAAAACGGTAAGTCTGGCGTGGTTTTGACCATAACAAGATTTGTAGAGGCATTCATTACGAACATTTTAAACCAAAAATCTTAATTCTAGGCTTGCTAGCTTCCGAGAAAATGAAAATAAACCAAATTATGCCATACTTTTAGCTGAAAATATGTATGTTATTGTGCGATGCACATATTTTTTCTCAAAAACGGTAAGTCTGGCGTGGTTTTGACCATAACAAGATTTGTAGAGGCATTCATTACGAACATTTTAAACCAAAAATCTTAATTCTAGGCCTACTAGTTTCCGAGGAAATGAAAATAAACCAAATTATGCCATACTTTTAGCTGAAAATATGTATGTTATTGTGCGATGCACATATTTTTTCTCAAAAACGGTAAGTCTGGCGTGGTTTTGACCATAACAAGATTTGTAGAGGCATTCATTACGAACATTTTAAACCAAAGTCTTAATTCTAGGCCTACTAGTTTCCGAGGAAATGAAAATAAACCAAATTATGCCATACTTTTAGCTGAAAATATGTATGTTATTGTGCGATGCACATATTTTTTCTCAAAAACGGTAAGTCTGGCGTGGTTTTGACCATAACAAGATTTGTAGAGGCATTCATTACGAACATTTTAAACCAAAAATCTTAATTCTAGGCCTACTAGTTTCCGAGAAAATGAAAATAAACCAAATTATGCCATACTTTTAGCTGAAAATATGTATGTTATTGTGCGATGCACATATTTTTTCTCAAAAACGGTAAGTCTGGCGTGGTTTTGACCATAACAAGATTTGTAGAGGCATTCATTACGAACATTTTAAACCAAAAATCTTAATTCTAGGCCTACTAGTTTCCGAGGAAATGAAAATAAACCAAATTATGCCATACTTTTAGCTGAAAATATGTATGTTATTGTGCGATGCACATATTTTTTCTCAAAAACGGTAAGTCTGGCGTGGTTTTGACCATAACAAGATTTGTAGAGGCATTCATTACGAACATTTTAATCCAAAAATCTTAATTCTAGGCCTACTAGTTTCCGAGAAAATGAAAATAAACCAAATTATGCCATACTTTTAGCTGAAAATATGTAAAAATATGTATGTTATTGTGCGATGCACATATTTTTTCTCAAAAACGGTAAGTCTGGCGTGGTTTTGACCATAACAAGATTTGTAGAGGCATTCATTACGAACATTTTAAACCAAAAATCTTAATTCTAGGCTTGCTAGCTTCCGAGAAAATGAAAATAAACCAAATTATGCCATACTTTTAGCTGAAAATATGTATGTTATTGTGCGATGCACATATTTTTTCTCAAAAACGGTAAGTCTGGCGTGGTTTTGACCATAACAAGATTTGTAGAGGCATTCATTACGAACATTTTAAACCAAAAATCTTAATTCTAGGCCTACTAGTTTCCGAGAAAATGAAAATAAACCAAATTATGCCATACTTTTAGCTGAAAATATGTATGTTATTGTGCGATGCACATATTTTTTCTCAAAAACGGTAAGTCTGGCGTGGTTTTGACCATAACAAGATTTGTAGAGGCATTCATTACGAACATTTTAAACCAAAAATCTTAATTCTAGGCCTACTAGTTTCCGAGAAAATGAAAATAAACCAAATTATGCCATACTTTTAGCTGAAAATATGTATGTTATTGTGCGATGCACATATTTTTTCTCAAAAACGGTAAGTCTGGCGTGGTTTTGACCATAACAAGATTTGTAGAGGCATTCATTACGAACATTTTAAACCAAAAATCTTAATTCTAGGCCTACTAGTTTCCGAGGAAATGAAAATAAACCAAATTATGCCATACTTTTAGCTGAAAATATGTATGCTATTGTGCGATGCACATATTTTTTCTCAAAAACGGTAAGTCTGGCGTGGTTTTGACCATAACAAGATTTGTAGAGGCATTCATTACGAACATTTTAATCCAAAAATCTTAATTCTAGGCCTACTAGTTTCCGAGAAAATGAAAATAAACCAAATTATGCCATACTTTTAGCTGAAAATATGTAAAAATATGTATGTTATTGTGCGATGCACATATTTTTTCTCAAAAACGGTAAGTCTGGCGTGGTTTTGACCATAACAAGATTTGTAGAGGCATTCATTACGAACATTTTAAACCAAAAATCTTAATTCTAGGCCTACTAGTTTCTGAGAAAATGAAAATAAACCAAATTATGCCATACTTTTAGCTGAAAATATGTATGTTATTGTGCGATGCACATATTTTTTCTCAAAAACGGTAAGTCTGGCGTGGTTTTGACCACAACAAGATTTGTAGAGGCATTCATTACGAACATTTTAAACCAAAAATCTTAATTCTAGGCCTACTAGTTTCCGAGAAAATGAAAATAAACCAAATTATGCCATACTTTTAGCTGAAAATATGTAAAAATATGTATGTTATTGTGCGATGCACATATTTTTTCTCAAAAACGGTAAGTCTGGCGTGGTTTTGACCATAACAAGATTTGTAGAGGCATTCATTACGAACATTTTAAAACAAAAATCTTAATTCTAGGCCTACTAGTTTCCGAGAAAATGAAAATAAACCAAATTATGCCATACTTTTAGCTGAAAATATGTATGTTATTGTGCGATGCACATATTTTTTCTCAAAAACGGTAAGTCTGGCGTGGTTTTGACCATAACAAGATTTGTAGAGGCATTCATTACGAACATTTTAAACCAAAAATCTTAATTCTAGGCTTGCTAGCTTCCGAGAAAATGAAAATAAACCAAATTATGCCATACTTTTAGCTGAAAATATGTATGTTATTGTGCGATGCACATATTTTTTCTCAAAAACGGTAAGTCTGGCGTGGTTTTGACCATAACAAGATTTGTAGAGGCATTCATTACGAACATTTTAAACCAAAAATCTTAATTCTAGGCCTACTAGTTTCCGAGGAAATGAAAATAAACCAAATTATGCCATACTTTTAGCTGAAAATATGTATGTTATTGTGCGATGCACATATTTTTTCTCAAAAACGGTAAGTCTGGCGTGGTTTTGACCATAACAAGATTTGTAGAGGCATTCATTACGAACATTTTAAACCAAAGTCTTAATTCTAGGCCTACTAGTTTCCGAGGAAATGAAAATAAACCAAATTATGCCATACTTTTAGCTGAAAATATGTATGTTATTGTGCGATGCACATATTTTTTCTCAAAAACGGTAAGTCTGGCGTGGTTTTGACCATAACAAGATTTGTAGAGGCATTCATTACGAACATTTTAAACCAAAAATCTTAATTCTAGGCCTACTAGTTTCCGAGAAAATGAAAATAAACCAAATTATGCCATACTTTTAGCTGAAAATATGTATGTTATTGTGCGATGCACATATTTTTTCTCAAAAACGGTAAGTCTGGCGTGGTTTTGACCATAACAAGATTTGTAGAGGCATTCATTACGAACATTTTAAACCAAAAATCTTAATTCTAGGCCTACTAGTTTCCGAGGAAATGAAAATAAACCAAATTATGCCATACTTTTAGCTGAAAATATGTATGTTATTGTGCGATGCACATATTTTTTCTCAAAAACGGTAAGTCTGGCGTGGTTTTGACCATAACAAGATTTGTAGAGGCATTCATTACGAACATTTTAATCCAAAAATCTTAATTCTAGGCCTACTAGTTTCCGAGAAAATGAAAATAAACCAAATTATGCCATACTTTTAGCTGAAAATATGTAAAAATATGTATGTTATTGTGCGATGCACATATTTTTTCTCAAAAACGGTAAGTCTGGCGTGGTTTTGACCATAACAAGATTTGTAGAGGCATTCATTACGAACATTTTAAACCAAAAATTTTAATTCTAGGCCTACTAGTTTCCGAGAAAATGAAAATAAACCAAATTATGCCATACTTTTAGCTGAAAATATGTATGTTATTGTGCGATGCACATATTTTTTCTCAAAAACGGTAAGTCTGGCGTGGTTTTGACCATAACAAGATTTGTAGAGGCATTCATTACGAACATTTTAAACCAAAAATCTTAATTCTAGGCCTACTAGTTTCCGAGAAAATGAAAATAAACCAAATTATGCCATACTTTTAGCTGAAAATATGTAAAAATATGTGTGTAATTGTGCGATGCACATATTTTTTCTCAAAAACGGTAAGTCTGGCGTGGTTTTGACCATAACAAGATTTGTAGAGGCATTCATTACGAACATTTTAAACCAAAAATCTTAATTCTAGGCCTACTAGTTTCCGAGGAAATGAAAATAAACCAAATTATGCCATACTTTTAGCTGAAAATATGTATGTTATTGTGCGATGCACATATTTTTTCTCAAAAACGGTAAGTCTGGCGTGGTTTTGACCACAACAAGATTTGTAGAGGCATTCATTACGAACATTTTAAACCAAAAATCTTAATTCTAGGCCTACTAGTTTCCGAGAAAATGAAAATAAACCAAATTATGCCATACTTTTAGCTGAAAATATGTATGTTATTGTGCGATGCACATATTTTTTCTCAAAAACGGTAAGTCTGGCGTGGTTTTGACCATAACAAGATTTGTAGAGGCATTCATTACGAACATTTTAAACCAAAAATCTTAATTCTAGGCCTACTAGTTTCCGAGGAAATGAAAATAAACCAAATTATGCCATACTTTTAGCTGAAAATATGTATGTTATTGTGCGATGCACATATTTTTTCTCAAAAACGGTAAGTCTGGCGTGGTTTTGACCATAACAAGATTTGTAGAGGCATTCATTACGAACATTTTAAACCAAAGTCTTAATTCTAGGCCTACTAGTTTCCGAGGAAATGAAAATAAACCAAATTATGCCATACTTTTAGCTGAAAATATGTATGTTATTGTGCGATGCACATATTTTTTCTCAAAAACGGTAAGTCTGGCGTGGTTTTGACCATAACAAGATTTGTAGAGGCATTCATTACGAACATTTTAAACCAAAAATCTTAATTCTAGGCCTACTAGTTTCCGAGAAAATGAAAATAAACCAAATTATGCCATACTTTTAGCTGAAAATATGTATGTTATTGTGCGATGCACATATTTTTTCTCAAAAACGGTAAGTCTGGCGTGGTTTTGACCATAACAAGATTTGTAGAGGCATTCATTACGAACATTTTAAACCAAAAATCTTAATTCTAGGCCTACTAGTTTCCGAGGAAATGAAAATAAACCAAATTATGCCATACTTTTAGCTGAAAATATGTATGTTATTGTGCGATGCACATATTTTTTCTCAAAAACGGTAAGTCTGGCGTGGTTTTGACCATAACAAGATTTGTAGAGGCATTCATTACGAACATTTTAATCCAAAAATCTTAATTCTAGGCCTACTAGTTTCCGAGAAAATGAAAATAAACCAAATTATGCCATACTTTTAGCTGAAAATATGTAAAAATATGTATGTTATTGTGCGATGCACATATTTTTTCTCAAAAACGGTAAGTCTGGCGTGGTTTTGACCATAACAAGATTTGTAGAGGCATTCATTACGAACATTTTAAACCAAAAATTTTAATTCTAGGCCTACTAGTTTCTGAGAAAATGAAAATAAACCAAATTATGCCATACTTTTAGCTGAAAATATGTATGTTATTGTGCGATGCACATATTTTTTCTCAAAAACGGTAAGTCTGGCGTGGTTTTGACCATAACAAGATTTGTAGAGGCATTCATTACGAACATTTTAAACCAAAAATCTTAATTCTAGGCCTACTAGTTTCCGAGAAAATGAAAATAAACCAAATTATGCCATACTTTTAGCTGAAAATATGTAAAAATATGTGTGTAATTGTGCGATGCACATATTTTTTCTCAAAAACGGTAAGTCTGGCGTGGTTTTGACCATAACAAGATTTGTAGAGGCATTCATTACGAACATTTTAAACCAAAAATCTTAATTCTAGGCCTACTAGTTTCCGAGGAAATGAAAATAAACCAAATTATGCCATACTTTTAGCTGAAAATATGTATGTTATTGTGCGATGCACATATTTTTTCTCAAAAACGGTAAGTCTGGCGTGGTTTTGACCATAACAAGATTTGTAGAGGCATTCATTACGAACATTTTAAACCAAAGTCTTAATTCTAGGCCTACTAGTTTCCGAGGAAATGAAAATAAACCAAATTATGCCATACTTTTAGCTGAAAATATGTATGTTATTGTGCGATGCACATATTTTTTCTCAAAAACGGTAAGTCTGGCGTGGTTTTGACCATAACAAGATTTGTAGAGGCATTCATTACGAACATTTTAAACCAAAAATTTTAATTCTAGGCCTACTAGTTTCTGAGAAAATGAAAATAAACCAAATTATGCCATACTTTTAGCTGAAAATATGTATGTTATTGTGCGATGCACATATTTTTTCTCAAAAACGGTAAGTCTGGCGTGGTTTTGACCATAACAAGATTTGTAGAGGCATTCATTACGAACATTTTAAACCAAAAATCTTAATTCTAGGCCTACTAGTTTCCGAGAAAATGAAAATAAACCAAATTATGCCATACTTTTAGCTGAAAATATGTAAAAATATGTGTGTAATTGTGCGATGCACATATTTTTTCTCAAAAACGGTAAGTCTGGCGTGGTTTTGACCATAACAAGATTTGTAGAGGCATTCATTACGAACATTTTAAACCAAAAATCTTAATTCTAGGCCTACTAGTTTCCGAGGAAATGAAAATAAACCAAATTATGCCATACTTTTAGCTGAAAATATGTATGTTATTGTGCGATGCACATATTTTTTCTCAAAAACGGTAAGTCTGGCGTGGTTTTGACCATAACAAGATTTGTAGAGGCATTCATTACGAACATTTTAAACCAAAAATCTTAATTCTAGGCCTACTAGTTTCCGAGAAAATGAAAATAAACCAAATTATGCCATACTTTTAGCTGAAAATATGTATGTTATTGTGCGATGCACATATTTTTTCTCAAAAACGGTAAGTCTGGCGTTGTTTTGACCATAACAAGATTTGTAGAGGCATTCATTACGAACATTTTAAACCAAAAATCTTAATTCTAGGCCTACTAGTTTCCGAGAAAATGAAAATAAACCAAATTATGCCATACTTTTAGCTGAAAATATGTAAAAATATGTATGTTATTGTGCGATGCACATATTTTTTCTCAAAAACGGTAAGTCTGGCGCGGTTTTGACCATAACAAGATTTGTACAGGCATTCATTACGAACATTTTAAACCAAAAATCTTAATTCTAGGCCTACTAGTTTCCGAGGAAATGAAAATAAACCAAATTATGCCATACTTTTAGCTGAAAATATGTATGTTATTGTGCGATGCACATATTTTTTCTCAAAAACGGTAAGTCTGGCGTGGTTTTGACCATAACAAGATTTGTAGAGGCATTCATTACGAACATTTTAAACCAAAGTCTTAATTCTAGGCCTACTAGTTTCCGAGGAAATGAAAATAAACCAAATTATGCCATACTTTTAGCTGAAAATATGTATGTTATTGTGCGATGCACATATTTTTTCTCAAAAACGGTAAGTCTGGCGTGGTTTTGACCATAACAAGATTTGTAGAGGCATTCATTACGAACATTTTAAACCAAAAATTTTAATTCTAGGCCTACTAGTTTCTGAGAAAATGAAAATAAACCAAATTATGCCATACTTTTAGCTGAAAATATGTATGTTATTGTGCGATGCACATATTTTTTCTCAAAAACGGTAAGTCTGGCGTGGTTTTGACCATAACAAGATTTGTAGAGGCATTCATTACGAACATTTTAAACCAAAAATCTTAATTCTAGGCCTACTAGTTTCCGAGAAAATGAAAATAAACCAAATTATGCCATACTTTTAGCTGAAAATATGTAAAAATATGTGTGTAATTGTGCGATGCACATATTTTTTCTCAAAAACGGTAAGTCTGGCGTGGTTTTGACCATAACAAGATTTGTAGAGGCATTCATTACGAACATTTTAAACCAAAAATCTTAATTCTAGGCCTACTAGTTTCCGAGGAAATGAAAATAAACCAAATTATGCCATACTTTTAGCTGAAAATATGTATGTTATTGTGCGATGCACATATTTTTTCTCAAAAACGGTAAGTCTGGCGTGGTTTTGACCATAACAAGATTTGTAGAGGCATTCATTACGAACATTTTAAACCAAAAATCTTAATTCTAGGCCTACTAGTTTCCGAGAAAATGAAAATAAACCAAATTATGCCATACTTTTAGCTGAAAATATGTATGTTATTGTGCGATGCACATATTTTTTCTCAAAAACGGTAAGTCTGGCGTTGTTTTGACCATAACAAGATTTGTAGAGGCATTCATTACGAACATTTTAAACCAAAAATCTTAATTCTAGGCCTACTAGTTTCCGAGAAAATGAAAATAAACCAAATTATGCCATACTTTTAGCTGAAAATATGTAAAAATATGTATGTTATTGTGCGATGCACATATTTTTTCTCAAAAACGGTAAGTCTGGCGCGGTTTTGACCATAACAAGATTTGTACAGGCATTCATTACGAACATTTTAAACCAAAAATCTTAATTCTAGGCCTACTAGTTTCCGAGGAAATGAAAATAAACCAAATTATGCCATACTTTTAGCTGAAAATATGTATGTTATTGTGCGATGCACATATTTTTTCTCAAAAACGGTAAGTCTGGCGTGGTTTTGACCATAACAAGATTTGTAGAGGCATTCATTACGAACATTTTAAACCAAAAATCTTAATTCTAGGCCTACTAGTTTCCGAGAAAATGAAAATAAACCAAATTATGCCATACTTTTAGCTGAAAATATGTAAAAATATGTATGTTATTGTGCGAAGCACCTATTTTTTCTCAAAAACGGTAAGTCTGGCGTGGTTTTGACCATAACAAGATTTGTAGAGGCATTCATTACGAACATTTTAAACCAAAAATCTTAATTCTAGGCCTACTAGTTTCCGAGAAAATGAAAATAAACCAAATTATGCAATACTTTTAGCTGAAAATATGTAAAAATATGTATGTTATTGTGCGATGCACATATTTTTTCTCAAAAACGGTAAGTCTGGCGTGGTTTTGACCATAACAAGATTTGTAGAGGCATTCATTACGAACATTTTAAACCAAAAATCTTAATTCTAGGCCTACTAGTTTCCGAGGAAATGAAAATAAACCAAATTATGCCATACTTTTAGCTGAAAATATGTATGTTATTGTGCGATGCACATATTTTTTCTCAAAAACGGTAAGTCTGGCGTGGTTTTGACCATAACAAGATTTGTAGAGGCATTCATTACGAACATTTTAATCCAAAAATCTTAATTCTAGGCCTACTAGTTTCCGAGAAAATGAAAATAAACCAAATTATGCCATACTTTTAGCTGAAAATATGTAAAAATATGTATGTTATTGTGCGATGCACATATTTTTTCTCAAAAACGGTAAGTCTGGCGTGGTTTTGACCATAACAAGATTTGTAGAGGCATTCATTACGAACATTTTAATCCAAAAATCTTAATTCTAGGCCTACTAGTTTCCGAGAAAATGAAAATAAACCAAATTATGCCATACTTTTAGCTGAAAATATGTAAAAATATGTATGTTATTGTGCGATGCACATATTTTTTCTCAAAAACGGTAAGTCTGGCGTGGTTTTGACCATAACAAGATTTGTAGAGGCATTCATTACGAACATTTTAAACCAAAAATTTTAATTCTAGGCCTACTAGTTTCTGAGAAAATGAAAATAAACCAAATTATGCCATACTTTTAGCTGAAAATATGTATGTTATTGTGCGATGCACATATTTTTTCTCAAAAACGGTAAGTCTGGCGTGGTTTTGACCATAACAAGATTTGTAGAGGCATTCATTACGAACATTTTAAACCAAAAATTTTAATTCTAGGCCTACTAGTTTCTGAGAAAATGAAAATAAACCAAATTATGCCATACTTTTAGCTGAAAATATGTATGTTATTGTGCGATGCACATATTTTTTCTCAAAAACGGTAAGTCTGGCGTGGTTTTGACCATAACAAGATTTGTAGAGGCATTCATTACGAACATTTTAAACCAAAAATCTTAATTCTAGGCCTACTAGTTTCCGAGAAAATGAAAATAAACCAAATTATGCCATACTTTTAGCTGAAAATATGTAAAAATATGTGTGTAATTGTGCGATGCACATATTTTTTCTCAAAAACGGTAAGTCTGGCGTGGTTTTGACCATAACAAGATTTGTAGAGGCATTCATTACGAACATTTTAAACCAAAAATCTTAATTCTAGGCCTACTAGTTTCCGAGGAAATGAAAATAAACCAAATTATGCCATACTTTTAGCTGAAAATATGTATGTTATTGTGCGATGCACATATTTTTTCTCAAAAACGGTAAGTCTGGCGTGGTTTTGACCATAACAAGATTTGTAGAGGCATTCATTACGAACATTTTAAACCAAAAATCTTAATTCTAGGCCTACTAGTTTCCGAGAAAATGAAAATAAACCAAATTATGCCATACTTTTAGCTGAAAATATGTATGTTATTGTGCGATGCACATATTTTTTCTCAAAAACGGTAAGTCTGGCGTTGTTTTGACCATAACAAGATTTGTAGAGGCATTCATTACGAACATTTTAAACCAAAAATCTTAATTCTAGGCCTACTAGTTTCCGAGAAAATGAAAATAAACCAAATTATGCCATACTTTTAGCTGAAAATATGTAAAAATATGTATGTTATTGTGCGATGCACATATTTTTTCTCAAAAACGGTAAGTCTGGCGCGGTTTTGACCATAACAAGATTTGTACAGGCATTCATTACGAACATTTTAAACCAAAAATCTTAATTCTAGGCCTACTAGTTTCCGAGGAAATGAAAATAAACCAAATTATGCCATACTTTTAGCTGAAAATATGTATGTTATTGTGCGATGCACATATTTTTTCTCAAAAACGGTAAGTCTGGCGTGGTTTTGACCATAACAAGATTTGTAGAGGCATTCATTACGAACATTTTAAACCAAAAATCTTAATTCTAGGCCTACTAGTTTCCGAGAAAATGAAAATAAACCAAATTATGCCATACTTTTAGCTGAAAATATGTAAAAATATGTATGTTATTGTGCGAAGCACATATTTTTTCTCAAAAACGGTAAGTCTGGCGTGGTTTTGACCATAACAAGATTTGTAGAGGCATTCATTACGAACATTTTAAACCAAAAAATTTAATTCTAGGCCTACTAGTTTCCGAGAAAATGAAAATAAACCAAATTATGCAATACTTTTAGCTGAAAATATGTAAAAATATGTATGTTATTGTGCGATGCACATATTTTTTCTCAAAAACGGTAAGTCTGGCGTGGTTTTGACCATAACAAGATTTGTAGAGGCATTCATTACGAACATTTTAAACCAAAAATCTTAATTCTAGGCCTACTAGTTTCCGAGGAAATGAAAATAAACCAAATTATGCCATACTTTTAGCTGAAAATATGTATGTTATTGTGCGATGCACATATTTTTTCTCAAAAACGGTAAGTCTGGCGTGGTTTTGACCATAACAAGATTTGTAGAGGCATTCATTACGAACATTTTAATCCAAAAATCTTAATTCTAGGCCTACTAGTTTCCGAGAAAATGAAAATAAACCAAATTATGCCATACTTTTAGCTGAAAATATGTAAAAATATGTATGTTATTGTGCGATGCACATATTTTTTCTCAAAAACGGTAAGTCTGGCGTGGTTTTGACCATAACAAGATTTGTAGAGGCATTCATTACGAACATTTTAATCCAAAAATCTTAATTCTAGGCCTACTAGTTTCCGAGAAAATGAAAATAAACCAAATTATGCCATACTTTTAGCTGAAAATATGTAAAAATATGTATGTTATTGTGCGATGCACATATTTTTTCTCAAAAACGGTAAGTCTGGCGTGGTTTTGACCATAACAAGATTTGTAGAGGCATTCATTACGAACATTTTAAACCAAAAATTTTAATTCTAGGCCTACTAGTTTCTGAGAAAATGAAAATAAACCAAATTATGCCATACTTTTAGCTGAAAATATGTATGTTATTGTGCGATGCACATATTTTTTCTCAAAAACGGTAAGTCTGGCGTGGTTTTGACCATAACAAGATTTGTAGAGGCATTCATTACGAACATTTTAAACCGAAAATCTTAATTCTAGGCCTACTAGTTTCCGAGAAAATGAAAATAAACCAAATTATGCCATACTTTTAGCTGAAAATATGTAAAAATATGTGTGTAATTGTGCGATGCACATATTTTTTCTCAAAAACGGTAAGTCTGGCGTGGTTTTGACCATAACAAGATTTGTAGAGGCATTCATTACGAACATTTTAAACCAAAAATCTTAATTCTAGGCCTACTAGTTTCCGAGGAAATGAAAATAAACCAAATTATGCCATACTTTTAGCTGAAAATATGTATGTTATTGTGCGATGCACATATTTTTTCTCAAAAACGGTAAGTCTGGCGTGGTTTTGACCATAACAAGATTTGTAGAGGCATTCATTACGAACATTTTAAACCAAAGTCTTAATTCTAGGCCTACTAGTTTCCGAGGAAATGAAAATAAACCAAATTATGCCATACTTTTAGCTGAAAATATGTATGTTATTGTGCGATGCACATATTTTTTCTCAAAAACGGTAAGTCTGGCGTTGTTTTGACCATAACAAGATTTGTAGAGGCATTCATTACGAACATTTTAAACCAAAAATCTTAATTCTAGGCCTACTAGTTTCCGAGAAAATGAAAATAAACCAAATTATGCCATACTTTTAGCTGAAAATATGTAAAAATATGTATGTTATTGTGCGATGCACATATTTTTTCTCAAAAACGGTAAGTCTGGCGTGGTTTTGACCATAACAAGATTTGTACAGGCATTCATTACGAACATTTTAAACCAAAAATCTTAATTCTAGGCCTACTAGTTTCCGAGAAAATTAAAATAAACCAAATTATGCCATACTTTTAGCTGAAAATATGTATGTTATTGTGCGATGCACATATTTTTCCTCAAAAACGGTAAGTCTGTCGTGGTTTTGACCATAACAAGATTTGTAGAGGCATTTATTACGAACATTTTAAACCAAAAATCTTAATTCTAGGCCTACTAGTTTCCGAGGAAATGAAAATAAACCAAATTATGCCATACTTTTAGCTGAAAATATGTATGTTATTGTGCGATGCACATATTTTTTCTCAAAAACGGTAAGTCTGGCGTGGTTTTGACCATAACAAGATTTGTAGAGGCATTCATTACGAACATTTTAAACCAAAAATCTTAATTCTAGGCCTACTAGTTTCCGAGAAAATGAAAATAAACCAAATTATGCCATACTTTTAGCTGAAAATATGTAAAAATATGTATGTTATTGTGCGAAGCACATATTTTTTCTCAAAAACGGTAAGTCTGGCGTGGTTTTGACCATAACAAGATTTGTAGAGGCATTCATTACGAACATTTTAAACCAAAAATCTTAATTCTAGGCCTACTAGTTTCCGAGAAAATGAAAATAAACCAAATTATGCAATACTTTTAGCTGAAAATATGTAAAAATATGTATGTTATTGTGCGATGCACATATTTTTTCTCAAAAACGGTAAGTCTGGCGTGGTTTTGACCATAACAAGATTTGTAGAGGCATTCATTACGAACATTTTAAACCAAAAATCTTAATTCTAGGCCTACTAGTTTCCGAGGAAATGAAAATAAACCAAATTATGCCATACTTTTAGCTGAAAATATGTATGTTATTGTGCGATGCACATATTTTTTCTCAAAAACGGTAAGTCTGGCGTGGTTTTGACCATAACAAGATTTGTAGAGGCATTCATTACGAACATTTTAATCCAAAAATCTTAATTCTAGGCCTACTAGTTTCCGAGAAAATGAAAATAAACCAAATTATGCCATACTTTTAGCTGAAAATATGTATGTTATTGTGCGATGCACATATTTTTTCTCAAAAACGGTAAGTCTGGCGTGGTTTTGACCATAACAAGATTTGTAGAGGCATTCATTACGAACATTTTAAACCAAAAATCTTAATTCTAGGCCTACTAGTTTCCGAGAAAATGAAAATAAACCAAATTATGCCATACTTTTAGCTGAAAATATGTATGTTATTGTGCGATGCACATATTTTTTCTCAAAAACGGTAAGTCTGGCGTGGTTTTGACCATAACAAGATTTGTAGAGGCATTCATTACGAACATTTTAAAACAAAAATCTTAATTATAGGCCTACTAGTTTCCGAGGAAATGAAAATAAACCAAATTATGCCATACTTTTAGCTGAAAATATGTATGTTATTGTGCGATGCACATATTTTTTCTCAAAAACGGTAAGTCTGGCGTGGTTTTGACCATAACAAGATTTGTAGAGGCATTCATTACGAACATTGTAAGCCAAAAATCTTAATTCTAGGCCTACTAGTTTCCGAGAAAATTAAAATAAACCAAATTATGCCATACTTTTAGCTGAAAATATGTATGTTATTGTGCGATGCACATATTTTTTTCTCAAAAACGGTAAGTCTGGCGTGGTTTTGACCATAACAAGATTTGTAGAGGCATTCATTACGAACATTTTAAACCAAAAATCTTAATTCTAGGCCTACTAGTTTCCGAGAAAATGAAAATAAACCAAATTATGCCATACTTTTAGCTGAAAATATGTATGTTATTGTGCGATGCACATATTTTTTCTCAAAAACGGTAAGTCTGGCGTGGTTTTGACCATAACAAGATTTGTAGAGGCATTCATTACGAACATTTTAAACCAAAAATCTTAATTCTAGGCCTACTAGTTTCCGAGGAAATGAAAATAAACCAAATTATGCCATACTTTTAGCTGAAAATATGTATGTTATTGTGCGATGCACATATTTTTTCTCAAAAACGGTAAGTCTGGCGTGGTTTTGACCATAACAAGATTTGTAGAGGCATTCATTACGAACATTTTAATCCAAAAATCTTAATTCTAGGCCTACTAGTTTCCGAGAAAATGAAAATAAACCAAATTATGCCATACTTTTAGCTGAAAATATGTAAAAATATGTATGTTATTGTGCGATGCACATATTTTTTCTCAAAAACGGTAATTCTGGCGTGGTTTTGACCATAACAAGATTTGTACAGGCATTCATTACGAACATTTTAAACCAAAAATCTTAATTCTAGGCCTACTAGTTTCCGAGAAAATGAAAATAAACCAAATTATGCCATACTTTTAGCTGAAAATATGTATGTTATTGTGCGATGCACATATTTTTTCTCAAAAACGGTAAGTCTGTCGTGGTTTTGACCATAACAAGATTTGTAGAGGCATTTATTACGAACATTTTAAACCAAAAATCTTAATTCTAGGCCTACTAGTTTCCGAGGAAATGAAAATAAACCAAATTATGCCATACTTTTAGCTGAAAATATGTATGTTATTGTGCGATGCACATATTTTTTCTCAAAAACGGTAAGTCTGGCGTGGTTTTGACCATAACAAGATTTGTAGAGGCATTCATTACGAACATTTTAAACCAAAAATCTTAATTCTAGGCCTACTAGTTTCCGAGAAAATGAAAATAAACCAAATTATGCCATACTTTTAGCTGAAAATATGTAAAAATATGTATGTTATTGTGCGAAGCACCTATTTTTTCTCAAAAACGGTAAGTCTGGCGTGGTTTTGACCATAACAAGATTTGTAGAGGCATTCATTACGAACATTTTAAACCAAAAATCTTAATTCTAGGCCTACTAGTTTCCGAGAAAATGAAAATAAACCAAATTATGCAATACTTTTAGCTGAAAATATGTAAAAATATGTATGTTATTGTGCGATGCACATATTTTTTCTCAAAAACGGTAAGTCTGGCGTGGTTTTGACCATAACAAGATTTGTAGAGGCATTCATTACGAACATTTTAAACCAAAAATCTTAATTCTAGGCCTACTAGTTTCCGAGGAAATGAAAATAAACCAAATTATGCCATACTTTTAGCTGAAAATATGTATGTTATTGTGCGATGCACATATTTTTTCTCAAAAACGGTAAGTCTGGCGTGGTTTTGACCATAACAAGATTTGTAGAGGCATTCATTACGAACATTTTAATCCAAAAATCTTAATTCTAGGCCTACTAGTTTCCGAGAAAATGAAAATAAACCAAATTATGCCATACTTTTAGCTGAAAATATGTAAAAATATGTATGTTATTGTGCGATGCACATATTTTTTCTCAAAAACGGTAAGTCTGGCGTGGTTTTGACCATAACAAGATTTGTAGAGGCATTCATTACGAACATTTTAAACCAAAAATCTTAATTCTAGGCCTACTAGTTTCCGAGAAAATGAAAATAAACCAAATTATGCCATACTTTTAGCTGAAAATATGTATGTTATTGTGCGATGCACATATTTTTTCTCAAAAACGGTAAGTCTGGCGTGGTTTTGACCATAACAAGGTTTGTAGAGGCATTCATTACGAACATTTTTAACCAAAAATCTTAATTCTAGGCCTACTAGTTTCCGAGAAAATGAAAATAAACCAAATTATGCCATACTTTTAGCTGAAAATATGTATGTTATTGTGCGATGCACATATTTTTTCTCAAAAACGGTAAGTCTGGCGTGGTTTTGACCATAACAAGATTTGTAGAGGCATTCATTACGAACATTTTAAAGCAAAAATCTTAATTCTAGGCCTACTAGTTTCCGAGAAAATGAAAATAAACCAAATTATGCCATACTTTTAGCTGAAAATATTTATGTTATTGTGCGATGCACATATTTTTTCTCAAAAACGGTAAGTCTGGCGTGGTTTTGACCATAACAAGATTTGTAGAGGCATTCATTACGAACATTTTAAACCAAAAATCTTAATTCTAGGCCTACTAGTTTCCGAGAAAATGAAAATAAACCAAATTATGCCATACTTTTAGCTGAAAATATGTATGTTATTGTGCGATGCACATATTTTTTCTCAAAAACGGTAAGTCTGGCGTGGTTTTGACCATAACAAGATTTGTAGAGGCATTCATTACGAACATTTTAAACCAAAAATCTTAATTCTAGGCCTACTAGTTTTCGAGAAAATGAAAATAAACCAAATTATGCCATACTTTTAGCTGAAAATATGTAAAAATATGTATGTTATTGTGCGATGCACATATTTTTTCTCAAAAACGGTAAGTCTGGCGTGGTTTTGACCATAACAAGATTTGTAGAGGCATTCATTACGAACATTTTAAACCAAAAATCTTAATTCTAGGCCTACTAGTTTCCGAGAAAATGAAAATAAACCAAATTATGCCATACTCTTAGCTGAAAATATGTATGTTATTGTGCGATGCACATATTTTTTCTCAAAAACGGTAAGTCTGGCGTGGTTTTGACCATAACAAGATTTGTAGAGGCATTCATTACGAACATTTTAAACCAAAAATCTTAATTCTAGGCCTACTAGTTTCCGAGGAAATGAAAATAAACCAAATTATGCCATACTTTTAGCTGAAAATATGTATGTTATTGTGCGATGCACATATTTTTTCTCAAAAACGGTAAGTCTGGCGTGGTTTTGACCATAACAAGATTTGTAGAGGCATTCATTACGAACATTTTAAACCAAAAATCTTAATTCTAGGCCTACTAGTTTCCGAGAAAATGAAAATAAACCAAATTATGCCATACTTTTAGCTGAAAATATGTAAAAATATGTATGTTATTGTGCGATGCACATATTTTTTCTCAAAAACGGTAAGTCTGGCGTGGTTTTGACCATAACAAGATTTGTAGAGGCATTCATTACGAACATTTTAATCCAAAAGTCTTAATTCTAGGCCTACTAGTTTCCGAGAAAATGAAAATAAACCAAATTATGCCATACTTTTAGCTGAAAATATGTAAAAATATGTATGTTATTGTGCGATGCACATATTTTTTCTCAAAAACGGTAAGTCTGGCGTGGTTTTGACCATAACAAGATTTGTAGAGGCATTCATTACGAACATTTGAAAACAAAAATCTTAATTCTAGGCCTACTAGTTTCCGAGAAAATGAAAATAAACCAAATTATGCCATACTTTTAGCTGAAAATATGTATGTTATTGTGCGATGCACATTTTTTTCTCAAAAACGGTAAGTCTGGCGTGGTTTTGACCATAACAAGATTTGTAGAGGCATTCATTACGAACATTTTAAGCCAAAAATCTTAATTCTAGGCCTACTAGTTTCCGAGGAAATGAAAATAAACCAAATTATGCCATACTTTTAGCTGAAAATATGTATGTTATTGTGCGATGCACATTTTTTTTTCTCAAAAACGGTAAGTCTGGCGTGGTTTTGACCATAACAAGATTTGTAGAGGCATTCATTACGAACATTTTAAACCAAAAATCTTAATTCTAGGCCTACTAGTTTCCGAGAAAATGAAAATAAACCAAATTATGCCATACTTTTAGCTGAAAATATGTAAAAATATGTATGTTATTGTGCGATGCACATATTTTTTCTCAAAAACGGTAAGTCTGGCGTGGTTTTGACCATAACAAGATTTGTAGAGGCATTCATTACGAACATTTTAAACCAAAAATCTTAGTTCTAGGCCTACTAGTTTCCGAGAAAATGAAAATAAACCAAATTATGCCATACTTTTAGCTGAAAATATGTATGTTATTGTGCGATGCACATATTTTTTCTCAAAAACGGTAAGTCTGGCGTGGTTTTGACCATAACAAGATTTGTAGAGGCATTCATTACGAACATTTTAAACCAAAAATCTTAATTCTAGGCCTACTAGTTTCCGAGAAAATGAAAATAAACCAAATTATGCCATACTTTTAGCTGAAAATATGTATGTTATTGTGCGATGCACATATTTTTTCTCAAAAACGGTAAGTCTGGCGTGGTTTTGACCATAACAAGATTTGTAGAGGCATTCATTACGAACATTTTAAACCAAAAATCTTAATTCTAGGCCTACTAGTTTCCGAGAAAATGAAAATAAACCAAATTATGCCATACTTTTAGCTGAAAATATGTAAAAATATGTATGTTATTGTGCGATGCACATATTTTTTCTCAAAAACGGTAAGTCTGGCGTGGTTTTGACCATAACAAGATTTGTAGAGGCATTCATTACGAACATTTTAAACCAAAAATCTTAGATCTAGGCCTACTAGTTTCCGAGAAAATGAAAATAAACCAAATTATGCCATACTTTTAGCTGAAAATATGTATGTTATTGTGCGATGCACATATTTTTTCTCAAAAACGGTAAGTCTGGCGTGGTTTTGACCATAACAAGATTTGTAGAGGCATTCATTACGAACATTTTAAACCAAAAATCTTAATTCTAGGCCTACTAGTTTCCGAGAAAATGAAAATAAACCAAATTATGCCATACTTTTAGCTGAAAATATGTATGTTATTGTGCGATGCACATATTTTTTCTCAAAAACGGTAAGTCTGGCGTGGTTTTGACCATAACAAGATTTGTAGAGGCATTCATTACGAACATTTTAAACCAAAAATCTTAATTCTAGGCCTACTAGTTTCCGAGAAAATGAAAATAAACCAAATTATGCCATACTTTTAGCTGAAAATATGTAAAAATATGTATGTTATTGTGCGATGCACATATTTTTTCTCAAAAACGGTAAGTCTGGAGTGGTTTTGACCACAAGATTTGTAGAGGCATTCATTACGAACATTTTAAACCAAAAATCTTAATTCTAGGCCTACTAGTTTCCGAGAAAATGAAAATAAACCAAATTATGCCATACTTTTAGCTGAAAATATGTATGTTATTGTGCGATGCACATATTTTTTCTCAAAAACGGTAAGTCTGGCGTGGTTTTGACCATAACAAGATTTGTAGAGGCATTCATTACGAACATTTTAAACCAAAAATCTTAATTCTAGGCCTACTAGTTTCCGAGAAAATGAAAATAAACCAAATTATGCCATACTTTTAGCTGAAAATATGTATGTTATTGTGCGATGCACATATTTTTTCTCAAAAACGGTAAGTCTGGCGTGGTTTTGACCATAACAAGATTTGTAGAGGCATTCATTACGAACATTTTAAACCAAAAATCTTAATTCTAGGCCTACTAGTTTCCGAGAAAATGAAAATAAACCAAATTATGCCATACTTTTAGCTGACAATATGTATGTTATTGTGCGATGCACATATTTTTTCTCAAAAACGGTAAGTCTGGCGTGGTTTTGACCATAACAAGATTTGTAGAGGCATTCATTACGAACATTTTAAACCAAAAATCTTAATTCTAGGCCTACTAGTTTCCGAGAAAATGAAAATAAACCAAATTATGCCATACTTTTAGCTGAAAATATGTAAAAATATGTATGTTATTGTGCGATGCACATATTTTTTCTCAAAAACGGTAAGTCTGGCGTGGTTTTGACCATAACAAGATTTGTAGAGGCATTCATTACGAACATTTTAAACCAAAAATCTTAGTTCTAGGCCTACTAGTTTCCGAGAAAATGAAAATAAACCAAATTATGCCATACTTTTAGCTGAAAATATGTATGTTATTGTGCGATGCACATATTTTTTCTCAAAAACGGTAAGTCTGGCGTGGTTTTGACCATAACAAGATTTGTAGAGGCATTCATTACGAACATTTTAAACCAAAAATCTTAATTCTAGGCCTACTAGTTTCCGAGAAAATGAAAATAAACCAAATTATGCCATACTTTTAGCTGAAAATATGTAAAAATATGTATGTTATTGTGCGATGCACATATTTTTTCTCAAAAACGGTAAGTCTGGCGTGGTTTTGACCACAAGATTTGTAGAGGCATTCATTACGAACATTTTAAACCAAAAATCTTAATTCTAGGCCTACTAGTTTCCGAGAAAATGAAAATAAACCAAATTATGCCATACTTTTAGCTGAAAATATGTATGTTATTGTGCGATGCACATATTTTTTCTCAAAAACGGTAAGTCTGGCGTGGTTTTGACCATAACAAGATTTGTAGAGACATTCATTACGAACATTTTAAACCAAAAATCTTAATTCTAGGCCTACTAGTTTCCGAGAAAATGAAAATAAACCAAATTATGCCATACTTTTAGCTGAAAATATGTATGTTATTGTGCGATGCACATATTTTTTCTCAAAAACGGTAAGTCTGGCGTGGTTTTGACCATAACAAGATTTGTAGAGGCATTCATTACGAACATTTTAAACCAAAAATCTTAATTCTAGGCCTACTAGTTTCCGAGAAAATGAAAATAAACCAAATTATGCCATACTTTTAGCTGAAAATATGTAAAAATATGTATGTTATTGTGCGATGCACATATTTTTTCTCAAAAACGGTAAGTCTGGCGTGGTTTTGACCATAACAAGATTTGTAGAGGCATTCATTACGAACATTTTAAACCAAAAATCTTAATTCTAGGCCTACTAGTTTCCGAGAAAATGAAAATAAACCAAATTATGCCATACTTTTAGCTGAAAATATGTAAAAATATGTATGTTATTGTGCGATGCACATATTTTTTCTCAAAAACGGTAAGTCTGGCGTGGTTTTGACCATAACAAGATCTGTAGAGGCATTCATTACGAACATTTTAAACCAAAAATCTTAATTCTAGGCCTACTAGTTTCCGAGAAAATGAAAATAAACCAAATTATGCCATACTTTTAGCTGAAAATATGTAAAAATATGTATGTTATTGTGCGATGCACATATTTTTTCTCAAAAACGGTAAGTCTGGCGTGGTTTTGACCATAACAAGATTTGTAGAGGCATTCATTACGAACATTGTAGACCAAAAATCTTAATTCTAGGCCTACTAGTTTCCGAGAAAATGAAAATAAATCAAATTATGCCATACTTTTAGCTGAAAATATGTATGTTATTGTGCGATGCACATATTTTTTCTCAAAAACGGTAAGTCTGGCGTGGTTTTGACCATAACAAGATTTGTAGAGGCATTCATTACGAACATTTTAAAACAAAAATCTTAATTCTAGGCCTACTAGTTTCCGAGAAAATGAAAATAAACCAAATTATGCCATACTTTTAGCTGAAAATATGTATGTTATTGTGCGATGCACATATTTTTTCTCAAAAACGGTAAGTCTGGCGTGGTTTTGACCATAACAAGATTTGTAGAGGCATTCATTACGAACATTTTAAAACAAAAATCTTAATTCTAGGCCTACTAGTTTCCGAGAAAATTAAAATAAACCAAATTATGCCATACTTTTAGCTGAAAATATGTAAAAATATGTATGTTATTGTGCGATGCACATATTTTTCTCAAAAACGGTAAGTCTGGCGTGGTTTTGACGATAACAAGATTTGTAGAGGCATTCATTACGAACATTTTAAAACAAAAATCTTAATTCTAGGCCTACTAGTTTCCGAGAAAATGAAAATAAACCAAATTATGCCATACTTTTAGCTGAAAATATGTATGTTATTGTGCGATGCACATATTTTTTCTCAAAAACGGTAAGTCTGGCGTGGGTTTGACCATAACAAGATTTGTAGAGGCATTCATTACGAACATTTTAAACCAAAAATCTTAATTCTAGGCCTACTAGTTTCCGAGAAAATGAAAATAAACCAAATTATGCCATACTTTTAGCTGAAAATATGTAAAAATATGTATGTTATTGTGCGATGCACATATTTTTTCTCAAAAACGGTAAGTCTGGCGTGGTTTTGACCATAACAAGATTTGTAGAGGCATTCATTACGAACATTTTAAACCAAAAATCTTAATTCTAGGCCTACTAGTTTCCGAGAAAATGAAAATAAACCAAATTATGCCATACTTTTAGCTGAAAATATGTAAAAATATGTATGTTATTGTGCGATGCACATATTTTTTCTCAAAAACGGTAAGTCTGGCGTGGTTTTGACCATAACAAGATTTGTAGAGGCATTCATTACGAACATTGTAGACCAAAAATCTTAATTCTAGGCCTACTAGTTTCCGAGAAAATGAAAATAAATCAAATTATGCCATACTTTTAGCTGAAAATATGTATGTTATTGTGCGATGCACATATTTTTTCTCAAAAACGGTAAGTCTGGCGTGGTTTTGACCATAACAAGATTTGTAGAGGCATTCATTACGAACATTTTAAACCAAAAATCTTAATTCTAGGCCTACTAGTTTCCGAGAAAATGAAAATAAACCAAATTATGCCATACTTTTAGCTGAAAATATGTATGTTATTGTGCGATGCACATATTTTTTCTCAAAAACGGTAAGTCTGGCGTGGTTTTGACCATAACAAGATTTGTAGAGGCATTCATTACGAACATTTTAAACCAAAAATCTTAATTCTAGGCCTACTAGTTTCCGAGAAAATGAAAATAAACCAAATTATGCCATACTTTTAGCTGAAAATATGTATGTTATTGTGCGATGCACATATTTTTTCTCAAAAACTGTAAGTCAGGCGTGGTTTTGACCATAACAAGATTTGTAGAGGCATTCATTACGAACATTTAAAACCAAAA
Source organism: Myathropa florea (assembly GCA_930367185.1). Lineage (NCBI taxonomy): Eukaryota > Metazoa > Arthropoda > Insecta > Diptera > Syrphidae > Myathropa > Myathropa florea. The sequence goes on along the minus strand of OV884002.1, from coordinate 112,493,569 downwards.
ATCTTAATTCTAGGCCTACTAGTTTCCGAGGAAATGAAAATAAACCAAATTATGCCATACTTTTAGCTGAAAATATGTATGTTATTGTGCGATGCACATATTTTTTCTCAAAAACGGTAAGTCTGGCGTGGTTTTGACCATAACAAGATTTGTAGAGGCATTCATTACGAACATTTTAAAACAAAAATCTTAATTCTAGGCCTACTAGTTTCCGAGAAAATGAAAATAAACCAAATTATGCCATACTTTTAGCTGAAAATATGTAAAAATATGTATGTTATTGTGCGATGCACATATTTTTCTCAAAAACGGTAAGACTGGCGTGGTTTTGACGATAACAAGATTTGTAGAGGCATTCATTACGAACATTTTAAAACAAAAATCTTAATTCTAGGCCTACTAGTTTCCGAGAAAATGAAAATAAACCAAATTATGCCATACTTTTAGCTGAAAATATGTATGTTATTGTGCGATGCACATATTTTTTCTCAAAAACGGTAAGTCTGGCGTGGTTTTGACCATAACAAGATTTGTAGAGGCATTCATTACGAACATTTTAAACCAAAAATCTTAATTCTAGGCCTACTAGTTTCCGAGAAAATGAAAATAAACCAAATTATGCCATACTTTTAGCTGAAAATATGTAAAAATATGTATGTTATTGTGCGATGCACATATTTTTTCTCAAAAACGGTAAGTCTGGCGTGGTTTTGACCATAGCAAGATTTGTAGAGGCATTCATTACGAACATTTTAAACCAAAAATCTTAATTCTAGGCCTACTAGTTTCCGAGAAAATGAAAATAAACCAAATTATGCCATACTTTTAGCTGAAAATATGTATGTTATTGTGCGATGCACATATTTTTTCTCAAAAATGGTAAGTCTGGCGTGGTTTTGACCATAACAAGATTTGTAGAGGCATTCATTACGAACATTTTAAACCAAAAATCTTAATTCTAGGCCTACTAGTTTCCGAGAAAATGAAAATAAACCAAATTATGCCATACTTTTAGCTGAAAATATGTATGTTATTGTGCGATGCACATATTTTTTCTCAAAAACGGTAAGTCTGGCGTGGTTTTGACCATAACAAGATTTGTAGAGGCATTCATTACGAACATTTTAAACCAAAAATCTTAATTCTAGCCCTACTAGTTTCCGAGAAAATGAAAATAAACCAAATTATGCCATACTTTTAGCTGAAAATATGTATGTTATTGTGCGATGCACATATTTTTTCTCAAAAACTGTAAGTCAGGCGTGGTTTTGACCATAACAAGATTTGTAGAGGCATTCATTACGAACATTTTAAACCAAAAATCTTAATTCTAGGCCTACTAGTTTCCGAGGAAATGAAAATAAACCAAATTATGCCATACTTTTAGCTGAAAATATGTATGTTATTGTACGATGCACATATTTTTTCTCAAAAACGGTAAGACTGGCGTGGTTTTGACCATAACAAGATTTGTAGAGGCATTCATTACGAACATTTTAAAACAAAAATCTTAATTCTAGGCCTACTAGTTTCCGAGAAAATGAAAATAAACCAAATTATGCCATACTTTTAGCTGAAAATATGTAAAAATATGTATGTTATTGTGCGATGCACATATTTTTTCTCAAAAACGGTAAGTCTGGCGTGGTTTTGACCGTAACAAGATTTGTAGAGGCATTCATTACGAACATTTTAAACCAAAAATCTTAATTCTAGGCCTACTAGTTTCCGAGAAAATGAAAATAAACCAAATTATGCCATACTTTTAGCTGAAAATATGTATGTTATAGTGCGATGCACATATTTTTTCTCAAAAACTGTAAGTCAGGCGTGGTTTTGACCATAACAAGATTTGTAGAGGCATTCATTACGAACATTTTAAACCAAAAATCTTAATTCTAGGCCTACTAGTTTCCGAGGAAATGAAAATAAACCAAATTATGCCATACTTTTAGCTGAAAATATGTATGTTATTGTGCGATGCACATATTTTTTCTCAAAAACGGTAAGACTGGCGTGGTTTTGACCATAACAAGATTTGTAGAGGCATTCATTACGAACATTTTAAAACAAAAATCTTAATTCTAGGCCTACTAGTTTCCGAGAAAATGAAAATAAACCAAATTATGCCATACTTTTAGCTGAAAATATGTATGTTATTGTGCGATGCACATATTTTTTCTCAAAAACGGTAAGTCTGGCGTGGTTTTGACCATAACAAGATTTGTAGAGGCATTCATTACGAACATTTTAAACCAAAAATCTTAATTCTAGGCCTACTAGTTTCCGAGAAAATGAAAATAAACCAAATTATGCCATACTTTTAGCTGAAAATATGTAAAAATATGTATGTTATTGTGCGATGCACATATTTTTTCTCAAAAACGGTAAGTCTGGCGTGGTTTTGACCATAACAAGATTTGTAGAGGCATTCATTACGAACATTGTAGACCAAAAATCTTAATTCTAGGCCTACTAGTTTCCGAGAAAATGAAAATAAATCAAATTATGCCATACTTTTAGCTGAAAATATGTATGTTATTGTGCGATGCACATATTTTTTCTCAAAAACGGTAAGTCTGGCGTGGTTTTGAACATAACAAGATTTGTAGAGGCATTCATTACGAACATTTTAAAACAAAAATCTTAATTCTAGGCCTACTAGTTTCCGAGAAAATGAAAATAAACCAAATTATGCCATACTTTTAGCTGAAAATATGTATGTTATTGTGCGATGCACATATTTTTTCTCAAAAACGGTAAGTCTGGCGTGGTTTTGACCACAACAAGATTTGTAGAGGCATTCATTACGAACATTTTAAACCAAAAATCTTAATTCTAGGCCTACTAGTTTCCGAGAAAATGAAAATAAACCAAATTATGCCATACTTTTAGCTGAAAATATGTATGTTATTGTGCGATGCACATATTTTTTCTCAAAAACTGTAAGTCAGGCGTGGTTTTGACCATAACAAGATTTGTAGAGGCATTCATTACGAACATTTTAAACCAAAAATCTTAATTCTAGGCCTACTAGTTTCCGAGGAAATGAAAATAAACCAAATTATGCCATACTTTTAGCTGAAAATATGTATGTTATTGTGCGATGCACATATTTTTTCTCAAAAACGGTAAGTCTGGCGTGGTTTTGACCATAACAAGATTTGTAGAGGCATTCATTACGAACATTTTAAAACAAAAATCTTAATTCTAGGCCTACTAGTTTCCCAGAAAATGAAAATAAACCAAATTATGCCATACTTTTAGCTGAAAATATGTAAAAATATGTATGTTATTGTGCGATGCACATATTTTTCTCAAAAACGGTAAGTCTGGCGTGGTTTTGACGATAACAAGATTTGTAGAGGCATTCATTACGAACATTTTAAAACAAAAATCTTAATTCTAGGCCTACTAGTTTCCGAGAAAATGAAAATAAACCAAATTATGCCATACTTTTAGCTGAAAATATGTATGTTATTGTGCGATGCACATATTTTTTCTCAAAAACGGTAAGTCTGGCGTGGTTTTGACCATAACAAGATTTGTAGAGGCATTCATTACGAACATTTTAAACCAAAAATCTTAATTCTAGGCCTACTAGTTTCCGAGAAAATGAAAATAAACCAAATTATGCCATACTTTTAGCTGAAAATATGTATGTTATTGTGCGATGCACATATTTTTTCTCAAAAACGGTAAGTCTGGCGTGGTTTTGACCATAACAAGATTTGTAGAAGCATTCATTACGAACATTTTAAACCAAAAATCTTAATTCTAGGCCTACTAGTTTCCGAGAAAATGAAAATAAACCAAATTATGCCATACTTTTAGCTGAAAATATGTATGTTATTGTGCGATGCACATATTTTTTCTCAAAAACGGTAAGTCTGGCGTGGTTTTGACCATAACAAGATTTGTAGAGGCATTCATTACGAACATTTTAAACCAAAAATCTTAATTCTAGGCCTACTAGTTTCCGAGAAAATGAAAATAAACCAAATTATGCCATACTTTTAGCTGAAAATATGTATGTTATTGTGCGATGCACATATTTTTTCTCAAAAACGGTAAGTCTGGCGTGGTTTTGACCATAACAAGATTTGTAGAGGCATTCATTACGAACATTTTAAACCAAAAATCTTAATTCTAGGCCTACTAGTTTCCGAGAAAATGAAAATAAACCAAATTATGCCATACTTTTAGCTGAAAATATGTATGTTATTGTGCGATGCACATATTTTTTCTCAAAAACTGTAAGTCAGGCGTGGTTTTGACCATAACAAGATTTGTAGAGGCATTCATTACGAACATTTTAAACCAAAAATCTTAATTCTAGGCCTACTAGTTTCCGAGGAAATGAAAATAAACCAAATTATGCCATACTTTTAGCTGAAAATATGTATGTTATTGTGCGATGCACATATTTTTTCTCAAAAACGGTAAGACTGGCGTGGTTTTGACCATAACAAGATTTGTAGAGGCATTCATTACGAACATTTTAAAACAAAAATCTTAATTCTAGGCCTACTAGTTTCCCAGAAAATGAAAATAAACCAAATTATGCCATACTTTTAGCTGAAAATATGTAAAAATATGTATGTTATTGTGCGATGCACATATTTTTTCTCAAAAACGGTAAGTCTGGCGTGGTTTTGACCATAACAAGATTTGTAGAGGCATTCATTACGAACATTTTAAAACAAAAATCTTAATTCTAGGCCTACTAGTTTCCGAGAAAATGAAAATAAACCAAATTATGCCATACTTTTAGCTGAAAATATGTATGTTATTGTGCGATGCACATATTTTTTCTCAAAAACGGTAAGTCTGGCGTGGTTTTGACCATAACAAGATTTGTAGAGGCATTCATTACGAACATTTTAAACCAAAAATCTTAATTCTAGGCATACTAGTTTCCGAGAAAATGAAAATAAACCAAATTATGCCATACTTTTAGCTGAAAATATGTATGTTATTGTGCGATGCACATATTTTTTCTCAAAAACGGTAAGTCTGGCGTGGTTTTGACCATAACAAGATTTGTAGAAGCATTCATTACGAACATTTTAAACCAAAAATCTTAATTCTAGGCCTACTAGTTTCCGAGAAAATGAAAATAAACCAAATTATGCCATACTTTTAGCTGAAAATATGTATGTTATTGTGCGATGCACATATTTTTGCTCAAAAACGGTAAGTCTGGCGTGGTTTTGACCATAACAAGATTTGTAGAGGCATTCATTACGAACATTTTAAACCAAAAATCTTAATTCTAGGCCTACTAGTTTCCGAGAAAATGAAAATAAACCAAATTATGCCATACTTTTAGCTGAAAATATGTATGTTATTGTGCGATGCACATATTTTTTCTCAAAAACGGTAAGTCTGGCGTGGTTTTGACCATAACAAGATTTGTAGAGGCATTCATTACGAACATTTTAAACCAAAAATCTTAATTCTAGGCCTACTAGTTTCCGAGAAAATTAAAATAAACCAAATTATGCCATACTTTTAGCTGAAAATATGTATGTTATTGTGCGATGCACATATTTTTTCTCAAAAACTGTAAGTCAGGCGTGGTTTTGACCATAACAAGATTTGTAGAGGCATTCATTACGAACATTTTAAACCAAAAATCTTAATTCTAGGCCTACTAGTTTCCGAGAAAATGAAAATAAACCAAATTATGCCATACTTTTAGCTGAAAATATGTATGTTATTGTGCGATGCACATATTTTTTCTCAAAAACGGTAAGACTGGCGTGGTTTTGACCATAACAAGATTTGTAGAGGCATTCATTACGAACATTTTAAAACAAAAATCTTAATTCTAGGCCTACTAGTTTCCCAGAAAATGAAAATAAACCAAATTATGCCATACTTTTAGCTGAAAATATGTAAAAATATGTATGTTATTGTGCGATGCACATATTTTTTCTCAAAAACGGTAAGTCTGGCGTGGTTTTGACCATAACAAGATTTGTAGAGGCATTCATTACGAACATTTTAAACCAAAAATCTTAATTCTAGGCCTACTAGTTTCCGAGAAAATGAAAATAAACCAAATTATGCCATACTTTTAGCTGAAAATATGTATGTTATTGTGCGATGCACATATTTTTTCTCAAAAACGGTAAGTCTGGCGTGGTTTTGACCATAACAAGATTTGTAGAGGCATTCATTACGAACATTTTAAAACAAAAATCTTAATTCTAGGCCTGCTAGTTTCCGAGAAAATGAAAATAAACCAAATTATGCCATACTTTTACTTGAAAATATGTATGTTATTGTGCGATGCACATATTTTTTCTCAAAAACGGTAAGTCTGGCGTGGTTTTGACCATAACAAGATTTGTAGAGGCATTCATTACGAACATTTTAAAACAAAAATCTTAATTCTAGGCCTACTAGTTTCCGAGAAAATGAAAATAAACCAAATTATGCCATACTTTTAGCTGAAAATATGTATGTTATTGTGCGATGCACATATTTTTTCTCAAAAACGGTAAGTCTGGCGTGGTTTTGACCATAACAAGATTTGTAGAGGCATTCATTACGAACATTTTAAAACAAAAATCTTAATTCTAGGAGTACTAGTTTCCGAGAAAATGAAAATAAACCAAATTATGCCATACTTTTACTTGAAAATATGTATGTTATTGTGCGATGCACATATTTTTTCTCAAAAACGGTAAGTCTGGCGTGGTTTTGACCATAACAAGATTTGTAGAGGCATTCATTACGAACATTTTAAACCAAAAATCTTAATTCTAGGCCTACTAGTTTCCGAGAAAATGAAAATAAACCAAATTATGCCATACTTTTAGCTGAAAATATGTAAAAATATGTATGTTATTGTGCGATGCACATATTTTTTCTCAAAAACGGTAAGTCTGGCGTGGTTTTGACCATAACAAGATTTGTAGAGGCATTCATTACGAACATTTTAAACCAAAAATCTTAATTCTAGGCCTACTAGTTTCCGAGGAAATGAAAATAAACCAAATTATGCCATACTTTTAGCTGAAAATATGTATGTTATTGTGCGATGCACATATTTTTTCTCAAAAACGGTAAGACTGGCGTGGTTTTGACCATAACAAGATTTGTAGAGGCATTCATTACGAACATTTTAAAACAAAAATCTTAATTCTAGGCCTACTAGTTTCCCAGAAAATGAAAATAAACCAAATTATGCCATACTTTTAGCTGAAAATATGTAAAAATATGTATGTTATTGTGCGATGCACATATTTTTTCTCAAAAACGGTAAGTCTGGCGTGGTTTTGACCATAACAAGATTTGTAGAGGCATTCATTACGAACATTTTAAAACAAAAATCTTAATTCTAGGCCTACTAGTTTCCGAGAAAATTAAAATAAACCAAATTATGCCATACTTTTAGCTGAAAATATGTATGTTATTGTGCGATGCACATATTTTTTCTCAAAAACGGTAAGTCTGGCGTGGTTTTGACCATAACAAGATTTGTAGAGGCATTCATTACGAACATTTTAAAACAAAAATCTTAATTCTAGGCCTACTAGTTTCCGAGAAAATGAAAATAAACCAAATTATGCCATACTTTTACTTGAAAATATGTATGTTATTGTGCGATGCACATATTTTTTCTCAAAAACGGTAAGTCTGGCGTGGTTTTGACCATAACAAGATTTGTAGAGGCATTCATTACGAACATTTTAAAACAAAAATCTTAATTCTAGGCCTACTAGTTTCCGAGAAAATGAAAATAAACCAAATTATGCCATACTTTTAGCTGAAAATATGTATGTTATTGTGCGATGCACATATTTTTTCTCAAAAACGGTAAGTCTGGCGTGGTTTTGACCATAACAAGATTTGTAGAGGCATTCATTACGAACATTTTAAAACAAAAATCTTAATTCTAGGCCTACTAGTTTCCGAGAAAATGAAAATAAACCAAATTATGCCATACTTTTACTTGAAAATATGTATGTTATTGTGCGATGCACATATTTTTTCTCAAAAACGGTAAGTCTGGCGTGGTTTTGACCATAACAAGATTTGTAGAGGCATTCATTACGAACATTTTAAACCAAAAATCTTAATTCTAGGCCTACTAGTTTCCGAGAAAATGAAAATAAACCAAATTATGCCATACTTTTAGCTGAAAATATGTAAAAATATGTATGTTATTGTGCGATGCACATATTTTTTCTCAAAAACGGTAAGTCTGGCGTGGTTTTGACCATAACAAGATTTGTAGAGGCATTCATTACGAACATTTTAAACCAAAAATCTTAATTCTAGGCCTACTAGTTTCCGAGGAAATGAAAATAAACCAAATTATGCCATACTTTTAGCTGAAAATATGTATGTTATTGTGCGATGCACATATTTTTTCTCAAAAACGGTAAGTCTGGCGTGGTTTTGACCATAACAAGATTTGTAGAGGCATTCATTACGAACATTTTAAAACAAAAATCTTAATTCTAGGCCTACTAGTTTCCCAGAAAATGAAAATAAACCAAATTATGCCATACTTTTAGCTGAAAATATGTATGTTATTGTGCGATGCACATATTTTTTCTCAAAAACGGTAAGTCTGGCGTGGTTTTGACCATAACAAGATTTGTAGAGGCATTCATTACGAACATTTTAAACCAAAAATCTTAATTCTAGGCCTACTAGTTTCCGAGAAAATGAAAATAAACCAAATTATGCCATACTTTTAGCTGAAAATATGTAAAAATATGTATGTTATTGTGCGATGCACATATTTTTTCTCAAAAACGGTAAGTCTGGCGTGGTTTTGACCATAACAAGATTTGTAGAGGCATTCATTACGAACATTTTAAACCAAAAATCTTAATTCTAGGCCTACTAGTTTCCGAGAAAATGAAAATAAACCAAATTATGCCATACTTTTAGCTGAAAATATGTAAAAATATGTATGTTATTGTGCGATGCACATATTTTTTCTCAAAAACGGTAAGTCTGGCGTGGTTTTGACCATAACAAGATTTGTAGAGGCATTCATTACGAACATTTTAAACCAAAAATCTTAATTCTAGGCCTACTAGTTTCCGAGGAAATGAAAATAAACCAAATTATGCCATACTTTTAGCTGAAAATATGTATGTTATTGTGCGATGCACATATTTTTTCTCAAAAACGGTAAGTCTGGCGTGGTTTTGACCACAACAAGATTTGTAGAGGCATTCATTACGAACATTTTAAACCAAAAATCTTAATTCTAGGCCTACTAGTTTCCGAGAAAATGAAAATAAACCAAATTATGCCATACTTTTAGCTGAAAATATGTATGTTATTGTGCGATGCACATATTTTTTCTCAAAAACGGTAAGTCTGGCGTGGTTTTGACCATAACAAGATTTGTAGAGGCATTCATTACGAACATTTTAAACCAAAAATCTTAATTCTAGGCCTACTAGTTTCCGAGGAAATGAAAATAAACCAAATTATGCCATACTTTTAGCTGAAAATATGTATGTTATTGTGTGATGCACATATTTTTTCTCAAAAACGGTAAGTCTGGCGTGGTTTTGACCATAACAAGATTTGTAGAGGCATTCATTACGAACATTTTAAACCAAAAATCTTAATTCTAGGCCTACTAGTTTCCGAGAAAATGAAAATAAACCAAATTATGCCATACTTTTAGCTGAAAATATGTAAAAATATGTATGTTATTGTGCGATGCACATATTTTTTCTCAAAAACGGTAAGTCTGGCGTGGTTTTGACCATAACAAGATTTGTAGAGGCATTCATTACGAACATTTTAAACCAAAAATCTTAATTCTAGGCCTACTAGTTTCCGAGAAAATGAAAATAAACCAAATTATGCCATACTTTTAGCTGAAAATATGTATGTTATTGTGCGATGCACATATTTTTTCTCAAAAACGGTAAGTCTGGCGTGGTTTTGACCATAACAAGATTTGTAGAGGCATTCATTACGAACATTTTAAACCAAAAATCTTAATTCTAGGCCTACTAGTTTCCGAGGAAATGAAAATAAACCAAATTATGCCATACTTTTAGCTGAAAATATGTATGTTATTGTGCGATGCACATATTTTTTCTCAAAAACGGTAAGTCTGGCGTGGTTTTGACCATAACAAGATTTGTAGAGGCATTCATTACGAACATTTTAAACCAAAAATCTTAATTCTAGGCCTACTAGTTTCCGAGAAAATGAAAATAAACCAAATTATGCCATACTTTTAGCTGAAAATATGTATGTTATTGTGCGATGCACATATTTTTTCTCAAAAACGGTAAGTCTGGCGTGGTCTTGGCCATAACAAGATTTGTAGAGGCATTCATTACGAACATTTTAAACCAAAAATCTTAATTCTAGGCCTACTAGTTTCCGAGGAAATGAAAATAAACCAAATTATGCCATACTTTTAGCTGAAAATATGTATGTTATTGTGTGATGCACATATTTTTTCTCAAAAACGGTAAGTCTGGCGTGGTTTTGACCATAACAAGATTTGTAGAGGCATTCATTACGAACATTTTAAACCAAAAATCTTAATTCTAGGCCTACTAGTTTCCGAGAAAATGAAAATAAACCAAATTATGCCATACTTTTAGCTGAAAATATGTATGTTATTGTGCGATGCACATATTTTTTCTCAAAAACGGTAAGTCTGGCGTGGTTTTGACCATAACAAGATTTGTAGAGGCATTCATTACGAACATTTTAAAACAAAAATCTTAATTCTAGGCCTACTAGTTTCCGAGAAAATGAAAATAAATCAAATTATGCCATACTTTTAGCTGAAAATATGTATGTTATTGTGCGATGCACATATTTTTTCTCAAAAACGGTAAGTCTGGCGTGGTTTTGACCATAACAAGATTTGTAGAGGCATTCATTACGAACATTTTAAACCAAAAATCTTAATTCTAGGCCTACTAGTTTCCGAGGAAATGAAAATAAACCAAATTATGCCATACTTTTAGCTGAAAATATGTATGTTATTGTGCGATGCACATATTTTTTCTCAAAAACTGTAAGTCTGGCGTGGTTTTGACCATAACAAGATTTGTAGAGGCATTCATTACGAATATTTTAAAACAAAAATCTTAATTCTAGGCCTACTAGTTTCCGAGAAAATGAAAATAAACCAAATTATGCCATACTTTTAGCTGAAAATATGTAAAAATATGTATGTTATTGTGCGATGCACATATTTTTTCTCAAAAACGGTAAGTCTGGCGTGGTTTTGACCATAACAAGATTTGTAGAGGCATTCATTACGAACATTTTAAACCAAAAATCTTAATTCTAGGCCTACTAGTTTCCGAGGAAATGAAAATAAACCAAATTATGCCATACTTTTAGCTGAAAATATGTATGTTATTGTGCGATGCACATATTTTTTCTCAAAAACGGTAAGTCTGGCGTGGTTTTGACCACAACAAGATTTGTAGAGGCATTCATTACGAACATTTTAAACCAAAAATCTTAATTCTAGGCCTACTAGTTTCCGAGAAAATGAAAATAAACCAAATTATGCCATACTTTTAGCTGAAAATATGTATGTTATTGTGCGATGCACATATTTTTTCTCAAAAACGGTAAGTCTGGCGTGGTTTTGACCATAACAAGATTTGTAGAGGCATTCATTACGAACATTTTAAAACAAAAATCTTAATTCTAGGCCTACTAGTTTCCGAGAAAATTAAAATAAACCAAATTATGCCATACTTTTAGCTGAAAATATGTAAAAATATGTATGTTATTGTGCGATGCACATATTTTTTCTCAAAAACGGTAAGTCTGGCGTGGTTTTGACCATAACAAGATTTGTAGAGGCATTCATTACGAACATTTTAAACCAAAAATCTTAATTCTAGGCCTACTAGTTTCCGAGGAAATGAAAATAAACCAAATTATGCCATACTTTTAGCTGAAAATATGTATGTTATTGTGCGATGCACATATTTTTTCTCAAAAACGGTAAGTCTGGCGTGGTTTTGACCATAACAAGATTTGTAGAGGCATTCATTACGAACATCTTAAACCAAAAATCTTAATTCTAGGCCTTCTAGTTTCCGAGAAAATGAAAATAAACCAAATTATGCCATACTTTTAGCTGAAAATATGTAAAAATATGTATGTTATTGTGCGATGCACATATTTTTTCTCAAAAACGGTAAGTCTGGCGTGGTTTTGACCATAACAAGATTTGTAGAGGCATTCATTACGAACATTTTAAACCAAAAATCTTAATTCTAGGCCTACTAGTTTCCGAGAAATTGAAAATAAACCAAATTATGCCATACTTTTAGCTGAAAATATGTAAAAATATGTATGTTATTGTGCGATGCACATATTTTTTCTCAAAAACGGTAAGTCTGGCGTGGTTTTGACCATAACAAGATTTGTAGAGGCATTCATTACGAACATTTTAAACCAAAAATCTTAATTCTAGGCCTACTAGTTTCCGAGGAAATGAAAATAAACCAAATTATGCCATACTTTTAGCTGAAAATATGTATGTTATTGTGCGATGCACATATTTTTTCTCAAAAACGGTAAGTCTGGCGTGGTTTTGACCATAACAAGATTTGTAGAGGCATTCATTACGAACATCTTAAACCAAAAATCTTAATTCTAGGCCTTCTAGTTTCCGAGAAAATGAAAATAAACCAAATTATGCCATACTTTTAGCTGAAAATATGTAAAAATATGTATGTTATTGTGCGATGCACATATTTTTTCTCAAAAACGGTAAGTCTGGCGTGGTTTTGACCATAACAAGATTTGTAGAGGCATTCATTACGAACATTTTAAACCAAAAATCTTAATTCTAGGCCTACTAGTTTCCGAGAAATTGAAAATAAACCAAATTATGCCATACTTTTAGCTGAAAATATGTAAAAATATGTATGTTATTGTGCGATGCACATATTTTTTCTCAAAAACGGTAAGTCTGGCGTGGTTTTGACCATAACAAGATTTGTAGAGGCATTCATTACGAACATTTTAAAACAAAAATCTTAATTCTAGGCCTACTAGTTTCCGAGAAAATGAAAATAAATCAAATTATGCCATACTTTTAGCTGAAAATATGTATGTTATTGTGCGATGCACATATTTTTTCTCAAAAACGGTAAGCCTGGCGTGGTTTTGACCATAACAAGATTTGTAGAGGCATTCATTACGAACATTTTAAACCAAAAATCTTAATTCTAGGCCTACTAGTTTCCGAGGAAATGAAAATAAACCAAATTATGCCATACTTTTAGCTGAAAATATGTATGTTATTGTGCGATGCACATATTTTTTCTCAAAAACGGTAAGTCTGGCGTGGTTTTGACCATAACAAGATTTGTAGAGGCATTCATTACGAATATTTTAAAACAAAAATCTTAATTCTAGGCCTACTAGTTCCCGAGAAAATAAAAATAAACCAAATTATGCCATACTTTTAGCTGAAAATATTGAAAAATATGTATGTTATTGTGCGATGCACATATTTTTTCTCAAAAACGGTAAGTCTGGCGTGGTTTTGACCATAACAAGATTTGTAGAGGCATTCATTACGAACATTTTAAACCAAAAATCTTAATTCTAGGCCTACTAGTTTCCGAGAAAATGAAAATAAACCAAATTATGCCATACTTTTAGCTGAAAATATGTATGTTATTGTGCGATGCACATATTTTTTCTCAAAAACGGTAAGTCTGGCGTGGTTTTGACCATAACAAGATTTGTAGAGGCATTCATTACGAACATTTTAAACCAAAAATCTTAATTCTAGGCCTACTAGTTTCCGAGAAAATGAAAATAAACCAAATTATGCCATACTTTTAGCTGAAAATATGTATGTTATTGTGCGATGCACATATTTTTTCTCAAAAACGGTAAGTCTGGCGTGGTTTTGACCATAACAAGATTTGTAGAGGCATTCATTACGAACATTTTAAACAAAAAATCTTAATTCTAGGCCTACTAGTTTCCGAGAAAATGAAAATAAACCAAATTATGCCATACTTTTAGCTGAAAATATGTATGTTATTGTGCGATGCACATATTTTTTCTCAAAAACGGTAAGTCTGGCGTGGTTTTGACCACAACAAGATTTGTAGAGGCATTCATTACGAACATTTTAAACCAAAAATCTTAATTCTAGGCCTACTAGTTCCCGAGAAAATGAAAATAAACCAAATTATGCCATACTTTTAGCTGAAAATATGTAAAATATGTAAATATGTATGTTATTGTGCGATGCACATACTTTTTCTCAAAAACGGTAAGTCTGGCGTGGTTTTGACCACAACAAGATTTGTAGAGGCATTCATTACGAACATTTTAAACCAAAAATCTTAATTCTAGGCCTACTAGTTTCCGAGGAAATGAAAATAAACCAAATTATGCCATACTTTTAGCTGAAAATATGTATGTTATTGTGCGATGCACATATTTTTTCTCAAAAACGGTAAGTCTGGCGTGGTTTTGACCATAACAAGATTTGTAGAGGCATTCATTACGAACATTTTAAACCAAAAATCTTAATTCTAGGCCTACTAGTTTCCGAGAAAATGAAAATAAACCAAATTATGCCATACTTTTAGCTGAAAATATGTATGTTATTGTGCGATGCACATATTTTTTCTCAAAAACGGTAAGTCTGGCGTGGTTTTGACCATAACAAGATTTGTAGAGGCATTCATTACGAACATTTTAAACCAAAAATCTTAATTCTAGGCCTACTAGTTTCAGAGAAAATGAAAATAAACCAAATTATGCCATACTTTTAGCTGAAAATATGTATGTTATTGTGCGATGCACATATTTTTTCTCAAAAACGGTAAGTCTGGCGTGGTTTTGACCATAACAAGATTTGTAGAGGCATTCATTACGAACATTTTAAACCAAAAGTCTTAATTCTAGGCCTACTAGTTTCCGAGAAAATGAAAATAAACCAAATTATGCCATACTTTTAGCTGAAAATATGTAAAAATATGTATGTTATTGTGCGATGCACATATTTTTTCTCAAAAACGGTAAGTCTGGCGTGGTTTTGACCATAACAAGATTTGTAGAGGCATTCATTACGAACATTTTAAACCAAAAATCTTAATTCTAGGCCTACTAGTTTCCGAGAAAATGAAAATAAACCAAATTATGCCATACTTTTAGCTGAAAATATGTATGTTATTGTGCGATGCACATATTTTTTCTCAAAAACGGTAAGTCTGGCGTGGTTTTGACCATAACAAGATTTGTAGAGGCATTCATTACGAACATTTTAAACCAAAAATCTTAATTCTAGGCCTACTAGTTTCCGAGAAAATGAAAATAAACCAAATTATGCAATACTTTTAGCTGAAAATATGTAAAAATATGTATGTTATTGTGCGATGCACATATTTTTTCTCAAAAACGGTAAGTCTGGCGTGGTTTTGACCATAACAAGATTTGTAGAGGCATTCATTACGAACATTTTAAACCAAAAATCTTAATTCTAGGCCTACTAGTTTCCGAGGAAATGAAAATAAACCAAATTATGCCATACTTTTAGCTGAAAATATGTAAAAATATGTATGTTATTGTGCGATGCACATATTTTTTCTCAAAAACGGTAAGTCTGGCGTGGTTTTGACCATAACAAGATTTGTAGAGGCATTCATTACGAACATTTTAAAACAAAAATCTTAATTCTAGGCCTACTAGTTTCCGAGAAAATTAAAATAAACCAAATTATGCCATACTTTTAGCTGAAAATATGTAAAAATATGTATGTTATTGTGCGATGCACATATTTTTTCTCAAAAACGGTAAGTCTGGCGTGGTTTTGACCATAACAAGATTTGTAGAGGCATTCATTACGAACATTTTAAACCAAAAATCTTAATTCTAGGCCTACTAGTTTCCGAGAAAATGAAAATAAACCAAATTATGCAATACTTTTAGCTGAAAATATATAAAAATATGTATGTTATTGTGCGATGCACATATTTTTTCTCAAAAACGGTAAGTCTGGCGTGGTTTTGACCATAACAAGATTTGTAGAGGCATTCATTACGAACATTTTAAAACAAAAATCTTAATTCTAGGCCTACTAGTTTCCGAGGAAATGAAAATAAACCAAATTATGCCATACTTTTAGCTGAAAATATGTAAAAATATGTATGTTATTGTGCGATGCACATATTTTTTCTCAAAAACGGTAAGTCTGGCGTGGTTTTGACCATAACAAGATTTGTAGAGGCATTCATTACGAACATTTTAAACCAAAAATCTTAATTCTAGGCCTACTAGTTCCCGAGAAAATGAAAATAAACCAAATTATGCCATACTTTTAGCTGAAAATATGTAAAAATATGTATGTTATTGTGCGATGCACATACTTTTTCTCAAAAACGGTAAGTCTGGCGTGGTTTTGACCATAACAAGATTTGTAGAGGCATTCATTACGAACATTTTAAAGTAAAAATCTTAATTCTAGGCCTACTAGTTTCCGAGGAAATGAAAATAAACCAAATTATGCCATACTTTTAGCTGAAAATATGTATGTTATTGTGCGATGCACATATTTTTTCTCAAAAACGGTAAGTCTGGCGTGGTTTTGACCATAACAAGATTTGTAGAGGCATTCATTACGAACATTTTAAACCAAAAATCTTAATTCTAGGCCTACTAGTTTCCGAGGAAATGAAAATAAACCAAATTATGCCATACTTTTAGCTGAAAATATGTAAAAATATGTATGTTATTGTGCGATGCACATATTTTTTCTCAAAAACGGTAAGTCTGGCGTGGTTTTGACCATAACAAGATTTGTAGAGGCATTCATTACGAACATTTTAAACCAAAAATCTTAATTCTAGGCCTACTAGTTTCCGAGAAAATGAAAATAAACCAAATTATGCCATACTTTTAGCTGAAAATATGTAAAAATATGTATGTTATTGCGCGATGCACATATTTTTTCTCAAAAACGGTAAGTCTGGCGTGGTTTTGACCATAACAAGATTTGTAGAGGCATTCATTACGAACATTTTAAACCAAAAATCTTAATTCTAGGCCTACTAGTTTCCGAGGAAATGAAAATAAACCAAATTATGCCATACTTTTAGCTGAAAATATGTAAAAATATGTATGTTATTGTGCGATGCACATATTTTTTCTCAAAAACGGTAAGTCTGGCGTGGTTTTGACCATAACAAGATTTGTAGAGGCATTCATTACGAACATTTTAAACCAAAAATCTTAATTCTAGGCCTACTAGTTTCCGAGAAAATGAAAATAAACCAAATTATGCAATACTTTTAGCTGAAAATATATAAAAATATGTATGTTATTGTGCGATGCACATATTTTTTCTCAAAAACGGTAAGTCTGGCGTGGTTTTGACCATAACAAGATTTGTAGAGGCATTCATTACGAACATTTTAAACCAAAAATCTTAATTCTAGGCCTACTAGTTTCCGAGAAAATGAAAATAAACCAAATTATGCCATACTTTTAGCTGAAAATATGTATGTTATTGTGCGATGCACATATTTTTTCTCAAAAACGGTAAGTCTGGCGTGGTTTTGACCATAACAAGATTTGTAGAGGCATTCATTACGAACATTTTAAACCAAAAATCTTAATTCTAGGCCTACTAGTTCCCGAGAAAATGAAAATAAACCAAATTATGCCATACTTTTAGCTGAAAATATGTAAAAATATGTATGTTATTGTGCGATGCACATATTTTTTCTCAAAAACGGTAAGTCTGGCGTGGTTTTGACCATAACAAGATTTGTAGAGGCATTCATTACGAACATTTTAAAGTAAAAATCTTAATTCTAGGCCTACTAGTTTCCGAGGAAATGAAAATAAACCAAATTATGCCATACTTTTAGCTGAAAATATGTATGTTATTGTGCGATGCACATATTTTTTCTCAAAAACGGTAAGTCTGGCGTGGTTTTGACCATAACAAGATTTGTAGAGGCATTCATTACGAACATTTTAAACCAAAAATCTTAATTCTAGGCCTACTAGTTTCCGAGGAAATGAAAATAAACCAAATTATGCCATACTTTTAGCTGAAAATATGTAAAAATATGTATGTTATTGTGCGATGCACATATTTTTTCTCAAAAACGGTAAGTCTGGCGTGGTTTTGACCATAACAAGATTTGTAGAGGCATTCATTACGAACATTTTAAACCAAAAATCTTAATTCTAGGCCTACTAGTTTCCGAGAAAATGAAAATAAACCAAATTATGCCATACTTTTAGCTGAAAATATGTAAAAATATGTATGTTATTGCGCGATGCACATATTTTTTCTCAAAAACGGTAAGTCTGGCGTGGTTTTGACCATAACAAGATTTGTAGAGGCATTCATTACGAACATTTTAAACCAAAAATCTTAATTCTAGGCCTACTAGTTTCCGAGGAAATGAAAATAAACCAAATTATGCCATACTTTTAGCTGAAAATATGTAAAAATATGTATGTTATTGTGCGATGCACATATTTTTTCTCAAAAACGGTAAGTCTGGCGTGGTTTTGACCATAACAAGATTTGTAGAGGCATTCATTACGAACATTTTAAACCAAAAATCTTAATTCTAGGCCTACTAGTTTCCGAGAAAATGAAAATAAACCAAATTATGCCATACTTTTAGCTGAAAATATGTATGTTATTGTGCGATGCACATATTTTTTCTCAAAAACGGTAAGTCTGGCGTGGTTTTGACCATAACAAGATTTGTAGAGGCATTCATTACGAACATTTTAAAACAAAAATCTTAATTCTAGGCCTACTAGTTTCCGAGAAAATGAAAATAAACCAAATTATGCCATACTTTTAGCTGAAAATATGTATGTTATTGTGCGATGCACATATTTTTTCTCAAAAACGGTAAGTCTGGCGTGGTTTTGACCATAACAAGATTTGTAGAGGCATTCATTACGAACATTTTAAACCAAAAATCTTAATTCTAGGCCTACTAGTTCCCGAGAAAATGAAAATAAACCAAATTATGCCATACTTTTAGCTGAAAATATGTAAAAATATGTATGTTATTGTGCGATGCACATACTTTTTCTCAAAAACGGTAAGTCTGGCGTGGTTTTGACCATAACAAGATTTGTAGAGGCATTCATTACGAACATTTTAAAACAAAAATCTTAATTCTAGGCCTACTAGTTTCCGAGAAAATGAAAATAAACCAAATTATGCCATACTTTTACTTGAAAATATGTATGTTATTGTGCGATGCACATATTTTTTCTCAAAAACGGTAAGTCTGGCGTGGTTTTGACCATAACAAGATTTGTAGAGGCATTCATTACGAACATTTTAAACCAAAAATCTTAATTCTAGGCCTACTAGTTTCCGAGAAAATGAAAATAAACCAAATTATGCCATACTTTTAGCTGAAAATATGTATGTTATTGTGCGATGCACATATTTTTTCTCAAAAACGGTAAGTCTGGCGTGGTTTTGACCATAACAAGATTTGTAGAGGCATTCATTACGAACATTTTAAACCAAAAATCTTAATTCTAGGCCTACTAGTTTCCGAGGAAATGAAAATAAACCAAATTATGCCATACTTTTAGCTGAAAATATGTAAAAATATGTATGTTATTGTGCGATGCACATATTTTTTCTCAAAAACGGTAAGTCTGGCGTGGTTTTGACCATAACAAGATTTGTAGAGGCATTCATTACAAACATTTTAAAACAAAAATCTTAATTCTAGGCCTACTAGTTTCCGAGAAAATGAAAATAAACCAAATTATGCCATACTTTTAGCTGAAAATATGTATGTTATTGTGCGATGCACATATTTTTTCTCAAAAACGGTAAGTCTGGCGTGGTTTTGACCATAACAAGATTTGTAGAGGCATTCATTACGAACATTTTAAAGTAAAAATCTTAATTCTAGGCCTACTAGTTTCCGAGGAAATGAAAATAAACCAAATTATGCCATACTTTTAGCTGAAAATATGTATGTTATTGTGCGATGCACATATTTTTTCTCAAAAACGGTAAGTCTGGCGTGGTTTTGACCATAACAAGATTTGTAGAGGCATTCATTACGAACATTTTAAACCAAAAATCTTAATTCTAGGCCTACTAGTTTCCGAGGAAATGAAAATAAACCAAATTATGCCATACTTTTAGCTGAAAATATGTAAAAATATGTATGTTATTGTGCGATGCACATATTTTTTCTCAAAAACGGTAAGTCTGGCGTGGTTTTGACCATAACAAGATTTGTAGAGGCATTCATTACGAACATTTTAAACCAAAAATCTTAATTCTAGGCCTACTAGTTTCCGAGAAAATGAAAATAAACCAAATTATGCCATACTTTTAGCTGAAAATATGTATGTTATTGTGCGATGCACATATTTTTTCTCAAAAACGGTAAGTCTGGCGTGGTTTTGACCATAACAAGATTTGTAGAGGCATTCATTACGAACATTTTAAAACAAAAATCTTAATTCTAGGCCTACTAGTTTCCGAGAAAATGAAAATAAACCAAATTATGCCATACTTTTAGCTGAAAATATGTATGTTATTGTGCGATGCACATATTTTTTCTCAAAAACGGTAAGTCTGGCGTGGTTTTGACCATAACAAGATTTGTAGAGGCATTCATTACGAACATTTTAAACCAAAAATCTTAATTCTAGGCCTACTAGTTCCCGAGAAAATGAAAATAAACCAAATTATGCCATACTTTTAGCTGAAAATATGTAAAAATATGTATGTTATTGTGCGATGCACATACTTTTTCTCAAAAACGGTAAGTCTGGCGTGGTTTTGACCATAACAAGATTTGTAGAGGCATTCATTACGAACATTTTAAAACAAAAATCTTAATTCTAGGCCTACTAGTTTCCGAGAAAATGAAAATAAACCAAATTATGCCATACTTTTACTTGAAAATATGTATGTTATTGTGCGATGCACATATTTTTTCTCAAAAACGGTAAGTCTGGCGTGGTTTTGACCATAACAAGATTTGTAGAGGCATTCATTACGAACATTTTAAACCAAAAATCTTAATTCTAGGCCTACTAGTTTCCGAGAAAATGAAAATAAACCAAATTATGCCATACTTTTAGCTGAAAATATGTATGTTATTGTGCGATGCACATATTTTTTCTCAAAAACGGTAAGTCTGGCGTGGTTTTGACCATAACAAGATTTGTAGAGGCATTCATTACGAACATTTTAAACCAAAAATCTTAATTCTAGGCCTACTAGTTTCCGAGGAAATGAAAATAAATCAAATTATGCCATACTTTTAGCTGAAAATATGTAAAAATATGTATGTTATTGTGCGATGCACATATTTTTTCTCAAAAACGGTAAGTCTGGCGTGGTTTTGACCATAACAAGATTTGTAGAGGCATTCATTACAAACATTTTAAAACAAAAATCTTAATTCTAGGCCTACTAGTTTCCGAGAAAATTAAAATAAACCAAATTATGCCATACTTTTAGCTGAAAATATGTATGTTATTGTGCGATGCACATATTTTTTCTCAAAAACGGTAAGTCTGGCGTGGTTTTGACCATAACAAGATTTGTAGAGGCATTCATTACGAACATTTTAAAGTAAAAATCTTAATTCTAGGCCTACTAGTTTCCGAGGAAATGAAAATAAACCAAATTATGCCATACTTTTAGCTGAAAATATGTATGTTATTGTGCGATGCACATATTTTTTCTCAAAAACGGTAAGTCTGGCGTGGTTTTGACCATAACAAGATTTGTAGAGGCATTCATTACGAACATTTTAAACCAAAAATCTTAATTCTAGGCCTACTAGTTTCCGAGGAAATGAAAATAAACCAAATTATGCCATACTTTTAGCTGAAAATATGTAAAAATATGTATGTTATTGTGCGATGCACATATTTTTTCTCAAAAACGGTAAGTCTGGCGTGGTTTTGACCATAACAAGATTTGTAGAGGCATTCATTACGAACATTTTAAACCAAAAATCTTAATTCTAGGCCTACTAGTTTCCGAGAAAATGAAAATAAACCAAATTATGCCATACTTTTAGCTGAAAATATGTATGTTATTGTGCGATGCACATATTTTTTCTCAAAAACGGTAAGTCTGGCGTGGTTTTGACCATAACAAGATTTGTAGAGGCATTCATTACGAACATTTTAAAACAAAAATCTTAATTCTAGGCCTACTAGTTTCCGAGAAAATGAAAATAAACCAAATTATGCCATACTTTTAGCTGAAAATATGTATGTTATTGTGCGATGCACATATTTTTTCTCAAAAACGGTAAGTCTGGCGTGGTTTTGACCATAACAAGATTTGTAGAGGCATTCATTACGAACATTTTAAACCAAAAATCTTAATTCTAGGCCTACTAGTTCCCGAGAAAATGAAAATAAACCAAATTATGCCATACTTTTAGCTGAAAATATGTAAAAATATGTATGTTATTGTGCGATGCACATACTTTTTCTCAAAAACGGTAAGTCTGGCGTGGTTTTGACCATAACAAGATTTGTAGAGGCATTCATTACGAACATTTTAAAACAAAAATCTTAATTCTAGGCCTACTAGTTTCCGAGAAAATGAAAATAAACCAAATTATGCCATACTTTTACTTGAAAATATGTATGTTATTGTGCGATGCACATATTTTTTCTCAAAAACGGTAAGTCTGGCGTGGTTTTGACCATAACAAGATTTGTAGAGGCATTCATTACGAACATTTTAAACCAAAAATCTTAATTCTAGGCCTACTAGTTTCCGAGAAAATGAAAATAAACCAAATTATGCCATACTTTTAGCTGAAAATATGTATGTTATTGTGCGATGCACATATTTTTTCTCAAAAACGGTAAGTCTGGCGTGGTTTTGACCATAACAAGATTTGTAGAGGCATTCATTACGAACATTTTAAACCAAAAATCTTAATTCTAGGCCTACTAGTTTCCGAGGAAATGAAAATAAACCAAATTATGCCATACTTTTAGCTGAAAATATGTAAAAATATGTATGTTATTGTGCGATGCACATATTTTTTCTCAAAAACGGTAAGTCTGGCGTGGTTTTGACCATAACAAGATTTGTAGAGGCATTCATTACAAACATTTTAAAACAAAAATCTTAATTCTAGGCCTACTAGTTTCCGAGAAAATGAAAATAAACCAAATTATGCCATACTTTTAGCTGAAAATATGTATGTTATTGTGCGATGCACATATTTTTTCTCAAAAACGGTAAGTCTGGCGTGGTTTTGACCATAACAAGATTTGTAGAGGCATTCATTACGAACATTTTAAAGTAAAAATCTTAATTCTAGGCCTACTAGTTTCCGAGGAAATGAAAATAAACCAAATTATGCCATACTTTTAGCTGAAAATATGTATGTTATTGTGCGATGCACATATTTTTTCTCAAAAACGGTAAGTCTGGCGTGGTTTTGACCATAACAAGATTTGTAGAGGCATTCATTACGAACATTTTAAACCAAAAATCTTAATTCTAGGCCTACTAGTTTCCGAGGAAATGAAAATAAACCAAATTATGCCATACTTTTAGCTGAAAATATGTAAAAATATGTATGTTATTGTGCGATGCACATATTTTTTCTCAAAAACGGTAAGTCTGGCGTGGTTTTGACCATAACAAGATTTGTAGAGGCATTCATTACGAACATTTTAAACCAAAAATCTTAATTCTAGGCCTACTAGTTTCCGAGAAAATGAAAATAAACCAAATTATGCCATACTTTTAGCTGAAAATATGTAAAAATATGTATGTTATTGTGCGATGCACATATTTTTTCTCAAAAACGGTAAGTCTGGCGTGGTTTTGACCATAACAAGATTTGTAGAGGCATTCATTACGAACATTTTAAACCAAAAATCTTAATTCTAGGCCTACTAGTTTCCGAGGAAATGAAAATAAACCAAATTATGCCATACTTTTAGCTGAAAATATGTAAAAATATGTATGTTATTGTGCGATGCACATATTTTTTCTCAAAAACGGTAAGTCTGGCGTGGTTTTGACCATAACAAGATTTGTAGAGGCATTCATTACGAACATTTTAAACCAAAAATCTTAATTCTAGGCCTACTAGTTTCCGAGAAAATGAAAATAAACCAAATTATGCCATACTTTTAGCTGAAAATATGTATGTTATTGTGCGATGCACATATTTTTTCTCAAAAACGGTAAGTCTGGCGTGGTTTTGACCATAACAAGATTTGTAGAGGCATTCATTACGAACATTTTAAAACAAAAATCTTAATTCTAGGCCTACTAGTTTCCGAGAAAATGAAAATAAACCAAATTATGCCATACTTTTAGCTGAAAATATGTATGTTATTGTGCGATGCACATATTTTTTCTCAAAAACGGTAAGTCTGGCGTGGTTTTGACCATAACAAGATTTGTAGAGGCATTCATTACGAACATTTTAAACCAAAAATCTTAATTCTAGGCCTACTAGTTCCCGAGAAAATGAAAATAAACCAAATTATGCCATACTTTTAGCTGAAAATATGTAAAAATATGTATGTTATTGTGCGATGCACATACTTTTTCTCAAAAACGGTAAGTCTGGCGTGGTTTTGACCATAACAAGATTTGTAGAGGCATTCATTACGAACATTTTAAACCAAAAATCTTAATTCTAGGCCTACTAGTTTCCGAGAAAATGAAAATAAACCAAATTATGCCATACTTTTAGCTGAAAATATGTATGTTATTGTGCGATGCACATATTTTTTCTCAAAAACGGTAAGTCTGGCGTGGTTTTGACCATAACAAGATTTGTAGAGGCATTCATTACGAACATTTTAAACCAAAAATCTTAATTCTAGGCCTACTAGTTTCCGAGAAAATGAAAATAAACCAAATTATGCCATACTTTTAGCTGAAAATATGTATGTTATTGTGCGATGCACATATTTTTTCTCAAAAACGGTAAGTCTGGCGTGGTTTTGACCATAACAAGATTTGTAGAGGCATTCATTACGAACATTTTAAACCAAAAATCTTAATTCTAGGCCTACTAGTTTCCGAGGAAATGAAAATAAACCAAATTATGCCATACTTTTAGCTGAAAATATGTAAAAATATGTATGTTATTGTGCGATGCACATATTTTTTCTCAAAAACGGTAAGTCTGGCGTGGTTTTGACCATAACAAGATTTGTAGAGGCATTCATTACGAACATTTTAAACCAAAAATCTTAATTCTAGGCCTACTAGTTTCCGAGGAAATGAAAATAAACCAAATTATGCCATACTTTTAGCTGAAAATATGTATGTTATTGTGCGATGCACATATTTTTTCTCAAAAACGGTAAGTCTGGCGTGGTTTTGACCATAACAAGATTTGTAGAGGCATTCATTACGAACATTTTAAAACAAAAATCTTAATTCTAGGCCTACTAGTTTCCGAGAAAATGAAAATAAACCAAATTATGCCATACTTTTAGCTGAAAATATGTATGTTATTGTGCGATGCACATACTTTTTTTTTTAACAACGGTAAGTCTGGCGTGGTTTTGACCATAACAAGATTTGTAGAGGCATTCATTACGAACATTTTAAACCAAAAATCCTAGTTCTAGGCCTACTAGTTTCCGAGAAAATTAAAATAAACCAAATTATGCCATACTTTTAGCTGAAAATATGTAAAAATATGTATGTTATTGTGCGATGCACATACTTTTTCTCAAAAACGGTAAGTCTGGCGTGGTTTTGACCATAACAAGATTTGTAGAGGCATTCATTACGAACATTTTAAACCAAAAATCTTAATTCTAGGCCTACTAGTTTCCGAGAAAATGAAAATAAACCAAATTATGCCATACTTTTAGCTGAAAATATGTATGTTATTGTGCGATGCACATATTTTTTCTCAAAAACGGTAAGTCTGGCGTGGTTTTGACCATAACAAGATTTGTAGAGGCATTCATTACGAACATTTTAAACCAAAAGTCTTAATTCTAGGCCTACTAGTTTCCGAGAAAATGAAAATAAACCAAATTATGCCATACTTTTAGCTGAAAATATGTAAAAATATGTATGTTATTGTGCGATGCACATATTTTTTCTCAAAAACGGTAAGTCTGGCGTGGTTTTGACAATAACAAGTTTTGTAGAGGCATTCATTACGAACATTTTAAACCAAAAATCTTAATTCTAGGCCTACTAGTTTCCGAGAAAATGAAAATAAACCAAATTATGCCATACTTTTAGCTGAAAATATGTATGTTATTGTGCGATGCACATATTTTTTCTCAAAAACGGTAAGTCTGGCGTGGTTTTGACCATAACAAGATTTGTAGAGGCATTCATTACGAACATTTTAAAACAAAAATCTTAATTCTAGGCCTACTAGTTTCCGAGAAAATGAAAATAAACCAAATTATGCCATACTTTTAGCTGAAAATATGTAAAAATATGTATGTTATTGTGCGATGCACATATTTTTTCTCAAAAACGGTAAGTCTGGCGTGGTTTTGACCTTAACAAGATTTGTAGAGGCATTCATTACGAACATTTTAAACCAAAAATCTTAATTCTAGGCCTACTAGTTTCCGAGGAAATGAAAATAAACCAAATTATGCCATACTTTTAGCTGAAAATATGTAAAAATATGTATGTTATTGTGCGATGCACATATTTTTTCTCAAAAACGGTAAGTCTGGCGTGGTTTTGACCATAACAAGATTTGTAGAGGCATTCATTACGAACATTTTAAACCAAAAATCTTAATTCTAGGCCTACTAGTTTCCGAGAAAATGAAAATAAACCAAATTATGCCATACTTTTAGCTGAAAATATGTATGTTATTGTGCGATGCGCATATTTTTTCTCAAAAACGGTAAGTCTGGCGTGGTTTTGACCATAACAAGATTTGTAGAGGCATTCATTACGAACATTTTAAACCAAAAATCTTAATTCTAGGCCTACTAGTTTCCGAGAAAATGAAAATAAACCAAATTATGCCATACTTTTAGCTGAAAATATGTATGTTATTGTGCGATGCACATATTTTTTCTCAAAAACGGTAAGTCTGGCGTGGTTTTGACCATAACAAGATTTGTAGAGGCATTCATTACGAACATTTTAAACCAAAAATCTTAATTCTAGGCCTACTAGTTTCCGAGAAAATGAAAATAAACCAAATTATGCCATACTTTTAGCTGAAAATATGTATGTTATTGTGCGATGCACATATTTTTTCTCAAAAACGGTAAGTCTGGCGTGGTTTTGACCATAACAAGATTTGTAGAGGCATTCATTACGAACATTTTAAACCAAAAATCTTAATTCTAGGCCTACTAGTTTCCGAGAAAATGAAAATAAACCAAATTATGCCATACTTTTAGCTGAAAATATGTAAAAATATGTATGTTATTGTGCGATGCACATATTTTTTCTCAAAAACGGTAAGTCTGGCGTGGTTTTGACCATAACAAGATTTGTAGAGGCATTCAGTACGAACATTTTAAACCAAAAATCTTAATTCTAGGCCTACTAGTTTCAGAGGAAATGAAAATAAACCAAATTATGCCATACTTTTAGCTGAAAATATGTATGTTATTGTGCGATGCACATATTTTTTCTCAAAAACGGTAAGTCTGGCGTGGTTTTGACCATAACAAGATTTGTAGAGGCATTCATTACGAACATTTTAAACCAAAAATCTTAATTCTAGGCCTACTAGTTTCCGAGAAAATGAAAATAAACCAAATTATGCCATACTTTTAGCTGAAAATATGTAAAAATATGTATGTTATTGTGCGATGCACATATTTTTTCTCAAAAACGGTAAGTCTGGCGTGGTTTTGACCATAACAAGATTTGTAGAGGCATTCATTACGAACATTTTAAACCAAAAATCTTAATTCTAGGCTTACTAGTTTCAGAGGAAATGAAAATAAACCAAATTATGCCATACTTTTAGCTGAAAATATGTATGTTATTGTGCGATGCACATATTTTTTCTCAAAAACGGTAAGTCTGGCGTGGTTTTGACCATAACAAGATTTGTAGAGGCATTCATTACGAACATTTTAAACCAAAAATCTTAATTCTAGGCCTACTAGTTTCCGAGAAAATGAAAATAAACCAAATTATGCCATACTTTTAGCTGAAAATATGTAAAAATATGTATGTTATTGTGCGATGCACATATTTTTTCTCAAAAACGGTAAGTCTGGCGTGGTTTTGACCATAACAAGATTTGTAGAGGCATTCATTACGAACATTTTAAACCAAAAATCTTAATTCTAGGCCTACTAGTTTCCGAGAAAATGAAAATAAACCAAATTATGCCATACTTTTAGCTGAAAATATGTATGTTATTGTGCGATGCACATATTTTTTCTCAAAAACGGTAAGTCTGGCGTGGTTTTGACCATAACAAGATTTGTAGAGGCATTCATTACGAACATTTTAAACCAAAAATCTTAATTCTAGGCCTACTAGTTTCCGAGAAAATGAAAATAAACCAAATTATGCCATACTTTTAGCTGAAAATATGTAAAAATATGTATGTTATTGTGCGATGCACATATTTTTTCTCAAAAACGGTAAGTCTGGCGTGGTTTTGACCATAACAAGATTTGTAGAGGCATTCATTACGAACATTTTAAACCAAAAATCTTAATTCTAGGCCTACTAGTTTCCGAGAAAATGAAAATAAACCAAATTATGCCATACTTTTAGCTGAAAATATGTATGTTATTGTGCGATGCACATATTTTTTCTCAAAAACGGTAAGTCTGGCGTGGTTTTGACCATAACAAGATTTGTAGAGGCATTCATTACGAACATTTTAAACCAAAAATCTTAATTCTAGGCCTACTAGTTTCCGAGAAAATGAAAATAAACCAAATTATGCCATACTTTTAGCTGAAAATATGTAAAAATATGTATGTTATTGTGCGATGCACATATTTTTTCTCAAAAACGGTAAGTCTGGCGTGGTTTTGACCATAACAAGATTTGTAGAGGCATTCATTACGAACATTTTAAACCAAAAATCTTAATTCTAGGCCTACTAGTTTCCGAGAAAATGAAAATAAACCAAATTATGCCATACTTTTAGCTGAAAATATGTAAAAATATGTATGTTATTGTGCGATGCACATATTTTTTCTCAAAAACGGTAAGTCTGGCGTGGTTTTGACCATAACAAGATTTGTAGAGGCATTCATTACGAACATTTTAAAGCAAAAATCTTAGTTCTAGGCCTACTAGTTTCCGAGAAAATGAAAATAAACCAAATTATGCCATACTTTTAGCTGAAAATATGTATGTTATTGTGCGATGCACATATTTTTTCTCAAATACGGTAAGTCTGGCGTGGTTTTGACCATAACAAGATTTGTAGAGGCATTCATTACGAACATTTTAAACCAAAAATCTTAATTCTAGGACTACTAGTTTCCGAGAAAATGAAAATAAACCAAATTATGCCATACTTTTAGCTGAAAATATGTAAAAATATGTATGTTATTGTGCGATGCACATATTTTTTCTCAAAAACGGTAAGTCTGGCGTGGTTTTGACCATAACAAGATTTGTAGAGGCATTCATTACGAACATTATAAACCAAAAATCTTAATTCTAGGCCTACTAGTTTCCGAGAAAATGAAAATAAACCAAATTATGCCATACTTTTAGCTGAAAATATGTATGTTATTGTGCGATGCACATATTTTTTCTCAAAAACGGTAAGTCTGGCGTGGTTTTGACCATAACAAGATTTGTAGAGGCATTCATTACGAACATTTTAAACCAAAAATCTTAATTCTAGGCCTACTAGTTTCCGAGAAAATGAAAATAAACCAAATTATGCCATACTTTTAGCTGAAAATATGTAAAAATATGTATGTTATTGTGCGATGCACATATTTTTTCTCAAAAACGGTAAGTCTGGCGTGGTTTTGACCATAACAAGATTTGTAGAGGCATTCATTACGAACATTTTAAACCAAAAATCTTAATTCTAGGCCTACTAGTTTCCGAGAAAATGAAAATAAACCAAATTATGCCATACTTTTAGCTGAAAATATTGAAAATTATGTATGTTATTGTGCGATGCACATATTTTTTCTCAAAAACGGTAAGTCTGGCGTGGTTTTGACCATAACAAGATTTGTAGAGGCATTCATTACGAACATTTTAAACCAAAAATCTTAATTCTAGGCCTACTAGTTTCAGAGGAAATGAAAATAAACCAAATTATGCCATACTTTTAGCTGAAAATATGTATGTTATTGTGCGATGCACATATTTTTTCTCAAAAACGGTAAGTCTGGCGTGGTTTTGACCATAACAAGATTTGTAGAGGCATTCATTACGAACATTTTAAAACAAAAATCTTAATTCTAGGCCTACTAGTTTCCGAGAAAATGAAAATAAACCAAATTATGCCATACTTTTAGCTGAAAATATGTATGTTATTGTGCGATGCACATATTTTTTCTCAAAAACGGTAAGTCTGGCGTGGTTTTGACCATAACAAGATTTGTAGAGGCATTCATTACGAACATTTTAAACCAAAAATCTTAATTCTAGGCCTACTAGTTTCCGAGAAAATGAAAATAAACCAAATTATGCCATACTTTTAGCTGAAAATATGTAAAAATATGTATGTTATTGTGCGATGCACATATTTTTTCTCAAAAACGGTAAGTCTGGCGTGGTTTTGACCATAACAAGATTTGTAGAGGCATTCATTACGAACATTTTAATCCAAAAATCTTAATTCTAGGCCTACTAGTTTCCGAGGAAATGAAAATAAACCAAATTATGCAATATTTTTAGCTGAAAATATGTAAAAATATGTATGTTATTGTGCGATGCACATATGTTTTCTCAAAAACGGTAAGTCTGGCGTGGTTTTGACCATAAGATTTGTAGAGGCATTCATTACGAACATTTTAAAACAAAAATCTGAATTCTAGGCCTACTAGTTTCCGAGAAAATGAAAATAAACCAAATTATGCCATACTTTTAGCTGAAAATATGTATGTTATTGTGCGATGCACATATTTTTTCTCAAAAACGGTAAGTCTGGCGTGGTTTTGACCATAACAAGATTTGTAGAGGCATTCATTACGAACATTTTAAACCAAAAATCTTAATTCTAGGCCTACTAGTTTCCGAGAAAATGAAAATAAACCAAATTATGCCATACTTTTAGCTGAAAATATGTATGTTATTGTGCGATGCACATATTTTTTCTCAAAAACGGTAAGTCTGGCGTGGTTTTGACCATAACAAGATTTGTAGAGGCATTCATTACGAACATTTTAAACCAAAAATCTTAATTCTAGGCCTACTAGTTTCCGAGAAAATGAAAATAAACCAAATTATGCCATACTTTTAGCTGAAAATATGTAAAAATATGTATGTTATTGTGCGATGCACATATTTTTTCTCAAAAACGGTAAGTCTGGCGTGGTTTTGACCATAACAAGATTTGTAGAGGCATTCATTACGAACATTTTAAACCAAAAATCTTAATTCTAGGCCTACTAGTTTCAGAGGAAATGAAAATAAACCAAATTATGCCATACTTTTAGCTGAAAATATGTATGTTATTGTGCGATGCACATATTTTTTCTCAAAAACGGTAAGTCTGGCGTGGTTTTGACCATAACAAGATTTGTAGAGGCATTCATTACGAACATTTTAAACCAAAAATCTTAATTCTAGGCCTACTAGTTTCCGAGAAAATGAAAATAAACCAAATTATGCCATACTTTTAGCTGAAAATATGTAAAAATATGTATGTTATTGTGCGATGCACATATTTTTTCTCAAAAACGGTAAGTCTGGCGTGGTTTTGACCATAACAAGATTTGTAGAGGCATTCATTACGAACATTTTAAACCAAAAATCTTAATTCTAGGCCTACTAGTTTCCGAGAAAATGAAAATAAACCAAATTATGCCATACTTTTAGCTGAAAATATGTATGTTATTGTGCGATGCACATATTTTTTCTCAAAAACGGTAAGTCTGGCGTGGTTTTGACCATAACAAGATTTGTAGAGGCATTCATTACGAACATTTTAAACCAAAAATCTTAATTCTAGGCCTACTAGTTTCCGAGAAAATGAAAATAAACCAAATTATGCCATACTTTTAGCTGAAAATATGTATGTTATTGTGCGATGCACATATTTTTTCTCAAAAACGGTAAGTCTGGCGTGGTTTTGACCATAACAAGATTTGTAGAGGCATTCATTACGAACATTTTAAACCAAAAATCTTAATTCTAGGCCTACTAGTTTCCGAGAAAATGAAAATAAACCAAATTATGCCATACTTTTAGCTGAAAATATGTATGTTATTGTGCGATGCACATATTTTTTCTCAAAAACGGTAGGTCTGGCGTGGTTTTGACCATAACAAGATTTGTAGAGGCATTCATTACGAACATTTTAAACCAAAAATCTTAATTCTAGGCCTACTAGTTTCCGAGAAAATGAAAATAAACCAAATTATGCCATACTTTTAGCTGAAAATATGTATGTTATTGTGCGATGCACATATTTTTTCTCAAAAACGGTAAGTCTGGCGTGGTTTTGACCATAACAAGATTTGTAGAGGCATTCATTACGAACATTTTAAACCAAAAATCTTAATTCTAGGCCTACTAGTTTCCGAGAAAATGAAAATAAACCAAATTATGCCATACTTTTAGCTGAAAATATGTATGTTATTGTGCGATGCAAATATTTTTTCTCAAAAACGGTAAGTCTGGCGTGGTTTTGACCATAACAAGATTTGTAGAGGCATTCATTACGAACATTTTAAAACAAAAATCTTAATTCTAGGCCTACTAGTTTCCGAGGAAATGAAAATAAACCAAATTATGCCATACTTTTAGCTGAAAATATGTATGTTATTGTGCGATGCACATATTTTTTCTCAAAAACGGTAAGTCTGGCGTGGTTTTGACCATAACAAGATTTGTAGAGGCATTCATTACGAACATTTTAAACCAAAAATCTTAATTCTAGGCCTACTAGTTTCCGAGAAAATGAAAATAAACCAAATTATGCCATACTTTTAGCTGAAAATATGTATGTTATTGTGCGATGCACATATTTTTTCTCAAAAACGGTAAGTCTGGCGTGGTTTTGACCATAACAAGATTTGTAGAGGCATTCATTACGAACATTTTAAAACAAAAATCTGAATTCTAGGCCTACTAGTTTCCGAGAAAATTAAAATAAACCAAATTATGCCATACTTTTAGCTGAAAATATGTAAAAATATGTATGTTATTGTGCGATGCACATATTTTTTCTCAAAAACGGTAAGTCTGGCGTGGATTTGACCATAACAAGATTTGTAGAGGCATTCATTACGAACATTTTAAACCAAAAATCTTAATTCTAGGCCTACTAGTTTCCGAGAAAATGAAAATAAACCAAATTATGCCATACTTTTAGCTGAAAATATGTAAAAATATGTATGTTATTGTGCGATGCACATATTTTTTCTCAAAAACGGTAAGTCTGGCGTGGTTTTGACCATAACAAGATTTGTAGAGGCATTCATTACGAACATTTTAAACCAAAAATCTTAATTCTAGGCCTACTAGTTTCCGAGAAAATGAAAATAAACCAAATTATGCCATACTTTTAGCTGAAAATATGTAAAAATATGTATGTTATTGTGCGATGCACATATTTTTTCTCAAAAACGGTAAGTCTGGCGTGGTTTTGACCATAACAAGATTTGTAGAGGCATTCATTACGAACATTTTAAACCAAAAATCTTAATTCTAGGCCTACTAGTTTCAGAGGAAATGAAAATAAACCAAATTATGCCATACTTTTAGCTGAAAATATGTATGTTATTGTGCGATGCACATATTTTTTCTCAAAAACGGTAAGTCTGGCGTGGTTTTGACCATAACAAGATTTGTAGAGGCATTCATTACGAACATTTTAAACCAAAAATCTTAATTCTAGGCCTACTAGTTTCCGAGAAAATGAAAATAAACCAAATTATGCCATACTTTTAGCTGAAAATATGTAAAAATATGTATGTTATTGTGCGATGCACATATTTTTTCTCAAAAACGGTAAGTCTGGCGTGGTTTTGACCATAACAAGATTTGTAGAGGCATTCATTACGAACATTTTAAACCAAAAATCTTAATTCTAGGCCTACTAGTTTCCGAGAAAATGAAAATAAACCAAATTATGCCATACTTTTAGCTGAAAATATGTATGTTATTGTGCGATGCACATATTTTTTCTCAAAAACGGTAAGTCTGGCGTGGTTTTGACCATAACAAGATTTGTAGAGGCATTCATTACGAACATTTTAAACCAAAAATCTTAATTCTAGGCCTACTAGTTTCCGAGAAAATGAAAATAAACCAAATTATGCCATACTTTTAGCTGAAAATATGTATGTTATTGTGCGATGCACATATTTTTTCTCAAAAACGGTAAGTCTGGCGTGGTTTTGACCATAACAAGATTTGTAGAGGCATTCATTACGAACATTTTAAACCAAAAATCTTAATTCTAGGCCTACTAGTTTCCGAGAAAATGAAAATAAACCAAATTATGCCATACTTTTAGCTGAAAATATGTATGTTATTGTGCGATGCACATATTTTTTCTCAAAAACGGTAGGTCTGGCGTGGTTTTGACCATAACAAGATTTGTAGAGGCATTCATTACGAACATTTTAAACCAAAAATCTTAATTCTAGGCCTACTAGTTTCCGAGAAAATGAAAATAAACCAAATTATGCCATACTTTTAGCTGAAAATATGTATGTTATTGTGCGATGCACATATTTTTTCTCAAAAACGGTAAGTCTGGCGTGGTTTTGACCATAACAAGATTTGTAGAGGCATTCATTACGAACATTTTAAACCAAAAATCTTAATTCTAGGCCTACTAGTTTCCGAGAAAATGAAAATAAACCAAATTATGCCATACTTTTAGCTGAAAATATGTATGTTATTGTGCGATGCAAATATTTTTTCTCAAAAACGGTAAGTCTGGCGTGGTTTTGACCATAACAAGATTTGTAGAGGCATTCATTACGAACATTTTAAAACAAAAATCTTAATTCTAGGCCTACTAGTTTCCGAGGAAATGAAAATAAACCAAATTATGCCATACTTTTAGCTGAAAATATGTATGTTATTGTGCGATGCACATATTTTTTCTCAAAAACGGTAAGTCTGGCGTGGTTTTGACCATAACAAGATTTGTAGAGGCATTCATTACGAACATTTTAAACCAAAAATCTTAATTCTAGGCCTACTAGTTTCCGAGAAAATGAAAATAAACCAAATTATGCCATACTTTTAGCTGAAAATATGTATGTTATTGTGCGATGCACATATTTTTTCTCAAAAACGGTAAGTCTGGCGTGGTTTTGACCATAACAAGATTTGTAGAGGCATTCATTACGAACATTTTAAACCAAAAATCTTAATTCTAGGCCTACTAGTTTCCGAGAAAATGAAAATAAACCAAATTATGCAATACTTTTAGCTGAAAATATGTAAAAATATGTATGTTATTGTGCGATGCACATATTTTTTCTCAAAAACGGTAAGTCTGGCGTGGATTTGACCATAACAAGATTTGTAGAGGCATTCATTACGAACATTTTAAACCAAAAATCTTAATTCTAGGCCTACTAGTTTCCGAGAAAATGAAAATAAACCAAATTATGCCATACTTTTAGCTGAAAATATGTAAAAATATGTATGTTATTGTGCGATGCACATATTTTTTCTCAAAAACGGTAAGTCTGGCGTGGATTTGACCATAACAAGATTTGTAGAGGCATTCATTACGAACATTTTAAACCAAAAATCTTAATTCTAGGCCTACTAGTTTCCGAGAAAATGAAAATAAACCAAATTATGCCATACTTTTAGCTGAAAATATGTAAAAATATGTATGTTATTGTGCGATGCACATATTTTTTCTCAAAAACGGTAAGTCTGGCGTGGATTTGACCATAACAAGATTTGTAGAGGCATTCATTACGAACATTTTAAACCAAAAATCTTAATTCTAGGCCTACTAGTTTCCGAGAAAATGAAAATAAACCAAATTATGCCATACTTTTAGCTGAAAATATGTAAAAATATGTATGTTATTGTGCGATGCACATATTTTTTCTCAAAAACGGTAAGTCTGGCGTGGTTTTGACCATAACAAGATTTGTAGAGGCATTCATTACGAACATTTTAAAACAAAAATCTTAATTCTAGGCCTACTAGTTTCCGAGGAAATGAAAATAAACCAAATTATGCCATACTTTTAGCTGAAAATATGTAAAAATATGTATGTTATTGTGCGATGCACATATTTTTTCTCAAAAACGGTAAGTCTGGCGTGGTTTTGACCATAACAAGATTTGTAGAGGCATTCATTACGAACATTTTAAACCAAAAATCTTAATTCTAGGCCTACTAGTTTCCGAGAAAATGAAAATAAACCAAATTATGCAATACTTTTAGCTGAAAATATGTAAAAATATGTATGTTATTGTGCGATGCACATATTTTTTCTCAAAAACGGTAAGTCTGGCGTGGATTTGACCATAACAAGATTTGTAGAGGCATTCATTACGAACATTTTAAACCAAAAATCTTAATTCTAGGCCTACTAGTTTCCGAGAAAATGAAAATAAACCCAATTATGACATACTTTTAGCTGAAAATATGTAAAAATATGTATGTTATTGTGCGATGCACATATTTTTTCTCAAAAACGGTAAGTCTGGCGTGGATTTGACCATAACAAGATTTGTAGAGGCATTCATTACGAACATTTTAAACCAAAAATCTTAATTCTAGGCCTACTAGTTTCCGAGAAAATGAAAATAAACCAAATTATGCCATACTTTTAGCTGAAAATATGTAAAAATATGTATGTTATTGTGCGATGCACATATTTTTTCTCAAAAACGGTAAGTCTGGCGTGGTTTTGACCATAACAAGATTTGTAGAGGCATTCATTACGAACATTTTAAACCAAAAATCTTAATTCTAGGCCTACTAGTTTCCGAGAAAATGAAAATAAACCAAATTATGCCATACTTTTAGCTGAAAATATGTATGTTATTGTGCGATGCACATATTTTTTCTCAAAAACGGTAAGTCTGGCGTGGTTTTGACCATAACAAGATTTGTAGAGGCATTCATTACGAACATTTTAAACCAAAAATCTTAATTCTAGGCCTACTAGTTTCCGAGGAAATGAAAATAAACCAAATTATGCCATACTTTTAGCTGAAAATATGTATGTTATTGTGCGATGCACATATTTTTTCTCAAAAACGGTAAGTCTGGCGTGGTTTTGACCATAACAAGATTTGTAGAGGCATTCCTTACGAACATTTTAAAACAAAAATCTTAATTCTAGGCCTACTAGTTTCCGAGGAAATGAAAATAAACCAAATTATGCCATACTTTTAGCTGAAAATATGTAAAAATATGTATGTTATTGTGCGATGCACATATTTTTCCTCAAAAACGGTAAGTCTGGCGTGATTTTGACCATAACAAGATTTGTAGAGGCATTCATTACGAACATTTTAAAACAAAAATCTTAATTCTAGGCCTACTAGTTTCCGAGAAAATGAAAATAAACCAAATTATGCCATACTTTTAGCTGAAAATATGTATGTTATTGTGCGATGCACATATTTTTTCTCAAAAACGGTAAGTCTGGCGTGGTTTTGACCATAACAAGATTTGTAGAGGCTTTCATTACGAACATTTTAAACCAAAAATCTTAATTCTAGGCCTACTAGTTTCCGAGAAAATGAAAATAAACCAAATTATGCCATACTTTTAGCTGAAAATATGTATGTTATTGTGCGATGCACATATTTTTTCTCAAAAACGGTAAGTCTGGCGTGGTTTTGACCATAACAAGATTTGTAGAGGCATTCATTACGAACATTTTAAACCAAAAATCTTAATTCTAGGCCTACTAGTTTCCGAGAAAATGAAAATAAACCAAATTATGCCATACTTTTAGCTGAAAATATGTAAAAATATGTATGTTATTGTGCGATGCACATATTTTTTCTCAAAAACGGTAAGTCTGGCGTGGTTTTGACCATAACAAGATTTGTAGAGGCATTCATTACGAACATTTTAAACCAAAAATCTTAATTCTAGGCCTACTAGTTTCCGAGAAAATGAAAATAAACCAAATTATGCCATACTTTTAGCTGAAAATATGTATGTTATTGTGCGATGCACATATTTTTTCTCAAAAACGGTAAGTCTGGCGTGGTTTTGACCATAACAAGATTTGTAGAGGCATTCATTACGAACATTTTAAACCAAAAATCTTAATTCTAGGCCTACTAGTTTCCGAGAAAATGAAAATAAACCAAATTATGCCATACTTTTAGCTGAAAATATGTATGTTATTGTGCGATGCACATATTTTTTCTCAAAAACGGTAAGTCTGGCGTGGTTTTGACCATAACAAGATTTGTAGAGGCATTCATTACGAACATTTTAAACCAAAAATCTTAATTCTAGGCCTACTATTTTCCGAGAAAATGAACATAAACCAAATTATGCCATACTTTTAGCTTAAAATATGTATGTTATTGTGCGATGCACATATTTTTTCTCAAAAACGGTAAGTCTGGCGTGGTTTTGACCATAACAAGATTTGTAGAGGCTTTCATTACGAACATTTTAAACCAAAAATCTTAATTCTAGGCCTACTAGTTTCCGAGAAAATGAAAATAAACCAAATTATGCCATACTTTTAGCTGAAAATATGTATGTTATTGTGCGATGCACATATTTTTTCTCAAAAACGGTAAGTCTGGCGTGGTTTTGACCATAACAAGATTTGTAGAGGCATTCATTACGAACATTTTAAACCAAAAATCTTAATTCTAGGCCTACTAGTTTCCGAGAAAATGAAAATAAACCAAATTATGCCATACTTTTAGCTGAAAATATGTATGTTATTGTGCGATGCACATATTTTTTCTCAAAAACGGTAAGTCTGGCGTGGATTTGACCATAACAAGATTTGTAGAGGCATTCATTACGAACATTTTAAACCAAAAATCTTAATTCTAGGCCTACTAGTTTCCGAGGAAATGAAAATAAACCAAATTATGCCATACTTTTAGCTGAAAATATGTATGTTATTGTGCGATGCACATATTTTTTCTCAAAAACGGTAAGGCTGGCGTGGTTTTGACCATAACAAGATTTGTAGAGGCATTCATTACGAACATTTTAAACCAAAAATCTTAATTCTAGGCCTACTAGTTTCCGAGAAAATGAAAATAAACCAAATTATGCCATACTTTTAGCTGAAAATATGTAAAAATATGTATGTTATTGTGCGATGCACATATTTTTTCTCAAAAACGGTAAGTCTGGCGTGGTTTCGACCATAACAAGATTTGTAGAGGCATTCATTACGAACATTTTAAACCAAAAATCTTAATTCTAGGCCTACTAGTTTCCGAGAAAATGAAAATAAACCAAATTATGCAATACTTTTAGCTGAAAATATGTAAAAATATGTATGTTATTGTGCGATGCACATATTTTTTCTCAAAAACGGTAAGTCTGGCGTGGATTTGACCATAACAAGATTTGTAGAGGCATTCATTACGAACATTTTAAACCAAAAATCTTAATTCTAGGCCTACTAGTTTCCGAGAAAATGAAAATAAACCAAATTATGCCATACTTTTAGCTGAAAATATGTAAAAATATGTATGTTATTGTGCGATGCACATATTTTTTCTCAAAAACGGTAAGTCTGGCGTGGATTTGACCATAACAAGATTTGTAGAGGCATTCATTACGAACATTTTAAACCAAAAATCTTAATTCTAGGCCTACTAGTTTCCGAGAAAATGAAAATAAACCAAATTATGCCATACTTTTAGCTGAAAATATGTAAAAATATGTATGTTATTGTGCGATGCACATATTTTTTCTCAAAAACGGTAAGTCTGGCGTGGTTTTGACCATAACAAGATTTGTAGAGGCATTCATTACGAACATTTTAAACCAAAAATCTTAATTCTAGGCCTACTATTTTCCGAGAAAATGAAAATAAACCAAATTATGCCATACTTTTAGCTGAAAATATGTATGTTATTGTGCGATGCACATATTTTTTCTCAAAAACGGTAAGTCTGGCGTGGTTTTGACCATAACAAGATTTGTAGAGGCATTCATTACGAACATTTTAAACCAAAAATCTTAATTCTAGGCCTACTATTTTCCGAGAAAATGAAAATAAACCAAATTATGCCATACTTTTAGCTGAAAATATGTATGTTATTGTGCGATGCACATATTTTTTCTCAAAAACGGTAAGTCTGGCGTGGTTTTGACCATAACAAGATTTGTAGAGGCTTTCATTACGAACATTTTAAACCAAAAATCTTAATTCTAGGCCTACTAGTTTCCGAGAAAATGAAAATAAACCAAATTATGCCATACTTTTAGCTGAAAATATGTATGTTATTGTGCGATGCACATATTTTTTCTCAAAAACGGTAAGTCTGGCGTGGTTTTGACCATAACAAGATTTGTAGAGGCATTCATTACGAACATTTTAAACCAAAAATCTTAATTCTAGGCCTACTAGTTTCCGAGAAAATGAAAATAAACCAAATTATGCCATACTTTTAGCTGAAAATATGTAAAAATATGTATGTTATTGTGCGATGCACATTTTTTTTCTCAAAAACGGTAAGTCTGGCGTGGTTTTGACCATAACAAGATTTGTAGAGGCATTCATTACGAACATTTTAAAGCAAAAATCTTAATTCTAGGCCTACTAGTTTCCGAGGAAATGAAAATAAACCAAATTATGCCATACTTTTAGCTGAAAATATGTATGTAATTGTGCGATGCACATATTTTTTCTCAAAAACGGTAAGTCTGGCGTGGTTTTGACCATAACAAGATTTGTAGAGGCATTCATTACGAACATTTTAAACCAAAAATCTTAATTCTAGGCCTACTAGTTTCCGAGAAAATGAAAATAAACCAAATTATGCCATACTTTTAGCTGAAAATATGTATGTTATTGTGCGATGCACATATTTTTTCTCAAAAACGGTAAGTCTGGCGTGGTTTTGACCATAACAAGATTTGTAGAGGCATTCATTACGAACATTTTAAACCAAAAATCTTAATTCTAGGCCTACTAGTTTCCGAGAAAATGAAAATAAACCAAATTATGCCATACTTTTAGCTGAAAATATGTATGTTATTGTGCGATGCACATATTTTTTCTCAAAAACGGTAGGTCTGGCGTGGTTTTGACCATAACAAGATTTGTAGAGGCATTCATTACGAACATTTTAAACCAAAAATCTTAATTCTAGGCCTACTAGTTTCCGAGAAAATGAAAATAAACCAAATTATGCCATACATTTAGCTGAAAATATGTATGTTATTGTGCGATGCACATATTTTTTCTCAAAAACGGTAAGCCTGGCGTGGTTTTGACCATAACAAGATTTGTAGAGGCATTCATTACGAACATTTTAAACCAAAAATCTTAATTCTAGGCCTACTAGTTTCCGAGAAAATGAAAATAAACCAAATTATGCCATACTTTTAGCTGAAAATATGTAAAAATATGTATGTTATTGTGCGATGCACATATTTTTTCTCAAAAACGGTAAGTCTGGCGTGGATTTGACCATAACAAGATTTGTAGAGGCATTCATTACGAACATTTTAAACCAAAAATCTTAATTCTAGGCCTACTAGTTTCCGAGAAAATGAAAATAAACCAAATTATGCCATACTTTTAGCTGAAAATATGTAAAAATATGTATGTTATTGTGCGATGCACATATTTTTTCTCAAAAACGGTAAGTCTGGCGTGGTTTTGACCATAACAAGATTTGTAGAGGCATTCATTACGAACATTTTAAACCAAAAATCTTAATTCTAGGCCTACTATTTTCCGAGAAAATGAAAATAAACCAAATTATGCCATACTTTTAGCTGAAAATATGTATGTTATTGTGCGATGCACATATTTTTTCTCAAAAACGGTAAGTCTGGCGTGGTTTTGACCATAACAAGATTTGTAGAGGCATTCATTACGAACATTTTAAACCAAAAATCTTAATTCTAGGCCTACTATTTTCCGAGAAAATGAAAATAAACCAAATTATGCCATACTTTTAGCTGAAAATATGTATGTTATTGTGCGATGCACATATTTTTTCTCAAAAACGGTAAGTCTGGCGTGGTTTTGACCATAACAAGATTTGTAGAGGCTTTCATTACGAACATTTTAAACCAAAAATCTTAATTCTAGGCCTACTAGTTTCCGAGAAAATGAAAATAAACCAAATTATGCCATACTTTTAGCTGAAAATATGTATGTTATTGTGCGATGCACATATTTTTTCTCAAAAACGGTAAGTCTGGCGTGGTTTTGACCATAACAAGATTTGTAGAGGCATTCATTACGAACATTTTAAACCAAAAATCTTAATTCTAGGCCTACTAGTTTCCGAGAAAATGAAAATAAACCAAATTATGCCATACTTTTAGCTGAAAATATGTAAAAATATGTATGTTATTGTGCGATGCACATATTTTTTCTCAAAAACGGTAAGTCTGGCGTGGTTTTGACCATAACAAGATTTGTAGAGGCATTCATTACGAACATTTTAAAGCAAAAATCTTAATTCTAGGCCTACTAGTTTCCGAGGAAATGAAAATAAACCAAATTATGCCATACTTTTAGCTGAAAATATGTATGTAATTGTGCGATGCACATATTTTTTCTCAAAAACGGTAAGTCTGGCGTGGTTTTGACCATAACAAGATTTGTAGAGGCATTCATTACGAACATTTTAAACCAAAAATCTTAATTCTAGGCCTACTAGTTTCCGAGAAAATGAAAATAAACCAAATTATGCCATACTTTTAGCTGAAAATATGTATGTTATTGTGCGATGCACATATTTTTTCTCAAAAACGGTAAGTCTGGCGTGGTTTTGACCATAACAAGATTTGTAGAGGCATTCATTACGAACATTTTAAACCAAAAATCTTAATTCTAGGCCTACTAGTTTCCGAGAAAATGAAAATAAACCAAATTATGCCATACTTTTAGCTGAAAATATGTATGTTATTGTGCGATGCACATATTTTTTCTCAAAAACGGTAGGTCTGGCGTGGTTTTGACCATAACAAGATTTGTAGAGGCATTCATTACGAACATTTTAAACCAAAAATCTTAATTCTAGGCCTACTAGTTTCCGAGAAAATGAAAATAAACCAAATTATGCCATACTTTTAGCTGAAAATATGTAAAAATATGTATGTTATTGTGCGATGCACATATTTTTTCTCAAAAACGGTAAGTCTGGCGTGGATTTGACCATAACAAGATTTGTAGAGGCATTCATTACGAACATTTTAAACCAAAAATCTTAATTCTAGGCCTACTAGTTTCCGAGAAAATGAAAATAAACCAAATTATGCCATACTTTTAGCTGAAAATATGTAAAAATATGTATGTTATTGTGCGATGCACATATTTTTTCTCAAAAACGGTAAGTCTGGCGTGGTTTTGACCATAACAAGATTTGTAGAGGCATTCATTACGAACATTTTAAACCAAAAATCTTAATTCTAGGCCTACTATTTTCCGAGAAAATGAAAATAAACCAAATTATGCCATACTTTTAGCTGAAAATATGTATGTTATTGTGCGATGCACATATTTTTTCTCAAAAACGGTAAGTCTGGCGTGGTTTTGACCATAACAAGATTTGTAGAGGCATTCATTACGAACATTTTAAACCAAAAATCTTAATTCTAGGCCTACTATTTTCCGAGAAAATGAAAATAAACCAAATTATGCCATACTTTTAGCTGAAAATATGTATGTTATTGTGCGATGCACATATTTTTTCTCAAAAACGGTAAGTCTGGCGTGGTTTTGACCATAACAAGATTTGTAGAGGCTTTCATTACGAACATTTTAAACCAAAAATCTTAATTCTAGGCCTACTAGTTTCCGAGAAAATGAAAATAAACCAAATTATGCCATACTTTTAGCTGAAAATATGTATGTTATTGTGCGATGCACATATTTTTTCTCAAAAACGGTAAGTCTGGCGTGGTTTTGACCATAACAAGATTTGTAGAGGCATTCATTACGAACATTTTAAACCAAAAATCTTAATTCTAGGCCTACTAGTTTCCGAGAAAATGAAAATAAACCAAATTATGCCATACTTTTAGCTGAAAATATGTAAAAATATGTATGTTATTGTGCGATGCACATATTTTTTCTCAAAAACGGTAAGTCTGGCGTGGTTTTGACCATAACAAGATTTGTAGAGGCATTCATTACGAACATTTTAAAGCAAAAATCTTAATTCTAGGCCTACTAGTTTCCGAGGAAATGAAAATAAACCAAATTATGCCATACTTTTAGCTGAAAATATGTATGTAATTGTGCGATGCACATATTTTTTCTCAAAAACGGTAAGTCTGGCGTGGTTTTGACCATAACAAGATTTGTAGAGGCATTCATTACGAACATTTTAAACCAAAAATCTTAATTCTAGGCCTACTAGTTTCCGAGAAAATGAAAATAAACCAAATTATGCCATACTTTTAGCTGAAAATATGT
Source organism: Myathropa florea (assembly GCA_930367185.1). Classification (NCBI taxonomy): domain Eukaryota; kingdom Metazoa; phylum Arthropoda; class Insecta; order Diptera; family Syrphidae; genus Myathropa; species Myathropa florea. Next base: position 112,448,867 of record OV884002.1, on the reverse strand, counting down.
ATGTTATTGTGCGATGCACATATTTTTTCTCAAAAACGGTAAGTCTGGCGTGGTTTTGACCATAACAAGATTTGTAGAGGCATTCATTACGAACATTTTAAACCAAAAATCTTAATTCTAGGCCTACTAGTTTCCGAGAAAATGAAAATAAACCAAATTATGCCATACTTTTAGCTGAAAATATGTATGTTATTGTGCGATGCACATATTTTTTCTCAAAAACGGTAGGTCTGGCGTGGTTTTGACCATAACAAGATTTGTAGAGGCATTCATTACGAACATTTTAAACCAAAAATCTTAATTCTAGGCCTACTAGTTTCCGAGAAAATGAAAAAAAACCAAATTATGCCATACATTTAGCTGAAAATATGTATGTTATTGTGCGATGCACATATTTTTTCTCAAAAACGGTAAGCCTGGCGTGGTTTTGACCATAACAAGATTTGTAGAGGCATTCATTACGAACATTTTAAACCAAAAATCTTAATTCTAGGCCTACTAGTTTCCGAGAAAATGAAAATAAACCAAATTATGCCATACTTTTAGCTGAAAATATGTAAAAATATGTATGTTATTGTGCGATGCACATATTTTTTCTCAAAAACGGTAAGTCTGGCGTGGTTTTGACCATAACAAGATTTGTAGAGGCATTCATTACGAACATTTTAAAACAAAAATCTTAATTCTAGGCCTACTAGTTTCCGAGAAAATTAAAATAAACCAAATTATGCCATACTTTTAGCTGAAAATATGTAAAAATATGTATGTTATTGTGCGATGCACATATTTTTTCTCAAAAACGGTAAGTCTGGCGTGGTTTTGACCATAACAAGATTTGTAGAGGCATTCATTACGAACATTTTAAAACAAAAATCTTAATTCTAGGCCTACTAGTTTCCGAGGAAATGAAAATAAACCAAATTATGCCATACTTTTAGCTGAAAATATGTAAAAATATGTATGTTATTGTGCGATGCACATATTTTTTCTCAAAAACGGTAAGTCTGGCGTGGTTTTGACCATAACAAGATTTGTAGAGGCATTCATTACGAACATTTTAAACCAAAAATCTTAATTCTAGGCCTACTAGTTTCCGAGGAAATGAAAATAAACCAAATTATGCCATACTTTTAGCTGAAAATATGTATGTTATTGTGCGATGCACATATTTTTTCTCAAAAACGGTAAGTCTGGCGTGGTTTTGACCATAACAAGATTTGTAGAGGCATTCATTACGAACATTTTAAAACAAAAATCTTAATTCTAGGCCTACTAGTTTCCGAGAAAATTAAAATAAACCAAATTATGCCATACTTTTAGCTGAAAATATGTAAAAATATGTATGTTATTGTGCGATGCACATATTTTTTCTCAAAAACGGTAAGTCTGGCGTGGTTTTGACCATAACAAGATTTGTAGAGGCATTCATTACGAACATTTTAAACCAAAAATCTTAATTCTAGGCCTACTAGTTTCCGAGGAAATGAAAATAAACCAAACTATGCCATACTTTTAGCTGAAAATATGTAAAAATATGTATGTTATTGTGCGATGCACATATTTTTTCTCAAAAACGGTAAGTCTGGCGTGGTTTTGACCATAACAAGATTTGTAGAGGCATTCATTACGAACATTTTAAACCAAAAATCTTAATTCTAGGCCTACTAGTTTCCGAGAAAATGAAAATAAACCAAATTATGCCATACTTTTAGCTGAAAATATGTAAAAATATGTATGTTATTGTGCGATGCACATATTTTTTCTCAAAAACGGTAAGTCTGGCGTGGTTTTGACCATAACAAGATTTGTAGAGGCATTCATTACGAACATTTTAAACCAAAAATCTGAATTCTAGGCCTACTAGTTTCCGAGGAAATGAAAATAAATCAAATTATGCCATACTTTTAGCTGAAAATATGTATGTTATTGTGCGATGCACATATTTTTTCTCAAAAACGGTAAGTCTGGCGTGGTTTTGACCATAACAAGATTTGTAGAGGCATTCATTACGAACATTTTAAACCAAAAATCTTAATTCTAGGCCTACTAGTTTCCGAGGAAATGAAAATAAACCAAATTATGCCATACTTTTAGCTGAAAATATGTATGTTATTGTGCGATGCACATATTTTTTCTCAAAAACGGTAAGTCTGGCGTGGTTTTGACCATAACAAGATTTGTAGAGGCATTCATTACGAACATTTTAAACCAAAAATCTTAATTCTAGGCCTACTAGTTTCCGAGGAAATGAAAATAAATCAAATTATGCCATACTTTTAGCTGAAAATATGTATGTTATTGTGCGATGCACATATTTTTTCTCAAAAACGGTAAGTCTGGCGTGGTTTTGACCATAACAAGATTTGTAGAGGCATTCATTACGAACATTTTAAACCAAAAATCTTAATTCTAGGCCTACTAGTTTCCGAGGAAATGAAAATAAACCAAATTATGCCATACTTTTAGCTGAAAATATGTATGTTATTGTGCGATGCACATATTTTTTCTCAAAAACGGTAAGTCTGGCGTGGTTTTGACCATAACAAGATTTGTAGAGGCATTCATTACGAACATTTTCAAACAAAAATCTTAATTCTAGGCCTACTAGTTTCCGAGAAAATTAAAATAAACCAAATTATGCCATACTTTTAGCTGAAAATATGTATGTTATTGTGCGATGCACATATTTTTTCTCAAAAACGGTAAGTCTGGCGCGGTTTTGACCATAACAAGATTTGTAGAGGCATTCATTACGAACATTTTAAAACAAAAATCTTAATTCTAGGCCTACTAGTTTCCGAGAAAATTAAAATAAACCAAATTATGCCATACTTTTAGCTGAAAATATGTAAAAATATGTATGTTATTGTGCGATGCACATATTTTTTCTCAAAAACGGTAAGTCTGGCGTGGTTTTGACCATAACAAGATTTGTAGAGGCATTCATTACGAACATTTTAAAACAAAAATCTTAATTCTAGGCCTACTAGTTTCCGAGAAAATTAAAATAAACCAAATTATGCCATACTTTTAGCTGAAAATATGTAAAAATATGTATGTTATTGTGCGATGCACATATTTTTTCTCAAAAACGGTAAGTCTGGCGTGGTTTTGACCATAACAAGATTTGTAGAGGCATTCATTACGAACATTTTAAACCAAAAATCTTAATTCTAGGCCTACTAGTTTCCGAGGAAATGAAAATAAACCAAATTATGCCATACTTTTAGCTGAAAATATGTAAAAATATGTATGTTATTGTGCGATGCACATATTTTTTCTCAAAAACGGTAAGTCTGGCGTGGTTTTGACCATAACAAGATTTGTAGAGGCATTCATTACGAACATTTTAAAACAAAAATCTTAATTCTAGGCCTACTAGTTTCCGAGAAAATTAAAATAAACCAAATTATGCCATACTTTTAGCTGAAAATATGTAAAAATATGTATGTTATTGTGCGATGCACATATTTTTTCTCAAAAACGGTAAGTCTGGCGTGGTTTTGACCATAACAAGATTTGTAGAGGCATTCATTACGAACATTTTAAACCAAAAATATTAATTCTAGGCCTACTAGTTTCCGAGGAAATGAAAATAAACCAAATTATGCCATACTTTTAGCTGAAAATATGTATGTTATTGTGCGATGCACATATTTTTTCTCAAAAACGGTAAGTCTGGCGTGGTTTTGACCATAACAAGATTTGTAGAGGCATTCATTACGAACATTTTAAAACAAAAATCTTAATTCTAGGCCTACTAGTTTCCGAGAAAATTAAAATAAACCAAATTATGCCATACTTTTAGCTGAAAATATGTAAAAATATGTATGTTATTGTGCGATGCACATATTTTTTCTCAAAAACGGTAAGTCTGGCGTGGTTTTGACCATAACAAGATTTGTAGAGGCATTCATTACGAACATTTTAAAACAAAAATCTTAATTCTAGGCCTACTAGTTTCCGAGAAAATTAAAATAAACCAAATTATGCCATACTTTTAGCTGAAAATATGTAAAAATATGTATGTTATTGTGCGATGCACATATTTTTTCTCAAAAACGGTAAGTCTGGCGTGGTTTTGACCATAACAAGATTTGTAGAGGCATTCATTACGAACATTTTAAAACAAAAATCTTAATTCTAGGCCTACTAGTTTCCGAGGAAATGAAAATAAACCAAATTATGCCATACTTTTAGCTGAAAATATGTAAAAATATGTATGTTATTGTGCGATGCACATATTTTTTCTCAAAAACGGTAAGTCTGGCGTGGTTTTGACCATAACAAGATTTGTAGAGGCATTCATTACGAACATTTTAAACCAAAAATCTTAATTCTAGGCCTACTAGTTTCCGAGGAAATGAAAATAAACCAAATTATGCCATACTTTTAGCTGAAAATATGTATGTTATTGTGCGATGCACATATTTTTTCTCAAAAACGGTAAGTCTGGCGTGGTTTTGACCATAACAAGATTTGTAGAGGCATTCATTACGAACATTTTAAAACAAAAATCTTAATTCTAGGCCTACTAGTTTCCGAGAAAATTAAAATAAACCAAATTATGCCATACTTTTAGCTGAAAATATGTAAAAATATGTATGTTATTGTGCGATGCACATATTTTTTCTCAAAAACGGTAAGTCTGGCGTGGTTTTGACCATAACAAGATTTGTAGAGGCATTCATTACGAACATTTTAAAACAAAAATCTTAATTCTAGGCCTACTAGTTTCCGAGGAAATGAAAATAAACCAAATTATGCCATACTTTTAGCTGAAAATATGTATGTTATTGTGCGATGCACATATTTTTTCTCAAAAACGGTAAGTCTGGCGTGGTTTTGACCATAACAAGATTTGTAGAGGCATTCATTACGAACATTTTAAACCAAAAATCTTAATTCTAGGCCTACTAGTTTCCGAGGAAATGAAAATAAACCAAATTATGCCATACTTTTAGCTGAAAATATGTATGTTATTGTGCGATGCACATATTTTTTCTCAAAAACGGTAAGTCTGGCGTGGTTTTGACCATAACAAGATTTGTAGAGGCATTCATTACGAACATTTTAAAACAAAAATCTTAATTCTAGGCCTACTAGTTTCCGAGAAAATTAAAATAAACCAAATTATGCCATACTTTTAGCTGAAAATATGTAAAAATATGTATGTTATTGTGCGATGCACATATTTTTTCTCAAAAACGGTAAGTCTGGCGTGGTTTTGACCATAACAAGATTTGTAGAGGCATTCATTACGAACATTTTAAAACAAAAATCTTAATTCTAGGCCTACTAGTTTCCGAGGAAATGAAAATAAACCAAATTATGCCATACTTTTAGCTGAAAATATGTAAAAATATGTATGTTATTGTGCGATGCACATATTTTTTCTCAAAAACGGTAAGTCTGGCGTGGTTTTGACCATAACAAGATTTGTAGAGGCATTCATTACGAACATTTTAAACCAAAAATCTTAATTCTAGGCCTACTAGTTTCCGAGGAAATGAAAATAAACCAAATTATGCCATACTTTTAGCTGAAAATATGTATGTTATTGTGCGATGCACATATTTTTTCTCAAAAACGGTAAGTCTGGCGTGGTTTTGACCATAACAAGATTTGTAGAGGCATTCATTACGAACATTTTAAACCAAAAATCTTAATTCTAGGCCTACTAGTTTCCGAGAAAATTAAAATAAACCAAATTATGCCATACTTTTAGCTGAAAATATGTAAAAATATGTATGTTATTGTGCGATGCACATATTTTTTCTCAAAAACGGTAAGTCTGGCGTGGTTTTGACCATAACAAGATTTGTAGAGGCATTCATTACGAACATTTTAAAACAAAAATCTTAATTCTAGGCCTACTCGTTTCCGAGAAAATTAAAATAAACCAAATTATGCCATACTTTTAGCTGAAAATATGTAAAAATATGTATGTTATTGTGCGATGCACATATTTTTTCTCAAAAACGGTAAGTCTGGCGTGGTTTTGACCATAACAAGATTTGTAGAGGCATTCATTACGAACATTTTAAACCAAAAATCTTAATTCTAGGCCTACTAGTTTCCGAGGAAATAAAAATAAACCAAATTATGCCATACTTTTAGCTGAAAATATGTATGTTATTGTGCGATGCACATATTTTTTCTCAGAAACGGTAAGTCTGGCGTGGTTTTGACCATAACAAGATTTGTAGAGGCATTCATTACGAACATTTTAAAACAAAAATCTTAATTCTAGGCCTACTAGTTTCCGAGAAAATTAAAATAAACCAAATTATGCCATACTTTTAGCTGAAAATATGTAAAAATATGTATGTTATTGTGCGATGCACATATTTTTTCTCAAAAACGGTAAGTCTGGCGTGGTTTTGACCATAACAAGATTTGTAGAGGCATTCATTACGAACATTTTAAAACAAAAATCTTAATTCTAGGCCTACTAGTTTCCGAGAAAATTAAAATAAACCAAATTATGCCATACTTTTAGCTGAAAATATGTATGTTATTGTGCGATGCACATATTTTTTTTTAAAAACGGTAAGTCTGGCGTGGTTTTGACCATAACAAGATTTGTAGAGGCATTCATTACGAACATTTTAAACCAAAAATCTTAATTCTAGGCCTACTAGTTTCCGAGGAAATTAAAATAAACCAAATTATGCCATACTTTTAGCTGAAAATATGTAAAAATATGTATGTTATTGTGCGATGCACATATTTTTTCTCAAAAACGGTAAGTCTGGCGTGGTTTTGACCATAACAAGATTTGTAGAGGCATTCATTACGAACATTTTAAAACAAAAATCTTAATTCTAGGCCTACTCGTTTCCGAGAAAATTAAAATAAACCAAATTATGCCATACTTTTAGCTGAAAATATGTAAAAATATGTATGTTATTGTGCGATGCACATATTTTTTCTCAAAAACGGTAAGTCTGGCGTGGTTTTGACCATAACAAGATTTGTAGAGGCATTCATTACGAACATTTTAAACCAAAAATCTTAATTCTAGGCCTACTAGTTTCCGAGAAAATGAAAATAAACCAAATTATGCCATACTTTTAGCTGAAAATATGTAAAAATATGTATGTTATTGTGCGATGCACATATTTTTTCTCAAAAACGGTAAGTCTGGCGTGGTTTTGACCATAACAAGATTTGTAGAGGCATTCATTACGAACATTTTAAACCAAAAATCTTAATTCTAGGCCTACTAGTTTCCGAGGAAATGAAAATAAATCAAATTATGCCATACTTTTAGCTGAAAATATGTATGTTATTGTGCGATGCACATATTTTTTCTCAAAAACGGTAAGTCTGGCGTGGTTTTGACCATAACAAGATTTGTAGAGGCATTCATTACGAACATTTTAAACCAAAAATCTTAATTCTAGGCCTACTAGTTTCCGAGGAAATGAAAATAAACCAAATTATGCCATACTTTTAGCTGAAAATATGTATGTTATTGTGCGATGCACATATTTTTTCTCAAAAACGGTAAGTCTGGCGTGGTTTTGACCATAACAAGATTTGTAGAGGCCTTCATTACGAACATTTTAAACCAAAAATCTTAATTCTAGGCCTACTAGTTTCCGAGGAAATGAAAATAAACCAAATTATGCCATACTTTTAGCTGAAAATATGTATGTTATTGTGCGATGCACATATTTTTTCTCCAAAAAGGTTAGTCTGGCGTGGTTTTGACCATAACAAGATTTGTAGAGGCATTCATTACGAACATTTTAAAACAAAAATCTTAATTCTAGGCCTACTAGTTTCCGAGAAAATTAAAATAAACCAAATTATGCCATACTTTTAGCTGAAAATATGTAAAAATATGTATGTTATTGTGCGATGCACATATTTTTTCTCAAAAACGGTAAGTCTGGCGTGGTTTTGACCATAACAAGATTTGTAGAGGCATTCATTACGAACATTTTAAAACAAAAATCTTAATTCTAGGCCTACTAGTTTCCGAGAAAATTAAAATAAACCAAATTATGCCATACTTTTAGCTGAAAATATGTAAAAATATGTATGTTATTGTGCGATGCACATATTTTTTCTCAAAAACGGTAAGTCTGGCGTGGTTTTGACCATAACAAGATTTGTAGAGGCATTCATTACGAACATTTTAAACCAAAAATCTTAATTCTAGGCCTACTAGTTTCCGAGGAAACGAAAATAAACCAAATTATGCCATACTTTTAGCTGAAAATATGTAAAAATATGTATGTTATTGTGCGATGCACATATTTTTTCTCAAAAACGGTAAGTCTGGCGTGGTTTTGACCATAACAAGATTTGTAGAGGCATTCATTACGAACATTTTAAACCAAAAATCTTAATTCTAGGCCTACTAGTTATATAAATATGTATGTTATTGTGCGATGCACATATTTTTTCTCAAAAACGGTAAGTCTGGCGTGGTTTTGACCATAACAAGATTTGTAGAGGCATTCATTACGAACATTTTAAAACAAAAATCTTAATTCTAGGCCTACTAGTTTCCGAGAAAATTAAAATAAACCAAATTATGCCATACTTTTAGCTGAAAATATGTAAAAATATGTATGTTATTGTGCGATGCACATATTTTTTCTCAAAAACGGTAAGTCTGGCGTGGTTTTGACCATAACAAGATTTGTAGAGGCATTCATTACGAACATTTTAAAACAAAAATCTTAATTCTAGGCCTACTAGTTTCCGAGAAAATTAAAATAAACCAAATTATGCCATACTTTTAGCTGAAAATATGTATGTTATTGTGCGATGCACATATTTTTTTTTAAAAACGGTAAGTCTGGCGTGGTTTTGACCATAACAAGATTTGTAGAGGCATTCATTACGAACATTTTAAACCAAAAATCTTAATTCTAGGCCTACTAGTTTCCGAGGAAATTAAAATAAACCAAATTATGCCATACTTTTAGCTGAAAATATGTAAAAATATGTATGTTATTGTGCGATGCACATATTTTTTCTCAAAAACGGTAAGTCTGGCGTGGTTTTGACCATAACAAGATTTGTAGAGGCATTCATTACGAACATTTTAAAACAAAAATCTTAATTCTAGGCCTACTCGTTTCCGAGAAAATTAAAATAAACCAAATTATGCCATACTTTTAGCTGAAAATATGTAAAAATATGTATGTTATTGTGCGATGCACATATTTTTTCTCAAAAACGGTAAGTCTGGCGTGGTTTTGACCATAACAAGATTTGTAGAGGCATTCATTACGAACATTTTAAAACAAAAATCTTAATTCTAGGCCTACTAGTTTCCGAGAAAATTAAAATAAACCAAATTATGCCATACTTTTAGCTGAAAATATGTAAAAATATGTATGTTATTGTGCGATGCACATATTTTTTCTCAAAAACGGTAAGTCTGGCGTGGTTTTGACCATAACAAGATTTGTAGAGGCATTCATTACGAACATTTTAAACCAAAAATCTTAATTCTAGGCCTACTAGTTTCCGAGGAAATGAAAATAAATCAAATTATGCCATACTTTTAGCTGAAAATATGTATGTTATTGTGCGATGCACATATTTTTTCTCAAAAACGGTAAGTCTGGCGTGGTTTTGACCATAACAAGATTTGTAGAGGCATTCATTACGAACATTTTAAACCAAAAATCTTAATTCTAGGCCTACTAGTTTCCGAGGAAATGAAAATAAACCAAATTATGCCATACTTTTAGCTGAAAATATGTATGTTATTGTGCGATGCACATATTTTTTCTCAAAAACGGTAAGTCTGGCGTGGTTTTGACCATAACAAGATTTGTAGAGGCCTTCATTACGAACATTTTAAACCAAAAATCTTAATTCTAGGCCTACTAGTTTCCGAGGAAATGAAAATAAACCAAATTATGCCATACTTTTAGCTGAAAATATGTATGTTATTGTGCGATGCACATATTTTTTCTCAAAAACGGTAAGTCTGGCGTGGTTTTGACCATAACAAGATTTGTAGAGGCATTCATTACGAACATTTTAAAACAAAAATCTTAATTCTAGGCCTACTAGTTTCCGAGAAAATTAAAATAAACCAAATTATGCCATACTTTTAGCTGAAAATATGTATGTTATTGTGCGATGCACATATTTTTTTTAAAAAACGGTAAGTCTGGCGTGGTTTTGACCATAACAAGATTTGTAGGGGCATTCATTACGAACATTTTAAACCAAAAATCTTAATTCTAGGCCTACTAGTTTCCGAGGAAATTAAAATAAACCAAATTATGCCATACTTTTAGCTGAAAATATGTAAAAATATGTATGTTATTGTGCGATGCACATATTTTTTCTCAAAAACGGTAAGTCTGGCGTGGTTTTGACCATAACAAGATTTGTAGAGGCATTCATTACGAACATTTTAAAACAAAAATCTTAATTCTAGGCCTACTCGTTTCCGAGAAAATTAAAATAAACCAAATTATGCCATACTTTTAGCTGAAAATATGTAAAAATATGTATGTTATTGTGCGATGCACATATTTTTTCTCAAAAACGGTAAGTCTGGCGTGGTTTTGACCATAACAAGATTTGTAGAGGCATTCATTACGAACATTTTAAACCAAAAATCTTAATTCTAGGCCTACTAGTTTCCGAGAAAATGAAAATAAACCAAATTATGCCATACTTTTAGCTGAAAATATGTAAAAATATGTATGTTATTGTGCGATGCACATATTTTTTCTCAAAAACGGTAAGTCTGGCGTGGTTTTGACCATAACAAGATTTGTAGAGGCATTCATTACGAACATTTTAAACCAAAAATCTTAATTCTAGGCCTACTAGTTTCCGAGGAAATGAAAATAAATCAAATTATGCCATACTTTTAGCTGAAAATATGTATGTTATTGTGCGATGCACATATTTTTTCTCAAAAACGGTAAGTCTGGCGTGGTTTTGACCATAACAAGATTTGTAGAGGCATTCATTACGAACATTTTAAACCAAAAATCTTAATTCTAGGCCTACTAGTTTCCGAGGAAATGAAAATAAACCAAATTATGCCATACTTTTAGCTGAAAATATGTATGTTATTGTGCGATGCACATATTTTTTCTCAAAAACGGTAAGTCTGGCGTGGTTTTGACCATAACAAGATTTGTAGAGGCCTTCATTACGAACATTTTAAACCAAAAATCTTAATTCTAGGCCTACTAGTTTCCGAGGAAATGAAAATAAACCAAATTATGCCATACTTTTAGCTGAAAATATGTACGTTATTGTGCGATGCACATATTTTTTCTCAAAAACGGTAAGTCTGGCGTGGTTTTGACCATAACAAGATTTGTAGAGGCATTCATTACGAACATTTTAAAACAAAAATCTTAATTCTAGGCCTACTAGTTTCCGAGAAAATTAAAATAAACCAAATTATGCCATACTTTTAGCTGAAAATATGTAAAAATATGTATGTTATTGTGCGATGCACATATTTTTTCTCAAAAACGGTAAGTCTGGCGTGGTTTTGACCATAACAAGATTTGTAGAGGCATTCATTACGAACATTTTAAAACAAAAATCTTAATTCTAGGCCTACTAGTTTCCGAGAAAATTAAAATAAACCAAATTATGCCATACTTTTAGCTGAAAATATGTAAAAATATGTATGTTATTGTGCGATGCACATATTTTTTCTCAAAAACGGTAAGTCTGGCGTGGTTTTGACCATAACAAGATTTGTAGAGGCATTCATTACGAACATTTTAAAACAAAAATCTTAATTCTAGGCCTACTAGTTTCCGAGAAAATTAAAATAAACCAAATTATGCCATACTTTTAGCTGAAAATATGTAAAAATATGTATGTTATTGTGCGATGCACATATTTTTTCTCAAAAACGGTAAGTCTGGCGTGGTTTTGACCATAACAAGATTTGTAGAGGCATTCATTACGAACATTTTAAACCAAAAATCTTAATTCTAGGCCTACTAGTTTCCGAGGAAATGAAAATAAACCAAATTATGCCATATTTTTAGCTGAAAATATGTAAAAATATGTATGTTATTGTGCGATGCACATATTTTTTCTCAAAAACGGTAAGTCTGGCGTGGTTTTGACCATAACAAGATTTGTAGAGGCATTCATTACGAACATTTTAAACCAAAAATCTTAATTCTAGGCCTACTAGTTTCCGAGGAAATGAAAATAAACCAAATTATGCCATACTTTTAGCTGAAAATATGTAAAAATATGTATGTTATTGTGCGATGCACATATTTTTTCTCAAAAACGGTAAGTCTGGCGTGGTTTTGACCATAACAAGATTTGTAGAGGCATTCATTACGAACATTTTAAACTAAAAATCTTAATTCTAGGCCTACTAGTTTCCGAGGAAATGAAAATAAACCAAATTATGCCATACTTTTAGCTGAAAATATGTAAAAATATGTATGTTATTGTGCGATGCACATATTTTTTCTCAAAAACGGTAAGTCTGGCGTGGTTTTGACCATAACAAGATTTGTAGAGGCATTCATTACGAACATTTTAAGACAAAAATCTTAATTCTAGGCCTACTAGTTTCCGAGAAAATTAAAATAAACCAAATTATGCCATACTTTTAGCTGAAAATATGTAAAAATATGTATGTTATTGTGCGATGCACATATTTTTTCTCAAAAACGGTAAGTCTGGCGTGGTTTTGACCATAACAAGATTTGTAGAGGCATTCATTACGAACATTTTAAACCAAAAATCTTAATTCTAGGCCTACTAGTTTCCGAGGAAATGAAAATAAACCAAATTATGCCATACTTTTAGCTGAAAATATGTATGTTATTGTGCGATGCACATATTTTTTCTCAAAAACGGTAAGTCTGGCGTGGTTTTGACCATAACAAGATTTGTAGAGGCCTTCATTACGAACATTTTAAACCAAAAATCTTAATTCTAGGCCTACTAGTTTCCGAGGAAATGAAAATAAACCAAATTATGCCATACTTTTAGCTGAAAATATGTACGTTATTGTGCGATGCACATATTTTTTCTCAAAAACGGTAAGTCTGGCGTGGTTTTGACCATAACAAGATTTGTAGAGGCATTCATTACGAACATTTTAAAACAAAAATCTTAATTCTAGGCCTACTAGTTTCCGAGAAAATTAAAATAAACCAAATTATGCCATACTTTTAGCTGAAAATATGTAAAAATATGTATGTTATTGTGCGATGCACATATTTTTTCTCAAAAACGGTAAGTCTGGCGTGGTTTTGACCATAACAAGATTTGTAGAGGCATTCATTACGAACATTTTAAAACAAAAATCTTAATTCTAGGCCTACTAGTTTCCGAGAAAATTAAAATAAACCAAATTATGCCATACTTTTAGCTGAAAATATGTAAAAATATGTATGTTATTGTGCGATGCACATATTTTTTCTCAAAAACGGTAAGTCTGGCGTGGTTTTGACCATAACAAGATTTGTAGAGGCATTCATTACGAACATTTTAAAACAAAAATCTTAATTCTAGGCCTACTAGTTTCCGAGAAAATTAAAATAAACCAAATTATGCCATACTTTTAGCTGAAAATATGTAAAAATATGTATGTTATTGTGCGATGCACATATTTTTTCTCAAAAACGGTAAGTCTGGCGTGGTTTTGACCATAACAAGATTTGTAGAGGCATTCATTACGAACATTTTAAACCAAAAATCTTAATTCTAGGCCTACTAGTTTCCGAGGAAATGAAAATAAACCAAATTATGCCATATTTTTAGCTGAAAATATGTAAAAATATGTATGTTATTGTGCGATGCACATATTTTTTCTCAAAAACGGTAAGTCTGGCGTGGTTTTGACCATAACAAGATTTGTAGAGGCATTCATTACGAACATTTTAAACCAAAAATCTTAATTCTAGGCCTACTAGTTTCCGAGGAAATGAAAATAAACCAAATTATGCCATACTTTTAGCTGAAAATATGTAAAAATATGTATGTTATTGTGCGATGCACATATTTTTTCTCAAAAACGGTAAGTCTGGCGTGGTTTTGACCATAACAAGATTTGTAGAGGCATTCATTACGAACATTTTAAACTAAAAATCTTAATTCTAGGCCTACTAGTTTCCGAGGAAATGAAAATAAACCAAATTATGCCATACTTTTAGCTGAAAATATGTAAAAATATGTATGTTATTGTGCGATGCACATATTTTTTCTCAAAAACGGTAAGTCTGGCGTGGTTTTGACCATAACAAGATTTGTAGAGGCATTCATTACGAACATTTTAAGACAAAAATCTTAATTCTAGGCCTACTAGTTTCCGAGAAAATTAAAATAAACCAAATTATGCCATACTTTTAGCTGAAAATATGTAAAAATATGTATGTTATTGTGCGATGCACATATTTTTTCTCAAAAACGGTAAGTCTGGCGTGGTTTTGACCATAACAAGATTTGTAGAGGCATTCATTACGAACATTTTAAACCAAAAATCTTAATTCTAGGCCTACTAGTTTCCGAGGAAATGAAAATAAACCAAATTATGCCATACTTTGAGCTGAAAATATGTATGTTATTGTGCGATGCACATATTTTTTCTCAAAAACGGTAAGTCTGGCGTGGTTTTGACCATAACAAGATTTGTAGAGGCATTCATTACGAACATTTTAAAACAAAAATCTTAATTCTAGGCCTACTAGTTTCCGAGAAAATTAAAATAAACCAAATTATGCCATACTTTTAGCTGAAAATATGTAAAAATATGTATGTTATTGTGCGATGCACATATTTTTTCTCAAAAACGGTAAGTCTGGCGTGGTTTTGACCATAACAAGATTTGTAGAGGCATTCATTACGAACATTTTAAAACAAAAATCTTAATTCTAGGCCTACTAGTTTCCGAGAAAATTAAAATAAACCAAATTATGCCATACTTTTAGCTGAAAATATGTAAAAATATGTATGTTATTGTGCGATGCACATATTTTTTCTCAAAAACGGTAAGTCTGGCGTGGTTTTGACCATAACAAGATTTGTAGAGGCATTCATTACGAACATTTTAAACCAAAAATCTTAATTCTAGGCCTACTAGTTTCCGAGGAAATGAAAATAAATCAAATTATGCCATACTTTTAGCTGAAAATATGTATGTTATTGTGCGATGCACATATTTTTTCTCAAAAACGGTAAGTCTGGCGTGATTTTGACCATAACAAGATTTGTAGAGGCATTCATTACGAACATTTTAAAACAAAAATCTTAATTCTAGGCCTACTAGTTTCCGAGAAAATTAAAATAAACCAAATTATGCCATACTTTTAGCTGAAAATATGTAAAAATATGTATGTTATTGTGCGATGCACATATTTTTTCTCAAAAACGGTAAGTCTGGCGTGGTTTTGACCATAACAAGATTTGTAGAGGCATTCATTACGAACATTTTAAACCAAAAATCTTAATTCTAGGCCTACTAGTTTCCGAGGAAATGAAAATAAACCAAATTATGCCATACTTTTAGCTGAAAATATGTATGTTATTGTGCGATGCACATATTTTTTCTCAAAAACGGTAAGTCTGGCGTGGTTTTGACCATAACAAGATTTGTAGAGGCATTCATTACGAACATTTTAAACCAAAAATCTTAATTCTAGGCCTACTAGTTTCCGAGAAAATGAAAATAAACCAAATTATGCCATACTTTTAGCTGAAAATATGTAAAAATATGTATGTTATTGTGCGATGCACATATTTTTTCTCAAAAACGGTAAGTCTGGCGTGGTTTTGACCATAACAAGATTTGTAGAGGCATTCATTACGAACATTTTAAACCAAAAATCTTAATTCTAGGCCTACTAGTTTCCGAGGAAATGAAAATAAACCAAATTATGCCATACTTTTAGCTGAAAATATGTAAAAATATGTATGTTATTGTGCGATGCACATATTTTTTCTCAAAAACGGTAAGTCTGGCGTGGTTTTGACCATAACAAGATTTGTAGAGGCATTCATTACGAACATTTTAAAACAAAAATCTTAATTCTAGGCCTACTAGTTTCCGAGAAAATTAAAATAAACCAAATTATGCCATACTTTTAGCTGAAAATATGTAAAAATATGTATGTTATTGTGCGATGCACATATTTTTTCTCAAAAACGGTAAGTCTGGCGTGGTTTTGACCATAACAAGATTTGTAGAGGCATTCATTACGAACATTTTAAACCAAAAATCTTAATTCTAGGCCTACTAGTTTCCGAGGAAATGAAAATAAACCAAATTATGCCATACTTTTAGCTGAAAATATGTAAAAATATGTATGTTATTGTGCGATGCACATATTTTTTCTCAAAAACGGTAAGTCTGGCGTGGTTTTGACCATAACAAGATTTGTAGAGGCATTCATTACGAACATTTTAAAACAAAAATCTTAATTCTAGGCCTACTAGTTTCCGAGAAAATTAAAATAAACCAAATTATGCCATACTTTTAGCTGAAAATATGTAAAAATATGTATGTTATTGTGCGATGCACATATTTTTTCTCAAAAACGGTAAGTCTGGCGTGGTTTTGACCATAACAAGATTTGTAGAGGCATTCATTACGAACATTTTAAACCAAAAATCTTAATTCTAGGCCTACTAGTTTCCGAGGAAATGAAAATAAACCAAATTATGCCATACTTTTAGCTGAAAATATGTAAAAATATGTATGTTATTGTGCGATGCACATATTTTTTCTCAAAAACGGTAAGTCTGGCGTGGTTTTGACCATAACAAGATTTGTAGAGGCATTCATTACGAACATTTTAAACCAAAAATCTTAATTCTAGGCCTACTAGTTTCCGAGGAAATGAAAATAAATCAAATTATGCCATACTTTTAGCTGAAAATATGTATGTTATTGTGCGATGCACATATTTTTTCTCAAAAACGGTAAGTCTGGCGTGGTTTTGACCATAACAAGATTTGTAGAGGCATTCATTACGAACATTTTAAAACAAAAATCTTAATTCTAGGCCTACTAGTTTCCGAGAAAATGAAAATAAACCAAATTATGCCATACTTTTAGCTGAAAATATGTAAAAATATGTATGTTATTGTGCGATGCACATATTTTTTCTCAAAAACGGTAAGTCTGGCGTGGTTTTGGCCATAACAAGATTTGTAGAGGCATTCATTACGAACATTTTAAAACAAAAATCTTAATTCTAGGCCTACTAGTTTCCGAGAAAATTAAAATAAACCAAATTATGCCATACTTTTAGCTGAAAATATGTAAAAATATGTATGTTATTGTGCGATGCACATATTTTTTCTCAAAAACGGTAAGTCTGGCGTGGTTTTGACCATAACAAGATTTGTAGAGGCATTCATTACTAACATTTTAAACCAAAAATCTTAATTCTAGGCCTACTAGTTTCCGAGGAAATGAAAATAAACCAAATTATGCCATACTTTTAGCTGAAAATATGTAAAAATATGTATGTTATTGTGCGATGCACATATTTTTTCTCAAAAACGGTAAGTCTGGCGTGGTTTTGACCATAACAAGATTTGTAGAGGCATTCATTACGAACATTTTAAACCAAAAATCTTAATTCTAGGCCTACTAGTTTCCGAGGAAATAAAAATAAATCAAATTATGCCATACTTTTAGCTGAAAATATGTAAAAATATGTATGTTATTGTGCGATGCACATATTTTTTCTCAAAAACGGTAAGTCTGGCGTGGTTTTGACCATAACAAGATTTGTAGAGGCATTCATTACGAACATTTTAAAACAAAAATCTTAATTCTAGGCCTACTAGTTTCCGAGAAAATTAAAATAAACCAAATTATGCCATACTTTTAGCTGAAAATATGTAAAAATATGTATGTTATTGTGCGATGCACATATTTTTTCTCAAAAACGGTAAGTCTGGCGTGGTTTTGACCATAACAAGATTTGTAGAGGCATTCATTACGAACATTTTAAACCAAAAATCTTAATTCTAGGCCTACTAGTTTCCGAGAAAATGAAAATAAACCAAATTATGCCATACTTTTAGCTGAAAATATGTAAAAATATGTATGTTATTGTGCGATGCACATATTTTTTCTCAAAAACTATAAGTCTGGCGTGGTTTTGACCATAACAAGATTTGTAGAGGCATTCATTACGAACATTTTAAACCAAAAATCTTAATTCTAGGCCTACTAGTTTCCGAGGAAATGAAAATAAACCAAATTATGCCATACTTTTAGCTGAAAATATGTAAAAATATGTATGTTATTGTGCGATGCACATATTTTTTCTCAAAAACGGTAAGTCTGGCGTGGTTTTGACCATAACAAGATTTGTAGAGGCATTCATTACGAACATTTTAAAACAAAAATCTTAATTCTAGGCCTACTAGTTTCCGAGAAAATTAAAATAAACCAAATTATGCCATACTTTTAGCTGAAAATATGTAAAAATATGTATGTTATTGTGCGATGCACATATTTTTTCTCAAAAACGGTAAGTCTGGCGTGGTTTTGACCATAACAAGATTTGTAGAGGCATTCATTACGAACATTTTAAACCAAAAATCTTAATTCTAGGCCTACTAGTTTCCGAGGAAATGAAAATAAATCAAATTATGCCATACTTTTAGCTGAAAATATGTATGTTATTGTGCGATGCACATATTTTTTCTCAAAAACGGTAAGTCTGGCGTGGTTTTGACCATAACAAGATTTGTAGAGGCATTCATTACGAACATTTTAAAACAAAAATCTTAATTCTAGGCCTACTAGTTTCCGAGAAAATGAAAATAAACCAAATTATGCCATACTTTTAGCTGAAAATATGTAAAAATATGTATGTTATTGTGCGATGCACATATTTTTTCTCAAAAACGGTAAGTCTGGCGTGGTTTTGGCCATAACAAGATTTGTAGAGGCATTCATTACGAACATTTTAAAACAAAAATCTTAATTCTAGGCCTACTAGTTTCCGAGAAAATTAAAATAAACCAAATTATGCCATACTTTTAGCTGAAAATATGTAAAAATATGTATGTTATTGTGCGATGCACATATTTTTTCTCAAAAACGGTAAGTCTGGCGTGGTTTTGACCATAACAAGATTTGTAGAGGCATTCATTACTAACATTTTAAACCAAAAATCTTAATTCTAGGCCTACTAGTTTCCGAGGAAATGAAAATAAACCAAATTATGCCATACTTTTAGCTGAAAATATGTAAAAATATGTATGTTATTGTGCGATGCACATATTTTTTCTCAAAAACGGTAAGTCTGGCGTGGTTTTGACCATAACAAGATTTGTAGAGGCATTCATTACGAACATTTTAAACCAAAAATCTTAATTCTAGGCCTACTAGTTTCCGAGGAAATAAAAATAAATCAAATTATGCCATACTTTTAGCTGAAAATATGTAAAAATATGTATGTTATTGTGCGATGCACATATTTTTTCTCAAAAACGGTAAGTCTGGCGTGGTTTTGACCATAACAAGATTTGTAGAGGCATTCATTACGAACATTTTAAAACAAAAATCTTAATTCTAGGCCTACTAGTTTCCGAGAAAATTAAAATAAACCAAATTATGCCATACTTTTAGCTGAAAATATGTAAAAATATGTATGTTATTGTGCGATGCACATATTTTTTCTCAAAAACGGTAAGTCTGGCGTGGTTTTGACCATAACAAGATTTGTAGAGGCATTCATTACGAACATTTTAAACCAAAAATCTTAATTCTAGGCCTACTAGTTTCCGAGGAAATGAAAATAAACCAAATTATGCCATACTTTTAGCTGAAAATATGTAAAAATATGTATGTTATTGTGCGATGCACATATTTTTTCTCAAAAACTATAAGTCTGGCGTGGTTTTGACCATAACAAGATTTGTAGAGGCATTCATTACGAACATTTTAAAACAAAAATCTTAATTCTAGGCCTACTAGTTTCCGAGAAAATTAAAATAAACCAAATTATGCCATACTTTTAGCTGAAAATATGTAAAAATATGTATGTTATTGTGCGATGCACATATTTTTTCTCAAAAACGGTAAGTCTGGCGTGGTTTTGACCATAACAAGATTTGTAGAGGCATTCATTACGAACATTTTAAACCAAAAATCTTAATTCTAGGCCTACTAGTTTCCGAGGAAATGAAAATAAACCAAATTATGCCATACTTTTAGCTGAAAATATGTAAAAATATGTATGTTATTGTGCGATGCACATATTTTTTCTCAAAAACGGTAAGTCTGGCGTGGTTTTGACCATAACAAGATTTGTAGAGGCATTCATTACGAACATTTTAAAACAAAAATCTTAATTCTAGGCCCACTAGTTTCCGAGGAAATGAAAATAAACCAAATTATGCCATACTTTTAGCTGAAAATATGTAAAAATATGTATGTTATTGTGCGATGCACATATTTTTTCTCAAAAACGGTAAGTCTGGCGTGGTTTTGACCATAACAAGATTTGTAGAGGCATTCATTACGAACATTTTAAAACAAAAATCTTAATTCTAGGCCTACTAGTTTCCGAGAAAATTAAAATAAACCAAATTATGCCATACTTTTAGCTGAAAATATGTAAAAATATGTATGTTATTGTGCGATGCACATATTTTTTCTCAAAAACGGTAAGTCTGGCGTGGTTTTGGCCATAACAAGATTTGTAGAGGCATTCATTACGAACATTTTAAAACAAAAATCTTAATTCTAGGCCTACTAGTTTCCGAGAAAATTAAAATAAACCAAATTGTGCCATACTTTTAGCTGAAAATATGTAAAAATATGTATGTTATTGTGCGATGCACATATTTTTTCTCAAAAACGGTAAGTCTGGCGTGGTTTTGACCATAACAAGATTTGTAGAGGCATTCATTACGAACATTTTAAAACAAAAATCTTAATTCTAGGCCTACTAGTTTCCGAGGAAATGAAAATAAACCAAATTATGCCATACTTTTAGCTGAAAATATGTAAAAATATGTATGTTATTGTGCGATGCACATATTTTTTCTCAAAAACGGTAAGTCTGGCGCGGTTTTGACCATAACAAGATTTGTAGAGGCATTCATTACGAACATTTTAAAACAAAAATCTTAATTCTAGGCCTACTAGTTTCCGAGAAAATTAAAATAAACCAAATTATGCCATACTTTTAGCTGAAAATATGTAAAAATATGTATGTTATTGTGCGATGCACATATTTTTTCTCAAAAGCGGTAAGTCTGGCGTGGTTTTGACCATAACAAGATTTGTAGAGGCATTCATTACGAACATTTTAAAACAAAAATCTTAATTCTAGGCCTACTAGTTTCCGAGAAAATTAAAATAAACCAAATTATGCCATACTTTTAGCTGAAAATATGTAAAAATATGTATGTTATTGTGCGATGCACATATTTTTTCTCAAAAACGGTAAGTCTGGCGTGGTTTTGACCATAACAAGATTTGTAGAGGCATTCATTACGAACATTTTAAACCAAAAATCTTAATTCTAGGCCTACTAGTTTCCGAGGAAATGAAAATAAACCAAATTATGCCATACTTTTAGCTGAAAATATGTAAAAATATGTATGTTATTGTGCGATGCACATATTTTTTCTCAAAAACTATAAGTCTGGCGTGGTTTTGACCATAACAAGATTTGTAGAGGCATTCATTACGAACATTTTAAAACAAAAATCTTAATTCTAGGCCTACTAGTTTCCGAGAAAATTAAAATAAACCAAATTATGCCATACTTTTAGCTGAAAATATGTAAAAATATGTATGTTATTGTGCGATGCACATATTTTTTCTCAAAAACGGTAAGTCTGGCGTGGTTTTGACCATAACAAGATTTGTAGAGGCATTCATTACGAACATTTTAAACCAAAAATCTTAATTCTAGGCCTACTAGTTTCCGAGGAAATGAAAATAAACCAAATTATGCCATACTTTTAGCTGAAAATATGTAAAAATATGTATGTTATTGTGCGATGCACATATTTTTTCTCAAAAACGGTAAGTTTGGCGTGGTTTTGACCATAACAAGATTTGTAGAGGCATTCATTACGAACATTTTAAAACAAAAATCTTAATTCTAGGCCCACTAGTTTCCGAGAAAATGAAAATAAACCAAATTATGCCATACTTTTAGCTGAAAATATGTAAAAATATGTATGTTATTGTGCGATGCACATATTTTTTCTCAAAAACGGTAAGTCTGGCGTGGTTTTGACCATAACAAGATTTGTAGAGGCATTCATTACGAACATTTTAAAACAAAAATCTTAATTCTAGGCCTACTAGTTTCCGAGAAAATTAAAATAAACCAAATTATGCCATACTTTTAGCTGAAAATATGTAAAAATATGTATGTTATTGTGCGATGCACATATTTTTTCTCAAAAACGGTAAGTCTGGCGTGGTTTTGACCATAACAAGATTTGTAGAGGCATTCATTACGAACATTTTAAACCAAAAATCTTAATTCTAGGCCTACTAGTTTCCGAGGAAATGAAAATAAACCAAATTATGCCATACTTTTAGCTGAAAATATGTAAAAATATGTATGTTATTGTGCGATGCACATATTTTTTCTCAAAAACGGTAAGTCTGGCGTGGTTTTGGCCATAACAAGATTTGTAGAGGCATTCATTACGAACATTTTAAAACAAAAATCTTAATTCTAGGCCTACTAGTTTCCGAGGAAATGAAAATAAACCAAATTATGCCATACTTTTAGCTGAAAATATGTAAAAATATGTATGTTATTGTGCGATGCACATATTTTTTCTCAAAAACGGTAAGTCTGGCGTGGTTTTGACCATAACAAGATTTGTAGAGGCATTCATTACGAACATTTTAAAACAAAAATCTTAATTCTAGGCCCACTAGTTTCCGAGAAAATGAAAATAAACCAAATTATGCCATACTTTTAGCTGAAAATATGTAAAAATATGTATGTTATTGTGCGATGCACATATTTTTTCTCAAAAACGGTAAGTCTGGCGTGGTTTTGACCATAACAAGATTTGTAGAGGCATTCATTACGAACATTTTAAAACAAAAATCTTAATTCTAGGCCTACTAGTTTCCGAGAAAATTAAAATAAACCAAATTATGCCATACTTTTAGCTGAAAATATGTAAAAATATGTATGTTATTGTGCGATGCACATATTTTTTCTCAAAAACGGTAAGTCTGGCGTGGTTTTGGCCATAACAAGATTTGTAGAGGCATTCATTACGAACATTTTAAAACAAAAATCTTAATTCTAGGCCTACTAGTTTCCGAGAAAATTAAAATAAACCAAATTGTGCCATACTTTTAGCTGAAAATATGTAAAAATATGTATGTTATTGTGCGATGCACATATTTTTTCTCAAAAACGGTAAGTCTGGCGTGGTTTTGACCATAACAAGATTTGTAGAGGCATTCATTACGAACATTTTAAACCAAAAATCTTAATCCTAGGCCTACTAGTTTCCGAGGAAATGAAAATAAACCAAATTATGCCATACTTTTAGCTGAAAATATGTAAAAATATGTATGTTATTGTGCGATGCACATATTTTTTCTCAAAAACGGTAAGTCTGGCGCGGTTTTGACCATAACAAGATTTGTAGAGGCATTCATTACGAACATTTTAAAACAAAAATCTTAATTCTAGGCCTACTAGTTTCCGAGAAAATTAAAATAAACCAAATTATGCCATACTTTTAGCTGAAAATATGTAAAAATATGTATGTTATTGTGCGATGCACATATTTTTTCTCAAAAGCGGTAAGTCTGGCGTGGTTTTGACCATAACAAGATTTGTAGAGGCATTCATTACGAACATTTTAAAACAAAAATCTTAATTCTAGGCCTACTAGTTTCCGAGAAAATTAAAATAAACCAAATTATGCCATACTTTTAGCTGAAAATATGTAAAAATATGTATGTTATTGTGCGATGCACATATTTTTTCTCAAAAACGGTAAGTCTGGCGTGGTTTTGACCATAACAAGATTTGTAGAGGCATTCATTACGAACATTTTAAACCAAAAATCTTAATTCTAGGCCTACTAGTTTCCGAGGAAATGAAAATAAACCAAATTATGCCATACTTTTAGCTGAAAATATGTAAAAGTATGTATGTTATTGTGCGATGCACATATTTTTTCTCAAAAACGGTAAGTCTGGCGTGGTTTTGACCATAACAAGATTTGTAGAGGCATTCATTACGAACATTTTAAAACAAAAATCTTAATTCTAGGCCTACTAGTTTCCGAGAAAATTAAAATAAACCAAATTATGCCATACTTTTAGCTGAAAATATGTAAAAATATGTATGTTATTGTGCGATGCACATATTTTTTCTCAAAAACGGTAAGTCTGGCGTGGTTTTGACCATAACAAGATTTGTAGAGGCATTCATTACGAACATTTTAAAACAAAAATCTTAATTCTAGGCCTACTAGTTTCCGAGGAAATGAAAATAAACCAAATTATGCCATACTTTTAGCTGAAAATATGTAAAAATATGTATGTTATTGTGCGATGCACATTTTTTTTCTCAAAAACGGTAAGTCTGGCGTGGTTTTGACCATAACAAGATTTGTAGAGGCATTCATTACGAACATTTTAAACCAAAAATCTTAATTCTAGGCCTACTAGTTTCCGAGGAAATGAAAATAAACCAAATTATGCCATACTTTTAGCTGAAAATATGTAAAAAT
This sequence comes from Myathropa florea, assembly GCA_930367185.1. Taxonomy (NCBI): domain Eukaryota; kingdom Metazoa; phylum Arthropoda; class Insecta; order Diptera; family Syrphidae; genus Myathropa; species Myathropa florea. Next base: position 112,424,165 of record OV884002.1, on the reverse strand, counting down.
ATGTATGTTATTGTGCGATGCACATATTTTTTCTCAAAAACGGTAAGTCTGGCGTGATTTTGACCATAACAAGATTTGTAGAGGCATTCATTACGAACATTTTAAAACAAAAATCTTAATTCTAGGCCTACTAGTTTCCGAGAAAATTAAAATAAACCAAATTATGCCATACTTTTAGCTGAAAATATGTAAAAATATGTATGTTATTGTGCGATGCACATATTTTTTCTCAAAAACGGTAAGTCTGGCGTGGTTTTGACCATAACAAGATTTGTAGAGGCATTCATTACGAACATTTTAAACCAAAAATCTTAATTCTAGGCCTACTAGCTTCCGAGGAAATGAAAATAAACCAAATTATGCCATACTTTTAGCTGAAAATATGTAAAAATATGTATGTTATTGTGCGATGCACATATTTTTTCTCAAAAACGGTAAGTCTGGCGTGGTTTTGACCATAACAAGATTTGTAGAGGCATTCATTACGAACATTTTAAAACAAAAATCTTTATTCTAGGCCTACTAGTTTCCGAGAAAATTAAAATAAACCAAATTATGCCATACTTTTAGCTGAAAATATGTAAAAATATGTATGTTATTGTGCGATGCACATATTTTTTCTCAAAAACGGTAAGTCTGGCGTTGTTTTGACCATAAGAAGATTTGTAGAGGCATTCATTACGAACATTTTAAACCAAAAATCTTAATTCTAGGCCTACTAGTTTCCGAGAAAATTAAAATAAACCAAATTATGCCATACTTTTAGCTGAAAATATGTAAAAATATGTATGTTATTGTGCGATGCACATATTTTTTCTCAAAAACGGTAAGTCTGGCGTGGTTTTGACCATAACAAGATTTGTAGAGGCATTCATTACGAACATTTTAAACCAAAAATCTTAATTCTAGGCCTACTAGTTTCCGAGGAAATGAAAATAAACCAAATTATGCCATACTTTTAGCTGAAAATATGTAAAAATATGTATGTTATTGTGCGATGCACATATTTTTTCTCAAAAACGGTAAGTCTGGCGTGGTTTTGACCATAACAAGATTTGTAGAGGCATTCATTACGAACATTTTAAAACAAAAATCTTAATTCTAGGCCTACTAGTTTCCGAGAAAATTAAAATAAACCAAATTATGCCATACTTTTAGCTGAAAATATGTAAAAATATGTATGTTATTGTGCGATGCACATATTTTTTCTCAAAAACGGTAAGTCTGGCGTGGTTTTGACCATAACAAGATTTGTAGAGGCATTCATTACGAACATTTTAAAACAAAAATCTTAATTCTAGGCCTACTAGTTTCCGAGAAAATTAAAATAAACCAAATTATGCCATACTTTTAGCTGAAAATATGTAAAAATATGTATGTTATTGTGCGATGCACATATTTTTTCTCAAAAACGGTAAGTCTGGCGTGGTTTTGACCATAACAAGATTTGTAGAGGCATTCATTACGTACATTTTAAACCAAAAATCTTAATTCTAGGCCTACTAGTTTCCGAGAAAATTAAAATAAACCAAATTATGCCATACTTTTAGCTGAAAATATGTAAAAATATGTATGTTATTGTGCGATGCACATATTTTTTCTCAAAAACGGTAAGTCTGGCGTGGTTTTGACCATAACAAGATTTGTAGAGGCATTCATTACGAACATTTTAAACCAAAAATCTTAATTCTAGGCCTACTAGTTTCCGAGAAAATTAAAATAAACCAAATTATGCCATACTTTTAGCTGAAAATATGTAAAAATATGTATGTTATTGTGCGATGCACATATTTTTTCTCAAAAGCGGTAAGTCTGGCGTGGTTTTGACCATAACAAGATTTGTAGAGGCATTCATTACGAACATTTTAAAACAAAAATCTTAATTCTAGGCCTACTAGTTTCCGAGAAAATTAAAATAAACCAAATTATGCCATACTTTTAGCTGAAAATATGTAAAAATATGTATGTTATTGTGCGATGCACATATTTTTTCTCAAAAACGGTAAGTCTGGCGTGGTTTTGACCATAACAAGATTTGTAGAGGCATTCATTACGAACATTTTAAAACAAAAATCTTAATTCTAGGCCTACTAGTTTCCGAGAAAATTAAAATAAACCAAATTATGCCATACTTTTAGCTGAAAATATGTAAAAATATGTATGTTATTGTGCGATGCACATATTTTTTCTCAAAAACGGTAAGTCTGGCGTGGTTTTGACCATAACAAGATTTGTAGAGGCATTCATTACGAACATTTTGAAACAAAAATCTTAATTCTAGGCCTACTAGTTTCCGAGAAAATTAAAATAAACCAAATTATGCCATACTTTTAGCTGAAAATATGTAAAAATATGTATGTTATTGTGCGATGCACATATTTTTTCTCAAAAGCGGTAAGTCTGGCGTGGTTTTGACCATAACAAGATTTGTAGAGGCATTCATTACGAACATTTTAAAACAAAAATCTTAATTCTAGGCCTACTAGTTTCCGAGAAAATTAAAATAAACCAAATTATGCCATACTTTTAGCTGAAAATATGTAAAAATATGTATGTTATTGTGCGATGCACATATTTTTTCTCAAAAACGGTAAGTCTGGCGTGGTTTTGACCATAACAAGATTTGTAGAGGCATTCATTACGAACATTTTAAACCAAAAATCTTAATTCTAGGCCTACTAGTTTCCGAGGAAATGAAAATAAACCAAATTATGCCATACTTTTAGCTGAAAATATGTAAAAATATGTATGTTATTGTGCGATGCACATATTTTTTCTCAAAAACGGTAAGTCTGGCGTGGTTTTGACCATAACAAGATTTGTAGAGGCATTCATTACGAACATTTTAAAACAAAAATCTTAATTCTAGGCCTACTAGTTTCCGAGAAAATTAAAATAAACCAAATTATGCCATACTTTTAGCTGAAAATATGTAAAAATATGTATGTTATTGTGCGATGCACACATTTTTTCTCAAAAACGGTAAGTCTGGCGTGGTTTTGACCATAACAAGATTTGTAGAGGCATTCATTACGAACATTTTAAAACAAAAATCTTAATTATAGGCCTACTAGTTTCCGAGAAAATGAAAATAAACCAAATTATGCCATACTTTTAGCTGAAAATATGTAAAAATATGTATGTTATTGTGCGATGCACATATTTTTTCTCAAAAACGGTAAGTCTGGCGTGGTTTTGACCATAACAAGATTTGTAGAGGCATTCATTACGAACATTTTAAAACAAAAATCTTAATTCTAGGCCTACTAGTTTCCGAGAAAATTAAAATAAACCAAATTATGCCATACTTTTAGCTGAAAATATGTAAAAATATGTATGTTATTGTGCGATGCACATATTTTTTCTCAAAAACGGTAAGTCTGGCGTGGTTTTGACCATAACAAGATTTGTAGAGGCATTCATTACGAACATTTTAAAACAAAAATCTTAATTCTAGGCCTACTAGTTTCCGAGAAAATGAAAATAAACCAAATTATGCCATACTTTTAGCTGAAAATATGTAAAAATATGTATGTTATTGTGCGATGCACATATTTTTTCTCAAAAACGGTAAGTCTGGCGTGGTTTTGACCATAACAAGATTTGTAGAGGCTTTCATTACGAACATTTTAAACCAAAAATCTTAATTCTAGGCCTACTAGTTTCCGAGGAAATGAAAATAAACCAAATTATGCCATACTTTTAGCTGAAAATATGTAAAAATATGTATGTTATTGTGCGATGCACATATTTTTTCTCAAAAACGGTAAGTCTGGCGTGGTTTTGACCGTAACAAGATTTGTAGAGGCATTTATTACGAACATTTTAAAACAAAAATCTTAATTCTAGGCCTACTAGTTTCCGAGAAAATTAAAATAAACCAAATTATGCCATACTTTTAGCTGAAAATATGTAAAAATATGTATGTTATTGTGCGATGCACATATTTTTTCTCAAAAACGGTAAGTCTGGCGTGGTTTTGACCATAACAAGATTTGTAGAGGCATTCATTACGAACATTTTAAACCAAAAATCTTAATTCTAGGCCTACTAGTTTCCGAGGAAATGAAAATAAACCAAATTATGCCATACTTTTAGCTGAAAATATGTATGTTATTGTGCGATGCACATATTTTTTCTCAAAAACGGTAAGTCTGGCGTGGTTTTGACCATAACAAGATTTGTAGAGGCATTCATTACGAACATTTTAAAACAAAAATCTTAATTCTAGGCCTACTAGTTTCCGAGGAAATGAAAATAAACCAAATTATGCCATACTTTTAGCTGAAAATATGTAAAAATATGTATGTTATTGTGCGATGCACATATTTTTTCTCAAAAACGGTAAGTCTGGCGTGGTTTTGACCATAACAAGATTTGTAGAGGCATTCATTACGAACATTTTAAAACAAAAATCTTAATTCTAGGCCTACTAGTTTCCGAGAAAATTAAAATAAACCAAATTATGCCATACTTTTAGCTGAAAATATGTAAAAATATGTATGTTATTGTGCGATGCACATATTTTTTCTCAAAAACGGTAAGTCTGGCGTGGTTTTGACCATAACAAGATTTGTAGAGGCATTCATTACGAACATTTTAAAACAAAAATCTTAATTCTAGGCCTACTAGTTTCCGAGAAAATTAAAATAAACCAAATTATGCCATACTTTTAGCTGAAAATATGTACAAATATGTATGTTATTGTGCGATGCACATATTTTTTCTCAAAAACGGTAAGTCTGGCGTGGTTTTGACTATAACAAGATTTGTAGAGGCATTCATTACGAACATTTTAAACCAAAAATCTTAATTCTAGGCCTACTAGTTTCCGAGGAAATGAAAATAAACCAAATTATGCCATACTTTTAGCTGAAAATATGTAAAAATATGTATGTTATTGTGCGATGCACATATTTTTTCTCAAAAACGGTAAGTCTGGCGTGGTTTTGACCATAACAAGATTTGTAGAGGCATTCATTACGAACATTTTAAAACAAAAATCTTAATTCTAGGCCTACTAGTTTCCGAGAAAATTAAAATAAACCAAATTATGCCATACTTTTAGCTGAAAATATGTAAAAATATGTATGTTATTGTGCGATGCACATATTTTTTCTCAAAAGCGGTAAGTCTGGCGTGGTTTTGACCATAACAAGATTTGTAGAGGCATTCATTACGAACATTTTAAAACAAAAATCTTAATTCTAGGCCTACTAGTTTCCGAGAAAATTAAAATAAACCAAATTATGCCATACTTTTAGCTGAAAATATGTAAAAATATGTATGTTATTGTGCGATGCACATATTTTTTCTCAAAAACGGTAAGTCTGGCGTGGTTTTGACCATAACAAGATTTGTAGAGGCATTCATTACGAACATTTTAAACCAAAAATCTTAATTCTAGGCCTACTAGTTTCCGAGAAAATTAAAATAAACCAAATTATGCAATACTTTTAGCTGAAAATATGTAAAAATATGTATGTTATTGTGCGATGCACATATTTTTTCTCAAAAACGGTAAGTCTGGCGTGGTTTTGACCATAACAAGATTTGTAGAGGCATTCATTACGAACATTTTAAACCAAAAATCTTAATTCTAGGCCTACTAATTTCCGAGAAAATGAAAATAAACCAAATTATGCAATACTTTTAGCTGAAAATATGTAAAAATATGTATGTTATTGTGCGATGCACATATTTTTTCTCAAAAACGGTAAGTCTGGCGTGGTTTTGACCATAACAAGATTTGTAGAGGCATTCATTACGAACATTTTAAACCAAAAATCTTAATTCTAGGCCTACTAGTTTCCGAGAAAATTAAAATAAACCAAATTATGCCATACTTTTAGCTGAAAATATGTAAAAATATGTATGTTATTGTGCGATGCACATATTTTTTCTCAAAAACGGTAAGTCTGGCGTGGTTTTGACCATAACAAGATTTGTAGAGGCATTCATTACGAACATTTTAAACCAAAAATCTTAATTCTAGGCCTACTAGTTTCCGAGAAAATTAAAATAAACCAAATTATGCCATACTTTTAGCTGAAAATATGTAAAAATATGTATGTTATTGTGCGATGCACATATTTTTTCTCAAAAACGGTAAGTCTGGCGTGGTTTTGACCATAACAAGATTTGTAGAGGCATTCATTACGAACATTTTAAACCAAAAATCTTAATTCTAGGCCTACTAGTTTCCGAGAAAATGAAAATAAACCAAATTATGCCATACTTTTAGCTGAAAATATGTAAAAATATGTATGTTATTGTGCGATGCACATATTTTTTCTCAAAAACGGTAAGTCTGGCGTGGTTTTGACCATAACAAGATTTGTAGAGGCATTCATTACGAACATTTTAAAACAAAAATCTTAATTCTAGGCCTACTAGTTTCCGAGAAAATTAAAATAAACCAAATTATGCCATACTTTTAGCTGAAAATATGTAAAAATATGTATGTTATTGTGCGATGCACATATTTTTTCTCAAAAACGGTAAGTCTGGCGTGGTTTTGACCATAACAAGATTTGTAGAGGCATTCATTACGAACATTTTAAAACAAAAATCTTAATTCTAGGCCTACTAGTTTCCGAGAAAATTAAAATAAACCAAATTATGCCATACTTTTAGCTGAAAATATGTATGTTATTGTGCGATGCACATATTTTTTCTCAAAAACGGTAAGTCTGGCGTGGTTTTGACCATAACAAGATTTGTAGAGGCATTCATTACGAACATTTTAAACCAAAAATCTTAATTCTAGGCCTACTAGTTTCCGAGAAAATTAAAATAAACCAAATTATGCCATACTTTTAGCTGAAAATATGTAAAAATATGTATGTTATTGTGCGATGCACATATTTTTTCTCAAAAACGGTAAGTCTGGCGTGGTTTTGACCATAACAAGATTTGTAGAGGCATTCATTACGAACATTTTAAACCAAAAATCTTAATTCTAGGCCTACTAGTTTCCGAGGAAATGAAAATAAACCAAATTATGCCATACTTTTAGCTGAAAATATGTAAAAATATGTATGTTATTGTGCGATGCACATATTTTTTCTCAAAAACGGTAAGTCTGGCGTGGTTTTGACCATAACAAGATTTGTAGAGGCATTCATTACGAACATTTTAAAACAAAAATCTTAATTCTAGGCCTACTAGTTTCCGAGAAAATTAAAATAAACCAAATTATGCCATACTTTTAGCTGAAAATATGTAAAAATATGTATGTTATTGTGCGATGCACACATTTTTTCTCAAAAACGGTAAGTCTGGCGTGGTTTTGACCATAACAAGATTTGTAGAGGCATTCATTACGAACATTTTAAAACAAAAATCTTAATTATAGGCCTACTAGTTTCCGAGAAAATGAAAATAAACCAAATTATGCCATACTTTTAGCTGAAAATATGTAAAAATATGTATGTTATTGTGCGATGCACATATTTTTTCTCAAAAACGGTAAGTCTGGCGTGGTTTTGACCATAACAAGATTTGTAGAGGCATTCATTACGAACATTTTAAAACAAAAATCTTAATTCTAGGCCTACTAGTTTCCGAGAAAATTAAAATAAACCAAATTATGCCATACTTTTAGCTGAAAATATGTAAAAATATGTATGTTATTGTGCGATGCACATATTTTTTCTCAAAAACGGTAAGTCTGGCGTGGTTTTGACCATAACAAGATTTGTAGAGGCATTCATTACGAACATTTTAAAACAAAAATCTTAATTCTAGGCCTACTAGTTTCCGAGGAAATGAAAATAAACCAAATTATGCCATACTTTTAGCTGAAAATATGTAAAAATATGTATGTTATTGTGCGATGCACATATTTTTTCTCAAAAACGGTAAGTCTGGCGTGGTTTTGACCATAACAAGATTTGTAGAGGCATTCATTACGAACATTTTAAAACAAAAATCTTAATTCTAGGCCTACTAGTTTCCGAGGAAATGAAAATAAACCAAATTATGCCATACTTTTAGCTGAAAATATGTAAAAATATGTATGTTATTGTGCGATGCACATATTTTTTCTCAAAAACGGTAAGTCTGGCGTGGTTTTGACCATAACAAGATTTGTAGAGGCATTCATTACGAACATTTTAAAACAAAAATCTTAATTCTAGGCCTACTAGTTTCCGAGAAAATTAAAATAAACCAAATTATGCCATACTTTTAGCTGAAAATATGTAAAAATATGTATGTTATTGTGCGATGCACATATTTTTTCTCAAAAACGGTAAGTCTGGCGTGGTTTTGACCATAGTAAGATTTGTAGAGGCATTCATTACGAACATTTTAAACCAAAAATCTTAATTCTAGGCCTACTAGTTTCCGAGGAAATGAAAATAAACCAAATTATGCCATACTTTTAGCTGAAAATATGTAAAAATATGTATGTTATTGTGCGATGCACATATTTTTTCTCAAAAACGGTAAGTCTGGCGTGGTTTTGACCATAACAAGATTTGTAGAGGCATTCATTACGAACATTTTAAAACAAAAATCTTAATTCTAGGCCTACTAGTTTCCGAGAAAATTAAAATAAACCAAATTATGCCATACTTTTAGCTGAAAATATGTATGTTATTGTGCGATGCACATATTTTTTCTCAAAAACGGTAAGTCTGGCGTGGTTTTGACCATAACAAGATTTGTAGAGGCATTCATTACGAACATTTTAAAACAAAAATCTTAATTCTAGGCCTACTAGTTTCCGAGAAAATTAAAATAAACCAAATTATGCCATACTTTTAGCTGAAAATATGTAAAAATATGTATGTTATTGTGCGATGCACATATTTTTTCTCAAAAACGGTAAGTCTGGCGTGGTTTTGACCATAACAAGATTTGTAGAGGCATTCATTACGAACATTTTAAACCAAAAATCTTAATTCTAGGCCTACTAGTTTCCGAGGAAATGAAAATAAACCAAATTATGCCATACTTTTAGCTGAAAATATGTAAAAATATGTATGTTATTGTGCGATGCACATATTTTTTCTCAAAAACGGTAAGTCTGGCGTGGTTTTGACCATAACAAGATTTGTAGAGGCATTCATTACGAACATTTTAAAACAAAAATCTTAATTCTTGGCCTACTAGTTTCCGAGAAAATTAAAATAAACCAAATTATGCCATACTTTTAGCTGAAAATATGTAAAAATATGTATGTTATTGTGCGATGCACATATTTTTTCTCAAAAACGGTAAGTCTGGCGTGGTTTTGACCATAACAAGATTTGTAGAGGCATTCATTACGAACATTTTAAAACAAAAATCTTAATTCTAGGCCTACTAGTTTCCGAGAAAATTAAAATAAACCAAATTATGCCATACTTTTAGCTGAAAATATGTAAAAATATGTATGTTATTGTGCGATGCACATATTTTTTCTCAAAAACGGTAAGTCTGGCGTGGTTTTGACCATAACAAGATTTGTAGAGGCATTCATTACGAACATTTTAAAACAAAAATCTTAATTCTAGGCCTACTAGTTTCCGAGAAAATTAAAATAAACCAAATTATGCCATACTTTTAGCTGAAAATATGTAAAAATATGTATGTTATTGTGCGATGCACATATTTTTTCTCAAAAACGGTAAGTCTGGCGTGGTTTTGACCATAAGAAGATTTGTAGAGGCATTCATTACGAACATTTTAAAACAAAAATCTTAATTCTAGGCCTACTAGTTTCCGAGAAAATTAAAATAAACCAAATTATGCCATACTTTTAGCTGAAAATATGTATGTTATTGTGCGATGCACATATTTTTTCTCAAAAACGGTAAGTCTGGCGTGGTTTTGACCATAACAAGATTTGTAGAGGCATTCATTACGAACATTTTAAAACAAAAATCTTAATTCTAGGCCTACTAGTTTCCGAGAAAATGAAAATAAACCAAATTATGCCATACTTTTAGCTGAAAATATGTAAAAATATGTATGTTATTGTGCGATGCACATATTTTTTCTCAAAAACGGTAAGTCTGGCGTGGTTTTGACCATAACAAGATTTGTAGAGGCATTCATTACGAACATTTTAAACCAAAAATCTTAATTCTAGGCCTACTAGTTTCCGAGGAAATGAAAATAAACCAAATTATGCCATACTTTTAGCTGAAAATATGTATGTTATTGTGCGATGCACATATTTTTTCTCAAAAACGGTAAGTCTGGCGTGGTTTTGACCATAACAAGATTTGTAGAGGCATTCATTACGAACATTTTAAAACAAAAATCTTAATTCTAGGCCTACTAGTTTCCGAGAAAATGAAAATAAACCAAATTATGCCATACTTTTAGCTGAAAATATGTAAAAATATGTATGTTATTGTGCGATGCACATATTTTTTCTCAAAAACGGTAAGTCTGGCGTGGTTTTGACCATAACAAGATTTGTAGAGGCATTCATTACGAACATTTTAAACCAAAAATCTTAATTCTAGGCCTACTAGTTTCCGAGGAAATGAAAATAAACCAAATTATGCCATACTTTAAGCTGAAAATATGTAAAAATATGTATGTTATTGTGCGATGCACATATTTTTTCTCAAAAACGGTAAGTCTGGCGTGGTTTTGACCGTAACAAGATTTGTAGAGGCATTCATTACGAACATTTTAAAACAAAAATCTTAATTCTAGGCCTACTAGTTTCCGAGAAAATTAAAATAAACCAAATTATGCCATACTTTTAGCTGAAAATATGTAAAAATATGTATGTTATTGTGCGATGCACATATTTTTTCTCAAAAACGGTAAGTCTGGCGTGGTTTTGACCATAACAAGATTTGTAGAGGCATTCATTACGAACATTTTAAAACAAAAATCTTAATTCTAGGCCTACTAGTTTCCGAGAAAATTAAAATAAACCAAATTATGCCATACTTTTAGCTGAAAATATGTAAAAATATGTATGTTATTGTGCGATGCACGTATTTTTTCTCAAAAACGGTAAGTCTGGCGTGGTTTTGACCGTAAGAAGATTCGTAGAGGCATTCATTACGAACATTTTAAAACAAAAATCTTAATTCTAGGCCTACTAGTTTCCGAGAAAATTAAAATAAACCAAATTATGCCATACTTTTAGCTGAAAATATGTAAAAATATGTATGTTATTGTGCGATGCACATATTTTTTCTCAAAAACGGTAAGTCTGGCGTGGTTTTGACCATAACAAGATTTGTAGAGGCATTCATTACGAACATTTTAAAACAAAAATCTTAATTCTAGGCCTACTAGTTTCCGAGAAAATTAAAATAAACCAAATTATGCCATACTTTTAGCTGAAAATATGTATGTTATTGTGCGATGCACATATTTTTTCTCAAAAACGGTAAGTCTGGCGTGGTTTTGACCATAACAAGATTTGTAGAGGCATTCATTACGAACATTCTAAAACAAAAATCTTAATTCTAGGCCTACTAGTTTCCGAGAAAATTAAAATAAACCAAATTATGCCATACTTTTAGCTGAAAATATGTAAAAATATGTATGTTATTGTGCGATGCACATATTTTTTCTCAAAAACGGTAAGTCTGGCGTGGTTTTGACCATAACAAGATTTGTAGAGGCATTCATTACGAACATTTTAAACCAAAAATCTTAATTCTAGGCCTACTAGTTTCCGAGGAAATGAAAATAAACCAAATTATGCCATACTTTTAGCTGAAAATATGTAAAAATATGTATGTTATTGTGCGATGCACATATTTTTTCTCAAAAACGGTAAGTCTGGCGTGGTTTTGACCATAACAAGATTTGTAGAGGCATTCATTACGAACATTTTAAAACAAAAATCTTAATTCTAGGCCTACTAGTTTCCGAGAAAATTAAAATAAACCAAATTATGCCATACTTTTAGCTGAAAATATGTAAAAATATGTATGTTATTGTGCGATGCACATATTTTTTCTCAAAAACGGTAAGTCTGGCGTGGTTTTGACCATAACAAGATTTGTAGAGGCATTCATTACGAACATTTTAAAACAAAAATCTTAATTCTAGGCCTACTAGTTTCCGAGAAAATGAAAATAAACCAAATTATGCCATACTTTTAGCTGAAAATATGTAAAAATATGTATGTTATTGTGCGATGCACATATTTTTTCTCAAAAACGGTAAGTCTGGCGTGGTTTTGACCATAACAAGATTTGTAGAGGCATTCATTACGAACATTTTAAAACAAAAATCTTAATTCTTGGCCTACTAGTTTCCGAGAAAATTAAAATAAACCAAATTATGCCATACTTTTAGCTGAAAATATGTAAAAATATGTATGTTATTGTGCGATGCACATATTTTTTCTCAAAAACGGTAAGTCTGGCGTGGTTTTGACCATAACAAGATTTGTAGAGGCATTCATTACGAACATTTTAAAACAAAAATCTTAATTCTAGGCCTACTAGTTTCCGAGAAAATTAAAATAAACCAAATTATGCCATACTTTTAGCTGAAAATATGTAAAAATATGTATGTTATTGTGCGATGCACATATTTTTTCTCAAAAACGGTAAGTCTGGCGTGGTTTTGACCATAACAAGATTTGTAGAGGCATTCATTACGAACATTTTAAACCAAAAATCTTAATTCTAGGCCTACTAGTTTCCGAGGAAATGAAAATAAACCAAATTATGCCATACTTTTAGCTGAAAATATGTAAAAATATGTATGTTATTGTGCGATGCACATATTTTTTCTCAAAAACGGTAAGTCTGGCGTGGTTTTGACCATAACAAGATTTGTAGAGGCATTCATTACGAACATTTTAAAACAAAAATCTTAATTCTAGGCCTACTAGTTTCCGAGAAAATGAAAATAAACCAAATTATGCCATACTTTTAGCTGAAAATATGTAAAAATATGTATGTTATTGTGCGATGCACATATTTTTTCTCAAAAACGGTAAGTCTGGCGTGGTTTTGACCATAACAAGATTTGTAGAGGCATTCATTACGAACATTTTAAACCAAAAATCTTAATTCTAGGCCTACTAGTTTCCGAGGAAATGAAAATAAACCAAATTATGCCATACTTTTAGCTGAAAATATGTATGTTATTGTGCGATGCACATATTTTTTCTCAAAAACGGTAAGTCTGGCGTGGTTTTGACCATAACAAGATTTGTAGAGGCATTCATTACGAACATTTTAAAACAAAAATCTTAATTCTAGGCCTACTAGTTTCCGAGAAAATGAAAATAAACCAAATTATGCCATACTTTTAGCTGAAAATATGTAAAAATATGTATGTTATTGTGCGATGCACATATTTTTTCTCAAAAACGGTAAGTCTGGCGTGGTTTTGACCATAACAAGATTTGTAGAGGCATTCATTACGAACATTTTAAACCAAAAATCTTAATTCTAGGCCTACTAGTTTCCGAGGAAATGAAAATAAACCAAATTATGCCATACTTTAAGCTGAAAATATGTAAAAATATGTATGTTATTGTGCGATGCACATATTTTTTCTCAAAAACGGTAAGTCTGGCGTGGTTTTGACCGTAACAAGATTTGTAGAGGCATTCATTACGAACATTTTAAAACAAAAATCTTAATTCTAGGCCTACTAGTTTCCGAGAAAATTAAAATAAACCAAATTATGCCATACTTTTAGCTGAAAATATGTAAAAATATGTATGTTATTGTGCGATGCACATATTTTTTCTCAAAAACGGTAAGTCTGGCGTGGTTTTGACCATAACAAGATTTGTAGAGGCATTCATTACGAACATTTTAAAACAAAAATCTTAATTCTAGGCCTACTAGTTTCCGAGAAAATTAAAATAAACCAAATTATGCCATACTTTTAGCTGAAAATATGTAAAAATATGTATGTTATTGTGCGATGCACGTATTTTTTCTCAAAAACGGTAAGTCTGGCGTGGTTTTGACCGTAAGAAGATTCGTAGAGGCATTCATTACGAACATTTTAAAACAAAAATCTTAATTCTAGGCCTACTAGTTTCCGAGAAAATTAAAATAAACCAAATTATGCCATACTTTTAGCTGAAAATATGTAAAAATATGTATGTTATTGTGCGATGCACATATTTTTTCTCAAAAACGGTAAGTCTGGCGTGGTTTTGACCATAACAAGATTTGTAGAGGCATTCATTACGAACATTTTAAAACAAAAATCTTAATTCTAGGCCTACTAGTTTCCGAGAAAATTAAAATAAACCAAATTATGCCATACTTTTAGCTGAAAATATGTATGTTATTGTGCGATGCACATATTTTTTCTCAAAAACGGTAAGTCTGGCGTGGTTTTGACCATAACAAGATTTGTAGAGGCATTCATTACGAACATTTTAAAACAAAAATCTTAATTCTAGGCCTACTAGTTTCCGAGAAAATTAAAATAAACCAAATTATGCCATACTTTTAGCTGAAAATATGTAAAAATATGTATGTTATTGTGCGATGCACATATTTTTTCTCAAAAACGGTAAGTCTGGCGTGGTTTTGACCATAACAAGATTTGTAGAGGCATTCATTACGAACATTTTAAACCAAAAATCTTAATTCTAGGCCTACTAGTTTCCGAGGAAATGAAAATAAACCAAATTATGCCATACTTTTAGCTGAAAATATGTAAAAATATGTATGTTATTGTGCGATGCACATATTTTTTCTCAAAAACGGTAAGTCTGGCGTGGTTTTGACCATAACAAGATTTGTAGAGGCATTCATTACGAACATTTTAAAACAAAAATCTTAATTCTAGGCCTACTAGTTTCCGAGAAAATTAAAATAAACCAAATTATGCCATACTTTTAGCTGAAAATATGTAAAAATATGTATGTTATTGTGCGATGCACATATTTTTTCTCAAAAACGGTAAGTCTGGCGTGGTTTTGACCATAACAAGATTTGTAGAGGCATTCATTACGAACATTTTAAAACAAAAATCTTAATTCTAGGCCTACTAGTTTCCGAGAAAATGAAAATAAACCAAATTATGCCATACTTTTAGCTGAAAATATGTAAAAATATGTATGTTATTGTGCGATGCACATATTTTTTCTCAAAAACGGTAAGTCTGGCGTGGTTTTGACCATAACAAGATTTGTAGAGGCATTCATTACGAACATTTTAAAACAAAAATCTTAATTCTTGGCCTACTAGTTTCCGAGAAAATTAAAATAAACCAAATTATGCCATACTTTTAGCTGAAAATATGTAAAAATATGTATGTTATTGTGCGATGCACATATTTTTTCTCAAAAACGGTAAGTCTGGCGTGGTTTTGACCATAACAAGATTTGTAGAGGCATTCATTACGAACATTTTAAAACAAAAATCTTAATTCTAGGCCTACTAGTTTCCGAGAAAATTAAAATAAACCAAATTATGCCATACTTTTAGCTGAAAATATGTAAAAATATGTATGTTATTGTGCGATGCACATATTTTTTCTCAAAAACGGTAAGTCTGGCGTGGTTTTGACCATAACAAGATTTGTAGAGGCATTCATTACGAACATTTTAAACCAAAAATCTTAATTCTAGGCCTACTAGTTTCCGAGGAAATGAAAATAAACCAAATTATGCCATACTTTTAGCTGAAAATATGTAAAAATATGTATGTTATTGTGCGATGCACATATTTTTTCTCAAAAACGGTAAGTCTGGCGTGGTTTTGACCATAACAAGATTTGTAGAGGCATTCATTACGAACATTTTAAAACAAAAATCTTAATTCTAGGCCTACTAGTTTCCGAGAAAATTAAAATAAACCAAATTATGCCATACTTTTAGCTGAAAATATGTAAAAATATGTATGTTATTGTGCGATGCACATATTTTTTCTCAAAAACGGTAAGTCTGGCGTGGTTTTGACCATAACAAGATTTGTAGAGGCATTCATTACGAACATTTTAAAACAAAAATCTTAATTCTAGGCCTACTAGTTTCCGAGAAAATTAAAATAAACCAAATTATGCCATACTTTTAGCTGAAAATATGTAAAAATATGTATGTTATTGTGCGATGCACATATTTTTTCTCAAAAACGGTAAGTCTGGCGTGGTTTTGACCATAACAAGATTTGTAGAGGCATTCATTACGAACATTTTAAAACAAAAATCTTAATTCTAGGCCTACTAGTTTCCGAGAAAATTAAAATAAACCAAATTATGCCATACTTTTAGCTGAAAATATGTATGTTATTGTGCGATGCACATATTTTTTCTCAAAAACGGTAAGTCTGGCGTGGTTTTGACCATAACAAGATTTGTAGAGGCATTCATTACGAACATTTTAAAACAAAAATCTTAATTCTAGGCCTACTAGTTTCCGAGAAAATTAAAATAAACCAAATTATGCCATACTTTTAGCTGAAAATATGTAAAAATATGTATGTTATTGTGCGATGCACATATTTTTTCTCAAAAACGGTAAGTCTGGCGTGGTTTTGACCATAACAAGATTTGTAGAGGCATTCATTACGAACATTTTAAACCAAAAATCTTAATTCTAGGCCAACTAGTTTCCGAGGAAATGAAAATAAACCAAATTATGCCATACTTTTAGCTGAAAATATGTAAAAATATGTATGTTATTGTGCGATGCACATATTTTTTCTCAAAAACGGTAAGTCTGGCGTGGTTTTGACCATAACAAGATTTGTAGAGGCATTCATTACGAACATTTTAAAACAAAAATCTTAATTCTAGGCCTACTAGTTTCCGAGAAAATTAAAATAAACCAAATTATGCCATACTTTTAGCTGAAAATATGTAAAAATATGTATGTTATTGTGCGATGCACATATTTTTTCTCAAAAACGGTAAGTCTGGCGTGGTTTTGACCATAACAAGATTTGTAGAGGCATTCATTACGAACATTTTAAAACAAAAATCTTAATTCTAGGCCTACTAGTTTCCGAGAAAATGAAAATAAACCAAATTATGCCATACTTTTAGCTGAAAATATGTAAAAATATGTATGTTATTGTGCGATGCACATATTTTTTCTCAAAAACGGTAAGTCTGGCGTGGTTTTGACCATAACAAGATTTGTAGAGGCATTCATTACGAACATTTTAAAACAAAAATCTTAATTCTTGGCCTACTAGTTTCCGAGAAAATTAAAATAAACCAAATTATGCCATACTTTTAGCTGAAAATATGTAAAAATATGTATGTTATTGTGCGATGCACATATTTTTTCTCAAAAACGGTAAGTCTGGCGTGGTTTTGACCATAACAAGATTTGTAGAGGCATTCATTACGAACATTTTAAAACAAAAATCTTAATTCTAGGCCTACTAGTTTCCGAGAAAATGAAAATAAACCAAATTATGCCATACTTTTAGCTGAAAATATGTAAAAATATGTATGTTATTGTGCGATGCACATATTTTTTCTCAAAAACGGTAAGTCTGGCGTGGTTTTGACCATAACAAGATTTGTAGAGGCATTCATTACGAACATTTTAAAACAAAAATCTTAATTCTAGGCCTACTAGTTTCCGAGAAAATGAAAATAAACCAAATTATGCCATACTTTTAGCTGAAAATATGTAAAAATATGTATGTTATTGTGCGATGCACATATTTTTTCTCAAAAACGGTAAGTCTGGCGTGGTTTTGACCATAACAAGATTTGTAGAGGCATTCATTACGAACATTTTAAACCAAAAATCTTAATTCTAGGCCTACTAGTTTCCGAGGAAATGAAAATAAACCAAATTATGCCATACTTTTAGCTGAAAATATGTAAAAATATGTATGTTATTGTGCGATGCACATATTTTTTCTCAAAAACGGTAAGTCTGGCGTGGTTTTGACCGTAACAAGATTTGTAGAGGCATTCATTACGAACATTTTAAAACAAAAATCTTAATTCTAGGCCTACTAGTTTCCGAGAAAATTAAAATAAACCAAATTATGCCATACTTTTAGCTGAAAATATGTAAAAATATGTATGTTATTGTGCGATGCACATATTTTTTCTCAAAAACGGTAAGTCTGGCGTGGTTTTGACCATAACAAGATTTGTAGAGGCATTCATTACGAACATTTTAAAACAAAAATCTTAATTCTAGGCCTACTAGTTTCCGAGAAAATTAAAATAAACCAAATTATGCCATACTTTTAGCTGAAAATATGTAAAAATATGTATGTTATTGTGCGATGCACATATTTTTTCTCAAAAACGGTAAGTCTGGCGTGGTTTTGACCATAAGAAGATTCGTAGAGGCATTCATTACGAACATTTTAAAACAAAAATCTTAATTCTAGGCCTACTAGTTTCCGAGAAAATTAAAATAAACCAAATTATGCCATACTTTTAGCTGAAAATATGTAAAAATATGTATGTTATTGTGCGATGCACATATTTTTTCTCAAAAACGGTAAGTCTGGCGTTATTTTGACCATAACAAGATTTGTAGAGGCATTCATTACGAACATTTTAAACTAAAAATCTTAATTCTAGGCCTACTAGTTTCCGAGAAAATGAAAATAAACCAAATTATGCCATACTTTTAGCTGAAAATATGTATGTTATTGTGCGATGCACATATTTTTTCTCAAAAACGGTAAGTCTGGCGTGGTTTTGACCATAACAAGATTTGTAGAGGCATTCATTACGAACATTTTAAAACAAAAATCTTAATTCTAGGCCTACTAGTTTCCGAGAAAATTAAAATAAACCAAATTATGCCATACTTTTAGCTGAAAATATGTAAAAATATGTATGTTATTGTGCGATGCACATATTTTTTCTCAAAAACGGTAAGTCTGGCGTGGTTTTGACCATAACAAGATTTGTAGAGGCATTCATTACGAACATTTTAAACCAAAAATCTTAATTCTAGGCCTACTAGTTTCCGAGGAAATGAAAATAAACCAAATTATGCCATACTTTTAGCTGAAAATATGTAAAAATATGTATGTTATTGTGCGATGCACATATTTTTTCTCAAAAACGGTAAGTCTGGCGTGGTTTTGACCATAACAAGATTTGTAGAGGCATTCATTACGAACATTTTAAAACAAAAATCTTAATTCTAGGCCTACTAGTTTCCGAGAAAATTAAAATAAACCAAATTATGCCATACTTTTAGCTGAAAATATGTAAAAATATGTATGTTATTGTGCGATGCACATATTTTTTCTCAAAAACGGTAAGTCTGGCGTGGTTTTGACCATAACAAGATTTGTAGAGGCATTCATTACGAACATTTTAAAACAAAAATCTTAATTCTAGGCCTACTAGTTTCCGAGAAAATTAAAATAAACCAAATTATGCCATACTTTTAGCTGAAAATATGTAAAAATATGTATGTTATTGTGCGATGCACATATTTTTTCTCAAAAACGGTAAGTCTGGCGTGGTTTTGACCATAACAAGATTTGTAGAGGCATTCATTACGAACATTTTAAAACAAAAATCTTAATTCTTGGCCTACTAGTTTCCGAGAAAATTAAAATAAACCAAATTATGCCATACTTTTAGCTGAAAATATGTAAAAATATGTATGTTATTGTGCGATGCACATATTTTTTCTCAAAAACGGTAAGTCTGGCGTGGTTTTGACCATAACAAGATTTGTAGAGGCATTCATTACGAACATTTTAAAACAAAAATCTTAATTCTAGGCCTACTAGTTTCCGAGAAAATGAAAATAAACCAAATTATGCCATACTTTTAGCTGAAAATATGTAAAAATATGTATGTTATTGTGCGATGCACATATTTTTTCTCAAAAACGGTAAGTCTGGCGTGGTTTTGACCATAACAAGATTTGTAGAGGCATTCATTACGAACATTTTAAAACAAAAATCTTAATTCTAGGCCTACTAGTTTCCGAGAAAATTAAAATAAACCAAATTATGCCATACTTTTAGCTGAAAATATGTAAAAATATGTATGTTATTGTGCGATGCACATATTTTTTCTCAAAAACGGTAAGTCTGGCGTGGTTTTGACCATAACAAGATTTGTAGAGGCATTCATTACGAACATTATAAACCAAAAATCTTAATTCTAGGCCTACTAGTTTCCGAGGAAATGAAAATAAACCAAATTATGCCATACTTTTAGCTGAAAATATGTAAAAATATGTATGTTATTGTGCGATGCACATATTTTTTCTCAAAAACGGTAAGTCTGGCGTGGTTTTGACCATAACAAGATTTGTAGAGGCATTCATTACGAACATTTTAAAACAAAAATCTTAATTCTTGGCCTACTAGTTTCCGAGAAAATTAAAATAAACCAAATTATGCCATACTTTTAGCTGAAAATATGTAAAAATATGTATGTTATTGTGCGATGCACATATTTTTTCTCAAAAACGGTAAGTCTGGCGTGGTTTTGACCATAACAAGATTTGTAGAGGCATTCATTACGAACATTTTAAAACAAAAATCTTAATTCTAGGCCTACTAGTTTCCGAGAAAATGAAAATAAACCAAATTATGCCATACTTTTAGCTGAAAATATGTAAAAATATGTATGTTATTGTGCGATGCACATATTTTTTCTCAAAAACGGTAAGTCTGGCGTGGTTTTGACCATAACAAGATTTGTAGAGGCATTCATTACGAACATTTTAAAACAAAAATCTTAATTCTAGGCCTACTAGTTTCCGAGAAAATTAAAATAAACCAAATTATGCCATACTTTTAGCTGAAAATATGTAAAAATATGTATGTTATTGTGCGATGCACATATTTTTTCTCAAAAACGGTAAGTCTGGCGTGGTTTTGACCATAACAAGATTTGTAGAGGCATTCATTACGAACATTTTAAAACAAAAATCTTAATTCTAGGCCTACTAGTTTCCGAGAAAATTAAAATAAACCAAATTATGCCATACTTTTAGCTGAAAATATGTAAAAATATGTATGTTATTGTGCGATGCACATATTTTTTCTCAAAAACGGTAAGTCTGGCGTGGTTTTGACCATAACAAGATTTGTAGAGGCATTCATTACGAACATTATAAACCAAAAATCTTAATTCTAGGCCTACTAGTTTCCGAGGAAATGAAAATAAACCAAATTATGCCATACTTTTAGCTGAAAATATGTAAAAATATGTATGTTATTGTGCGATGCACATATTTTTTCTCAAAAACGGTAAGTCTGGCGTGGTTTTGACCATAACAAGATTTGTAGAGGCATTCATTACGAACATTTTAAAACAAAAATCTTAATTCTTGGCCTACTAGTTTCCGAGAAAATTAAAATAAACCAAATTATGCCATACTTTTAGCTGAAAATATGTAAAAATATGTATGTTATTGTGCGATGCACATATTTTTTCTCAAAAACGGTAAGTCTGGCGTGGTTTTGACCATAACAAGATTTGTAGAGGCATTCATTACGAACATTTTAAAACAAAAATCTTAATTCTAGGCCTACTAGTTTCCGAGAAAATGAAAATAAACCAAATTATGCCATACTTTTAGCTGAAAATATGTAAAAATATGTATGTTATTGTGCGATGCACATATTTTTTCTCAAAAACGGTAAGTCTGGCGTGGTTTTGACCATAACAAGATTTGTAGAGGCATTCATTACGAACATTTTAAAACAAAAATCTTAATTCTAGGCCTACTAGTTTCCGAGAAAATTAAAATAAACCAAATTATGCCATACTTTTAGCTGAAAATATGTAAAAATATGTATGTTATTGTGCGATGCACATATTTTTTCTCAAAAACGGTAAGTCTGGCGTGGTTTTGACCATAACAAGATTTGTAGAGGCATTCATTACGAACATTATAAACCAAAAATCTTAATTCTAGGCCTACTAGTTTCCGAGGAAATGAAAATAAACCAAATTATGCCATACTTTTAGCTGAAAATATGTAAAAATATGTATGTTATTGTGCGATGCACATATTTTTTCTCAAAAACGGTAAGTCTGGCGTGGTTTTGACCATAACAAGATTTGTAGAGGCATTCATTACGAACATTTTAAAACAAAAATCTTAATTCTAGGCCTACTAGTTTCCGAGAAAATTAAAATAAACCAAATTATGCCATACTTTTAGCTGAAAATATGTAAAAATATGTATGTTATTGTGCGATGCACATATTTTTTCTCAAAAACGGTAAGTCTGGCGTGGTTTTGACCATAACAAGATTTGTAGAGGCATTCATTACGAACATTTTAAAACAAAAATCTTAATTCTAGGCCTACTAGTTTCCGAGAAAATTAAAATAAACCAAATTATGCCATACTTTTAGCTGAAAATATGTAAAAATATGTATGTTATTGTGCGATGCACATATTTTTTCTCAAAAACGGTAAGTCTGGCGTGGTTTTGACCATAACAAGATTTGTAGAGGCATTCATTACGAACATTTTAAAACAAAAATCTTAATTCTAGGCCTACTAGTTTCCGAGAAAATTAAAATAAACCAAATTATGCCATACTTTTAGCTGAAAATATGTATGTTATTGTGCGATGCACATATTTTTTCTCAAAAACGGTAAGTCTGGCGTGGTTTTGACCATAAAAAGATTTGTAGAGGCATTCATTACGAACATTTTAAAACAAAAATCTTAATTCTAGGCCTACTAGTTTCCGAGAAAATTAAAATAAACCAAATTATGCCATACTTTTAGCTGAAAATATGTATGTTATTGTGCGATGCACATATTTTTTCTCAAAAACGGTAAGTCTGGCGTGGTTTTGACCATAACAAGATTTGTAGAGGCATTCATTACGAACATTTTAAAACAAAAATCTTAATTCTAGGCCTACTAGTTTCCGAGAAAATTCAAATAAACCAAATTATGCCATACTTTTAGCTGAAAATATGTAAAAATATGTATGTTATTGTGCGATGCACATATTTTTTCTCAAAAACGGTAAGTCTGGCGTGGTTTTGACCATAACAAGATTTGTAGAGGCATTCATTACGAACATTTTAAACCAAAAATCTTAATTCTAGGCCTACTAGTTTCCGAGGAAATGAAAATAAACCAAATTATGCCATACTTTTAGCTGAAAATATGTATGTTATTGTGCGATGCACATATTTTTTCTCAAAAACGGTAAGTCTGGCGTGGTTTTGACCATAATAAGATTTGTAGAGGCATTCATTACGAACATTTTAAAACAAAAATTTTAATTCTAGGCCTACTAGTTTCCGAGAAAATGAAAATAAACCAAATTATGCCATACTTTTAGCTGAAAATATGTAAAAATATGTATGTTATTGTGCGATGCACATATTTTTTCTCAAAAACGGTAAGTCTGGCGTGGTTTTGACCATAACAAGATTTGTAGAGGCATTCATTACGAACATTTTAAAACAAAAATCTTAATTCTAGGCCTACTAGTTTCCGAGAAAATTAAAATAAACCAAATTATGCCATACTTTTAGCTGAAAATATGTAAAAATATGTATGTTATTGTGCGATGCACATATTTTTTCTCAAAAACGGTAAGTCTGGCGTGGTTTTGACCATAACAAGATTTGTAGAGGCATTCATTACGAACATTTTAAACCAAAAATCTTAATTCTAGGCCTACTAGTTTCCGAGGAAATGAAAATAAACCAAATTATGCCATACTTTTAGCTGAAAATATGTAAAAATATGTATGTTATTGTGCGATGCACATATTTTTTCTCAAAAACGGTAAGTCTGGCGTGGTTTTGACCATAACAAGATTTGTAGAGGCATTCATTACGAACATTTTAAAACAAAAATCTTAATTCTAGGCCTACTAGTTTCCGAGGAAATGAAAATAAACCAAATTATGCCATACTTTTAGCTGAAAATATGTATGTTATTGTGCGATGCACATATTTTTTCTCAAAAACGGTAAGTCTGGCGTGGTTTTGACCATAACAAGATTTGTAGAGGCATTCATTACGAACATTTTAAAACAAAAATCTTAATTCTAGGCCTACTAGTTTCCGAGAAAATGAAAATAAACCAAATTATGCCATACTTTTAGCTGAAAATATGTAAAAATATGTATGTTATTGTGCGATGCACATATTTTTTCTCAAAAACGGTAAGTCTGGCGTGGTTTTGACCATAACAAGATTTGTAGAGGCATTCATTACGAACATTTTAAAACAAAAATCTTAATTCTAGGCCTACTAGTTTCCGAGAAAATTAAAATAAACCAAATTATGCCATACTTTTAGCTGAAAATATGTATGTTATTGTGCGATGCACATATTTTTTCTCAAAAACGGTAAGTCTGGCGTGGTTTTGACCATAACAAGATTTGTAGAGGCATTCATTACGAACATTTTAAAACAAAAATCTTAATTCTAGGCCTACTAGTTTCCGAGAAAATTAAAATAAACCAAATTATGCCATACTTTTAGCTGAAAATATGTAAAAATATGTATGTTATTGTGCGATGCACATATTTTTTCTCAAAAACGGTAAGTCTGGCGTGGTTTTGACCATAACAAGATTTGTAGAGGCATTCATTACGAACATTTTAAAACAAAAATCTTAATTCTAGGCCTACTAGTTTCCGAGGAAATGAAAATAAACCAAATTATGCCATACTTTTAGCTGAAAATATGTAAAAATATGTATGTTATTGTGCGATGCACATATTTTTTCTCAAAAACGGTAAGTCTGGCGTGGTTTTGACCATAACAAGATTTGTAGAGGCATTCATTACGAACATTTTAAAACAAAAATCTTAATTCTAGGCCTACTAGTTTCCGAGAAAATTAAAATAAACCAAATTATGCCATACTTTTAGCTGAAAATATGTAAAAATATGTATGTTATTGTGCGATGCACATATTTTTTCTCAAAAACGGTAAGTCTGGCGTGGTTTTGACCATAACAAGATTTGTAGAGGCATTCATTACGAACATTTTAAAACAAAAATCTTAATTCTAGGCCTACTAGTTTCCGAGAAAATGAAAATAAACCAAATTATGCCATACTTTTAGCTGAAAATATGTAAAAATATGTATGTTATTGTGCGATGCACATATTTTTTCTCAAAAACGGTAAGTCTGGCGTGGTTTTGACGATAACAAGATTTGTAGAGGCATTCATTACGAACATTTTAAACCAAAAATCTTAATTCTAGGCCTACTAGTTTCCGAGGAAATGAAAATAAACCAAATTATGCCATACTTTTAGCTGAAAATATGTAAAAATATGTATGTTATTGTGCGATGCACATATTTTTTCTCAAAAACGGTAAGTCTGGCGTGGTTTTGACCATAACAAGATTTGTAGAGGCATTCATTACGAACATTTTAAACCAAAAATCTTAATTCTAGGCCTACTAGTTTCCGAGGAAATGAAAATAAACCAAATTATGCCATACTTTTAGCTGAAAATATGTAAAAATATGTATGTTATTGTGCGATGCACATATTTTTTCTCAAAAGCGGTAAGTCTGGCGTGGTTTTGACCATAACAAGATTTGTAGAGGCATTCATTACGAACATTTTAAAACAAAAATCTTAATTCTAGGCCTACTAGTTTCCGAGAAAATTAAAATAAACCAAATTATGCCATACTTTTAGCTGAAAATATGTAAAAATATGTATGTTATTGTGCGATGCACATATTTTTTCTCAAAAACGGTAAGTCTGGCGTGGTTTTGACCATAACAAGATTTGTAGAGGCATTCATTACGAACATTTTAAACCAAAAATCTTAATTCTAGGCCTACTAGTTTCCGAGAAAATGAAAATAAACCAAATTATGCCATACTTTTAGCTGAAAATATGTATGTTATTGTGCGATGCACATATTTTTTCTCAAAAACGGTAAGTCTGGCGTGGTTTTGACCATAACAAGATTTGTAGAGGCATTCATTACGAACATTTTAAACCAAAAATCTTAATTCTAGGCCTACTAGTTTCCGAGGAAATGAAAA
Source organism: Myathropa florea (assembly GCA_930367185.1). Lineage (NCBI taxonomy): Eukaryota > Metazoa > Arthropoda > Insecta > Diptera > Syrphidae > Myathropa > Myathropa florea. The sequence continues at coordinate 112,398,301 of OV884002.1, read as the reverse complement.
TAAACCAAATTATGCCATACTTTTAGCTGAAAATATGTAAAAATATGTATGTTATTGTGCGATGCACATATTTTTTCTCAAAAACGGTAAGTCTGGCGTGGTTTTGACCATAACAAGATTTGTAGAGGCATTCATTACGAACATTTTAAAACAAAAATCTTAATTCTAGGCCTACTAGTTTCCGAGAAAATTAAAATAAACCATATTATGCCATACTTTTAGCTGAAAATATGTATGTTATTGTGCGATGCACATATTTTTTCTCAAAAACGGTAAGTCTGGCGTGGTTTTGACCATAACAAGATTTGTAGAGGCATTCATTACGAACATTTTAAAACAAAAATCTTAATTCTAGGCCTACTAGTTTCCGAGAAAATTAAAATAAACCAAATTATGCCATACTTTTAGCTGAAAATATGTAAAAATATGTATGTTATTGTGCGATGCACATATTTTTTCTCAAAAACGGTAAGTCTGGCGTGGTTTTGACCATAACAAGATTTGTAGAGGCATTCATTACGGACAATTTAAACCAAAAATCTTAATTCTAGGCCTACTAGTTTCCGAGGAAATGAAAATAAACCAAATTATGCCATACTTTTAGCTGAAAATATGTAAAAATATGTATGTTATTGTGCGATGCACATATTTTTTCTCAAAAACGGTAAGTCTGGCGTGGTTTTGACCATAACAAGATTTGTAGAGGCATTCATTACGAACATTTTAAAACAAAAATCTTAATTCTAGGCCTACTAGTTTCCGAGAAAATTAAAATAAACCAAATTATGCCATACTTTTAGCTGAAAATATGTAAAAATATGTATGTTATTGTGCGATGCACATATTTTTTCTCAAAAACGGTAAGTCTGGCGTGGTTTTGACCATAACAAGATTTGTAGAGGCATTCATTACGAACATTTTAAAACAAAAATCTTAATTCTAGGCCTACTAGTTTCCGAGAAAATTAAAATAAACCAAATTATGCCATACTTTTAGCTGAAAATATGTAAAAATATGTATGTTATTGTGCGATGCACATATTTTTTCTCAAAAACGGTAAGTCTGGCGTGGTTTTGACCATAACAAGATTTGTAGAGGCATTCATTACGAACATTTTAAAACAAAAATCTTAATTCTAGGCCTACTAGTTTCCGAGAAAATTAAAATAAACCAAATTATGCCATACTTTTAGCTGAAAATATGTAAAAATATGTATGTTATTGTGCGATGCACATATTTTTTCTCAAAAACGGTAAGTCTGGCGTGGTTTTGACCATAACAAGATTTGTAGAGGCATTCATTACGAACATTTTAAACCAAAAATCTTAATTCTAGGCCTACTAGTTTCCGAGGAAATGAAAATAAACCAAATTATGCCATACTTTTAGCTGAAAATATGTAAAAATATGTATGTTATTGTGCGATGCACATATTTTTTCTCAAAAACGGTAATTCTGGCGTGGTTTTGACCATAACAAGATTTGTAGAGGCATTCATTACGAACATTTTAAAACAAAAATCTTAATTCTAGGCCTACTAGTTTCCGAGAAAATGAAAATAAACCAAATTATGCCATACTTTTAGCTGAAAATATGTAAAAATATGTAAGTTATTGTGCGATGCACATATTTTTTCTCAAAAACGGTAAGTCTGGCGTGGTTTTGACCATAACAAGATTTGTAGAGGCATTCATTACGAACATTTTAAACCAAAAATCTTAATTCTAGGCCTACTAGTTTCCGATCAAATGAAAATAAACCAAATTATGCCATACTTTTAGCTGAAAATATGTAAAAATATGTATGTTATTGTGCGATGCACATATTTTTTCTCAAAAACGGTAAGTCTGGCGTGGTTTTGACCATAACAAGATTTGTAGAGTCATTCATTACGAACATTTTAAAACAAAAATCTTAATTCTAGGCCTACTAGTTTCCGAGAAAATTAAAATAAACCAAATTATGCCATACTTTTAGCTGAAAATATGTAAAAATATGTATGTTATTGTGCGATGCACATATTTTTTCTCAAAAACGGTAAGTCTGGCGTGGTTTTGACCATAACAAGATTTGTAGAGGCATTCAATACGAACATTTTAAACCAAAAATCTTAATTCTAGGCCTACTAGTTTCCGAGGAAATGAAAATAAACCAAATTATGCCATACTTTTAGCTGAAAATATGTAAAAATATGTATGTTATTGTGCGATGCACATATTTTTTCTCAAAAACGGTAAGTCTGGCGTGGTTTTGACCATAACAAGATTTGTAGAGGCATTCATTACGAACATTTTAAAAGAAAAATCTTAATTCTAGGCCTACTAGTTTCCGAGAAAATTAAAATAAACCAAATTATGCCATACTTTTAGCTGAAAATATGTAAAAATATGTATGTTATTGTGCGATGCACATATTTTTTCTCAAAAACGGTAAGTCTGGCGTGGTTTTGACCATAACAAGATTTGTAGAGGCATTCATTACGAACATTTTAAACCAAAAATCTTAATTCTAGGCCTACTAGTTTCCGAGGAAATGAAAATAAACCAAATTATGCCATACTTTTAGCTGAAAATATGTAAAAATATGTATGTTATTGTGCGATGCACATATTTTTTCTCAAAAACGGTAAGTCTGGCGTGGTTTTGACCATAACAAGATTTGTAGAGGCATTCATTACGAACATTTTAAAACAAAAATCTTAATTCTAGGCCTACTAGTTTCCGAGAAAATTAAAATAAACCAAATTATGCCATACTTTTAGCTGAAAATATGTAAAAATATGTATGTTATTGTGCGATGCACATATTTTTTCTCAAAAACGGTAAGTCTGGCGTGGTTTTGACCATAACAAGATTTGTAGAGGCATTCATTACGAACATTTTAAACCAAAAATCTTAATTCTAGGCCTACTAGTTTCCGAGGAAATGAAAATAAACCAAATTATGCCATACTTTTAGCTGAAAATATGTAAAAATATGTATGTTATTGTGCGATGCACATATTTTTTCTCAAAAACGGTAAGTCTGGCGTGGTTTTGACCATAACAAGATTTGTAGAGGCATTCATTACGAACATTTTAAAACAAAAATCTTAATTCTAGGCCTACTAGTTTCCGAGGAAATGAAAATAAACCAAATTATGCCATACTTTTAGCTGAAAATATGTAAAAATATGTATGTTATTGTGCGATGCACATATTTTTTCTCAAAAACGGTAAGTCTGGCGTGGTTTTGACCATAACAAGATTTGTAGAGGCATTCATTACGAACATTTTAAACCAAAAATCTTAATTCTAGGCCTACTAGTTTCCGAGGAAATGAAAATAAACCAAATTATGCCATACTTTTAGCTGAAAATATGTAAAAATATGTATGTTATTGTGCGATGCACATATTTTTTCTCAAAAACGGTAAGTCTGGCGTGGTTTTGACCATAACAAGATTTGTAGAGGCATTCATTACGAACATTTTAAAACAAAAATCTTAATTCTAGGCCTACTAGTTTCCGAGAAAATTAAAATAAACCAAATTATGCCATACTTTTAGCTGAAAATATGTAAAAATATGTATGTTATTGTGCGATGCACATATTTTTTCTCAAAAACGGTAAGTCTGGCGTGGTTTTGACCATAACAAGATTTGTAGAGGCATTCATTACGAACATTTTAAACCAAAAATCTTAATTCTAGGCCTACTAGTTTCCGAGGAAATGAAAATAAACCAAATTATGCCATACTTTTAGCTGAAAATATGTAAAAATATGTATGTTATTGTGCGATGCACATATTTTTTCTCAAAAACGGTAAGTCTGGCGTGGTTTTGACCATAACAAGATTTGTAGAGGCATTCATTACGAACATTTTAAACCAAAAATCTTAATTCTAGGCCTACTAGTTTCCGAGGAAATGAAAATAAACCAAATTATGCCATACTTTTAGCTGAAAATATGTAAAAATATGTATGTTATTGTGCGATGCACATATTTTTTCTCAAAAGCGGTAAGTCTGGCGTGGTTTTGACCATAACAAGATTTGTAGAGGCATTCATTACGAACATTTTAAAACAAAAATCTTAATTCTAGGCCTACTAGTTTCCGAGAAAATTAAAATAAACCAAATTATGCCATACTTTTAGCTGAAAATATGTAAAAATATGTATGTTATTGTGCGATGCACATATTTTTTCTCAAAAACGGTAAGTCTGGCGTGGTTTTGACCATAACAAGATTTGTAGAGGCATTCATTACGAACATTTTAAACCAAAAATCTTAATTCTAGGCCTACTAGTTTCCGAGAAAATGAAAATAAACCAAATTATGCCATACTTTTAGCTGAAAATATGTATGTTATTGTGCGATGCACATATTTTTTCTCAAAAACGGTAAGTCTGGCGTGGTTTTGACCATAACAAGATTTGTAGAGGCATTCATTACGAACATTTTAAACCAAAAATCTTAATTCTAGGCCTACTAGTTTCCGAGGAAATGAAAATAAACCAAATTATGCCATACTTTTAGCTGAAAATATGTAAAAATATGTATGTTATTGTGCGATGCACATATTTTTTTCTCAAAAACGGTAAGTCTGGCGTGGTTTTGACCATAACAAGATTTGTAGAGGCATTCATTACGAACATTTTAAAACAAAAATCTTAATTCTAGGCCTACTAGTTTCCGAGAAAATTAAAATAAACCAAATTATGCCATACTTTTAGCTGAAAATATGTATGTTATTGTGCGATGCACATATTTTTTCTCAAAAACGGTAAGTCTGGCGTGGTTTTGACCATAACAAGATTTGTAGAGGCATTCATTACGAACATTTTAAAACAAAAATCTTAATTCTAGGCCTACTAGTTTCCGAGAAAATTAAAATAAACCAAATTATGCCATACTTTTAGCTGAAAATATGTAAAAATATGTATGTTATTGTGCGATGCACATATTTTTTCTCAAAAACGGTAAGTCTGGCGTGGTTTTGACCATAACAAGATTTGTAGAGGCATTCATTACGGACAATTTAAACCAAAAATCTTAATTCTAGGCCTACTAGTTTCCGAGGAAATGAAAATAAACCAAATTATGCCATACTTTTAGCTGAAAATATGTAAAAATATGTATGTTATTGTGCGATGCACATATTTTTTCTCAAAAACGGTAAGTCTGGCGTGGTTTTGACCATAACAAGATTTGTAGAGGCATTCATTACGAACATTTTAAAACAAAAATCTTAATTCTAGGCCTACTAGTTTCCGAGAAAATTAAAATAAACCAAATTATGCCATACTTTTAGCTGAAAATATGTAAAAATATGTATGTTATTGTGCGATGCACATATTTTTTCTCAAAAACGGTAAGTCTGGCGTGGTTTTGACCATAACAAGATTTGTAGAGGCATTCATTACGAACATTTTAAAACAAAAATCTTAATTCTAGGCCTACTAGTTTCCGAGAAAATTAAAATAAACCAAATTATGCCATACTTTTAGCTGAAAATATGTAAAAATATGTATGTTATTGTGCGATGCACATATTTTTTCTCAAAAACGGTAAGTCTGGCGTGGTTTTGACCATAACAAGATTTGTAGAGGCATTCATTACGAACATTTTAAAACAAAAATCTTAATTCTAGGCCTACTAGTTTCCGAGAAAATTAAAATAAACCAAATTATGCCATACTTTTAGCTGAAAATATGTAAAAATATGTATGTTATTGTGCGATGCACATATTTTTTCTCAAAAACGGTAAGTCTGGCGTGGTTTTGACCATAACAAGATTTGTAGAGGCATTCATTACGAACATTTTAAACCAAAAATCTTAATTCTAGGCCTACTAGTTTCCGAGGAAATGAAAATAAACCAAATTATGCCATACTTTTAGCTGAAAATATGTAAAAATATGTATGTTATTGTGCGATGCACATATTTTTTCTCAAAAACGGTAATTCTGGCGTGGTTTTGACCATAACAAGATTTGTAGAGGCATTCATTACGAACATTTTAAAACAAAAATCTTAATTCTAGGCCTACTAGTTTCCGAGAAAATGAAAATAAACCAAATTATGCCATACTTTTAGCTGAAAATATGTAAAAATATGTAAGTTATTGTGCGATGCACATATTTTTTCTCAAAAACGGTAAGTCTGGCGTGGTTTTGACCATAACAAGATTTGTAGAGGCATTCATTACGAACATTTTAAACCAAAAATCTTAATTCTAGGCCTACTAGTTTCCGATCAAATGAAAATAAACCAAATTATGCCATACTTTTAGCTGAAAATATGTAAAAATATGTATGTTATTGTGCGATGCACATATTTTTTCTCAAAAACGGTAAGTCTGGCGTGGTTTTGACCATAACAAGATTTGTAGAGTCATTCATTACGAACATTTTAAAACAAAAATCTTAATTCTAGGCCTACTAGTTTCCGAGAAAATTAAAATAAACCAAATTATGCCATACTTTTAGCTGAAAATATGTAAAAATATGTATGTTATTGTGCGATGCACATATTTTTTCTCAAAAACGGTAAGTCTGGCGTGGTTTTGACCATAACAAGATTTGTAGAGGCATTCATTACGAACATTTTAAACCAAAAATCTTAATTCTAGGCCTACTAGTTTCCGAGGAAATGAAAATAAACCAAATTATGCCATACTTTTAGCTGAAAATATGTAAAAATATGTATGTTATTGTGCGATGCACATATTTTTTCTCAAAAACGGTAAGTCTGGCGTGGTTTTGACCATAACAAGATTTGTAGAGGCATTCATTACGAACATTTTAAACCAAAAATCTTAATTCTAGGCCTACTAGTTTCCGAGAAAATGAAAATAAACCAAATTATGCCATACTTTTAGCTGAAAATATGTATGTTATTGTGCGATGCACATATTTTTTCTCAAAAACGGTAAGTCTGGCGTGGTTTTGACCATAACAAGATTTGTAGAGGCATTCATTACGAACATTTTAAACCAAAAATCTTAATTCTAGGCCTACTAGTTTCCGAGGAAATGAAAATAAACCAAATTATGCCATACTTTTAGCTGAAAATATGTAAAAATATGTATGTTATTGTGCGATGCACATATTTTTTCTCAAAAACGGTAAGTCTGGCGTGGTTTTGACCATAACAAGATTTGTAGAGGCATTCATTACGAACATTTTAAAACAAAAATCTTAATTCTAGGCCTACTAGTTTCCGAGAAAATTAAAATAAACCAAATTATGCCATACTTTTAGCTGAAAATATGTAAAAATATGTATGTTATTGTGCGATGCACATATTTTTTCTCAAAAACGGTAAGTCTGGCGTGGTTTTGACCATAACAAGATTTGTAGAGGCATTCATTACGAACATTTTAAACCAAAAATCTTAATTCTAGGCCTACTAGTTTCCGAGGAAATGAAAATAAACCAAATTATGCCATACTTTTAGCTGAAAATATGTAAAAATATGTATGTTATTGTGCGATGCACATATTTTTTCTCAAAAACGGTAAGTCTGGCGTGGTTTTGACCATAACAAGATTTGTAGAGGCATTCATTACGAACATTTTAAACCAAAAATCTTAATTCTAGGCCTACTAGTTTCCGAGGAAATGAAAATAAACCAAATTATGCCATACTTTTAGCTGAAAATATGTAAAAATATGTATGTTATTGTGCGATGCACATATTTTTTCTCAAAAACGGTAAGTCTGGCGTGGTTTTGACCATAACAAGATTTGTAGAGGCATTCATTACGAACATTTTAAACCAAAAATCTTAATTCTAGGCCTACTAGTTTCCGAGGAAATGAAAATAAACCAAATTATGCCATACTTTTAGCTGAAAATATGTAAAAATATGTATGTTATTGTGCGATGCACATATTTTTTCTCAAAAACGGTAAGTCTGGCGTGGTTTTGACCATAACAAGATTTGTAGAGGCATTCATTACGAACATTTTAAAACAAAAATCTTAATTCTAGGCCTACTAGTTTCCGAGAAAATTAAAATAAACCAAATTATGCCATACTTTTAGCTGAAAATATGTAAAAATATGTATGTTATTGTGCGATGCACATATTTTTTCTCAAAAACGGTAAGTCTGGCGTGGTTTTGACCATAACAAGATTTGTAGAGGCATTCATTACGAACATTTTAAACCAAAAATCTTAATTCTAGGCCTACTAGTTTCCGAGGAAATGAAAATAAACCAAATTATGCCATACTTTTAGCTGAAAATATGTAAAAATATGTATGTTATTGTGCGATGCACATATTTTTTCTCAAAAACGGTAAGTCTGGCGTGGTTTTGACCATAACAAGATTTGTAGAGGCATTCATTACGAACATTTTAAAACAAAAATCTTAATTCTAGGCCTACTAGTTTCCGAGAAAATTAAAATAAACCAAATTATGCCATACTTTTAGCTGAAAATATGTAAAAATATGTATGTTATTGTGCGATGCACATATTTTTTCTCAAAAACGGTAAGTCTGGCGTGGTTTTGACCATAACAAGATTTGTAGAGGCATTCATTACGAACATTTTAAAACAAAAATCTTAATTCTAGGCCTACTAGTTTCCGAGAAAATTAAAATAAACCAAATTATGCCATACTTTTAGCTGAAAATATGTAAAAATATGTATGTTATTGTGCGATGCACATATTTTTTCTCAAAAACGGTAAGTCTGGCGTGGTTTTGACCATAACAAGATTTGTAGAGGCATTCATTACGAACATTTTAAAACAAAAATCTTAATTCTAGGCCTACTAGTTTCCGAGAAAATTAAAATAAACCAAATTATGCCATACTTTTAGCTGAAAATATGTAAAAATATGTATGTTATTGTGCGATGCACATATTTTTTCTCAAAAACGGTAAGTCTGGCGTGGTTTTGACCATAACAAGATTTGTAGAGGCATTCATTACGAACATTTTAAACCAAAAATCTTAATTCTAGGCCTACTAGTTTCCGAGGAAATGAAAATAAACCAAATTATGCCATACTTTTAGCTGAAAATATGTATGTTATTGTGCGATGCACATATTTTTTCTCAAAAACGGTAAGTCTGGCGTGGTTTTGACCATAACAAGATTTGTAGAGGCATTCATTACGAACATTTTAAAACAAAAATCTTAATTCTAGGCCTACTAGTTTCCGAGAAAATTAAAATAAACCAAATTATGCCATACTTTTAGCTGAAAATATGTAAAAATATGTATGTTATTGTGCGATGCACATATTTTTTCCTCAAAAACGGTAAGTCTGGCGTGGTTTTGACCATAACAAGATTTGTAGAGGCATTCATTACGAACATTTTAAAACAAAAATCTTAATTCTAGGCCTACTAGTTTCCGAGAAAATTAAAATAAACCAAATTATGCCATACTTTTAGCTGAAAATATGTATGTTATTGTGCGATGCACATATTTTTTCTCAAAAACGGTAAGTCTGGCGTGGTTTTGACCATAACAAGATTTGTAGAGGCATTCATTACAAACATTTTAAACCAAAAATCTTAATTCTAGGCCTACTAGTTTCCGAGGAAATGAAAATAAACCAAATTATGCCATACTTTTAGCTGAAAATATGTATGTTATTGTGCGATGCACATATTTTTTCTCAAAAACGGTAAGTCTGGCGTGGTTTTGACCATAACAAGATTTGTAGAGGCATTCATTACGAACATTTTAAACCAAAAATCTTAATTCTAAGCCTACTAGTTTCCATGAAAATTAAAATAAACCAAATTATGCCATACTTTTAGCTGAAAATATGTATGTTATTGTGCGATGCACATATTTTTTCTCAAAAACGATAAGTCTGGCGTGGTTTTGACCATAACAAGATTTGTAGAGGCATTCATTACGAACATTTTAAAAGAAAAATCTTAATTCTAGGCCTACTAGTTTCCGAGAAAATGAAAATAAACCAAATTATGCCATACTTTTAGCTGAAAATATGTAAAAATATGTATGTTATTGTGCGATGCACATATTTTTTCTCAAAAACGGTAAGTCTGGCGTGGTTTTGACCATAACAAGATTTGTAGAGGCATTCATTACGAACATTTTAAACCAAAAATCTTAATTCTAGGCCTACTAGTTTCCGAGGAAATGAAAATAAACCAAATTATGCCATACTTTTAGCTGAAAATATGTAAAAATATGTATGTTATTGTGCGATGCACATATTTTTTCTCAAAAACGGTAAGTCTGGCGTGGTTTTGACCATAACAAGATTTGTAGAGGCATTCATTACGAACATTTTAAAACAAAAATCTTAATTCTAGGCCTACTAGTTTCCGAGAAAATTAAAATAAACCAAATTATGCCATACTTTTAGCTGAAAATATGTAAAAATATGTATGTTATTGTGCGATGCACATATTTTTTCTCAAAAACGGTAAGTCTGGCGTGGTTTTGACCATAACAAGATTTGTAGAGGCATTCATTACGAACATTTTAAACCAAAAATCTTAATTCTAGGCCTACTAGTTTCCGAGGAAATGAAAATAAACCAAATTATGCCATACTTTTAGCTGAAAATATGTAAAAATATGTATGTTATTGTGCGATGCACATATTTTTTCTCAAAAACGGTAAGTCTGGCGTGGTTTTGACCATAACAAGATTTGTAGAGGCATTCATTACGAACATTTTAAAACAAAAATCTTAATTCTAGGCCTACTAGTTTCCGAGAAAATTAAAATAAACCAAATTATGCCATACTTTTAGCTGAAAATATGTAAAAATATGTATGTTATTGTGCGATGCACATATTTTTTCTCAAAAACGGTAAGTCTGGCGTGGTTTTGACCATAACAAGATTTGTAGAGGCATTCATTACGAACATTTTAAACCAAAAATCTTAATTCTAGGCCTACTAGTTTCCGAGGAAATGAAAATAAACCAAATTATGCCATACTTTTAGCTGAAAATATGTAAAAATATGTATGTTATTGTGCGATGCACATATTTTTTCTCAAAAACGGTAAGTCTGGCGTGGTTTTGACCATAACAAGATTTGTAGAGGCATTCATTACGAACATTTTAAAACAAAAATCTTAATTCTAGGCCTACTAGTTTCCGAGAAAATTAAAATAAACCAAATTATGCCATACTTTTAGCTGAAAATATGTAAAAATATGTATGTTATTGTGCGATGCACATATTTTTTCTCAAAAACGGTAAGTCTGGCGTGGTTTTGACCATAACAAGATTTGTAGAGGCATTCATTACGAACATTTTAAACCAAAAATCTTAATTCTAGGCCTACTAGTTTCCGAGGAAATGAAAATAAACCAAATTATGCCATACTTTTAGCTGAAAATATGTAAAAATATGTATGTTATTGTGCGATGCACATATTTTTTCTCAAAAACGGTAAGTCTGGCGTGGTTTTGACCATAACAAGATTTGTAGAGGCATTCATTACGAACATTTTAAAACAAAAATCTTAATTCTAGGCCTACTAGTTTCCGAGAAAATTAAAATAAACCAAATTATGCCATACTTTTAGCTGAAAATATGTAAAAATATGTATGTTATTGTGCGATGCACATATTTTTTCTCAAAAACGGTAAGTCTGGCGTGGTTTTGACCATAACAAGATTTGTAGAGGCATTCATTACGAACATTTTAAAACAAAAATCTTAATTCTAGGCCTACTAGTTTCCGAGAAAATTAAAATAAACCAAATTATGCCATACTTTTAGCTGAAAATATGTAAAAATATGTATGTTATTGTGCGATGCACATATTTTTTCTCAAAAACGGTAAGTCTGGCGTGGTTTTGACCATAACAAGATTTGTAGAGGCATTCATTACGAACATTTTAAAACAAAAATCTTAATTCTAGGCCTACTAGTTTCCGAGAAAATTAAAATAAACCAAATTATGCCATACTTTTAGCTGAAAATATGTAAAAATATGTATGTTATTGTGCGATGCACATATTTTTTCTCAAAAACGGTAAGTCTGGCGTGGTTTTGACCATAACAAGATTTGTAGAGGCATTCATTACGAACATTTTAAACCAAAAATCTTAATTCTAGGCCTACTAGTTTCCGAGGAAATGAAAATAAACCAAATTATGCCATACTTTTAGCTGAAAATATGTATGTTATTGTGCGATGCACATATTTTTTCTCAAAAACGGTAAGTCTGGCGTGGTTTTGACCATAACAAGATTTGTAGAGGCATTCATTACGAACATTTTAAAACAAAAATCTTAATTCTAGGCCTACTAGTTTCCGAGAAAATTAAAATAAACCAAATTATGCCATACTTTTAGCTGAAAATATGTAAAAATATGTATGTTATTGTGCGATGCACATATTTTTTCCTCAAAAACGGTAAGTCTGGCGTGGTTTTGACCATAACAAGATTTGTAGAGGCATTCATTACGAACATTTTAAAACAAAAATCTTAATTCTAGGCCTACTAGTTTCCGAGAAAATTAAAATAAACCAAATTATGCCATACTTTTAGCTGAAAATATGTATGTTATTGTGCGATGCACATATTTTTTCTCAAAAACGGTAAGTCTGGCGTGGTTTTGACCATAACAAGATTTGTAGAGGCATTCATTACAAACATTTTAAACCAAAAATCTTAATTCTAGGCCTACTAGTTTCCGAGGAAATGAAAATAAACCAAATTATGCCATACTTTTAGCTATTGTGCGATGCACATATTTTTTCTCAAAAACGGTAAGTCTGGCGTGGTTTTGACCATAACAAGATTTGTAGAGGCATTCATTACGAACATTTTAAACCAAAAATCTTAATTCTAAGCCTACTAGTTTCCATGAAAATTAAAATAAACCAAATTATGCCATACTTTTAGCTGAAAATATGTATGTTATTGTGCGATGCACATATTTTTTCTCAAAAACGATAAGTCTGGCGTGGTTTTGACCATAACAAGATTTGTAGAGGCATTCATTACGAACATTTTAAACCAAAAATCTTAATTCTAGGCCTACTAGTTTCCGAGGAAATGAAAATAAACCAAATTATGGCATACTTTTAGCTGAAAATATGTATGTTATTGTGCGATGCACATATTTTTTCTCAAAAACGGTAAGTCTGGCGTGGTTTTGACCATAACAAGATTTGTAGAGGCATTCATTACGAACATTTTAAAACAAAAATCTTAATTCTAGGCCTACTAGTTTCCGAGAAAATTAAAATAAACCAAATTATGCCATACTTTTAGCTGAAAATATGTAAAAATATGTATGTTATTGTGCGATGCACATATTTTTTCTCAAAAACGGTAAGTCTGGCGTGGTTTTGACCATAACAAGATTTGTAGAGGCATTCATTACGAACATTTTAAAACAAAAATCTTAATTCTAGGCTTACTAGTTTCCGAGAAAATTAAAATAAACCAAATTATGCCATACTTTTAGCTGAAAATATGTAAAAATATGTATGTTATTGTGCGATGCACATATTTTTTCTCAAAAACGGTAAGTCTGGCGTGGTTTTGACCATAACAAGATTTGTAGAGGCATTCATTACGAACATTTTAAAACTAAAATCTTAATTCTAGGCCTACTAGTTTCCGAGAAAATTAAAATAAACCAAATTATGCCATACTTTTAGCTGAAAATATGTAAAAATATGTATGTTATTGTGCGATGCACATATTTTTTCTCAAAAACGGTAAGTCTGGCGTGGTTTTGACCATAACAAGATTTGTAGAGGCATTCATTACGAACATTTTAAAACAAAAATCTTAATTCTAGGCCTACTAGTTTCCGAGAAAATTAAAATAAACCAAATTATGCCATACTTTTAGCTGAAAATATGTAAAAATATGTATGTTATTGTGCGATGCACATATTTTTTCTCAAAAACGGTAAGTCTGGCGTGGTTTTGACCATAACAAGATTTGTAGAGGCATTCATTACGAACATTTTAAAACAAAAATCTTAATTCTAGGCCTACTAGTTTCCGAGGAAATGAAAATAAACCAAATTATGCCATACTTTTAGCTGAAAATATGTATGTTATTGTGCGATGCACATATTTTTTCTCAAAAACGGTAAGTCTGGCGTGGTTTTGACCATAACAAGATTTGTAGAGGCATTCATTACGAACATTTTAAAACAAAAATCTTAATTCTAGGCCTACTAGTTTCCGAGAAAATTAAAATAAACCAAATTATGCCATACTTTTAGCTGAAAATATGTAAAAATATGTATGTTATTGTGCGATGCACATATTTTTTCTCAAAAACGGTAAGTCTGGCGTGGTTTTGACCATAACAAGATTTGTAGAGGCATTCATTACGAACATTTTAAAACAAAAATCTTAATTCTAGGCCTACTAGTTTCCGAGAAAATTAAAATAAACCAAATTATGCCATACTTTTAGCTGAAAATATGTAAAAATATGTATGTTATTGTGCGATGCACATATTTTTTCTCAAAAACGGTAAGTCTGGCGTGGTTTTGACCATAACAAGATTTGTAGAGGCATTCATTACGAACATTTTAAAACAAAAATCTTAATTCTAGGCCTACTAGTTTCCGAGAAAATTAAAATAAACCAAATTATGCCATACTTTTAGCTGAAAATATGTAAAAATATGTATGTTATTGTGCGATGCACATATTTTTTCTCAAAAACGGTAAGTCTGGCGTGGTTTTGACCATAACAAGATTTGTAGAGGCATTCATTACGAACATTTTAAACCAAAAATCTTAATTCTAGGCCTACTAGTTTCCGAGGAAAGGAAAATAAACCAAATTATGCCATACTTTTAGCTGAAAATATGTATGTTATTGTGCGATGCACATATTTTTTCTCAAAAACGGTAAGTCTGGCGTGGTTTTGACCATAACAAGATTTGTAGAGGCATTCATTACGAACATTTTAAACCAAAAATCTTAATTCTAGGCCTACTAGTTTCCGAGGAAATGAAAATAAACCAAATTATGCCATACTTTTAGCTGAAAATATGTATGTTATTGTGCGATGCACATATTTTTTCTCAAAAACGGTAAGTCTGGCGTGGTTTTGACCATAACAAGATTTGTAGAGGCATTCATTACGAACATTTTAAAACAAAAATCTTAATTCTAGGCCTACTAGTTTCCGAGAAAATTAAAATAAACCAAATTATGCCATACTTTTAGCTGAAAATATGTATGTTATTGTGCGATGCACATATTTTTTCTCAAAAACGGTAAGTCTGGCGTGGTTTTGACCATAACAAGATTTGTAGAGGCATTCATTACGAACATTTTAAAACAAAAATCTTAATTCTAGGCCTACTAGTTTCCGAGAAAATTAAAATAAACCAAATTATGCCATACTTTTAGCTGAAAATATGTATGTTATTGTGCGATGCACATATTTTTTCTCAAAAACGGTAAGTCTGGCGTGGTTTTGACCATAACAAGATTTGTAGAGGCATTCATTACGAACATTTTAAAAGAAAAATCTTAATTCTAGGCCTACTAGTTTCCGAGAAAATTAAAATAAACCAAATTATGCCATACTTTTAGCTGAAAATATGTAAAAATATGTATGTTATTGTGCGATGCACATATTTTTTCTCAAAAACGGTAAGTCTGGCGTGGTTTTGACCATAACAAGATTTGTAGAGGCATTCATTACGAACATTTTAAACCAAAAATCTTAATTCTAGGCCTACTAGTTTCCGAGGAAATGAAAATAAACCAAATTATGCCATACTTTTAGCTGAAAATATGTATGTTATTGTGCGATGCACATATTTTTTCTCAAAAACGGTAAGTCTGGCGTGGTTTTGACCATAACAAGATTTGTAGAGGCATTCATTACGAACATTTTAAAACAAAAATCTTAATTCTAGGCCTAGTAGTTTCCGAGAAAATTAAAATAAACCAAATTATGCCATACTTTTAGCTGAAAATATGTAAAAATATGTATGTTATTGTGCGATGCACATATTTTTTCTCAAAAACGGTAAGTCTGGCGTGGTTTTGACCATAACAAGATTTGTAGAGGCATTCATTACGAACATTTTAAAACAAAAATCTTAATTCTACGCCTACTAGTTTCCGAGAAAATTAAAATAAACCAAATTATGCCATACTTTTAGCTGAAAATATGTATGTTATTGTGCGATGCACATATTTTTTCTCAAAAACGGTAAGTCTGGCGTGGTTTTGACCATAACAAGATTTGTAGAGGCATTCATTACGAACATTTTAAAATAAAAATCTTAATTCTAGGCCTACTAGTTTCCGAGAAAATTAAAATAAACCAAATTATGCCATACTTTTAGCTGAAAATATGTAAAAATATGTATGTTATTGTGCGATGCACATATTTTTTCTCAAAAACGGTAAGTCTGGCGTGGTTTTGACCATAACAAGATTTGTAGAGGCATTCATTACGAACATTTTAAAACAAAAATCTTAATTCTAGGCCTAGTAGTTTCCGAGAAAATTAAAATAAACCAAATTATGCCATACTTTTAGCTGAAAATATGTAAAAATATGTATGTTATTGTGCGATGCACATATTTTTTCTCAAAAACGGTAAGTCTGGCGTGGTTTTGACCATAACAAGATTTGTAGAGGCATTCATTACGAACATTTTAAAACAAAAATCTTAATTCTAGGCCTACTAGTTTCCGAGAAAATTAAAATAAACCAAATTATGCCATACTTTTAGCTGAAAATATGTATGTTATTGTGCGATGCACATATTTTTTCTCAAAAACGGTAAGTCTGGCGTGGTTTTGACCATAACAAGATTTGTAGAGGCATTCATTACGAACATTTTAAAACAAAAATCTTAATTCTAGGCCTACTAGTTTCCGAGAAAATTAAAATAAACCAAATTATGCCATACTTTTAGCTGAAAATATGTAAAAATATGTATGTTATTGTGCGATGCACATATTTTTTCTCAAAAACGGTAAGTCTGGCGTGGTTTTGACCATAACAAGATTTGTAGAGGCATTCATTACGAACATTTTAAAACAAAAATCTTAATTCTAGGCCTACTAGTTTCCGAGAAAATTAAAATAAACCAAATTATGCCATACTTTTAGCTGAAAATATGTAAAAATATGTATGTTATTGTGCGATGCACATATTTTTTCTCAAAAACGGTAAGTCTGGCGTGGTTTTGACCATAACAAGATTTGTAGAGGCATTCATTACGAACATTTTAAAACAAAAATCTTAATTCTAGGCCTACTAGTTTCCGAGAAAATTAAAATAAACCAAATTATGCCATACTTTTAGCTGAAAATATGTATGTTATTGTGCGATGCACATATTTTTTCTCAAAAACGGTAAGTCTGGCGTGGTTTTGACCATAACAAGATTTGTAGAGGCATTCATTACGAACATTTTAAAACAAAAATCTTAATTCTAGGCCTACTAGTTTCCGAGAAAATTAAAATAAACCAAATTATGCCATACTTTTAGCTGAAAATATGTAAAAATATGTATGTTATTGTGCGATGCACATATTTTTTCTCAAAAACGGTAAGTCTGGCGTGGTTTTGACCATAACAAGATTTGTAGAGGCATTCATTACGAACATTTTAAAACAAAAATCTTAATTCTAGGCCTACTAGTTTCCGAGAAAATTAAAATAAACCAAATTATGCCATACTTTTAGCTGAAAATATGTAAAAATATGTATGTTATTGTGCGATGCACATATTTTTTCTCAAAAACGGTAAGTCTGGCGTGGTTTTAACCGTAACAAGATTTGTAGAGGCATTCATTACGAACATTTTAAAACAAAAATCTTAATTCTAGGCCTACTAGTTTCCGAGAAAATTAAAATAAACCAAATTATGCCATACTTTTAGCTGAAAATATGTATGTTATTGTGCGATGCACATATTTTTTCTCAAAAACGGTAAGTCTGGCGTGGTTTTGACCATAACAAGATTTGTAGAGGCATTCATTACGAACATTTTAAAACAAAAATCTTAATTCTAGGCCTACTAGTTTCCGAGGAAATGAAAATAAACCAAATTATGCCATACTTTTAGCTGAAAATATGTAAAAATATGTATGTTATTGTGCGATGCACATATTTTTTCTCAAAAACGGCAAGTCTGGCGTGGTTTTGACCATAACAAGATTTGTAGAGGCATTCATTACGAACATTTTAAAACAAAAATCTTAATTCTAGGCCTACTAGTTTCCGAGAAAATTAAAATAAACCAAATTATGCCATACTTTTAGCTGAAAATATGTAAAAATATGTATGTTATTGTGCGATGCACATATTTTTTCTCAAAAACGGTAAGTCTGGCGTGGTTTTGACCATAACAAGATTTGTAGAGGCATTCATTACGAACATTTTAAAAGAAAAATCTTAATTCTAGGCCTACTAGTTTCCGAGAAAATTAAAATAAACCAAATTATGCCATACTTTTAGCTGAAAATATGTAAAAATATGTATGTTATTGTGCGATGCACATATTTTTTCTCAAAAACGGTAAGTCTGGCGTGGTTTTGACCATAACAAGATTTGTAGAGGCATTCATTACGAACATTTTAAAACAAAAATCTTAATTCTAGGCCTACTAGTTTCCGAGAAAATTAAAATAAACCAAATTATGCCATACTTTTAGCTGAAAATATGTAAAAATATGTATGTTATTGTGCGATGCACATATTTTTTCTCAAAAACGGTAAGTCTGGCGTGGTTTTGACCATAACAAGATTTGTAGAGGCATTCATTACGAACATTTTAAAACAAAAATCTTAATTCTAGGCCTACTAGTTTCCGAGAAAATTAAAATAAACCAAATTATGCCATACTTTTAGCTGAAAATATGTAAAAATATGTATGTTATTGTGCGATGCACATATTTTTTCTCAAAAACGGTAAGTCTGGCGTGGTTTTGACCATAACAAGATTTGTAGAGGCATTCATTACGAACATTTTAAAACAAAAATCTTAATTCTAGGCCTACTAGTTTCCGAGAAAATTAAAATAAACCAAATTATGCCATACTTTTAGCTGAAAATATGTAAAAATATGTATGTTATTGTGCGATGCACATATTTTTTCTCAAAAACGGTAAGTCTGGCGTGGTTTTGACCATAACAAGATTTGTAGAGGCATTCATTACGAACATTTTAAAACAAAAATCTTAATTCTAGGCCTACTAGTTTCCGAGAAAATTAAAATAAACCAAATTATGCCATACTTTTAGCTGAAAATATGTAAAAATATGTATGTTATTGTGCGATGCACATATTTTTTCTCAAAAACGGTAAGTCTGGCGTGGTTTTGACCATAACAAGATTTGTAGAGGCATTCATTACGAACATTTTAAACCAAAAATCTTAATTCTAGGCCTACTAGTTTCCGAGGAAATGAAAATAAACCAAATTATGCCATACTTTTAGCTGAAAATATGTAAAAATATGTATGTTATTGTGCGATGCACATATTTTTTCTCAAAAACGGTAAGTCTGGCGTGGTTTTGACCATAACAAGATTTGTAGAGGCATTCATTACGAACATTTTAAAACAAAAATCTTAATTCTAGGCCTACTAGTTTCCGAGAAAATTAAAATAAACCAAATTATGCCATACTTTTAGCTGAAAATATGTAAAAATATGTATGTTATTGTGCGATGCACATATTTTTTCTCAAAAACGGTAAGTCTGGCGTGGTTTTGACCATAACAAGATTTGTAGAGGCATTCATTACGAACATTTTAAAACAAAAATCTTAATTCTAGGCCTACTAGTTTCCGAGAAAATTAAAATAAACCAAATTATGCCATACTTTTAGCTGAAAATATGTAAAAATATGTATGTTATTGTGCGATGCACATATTTTTTCTCAAAAACGGTAAGTCTGGCGTGGTTTTGACCATAACAAAATTTGTAGAGGCATTCATTACGAACATTTTAAAACAAAAATCTTAATTCTAGGCCTACTAGTTTCCGAGGAAATGAAAATAAACCAAATTATGCCATACTTTTAGCTGAAAATATGTATGTTATTGTGCGATGCACATATTTTTTCTCAAAAACGGTAAGTCTGGCGTGGTTTTGACCATAACAAGATTTGTAGAGGCATTCATTACGAACATTTTAAAACAAAAATCTTAATTCCAGGCCTACTAGTTTCCGAGAAAATTAAAATAAACCAAATTATGCCATACTTTTAGCTGAAAATATGTAAAAATATGTATGTTATTGTGCGATGCACATATTTTTTCTCAAAAACGGTAAGTCTGGCGTGGTTTTGACCATAACAAGATTTGTAGAGGCATTCATTACGAACATTTTAAAACAAAAATCTTAATTCTAGGCCTACTAGTTTCCGAGAAAATTAAAATAAACCAAATTATGCCATACTTTTAGATGAAAATATGTATGTTATTGTGCGATGCACATATTTTTTCTCATAAACGGTAAGTCTGGCGTGGTTTTGACCATAACAAGATTTGTAGAGGCATTCATTACGAACATTTTAAAACAAAAATCTTAATTCTAGGCCTACTAGTTTCCGAGAAAATTAAAATAAACCAAATTATGCCATACTTTTAGCTGAAAATATGTAAAAATATGTATGTTATTGTGCGATGCACATATTTTTTCTCAAAAACGGTAAGTCTGGCGTGGTTTTGACCATAACAAGATTTGTAGAGGCATTCATTACGAACATTTTAAAACAAAAATCTTAATTCTAGGCCTACTAGTTTCCGAGGAAATGAAAATAAACCAAATTATGCCATACTTTTAGCTGAAAATATGTAAAAATATGTATGTTATTGTGCGATGCACATATTTTTTCTCAAAAACGGTAAGTCTGGCGTGGTTTTGACCATAACAAGATTTGTAGAGGCATTCATTACGAACATTTTAAAACAAAAATCTTAATTCTAGGCCTACTAGTTTCCGAGAAAATTAAAATAAACCAAATTATGCCATACTTTTAGCTGAAAATATGTAAAAATATGTATGTTATTGTGCGATGCACATATTTTTTCTCAAAAACGGTAAGTCTGGCGTGGTTTTGACCATAACAAGATTTGTAGAGGCATTCATTACGAACATTTTGAACCAAAAATCTTAATTCTAGGCCTACTAGTTTCCGAGAAAATTAAAATAAACCAAATTATGTCATACTTTTAGCTGAAAATATGTAAAAATATGTATGTTATTGTGCGATGCACATATTTTTTCTCAAAAACGGTAAGTCTGGCGTGGTTTTGACCATAACAAGATTTGTAGAGGCATTCATTACGAACATTTTAAAACAAAAATCTTAATTCTAGGCCTATTAGTTTCCGAGAAAATTAAAATAAACCAAATTATGCCATACTTTTAGCTGAAAATATGTAAAAATATGTATGTTATTGTGCGATGCACATATTTTTTCTCAAAAACGGTAAGTCTGGCGTGGTTTTGACCATAACAAGATTTGTAGAGGCATTCATTACGAACATTTTAAACCAAAAATCTTAATTCTAGGCCTACTAGTTTCCGAGGAAATGAAAATAAACCAAATTATGCCATACCTTTAGCTGAAAATATGTAAAAATATGTATGTTATTGTGCGATGCACATATTTTTTCTCAAAAACGGTAAGTCTGGCGTGGTTTTGACCATAACAAGATTTGTAGAGGCATTCATTACGAACATTTTAAAACAAAAATCTTAATTCTAGGCCTACTAGTTTCCGAGAAAATTAAAATAAACCAAATTATGCCATACTTTTAGCTGAAAATATGTAAAAATATGTATGTTATTGTGCGATGCACATATTTTTTCTCAAAAACGGTAAGTCTGGCGTGGTTTTGACCATAACAAGATTTGTAGAGGCATTCATTACGAACATTTTAAAACAAAAATCTTAATTCTAGGCCTACTAGTTTCCGAGAAAATTAAAATAAACCAAATTATGCCATACTTTTAGCTGAAAATATGTATGTTATTGTGCGATGCACATATTTTTTCTCAAAAACGGTAAGTCTGGCGTGGTTTTGACCATAACAAGATTTGTAGAGGCATTCATTACGAACATTTTAAACCAAAAATCTTAATTCTAGGCCTACTAGTTTCCGAGAAAATTAAAATAAACCAAATTATGCCATACTTTTAGCTGAAAATATGTAAAAATATGTATGTTATTGTGCGATGCACATATTTTTTCTCAAAAACGGTAAGTCTGGCGTGGTTTTGACCATAACAAGATTTGTAGAGGCATTCATTACGAACATTTTAAAACAAAAATCTTAATTCTAGGCCTACTAGTTTCCGAGAAAATTAAAATAAACCAAATTATGCCATACTTTTAGCTGAAAATATGTAAAAATATGTATGTTATTGTGCGATGCACATATTTTTTCTCAAAAACGGTAAGTCTGGCGTGGTTTTGACCATAACAAGATTTGTAGAGGCATTCATTACGAACATTTTAAAACAAAAATCTTAATTCTAGGCCTACTAGTTTCCGAGAAAATTAAAATAAACCAAATTATGCCATACTTTTAGCTGAAAATATGTATGTTATTGTGCGATGCACATATTTTTTCTCAAAAACGGTAAGTCTGGCGTGGTTTTGACCATAACAAGATTTGTAGAGGCATTCATTACGTACATTTTAAAACAAAAATCTTAATTCTAGGCCTACTAGTTTCCGAGAAAATTAAAATAAACCAAATTATGCCATACTTTTAGCTGAAAATATGTAAAAATATGTATGTTATTGTGCGATGCACATATTTTTTCTCAAAAACGGTAAGTCTGGCGTGGTTTTGACCATAACAAGATTTGTAGAGGCATTCATTACGAACATTTTAAAACAAAAATCTTAATTCTAGGCCTACTAGTTTCCATGAAAATTAAAATAAACCAAATTATGCCATACTTTTAGCTGAAAATATGTAAAAATATGTATGTTATTGTGCGATGCACATATTTTTTCTCAAAAACGGTAAGTCTGGCGTGGTTTTGACCATAAAAAGATTTGTAGAGGCATTCATTACGAACATTTTAAAACAAAAATCTTAATTCTAGGCCTACTAGTTTCCGAGAAAATTAAAATAAACCAAATTATGCCATACTTTTAGCTGAAAATATGTAAAAATATGTATGTTATTGTGCGATGCACATATTTTTTCTCAAAAACGGTAAGTCTGGCGTGGTTTTGACCATAACAAGATTTGTAGAGGCATTCATTACGAACATTTTAAAACAAAAATCTTAATTCTAGGCCTACTAGTTTCCGAGGAAATGAAAATAAACCAAATTATGCCATACTTTTAGCTGAAAATATGTAAAAATATGTATGTTATTGTGCGATGCACATATTTTTTCTCAAAAACGGTAAGTCTGGCGTGGTTTTGACCATAACAAGATTTGTAGAGGCATTCATTACGAACATTTTAAAACAAAAATCTTAATTCTAGGCCTACTAGTTTCCGAGAAAATTAAAATAAACCAAATTATGCCATACTTTTAGCTGAAAATATGTAAAAATATGTATGTTATTGTGCGATGCACATATTTTTTCTCAAAAACGGTAAGTCTGGCGTGGTTTTGACCATAACAAGATTTGTAGAGGCATTCATTACGAACATTTTAAAACAAAAATCTTAATTCTAGGCCTACTAGTTTCCGAGGAAATGAAAATAAACCAAATTATGCCATACTTTTAGCTGAAAATATGTAAAAATATGTATGTTATTGTGCGATGCACATATTTTTTCTCAAAAACGGTAAGTCTGGCGTGGTTTTGACCATAACAAGATTTGTAGAGGCATTCATTACGAACATTTTTAACCAAAAATCTTAATTCTAGGCCTACTAGTTTCCGAGAAAATTAAAATAAACCAAATTATGCCATACTTTTAGCTGAAAATATGTAAAAATATGTATGTTATTGTGCGATGCACATATTTTTTCTCAAAAACGGTAAGTCTGGCGTGGTTTTGACCATAACAAGATTTGTAGAGGCATTCATTACGAACATTTTAAAACAAAAATCTTAATTCTAGGCCTACTAGTTTCCGAGAAAATTAAAATAAACCAAATTATGCCATACTTTTAGCTGAAAATATGTATGTTATTGTGCGATGCACATATTTTTTCTCAAAAACGGTAAGTCTGGCGTGGTTTTGACCATAACAAGATTTGTAGAGGCATTCATTACGAACATTTTAAAACAAAAATCTTAATTCTAGGCCTACTAGTTTCCGAGGAAATGAAAATAAACCAAATTATGCCATACTTTTAGCTGAAAATATGTATGTTATTGTGCGATGCACATATTTTTTCTCAAAAACGGTAAGTCTGGCGTGGTTTTGACCATAACAAGATTTGTAGAGGCATTCATTACGAACATTTTAAAACAAAAATCTTAATTCTAGGCCTACTAGTTTCCGAGAAAATTAAAATAAACCAAATTATGCCATACTTTTAGCTGAAAATATGTAAAAATATGTATGTTATTGTGCGATGCACATATTTTTTCTCAAAAACGGTAAGTCTGGCGTGGTTTTGACCATAACAAGATTTGTAGAGGCATTCATTACGAACATTTTAAAACAAAAATCTTAATTCTAGGCCTACTAGTTTCCGAGAAAATTAAAATAAACCAAATTATGCCATACTTTTAGCTGAAAATATGTAAAAATATGTATGTTATTGTGCGATGCACATATTTTTTCTCAAAAACGGTAAGTCTGGCGTGGTTTTGACCATAACAAGATTTGTAGAGGCATTCATTACGAACATTTTAAACCAAAAATCTTAATTCTAGGCCTACTAGTTTCCGAGGAAATGAAAATAAACCAAATTATGCCATACTTTTAGCTGAAAATATGTATGTTATTGTGCGATGCACATATTTTTTTTCAAAAACGGTAAGTCTGGCGTGGTTTTGACCATAACAAGATTTGTAGAGGCATTCATTACGAACATTTTAAAACAAAAATCTTAATTCTAGGCCTACTAGTTTCCGAGAAAATTAAAATAAACCAAATTATGCCATACTTTTAGCTGAAAATATGTAAAAATATGTATGTTATTGTGCGATGCACATATTTTTTCTCAAAAACGGTAAGTCTGGCGTGGTTTTGACCATAACAAGATTTGTAGAGGCATTCATTACGAACATTTTAAAACAAAAATCTTAATTCTAGGCCTACTAGTTTCCGAGAAAATTAAAATAAACCAAATTATGCCATACTTTTAGCTGAAAATATGTATGTTATTGTGCGATGCACATATTTTTTCTCAAAAACGGTAAGTCTGGCGTGGTTTTGACCATAACAAGATTTGTAGAGGCATTCATTACGAACATTTTAAACCAAAAATCTTAATTCTAGGCCTACTAGTTTCCGAGGAAATGAAAATAAACCAAATTATGCCATACTTTTAGCTGAAAATATGTATGTTATTGTGCGATGCACATATTTTTTCTCAAAAACGGTAAGTCTGGCGTGGTTTTGACCATAACAAGATTTGTAGAGGCATTCATTACGAACATTTTAAAACAAAAATCTTAATTCTAGGCCCACTAGTTTCCGAGGAAATGAAAATAAACCAAATTATGCCATACTTTTAGCTGAAAATATGTATGTTATTGTGCGATGCACATATTTTTTCTCAAAAACGGTAAGTCTGGCGTGGTTTTGACCATAACAAGATTTGTAGAGGCATTCATTACGAACATTTTAAAACAAAAATCTTAATTCTAGGCCTACTAGTTTCCGAGAAAATGAAAATAAACCAAATTATGCCATACTTTTAGCTGAAAATATGTAAAAATATGTATGTTATTGTGCGATGCACATATTTTTTCTCAAAAACGGTAAGTCTGGCGTGGTTTTGACCATAACAAGATTTGTAGAGGCATTCATTACGAACATTTTAAACCAAAAATCTTAATTCTAGGCCTACTAGTTTCCGAGGAAATGAAAATAAACCAAATTATGGCATACTTTTAGCTGAAAATATGTATGTTATTGTGCGATGCACATATTTTTTCTCAAAAACGGTAAGTCTGGCGTGGTTTTGACCATAACAAGATTTGTAGAGGCATTCATTACGAACATTTTAAAACAAAAATCTTAATTCTAGGCCTACTAGTTTCCGAGAAAATTAAAATAAACCAAATTATGCCATACTTTTAGCTGAAAATATGTAAAAATATGTATGTTATTGTGCGATGCACATATTTTTTCTCAAAAACGGTAAGTCTGGCGTGGTTTTGACCATAACAAGATTTGTAGAGGCATTCATTACGAACATTTTAAACCAAAAATCTTAATTCTAGGCCTACTAGTTTCCGAGGAAATGAAAATAAACCAAATTATGCCATACTTTTAGCTGAAAATATGTATGTTATTGTGCGATGCACATATTTTTTCTCAAAAACGGTAAGTCTGGCGTGGTTTTGACCATAACAAGATTTGTAGAGGCATTCATTACGAACATTTTAAAACAAAAATCTTAATTCTAGGCCTACTAGTTTCCGAGAAAATTAAAATAAACCAAATTATGCCATACTTTTAGCTGAAAATATGTATGTTATTGTGCGATGCACATATTTTTTCTCAAAAACGGTAAGTCTGGCGTGGTTTTGACCATAACAAGATTTGTAGAGGCATTCATTACGAACATTTTAAAACAAAAATCTTAATTCTAGGCCTACTAGTTTCCGAGAAAATTAAAATAAACCAAATTATGCCATACTTTTAGCTGAAAATATGTAAAAATATGTATGTTATTGTGCGATGCACATATTTTTTCTCAAAAACGGTAAGTCTGGCGTGGTTTTGACCATAACAAGATTTGTAGAGGCATTCATTACGAACATTTTAAAACAAAAATCTTAATTCTAGGCCTACTAGTTTCCGAGAAAATTAAAATAAACCAAATTATGCCATACTTTTAGCTGAAAATATGTATGTTATTGTGCGATGCACATATTTTTTCTCAAAAACGGTAAGTCTGGCGTGGTTTTGACCATAACAAGATTTGTAGAGGCATTCATTACGAACATTTTAAAACAAAAATCTTAATTCTAGGCCTACTAGTTTCCGAGAAAATGAAAATAAACCAAATTATGCCATACTTTTAGCTGAAAATATGTATGTTATTGTGCGATGCACATATTTTTTCTCAAAAACGGTAAGTCTGGCGTGGTTTTGACCATAACAAGATTTGTAGAGGCATTCATTACGAACATTTTAAAACAAAAATCTTAATTCTAGGCCTACTAGTTTCCGAGAAAATTAAAATAAACCAAATTATGCCATACTTTTAGCTGAAAATATGTATGTTATTGTGCGATGCACATATTTTTTCTCAAAAACGGTAAGTCTGGCGTGGTTTTGACCATAACAAGATTTGTAGAGGCATTCATTACGAACATTTTAAAACAAAAATCTTAATTCTAGGCCTACTAGTTTCCGAGAAAATTAAAATAAACCAAATTATGCCATACTTTTAGCTGAAAATATGTAAAAATATGTATGTTATTGTGCGATGCACATATTTTTTCTCAAAAACGGTAAGTCTGGCGTGGTTTTGACCATAACAAGATTTGTAGAGGCATTCATTACGAACATTTTAAAACAAAAATCTTAATTCTAGGCCTACTAGTTTCCGAGAAAATTAAAATAAACCAAATTATGCCATACTTTTAGCTGAAAATATGTATGTTATTGTGCGATGCACATATTTTTTCTCAAAAACGGTAAGTCTGGCGTGGTTTTGACCATAACAAGATTTGTAGAGGCATTCATTACGAACATTTTAAAACAAAAATCTTAATTCTAGGCCTACTAGTTTCCGAGAAAATTAAAATAAACCAAATTATGCCATACTTTTAGCTGAAAATATGTATGTTATTGTGCGATGCACATATTTTTTCTCAAAAACGGTAAGTCTGGCGTGGTTTTGACCATAACAAGATTTGTAGAGGCATTCATTACGAACATTTTAAAACAAAAATCTTAATTCTAGGCCTACTAGTTTCCGAGAAAATTAAAATAAACCAAATTATGCCATACTTTTAGCTGAAAATATGTAAAAATATGTATGTTATTGTGCGATGCACATATTTTTTCTCAAAAACGGTAAGTCTGGCGTGGTTTTGACCATAACAAGATTTGTAGAGGCATTCATTACGAACATTTTAAAACAAAAATCTTAATTCTAGGCCTACTAGTTTCCGAGAAAATTAAAATAAACCAAATTATGCCATACTTTTAGCTGAAAATATGTAAAAATATGTATGTTATTGTGCGATGCACATATTTTTTCTCAAAAACGGTAAGTCTGGCGTGGTTTTGACCATAACAAGATTTGTAGAGGCATTCATTACGAACACTTTAAACCAAAAATCTTAATTCTAGGCCTACTAGTTTCCGAGGAAATGAAAATAAACCAAATTATGGCATACTTTTAGCTGAAAATATGTATGTTATTGTGCGATGCACATATTTTTTCTCAAAAACGGTAAGTCTGGCGTGGTTTTGACCATAACAAGATTTGTAGAGGCATTCATTACGAACATTTTAAAACAAAAATCTTAATTCTAGGCCTACTAGTTTCCGAGAAAATTAAAATAAACCAAATTATGCCATACTTTTAGCTGAAAATATGTAAAAATATGTATGTTATTGTGCGATGCACATATTTTTTCTCAAAAACGGTAAGTCTGGCGTGGTTTTGACCATAACAAGATTTGTAGAGGCATTCATTACGAACATTTTAAAACAAAAATCTTAATTCTAGGCCTACTAGTTTCCGAGAAAATTAAAATAAACCAAATTATGCCATACTTTTAGCTGAAAATATGTATGTTATTGTGCGATGCACATATTTTTTCTCAAAAACGGTAAGTCTGGCGTGGTTTTGACCATAACAAGATTTGTAGAGGCATTCATTACGAACATTTTAAAACAAAAATCTTAATTCTAGGCCTACTAGTTTCCGAGGAAATGAAAATAAACCAAATTATGCCATACTTTTAGCTGAAAATATGTATGTTATTGTGCGATGCACATATTTTTTCTCAAAAACGGTAAGTCTGGCGTGGTTTTGACCATAACAAGATTTGTAGAGGCATTCATTACGAACATTTTAAACCAAAAATCTTAATTCTAGGCCTACTAGTTTCCGAGGAAATGAAAATAAACCAAATTATGCCATACTTTTAGCTGAAAATATGTATGTTATTGTGCGATGCACATATTTTTTCTCAAAAACGGTAAGTCTGGCGTGGTTTTGACCATAACAAGATTTGTAGAGGCATTCATTACGAACATTTTAAAACAAAAATCTTAATTCTAGGCCTACTAGTTTCCGAGAAAATTAAAATAAACCAAATTATGCCATACTTTTAGCTGAAAATATGTAAAAATATGTATGTTATTGTGCGATGCACATATTTTTTCTCAAAAACGGTAAGTCTGGCGTGGTTTTGACCATAACAAGATTTGTAGAGGCATTCATTACGAACATTTTAAAACAAAAATCTTAATTCTAGGCCTACTAGTTTCCGAGAAAATTAAAATAAACCAAATTATGCCATACTTTTAGCTGAAAATATGTAAAAATATGTATGTTATTGTGCGATGCACATATTTTTTCTCAAAAACGGTAAGTCTGGCGTGGTTTTGACCATAACAAGATTTGTAGAGGCATTCATTACGAACATTTTAAGCCAAAAATCTTAATTCTAGGCCTACTAGTTTCCGAGGAAATGAAAATAAACCAAATTATGCCATACTTTTAGCTGAAAATATGTATGTTATTGTGCGATGCACATATTTTTTCTCAAAAACGGTAAGTCTGGCGTGGTTTTGACCATAACAAGATTTGTAGAGGCATTCATTACGAACATTTTAAAACAAAAATCTTAATTCTAGGCCTACTAGTTTCCGAGAAAATTAAAATAAACCAAATTGTGCCATACTTTTAGCTGAAAATATGTATGTTATTGTGCGATGCACATATTTTTTCTCAAAAACGGTAAGTCTGGCGTGGTTTTGACCATAACAAGATTTGTAGAGGCATTCATTACGAACATTTTAAAACAAAAATCTTAATTCTAGGCCTACTAGTTTCCGAGAAAATTAAAATAAACCAAATTATGCCATACTTTTAGCTGAAAATATGTAAAAATATGTATGTTATTGTGCGATGCACATATTTTTTCTCAAAAACGGTAAGTCTGGCGTGGTTTTGACCATAACAAGATTTGTAGAGGCATTCATTACGAACATTTTAAAACAAAAATCTTAATTCTAGGCCTACTAGTTTCCGAGAAAATTAAAATAAACCAAATTATGCCATACTTTTAGCTGAAAATATGTAAAAATATGTATGTTATTGTGCGATGCACATATTTTTTCTCAAAAACGGTAAGTCTGGCGTGGTTTTGACCATAACAAGATTTGTAGAGGCATTCATTACGAACATTTTAAAACAAAAATCTTAATTCTAGGCCTACTAGTTTCCGAGAAAATTAAAATAAACCAAATTATGCCATACTTTTAGCTGAAAATATGTATGTTATTGTGCGATGCACATATTTTTTCTCAAAAACGGTAAGTCTGGCGTGGTTTTGACCATAACAAGATTTGTAGAGGCATTCATTACGAACATTTTAAACCAAAAATCTTAATTCTAGGCCTACTAGTTTCCGAGAAAATGAAAATAAACCAAATTATGCCATACTTTTAGCTGAAAATATGTATGTTATTGTGCGATGCACATATTTTTTCTCAAAAACGGTAAGTCTGGCGTGGTTTTGACCATAACAAGATTTGTAGAGGCATTCATTACGAACATTTTAAACCAAAAATCTTAATTCTAGGCCTACTAGTTTCCGAGGAAATGAAAATAAACCAAATTATGCCATACTTTTAGCTGAAAATATGTATGTTATTGTGCGATGCACATATTTTTTCTCAAAAACGGTAAGTCTGGCGTGGTTTTGACCATAACAAGATTTGTAGAGGCATTCATTACGAACATTTTAAAACAAAAATCTTAATTCTAGGCCTACTAGTTTCCGAGAAAATTAAAATAAACCAAATTATGCCATACTTTTAGCTGAAAATATGTAAAAATATGTATGTTATTGTGCGATGCACATATTTTTTCTCAAAAACGGTAAGTCTGGCGTGGTTTTGACCATAACAAGATTTGTAGAGGCATTCATTACGAACATTTTAAAACAAAAATCTTAATTCTAGGCCTACTAGTTTCCGAGAAAATTAAAATAAACCAAATTATGCCATACTTTTAGCTGAAAATATGTAAAAATATGTATGTTATTGTGCGATGCACATATTTTTTCTCAAAAACGGTAAGTCTGGCGTGGTTTTGACCATAACAAGATTTGTAGAGGCATTCATTACGAACATTTTAAGCCAAAAATCTTAATTCTAGGCCTACTAGTTTCCGAGGAAATGAAAATAAACCAAATTATGGCATACTTTTAGCTGAAAATATGTATGTTATTGTGCGATGCACATATTTTTTCTCAAAAACGGTAAGTCTGGCGTGGTTTTGACCATAACAAGATTTGTAGAGGCATTCATTACGAACATTTTAAAACAAAAATCTTAATTCTAGGCCTACTAGTTTCCGAGAAAATTAAAATAAACCAAATTGTGCCATACTTTTAGCTGAAAATATGTATGTTATTGTGCGATGCACATATTTTTTCTCAAAAACGGTAAGTCTGGCGTGGTTTTGACCATAACAAGATTTGTAGAGGCATTCATTACGAACATTTTAAAACAAAAATCTTAATTCTAGGCCTACTAGTTTCCGAGAAAATTAAAATAAACCAAATTATGCCATACTTTTAGCTGAAAATATGTAAAAATATGTATGTTATTGTGCGATGCACATATTTTTTCTCAAAAACGGTAAGTCTGGCGTGGTTTTGACCATAACAAGATTTGTAGAGGCATTCATTACGAACATTTTAAAACAAAAATCTTAATTCTAGGCCTACTAGTTTCCGAGAAAATTAAAATAAACCAAATTATGCCATACTTTTAGCTGAAAATATGTAAAAATATGTATGTTATTGTGCGATGCACATATTTTTTCTCAAAAACGGTAAGTCTGGCGTGGTTTTGACCATAACAAGATTTGTAGAGGCATTCATTACGAACATTTTAAAACAAAAATCTTAATTCTAGGCCTACTAGTTTCCGAGGAAATGAAAATAAACCAAATTATGGCATACTTTTAGCTGAAAATATGTATGTTATTGTGCGATGCACATATTTTTTCTCAAAAACGGTAAGTCTGGCGTGGTTTTGACCATAACAAGATTTGTAGAGGCATTCATTACGAACATTTTAAAACAAAAATCTTAATTCTAGGCCTACTAGTTTCCGAGAAAATGAAAATAAACCAAATTATGCCATACTTTTAGCTGAAAATATGTAAAAATATGTATGTTATTGTGCGATGCACATATTTTTTCTCAAAAACGGTAAGTCTGGCGTGGTTTTGACCATAACAAGATTTGTAGAGGCATTCATTACGAACATTTTAAAACAAAAATCTTAATTCTAGGCCTACTAGTTTCCGAGAAAATTAAAATAAACCAAATTATGCCATACTTTTAGCTGAAAATATGTAAAAATATGTATGTTATTGTGCGATGCACATATTTTTTCTCAAAAACGGTAAGTCTGGCGTGGTTTTGACCATAACAAGATTTGTAGAGGCATTCATTACGAACATTTTAAAACAAAAATCTTAATTCTAGGCCTACTAGTTTCCAAGGAAATGAAAATAAACCAAATTATGCCATACTTTTAGCTGAAAATATGTATGTTATTGTGCGATGCACATATTTTTTCTCAAAAACGGTAAGTCTGGCGTGGTTTTGACCATAACAAGATTTGTAGAGGCATTCATTACGAACATTTTAAACCAAAAATCTTAATTCTAGGCCTACTAGTTTCCGAGAAAATTAAAATAAACCAAATTATGCCATACTTTTAGCTGAAAATATGTAAAAATATGTATGTTATTGTGCGATGCACATATTTTTTCTCAAAAACGGTAAGTCTGGCGTGGTTTTGACCATAACAAGATTTGTAGAGGCATTCATTACGAACATTTTAAAACAAAAATCTTAATTCTAGGCCTACTAGTTTCCGAGAAAATTAAAATAAACCAAATTATGCCATAATTTTAGCTGAAAATATGTATGTTATTGTGCGATGCACATATTTTTTCTCAAAAACGGTAAGTCTGGCGTGGTTTTGACCATAACAAGATTTGTAGAGGCATTCATTACGAACATTTTAAAACAAAAATCTTAATTCTAGGCCTACTAGTTTCCGAGGAAATGAAAATAAACCAAATTATGCCATACTTTTAGCTGAAAATATGTAAAAATATGTATGTTATTGTGCGATGCACATATTTTTTCTCAAAAACGGTAAGTCTGGCGTGGTTTTGACCATAACAAGATTTGTAGAGGCATTCATTACGAACATTTTAAAACAAAAATCTTAATTCTAGGCCTACTAGTTTCCGAGAAAATTAAAATAAACCAAATTATGCCATACTTTTAGCTGAAAATAAACCAAATTATGCCATACTTTTAGCTGAAAATATGTATGTTATTGTGCGATGCACATATTTTTTCTCAAAAACGGTAAGTCTGGCGTGGTTTTGACCATAACAAGATTTGTAGAGGCATTCATTACGAACATTTTAAAACAAAAATCTTAATTCTAGGCCTACTAGTTTCCGAGAAAATTAAAATAAACCAAATTATGCCATACTTTTAGCTGAAAATATGTAAAAATATGTATGTTATTGTGCGATGCACATATTTTTTCTCAAAAACGGTAAGTCTGGCGTGGTTTTGACCATAACAAGATTTGTAGAGGAATTCATTACGAACATTTTAAAACAAAAATCTTAATTCTAGGCCTACTAGTTTCCGAGAAAATTAAAATAAACCAAATTATGCCATACTTTTAGCTGAAAATATGTAAAAATATGTATGTTATTGTGCGATGCACATATTTTTTCTCAAAAACGGTAAGTCTGGCGTGGTTTTGACCATAACAAGATTTGTAGAGGCATTCATTACGAACATTTTAAGCCAAAAATCTTAATTCTAGGCCTACTAGTTTCCGAGGAAATGAAAATAAACCAAATTATGGCATACTTTTAGCTGAAAATATGTATGTTATTGTGCGATGCACATATTTTTTCTCAAAAACGGTAAGTCTGGCGTGGTTTTGACCATAACAAGATTTGTAGAGGCATTCATTACGAACATTTTAAAACAAAAATCTTAATTCTAGGCCTACTAGTTTCCGAGAAAATTAAAATAAACCAAATTGTGCCATACTTTTAGCTGAAAATATGTATGTTATTGTGCGATGCACATATTTTTTCTCAAAAACGGTAAGTCTGGCGTGGTTTTGACCATAACAAGATTTGTAGAGGCATTCATTACGAACATTTTAAAACAAAAATCTTAATTCTAGGCCTACTAGTTTCCGAGAAAATTAAAATAAACCAAATTATGCCATACTTTTAGCTGAAAATATGTAAAAATATGTATGTTATTGTGCGATGCACATATTTTTTCTCAAAAACGGTAAGTCTGGCGTGGTTTTGACCATAACAAGATTTGTAGAGGCATTCATTACGAACATTTTAAAACAAAAATCTTAATTCTAGGCCTACTAGTTTCCGAGAAAATTAAAATAAACCAAATTATGCCATACTTTTAGCTGAAAATATGTATGTTATTGTGCGATGCACATATTTTTTCTCAAAAACCGTAAGTCTGGCGTGGTTTTGACCATAACAAGATTTGTAGAGGCATTCATTACGAACATTTTAAAACAAAAATCTTAATTCTAGGCCTACTAGTTTCCGAGGAAATGAAAATAAACCAAATTATGGCATACTTTTAGCTGAAAATATGTATGTTATTGTGCGATGCACATATTTTTTCTCAAAAACGGTAAGTCTGGCGTGGTTTTGACCATAACAAGATTTGTAGAGGCATTCATTACGAACATTTTAAAACAAAAATCTTAATTCTAGGCCTACTAGTTTCCGAGAAAATTAAAATAAACCAAATTATGCCATACTTTTAGCTGAAAATATGTAAAAATATGTATGTTATTGTGCGATGCACATATTTTTTCTCAAAAACGGTAAGTCTGGCGTGGTTTTGACCATAACAAGATTTGTAGAGGCATTCATTACGAACATTTTAAAACAAAAATCTTAATTCTAGGCCTACTAGTTTCCGAGAAAATTAAAATAAACCAAATTATGCCATACTTTTAGCTGAAAATATGTATGTTATTGTGCGATGCACATATTTTTTCTCAAAAACGGTAAGTCTGGCGTGGTTTTGACCATAACAAGATTTGTAGAGGCATTCATTACGAACATTTTAAACCAAAAATCTTAATTCTAGGCCTACTAGTTTCCGAGAAAATGAAAATAAACCAAATTATGCCATACTTTTAGCTGAAAATATGTATGTTATTGTGCGATGCACATATTTTTTCTCAAAAACGGTAAGTCTGGCGTGGTTTTGACCATAACAAGATTTGTAGAGGCATTCATTACGAACATTTTAAACCAAAAATCTTAATTCTAGGCCTACTAGTTTCCGAGGAAATGAAAATAAACCAAATTATGCCATACTTTTAGCTGAAAATATGTATGTTATTGTGCGATGCACATATTTTTTCTCAAAAACGGTAAGTCTGGCGTGGTTTTGACCATAACAAGATTTGTAGAGGCATTCATTACGAACATTTTAAAACAAAAATCTTAATTCTAGGCCTACTAGTTTCCGAGAAAATTAAAATAAACCAAATTATGCCATACTTTTAGCTGAAAATATGTAAAAATATGTATGTTATTGTGCGATGCACATATTTTTTCTCAAAAACGGTAAGTCTGGCGTGGTTTTGACCATAACAAGATTTGTAGAGGCATTCATTACGAACATTTTAAAACAAAAATCTTAATTCTAGGCCTACTAGTTTCCGAGAAAATTAAAATAAACCAAATTATGCCATACTTTTAGCTGAAAATATGTAAAAATATGTATGTTATTGTGCGATGCACATATTTTTTCTCAAAAACGGTAAGTCTGGCGTGGTTTTGACCATAACAAGATTTGTAGAGGCATTCATTACGAACATTTTAAGCCAAAAATCTTAATTCTAGGCCTACTAGTTTCCGAGGAAATGAAAATAAACCAAATTATGGCATACTTTTAGCTGAAAATATGTATGTTATTGTGCGATGCACATATTTTTTCTCAAAAACGGTAAGTCTGGCGTGGTTTTGACCATAACAAGATTTGTAGAGGCATTCATTACGAACATTTTAAAACAAAAATCTTAATTCTAGGCCTACTAGTTTCCGAGAAAATTAAAATAAACCAAATTGTGCCATACTTTTAGCTGAAAATATGTATGTTATTGTGCGATGCACATATTTTTTCTCAAAAACGGTAAGTCTGGCGTGGTTTTGACCATAACAAGATTTGTAGAGGCATTCATTACGAACATTTTAAAACAAAAATCTTAATTCTAGGCCTACTAGTTTCCGAGAAAATTAAAATAAACCAAATTATGCCATACTTTTAGCTGAAAATATGTAAAAATATGTATGTTATTGTGCGATGCACATATTTTTTCTCAAAAACGGTAAGTCTGGCGTGGTTTTGACCATAACAAGATTTGTAGAGGCATTCATTACGAACATTTTAAAACAAAAATCTTAATTCTAGGCCTACTAGTTTCCGAGAAAATTAAAATAAACCAAATTATGCCATACTTTTAGCTGAAAATATGTAAAAATATGTATGTTATTGTGCGATGCACATATTTTTTCTCAAAAACGGTAAGTCTGGCGTGGTTTTGACCATAACAAGATTTGTAGAGGCATTCATTACGAACATTTTAAAACAAAAATCTTAATTCTAGGCCTACTAGTTTCCGAGGAAATGAAAATAAACCAAATTATGGCATACTTTTAGCTGAAAATATGTATGTTATTGTGCGATGCACATATTTTTTCTCAAAAACGGTAAGTCTGGCGTGGTTTTGACCATAACAAGATTTGTAGAGGCATTCATTACGAACATTTTAAAACAAAAATCTTAATTCTAGGCCTACTAGTTTCCGAGAAAATGAAAATAAACCAAATTATGCCATACTTTTAGCTGAAAATATGTAAAAATATGTATGTTATTGTGCGATGCACATATTTTTTCTCAAAAACGGTAAGTCTGGCGTGGTTTTGACCATAACAAGATTTGTAGAGGCATTCATTACGAACATTTTAAAACAAAAATCTTAATTCTAGGCCTACTAGTTTCCGAGAAAATTAAAATAAACCAAATTATGCCATACTTTTAGCTGAAAATATGTAAAAATATGTATGTTATTGTGCGATGCACATATTTTTTCTCAAAAACGGTAAGTCTGGCGTGGTTTTGACCATAACAAGATTTGTAGAGGCATTCATTACGAACATTTTAAAACAAAAATCTTAATTCTAGGCCTACTAGTTTCCAAGGAAATGAAAATAAACCAAATTATGCCATACTTTTAGCTGAAAATATGTATGTTATTGTGCGATGCACATATTTTTTCTCAAAAACGGTAAGTCTGGCGTGGTTTTGACCATAACAAGATTTGTAGAGGCATTCATTACGAACATTTTAAAACAAAAATCTTAATTCTAGGCCTACTAGTTTCCGAGAAAATTAAAATAAACCAAATTATGCCATACTTTTAGCTGAAAATATGTAAAAATATGTATGTTATTGTGCGATGCACATATTTTTTCTCAAAAACGGTAAGTCTGGCGTGGTTTTGACCATAACAAGATTTGTAGAGGCATTCATTACGAACATTTTAAAACAAAAATCTTAATTCTAGGCCTACTAGTTTCCGAGAAAATTAAAATAAACCAAATTATGCCATACTTTTAGCTGAAAATATGTATGTTATTGTGCGATGCACATATTTTTTCTCAAAAACGGTAAGTCTGGCGTGGTTTTGACCATAACAAGATTTGTAGAGGCATTCATTACGAACATTTTAAAACAAAAATCTTAATTCTAGGCCTACTAGTTTCCGAGGAAATGAAAATAAACCAAATTATGCCATACTTTTAGCTGAAAATATGTATGTTATTGTGCGATGCACATATTTTTTCTCAAAAACGGTAAGTCTGGCGTGGTTTTGACCATAACAAGATTTGTAGAGGCATTCATTACGAACATTTTAAAACAAAAATCTTAATTCTAGGCCTACTAGTTTCCGAGAAAATTAAAATAAACCAAATTATGCCATACTTTTAGCTGAAAATATGTAAAAATATGTATGTTATTGTGCGATGCACATATTTTTTCTCAAAAACGGTAAGTCTGGCGTGGTTTTGACCATAACAAGATTTGTAGAGGCATTCATTACGAACATTTTAAAACAAAAATCTTAATTCTAGGCCTACTAGTTTCCGAGAAAATTAAAATAAACCAAATTATGCCATACTTTTAGCTGAAAATATGTATGTTATTGTGCGATGCACATATTTTTTCTCAAAAACGGTAAGTCTGGCGTGGTTTTGACCATAACAAGATTTGTAGAGGCATTCATTACGAACATTTTAAACCAAAAATCTTAATTCTAGGCCTACTAGTTTCCGAGGAAATGAAAATAAACCAAATTATGCCATACTTTTAGCTGAAAATATGTAAAAATATGTATGTTATTGTGCGATGCACATATTTTTTCTCAAAAACGGTAAGTCTGGCGTGGTTTTGACCATAACAAGATTTGTAGAGGCATTCATTACGAACATTTTAAACCAAAAATCTTAATTCTAGGCCTACTAGTTTCCGAGGAAATGAAAATAAACCAAATTATGCCATACTTTTAGCTGAAAATATGTATGTTATTGTGCGATGCACATATTTTTTCTCAAAAACGGTAAGTCTGGCGTGGTTTTGACCATAACAAGATTTGTAGAGGCATTCATTACGAACATTTTAAAACAAAAATCTTAATTCTAGGCCTACTAGTTTCCGAGAAAATTAAAATAAACCAAATTATGCCATACTTTTAGCTGAAAATATGTAAAAATATGTATGTTATTGTGCGATGCACATATTTTTTCTCAAAAACGGTAAGTCTGGCGTGGTTTTGACCATAACAAGATTTGTAGAGGAATTCATTACGAACATTTTAAAACAAAAATCTTAATTCTAGGCCTACTAGTTTCCGAGAAAATTAAAATAAACCAAATTATGCCATACTTTTAGCTGAAAATATGTAAAAATATGTATGTTATTGTGCGATGCACATATTTTTTCTCAAAAACGGTAAGTCTGGCGTGGTTTTGACCATAACAAGATTTGTAGAGGCATTCATTACGAACATTTTAAGCCAAAAATCTTAATTCTAGGCCTACTAGTTTCCGAGGAAATGAAAATAAACCAAATTATGGCATACTTTTAGCTGAAAATATGTATGTTATTGTGCGATGCACATATTTTTTCTCAAAAACGGTAAGTCTGGCGTGGTTTTGACCATAACAAGATTTGTAGAGGCATTCATTACGAACATTTTAAACCAAAAATCTTAATTCTAGGCCTACTAGTTTCCGAGAAAATTAAAATAAACCAAATTGTGCCATACTTTTAGCTGAAAATATGTATGTTATTGTGCGATGCACATATTTTTTCTCAAAAACGGTAAGTCTGGCGTGGTTTTGACCATAACAAGATTTGTAGAGGCATTCATTACGAACATTTTAAAACAAAAATCTTAATTCTAGGCCTACTAGTTTCCGAGAAAATTAAAATAAACCAAATTATGCCATACTTTTAGCTGAAAATATGTAAAAATATGTATGTTATTGTGCGATGCACATATTTTTTCTCAAAAACGGTAAGTCTGGCGTGGTTTTGACCATAACAAGATTTGTAGAGGCATTCATTACGAACATTTTAAAACAAAAATCTTAATTCTAGGCCTACTAGTTTCCGAGAAAATTAAAATAAACCAAATTATGCCATACTTTTAGCTGAAAATATGTATGTTATTGTGCGATGCACATATTTTTTCTCAAAAACGGTAAGTCTGGCGTGGTTTTGACCATAACAAGATTTGTAGAGGCATTCATTACGAACATTTTAAAACAAAAATCTTAATTCTAGGCCTACTAGTTTCCGAGGAAATGAAAATAAACGAAATTATGGCATACTTTTAGCTGAAAATATGTATGTTATTGTGCGATGCACATATTTTTTCTCAAAAACGGTAAGTCTGGCGTGGTTTTGACCATAACAAGATTTGTAGAGGCATTCATTACGAACATTTTAAAACAAAAATCTTAATTCTAGGCCTACTAGTTTCCGAGAAAATGAAAATAAACCAAATTATGCCATACTTTTAGCTGAAAATATGTAAAAATATGTATGTTATTGTGCGATGCACATATTTTTTCTCAAAAACGGTAAGTCTGGCGTGGTTTTGACCATAACAAGATTTGTAGAGGCATTCATTACGAACATTTTAAAACAAAAATCTTAATTCTAGGCCTACTAGTTTCCGAGAAAATTAAAATAAACCAAATTATGCCATACTTTTAGCTGAAAATATGTAAAAATATGTATGTTATTGTGCGATGCACATATTTTTTCTCAAAAACGGTAAGTCTGGCGTGGTTTTGACCATAACAAGATTTGTAGAGGCATTCATTACGAACATTTTAAACCAAAAATCTTAATTCTAGGCCTACTAGTTTCCGA
This sequence comes from Myathropa florea, assembly GCA_930367185.1. Classification (NCBI taxonomy): domain Eukaryota; kingdom Metazoa; phylum Arthropoda; class Insecta; order Diptera; family Syrphidae; genus Myathropa; species Myathropa florea. Next base: position 112,357,489 of record OV884002.1, on the reverse strand, counting down.
GGAAATGAAAATAAACCAAATTATGCCATACTTTTAGCTGAAAATATGTATGTTATTGTGCGATGCACATATTTTTTCTCAAAAACGGTAAGTCTGGCGTGGTTTTGACCATAACAAGATTTGTAGAGGCATTCATTACGAACATTTTAAAACAAAAATCTTAATTCTAGGCCTACTAGTTTCCGAGAAAATTAAAATAAACCAAATTATGCCATACTTTTAGCTGAAAATATGTAAAAATATGTATGTTATTGTGCGATGCACATATTTTTTCTCAAAAACGGTAAGTCTGGCGTGGTTTTGACCATAACAAGATTTGTAGAGGCATTCATTACGAACATTTTAAACCAAAAATCTTAATTCTAGGCCTACTAGTTTCCGAGGAAATGAAAATAAACCAAATTATGCCATACTTTTAGCTGAAAATATGTAAAAATATGTATGTTATTGTGCGATGCACATATTTTTTCTCAAAAACGGTAAGTCTGGCGTGGTTTTGACCATAACAAGATTTGTAGAGGCATTCATTACGAACATTTTAAAACAAAAATCTTAATTCTAGGCCTACTAGTTTCCGAGAAAATTAAAATAAACCAAATTATGCCATACTTTTAGCTGAAAATATGTAAAAATATGTATGTTATTGTGCGATGCACATATTTTTTCTCAAAAACGGTAAGTCTGGCGTGGTTTTGACCATAACAAGATTTGTAGAGGAATTCATTACGAACATTTTAAAACAAAAATCTTAATTCTAGGCCTACTAGTTTCCGAGAAAATTAAAATAAACCAAATTATGCCATACTTTTAGCTGAAAATATGTAAAAATATGTATGTTATTGTGCGATGCACATATTTTTTCTCAAAAACGGTAAGTCTGGCGTGGTTTTGACCATAACAAGATTTGTAGAGGCATTCATTACGAACATTTTAAACCAAAAATCTTAATTCTAGGCCTACTAGTTTCCGAGGAAATGAAAATAAACCAAATTATGCCATACTTTTAGCTGAAAATATGTATGTTATTGTGCGATGCACATATTTTTTCTCAAAAACGGTAAGTCTGGCGTGGTTTTGACCATAACAAGATTTGTAGAGGCATTCATTACGAACATTTTAAAACAAAAATCTTAATTCTAGGCCTACTAGTTTCCGAGAAAATTAAAATAAACCAAATTACGCCATACTTTTAGCTGAAAATATGTATGTTATTGTGCGATGCACATATTTTTTCTCAAAAACGGTAAGTCTGGCGTGGTTTTGACCATAACAAGATTTGTAGAGGCATTCATTACGAACATTTTAAAACAAAAATCTTAATTCTAGGCCTACTAGTTTCCGAGAAAATTAAAATAAACCAAATTATGCCATACTTTTAGCTGAAAATATGTAAAAATATGTATGTTATTGTGCGATGCACATATTTTTTCTCAAAAACGGTAAGTCTGGCGTGGTTTTGACCATAACAAGATTTGTAGAGGCATTCATTACGAACATTTTAAAACAAAAATCTTAATTCTAGGCCTACTAGTTTCCGAGAAAATTAAAATAAACCAAATTATGCCATACTTTTAGCTGAAAATATGTAAAAATATGTATGTTATTGTGCGATGCACATATTTTTTCTCAAAAACGGTAAGTCTGGCGTGGTTTTGACCATAACAAGATTTGTAGAGGCATTCATTACGAACATTTTAAAACAAAAATCTTAATTCTAGGCCTACTAGTTTCCGAGAAAATTAAAATAAACCAAATTATGCCATACTTTTAGCTGAAAATATGTAAAAATATGTATGTTATTGTGCGATGCACATATTTTTTCTCAAAAACGGTAAGTCTGGCGTGGTTTTGACCATAACAAGATTTGTAGAGGCATTCATTACGAACATTTTAAACCAAAAATCTTAATTCTAGGCCTACTAGTTTCCAAGGAAATGAAAATAAACCAAATTATGCCATACTTTTAGCTGAAAATATGTATGTTATTGTGCGATGCACATATTTTTTCTCAAAAACGGTAAGTCTGGCGTGGTTTTGACCATAACAAGATTTGTAGAGGCATTCATTACGAACATTTTAAAACAAAAATCTTAATTCTAGGCCTACTAGTTTCCGAGAAAATTAAAATAAACCAAATTATGCCATACTTTTAGCTGAAAATATGTAAAAATATGTATGTTATTGTGCGATGCACATATTTTTTCTCAAAAACGGTAAGTCTGGCGTGGTTTTGACCATAACAAGATTTGTAGAGGCATTCATTACGAACATTTTAAACCAAATATCTTAATTCTAGGCCTACTAGTTTCCGAGGAAATGAAAATAAACCAAATTATGCCATACTTTTAGCTGAAAATATGTAAAAATATGTATGTTATTGTGCGATGCACATATTTTTTCTCAAAAACGGTAAGTCTGGCGTGGTTTTGACCATAACAAGATTTGTAGAGGCATTCATTACGAACATTTTAAAACAAAAATCTTAATTCTAGGCCTACTAGTTTCCGAGAAAATTAAAATAAACCAAATTATGCCATACTTTTAGCTGAAAATATGTATGTTATTGTGCGATGCACATATTTTTTCTCAAAAACGGTAAGTCTGGCGTGGTTTTGACCATAACAAGATTTGTAGAGGCATTCATTACGAACATTTTAAAACAAAAATCTTAATTCTAGGCCTACTAGTTTCCGAGAAAATTAAAATAAACCAAATTATGCCATACTTTTAGCTGAAAATATGTAAAAATATGTATGTTATTGTGCGATGCACATATTTTTTCTCAAAAACGGTAAGTCTGGCGTGGTTTTGACCATAACAAGATTTGTAGAGGCATTCATTACGAACATTTTAAAACAAAAATCTTAATTCTAGGCCTACTAGTTTCCGAGAAAATTAAAATAAACCAAATTATGCCATACTTTTAGCTGAAAATATGTATGTTATTGTGCGATGCACATATTTTTTCTCAAAAACGGTAAGTCTGGCGTGGTTTTGACCATAACAAGATTTGTAGAGGCATTCATTACGAACATTTTAAAACAAAAATCTTAATTCTAGGCCTACTAGTTTCCGAGAAAATTAAAATAAACCAAATTATGCCATACTTTTAGCTGAAAATATGTAAAAATATGTATGTTATTGTGCGATGCACATATTTTTTCTCAAAAACGGTAAGTCTGGCGTGGTTTTGACCATAACAAGATTTGTAGAGGCATTCATTACGAACATTTTAAACCAAAAATCTTAATTCTAGGCCTACTAGTTTCCGAGGAAATGAAAATAAACCAAATTATGCCATACTTTTAGCTGAAAATATGTAAAAATATGTATGTTATTGTGCGATGCACATATTTTTTCTCAAAAACGGTAAGTCTGGCGTGGTTTTGACCATAACAAGATTTGTAGAGGCATTCATTACGAACATTTTAAACCAAAAATCTTAATTCTAGGCCTACTAGTTTCCGAGGAAATGAAAATAAACCAAATTATGCCATACTTTTAGCTGAAAATATGTAAAAATATGTATGTTATTGTGCGATGCACATATTTTTTCTCAAAAACGGTAAGTCTGGCGTGGTTTTGACCATAACAAGATTTGTAGAGGCATTCATTACGAACATTTTAAAACAAAAATCTTAATTCTAGGCCTACTAGTTTCCGAGAAAATTAAAATAAACCAAATTATGCCATACTTTTAGCTGAAAATATGTATGTTATTGTGCGATGCACATATTTTTTCTCAAAAATGGTAAGTCTGGCGTGGTTTTGACCATAACAAGATTTGTAGAGGCATTCATTACGAACATTTTAAAACAAAAATCTTAATTCTAGGCCTACTAGTTTCCGAGAAAATTAAAATAAACCAAATTATGCCATACTTTTAGCTGAAAATATGTATGTTATTGTGCGATGCACATATTTTTTCTCAAAAACGGTAAGTCTGGCGTGGTTTTGACCATAACAAGATTTGTAGAGGCATTCATTACGAACATTTTAAAACAAAAATCTTAATTCTAGGCCTACTAGTTTCCGAGAAAATTAAAATAAACCAAATTATGCCATACTTTTAGCTGAAAATATGTAAAAATATGTATGTTATTGTGCGATGCACATATTTTTTCTCAAAAACGGTAAGTCTGGCGTGGTTTTGACAATAACAAGATTTGTAGAGGCATTCATTACGAACATTTTAAAACAAAAATCTTAATTCTAGGCCTACTAGTTTCCGAGAAAATTAAAATAAACCAAATTATGCCATACTTTTAGCTGAAAATATGTAAAAATATGTATGTTATTGTGCGATGCACATATTTTTTCTCAAAAACGGTAAGTCTGGCGTGGTTTTGACCATAACAAGATTTGTAGAGGCATTCATTACGAACATTTTAAACCAAAAATCTTAATTCTAGGCCTACTAGTTTCCGAGGAAATGAAAATAAACCAAATTATGGCATACTTTTAGCTGAAAATATGTATGTTATTGTGCGATGCACATATTTTTTCTCAAAAACGGTAAGTCTGGCGTGGTTTTGACCATAACAAGATTTGTAGAGGCATTCATTACGAACATTTTAAAACAAAAATCTTAATTCTAGGCCTACTAGTTTCCGAGAAAATTAAAATAAACCAAATTATGCCATACTTTTAGCTGAAAATATGTAAAAATATGTATGTTATTGTGCGATGCACATATTTTTTCTCAAAAACGGTAAGTCTGGCGTGGTTTTGACCATAACAAGATTTGTAGAGGCATTCATTACGAACATTTCAAAACAAAAATCTTAATTCTAGGCCTACTAGTTTCCGAGAAAATTAAAATAAACCAAATTATGCCATACTTTTAGCTGAAAATATGTAAAAATATGTATGTTATTGTGCGATGCACATATTTTTTCTCAAAAACGGTAAGTCTGGCGTGGTTTTGACCATAACAAGATTTGTAGAGGCATTCATTACGAACATTTTAAAACAAAAATCTTAATTCTAGGCCTACTAGTTTCCAAGGAAATGAAAATAAACCAAATTATGCCATACTTTTAGCTGAAAATATGTATGTTATTGTGCGATGCACATATTTTTTCTCAAAAACGGTAAGTCTGGCGTGGTTTTGACCATAACAAGATTTGTAGAGGCATTCATTACGAACATTTTAAAACAAAAATCTTAATTCTAGGCCTACTAGTTTCCGAGAAAATTAAAATAAACCAAATTATGCCATACTTTTAGCTGAAAATATGTATGTTATTGTGCGATGCACATATTTTTTCTCAAAAACGGTAAGTCTGGCGTGGTTTTGACCATAACAAGATTTGTAGAGGCATTCATTACGAACATTTTAAAACAAAAATCTTAATTCTAGGCCTACTAGTTTCCGAGAAAATTAAAATAAACCAAATTATGCCATACTTTTAGCTGAAAATATGTAAAAATATGTATGTTATTGTGCGATGCACATATTTTTTCTCAAAAACGGTAAGTCTGGCGTGGTTTTGACAATAACAAGATTTGTAGAGGCATTCATTACGAACATTTTAAAACAAAAATCTTAATTCTAGGCCTACTAGTTTCCGAGAAAATTAAAATAAACCAAATTATGCCATACTTTTAGCTGAAAATATGTAAAAATATGTATGTTATTGTGCGATGCACATATTTTTTCTCAAAAACGGTAAGTCTGGCGTGGTTTTGACCATAACAAGATTTGTAGAGGCATTCATTACGAACATTTTAAACCAAAAATCTTAATTCTAGGCCTACTAGTTTCCGAGGAAATGAAAATAAACCAAATTATGGCATACTTTTAGCTGAAAATATGTATGTTATTGTGCGATGCACATATTTTTTCTCAAAAACGGTAAGTCTGGCGTGGTTTTGACCATAACAAGATTTGTAGAGGCATTCATTACGAACATTTTAAAACAAAAATCTTAATTCTAGGCCTACTAGTTTCCGAGAAAATTAAAATAAACCAAATTATGCCATACTTTTAGCTGAAAATATGTAAAAATATGTATGTTATTGTGCGATGCACATATTTTTTCTCAAAAACGGTAAGTCTGGCGTGGTTTTGACCATAACAAGATTTGTAGAGGCATTCATTACGAACATTTCAAAACAAAAATCTTAATTCTAGGCCTACTAGTTTCCGAGAAAATTAAAATAAACCAAATTATGCCATACTTTTAGCTGAAAATATGTAAAAATATGTATGTTATTGTGCGATGCACATATTTTTTCTCAAAAACGGTAAGTCTGGCGTGGTTTTGACCATAACAAGATTTGTAGAGGCATTCATTACGAACATTTTAAAACAAAAATCTTAATTCTAGGCCTACTAGTTTCCAAGGAAATGAAAATAAACCAAATTATGCCATACTTTTAGCTGAAAATATGTATGTTATTGTGCGATGCACATATTTTTTCTCAAAAACGGTAAGTCTGGCGTGGTTTTGACCATAACAAGATTTGTAGAGGCATTCATTACGAACATTTTAAAACAAAAATCTTAATTCTAGGCCTACTAGTTTCCGAGAAAATTAAAATAAACCAAATTATGCCATACTTTTAGCTGAAAATATGTAAAAATATGTATGTTATTGTGCGATGCACATATTTTTTCTCAAAAACGGTAAGTCTGGCGTGGTTTTGACCATAACAAGATTTGTAGAGGCATTCATTACGAACATTTCAAAACAAAAATCTTAATTCTAGGCCTACTAGTTTCCGAGAAAATTAAAATAAACCAAATTATGCCATACTTTTAGCTGAAAATATGTAAAAATATGTATGTTATTGTGCGATGCACATATTTTTTCTCAAAAACGGTAAGTCTGGCGTGGTTTTGACCATAACAAGATTTGTAGAGGCATTCATTACGAACATTTTAAAACAAAAATCTTAATTCTAGGCCTACTAGTTTCCAAGGAAATGAAAATAAACCAAATTATGCCATACTTTTAGCTGAAAATATGTATGTTATTGTGCGATGCACATATTTTTTCTCAAAAATGGTAAGTCTGGCGTGGTTTTGACCATAACAAGATTTGTAGAGGCATTCATTACGAACATTTTAAAACAAAAATCTTAATTCTAGGCCTACTAGTTTCCGAGAAAATTAAAATAAACCAAATTATGCCATACTTTTAGCTGAAAATATGTAAAAATATGTATGTTATTGTGCGATGCACATATTTTTTCTCAAAAACGGTAAGTCTGGCGTGGTTTTGACCATAACAAGATTTGTAGAGGCATTCATTACGAACATTTTAAAACAAAATCTTAATTCTAGGCCTACTAGTTTCCGAGGAAATGAAAATAAACCAAATTATGCCATACTTTTAGCTGAAAATATGTAAAAATATGTATGTTATTGTGCGATGCACATATTTTTTCTCAAAAACGGTAAGTCTGGCGTGGTTTTGACCATAACAAGATTTGTAGAGGCATTCATTACGAACATTTTAAACCAAAAATCTTAATTCTAGGCCTACTAGTTTCCGAGGAAATTAAAATAAACCAAATTATGCCATACTTTAAGCTGAAAATATGTAAAAATATGTATGTTATTGTGCGATGCACATATTTTTTCTCAAAAACGGTAAGTCTGGCGTGGTTTTGACCATAACAAGATTTGTAGAGGCATTCATTACGAACATTTTAAAACAAAAATCTTAATTCTAGGCCTACTAGTTTCCGAGAAAATTAAAATAAACCAAATTATGCCATACTTTTAGCTGAAAATATGTATGTTATTGTGCGATGCACATATTTTTTCTCAAAAACGGTAAGTCTGGCGTGGTTTTGACCATAACAAGATTTGTAGAGGCATTCATTACGAACATTTTAAAACAAAAATCTTAATTCTAGGCCTACTAGTTTCCGAGAAAATTAAAATAAACCAAATTATGCCATACTTTTAGCTGAAAATATGTAAAAATATGTATGTTATTGTGCGATGCACATATTTTTTCTCAAAAACGGTAAGTCTGGCGTGGTTTTGACCATAACAAGATTTGTAGAGGCATTCATTACGAACATTTTAAAACAAAAATCTTAATTCTAGGCCTACTAGTTTCCGAGAAAATTAAAATAAACCAAATTATGCCATACTTTTAGCTGAAAATATGTAAAAATATGTATGTTATTGTGCGATGCACATATTTTTTCTCAAAAACGGTAAGTCTGGCGTGGTTTTGACCATAACAAGATTTGTAGAGGCATTCATTACGAACATTTTAAACCAAAAATCTTAATTCTAGGCCTACTAATTTCCGAGAAAATGAAAATAAGCCAAATTATGCCATACTTTTAGCTGAAAATATGTATGTTATTGTGCGATGCACATATTTTTTCTCAAAAACGGTAAGTCTGGCGTGGTTTTGACCATAACAAGATTTGTAGAGGCATTCATTACGAACATTTTAAAACAAAAATCTTAATTCTAGGCCTACTAGTTTCCGAGAAAATTAAAATAAACCAAATTATGAAATACTTTTAGCTGAAAATATGTAAAAATATGTATGTTATTGTGCGATGCACATATTTTTTCTCAAAAACGGTAAGTCTGGCGTGGTTTTGACCATAACAAGATTTGTAGAGGCATTCATTACGAACATTTTAAAACAAAAATCTTAATTCTAGGCCTACTAGTTTCCGAGAAAATTAAAATAAACCAAATTATGCCATACTTTTAGCTGAAAATATGTAAAAATATGTATGTTATTGTGCGATGCACATATTTTTTCTCAAAAACGGTAAGTCTGGCGTGGTTTTGACCATAACAAGATTTGTAGAGGCATTCATTACGAACATTTTAAAACAAAAATCTTAATTCTAGGCCTACTAGTTTCCGAGAAAATTAAAATAAACCAAATTATGCCATACTTTTAGCTGAAAATATGTAAAAATATGTATGTTATTGTGCGATGCACATATTTTTTCTCAAAAACGGTAAGTCTGGCGTGGTTTTGACCATAACAAGATTTGTAGAGGCATTCATTACGAACATTTTAAAACAAAAATCATAATTCTAGGCCTACTAGTTTCCGAGAAAATTAAAATAAACCAAATTATGCCATACTTTTAGCTGAAAATATGTAAAAATATGTATGTTATTGTGCGATGCACATATTTTTTCTCAAAAACGGTAAGTCTGGCGTGGTTTTGACCATAACAAGATTTGTAGAGGCATTCATTACGAACATTTTAAAACAAAAATCTTAATTCTAGGCCTACTAGTTTCCGAGAAAATTAAAATAAACCAAATTATGCCATACTTTTAGCTGAAAATATGTAAAAATATGTATGTTATTGTGCGATGCACATATTTTTTCTCAAAAACGGTAAGTCTGGCGTGGTTTTGACCATAACAAGATTTGTAGAGGCATTCATTACGAACATTTTAAAACAAAAATCTTAATTCTAGGCCTACTAGTTTCCGAGAAAATTAAAATAAACCAAATTATGCCATACTTTTAGCTGAAAATATGTAAAAATATGTATGTTATTGTGCGATGCACATATTTTTTCTCAAAAACGGTAAGTCTGGCGTGGTTTTGACCATAACAAGATTTGTAGAGGCATTCATTACGAACATTTTAAAACAAAAATCTTAATTCTAGGCCTACTAGTTTCCGAGAAAATTAAAATAAACCAAATTATGCCATACTTTTAGCTGAAAATATGTAAAAATATGTATGTTATTGTGCGATGCACATATTTTTTCTCAAAAACGGTAAGTCTGGCGTGGTTTTGACCATAACAAGATTTGTAGAGGCATTCATTACGAACATTTTAAACCAAAAATCTTAATTCTAGGCCTACTAGTTTCCGAGGAAATGAAAATAAACCAAATTATGCCATACTTTTAGCTGAAAATATGTATGTTATTGTGCGATGCACATATTTTTTCTCAAAAACGGTAAGTCTGGCGTGGTTTTGACCATAACAAGATTTGTAGAGGCATTCATTACGAACATTTTAAAACAAAAATCTTAATTCTAGGCCTACTAGTTTCCGAGAAAATTAAAATAAACCAAATTATGCCATACTTTTAGCTGAAAATATGTATGTTATTGTGCGATGCACATATTTTTTCTCAAAAACGGTAAGTCTGGCGTGGTTTTGACCATAACAAGATTTGTAGAGGCATTCATTACGAACATTTTAAAACAAAAATCTTAATTCTAGGCCTACTAGTTTCCGAGAAAATTAAAATAAACCAAATTATGCCATACTTTTAGCTGAAAATATGTAAAAATATGTATGTTATTGTGCGATGCACATATTTTTTCTCAAAAACGGTAAGTCTGGCGTGGTTTTGACCATAACAAGATTTGTAGAGGCATTCATTACGAACATTTTAAAACAAAAATCTTAATTCTAGGCCTACTAGTTTCCGAGAAAATTAAAATAAACCAAATTATGCCATACTTTTAGCTGAAAATATGTATGTTATTGTGCGATGCACATATTTTTTCTCAAAAACGGTAAGTCTGGCGTGGTTTTGACCATAACAAGATTTGTAGAGGCATTCATTACGAACATTTTAAAACAAAAATCTTAATTCTAGGCCTACTAGTTTCCGAGAAAATTAAAATAAACCAAATTATGCCATACTTTTAGCTGAAAATATGTAAAAATATGTATGTTATTGTGCGATGCACATATTTTTTCTCAAAAACGGTAAGTCTGGCGTGGTTTTGACCATAACAAGATTTGTAGAGGCATTCATTACGAACATTTTAAAACAAAAATCTTAATTCTAGGCCTACTAGTTTCCGAGAAAATTAAAATAAACCAAATTATGCCATACTTTTAGCTGAAAATATGTAAAAATATGTATGTTATTGTGCGATGCACATATTTTTTCTCAAAAACGGTAAGTCTGGCGTGGTTTTGACCATAACAAGATTTGTAGAGGCATTCATTACGAACATTTTAAAACAAAAATCTTAATTCTAGGCCTACTAGTTTCCGAGAAAATTAAAATAAACCAAATTATGCCATACTTTTAGCTGAAAATATGTAAAAATATGTATGTTATTGTGCGATGCACATATTTTTTCTCAAAAACGGCAAGTCTGGCGTGGTTTTGACCATAACAAGATTTGTAGAGGCATTCATTACGAACATTTTAAAACAAAAATCTTAATTCTAGGCCTACTAGTTTCCGAGGAAATGAAAATAAACCAAATTATGCCATACTTTTAGCTGAAAATATGTAAAAATATGTATGTTATTGTGCGATGCACATATTTTTTCTCAAAAACGGTAAGTCTGGCGTGGTTTTGACCATAACAAGATTTGTAGAGGCATTCATTACGAACATTTTAAACCAAAAATCTTAATTCTAGGCCTACTAGTTTCCGAGGAAATTAAAATAAACCAAATTATGCCATACTTTTAGCTGAAAATATGTATGTTATTGTGCGATGCACATATTTTTTCTCAAAAACGGTAAGTCTGGCGTGGTTTTGACCATAACAAGATTTGTAGAGGCATTCATTACGAACATTTTAAAACAAAAATCTTAATTCTAGGCCTACTAGTTTCCGAGAAAATTAAAATAAACCAAATTATGCCATACTTTTAGCTGAAAATATGTAAAAATATGTATGTTATTGTGCGATGCACATATTTTTTCTCAAAAACGGTAAGTCTGGCGTGGTTTTGACCATAACAAGATTTGTAGAGGCATTCATTACGAACATTTTAAAACAAAAATCTTAATTCTAGGCCTACTAGTTTCCGAGGAAATGAAAATAAACCAAATTATGCCATACTTTTAGCTGAAAATATGTAAAAATATGTATGTTATTGTGCGATGCACATATTTTTTCTCAAAAACGGTAAGTCTGGCGTGGTTTTGACCATAACAAGATTTGTAGAGGCATTCATTACGAACATTTTAAACCAAAAATCTTAATTCTAGGCCTACTAGTTTCCGAGGAAATTAAAATAAACCAAATTATGCCATACTTTTAGCTGAAAATATGTATGTTATTGTGCGATGCACATATTTTTTCTCAAAAACGGTAAGTCTGGCGTGGTTTTGACCATAACAAGATTTGTAGAGGCATTCATTACGAACATTTTAAAACAAAAATCTTAATTCTAGGCCTACTAGTTTCCGAGAAAATTAAAATAAACCAAATTATGCCATACTTTTAGCTGAAAATATGTAAAAATATGTATGTTATTGTGCGATGCACATATTTTTTCTCAAAAACGGTAAGTCTGGCGTGGTTTTGACCATAACAAGATTTGTAGAGGCATTCATTACGAACATTTTAAAACAAAAATCTTAATTCTAGGCCTACCAGTTTCCGATAAAATTAAAATAAACCAAATTATGCCATACTTTTAGCTGAAAATATGTAAAAATATGTATGTTATTGTGCGATGCACATATTTTTTCTCAAAAACGGTAAGTCTGGCGTGGTTTTGACCATAACAAGATTTGTAGAGGCATTCATTACGAACATTTTAAAACAAAAATCTTAATTCTAGGCCTACTAGTTTCCGAGAAAATTAAAATAAACCAAATTATGCCATACTTTTAGCTGAAAATATGTAAAAATATGTATGTTATTGTGCGATGCACATATTTTTTCTCAAAAACGGTAAGTCTGGCGTGGTTTTGACCATAACAAGATTTGTAGAGGCATTCATTACGAACATTTTAAACCAAAAATCTTAATTCTAGGCCTACTAGTTTCCGAGGAAATGAAAATAAACCAAATTATGCCATACTTTTAGCTGAAAATATGTATGTTATTGTATTTTTTCTCAAAAACGGTAAGTCTGGCGTGGTTTTGACCATAACAAGATTTGTAGAGGCATTCATTACGAACATTTTAAAACAAAAATCTTAATTCTAGGCCTACTAGTTTCCGAGGAAATGAAAATAAACCAAATTATGCCATACTTTTAGCTGAAAATATGTAAAAATATGTATGTTATTGTGCGATGCACATATTTTTTCTCAAAACGGTAAGTCTGGCGTGGTTTTGACCATAACAAGATTTGTAGAGGCATTCATTACGAACATTTTAAAACAAAAATCTTAATTCTAGGCCTACTAGTTTCCGAGAAAATTAAAATAAACCAAATTATGCCATACTTTTAGCTGAAAATATGTAAAAATATGTATGTTATTGTGCGATGCACATATTTTTTCTCAAAAACGGTAAGTCTGGCGTGGTTTTGACCATAACAAGATTTGTAGAGGCATTCATTACGAACATTTTAAAACAAAAATCTTAATTCTAGGCCTACTAGTTTCCGAGAAAATTAAAATAAACCAAATTATGCCATACTTTTAGCTGAAAATATGTATGTTATTGTGCGATGCACATATTTTTTCTCAAAAACGGTAAGTCTGGCGTGGTTTTGACCATAACGAGATTTGTAGAGGCATTCATTACGAACATTTTAAAACAAAAATCTTAATTCTAGGCCTACTAGTTTCCGAGAAAATTAAAATAAACCAAATTATGCCATACTTTTAGCTGAAAATATGTAAAAATATGTATGTTATTGTGCGATGCACATATTTTTTCTCAAAAACGGTAAGTCTGGCGTGGTTTTGACCATAACAAGATTTGTAGAGGCATTCATTACGAACATTTTAAAACAAAAATCTTAATTCTAGGCCTACTAGTTTCCGAGAAAATTAAAATAAACCAAATTATGCCATACTTTTAGCTGAAAATATGTAAAAATATGTATGTTATTGTGCGATGCACATATTTTTTCTCAAAAACGGTAAGTCTGGCGTGGTTTTGACCATAACAAGATTTGTAGAGGCATTCATTACGAACATTTTAAAACAAAAATCTTAATTCTAGGCCTACTAGTTTCCGAGGAAATGAAAATAAACCAAATTATGCCATACTTTTAGCTGAAAATATGTAAAAATATGTATGTTATTGTGCGATGCACATATTTTTTCTCAAAAACGGTAAGTCTGGCGTGGTTTTGACCATAACAAGATTTGTAGAGGCATTCATTACGAACATTTTAAACCAAAAATCTTAATTCTAGGCCTACTAGTTTCCGAGGAAATTAAAATAAACCAAATTATGCCATACTTTTAGCTGAAAATATGTAAAAATATGTATGTTATTGTGCGATGCACATATTTTTTCTCAAAAACGGTAAGTCTGGCGTGGTTTTGACCATAACAAGATTTGTAGAGGCATTCATTACGAACATTTTAAAACAAAAATCTTAATTCTAGGCCTACTAGTTTCCGAGAAAATTAAAATAAACCAAATTATGCCATACTTTTAGCTGAAAATATGTATGTTATTGTGCGATGCACATATTTTTTCTCAAAAACGGTAAGTCTGGCGTGGTTTTGACCATAACGAGATTTGTAGAGGCATTCATTACGAACATTTTAAAACAAAAATCTTAATTCTAGGCCTACTAGTTTCCGAGAAAATTAAAATAAACCAAATTATGCCATACTTTTAGCTGAAAATATGTAAAAATATGTATGTTATTGTGCGATGCACATATTTTTTCTCAAAAACGGTAAGTCTGGCGTGGTTTTGACCATAACAAGATTTGTAGAGGCATTCATTACGAACATTTTAAAACAAAAATCTTAATTCTAGGCCTACTAGTTTCCGAGAAAATTAAAATAAACCAAATTATGCCATACTTTTAGCTGAAAATATGTAAAAATATGTATGTTATTGTGCGATGCACATATTTTTTCTCAAAAACGGTAAGTCTGGCGTGGTTTTGACCATAACAAGATTTGTAGAGGCATTCATTACGAACATTTTAAAACAAAAATCTTAATTCTAGGCCTACTAGTTTCCGAGGAAATGAAAATAAACCAAATTATGCCATACTTTTAGCTGAAAATATGTAAAAATATGTATGTTATTGTGCGATGCACATATTTTTTCTCAAAAACGGTAAGTCTGGCGTGGTTTTGACCATAACAAGATTTGTAGAGGCATTCATTACGAACATTTTAAACCAAAAATCTTAATTCTAGGCCTACTAGTTTCCGAGGAAATTAAAATAAACCAAATTATGCCATACTTTTAGCTGAAAATATGTATGTTATTGTGCGATGCACATATTTTTTCTCAAAAACGGTAAGTCTGGCGTGGTTTTGACCATAACAAGATTTGTAGAGGCATTCATTACGAACATTTTAAAACAAAAATCTTAATTCTAGGCCTACTAGTTTCCGAGAAAATTAAAATAAACTAAATTATGCCATACTTTTAGCTGAAAATATGTAAAAATATGTATGTTATTGTGCGATGCACATATTTTTTCTCAAAAACGGTAAGTCTGGCGTGGTTTTGACCATAACAAGATTTGTAGAGGCATTCATTACGAACATTTTAAAACAAAAATCTTAATTCTAGGCCTACTAGTTTCCGAGAAAATTAAAATAAACCAAATTATGCCATACTTTTAGCTGAAAATATGTAAAAATATGTATGTTATTGTGCGATGCACATATTTTTTCTCAAAAACGGTAAGTCTGGCGTGGTTTTGACCATAACAAGATTTGTAGAGGCATTCATTACGAACATTTTAAAACAAAAATCTTAATTCTAGGCCTACTAGTTTCCGAGAAAATGAAAATAAACCAAATTATGCCATACTTTTAGCTGAAAATATGTATGTTATTGTGCGATGCACATATTTTTTCTCAAAAACGGTAAGTCTGGCGTGGTTTTGACCATAACAAGATTTGTAGAGGCATTCCTTACGAACATTTTAAAACAAAAATCTTAATTCTAGGCCTACTAGTTTCCGAGAAAATTAAAATAAACCAAATTATGCCATACTTTTAGCTGAAAATATGTAAAAATATGTATGTTATTGTGCGATGCACATATTTTTTCTCAAAAACGGTAAGTCTGGCGTGGTTTTGACCATAACAAGATTTGTAGAGGCATTCATTACGAACATTTTAAACCAAAAATCTTAATTCTAGGCCTACTAGTTTCCGAGGAAATGAAAATAAACCAAATTATGCCATACTTTTAGCTGAAAATATGTAAAAATATGTATGTTATTGTGCGATGCACATATTTTTTCTCAAAAACGGTAAGTCTGGCGTGGTTTTGACCATAACAAGATTTGTAGAGGCATTCATTACGAACATTTTAAAACAAAAATCTTAATTCTAGGCCTACTAGTTTCCGAGAAAATTAAAATAAACCAAATTATGCCATACTTTTAGCTGAAAATATGTAAAAATATGTATGTTATTGTGCGATGCACATATTTTTTCTCAAAAACGGTAAGTCTGGCGTGGTTTTGACCATAACAAGATTTGTAGAGGCATTCATTACGAACATTTTAAACCAAAAATCTTAATTCTAGGCCTACTAGTTTCCGAGGAAATGAAAATAAACCAAATTATGCCATACTTTTAGCTGAAAATATGTAAAAATATGTATGTTATTGTGCGATGCACATATTTTTTCTCAAAAACGGTAAGTCTGGCGTGGTATTGACCATAACAAGATTTGTAGAGGCATTCATTACGAACATTTTAAAACAAAAATCTTAATTCCAGGCCTACTAGTTTCCGAGAAAATTAAAATAAACCAAATTATGCCATACTTTTAGCTGAAAATATGTAAAAATATGTATGTTATTGTGCGATGCACATATTTTTTCTCAAAAACGGTAAGTCTGGCGTGGTTTTGACCATAACAAGATTTGTAGAGGCATTCATTACGAACATTTTAAACCAAAAATCTTATTCTAGGCCTACTAGTTTCCGAGGAAATGAAAATAAACCAAATTATGCCATACTTTTAGCTGAAAATATGTAAAAATATGTATGTTATTGTGCGATGCACATATTTTTTCTCAAAAACGGTAAGTCTGGCGTGGTTTTGACCATAACAAGATTTGTAGAGGCATTCATTACGAACATTTTAAAACAAAAATCTTAATTCTAGGCCTACTAGTTTCCGAGAAAATTAAAATAAACCAAATTGTGCCATACTTTTAGCTGAAAATATGTAAAAATATGTATGTTATTGTGCGATGCACATATTTTTTCTCAAAAACGGTAAGTCTGGCGTGGTTTTGACCATAACAAGATTTGTAGAGGCATTCATTACGAACATTTTAAAACAAAAATCTTAATTCTAGGCCTACTAGTTTCCGAGGAAATGAAAATAAACCAAATTATGCCATACTTTTAGCTGAAAATATGTAAAAATATGTATGTTATTGTGCGATGCACATATTTTTTCTAAAAAACGGTAAGTCTGGCGTGGTTTTGACCATAACAAGATTTGTAGAGGCATTCATTACGAACATTTTAAACCAAAAATCTTAATTCTAGGCCTACTAGTTTCCGAGGAAATGAAAATAAACCAAATTATGCCATACTTTTAGCTGAAAATATGTATGTTATTGTGCGATGCACATATTTTTTCTCAAAAACGGTAAGTCTGGCGTGGTTTTGACCATAACAAGATTTGTAGAGGCATTCATTACGAACATTTTAAAACAAAAATTTTAATTCTAGGCCTACTAGTTTCCGAGAAAATTAAAATAAACCAAATTATGCCATACTTTTAGCTGAAAATATGTATGTTATTGTGCGATGCACATATTTTTTCTCAAAAACGGTAAGTCTGGCGTGGTTTTGACCATAACAAGATTTGTAGAGGCATTCATTACGAACATTTTAAAACAAAAATCTTAATTCTAGGCCTACTAGTTTCCGAGAAAATTAAAATAAACCAAATTATGCCATACTTTTAGCTGAAAATATGTAAAAATATGTATGTTATTGTGCGATGCACATATTTTTTCTCAAAAACGGTAAGTCTGGCGTGGTTTTGACCATAACAAGATTTGTAGAGGCATTCATTACGAACATTTTAAAACAAAAATCTTAATTCTAGGCATACTAGTTTCCGAGAAAATTAAAATAAACCAAATTATGCCATACTTTTAGCTGAAAATATGTAAAAATATGTATGTTATTGTGCGATGCACATATTTTTTCTCAAAAACGGTAAGTCTGGCGTGGTTTTGACCATAACAAGATTTGTAGAGGCATTCATTACGAACATTTTAAAACAAAAATCTTAATTCTAGGCCTACTAGTTTCCGAGGAAATGAAAATAAACCAAATTATGCCATACTTTTAGCTGAAAATATGTATGTTATTGTGCGATGCACATATTTTTTCTCAAAAACGGTAAGTCTGGCGTGGTTTTGACCATAACAAGATTTGTAGAGGCATTCATTACGAACATTTTAAAACAAAAATCTTAATTCTAGGCCTACTAGTTTCCGAGGAAATGAAAATAAACCAAATTATGCCATACTTTTAGCTGAAAATATGTATGTTATTGTGCGATGCACATATTTTTTCTCAAAAACGGTAAGTCTGGCGTGGTTTTGACCATAACAAGATTTGTAGAGGCATTCATTACGAACATTTTAAAACAAAAATCTTAATTCCAGGCCTACTAGTTTCCGAGAAAATTAAAATAAACCAAATTATGCCATACTTTTAGCTGAAAATATGTAAAAATATGTATGTTATTGTGCGATGCACATATTTTTTCTCAAAAACGGTAAGTCTGGCGTGGTTTTGACCATAACAAGATTTGTAGAGGCATTCATTACGAACATTTTAAAACAAAAATCTTAATTCTAGGCCTACTAGTTTCCGAGGAAATGAAAATAAACCAAATTATGCCATACTTTTAGCTGAAAATATGTATGTTATTGTGCGATGCACATATTTTTTCTCAAAAACGGTAAGTCTGGCGTGGTTTTGACCATAACAAGATTTGTAGAGGCATTCATTACGAACATTTTAAAACAAAAATCTTAATTCTAGGCCTACTAGTTTCCGAGGAAATGAAAATAAACCAAATTATGCCATACTTTTAGCTGAAAATATGTAAAAATATGTATGTTATTGTGCGATGCACATATTTTTTCTAAAAAACGGTAAGTCTGGCGTGGTTTTGACCATAACAAGATTTGTAGAGGCATTCATTACGAACATTTTAAACCAAAAATCTTAATTCTAGGCCTACTAGTTTCCGAGGAAATGAAAATAAACCAAATTATGCCATACTTTTAGCTGAAAATATGTATGTTATTGTGCGATGCACATATTTTTTCTCAAAAACGGTAAGTCTGGCGTGGTTTTGACCATAACAAGATTTGTAGAGGCATTCATTACGAACATTTTAAAACAAAAATCTTAATTCTAGGCCTACTAGTTTCCGAGGAAATGAAAATAAACCAAATTATGCCATACTTTTAGCTGAAAATATGTATGTTATTGTGCGATGCACATATTTTTTCTCAAAAACGGTAAGTCTGGCGTGGTTTTGACCATAACAAGATTTGTAGAGGCATTCATTACGAACATTTTAAAACAAAAATCTTAATTCTAGGCCTACTAGTTTCCGAGGAAATGAAAATAAACCAAATTATGCCATACTTTTAGCTGAAAATATGTAAAAATATGTATGTTATTGTGCGATGCACATATTTTTTCTCAAAAACGGTAAGTCTGGCGTGGTTTTGACCATAACAAGATTTGTAGAGGCATTCATTACGAACATTTTAAAATAAAAATCTTAATTCTAGGCCTACTAGTTTCCGAGAAAATGAAAATAAACCAAATTATGCCATACTTTTAGCTGAAAATATGTAAAAATATGTATGTTATTGTGCGATGCACATATTTTTTCTCAAAAACGGTAAGTCTGGCGTGGTTTTGACCATAACAAGATTTGTAGAGGCATTCATTACGAACATTTTAAAACAAAAATCTTAATTCTAGGCCTACTAGTTTCCGAGAAAATTAAAATAAACCAAATTATGCCATACTTTTAGCTGAAAATATGTAAAAATATGTATGTTATTGTGCGATGCACATATTTTTTCTCAAAAACGGTAAGTCTGGCGTGGTTTTGACCATATCAAGATTTGTAGAGGCATTCATTACGAACATTTTAAAACAAAAATCTTAACTCTAGGCCTACTAGTTTCCGAGAAAATTAAAATAAACCAAATTATGCCATACTTTTAGCTGAAAATATGTAAAAATATGTATGTTATTGTGCGATGCACATATTTTTTCTCAAAAACGGTAAGTCTGGCGTGGTTTTGACCATAACAAGATTTGTAGAGGCATTCATTACGAACATTTTAAAACAAAAATCTTAATTCTAGGCCTACTAGTTTCCGAGGAAATGAAAATAAACCAAATTATGCCATACTTTTAGCTGAAAATATGTATGTTATTGTGCGATGCACATATTTTTTCTCAAAAACGGTAAGTCTGGCGTGGTTTTGACCATAACAAGATTTGTAGAGGCATTCATTACGAACATTTTAAAACAAAAATCTTAATTCTAGGCCTACTAGTTTCCGAGAAAATTAAAATAAACCAAATTATGCCATACTTTTAGCTGAAAATATGTAAAAATATGTATGTTATTGTGCGATGCACATATTTTTTCTCAAAAACGGTAAGTCTGGCGTGGTTTTGACCATAACAAGATTTGTAGAGGCATTCATTACGAACATTTTAAACCAAAAATCTTAATTCTAGGCCTACTAGTTTCCGAGGAAATGAAAATAAACCAAATTATGCCATACTTTTAGCTGAAAATATGTAAAAATATGTATGTTATTGTGCGATGCACATATTTTTTCTCAAAAACGGTAAGTCTGGCGTGGTTTTGACCATAACAAGATTTGTAGAGGCATTCATTACGAACATTTTAAAACAAAAATCTTAATTCTAGGCCTACTAGTTTCCGAGAAAATTAAAATAAACCAAATTATGCCATACTTTTAGCTGAAAATATGTAAAAATATGTATGTTATTGTGCGATGCACATATTTTTTCTCAAAAACGGTAAGTCTGGCGTGGTTTTGACCATAACAAGATTTGTAGAGGCATTCATTACGAACATTTTAAAACAAAAATCTTAATTCTAGGCCTACTAGTTTCCGAGGAAATGAAAATAAACCAAATTATGCCATACTTTTAGCTGAAAATATGTAAAAATATGTATGTTATTGTGCGATGCACATATTTTTTCTCAAAAACGGTAAGTCTGGCGTGGTTTTGACCATAACAAGATTTGTAGAGGCATTCATTACGAACATTTTAAAACAAAAATCTTAATTCTAGGCCTACTAGTTTCCGAGGAAATGAAAATAAACCAAATTATGCCATACTTTTAGCTGAAAATATGTATGTTATTGTGCGATGCACATATTTTTTCTCAAAAACGGTAAGTCTGGCGTGGTTTTGACCATAACAAGATTTGTAGAGGCATTCATTACGAACATTTTAAAACAAAAATCTTAATTCTAGGCCTACTAGTTTCCGAGGAAATGAAAATAAACCAAATTATGCCATACTTTTAGCTGAAAATATGTATGTTATTGTGCGATGCACATATTTTTTCTCAAAAACGGTAAGTCTGGCGTGGTTTTGACCATATCAAGATTTGTAGAGGCATTCATTACGAACATTTTAAACCAAAAATCTTAATTCTAGGCCTACTAGTTTCCGAGGAAATGAAAATAAACCAAATTATGCCATACTTTTAGCTGAAAATATGTAAAAATATGTATGTTATTGTGCGATGCACATATTTTTTCTCAAAAACGGTAAGTCTGGCGTGGTTTTGACCATAACAAGATTTGTAGAGGCATTCATTACGAACATTTTAAACCAAAAATCTTAATTCTAGGCCTACTAGTTTCCGAGGAAATGAAAATAAACCAAATTATGCCATACTTTTAGCTGAAAATATGTAAAAATATGTATGTTATTGTGCGATGCACATATTTTTTCTCAAAAACGGTAAGTCTGGCGTGGTTTTGACCATAACAAGATTTGTAGAGGCATTCATTACGAACATTTTAAAACAAAAATCTTAATTCTAGGCCTACTAGTTTCCGAGAAAATTAAAATAAACCAAATTATGCCATACTTTTAGCTGAAAATATGTAAAAATATGTATGTTATTGTGCGATGCACATATTTTTTCTCAAAAACGGTAAGTCTGGCGTGGTTTTGACCATAACAAGATTTGTAGAGGCATTCATTACGAACATTTTAAACCAAAAATCTTAATTCTAGGCCTACTAGTTTCCGAGGAAATGAAAATAAACCAAATTATGCCATACTTTTAGCTGAAAATATGTAAAAATATGTATGTTATTGTGCGATGCACATATTTTTTCTCAAAAACGGTAAGTCTGGCGTGGTTTTGACCATAACAAGATTTGTAGAGGCATTCATTACGAACATTTTAAAACAAAAATCTTAATTCTAGGCCTACTAGTTTCCGAGAAAATTAAAATAAACCAAATTATGCCATACTTTTAGCTGAAAATATGTAAAAATATGTATGTTATTGTGCGATGCACATATTTTTTCTCAAAAACGGTAAGTCTGGCGTGGTTTTGACCATAACAAGATTTGTAGAGGCATTCATTACGAACATTTTAAACCAAAAATCTTAATTCTAGGCCTACTAGTTTCCGAGGAAATGAAAATAAACCAAATTATGCCATACTTTTAGCTGAAAATATGTAAAAATATGTATGTTATTGTGCGATGCACATATTTTTTCTCAAAAACGGTAAGTCTGGCGTGGTTTTGACCATAACAAGATTTGTAGAGGCATTCATTACGAACATTTTAAAACAAAAATCTTAATTCTAGGCCTACTAGTTTCCGAGGAAATGAAAATAAACCAAATTATGCCATACTTTTAGCTGAAAATATGTATGTTATTGTGCGATGCACATATTTTTTCTCAAAAACGGTAAGTCTGGCGTGGTTTTGACCATAACAAGATTTGTAGAGGCATTCATTACGAACATTTTAAAACAAAAATCTTAATTCTAGGCCTACTAGTTTCCGAGGAAATGAAAATAAACCAAATTATGCCATACTTTTAGCTGAAAATATGTATGTTATTGTGCGATGCACATATTTTTTCTCAAAAACGGTAAGTCTGGCGTGGTTTTGACCATAACAAGATTTGTAGAGGCATTCATTACGAACATTTTAAACCAAAAATCTTAATTCTAGGCCTACTAGTTTCCGAGGAAATGAAAATAAACCAAATTATGCCATACTTTTAGCTGAAAATATGTAAAAATATGTATGTTATTGTGCGATGCACATATTTTTTCTCAAAAACGGTAAGTCTGGCGTGGTTTTGACCATAACAAGATTTGTAGAGGCATTCATTACGAACATTTTAAACCAAAAATCTTAATTCTAGGCCTACTAGTTTCCGAGGAAATGAAAATAAACCAAATTATGCCATACTTTTAGCTGAAAATATGTAAAAATATGTATGTTATTGTGCGATGCACATATTTTTTCTCAAAAACGGTAAGTCTGGCGTGGTTTTGACCATAACAAGATTTGTAGAGGCATTCATTACGAACATTTTAAAACAAAAATCTTAATTCTAGGCCTACTAGTTTCCGAGAAAATTAAAATAAACCAAATTATGCCATACTTTTAGCTGAAAATATGTAAAAATATGTATGTTATTGTGCGATGCACATATTTTTTCTCAAAAACGGTAAGTCTGGCGTGGTTTTGACCATAACAAGATTTGTAGAGGCATTCATTACGAACATTTTAAACCAAAAATCTTAATTCTAGGCCTACTAGTTTCCGAGGAAATGAAAATAAACCAAATTATGCCATACTTTTAGCTGAAAATATGTAAAAATATGTATGTTATTGTGCGATGCACATATTTTTTCTCAAAAACGGTAAGTCTGGCGTGGTTTTGACCATAACAAGATTTGTAGAGGCATTCATTACGAACATTTTAAAACAAAAATCTTAATTCTAGGCCTACTAGTTTCCGAGAAAATTAAAATAAACCAAATTATGCCATACTTTTAGCTGAAAATATGTAAAAATATGTATGTTATTGTGCGATGCACATATTTTTTCTCAAAAACGGTAAGTCTGGCGTGGTTTTGACCATAACAAGATTTGTAGAGGCATTCATTACGAACATTTTAAAACAAAAATCTTAATTCTAGGCCTACTAGTTTCCGAGAAAATTAAAATAAACCAAATTATGCCATACTTTTAGCTGAAAATATGTAAAAATATGTATGTTATTGTGCGATGCACATATTTTTTCTCAAAAACGGTAAGTCTGGCGTGGTTTTGACCATAACAAGATTTGTAGAGGCATTCATTACGAACATTTTAAAATAAAAATCTTAATTCTAGGCCTACTAGTTTCCGAGAAAATTAAAATAAACCAAATTATGCCATACTTTTAGCTGAAAATATGTAAAAATATGTATGTTATTGTGCGATGCACATATTTTTTCTCAAAAACGGTAAGTCTGGCGTGGTTTTGACCATAACAAGATTTGTAGAGGCATTCATTACGAACATTTTAAAACAAAAATCTTAATTCTAGGCCTACTAGTTTCCGAGAAAATTAAAATAAACCAAATTATGCCATACTTTTAGCTGAAAATATGTAAAAATATGTATGTTATTGTGCGATGCACATATTTTTTCTCAAAAACGGTAAGTCTGGCGTGGTTTTGACCATAACAAGATTTGTAGAGGCATTCATTACGAACATTTTAAAATAAAAATCTTAATTCTAGGCCTACTAGTTTCCGAGAAAATTAAAATAAACCAAATTATGCCATACTTTTAGCTGAAAATATGTATGTTATTGTGCGATGCACATATTTTTTCTCAAAAACGGTAAGTCTGGCGTGGTTTTGACCATAAAAAGATTTGTAGAGGCATTCATTACGAACATTTTAAAACAAAAATCTTAATTCTAGGCCTACTAGTTTCCGAGAAAATTAAAATAAACCAAATTATGCCATACTTTTAGCTGAAAATATGTATGTTATTGTGCGATGCACATATTTTTTCTCAAAAACGGTAAGTCTGGCGTGGTTTTGACCATAACAAGATTTGTAGAGGCATTCATTACGAACATTTTAAAACAAAAATCTTAATTCTAGGCCTACTAGTTTCCGAGAAAATTAAAATAAACCAAATTATGCCATACTTTTAGCTGAAAATATGTAAAAATATGTATGTTATTGTGCGATGCACATATTTTTTCTCAAAAACGGTAAGTCTGGCGTGGTTTTGACCATAACAAGATTTGTAGAGGCATTCATTACGAACATTTTAAAACAAAAATCTTAATTCTAGGCCTACTAGTTTCCGAGAAAATTAAAATAAACCAAATTATGCCATACTTTTAGCTGAAAATATGTAAAAATATGTATGTTATTGTGCGATGCACATATTTTTTCTCAAAAACGGTAAGTCTGGCGTGGTTTTGACCATAACAAGATTTGTAGAGGCATTCATTACGAACATTTTAAAACAAAAATCTTAATTCTAGGCCTACTAGTTTCCGAGAAAATTAAAATAAACCAAATTATGCCATACTTTTAGCTGAAAATATGTAAAAATATGTATGTTATTGTGCGATGCACATATTTTTTCTCAAAAACGGTAAGTCTGGCGTGGTTTTGACCATAATAAGATTTGTAGAGGCATTCATTACGAACATTTTAAAACAAAAATTTTAATTCTAGGCCTACTAGTTTCCGAGAAAATGAAAATAAACCAAATTATGCCATACTTTTAGCTGAAAATATGTATGAAATTAAAATAAACCAAATTATGCCATACTTTTAGCTGAAAATATGTATGTTATTGTGCGATGCACATATTTTTTCTCAAAAACGGTAAGTCTGGCGTGGTTTTGACCATAACAAGATTTGTAGAGGCATTCATTACGAACATTTTAAAACAAAAATCTTAATTCTAGGCCTACTAGTTTCCGAGAAAATTAAAATAAACCAAATTATGCCATACTTTTAGCTGAAAATATGTAAAAATATGTATGTTATTGTGCGATGCACATATTTTTTCTCAAAAACGGTAAGTCTGGCGTGGTTTTGACCATAACAAGATTTGTAGAGGCATTCATTACGAACATTTTAAAACAAAAATCTTAATTCTAGGCCTACTAGTTTCCGAGGAAATGAAAATAAACCAAATTATGCCATACTTTTAGCTGAAAATATGTAAAAATATGTATGTTATTGTGCGATGCACATATTTTTTCTCAAAAACGGTAAGTCTGGCGTGGTTTTGACCATAACAAGATTTGTAGAGGCATTCATTACGAACATTTTAAAACAAAAATCTTAATTCTAGGCCTACTAGTTTCCGAGAAAATTAAAATAAACCAAATTATGCCATACTTTTAGCTGAAAATATGTAAAAATATGTATGTTATTGTGCGATGCACATATTTTTTCTCAAAAACGGTAAGTCTGGCGTGGTTTTGACCATAACAAGATTTGTAGAGGCATTCATTACGAACATTTTAAAACAAAAATCTTAATTCTAGGCCTACTAGTTTCCGAGAAAATTAAAATAAACCAAATTATGCCATACTTTTAGCTGAAAATATGTAAAAATATGTATGTTATTGTGCGATGCACATATTTTTTCTCAAAAACGGTAAGTCTGGCGTGGTTTTGACCATAATAAGATTTGTAGAGGCATTCATTACGAACATTTTAAAACAAAAAGTTTAATTCTAGGCCTACTAGTTTCCGAGAAAATTAAAATAAACCAAATTATGCCATACTTTTAGCTGAAAATATGTAAAAATATGTATGTTATTGTGCGATGCACATATTTTTTCTCAAAAACGGTAAGTCTGGCGTGGTTTTGACCATAACAAGATTTGTAGAGGCATTCATTACGAACATTTTAAAACAAAAATCTTAATTCTAGGCCTACTAGTTTCCGAGAAAATTAAAATAAACCAAATTATGCCATACTTTTAGCTGAAAATATGTAAAAATATGTATGTTATTGTGCGATGCACATATTTTTTCTCAAAAACGGTAAGTCTGGCGTGGTTTTGACCATAACAAGATTTGTAGAGGCATTCATTACGAACATTTTAAACCAAAAATCTTAATTCTAGGCCTACTAGTTTCCGAGGAAATGAAAATAAACCAAATTATGCCATACTTTTAGCTGAAAATATGTAAAAATATGTATGTTATTGTGCGATGCACATATTTTTTCTCAAAAACGGTAAGTCTGGCGTGGTTTTGACCATAACAAGATTTGTAGAGGCATTCATTACGAACATTTTAAAACAAAAATCTTAATTCTAGGCCTACTAGTTTCCGAGGAAATGAAAATAAACCAAATTATGTCATACTTTTAGCTGAAAATATGTATGTTATTGTGCGATGCACATATTTTTTCTCAAAAACGGTAAGTCTGGCGTGGTTTTGACCATAACAAGATTTGTAGAGGCATTCATTACGAACATTTTAAAACAAAAATCTTAATTCTAGGCCTACTAGTTTCCGAGAAAATGAAAATAAACCAAATTATGCCATACTTTTAGCTGAAAATATGTAAAAATATGTATGTTATTGTGCGATGCACATATTTTTTCTCAAAAACGGTAAGTCTGGCGTGGTTTTGACCATAACAAGATTTGTAGAGGCATTCATTACGAACATTTTAAAACAAAAATCTTAATTCTAGGCCTACTAGTTTCCGAGAAAATTAAAATAAACCAAATTATGCCATACTTTTAGCTGAAAATATGTATGTTATTGTGCGATGCACATATTTTTTCTCATAAACGGTAAGTCTGGCGTGGTTTTGACCATAACAAGATTTGTAGAGGCATTCATTACGAACATTTTAAAACAAAAATCTTAATTCTAGGCCTACTAGTTTCCGAGAAAATTAAAATAAACCAAATTATGCCATACTTTTAGCTGAAAATATGTAAAAATATGTATGTTATTGTGCGATGCACATATTTTTTCTCAAAAACGGTAAGTCTGGCGTGGTTTTGACCATAACAAGATTTGTAGAGGCATTCATTACGAACATTTTAAACCAAAAATCTTAATTCTAGGCCTACTAGTTTCCGAGGAAATGAAAATAAACCAAATTATGCCATACTTTTAGCTGAAAATATGTAAAAATATGTATGTTATTGTGCGATGCACATATTTTTTCTCAAAAACGGTAAGTCTGGCGTGGTTTTGACCATAACAAGATTTGTAGAGGCATTCATTACGAACATTTTAAACCAAAAATCTTAATTCTAGGCCTACTAGTTTCCGAGGAAATGAAAATAAACCAAATTATGCCATACTTTTAGCTGAAAATATGTAAAAATATGTATGTTATTGTGCGATGCACATATTTTTTCTCAAAAACGGTAAGTCTGGCGTGGTTTTGACCATAACAAGATTTGTAGAGGCATTCATTACGAACATTTTAAACCAAAAATCTTAATTCTAGGCCTACTAGTTTCCGAGGAAATGAAAATAAACCAAATTATGCCATACTTTTAGCTGAAAATATGTAAAAATATGTATGTTATTGTGCG
Source organism: Myathropa florea (assembly GCA_930367185.1). Classification (NCBI taxonomy): domain Eukaryota; kingdom Metazoa; phylum Arthropoda; class Insecta; order Diptera; family Syrphidae; genus Myathropa; species Myathropa florea. The sequence continues at coordinate 112,328,999 of OV884002.1, read as the reverse complement.
ATGCACATATTTTTTCTCAAAAACGGTAAGTCTGGCGTGGTTTTGACCATAACAAGATTTGTAGAGGCATTCATTACGAACATTTTAAAACAAAAATCTTAATTCTAGGCCTACTAGTTTCCGAGAAAATTAAAATAAACCAAATTATGCCATACTTTTAGCTGAAAATATGTAAAAATATGTATGTTATTGTGCGATGCACATATTTTTTCTCAAAAACGGTAAGTCTGGCGTGGTTTTGACCATAACAAGATTTGTAGAGGCATTCATTACGAACATTTTAAACCAAAAATCTTAATTCTAGGCCTACTAGTTTCCGAGGAAATGAAAATAAACCAAATTATGCCATACTTTTAGCTGAAAATATGTAAAAATATGTATGTTATTGTGCGATGCACATATTTTTTCTCAAAAACGGTAAGTCTGGCGTGGTTTTGACCATAACAAGATTTGTAGAGGCATTCATTACGAACATTTTAAAACAAAAATCTTAATTCTAGGCCTACTAGTTTCCGAGAAAATTAAAATAAACCAAATTATGCCATACTTTTAGCTGAAAATATGTAAAAATATGTATGTTATTGTGCGATGCACATATTTTTTCTCAAAAACGGTAAGTCTGGCGTGGTTTTGACCATAACAAGATTTGTAGAGGCATTCATTACGAACATTTTAAAACAAAAATCTTAATTCTAGGCCTACTAGTTTCCGAGAAAATTAAAATAAACCAAATTATGCCATACTTTTAGCTGAAAATATGTAAAAATATGTATGTTATTGTGCGATGCACATATTTTTTCTCAAAAACGGTAAGTCTGGCGTGGTTTTGACCATAACAAGATTTGTAGAGGCATTCATTACGAACATTTTAAAATAAAAATCTTAATTCTAGGCCTACTAGTTTCCGAGAAAATTAAAATAAACCAAATTATGCCATACTTTTAGCTGAAAATATGTAAAAATATGTATGTTATTGTGCGATGCACATATTTTTTCTCAAAAACGGTAAGTCTGGCGTGGTTTTGACCATAACAAGATTTGTAGAGGCATTCATTACGAACATTTTAAAACAAAAATCTTAATTCTAGGCCTACTAGTTTCCGAGAAAATTAAAATAAACCAAATTATGCCATACTTTTAGCTGAAAATATGTAAAAATATGTATGTTATTGTGCGATGCACATATTTTTTCTCAAAAACGGTAAGTCTGGCGTGGTTTTGACCATAACAAGATTTGTAGAGGCATTCATTACGAACATTTTAAAATAAAAATCTTAATTCTAGGCCTACTAGTTTCCGAGAAAATTAAAATAAACCAAATTATGCCATACTTTTAGCTGAAAATATGTATGTTATTGTGCGATGCACATATTTTTTCTCAAAAACGGTAAGTCTGGCGTGGTTTTGACCATAAAAAGATTTGTAGAGGCATTCATTACGAACATTTTAAAACAAAAATCTTAATTCTAGGCCTACTAGTTTCCGAGAAAATGAAAATAAACCAAATTATGCCATACTTTTAGCTGAAAATATGTATGTTATTGTGCGATGCACATATTTTTTCTCAAAAACGGTAAGTCTGGCGTGGTTTTGACCATAACAAGATTTGTAGAGGCATTCATTACGAACATTTTAAAACAAAAATCTTAATTCTAGGCCTACTAGTTTCCGAGAAAATTAAAATAAACCAAATTATGCCATACTTTTAGCTGAAAATATGTAAAAATATGTATGTTATTGTGCGATGCACATATTTTTTCTCAAAAACGGTAAGTCTGGCGTGGTTTTGACCATAACAAGATTTGTAGAGGCATTCATTACGAACATTTTAAAACAAAAATCTTAATTCTAGGCCTACTAGTTTCCGAGAAAATTAAAATAAACCAAATTATGCCATACTTTTAGCTGAAAATATGTAAAAATATGTATGTTATTGTGCGATGCACATATTTTTTCTCAAAAACGGTAAGTCTGGCGTGGTTTTGACCATAACAAGATTTGTAGAGGCATTCATTACGAACATTTTAAAACAAAAATCTTAATTCTAGGCCTACTAGTTTCCGAGAAAATTAAAATAAACCAAATTATGCCATACTTTTAGCTGAAAATATGTAAAAATATGTATGTTATTGTGCGATGCACATATTTTTTCTCAAAAACGGTAAGTCTGGCGTGGTTTTGACCATAATAAGATTTGTAGAGGCATTCATTACGAACATTTTAAAACAAAAATTTTAATTCTAGGCCTACTAGTTTCCGAGAAAATGAAAATAAACCAAATTATGCCATACTTTTAGCTGAAAATATGTATGAAATTAAAATAAACCAAATTATGCCATACTTTTAGCTGAAAATATGTATGTTATTGTGCGATGCACATATTTTTTCTCAAAAACGGTAAGTCTGGCGTGGTTTTGACCATAACAAGATTTGTAGAGGCATTCATTACGAACATTTTAAAACAAAAATCTTAATTCTAGGCCTACTAGTTTCCGAGAAAATTAAAATAAACCAAATTATGCCATACTTTTAGCTGAAAATATGTAAAAATATGTATGTTATTGTGCGATGCACATATTTTTTCTCAAAAACGGTAAGTCTGGCGTGGTTTTGACCATAACAAGATTTGTAGAGGCATTCATTACGAACATTTTAAAACAAAAATCTTAATTCTAGGCCTACTAGTTTCCGAGGAAATGAAAATAAACCAAATTATGCCATACTTTTAGCTGAAAATATGTAAAAATATGTATGTTATTGTGCGATGCACATATTTTTTCTCAAAAACGGTAAGTCTGGCGTGGTTTTGACCATAACAAGATTTGTAGAGGCATTCATTACGAACATTTTAAAACAAAAATCTTAATTCTAGGCCTACTAGTTTCCGAGAAAATTAAAATAAACCAAATTATGCCATACTTTTAGCTGAAAATATGTAAAAATATGTATGTTATTGTGCGATGCACATATTTTTTCTCAAAAACGGTAAGTCTGGCGTGGTTTTGACCATAACAAGATTTGTAGAGGCATTCATTACGAACATTTTAAAACAAAAATCTTAATTCTAGGCCTACTAGTTTCCGAGAAAATTAAAATAAACCAAATTATGCCATACTTTTAGCTGAAAATATGTAAAAATATGTATGTTATTGTGCGATGCACATATTTTTTCTCAAAAACGGTAAGTCTGGCGTGGTTTTGACCATAATAAGATTTGTAGAGGCATTCATTACGAACATTTTAAAACAAAAAGTTTAATTCTAGGCCTACTAGTTTCCGAGAAAATTAAAATAAACCAAATTATGCCATACTTTTAGCTGAAAATATGTAAAAATATGTATGTTATTGTGCGATGCACATATTTTTTCTCAAAAACGGTAAGTCTGGCGTGGTTTTGACCATAACAAGATTTGTAGAGGCATTCATTACGAACATTTTAAAACAAAAATCTTAATTCTAGGCCTACTAGTTTCCGAGAAAATTAAAATAAACCAAATTATGCCATACTTTTAGCTGAAAATATGTAAAAATATGTATGTTATTGTGCGATGCACATATTTTTTCTCAAAAACGGTAAGTCTGGCGTGGTTTTGACCGTAACAAGATTTGTAGAGGCATTCATTACGAACATTTTAAACCAAAAATCTTAATTCTAGGCCTACTAGTTTCCGAGGAAATGAAAATAAACCAAATTATGCCATACTTTTAGCTGAAAATATGTAAAAATATGTATGTTATTGTGCGATGCACATATTTTTTCTCAAAAACGGTAAGTCTGGCGTGGTTTTGACCATAACAAGATTTGTAGAGGCATTCATTACGAACATTTTAAAACAAAAATCTTAATTCTAGGCCTACTAGTTTCCGAGGAAATGAAAATAAACCAAATTATGTCATACTTTTAGCTGAAAATATGTATGTTATTGTGCGATGCACATATTTTTTCTCAAAAACGGTAAGTCTGGCGTGGTTTTGACCATAACAAGATTTGTAGAGGCATTCATTACGAACATTTTAAAACAAAAATCTTAATTCTAGGCCTACTAGTTTCCGAGAAAATGAAAATAAACCAAATTATGCCATACTTTTAGCTGAAAATATGTAAAAATATGTATGTTATTGTGCGATGCACATATTTTTTCTCAAAAACGGTAAGTCTGGCGTGGTTTTGACCATAACAAGATTTGTAGAGGCATTCATTACGAACATTTTAAAACAAAAATCTTAATTCTAGGCCTACTAGTTTCCGAGAAAATTAAAATAAACCAAATTATGCCATACTTTTAGCTGAAAATATGTATGTTATTGTGCGATGCACATATTTTTTCTCATAAACGGTAAGTCTGGCGTGGTTTTGACCATAACAAGATTTGTAGAGGCATTCATTACGAACATTTTAAAACAAAAATCTTAATTCTAGGCCTACTAGTTTCCGAGAAAATTAAAATAAACCAAATTATGCCATACTTTTAGCTGAAAATATGTAAAAATATGTATGTTATTGTGCGATGCACATATTTTTTCTCAAAAACGGTAAGTCTGGCGTGGTTTTGACCATAACAAGATTTGTAGAGGCATTCATTACGAACATTTTAAACCAAAAATCTTAATTCTAGGCCTACTAGTTTCCGAGGAAATGAAAATAAACCAAATTATGCCATACTTTTAGCTGAAAATATGTAAAAATATGTATGTTATTGTGCGATGCACATATTTTTTCTCAAAAACGGTAAGTCTGGCGTGGTTTTGACCATAACAAGATTTGTAGAGGCATTCATTACGAACATTTTAAAACAAAAATCTTAATTCTAGGCCTACTAGTTTCCGAGAAAATTAAAATAAACCAAATTATGCCATACTTTTAGCTGAAAATATGTATGTTATTGTGCGATGCACATATTTTTTCTCATAAACGGTAAGTCTGGCGTGGTTTTGACCATAACAAGATTTGTAGAGGCATTCATTACGAACATTTTAAAACAAAAATCTTAATTCTAGGCCTACTAGTTTCCGAGAAAATTAAAATAAACCAAATTATGCCATACTTTTAGCTGAAAATATGTAAAAATATGTATGTTATTGTGCGATGCACATATTTTTTCTCAAAAACGGTAAGTCTGGCGTGGTTTTGACCATAACAAGATTTGTAGAGGCATTCATTACGAACATTTTAAACCAAAAATCTTAATTCTAGGCCTACTAGTTTCCGAGGAAATGAAAATAAACCAAATTATGCCATACTTTTAGCTGAAAATATGTAAAAATATGTATGTTATTGTGCGATGCACATATTTTTTCTCAAAAACGGTAAGTCTGGCGTGGTTTTGACCATAACAAGATTTGTAGAGGCATTCATTACGAACATTTTAAAACAAAAATCTTAATTCTAGGCCTACTAGTTTCCGAGAAAATTAAAATAAACCAAATTATGCCATACTTTTAGCTGAAAATATGTAAAAATATGTATGTTATTGTGCGATGCACATATTTTTTCTCAAAAACGGTAAGTCTGGCGTGGTTTTGACCATAACAAGATTTGTAGAGGCATTCATTACGAACATTTTAAAACAAAAATCTTAATTCTAGGCCTACTAGTTTCCGAGAAAATTAAAATAAACCAAATTATGCCATACTTTTAGCTGAAAATATGTAAAAATATGTATGTTATTGTGCGATGCACATATTTTTTCTCAAAAACGGTAAGTCTGGCGTGGTTTTGACGATAACAAGATTTGTAGAGGCATTCATTACGAACATTTTAAACCAAAAATCTTAATTCTAGGCCTACTAGTTTCCGAGGAAATGAAAATAAACCAAATTATGCCATACTTTTAGCTGAAAATATGTAAAAATATGTATGTTATTGTGCGATGCACATATTTTTTCTCAAAAACGGTAAGTCTGGCGTGGTTTTGACCATAACAAGATTTGTAGAGGCATTCATTACGAACATTTTAAACCAAAAATCTTAATTCTAGGCCTACTAGTTTCCGAGGAAATGAAAATAAACCAAATTATGCCATACTTTTAGCTGAAAATATGTAAAAATATGTATGTTATTGTGCGATGCACATATTTTTTCTCAAAAACGGTAAGTCTGGCGTGGTTTTGACCATAACAAGATTTGTAGAGGCATTCATTACGAACATTTTAAAACAAAAATCTTAATTCTAGGCCTACTAGTTTCCGAGAAAATGAAAATAAACCAAATTATGCCATACTTTTAGCTGAAAATATGTAAAAATATGTATGTTATTGTGCGATGCACATATTTTTTCTCAAAAACGGTAAGTCTGGCGTGGTTTTGACCATAACAAGATTTGTAGAGGCATTCATTACGAACATTTTAAACCAAAAATCTTAATTCTAGGCCTACTAGTTTCCGAGGAAATGAAAATAAACCAAATTATGCCATACTTTTAGCTGAAAATATGTATGTTATTGTGCGATGCACATATTTTTTCTCAAAAACGGTAAGTCTGGCGTGGTTTTGACCATAACAAGATTTGTAGAGGCATTCATTACGAACATTTTAAACCAAAAATCTTAATTCTAGGCCTACTAGTTTCCGAGAAAATTAAAATAAACTAAATTATGCCATACTTTTAGCTGAAAATATGTAAAAATATGTATGTTATTGTGCGATGCACATATTTTTTCTCAAAAACGGTAAGTCTGGCGTGGTTTTGACCATAACAAGATTTGTAGAGGCATTCATTACGAACATTTTAAACCAAAAATCTTAATTCTAGGCCTACTAGTTTCCGAGGAAATGAAAATAAACCAAATTATGCCATACTTTTAGCTGAAAATATGTAAAAATATGTATGTTATTGTGCGATGCACATATTTTTTCTCAAAAACGGTAAGTCTGGCGTGGTTTTGACCATAACAAGATTTGTAGAGGCATTCATTACGAACATTTTAAAACAAAAATCTTAATTCTAGGCCTACTAGTTTCCGAGAAAATTAAAATAAACCAAATTATGCCATACTTTTAGCTGAAAATATGTATGTTATTGTGCGATGCACATATTTTTTCTCAAAAACGGTAAGTCTGGCGTGGTTTTGACCATAACAAGATTTGTAGAGGCATTCATTACGAACATTTTAAAACAAAAATCTTAATTCTAGGCCTACTAGTTTCCGAGAAAATTAAAATAAACCAAATTATGCCATACTTTTAGCTGAAAATATGTAAAAATATGTATGTTATTGTGCGATGCACATATTTTTTCTCAAAAACGGTAAGTCTGGCGTGGTTTTGACCATAACAAGATTTGTAGAGGCATTCATTACGAACATTTTAAACCAAAAATCTTAATTCTAGGCCTACTAGTTTCCGAGGAAATGAAAATAAACCAAATTATGCCATACTTTTAGCTGAAAATATGTAAAAATATGTATGTTATTGTGCGATGCACATATTTTTTCTCAAAAACGGTAAGTCTGGCGTGGTTTTGACCATAACAAGATTTGTAGAGGCATTCATTACGAACATTTTAAAACAAAAATCTTAATTCTAGGCCTACTAGTTTCCGAGAAAATTAAAATAAACCAAATTATGCCATACTTTTAGCTGAAAATATGTATGTTATTGTGCGATGCACATATTTTTTCTCAAAAACGGTAAGTCTGGCGTGGTTTTGACCATAACAAGATTTGTAGAGGCATTCATTACGAACATTTTAAAACAAAAATCTTAATTCTAGGCCTACTAGTTTCCGAGAAAATTAAAATAAACCAAATTATGCCATACTTTTAGCTGAAAATATGTAAAAATATGTATGTTATTGTGCGATGCACATATTTTTTCTCAAAAACGGTAAGTCTGGCGTGGTTTTGACCATAACAAGATTTGTAGAGGCATTCATTACGAACATTTTAAAACAAAAATCTTAATTCTAGGCCTACTAGTTTCCGAGAAAATTAAAATAAACCAAATTATGCCATACTTTTAGCTGAAAATATGTAAAAATATGTATGTTATTGTGCGATGCACATATTTTTTCTCAAAAACGGTAAGTCTGGCGTGGTTTTGACCATAACAAGATTTGTAGAGGCATTCATTACGAACATTTTAAAACAAAAATCTTAATTCTAGGCCTACTAGTTTCCGAGAAAATGAAAATAAACCAAATTATGCCATACTTTTAGCTGAAAATATGTAAAAATATGTATGTTATTGTGCGATGCACATATTTTTTCTCAAAAACGGTAAGTCTGGCGTGGTTTTGACCATAACAAGATTTGTAGAGGCATTCATTACGAACATTTTAAACCAAAAATCATAATTCTAGGCCTACTAGTTTCCGAGGAAATGAAAATAAACCAAATTATGCCATACTTTTAGCTGAAAATATGTAAAAATATGTATGTTATTGTGCGATGCACATATTTTTTCTCAAAAACGGTAAGTCTGGCGTGGTTTTGACCATAACAAGATTTGTAGAGGCATTCATTACGAACATTTTAAAACAAAAATCTTAATTGTAGGCCTACTAGTTTCCGAGAAAATTAAAATAAACCAAATTATGCCATACTTTTAGCTGAAAATATGTAAAAATATGTATGTTATTGTGCGATGCACATATTTTTTCTCAAAAACGGTAAGTCTGGCGTGGTTTTGACCATAACAAGATTTGTAGAGGCATTCATTACGAACATTTTAAACCAAAAATCTTAATTCTAGGCCTACTAGTTTCCGTGGAAATGAAAATAAACCAAATTATGCCATACTTTTAGCTGAAAATATGTAAAAATATGTATGTTATTGTGCGATGCACATATTTTTTCTCAAAAACGGTAAGTCTGGCGTGGTTTTGACCATAACAAGATTTGTAGAGGCATTCATTACGAACATTTTAAAACAAAAATCTTAATTCTAGGCCTACTAGTTTCCGAGAAAATTAAAATAAACCAAATTATGCCATACTTTTAGCTGAAAATATGTAAAAATATGTATGTTATTGTGCGATGCACATATTTTTTCTCAAAAACGGTAAGTCTGGCGTGGTTTTGACCATAACAAGATTTGTAGAGGCATTCATTACGAACATTTTAAAACAAAAATCTTAATTCTAGGCCTACTAGTTTCCGAGAAAATGAAAATAAACCAAATTATGCCATACTTTTAGCTGAAAATATGTAAAAATATGTATGTTATTGTGCGATGCACATATTTTTTCTCAAAAACGGTAAGTCTGGCGTGGTTTTGACCATAACAAGATTTGTAGAGGCATTCATTACGAACATTTTAAACCAAAAATCTTAATTCTAGGCCTACTAGTTTCCGAGGAAATGAAAATAAACCAAATTATGCCATACTTTTAGCTGAAAATATGTAAAAATATGTATGTTATTGTGCGATGCACATATTTTTTCTCAAAAACGGTAAGTCTGGCGTGGTTTTGACCATAACAAGATTTGTAGAGGCATTCATTACGAACATTTTAAAACAAAAATCTTAATTCTAGGCCTACTAGTTTCCGAGAAAATTAAAATAAACCAAATTATGCCATACTTTTAGCTGAAAATATGTATGTTATTGTGCGATGCACATATTTTTTCTCAAAAACGGTAAGTCTGGCGTGGTTTTGACCATAACAAGATTTGTAGAGGCATTCATTACGAACATTTTAAAAGAAAAATTTTAATTCTAGGCCTACTAGTTTCCGAGAAAATTAAAATAAACCAAATTATGCCATACTTTTAGCTGAAAATATGTAAAAATATGTATGTTATTGTGCGATGCACATATTTTTTCTCAAAAACGGTAAGTCTGGCGTGGTTTTGACCATAACAAGATTTGTAGAGGCATTCATTACGAACATTTTAAACCAAAAATCTTAATTCTAGGCCTACTAGTTTCCGAGGAAATGAAAATAAACCAAATTATGCCATACTTTTAGCTGAAAATATGTAAAAATATGTATGTTATTGTGCGATGCACATATTTTTTCTCAAAAACGGTAAGTCTGGCGTGGTTTTGACCATAACAAGATTTGTAGAGGCATTCATTACGAACATTTTAAAACAAAAATCTTAATTCTAGGCCTACTAGTTTCCGAGAAAATTAAAATAAACCAAATTATGCCATACTTTTAGCTGAAAATATGTAAAAATATGTATGTTATTGTGCGATGCACATATTTTTTCTCAAAAACGGTAAGTCTGGCGTGGTTTTGACCATAACAAGATTTGTAGAGGCATTCATTACGAACATTTTAAACCAAAAATCTTAATTCTAGGCCTACTAGTTTCCGAGGAAATGAAAATAAACCAAATTATGCCATACTTTTAGCTGAAAATATGTATGTTATTGTGCGATGCACATATTTTTTCTCAAAAACGGTAAGTCTGGCGTGGTTTTGACCATAACAAGATTTGTAGAGGCATTCATTACGAACATTTTAAAACAAAAATCTTAATTCTAGGCCTACTAGTTTCCGAGGAAATGAAAATAAACCAAATTATGCCATACTTTTAGCTGAAAATATGTAAAAATATGTATGTTATTGTGCGATGCACATATTTTTTCTCAAAAACGGTAAGTCTGGCGTGGTTTTGACCATAACAAGATTTGTAGAGGCATTCATTACGAACATTTTAAAACAAAAATCTTAATTCTAGGCCTACTAGTTTCCGAGAAAATTAAAATAAACCAAATTATGCCATACTTTTAGCTGAAAATATGTAAAAATATGTATGTTATTGTGCGATGCACATATTTTTTCTCAAAAACGGTAAGTCTGGCGTGGTTTTGACCATAACAAGATTTGTAGAGGCATTCATTACGAACATTTTAAACCAAAAATCTTAATTCTAGGCCTACTAGTTTCCGAGGAAATGAAAATAAACCAAATTATGCCATACTTTTAGCTGAAAATATGTAAAAATATGTATGTTATTGTGCGATGCACATATTTTTTCTCAAAAACGGTAAGTCTGGCGTGGTTTTGACCATAACAAGATTTGTAGAGGCATTCATTACGAACATTTTAAAACAAAAATCTTAATTCTAGGCCTACTAGTTTCCGAGAAAATTAAAATAAACCAAATTATGCCATACTTTTAGCTGAAAATATGTAAAAATATGTATGTTATTGTGCGATGCACATATTTTTTCTCAAAAACGGTAAGTCTGGCGTGGTTTTGACCATAACAAGATTTGTAGAGGCATTCATTACGAACATTTTAAAACAAAAATCTTAATTCTAGGCCTACTAGTTTCCGAGAAAATTAAAATAAACCAAATTATGCCATACTTTTAGCTGAAAATATGTAAAAATATGTATGTTATTGTGCGATGCACATATTTTTTCTCAAAAACGGTAAGTCTGGCGTGGTTTTGACCATAACAAGATTTGTAGAGGCATTCATTACGAACATTTTAAACCAAAAATCTTAATTCTAGGCCTACTAGTTTCCGAGGAAATGAAAATAAACCAAATTATGCCATACTTTTAGCTGAAAATATGTATGTTATTGTGCGATGCACATATTTTTTCTCAAAAACGGTAAGTCTGGCGTGGTTTTGACCATAACAAGATTTGTAGAGGCATTCATTACGAACATTTTAAAACAAAAATCTTAATTCTAGGCCTACTAGTTTCCGAGAAAATTAAAATAAACCAAATTATGCCATACTTTTAGCTGAAAATATGTAAAAATATGTATGTTATTGTGCGATGCACATATTTTTTCCTCAAAAACGGTAAGTCTGGCGTGGTTTTGACCATAACAAGATTTGTAGAGGCATTCATTACGAACATTTTAAAACAAAAATCTTAATTCTAGGCCTACTAGTTTCCGAGAAAATTAAAATAAACCAAATTATGCCATACTTTTAGCTGAAAATATGTAAAAATATGTATGTTATTGTGCGATGCACATATTTTTTCTCAAAAACGGTAAGTCTGGCGTGGTTTTGACCATAACAAGATTTGTAGAGGCATTCATTACGAACATTTTAAACCAAAAATCTTAATTCTAGGCCTACTAGTTTCCGAGGAAATGAAAATAAACCAAATTATGCCATACTTTTAGCTGAAAATATGTATGTTATTGTGCGATGCACATATTTTTTCTCAAAAACGGTAAGTCTGGCGTGGTTTTGACCATAACAAGATTTGTAGAGGCATTCATTACGAACATTTTAAAACAAAAATCTTAATTCTAGGCCTACTAGTTTCCGAGAAAATTAAAATAAACCAAATTATGCCATACTTTTAGCTGAAAATATGTAAAAATATGTATGTTATTGTGCGATGCACATATTTTTTCCTCAAAAACGGTAAGTCTGGCGTGGTTTTGACCATAACAAGATTTGTAGAGGCATTCATTACGAACATTTTAAAACAAAAATCTTAATTCTAGGCCTACTAGTTTCCGAGAAAATTAAAATAAACCAAATTATGCCATACTTTTAGCTGAAAATATGTATGTTATTGTGCGATGCACATATTTTTTCTCAAAAACGGTAAGTCTGGCGTGGTTTTGACCATAACAAGATTTGTAGAGGCATTCATTACAAACATTTTAAACCAAAAATCTTAATTCTAGGCCTACTAGTTTCCGAGGAAATGAAAATAAACCAAATTATGCCATACTTTTAGCTGAAAATATGTATGTTATTGTGCGATGCACATATTTTTTCTCAAAAACGGTAAGTCTGGCGTGGTTTTGACCATAACAAGATTTGTAGAGGCATTCATTACGAACATTTTAAACCAAAAATCTTAATTCTAAGCCTACTAGTTTCCGAGGAAATGAAAATAAACCAAATTATGCCATACTTTTAGCTGAAAATATGTATGTTATTGTGCGATGCACATATTTTTTCTCAAAAACGGTAAGTCTGGCGTGGTTTTGACCATAACAAGATTTGTAGAGGCATTCATTACGAACATTTTAAACCAAAAATCTTAATTCTAGGCCTACTAGTTTCCGAGGAAATGAAAATAAACCAAATTATGGCATACTTTTAGCTGAAAATATGTATGTTATTGTGCGATGCACATATTTTTTCTCAAAAACGGTAAGTCTGGCGTGGTTTTGACCATAACAAGATTTGTAGAGGCATTCATTACGAACATTTTAAAACAAAAATCTTAATTCTAGGCCTACTAGTTTCCGAGAAAATTAAAATAAACCAAATTATGCCATACTTTTAGCTGAAAATATGTAAAAATATGTATGTTATTGTGCGATGCACATATTTTTTCTCAAAAACGGTAAGTCTGGCGTGGTTTTGACCATAACAAGATTTGTAGAGGCATTCATTACGAACATTTTAAACCAAAAATCTTAATTCTAGGCCTACTAGTTTCCGAGAAAATGAAAATAAACCAAATTATGCCATACTTTTAGCTGAAAATATGTAAAAATATGTATGTTATTGTGCGATGCACATATTTTTTCTCAAAAACGGTAAGTCTGGCGTGGTTTTGACCATAACAAGATTTGTAGAGGCATTCATTACGAACATTTTAAAACAAAAATCTTAATTCTAGGCCTACTAGTTTCCGAGGAAATGAAAATAAACCAAATTATGCCATACTTTTAGCTGAAAATATGTAAAAATATGTATGTTATTGTGCGATGCACATATTTTTTCTCAAAAACGGTAAGTCTGGCGTGGTTTTGACCATAACAAGATTTGTAGAGGCATTCATTACGAACATTTTAAACCAAAAATCTTAATTCTAGGCCTACTAGTTTCCGAGGAAATGAAAATAAACCAAATTATGCCATACTTTTAGCTGAAAATATGTATGTTATTGTGCGATGCACATATTTTTTCTCAAAAACGGTAAGTCTGGCGTGGTTTTGACCATAACAAGATTTGTAGAGGCATTCATTACGAACATTTTAAAACAAAAATCTTAATTCTAGGCCTACTAGTTTCCGAGAAAATTAAAATAAACCAAATTATGCCATACTTTTAGCTGAAAATATGTAAAAATATGTATGTTATTGTGCGATGCACATATTTTTTCTCAAAAACGGTAAGTCTGGCGTGGTTTTGACCATAACAAGATTTGTAGAGGCATTCATTACGAACATTTTAAAACAAAAATCTTAATTCTAGGCCTACTAGTTTCCGAGAAAATTAAAATAAACCAAATTATGCCATACTTTTAGCTGAAAATATGTAAAAATATGTATGTTATTGTGCGATGCACATATTTTTTCTCAAAAACGGTAAGTCTGGCGTGGTTTTGACCATAACAAGATTTGTAGAGGCATTCATTACGAACATTTTAAAACAAAAATCTTAATTCTAGGCCTACTAGTTTCCGAGAAAATTAAAATAAACCAAATTATGCCATACTTTTAGCTGAAAATATGTAAAAATATGTATGTTATTGTGCGATGCACATATTTTTTCTCAAAAACGGTAAGTCTGGCGTGGTTTTGACCATAACAAGATTTGTAGAGGCATTCATTACGAACATTTTAAACCAAAAATCTTAATTCTAGGCCTACTAGTTTCCGAGGAAATGAAAATAAACCAAATTATGCCATACTTTTAGCTGAAAATATGTATGTTATTGTGCGATGCACATATTTTTTCTCAAAAACGGTAAGTCTGGCGTGGTTTTGACCATAACAAGATTTGTAGAGGCATTCATTACGAACATTTTAAAACAAAAATCTTAATTCTAGGCCTACTAGTTTCCGAGAAAATTAAAATAAACCAAATTATGCCATACTTTTAGCTGAAAATATGTAAAAATATGTATGTTATTGTGCGATGCACATATTTTTTCTCAAAAACGGTAAGTCTGGCGTGGTTTTGACCATAACAAGATTTGTAGAGGCATTCATTACGAACATTTTAAAACAAAAATCTTAATTCTAGGCCTACTAGTTTCCGAGAAAATTAAAATAAACCAAATTATGCCATACTTTTAGCTGAAAATATGTAAAAATATGTATGTTATTGTGCGATGCACATATTTTTTCTCAAAAACGGTAAGTCTGGCGTGGTTTTGACCATAACAAGATTTGTAGAGGCATTCATTACGAACATTTTAAAACAAAAATCTTAATTCTAGGCCTACTAGTTTCCGAGAAAATTAAAATAAACCAAATTATGCCATACTTTTAGCTGAAAATATGTAAAAATATGTATGTTATTGTGCGATGCACATATTTTTTCTCAAAAACGGTAAGTCTGGCGTGGTTTTGACCATAACAAGATTTGTAGAGGCATTCATTACGAACATTTTAAACCAAAAATCTTAATTCTAGGCCTACTAGTTTCCGAGGAAATGAAAATAAACCAAATTATGCCATACTTTTAGCTGAAAATATGTATGTTATTGTGCGATGCACATATTTTTTCTCAAAAACGGTAAGTCTGGCGTGGTTTTGACCATAACAAGATTTGTAGAGGCATTCATTACGAACATTTTAAAACAAAAATCTTAATTCTAGGCCTACTAGTTTCCGAGAAAATTAAAATAAACCAAATTATGCCATACTTTTAGCTGAAAATATGTAAAAATATGTATGTTATTGTGCGATGCACATATTTTTTCTCAAAAACGGTAAGTCTGGCGTGGTTTTGACCATAACAAGATTTGTAGAGGCATTCATTACGAACATTTTAAAACAAAAATCTTAATTCTAGGCCTACTAGTTTCCGAGAAAATTAAAATAAACCAAATTATGCCATACTTTTAGCTGAAAATATGTAAAAATATGTATGTTATTGTGCGATGCACATATTTTTTCTCAAAAACGGTAAGTCTGGCGTGGTTTTGACCATAACAAGATTTGTAGAGGCATTCATTACGAACATTTTAAACCAAAAATCTTAATTCTAGGCCTACTAGTTTCCGAGGAAATGAAAATAAACCAAATTATGCCATACTTTTAGCTGAAAATATGTATGTTATTGTGCGATGCACATATTTTTTCTCAAAAACGGTAAGTCTGGCGTGGTTTTGACCATAACAAGATTTGTAGAGGCATTCATTACGAACATTTTAAACCAAAAATCTTAATTCTAGGCCTACTAGTTTCCGAGGAAATGAAAATAAACCAAATTATGCCATACTTTTAGCTGAAAATATGTATGTTATTGTGCGATGCACATATTTTTTCTCAAAAACGGTAAGTCTGGCGTGGTTTTGACCATAACAAGATTTGTAGAGGCATTCATTACGAACATTTTAAAACAAAAATCTTAATTCTAGGCCTACTAGTTTCCGAGAAAATTAAAATAAACC
This sequence comes from Myathropa florea, assembly GCA_930367185.1. NCBI lineage: Eukaryota > Metazoa > Arthropoda > Insecta > Diptera > Syrphidae > Myathropa > Myathropa florea. Next base: position 112,312,758 of record OV884002.1, on the reverse strand, counting down.
AAATTATGCCATACTTTTAGCTGAAAATATGTATGTTATTGTGCGATGCACATATTTTTTCTCAAAAACGGTAAGTCTGGCGTGGTTTTGACCATAACAAGATTTGTAGAGGCATTCATTACGAACATTTTAAAACAAAAATCTTAATTCTAGGCCTACTAGTTTCCGAGAAAATTAAAATAAACCAAATTATGCCATACTTTTAGCTGAAAATATGTATGTTATTGTGCGATGCACATATTTTTTCTCAAAAACGGTAAGTCTGGCGTGGTTTTGACCATAACAAGATTTGTAGAGGCATTCATTACGAACATTTTAAAACAAAAATCTTAATTCTAGGCCTACTAGTTTCCGAGAAAATTAAAATAAACCAAATTATGCCATACTTTTAGCTGAAAATATGTAAAAATATGTATGTTATTGTGCGATGCACATATTTTTTCTCAAAAACGGTAAGTCTGGCGTGGTTTTGACCATAACAAGATTTGTAGAGGCATTCATTACGAACATTTTAAAACAAAAATCTTAATTCTAGGCCTACTAGTTTCCGAGAAAATTAAAATAAACCAAATTATGCCATACTTTTAGCTGAAAATATGTATGTTATTGTGCGATGCACATATTTTTTCTCAAAAACGGTAAGTCTGGCGTGGTTTTGACCATAACAAGATTTGTAGAGGCATTCATTACGAACATTTTAAAACAAAAATCTTAATTCTAGGCCTACTAGTTTCCGAGAAAATTAAAATAAACCAAATTATGCCATACTTTTAGCTGAAAATATGTAAAAATATGTATGTTATTGTGCGATGCACATATTTTTTCTCAAAAACGGTAAGTCTGGCGTGGTTTTGACCATAACAAGATTTGTAGAGGCATTCATTACGAACATTTTAAAACAAAAATCTTAATTCTAGGCCTACTAGTTTCCGAGAAAATTAAAATAAACCAAATTATGCCATACTTTTAGCTGAAAATATGTATGTTATTGTGCGATGCACATATTTTTTCTCAAAAACGGTAAGTCTGGCGTGGTTTTGACCATAACAAGATTTGTAGAGGCATTCATTACGAACATTTTAAAACAAAAATCTTAATTCTAGGCCTACTAGTTTCCGAGAAAATTAAAATAAACCAAATTATGCCATATGTTATTGTGCGATGCACATATTTTTTCTCAAAAACGGTAAGTCTGGCGTGGTTTTGACCATAACAAGATTTGTAGAGGCATTCATTACGAACATTTTAAAACAAAAATCTTAATTCTAGGCCTACTAGTTTCCGAGAAAATTAAAATAAACCAAATTATGCCATACTTTTAGCTGAAAATATGTAAAAATATGTATGTTATTGTGCGATGCACATATTTTTTCTCAAAAACGGTAAGTCTGGCGTGGTTTTGACCATAACAAGATTTGTAGAGGCATTCATTACGAACATTTTAAAACAAAAATCTTAATTCTAGGCCTACTAGTTTCCGAGGAAATGAAAATAAACCAAATTATGCCATACTTTTAGCTGAAAATATGTATGTTATTGTGCGATGCACATATTTTTTCTCAAAAACGGTAAGTCTGGCGTGGTTTTGACCATAACAAGATTTGTAGAGGCATTCATTACGAACATTTTAAAACAAAAATCTTAATTCTAGGCCTACTAGTTTCCGAGAAAATTAAAATAAACCAAATTATGCCATACTTTTAGCTGAAAATATGTAAAAATATGTATGTTATTGTGCGATGCACATATTTTTTCTCAAAAACGGTAAGTCTGGCGTGGTTTTGACCATAACAAGATTTGTAGAGGCATTCATTACGAACATTTTAAAACAAAAATCTTAATTCTAGGCCTACTAGTTTCCGAGAAAATTAAAATAAACCAAATTATGCCATACTTTTAGCTGAAAATATGTAAAAATATGTATGTTATTGTGCGATGCACATATTTTTTCTCAAAAACGGTAAGTCTGGCGTGGTTTTGACCATAACAAGATTTGTAGAGGCATTCATTACGAACATTTTAAAACAAAAATCTTAATTCTAGGCCTACTAGTTTCCGAGGAAATGAAAATAAACCAAATTATGCCATACTTTTAGCTGAAAATATGTATGTTATTGTGCGATGCACATATTTTTTCTCAAAAACGGTAAGTCTGGCGTGGTTTTGACCAGAACAAGATTTGTAGAGGCATTCATTACGAACATTTTAAAACAAAAATCTTAATTCTAGGCCTACTAGTTTCCGAGAAAATTAAAATAAACCAAATTATGCCATACTTTTAGCTGAAAATATGTAAAAATATGTATGTTATTGTGCGATGCACATATTTTTTCTCAAAAACGGTAAGTCTGGCGTGGTTTTGACCATAACAAGATTTGTAGAGGCATTCATTACGAACATTTTAAAACAAAAATCTTAATTCTAGGCCTACTAGTTTCCGAGAAAATTAAAATAAACCAAATTATGCCATACTTTTAGCTGAAAATATGTAAAAATATGTATGTTATTGTGCGATGCACATATTTTTTCTCAAAAACGGTAAGTCTGGCGTGGTTTTGACCATAACAAGATTTGTAGAGGCATTCATTACGAACATTTTAAAACAAAAATCTTAATTCTAGGCCTACTAGTTTCCGAGGAAATGAAAATAAACCAAATTATGCCATACTTTTAGCTGAAAATATGTATGTTATTGTGCGATGCACATATTTTTTCTCAAAAACGGTAAGTCTGGCGTGGTTTTGACCATAACAAGATTTGTAGAGGCATTCATTACGAACATTTTAAAACAAAAATCTTAATTCTAGGCCTACTAGTTTCCGAGAAAATTAAAATAAACCAAATTATGCCATACTTTTAGCTGAAAATATGTAAAAATATGTATGTTATTGTGCGATGCACATATTTTTTCTCAAAAACGGTAAGTCTGGCGTGGTTTTGACCATAACAAGATTTGTAGAGGCATTCATTACAAACATTTTAAAACAAAAATCTTAATTCTAGGCCTACTAGTTTCCGAGAAAATTAAAATAAACCAAATTATGCCATACTTTTAGCTGAAAATATGTAAAAATATGTATGTTATTGTGCGATGCACATATTTTTTCTCAAAAACGGTAAGTCTGGCGTGGTTTTGACCATAACAAGATTTGTAGAGGCATTCATTACGAACATTTTAAACCAAAAATCTTAATTCTAGGCCTACTAGTTTCCGAGGAAATGAAAATAAACCAAATTATGCCATACTTTTAGCTGAAAATATGTATGTTATTGTGCGATGCACATATTTTTTCTCAAAAACGGTAAGTCTGGCGTGGTTTTGACCATAACAAGATTTGTAGAGGCATTCATTACGAACATTTTAAACCAAAAATCTTAATTCTAGGCCTACTAGTTTCCGAGGAAATGAAAATAAACCAAATTATGCCATACTTTTAGCTGAAAATATGTATGTTATTGTGCGATGCACATATTTTTTCTCAAAAACGGTAAGTCTGGCGTGGTTTTGACCATAACAAGATTTGTAGAGGCATTCATTACGAACATTTTAAAACAAAAATCTTAATTCTAGGCCTACTAGTTTCCGAGAAAATTAAAATAAACCAAATTATGCCATACTTTTAGCTGAAAATATGTATGTTATTGTGCGATGCACATATTTTTTCTCAAAAACGGTAAGTCTGGCGTGGTTTTGACCATAACAAGATTTGTAGAGGCATTCATTACGAACATTTTAAAACAAAAATCTTAATTCTAGGCCTACTAGTTTCCGAGAAAATTAAAATAAACCAAATTATGCCATACTTTTAGCTGAAAATATGTAAAAATATGTATGTTATTGTGCGATGCACATATTTTTTCTCAAAAACGGTAAGTCTGGCGTGGTTTTGACCATAACAAGATTTGTAGAGGCATTCATTACGAACATTTTAAACCAAAAATCTTAATTCTAGGCCTACTAGTTTCCGAGGAAATGAAAATAAACCAAATTATGCCATACTTTTAGCTGAAAATATGTATGTTATTGTGCGATGCACATATTTTTTCTCAAAAACGGTAAGTCTGGCGTGGTTTTGACCATAACAAGATTTGTAGAGGCATTCATTACGAACATTTTAAAATAAAAATCTTAATTCTAGGCCTACTAGTTTCCGAGAAAATTAAAATAAACCAAATTATGCCATACTTTTAGCTGAAAATATGTAAAAATATGTATGTTATTGTGCGATGCACATATTTTTTCTCAAAAACGGTAAGTCTGGCGTGGTTTTGACCATAACAAGATTTGTAGAGGCATTCATTACGAACATTTTAAAACAAAAATCTTAATTCTAGGCCTACTAGTTTCCGAGAAAATTAAAATAAACCAAATTATGCCATACTTTTAGCTGAAAATATGTAAAAATATGTATGTTATTGTGCGATGCACATATTTTTTCTCAAAAACGGTAAGTCTGGCGTGGTTTTGACCATAACAAGATTTGTAGAGGCATTCATTACGAACATTTTAAAACAAAAATCTTAATTCTAGGCCTACTAGTTTCCGAGAAAATTAAAATAAACCAAATTATGCCATACTTTTAGCTGAAAATATGTAAAAATATGTATGTTATTGTGCGATGCACATATTTTTTCTCAAAAACGGTAAGTCTGGCGTGGTTTTGACCATAACAAGATTTGTAGAGGCATTCATTACGAACATTTTAAACCAAAAATCTTAATTCTAGGCCTACTAGTTTCCGAGGAAATGAAAATAAACCAAATTATGCCATACTTTTAGCTGAAAATATGTATGTTATTGTGCGATGCACATATTTTTTCTCAAAAACGGTAAGTCTGGCGTGGTTTTGACCATAACAAGATTTGTAGAGGCATTCATTACGAACATTTTAAAACAAAAATCTTAATTCTAGGCCTACTAGTTTCCGAGAAAATTAAAATAAACCAAATTATGCCATACTTTTAGCTGAAAATATGTAAAAATATGTATGTTATTGTGCGATGCACATATTTTTTCTCAAAAACGGTAAGTCTGGCGTGGTTTTGACCATAACAAGATTTGTAGAGGCATTCATTACGAACATTTTAAAACAAAAATCTTAATTCTAGGCCTACTAGTTTCCGAGAAAATTAAAATAAACCAAATTATGCCATACTTTTAGCTGAAAATATGTAAAAATATGTATGTTATTGTGCGATGCACATATTTTTTCTCAAAAACGGTAAGTCTGGCGTGGTTTTGACCATAACAAGATTTGTAGAGGCATTCATTACGAACATTTTAAACCAAAAATCTTAATTCTAGGCCTACTAGTTTCCGAGGAAATGAAAATAAACCAAATTATGCCATACTTTTAGCTGAAAATATGTATGTTATTGTGCGATGCACATATTTTTTCTCAAAAACGGTAAGTCTGGCGTGGTTTTGACCATAACAAGATTTGTAGAGGCATTCATTACGAACATTTTAAACCAAAAATCTTAATTCTAGGCCTACTAGTTTCCGAGGAAATGAAAATAAACCAAATTATGCCATACTTTTAGCTGAAAATATGTATGTTATTGTGCGATGCACATATTTTTTCTCAAAAACGGTAAGTCTGGCGTGGTTTTGACCATAACAAGATTTGTAGAGGCATTCATTACGAACATTTTAAAACAAAAATCTTAATTCTAGGCCTACTAGTTTCCGAGAAAATTAAAATAAACCAAATTATGCCATACTTTTAGCTGAAAATATGTATGTTATTGTGCGATGCACATATTTTTTCTCAAAAACAGTAAGTCTGGCGTGGTTTTGACCATAACAAGATTTGTAGAGGCATTCATTACGAACATTTTAAAACAAAAATCTTAATTCTAGGCCTACTAGTTTCCGAGAAAATTAAAATAAACCAAATTATGCCATACTTTTAGCTGAAAATATGTATGTTATTGTGCGATGCACATATTTTTTCTCAAAAACGGTAAGTCTGGCGTGGTTTTGACCATAACAAGATTTGTAGAGGCATTCATTACGAACATTTTAAAACAAAAATCTTAATTCTAGGCCTACTAGTTTCCGAGAAAATTAAAATAAACCAAATTATGCCATACTTTTAGCTGAAAATATGTAAAAATATGTATGTTATTGTGCGATGCACATATTTTTTCTCAAAAACGGTAAGTCTGGCGTGGTTTTGACCATAACAAGATTTGTAGAGGCATTCATTACGAACATTTTAAAACAAAAATCTTAATTCTAGGCCTACTAGTTTCCGAGAAAATTAAAATAAACCAAATTATGCCATACTTTTAGCTGAAAATATGTATGTTATTGTGCGATGCACATATTTTTTCTCAAAAACGGTAAGTCTGGCGTGGTTTTGACCATAACAAGATTTGTAGAGGCATTCATTACGAACATTTTAAAACAAAAATCTTAATTCTAGGCCTACTAGTTTCCGAGAAAATTAAAATAAACCAAATTATGCCATACTTTTAGCTGAAAATATGTAAAAATATGTATGTTATTGTGCGATGCACATATTTTTTCTCAAAAACGGTAAGTCTGGCGTGGTTTTGACCATAACAAGATTTGTAGAGGCATTCATTACGAACATTTTAAAACAAAAATCTTAATTCTAGGCCTACTAGTTTCCGAGAAAATTAAAATAAACCAAATTATGCCATACTTTTAGCTGAAAATATGTATGTTATTGTGCGATGCACATATTTTTTCTCAAAAACGGTAAGTCTGGCGTGGTTTTGACCATAACAAGATTTGTAGAGGCATTCATTACGAACATTTTAAAACAAAAATCTTAATTCTAGGCCTACTAGTTTCCGAGAAAATTAAAATAAACCAAATTATGCCATATGTTATTGTGCGATGCACATATTTTTTCTCAAAAACGGTAAGTCTGGCGTGGTTTTGACCATAACAAGATTTGTAGAGGCATTCATTACGAACATTTTAAAACAAAAATCTTAATTCTAGGCCTACTAGTTTCCGAGAAAATTAAAATAAACCAAATTATGCCATACTTTTAGCTGAAAATATGTATGTTATTGTGCGATGCACATATTTTTTCTCAAAAACGGTAAGTCTGGCGTGGTTTTGACCATAACAAGATTTGTAGAGGCATTCATTACGAACATTTTAAAACAAAAATCTTAATTCTAGGCCTACTAGTTTCCGAGGAAATGAAAATAAACCAAATTATGCCATACTTTTAGCTGAAAATATGTATGTTATTGTGCGATGCACATATTTTTTCTCAAAAACGGTAAGTCTGGCGTGGTTTTGACCATAACAAGATTTGTAGAGGCATTCATTACGAACATTTTAAAACAAAAATCTTAATTCTAGGCCTACTAGTTTCCGAGAAAATTAAAATAAACCAAATTATGCCATACTTTTAGCTGAAAATATGTAAAAATATGTATGTTATTGTGCGATGCACATATTTTTTCTCAAAAACGGTAAGTCTGGCGTGGTTTTGACCATAACAAGATTTGTAGAGGCATTCATTACGAACATTTTAAAACAAAAATCTTAATTCTAGGCCTACTAGTTTCCGAGAAAATTAAAATAAACCAAATTATGCCATACTTTTAGCTGAAAATATGTAAAAATATGTATGTTATTGTGCGATGCACATATTTTTTCTCAAAAACGGTAAGTCTGGCGTGGTTTTGACCATAACAAGATTTGTAGAGGCATTCATTACGAACATTTTAAAACAAAAATCTTAATTCTAGGCCTACTAGTTTCCGAGGAAATGAAAATAAACCAAATTATGCCATACTTTTAGCTGAAAATATGTATGTTATTGTGCGATGCACATATTTTTTCTCAAAAACGGTAAGTCTGGCGTGGTTTTGACCAGAACAAGATTTGTAGAGGCATTCATTACGAACATTTTAAAACAAAAATCTTAATTCTAGGCCTACTAGTTTCCGAGAAAATTAAAATAAACCAAATTATGCCATACTTTTAGCTGAAAATATGTAAAAATATGTATGTTATTGTGCGATGCACATATTTTTTCTCAAAAACGGTAAGTCTGGCGTGGTTTTGACCATAACAAGATTTGTAGAGGCATTCATTACGAACATTTTAAAACAAAAATCTTAATTCTAGGCCTACTAGTTTCCGAGAAAATTAAAATAAACCAAATTATGCCATACTTTTAGCTGAAAATATGTAAAAATATGTATGTTATTGTGCGATGCACATATTTTTTCTCAAAAACGGTAAGTCTGGCGTGGTTTTGACCATAACAAGATTTGTAGAGGCATTCATTACGAACATTTTAAAACAAAAATCTTAATTCTAGGCCTACTAGTTTCCGAGGAAATGAAAATAAACCAAATTATGCCATACTTTTAGCTGAAAATATGTATGTTATTGTGCGATGCACATATTTTTTCTCAAAAACGGTAAGTCTGGCGTGGTTTTGACCATAACAAGATTTGTAGAGGCATTCATTACGAACATTTTAAAACAAAAATCTTAATTCTAGGCCTACTAGTTTCCGAGAAAATTAAAATAAACCAAATTATGCCATACTTTTAGCTGAAAATATGTAAAAATATGTATGTTATTGTGCGATGCACATATTTTTTCTCAAAAACGGTAAGTCTGGCGTGGTTTTGACCATAACAAGATTTGTAGAGGCATTCATTACAAACATTTTAAAACAAAAATCTTAATTCTAGGCCTACTAGTTTCCGAGAAAATTAAAATAAACCAAATTATGCCATACTTTTAGCTGAAAATATGTAAAAATATGTATGTTATTGTGCGATGCACATATTTTTTCTCAAAAACGGTAAGTCTGGCGTGGTTTTGACCATAACAAGATTTGTAGAGGCATTCATTACGAACATTTTAAACCAAAAATCTTAATTCTAGGCCTACTAGTTTCCGAGGAAATGAAAATAAACCAAATTATGCCATACTTTTAGCTGAAAATATGTATGTTATTGTGCGATGCACATATTTTTTCTCAAAAACGGTAAGTCTGGCGTGGTTTTGACCATAACAAGATTTGTAGAGGCATTCATTACGAACATTTTAAACCAAAAATCTTAATTCTAGGCCTACTAGTTTCCGAGGAAATGAAAATAAACCAAATTATGCCATACTTTTAGCTGAAAATATGTATGTTATTGTGCGATGCACATATTTTTTCTCAAAAACGGTAAGTCTGGCGTGGTTTTGACCATAACAAGATTTGTAGAGGCATTCATTACGAACATTTTAAAACAAAAATCTTAATTCTAGGCCTACTAGTTTCCGAGAAAATTAAAATAAACCAAATTATGCCATACTTTTAGCTGAAAATATGTATGTTATTGTGCGATGCACATATTTTTTCTCAAAAACGGTAAGTCTGGCGTGGTTTTGACCATAACAAGATTTGTAGAGGCATTCATTACGAACATTTTAAAACAAAAATCTTAATTCTAGGCCTACTAGTTTCCGAGAAAATTAAAATAAACCAAATTATGCCATACTTTTAGCTGAAAATATGTATGTTATTGTGCGATGCACATATTTTTTCTCAAAAACGGTAAGTCTGGCGTGGTTTTGACCATAACAAGATTTGTAGAGGCATTCATTACGAACATTTTAAAACAAAAATCTTAATTCTAGGCCTACTAGTTTCCGAGAAAATTAAAATAAACCAAATTATGCCATACTTTTAGCTGAAAATATGTATGTTATTGTGCGATGCACATATTTTTTCTCAAAAACGGTAAGTCTGGCGTGGTTTTGACCATAACAAGATTTGTAGAGGCATTCATTACGAACATTTTAAAACAAAAATCTTAATTCTAGGCCTACTAGTTTCCGAGAAAATTAAAATAAACCAAATTATGCCATACTTTTAGCTGAAAATATGTAAAAATATGTATGTTATTGTGCGATGCACATATTTTTTCTCAAAAACGGTAAGTCTGGCGTGGTTTTGACCATAACAAGATTTGTAGAGGCATTCATTACGAACATTTTAAAACAAAAATCTTAATTCTAGGCCTACTAGTTTCCGAGAAAATTAAAATAAACCAAATTATGCCATACTTTTAGCTGAAAATATGTAAAAATATGTATGTTATTGTGCGATGCACATATTTTTTCTCAAAAACGGTAAGTCTGGCGTGGTTTTGACCATAACAAGATTTGTAGAGGCATTCATTACGAACATTTTAAAACAAAAATCTTAATTCTAGGCCTACTAGTTTCCGAGAAAATTAAAATAAACCAAATTATGCCATACTTTTAGCTGAAAATATGTAAAAATATGTATGTTATTGTGCGATGCACATATTTTTTCTCAAAAACGGTAAGTCTGGCGTGGTTTTGACCATAACAAGATTTGTAGAGGCATTCATTACGAACATTTTAAAACAAAAATCTTAATTCTAGGCCTACTAGTTTCCGAGAAAATTAAAATAAACCAAATTATGCCATACTTTTAGCTGAAAATATGTATGTTATTGTGCGATGCACATATTTTTTCTCAAAAACGGTAAGTCTGGCGTGGTTTTGACCATAACAAGATTTGTAGAGGCATTCATTACGAACATTTTAAAACAAAAATCTTAATTCTAGGCCTACTAGTTTCCGAGAAAATTAAAATAAACCAAATTATGCCATACTTTTAGCTGAAAATATGTAAAAATATGTATGTTATTGTGCGATGCACATATTTTTTCTCAAAAACGGTAAGTCTGGCGTGGTTTTGACCATAACAAGATTTGTAGAGGCATTCATTACGAACATTTTAAAACAAAAATCTTAATTCTAGGCCTACTAGTTTCCGAGAAAATTAAAATAAACCAAATTATGCCATACTTTTAGCTGAAAATATGTAAAAATATGTATGTTATTGTGCGATGCACATATTTTTTCTCAAAAACGGTAAGTCTGGCGTGGTTTTGACCATGACAAGATTTGTAGAGGCATTCATTACGAACATTTTAAAACAAAAATCTTAATTCTAGGCCTACTAGTTTCCGAGAAAATTAAAATAAACCAAATTATGCCATACTTTTAGCTGAAAATATGTATGTTATTGTGCGATGCACATATTTTTTCTCAAAAACGGTAAGTCTGGCGTGGTTTTGACCATAACAAGATTTGTAGAGGCATTCATTACGAACATTTTAAAACAAAAATCTTAATTCTAGGCCTACTAGTTTCCGAGGAAATGAAAATAAACCAAATTATGCCATACTTTTAGCTGAAAATATGTAAAAATATGTATGTTATTGTGCGATGCACATATTTTTTCTCAAAAACGGCAAGTCTGGCGTGGTTTTGACCATAACAAGATTTGTAGAGGCATTCATTACGAACATTTTAAAACAAAAATCTTAATTCTAGGCCTACTAGTTTCCGAGAAAATTAAAATAAACCAAATTATGCCATACTTTTAGCTGAAAATATGTAAAAATATGTATGTTATTGTGCGATGCACATATTTTTTCTCAAAAACGGTAAGTCTGGCGTGGTTTTGACCATAACAAGATTTGTAGAGGCATTCATTACGAACATTTTAAAACAAAAATCTTAATTCTAGGCCTACTAGTTTCCGAGAAAATTAAAATAAACCAAATTATGCCATACTTTTAGCTGAAAATATGTAAAAATATGTATGTTATTGTGCGATGCACATATTTTTTCTCAAAAACGGTAAGTCTGGCGTGGTTTTGACCATAACAAGATTTGTAGAGGCATTCATTACGAACATTTTAAAACAAAAATCTTAATTCTAGGCCTACTAGTTTCCGAGGAAATGAAAATAAACCAAATTATGCCATACTTTTAGCTGAAAATATGTAAAAATATGTATGTTATTGTGCGATGCACATATTTTTTCTCAAAAACGGTAAGTCTGGCGTGGTTTTGACCATAACAAGATTTGTAGAGGCATTCATTACGAACATTTTAAGCCAAAAATCTTAATTCTAGACCTACTAGTTTCCTAGAAAATGAAAATAAACCAAATTATGCCATACTTTTAGCTGAAAATATGTAAAAATATGTATGTTATTGTGCGATGCACATATTTTTTCTCAAAAACGGTAAGTCTGGCGTGGTTTTGACCATAACAAGATTTGTAGAGGCATTCATTACGAACATTTTAAAACAAAAATCTTAATTCTAGGCCTACTAGTTTCCGAGAAAATTAAAATAAACCAAATTATGCCATACTTTTAGCTGAAAATATGTAAAAATATGTATGTTATTGTGCGATGCACATATTTTTTCTCAAAAACGGTAAGTCTGGCGTGGTTTTGACCATAACAAGATTTGTAGAGGCATTCATTACGAACATTTTAAAACAAAAATCTTAATTCTAGGCCTACTAGTTTCCGAGAAAATGAAAATAAACCAAATTATGCCATACTTTTAGCTGAAAATATGTAAAAATATGTATGTTATTGTGCGATGCACATATTTTTTCTCAAAAACGGTAAGTCTGGCGTGGTTTTGACCATAACAAAATTTGTAGAGGCATTCATTACGAACATTTTAAAACAAAAATCTTAATTCTAGGCCTACTAGTTTCCGAGGAAATGAAAATAAACCAAATTATGCCATACTTTTAGCTGAAAATATGTATGTTATTGTGCGATGCACATATTTTTTCTCAAAAACGGTAAGTCTGGCGTGGTTTTGACCATAACAAGATTTGTAGAGGCATTCATTACGAACATTTTAAAACAAAAATCTTAATTCCAGGCCTACTAGTTTCCGAGAAAATTAAAATAAACCAAATTATGCCATACTTTTAGCTGAAAATATGTAAAAATATGTATGTTATTGTGCGATGCACATATTTTTTATCAAAAACGGTAAGTCTGGCGTGGTTTTGACCATAACAAGATTTGTAGAGGCATTCATTACGAACATTTTAAAACAAAAATCTTAATTCTAGGCCTACTAGTTTCCGAGAAAATTAAAATAAACCAAATTATGCCATACTTTTAGCTGAAAATATGTATGTTATTGTGCGATGCACATATTTTTTCTCATAAACGGTAAGTCTGGCGTGGTTTTGACCATAACAAGATTTGTAGAGGCATTCATTACGAACATTTTAAAACAAAAATCTTAATTCTAGGCCTACTAGTTTCCGAGAAAATTAAAATAAACCAAATTATGCCATACTTTTAGCTGAAAATATGTAAAAATATGTATGTTATTGTGCGATGCACATATTTTTTCTCAAAAACGGTAAGTCTGGCGTGGTTTTGACCATAACAAGATTTGTAGAGGCATTCATTACGAACATTTTAAAACAAAAATCTTAATTCTAGGCCTACTAGTTTCCGAGGAAATGAAAATAAACCAAATTATGCCATACTTTTAGCTGAAAATATGTAAAAATATGTATGTTATTGTGCGATGCACATATTTTTTCTCAAAAACGGTAAGTCTGGCGTGGTTTTGACCATAACAAGATTTGTAGAGGCATTCATTACGAACATTTTAAAACAAAAATCTTAATTCTAGGCCTACTAGTTTCCGAGAAAATTAAAATAAACCAAATTATGCCATACTTTTAGCTGAAAATATGTAAAAATATGTATGTTATTGTGCGATGCACATATTTTTTCTCAAAAACGGTAAGTCTGGCGTGGTTTTGACCATAACAAGATTTGTAGAGGCATTCATTACGAACATTTTAAAACAAAAATCTTAATTCTAGGCCTACTAGTTTCCGAGAAAATTAAAATAAACCAAATTATGCCATACTTTTAGCTGAAAATATGTATGTTATTGTGCGATGCACATATTTTTTCTCAAAAACGGTAAGTCTGGCGTGGTTTTGACCATAACAAGATTTGTAGAGGCATTCATTACGAACATTTTAAAACAAAAATCTTAATTCTAGGCCTACTAGTTTCCGAGAAAATTAAAATAAACCAAATTATGCCATACTTTTAGCTGAAAATATGTAAAAATATGTATGTTATTGTGCGATGCACATATTTTTTCTCAAAAACGGTAAGTCTGGCGTGGTTTTGACCATAACAAGATTTGTAGAGGCATTCATTACGAACATTTTAAACCAAAAATCTTAATTCTAGGCCTACTAGTTTCCGAGGAAATGAAAATAAACCAAATTATGCCATACCTTTAGCTCAAAATATGTAAAAATATGTATGTTATTGTGCGATGCACATATTTTTTCTCAAAAACGGTAAGTCTGGCGTGGTTTTGACCATAACAAGATTTGTAGAGGCATTCATTACGAACATTTTAAAACAAAAATCTTAATTCTAGGCCTACTAGTTTCCGAGAAAATTAAAATAAACCAAATTATGCCATACTTTTAGCTGAAAATATGTATGTTATTGTGCGATGCACATATTTTTTCTCAAAAACGGTAAGTCTGGCGTGGTTTTGACCATAACAAGATTTGTAGAGGCATTCATTACGAACATTTTAAACCAAAAATCTTAATTCTAGGCCTACTAGTTTCCGAGAAAATTAAAATAAACCAAATTATGCCATACTTTTAGCTGAAAATATGTAAAAATATGTATGTTATTGTGCGATGCACATATTTTTTCTCAAAAACGGTAAGTCTGGCGTGTTTTTGACCATAACAAGATTTGTAGAGGCATTCATTACGAACATTTTAAAACAAAAATCTTAATTCTAGGCCTACTAGTTTCCGAGAAAATTAAAATAAACCAAATTATGCCATACTTTTAGCTGAAAATATGTAAAAATATGTATGTTATTGTGCGATGCACATATTTTTTCTCAAAAACGGTAAGTCTGGCGTGGTTTTGACCATAACAAGATTTGTAGAGGCATTCATTACGAACATTTTAAAACAAAAATCTTAATTCTAGGCCTACTAGTTTCCGAGAAAATTAAAATAAACCAAATTATGCCATACTTTTAGCTGAAAATATGTATGTTATTGTGCGATGCACATATTTTTTCTCAAAAACGGTAAGTCTGGCGTGGTTTTGACCATAACAAGATTTGTAGAGGCATTCATTACGAACATTTTAAAACAAAAATCTTAATTCTAGGCCTACTAGTTTCCGAGGAAATGAAAATAAACCAAATTATGCCATACTTTTAGCTGAAAATATGTAAAAATATGTATGTTATTGTGCGATGCACATATTTTTGCTCAAAAACGGTAAGTCTGGCGTGGTTTTGACCATAACAAGATTTGTAGAGGCATTCATTACGAACATTTTAAAACAAAAATCTTAATTCTAGGCCTACTAGTTTCCGAGAAAATTAAAATAAACCAAATTATGCCATACTTTTAGCTGAAAATATGTAAAAATATGTATGTTATTGTGCGATGCACATATTTTTTCTCAAAAACGGTAAGTCTGGCGTGGTTTTGACCATAACAAGATTTGTAGAGGCATTCATTACGAACATTTTAAAACAAAAATCTTAATTCTAGGCCTACTAGTTTCCGAGGAAATGAAAATAAACCAAATTATGCCATACTTTTAGCTGAAAATATGTAAAAATATGTATGTTATTGTGCGATGCACATATTTTTTCTCAAAAACGGTAAGTCTGGCGTGGTTTTGACCATAACAAGATTTGTAGAGGCATTCATTACGAACATTTTAAAACAAAAATCTTAATTCTAGGCCTACTAGTTTCCGAGAAAATTAAAATAAACCAAATTATGCCATACTTTTAGCTGAAAATATGTAAAAATATGTATGTTATTGTGCGATGCACATATTTTTTCTCAAAAACGGTAAGTCTGGCGTGGTTTTGACCATAACAAGATTTGTAGAGGCATTCATTACGAACATTTTAAAACAAAAATCTTAATTCTAGGCCTACTAGTTTCCGAGGAAATGAAAATAAACCAAATTATGCCATACTTTTAGCTGAAAATATGTAAAAATATGTATGTTATTGTGCGATGCACATATTTTTTCTCAAAAACGGTAAGTCTGGCGTGGTTTTGACCATAACAAGATTTGTAGAGGCATTCATTACGAACATTTTTAACCAAAAATCTTAATTCTAGGCCTACTAGTTTCCGAGAAAATTAAAATAAACCAAATTATGCCATACTTTTAGCTGAAAATATGTAAAAATATGTATGTTATTGTGCGATGCACATATTTTTTCTCAAAAACGGTAAGTCTGGCGTGGTTTTGACCATAACAAGATTTGTAGAGGCATTCATTACGAACATTTTAAAACAAAAATCTTAATTCTAGGCCTACTAGTTTCCATGAAAATTAAAATAAACCAAATTATGCCATACTTTTAGCTGAAAATATGTAAAAATATGTATGTTATTGTGCGATGCACATATTTTTTCTCAAAAACGGTAAGTCTGGCGTGTTTTTGACCATAACAAGATTTGTAGAGGCATTCATTACGAACATTTTAAAACAAAAATCTTAATTCTAGGCCTACTAGTTTCCGAGGAAATGAAAATAAACCAAATTATGCCATACTTTTAGCTGAAAATATGTATGTTATTGTGCGATGCACATATTTTTTCTCAAAAACGGTAAGTCTGGCGTGGTTTTGACCATAACAAGATTTGTAGAGGCATTCATTACGAACATTTTAAAACAAAAATCTTAATTCTAGGCCTACTAGTTTCCGAGGAAATGAAAATAAACCAAATTATGCCATACTTTTAGCTGAAAATATGTATGTTATTGTGCGATGCACATATTTTTTCTCAAAAACGGTAAGTCTGGCGTGGTTTTGACCATAACAAGATTTGTAGAGGCATTCATTACGAACATTTTAAAACAAAAATCTTAATTCTAGGCCTACTAGTTTCCGAGAAAATTAAAATAAACCAAATTTTGCCATACTTTTAGCTGAAAATATGTAAAAATATGTATGTTATTGTGCGATGCACATATTTTTTCTCAAAAACGGTAAGTCTGGCGTGGTTTTGACCATAACAAGATTTGTAGAGGCATTCATTACGAACATTTTAAAACAAAAATCTTAATTCTAGGCCTACTAGTTTCCGAGAAAATTAAAATAAACCAAATTATGCCATACTTTTAGCTGAAAATATGTAAAAATATGTATGTTATTGTGCGATGCACATATTTTTTCTCAAAAACGGTAAGTCTGGCGTGGTTTTGACCATAACAAGATTTGTAGAGGCATTCATTACGAACATTTTAAACCAAAAATCTTAATTCTAGGCCTACTAGTTTCCGAGGAAATGAAAATAAACCAAATTATGCCATACTTTTAGCTGAAAATATGTATGTTATTGTGCGATGCACATATTTTTTTTCAAAAACGGTAAGTCTGGCGTGGTTTTGACCATTACAAGATTTGTAGAGGCATTCATTACGAACATTTTAAAACAAAAATCTTAATTCTAGGCCTACTAGTTTCCGAGAAAATTAAAATAAACCAAATTATGCCATACTTTTAGCTGAAAATATGTATGTTATTGTGCGATGCACATATTTTTTCTCAAAAACGGTAAGTCTGGCGTGGTTTTGACCATAACAAGATTTGTAGAGGCATTCATTACGAACATTTTAAAACAAAAATCTTAATTCTAGGCCTACTAGTTTCCGAGAAAATTAAAATAAACCAAATTATGCCATACTTTTAGCTGAAAATATGTAAAAATATGTATGTTATTGTGCGATGCACATATTTTTTCTCAAAAACGGTAAGTCTGGCGTGGTTTTGACCATAACAAGATTTGTAGAGGCATTCATTACGAACATTTTAAAACAAAAATCTTAATTCTAGGCCTACTAGTTTCCGAGAAAATTAAAATAAACCAAATTATGCCATACTTTTAGCTGAAAATATGTATGTTATTGTGCGATGCACATATTTTTTCTCAAAAACGGTAAGTCTGGCGTGGTTTTGACCATAACAAGATTCGTAGAGGCATTCATTACGAACATTTTAAACCAAAAATCTTAATTCTAGGCCTACTAGTTTCCGAGGAAATGAAAATAAACCAAATTATGCCATACTTTTAGCTGAAAATATGTATGTTATTGTGCGATGCACATATTTTTTCTCAAAAACGGTAAGTCTGGCGTGGTTTTGACCATAACAAGATTTGTAGAGGCATTCATTACGAACATTTTAAAACAAAAATCTTAATTCTAGGCCCACTAGTTTCCGAGGAAATGAAAATAAACCAAATTATGCCATACTTTTAGCTGAAAATATGTATGTTATTGTGCGATGCACATATTTTTTCTCAAAAACGGTAAGTCTGGCGTGGTTTTGACCATAACAAGATTTGTAGAGGCATTCATTACGAACATTTTAAAACAAAAATCTTAATTCTAGGCCTACTAGTTTCCGAGAAAATTAAAATAAACCAAATTATGCCATACTTTTAGCTGAAAATATGTAAAAATATGTATGTTATTGTGCGATGCACATATTTTTTCTCAAAAACGGTAAGTCTGGCGTGGTTTTGACCATAACAAGATTTGTAGAGGCATTCATTACGAACATTTTAAACCAAAAATCTTAATTCTAGGCCTACTAGTTTCCGAGGAAATGAAAATAAACCAAATTATGGCATACTTTTAGCTGAAAATATGTATGTTATTGTGCGATGCACATATTTTTTCTCAAAAACGGTAAGTCTGGCGTGGTTTTGACCATAACAAGATTTGTAGAGGCATTCATTACGAACATTTTAAAACAAAAATCTTAATTCTAGGCCTACTAGTTTCCGAGAAAATTAAAATAAACCAAATTATGCCATACTTTTAGCTGAAAATATGTAAAAATATGTATGTTATTGTGCGATGCACATATTTTTTCTCAAAAACGGTAAGTCTGGCGTGGTTTTGACCATAACAAGATTTGTAGAGGCATTCATTACGAACATTTTAAACCAAAAATCTTAATTCTAGGCCTACTAGTTTCCGAGGAAATGAAAATAAACCAAATTATGCCATACTTTTAGCTGAAAATATGTATGTTATTGTGCGATGCACATATTTTTTCTCAAAAACGGTAAGTCTGGCGTGGTTTTGACCATAACAAGATTTGTAGAGGCATTCATTACGAACATTTTAAAACAAAAATCTTAATTCTAGGCCTACTAGTTTCCGAGAAAATTAAAATAAACCAAATTATGCCATACTTTTAGCTGAAAATATGTAAAAATATGTATGTTATTGTGCGATGCACATATTTTTTCTCAAAAACGGTAAGTCTGGCGTGGTTTTGACCATAACAAGATTTGTAGAGGCATTCATTACGAACATTTTAAAACAAAAATCTTAATTCTAGGCCTACTAGTTTCCGAGAAAATTAAAATAAACCAAATTATGCCATACTTTTAGCTGAAAATATGTAAAAATATGTATGTTATTGTGCGATGCACATATTTTTTCTCAAAAACGGTAAGTCTGGCGTGGTTTTGACCATAACAAGATTTGTAGAGGCATTCATTACGAACATTTTAAAACAAAAATCTTAATTCTAGGCCTACTAGTTTCCGAGGAAATGAAAATAAACCAAATTATGCCATACTTTTAGCTGAAAATATGTATGTTATTGTGCGATGCACATATTTTTTCTCAAAAACGGTAAGTCTGGCGTGGTTTTGACCATAACAAGATTTGTAGAGGCATTCATTACGAACATTTTAAACCAAAAATCTTAATTCTAGGCCTACTAGTTTCCGAGGAAATGAAAATAAACCAAATTATGCCATACTTTTAGCTGAAAATATGTATGTTATTGTGCGATGCACATATTTTTTCTCAAAAACGGTAAGTCTGGCGTGGTTTTGACCATAACAAGATTTGTAGAGGCATTCATTACGAACATTTTAAAACAAAAATCTTAATTCTAGGCCCACTAGTTTCCGAGGAAATGAAAATAAACCAAATTATGCCATACTTTTAGCTGAAAATATGTATGTTATTGTGCGATGCACATATTTTTTCTCAAAAACGGTAAGTCTGGCGTGGTTTTGACCATAACAAGATTTGTAGAGGCATTCATTACGAACATTTTAAAACAAAAATCTTAATTCTAGGCCTACTAGTTTCCGAGAAAATTAAAATAAACCAAATTATGCCATACTTTTAGCTGAAAATATGTAAAAATATGTATGTTATTGTGCGATGCACATATTTTTTCTCAAAAACGGTAAGTCTGGCGTGGTTTTGACCATAACAAGATTTGTAGAGGCATTCATTACGAACATTTTAAACCAAAAATCTTAATTCTAGGCCTACTAGTTTCCGAGGAAATGAAAATAAACCAAATTATGGCATACTTTTAGCTGAAAATATGTATGTTATTGTGCGATGCACATATTTTTTCTCAAAAACGGTAAGTCTGGCGTGGTTTTGACCATAACAAGATTTGTAGAGGCATTCATTACGAACATTTTAAAACAAAAATCTTAATTCTAGGCCTACTAGTTTCCGAGAAAATTAAAATAAACCAAATTATGCCATACTTTTAGCTGAAAATATGTAAAAATATGTATGTTATTGTGCGATGCACATATTTTTTCTCAAAAACGGTAAGTCTGGCGTGGTTTTGACCATAACAAGATTTGTAGAGGCATTCATTACGAACATTTTAAACCAAAAATCTTAATTCTAGGCCTACTAGTTTCCGAGGAAATGAAAATAAACCAAATTATGCCATACTTTTAGCTGAAAATATGTATGTTATTGTGCGATGCACATATTTTTTCTCAAAAACGGTAAGTCTGGCGTGGTTTTGACCATAACAAGATTTGTAGAGGCATTCATTACGAACATTTTAAAACAAAAATCTTAATTCTAGGCCTACTAGTTTCCGAGAAAATTAAAATAAACCAAATTATGCCATACTTTTAGCTGAAAATATGTAAAAATATGTATGTTATTGTGCGATGCACATATTTTTTCTCAAAAACGGTAAGTCTGGCGTGGTTTTGACCATAACAAGATTTGTAGAGGCATTCATTACGAACATTTTAAAACAAAAATCTTAATTCTAGGCCTACTAGTTTCCGAGAAAATTAAAATAAACCAAATTATGCCATACTTTTAGCTGAAAATATGTAAAAATATGTATGTTATTGTGCGATGCACATATTTTTTCTCAAAAACGGTAAGTCTGGCGTGGTTTTGACCATAACAAGATTTGTAGAGGCATTCATTACGAACATTTTAAAACAAAAATCTTAATTCTAGGCCTACTAGTTTCCGAGAAAATTAAAATAAACCAAATTATGCCATACTTTTAGCTGAAAATATGTATGTTATTGTGCGATGCACATATTTTTTCTCAAAAACGGTAAGTCTGGCGTGGTTTTGACCATAACAAGATTTGTAGAGGCATTCATTACGAACATTTTAAAACAAAAATCTTAATTCTAGGCCTACTAGTTTCCGAGAAAATTAAAATAAACCAAATTATGCCATACTTTTAGCTGAAAATATGTAAAAATATGTATGTTATTGTGCGATGCACATATTTTTTCTCAAAAACGGTAAGTCTGGCGTGGTTTTGACCATAACAAGATTTGTAGAGGCATTCATTACGAACATTTTAAACCAAAAATCTTAATTCTAGGCCTACTAGTTTCCGAGGAAATGAAAATAAACCAAATTATGGCATACTTTTAGCTGAAAATATGTATGTTATTGTGCGATGCACATATTTTTTCTCAAAAACGGTAAGTCTGGCGTGGTTTTGACCATAACAAGATTTGTAGAGGCATTCATTACGAACATTTTAAAACAAAAATCTTAATTCTAGGCCTACTAGTTTCCGAGAAAATTAAAATAAACCAAATTATGCCATACTTTTAGCTGAAAATATGTAAAAATATGTATGTTATTGTGCGATGCACATATTTTTTCTCAAAAACGGTAAGTCTGGCGTGGTTTTGACCATAACAAGATTTGTAGAGGCATTCATTACGAACATTTTAAACCAAAAATCTTAATTCTAGGCCTACTAGTTTCCGAGGAAATGAAAATAAACCAAATTATGCCATACTTTTAGCTGAAAATATGTATGTTATTGTGCGATGCACATATTTTTTCTCAAAAACGGTAAGTCTGGCGTGGTTTTGACCATAACAAGATTTGTAGAGGCATTCATTACGAACATTTTAAACCAAAAATCTTAATTCTAGGCCTACTAGTTTCCGAGGAAATGAAAATAAACCAAATTATGGCATACTTTTAGCTGAAAATATGTATGTTATTGTGCGATGCACATATTTTTTCTCAAAAACGGTAAGTCTGGCGTGGTTTTGACCATAACAAGATTTGTAGAGGCATTCATTACGAACATTTTAAAACAAAAATCTTAATTCTAGGCCTACTAGTTTCCGAGAAAATTAAAATAAACCAAATTATGCCATACTTTTAGCTGAAAATATGTAAAAATATGTATGTTATTGTGCGATGCACATATTTTTTCTCAAAAACGGTAAGTCTGGCGTGGTTTTGACCATAACAAGATTTGTAGAGGCATTCATTACGAACATTTTAAAACAAAAATCTTAATTCTAGGCCTACTAGTTTCCGAGGAAATGAAAATAAACCAAATTATGCCATACTTTTAGCTGAAAATATGTAAAAATATGTATGTTATTGTGCGATGCACATATTTTTTCTCAAAAACGGTAAGTCTGGCGTGGTTTTGACCATAACAAGATTTGTAGAGGCATTCATTACGAACATTTTAAACCAAAAATCTTAATTCTAGGCCTACTAGTTTCCGAGGAAATGAAAATAAACCAAATTATGGCATACTTTTAGCTGAAAATATGTATGTTATTGTGCGATGCACATATTTTTTCTCAAAAACGGTAAGTCTGGCGTGGTTTTGACCATAACAAGATTTGTAGAGGCATTCATTACGAACATTTTAAAACAAAAATCTTAATTCTAGGCCTACTAGTTTCCGAGAAAATGAAAATAAACCAAATTATGCCATACTTTTAGCTGAAAATATGTAAAAATATGTATGTTATTGTGCGATGCACATATTTTTTCTCAAAAACGGTAAGTCTGGCGTGGTTTTGACCATAACAAGATTTGTAGAGGCATTCATTACGAACATTTTAAAACAAAAATCTTAATTCTAGGCCTACTAGTTTCCGAGAAAATTAAAATAAACCAAATTATGCCATACTTTTAGCTGAAAATATGTAAAAATATGTATGTCATTGTGCGATGCACATATTTTTTCTCAAAAACGGTAAGTCTGGCGTGGTTTTGACCATAACAAGATTTGTAGAGGCATTCATTACGAACATTTTAAAACAAAAATCTTAATTCTAGGCCTACTAGTTTCCAAGGAAATGAAAATAAACCAAATTATGCCATACTTTTAGCTGAAAATATGTATGTTATTGTGCGATGCACATATTTTTTCTCAAAAACGGTAAGTCTGGCGTGGTTTTGACCATAACAAGATTTGTAGAGGCATTCATTACGAACATTTTAAAACAAAAATCTTAATTCTAGGCCTACTAGTTTCCGAGAAAATTAAAATAAACCAAATTATGCCATACTTTTAGCTGAAAATATGTAAAAATATGTATGTTATTGTGCGATGCACATATTTTTTCTCAAAAACGGTAAGTCTGGCGTGGTTTTGACCATAACAAGATTTGTAGAGGCATTCATTACGAACATTTTAAACCAAAAATCTTAATTCTAGGCCTACTAGTTTCCGAGGAAATGAAAATAAACCGAATTATGCCATACTTTTAGCTGAAAATATGTAAAAATATGTATGTTATTGTGCGATGCACATATTTTTTCTCAAAAACGGTAAGTCTGGCGTGGTTTTGACCATAACAAGATTTGTAGAGGCATTCATTACGAACATTTTAAAACAAAAATCTTAATTCTAGGCCTACTAGTTTCCGAGAAAATTAAAATAAACCAAATTATGCCATACTTTTAGCTGAAAATATGTATGTTATTGTGCGATGCACATATTTTTTCTCAAAAACGGTAAGTCTGGCGTGGTTTTGACCATAACAAGATTTGTAGAGGCATTCATTACGAACATTTTAAAACAAAAATCTTAATTCTAGGCCTACTAGTTTCCGAGAAAATTAAAATAAACCAAATTATGCCATACTTTTAGCTGAAAATATGTAAAAATATGTATGTTATTGTGCGATGCACATATTTTTTCTCAAAAACGGTAAGTCTGGCGTGGTTTTGACCATAACAAGATTTGTAGAGGCATTCATTACGAACATTTTAAAACAAAAATCTTAATTCTAGGCCTACTAGTTTCCGAGAAAATTAAAATAAACCAAATTATGCCATACTTTTAGCTGAAAATATGTAAAAATATGTATGTTATTGTGCGATGCACATATTTTTTCTCAAAAACGGTAAGTCTGGCGTGGTTTTGACCATAACAAGATTTGTAGAGGCATTCATTACGAACATTTTAAGCCAAAAATCTTAATTCTAGGCCTACTAGTTTCCGAGGAAATGAAAATAAACCAAATTATGCCATACTTTTAGCTGAAAATATGTATGTTATTGTGCGATGCACATATTTTTTCTCAAAAACGGTAAGTCTGGCGTGGTTTTGACCATAACAAGATTTGTAGAGGCATTCATTACGAACATTTTAAAACAAAAATCTTAATTCTAGGCCTACTAGTTTCCGAGAAAATTAAAATAAACCAAATTATGCCATACTTTTAGCTGAAAATATGTATGTTATTGTGCGATGCACATATTTTTTCTCAAAAACGGTAAGTCTGGCGTGGTTTTGACCATAACAAGATTTGTAGAGGCATTCATTACGAACATTTTAAAACAAAAATCTTAATTCTAGGCCTACTAGTTTCCGAGAAAATTAAAATAAACCAAATTATGCCATACTTTTAGCTGAAAATATGTAAAAATATGTATGTTATTGTGCGATGCACATATTTTTTCTCAAAAACGGTAAGTCTGGCGTGGTTTTGACCATAACAAGATTTGTAGAGGCATTCATTACGAACATTTTAAAACAAAAATCTTAATTCTAGGCCTACTAGTTTCCGAGAAAATTAAAATAAACCAAATTATGCCATACTTTTAGCTGAAAATATGTAAAAATATGTATGTTATTGTGCGATGCACATATTTTTTCTCAAAAACGGTAAGTCTGGCGTGGTTTTGACCATAACAAGATTTGTAGAGGCATTCATTACGAACATTTTAAAACAAAAATCTTAATTCTAGGCCTACTAGTTTCCGAGAAAATTAAAATAAACCAAATTATGCCATACTTTTAGCTGAAAATATGTAAAAATATGTATGTTATTGTGCGATGCACATATTTTTTCTCAAAAACGGTAAGTCTGGCGTGGTTTTGACCATAACAAGATTTGTAGAGGCATTCATTACGAACATTTTAAAACAAAAATCTTAATTCTAGACCTACTAGTTTCCGAGAAAATGAAAATAAACCAAATTATGCCATACTTTTAGCTGAAAATATGTAAAAATATGTATGTTATTGTGCGATGCACATATTTTTTCTCAAAAACGGTAAGTCTGGCGTGGTTTTGACCATAACAAGATTTGTAGAGGCATTCATTACGAACATTTTAAACCAAAAATCTTAATTCTAGGCCTACTAGTTTCCAAGGAAATGAAAATAAACCAAATTATGCCATACTTTTAGCTGAAAATATGTATGTTATTGTGCGATGCACATATTTTTTCTCAAAAACGGTAAGTCTGGCGTGGTTTTGACCATAACAAGATTTGTAGAGGCATTCATTACGAACATTTTAAAACAAAAATCTTAATTCTAGGCCTACTAGTTTCCGAGAAAATTAAAATAAACCAAATTATGCCATACTTTTAGCTGAAAATATGTAAAAATATGTATGTTATTGTGCGATGCACATATTTTTTCTCAAAAACGGTAAGTCTGGCGTGGTTTTGACCATAACAAGATTTGTAGAGGCATTCATTACGAACATTTTAAAACAAAAATCTTAATTCTAGGCCTACTAGTTTCCGAGAAAATTAAAATAAACCAAATTATGCCATACTTTTAGCTGAAAATATGTAAAAATATGTATGTTATTGTGCGATGCACATATTTTTTCTCAAAAACGGTAAGTCTGGCGTGGTTTTGACCATAACAAGATTTGTAGAGGCATTCATTACGAACATTTTAAAACAAAAATCTTAATTCTAGGCCTACTAGTTTCCGAGAAAATTAAAATAAACCAAATTATGCCATACTTTTAGCTGAAAATATGTAAAAATATGTATGTTATTGTGCGATGCACATATTTTTTCTCAAAAACGGCAAGTCTGGCGTGGTTTTGACCATAACAAGATTTGTAGAGGCATTCATTACGAACATTTTAAACCAAAAATCTTAATTCTAGGCCTACTAGTTTCCAAGGAAATGAAAATAAACCAAATTATGCCATACTTTTAGCTGAAAATATGTATGTTATTGTGCGATGCACATATTTTTTCTCAAAAACGGTAAGTCTGGCGTGGTTTTGACCATAACAAGATTTGTAGAGGCATTCATTACGAACATTTTAAAACAAAAATCTTAATTCTAGGCCTACTAGTTTCCGAGAAAATTAAAATAAACCAAATTATGCCATACTTTTAGCTGAAAATATGTAAAAATATGTATGTTATTGTGCGATGCACATATTTTTTCTCAAAAACGGTAAGTCTGGCGTGGTTTTGACCATAACAAGATTTGTAGAGGCATTCATTACGAACAT
The DNA here is from genome assembly GCA_930367185.1 of Myathropa florea. Lineage (NCBI taxonomy): Eukaryota > Metazoa > Arthropoda > Insecta > Diptera > Syrphidae > Myathropa > Myathropa florea. Next base: position 112,286,026 of record OV884002.1, on the reverse strand, counting down.
TTTAAAACAAAAATCTTAATTCTAGGCCTACTAGTTTCCGAGGAAATGAAAATAAACCAAATTATGCCATACTTTTAGCTGAAAATATGTAAAAATATGTATGTTATTGTGCGATGCACATATTTTTTCTCAAAAACGGTATGTCTGGCGTGGTTTTGACCATAACAAGATTTGTAGAGGCATTCATTACGAACATTTTAAAACAAAAATCTTAATTCTAGGCCTACTAGTTTCCGAGAAAATTAAAATAAACCAAATTATGCCATACTTTTAGCTGAAAATATGTATGTTATTGTGCGATGCACATATTTTTTCTCAAAAACGGTAAGTCTGGCGTGGTTTTGACCATAACAAGATTTGTAGAGGCATTCATTACGAACATTTTAAAACAAAAATCTTAATTCTAGGCCTACTAGTTTCCGAGAAAATTAAAATAAACCAAATTATGCCATACTTTTAGCTGAAAATATGTAAAAATATGTATGTTATTGTGCGATGCACATATTTTTTCTCAAAAACGGTAAGTCTGGCGTGGTTTTGACCATAACAAGATTTGTAGAGGCATTCATTACGAACATTTTAAAACAAAAATCTTAATTCTAGGCCTACTAGTTTCCGAGAAAATTAAAATAAACCAAATTATGCCATACTTTTAGCTGAAAATATGTATGTTATTGTGCGATGCACATATTTTTTCTCAAAAACGGTAAGTCTGGCGTGGTTTTGACCATAACAAGATTTGTAGAGGCATTCATTACGAACATTTTAAAACAAAAATCTTAATTCTAGGCCTACTAGTTTCCGAGAAAATGAAAATAAACCAAATTATGCCATACTTTTAGCTGAAAATATGTAAAAATATGTATGTTATTGTGCGATGCACATATTTTTTCTCAAAAACGGTAAGTCTGGCGTGGTTTTGACCATAACAAGATTTGTAGAGGCATTCATTACGAACATTTTAAAACAAAAATCTTAATTCTAGGCCTACTAGTTTCCGAGGAAATGAAAATAAACCAAATTATGCCATACTTTTAGCTGAAAATATGTAAAAATATGTATGTTATTGTGCGATGCACATATTTTTTCTCAAAAACGGTAAGTCTGGCGTGGTTTTGACCATAACAAGATTTGTAGAGGCATTCATTACGAACATTTTAAACCAAAAATCTTAATTCTAGGCCTACTAGTTTCCGAGGAAATTAAAATAAACCAAATTATGCCATACTTTTAGCTGAAAATATGTATGTTATTGTGCGATGCACATATTTTTTCTCAAAAACGGTAAGTCTGGCGTGGTTTTGACCATAACAAGATTTGTAGAGGCATTCATTACGAACATTTGAAAACAAAAATCTTAATTCTAGGCCTACTAGTTTCCGAGAAAATGACAATAAACCAAATTATGCCATACTTTTAGCTGAAAATATGTAAAAATATGTATGTTATTGTGCGATGCACATATTTTTTCTCAAAAACGGTAAGTCTGGCGTGGTTTTGACCATAACAAGGTTTGTAGAGGCATTCATTACGAACATTTTAAAACAAAAATCTTAATTCTAGGCCTACTAGTTTCCGAGAAAATTAAAATAAACCAAATTATGCCATACTTTTAGCTGAAAATATGTAAAAATATGTATGTTATTGTGCGATGCACATATTTTTTCTCAAAAACGGTAAGTCTGGCGTGGATTTGACCATAACAAGGTTTGTAGAGGCATTCATTACGAACATTTTAAACCAAAAATCTTAATTCTAGGCCTACTAGTTTCCGAGGAAATGAAAATAAACCAAATTATGGCATACTTTTAGCTGAAAATATGTATGTTATTGTGCGATGCACATATTTTTTCTCAAAAACGGTAAGTCTGGCGTGGTTTTGACCATAACAAGATTTGTAGAGGCATTCATTACGAACATTTTAAAACAAAAATCTTAATTCTAGGCCTACTAGTTTCCGAGAAAATTAAAATAAACCAAATTATGCCATACTTTTAGCTGAAAATATGTAAAAATATGTATGTTATTGTGCGATGCACATATTTTTTCTCAAAAACGGTAAGTCTGGCGTGGTTTTGACCATAACAAGATTTGTAGAGGCATTCATTACGAACATTTTAAACCAAAAATCTTAATTCTAGGCCTACTAGTTTCCGAGGAAATGAAAATAAACCAAATTATGCCATACTTTTAGCTGAAAATATGTAAAAATATGTATGTTATTGTGCGATGCACATATTTTTTCTCAAAAACGGTAAGTCTGGCGTGGTTTTGACCATAACAAGATTTGTAGAGGCATTCATTACGAACATTTTAAAACAAAAATCTTAATTCTAGGCCTACTAGTTTCCGAGAAAATTAAAATAAACCAAATTATGGCATACTTTTAGCTGAAAATATGTATGTTATTGTGCGATGCACATATTTTTTCTCAAAAACGGTAAGTCTGGCGTGGTTTTGACCATAACAAGATTTGTAGAGGCATTCATTACGAACATTTTAAAACAAAAATCTTAATTCTAGGCCTACTAGTTTCCGAGAAAATTAAAATAAACCAAATTATGCCATACTTTTAGCTGAAAATATGTAAAAATATGTATGTTATTGTGCGATGCACATATTTTTTCTCAAAAACGGTAAGTCTGGCGTGGTTTTGACCATAACAAGATTTGTAGAGGCATTCATTACGAACATTTTAAAACAAAAATCTTAATTCTAGGCCTACTAGTTTCCGAGAAAATTAAAATAAACCAAATTATGCCATACTTTTAGCTGAAAATATGTAAAAATATGTATGTTATTGTGCGATGCACATATTTTTTCTCAAAAACGGTAAGTCTGGCGTGGTTTTGACCATAACAAGATTTGTAGAGGCATTCATTACGAACATTTTAAAACAAAAATCTTAATTCTAGGCCTACTAGTTTCCGAGAAAATTAAAATAAACCAAATTATGCCATACTTTTAGCTGAAAATATGTAAAAATATGTATGTTATTGTGCGATGCACATATTTTTTCTCAAAAACGGTAAGTCTGGCGTGGTTTTGACCATAACAAGATTTGTAGAGGCATTCATTACGAACATTTTAAACCAAAAATCTTAATTCTAGGCCTACTAGTTTCCAAGGAAATGAAAATAAACCAAATTATGCCATACTTTTAGCTGAAAATATGTATGTTATTGTGCGATGCACATATTTTTTCTCAAAAACGGTAAGTCTGGCGTGGTTTTGACCATAACAAGATTTGTAGAGGCATTCATTACGAACATTTTAAAACAAAAATCTTAATTCTAGGCCTACTAGTTTCCGAGAAAATTAAAATAAACCAAATTATGCCATACTTTTAGCTGAAAATATGTAAAAATATGTATGTTATTGTGCGATGCACATATTTTTTCTCAAAAACGGTAAGTCTGGCGTGGTTTTGACCATAACAAGATTTGTAGAGGCATTCATTACGAACATTTCAAAACAAAAATCTTAATTCTAGGCCTACTAGTTTCCGAGAAAATTAAAATAAACCAAATTATGCCATACTTTTAGCTGAAAATATGTAAAAATATGTATGTTATTGTGCGATGCACATATTTTTTCTCAAAAACGGTAAGTCTGGCGTGGTTTTGACCATAACAAGATTTGTAGAGGCATTCATTACGAACATTTTAAAACAAAAATCTTAATTCTAGGCCTACTAGTTTCCAAGGAAATGAAAATAAACCAAATTATGCCATACTTTTAGCTGAAAATATGTATGTTATTGTGCGATGCACATATTTTTTCTCAAAAACGGTAAGTCTGGCGTGGTTTTGACCATAACAAGATTTGTAGAGGCATTCATTACGAACATTTTAAAACAAAAATCTTAATTCTAGGCCTACTAGTTTCCGAGAAAATTAAAATAAACCAAATTATGCCATACTTTTAGCTGAAAATATGTAAAAATATGTATGTTATTGTGCGATGCACATATTTTTTCTCAAAAACGGTAAGTCTGGCGTGGTTTTGACCATAACAAGATTTGTAGAGGCATTCATTACGAACATTTTAAAACAAAATCTTAATTCTAGGCCTACTAGTTTCCGAGGAAATGAAAATAAACCAAATTATGCCATACTTTTAGCTGAAAATATGTAAAAATATGTATGTTATTGTGCGATGCACATATTTTTTCTCAAAAACGGTAAGTCTGGCGTGGTTTTGACCATAACAAGATTTGTAGAGGCATTCATTACGAACATTTTAAACCAAAAATCTTAATTCTAGGCCTACTAGTTTCCGAGGAAATTAAAATAAACCAAATTATGCCATACTTTTAGCTGAAAATATGTAAAAATATGTATGTTATTGTGCGATGCACATATTTTTTCTCAAAAACGGTAAGTCTGGCGTGGTTTTGACCATAACAAGATTTGTAGAGGCATTCATTACGAACATTTTAAAACAAAAATCTTAATTCTAGGCCTACTAGTTTCCGAGAAAATTAAAATAAACCAAATTATGCCATACTTTTAGCTGAAAATATGTATGTTATTGTGCGATGCACATATTTTTTCTCAAAAACGGTAAGTCTGGCGTGGTTTTGACCATAACAAGATTTGTAGAGGCATTCATTACGAACATTTTAAAACAAAAATCTTAATTCTAGGCCTACTAATTTCCGAGAAAATTAAAATAAACCAAATTATGCCATACTTTTAGCTGAAAATATGTAAAAATATGTATGTTATTGTGCGATGCACATATTTTTTCTCAAAAACGGTAAGTCTGGCGTGGTTTTGACCATAACAAGATTTGTAGAGGCATTCATTACGAACATTTTAAAACAAAAATCTTAATTCTAGGCCTACTAGTTTCCGAGAAAATTAAAATAAACCAAATTATGCCATACTTTTAGCTGAAAATATGTAAAAATATGTATGTTATTGTGCGATGCACATATTTTTTCTCAAAAACGGTAAGTCTGGCGTGGTTTTGACCATAACAAGATTTGTAGAGGCATTCATTACGAACATTTTAAACCAAAAATCTTAATTCTAGGCCTACTAATTTCCGAGAAAATGAAAATAAGCCAAATTATGCCATACTTTTAGCTGAAAATATGTATGTTATTGTGCGATGCACATATTTTTTCTCAAAAACGGTAAGTCTGGCGTGGTTTTGACCATAACAAGATTTGTAGAGGCATTCATTACGAACATTTTAAAACAAAAATCTTAATTCTAGGCCTACTAGTTTCCGAGAAAATTAAAATAAACCAAATTATGCCATACTTTTAGCTGAAAATATGTAAAAATATGTATGTTATTGTGCGATGCACATATTTTTTCTCAAAAACGGTAAGTCTGGCGTGGTTTTGACCATAACAAGATTTGTAGAGGCATTCATTACGAACATTTTAAAACAAAAATCTTAATTCTAGGCCTACTAGTTTCCGAGAAAATTAAAATAAACCAAATTATGCCATACTTTTAGCTGAAAATATGTAAAAATATGTATGTTATTGTGCGATGCACATATTTTTTCTCAAAAACGGTAAGTCTGGCGTGGTTTTGACCATAACAAGATTTGTAGAGGCATTCATTACGAACATTTTAAAACAAAAATCTTAATTCTAGGCCTACTAGTTTCCGAGAAAATTAAAATAAACCAAATTATGCCATACTTTTAGCTGAAAATATGTAAAAATATGTATGTTATTGTGCGATGCACATATTTTTTCTCAAAAACGGTAAGTCTGGCGTGGTTTTGACCATAACAAGATTTGTAGAGGCATTCATTACGAACATTTTAAACCAAAAATCTTAATTCTAGGCCTACTAGTTTCCGAGGAAATGAAAATAAACCAAATTATGCCATACTTTTAGCTGAAAATATGTAAAAATATGTATGTTATTGTGCGATGCACATATTTTTTCTCAAAAACGGTAAGTCTGGCGTGGTTTTGACCATAACAAGATTTGTAGAGGCATTCATTACGAACATTTTAAAACAAAAGTCTTAATTCTAGGCCTACTAGTTTCCAAGGAAATGAAAATAAACCAAATTATGCCATACTTTTAGCTGAAAATATGTATGTTATTGTGCGATGCACATATTTTTTCTCAAAAACGGTAAGTCTGGCGTGGTTTTGACCATAACAAGATTTGTAGAGGCATTCATTACGAACATTTTAAAACAAAAATCTTAATTCTAGGCCTACTAGTTTCCGAGAAAATTAAAATAAACCAAATTATGCCATACTTTTAGCTGAAAATATGTATGTTATTGTGCGATGTACATATTTTTTCTCAAAAACGGTAAGTCTGGCGTGGTTTTGACCATAACAAGATTTGTAGAGGCATTCATTACGAACATTTTAAAACAAAAATCTTAATTCTAGGCCTACTAGTTTCCGAGAAAATTAAAATAAACCAAATTATGCCATACTTTTAGCTGAAAATATGTAAAAATATGTATGTTATTGTGCGATGCACATATTTTTTCTCAAAAACGGTAAGTCTGGCGTGGTTTTGACCATAACAAGATTTGTAGAGGCATTCATTACGAACATTTTAAAACAAAAATCTTAATTCTAGGCCTACTAGTTTCCGAGAAAATTAAAATAAACCAAATTATGCCATACTTTTAGCTGAAAATATGTAAAAATATGTATGTTATTGTGCGATGCACATATTTTTTCTCAAAAACGGTAAGTCTGGCGTGGTTTTGACCATAACAAGATTTGTAGAGGCATTCATTACGAACATTTTAAAACAAAAATCTTAATTCTAGGCCTACTAGTTTCCGAGAAAATTAAAATAAACCAAATTATGCCATACTTTTAGCTGAAAATATGTATGTTATTGTGCGATGCACATATTTTTTCTCAAAAACGGTAAGTCTGGCGTGGTTTTGACCATAACAAGATTTGTAGAGGCATTCATTACGAACATTTTAAAACAAAAATCTTAATTCTAGGCCTACTAGTTTCCGAGAAAATTAAAATAAACCAAATTATGCCATACTTTTAGCTGAAAATATGTAAAAATATGTATGTTATTGTGCGATGCACATATTTTTTCTCAAAAACGGTAAGTCTGGCGTGGTTTTGACCATAACAAGATTTGTAGAGGCATTCATTACGAACATTTTAAAACAAAAATCTTAATTCTAGGCCTACTAGTTTCCGAGAAAATTAAAATAAACCAAATTATGCCATACTTTTAGCTGAAAATATGTAAAAATATGTATGTTATTGTGCGATGCACATATTTTTTCTCAAAAACGGTAAGTCTGGCGTGGTTTTGACCATAACAAGATTTGTAGAGGCATTCATTACGAACATTTTAAAACAAAAATCTTAATTCTAGGCCTACTAGTTTCCGAGAAAATTAAAATAAACCAAATTATGCCATACTTTTAGCTGAAAATATGTATGTTATTGTGCGATGCACATATTTTTTCTCAAAAACGGTAAGTCTGGCGTGGTTTTGACCATAACAAGATTTGTAGAGGCATTCATTACGAACATTTTAAAACAAAAATCTTAATTCTAGGCCTACTAGTTTCCGAGAAAATTAAAATAAACCAAATTATGCCATACTTTTAGCTGAAAATATGTAAAAATATGTATGTTATTGTGCGATGCACATATTTTTTCTCAAAAACGGTAAGTCTGGCGTGGTTTTGACCATAACAAGATTTGTAGAGGCATTCATTACGAACATTTTAAACCAAAAATCTTAATTCTAGGCCTACTAGTTTCCGAGGAAATGAAAATAAACCAAATTATGCCATACTTTTAGCTGAAAATATGTATGTTATTGTGCGATGCACATATTTTTTCTCAAAAACGGTAAGTCTGGCGTGGTTTTGACCATAACAAGATTTGTAGAGGCATTCATTACGAACATTTTAAAACAAAAATCTTAATTCTAGGCCTACTAGTTTCCGAGAAAATTAAAATAAACCAAATTATGCCATACTTTTAGCTGAAAATATGTAAAAATATGTATGTTATTGTGCGATGCACATATTTTTTCTCAAAAACGGTAAGTCTGGCGTGGTTTTGACCATAACAAGATTTGTAGAGGCATTCATTACGAACATTTTAAAACAAAAATCTTAATTCTAGGCCTACTAGTTTCCGAGAAAATTAAAATAAACCAAATTATGCCATACTTTTAGCTGAAAATATGTAAAAATATGTATGTTATTGTGCGATGCACATATTTTTTCTCAAAAACGGCAAGTCTGGCGTGGTTTTGACCATAACAAGATTTGTAGAGGCATTCATTACGAACATTTTAAAACAAAAATCTTAACTCTAGGCCTACTAGTTTCCGAGGAAATGAAAATAAACCAAATTATGCCATACTTTTAGCTGAAAATATGTAAAAATATGTATGTTATTGTGCGATGCACATATTTTTTCTCAAAAACGGTAAGTCTGGCGTGGTTTTGACCATAACAAGATTTGTAGAGGCATTCATTACGAACATTTTAAACCAAAAATCTTAATTCTAGGCCTACTAGTTTCCGAGGAAATTAAAATAAACCAAATTATGCCATACTTTTAGCTGAAAATATGTATGTTATTGTGCGATGCACATATTTTTTCTCAAAAACGGTAAGTCTGGCGTGGTTTTGACCATAACAAGATTTGTAGAGGCATTCATTACGAACATTTTAAACCAAAAATCTTAATTCTAGGCCTACTAGTTTCCGAGAAAATGAAAATAAACCAAATTATGCCATACTTTTAGCTGAAAATATGTAAAAATATGTATGTTATTGTGCGATGCACATATTTTTTCTCAAAAACGGTAAGTCTGGCGTGGTTTTGACCATAACAAGATTTGTAGAGGCATTCATTACGAACATTTTAAAACAAAAATCTTAATTCTAGGCCTACTAGTTTCCGAGGAAATGAAAATAAACCAAATTATGCCATACTTTTAGCTGAAAATATGTAAAAATATGTATGTTATTGTGCGATGCACATATTTTTTCTCAAAAACGGTAAGTCTGGCGTGGTTTTGACCATAACAAGATTTGTAGAGGCATTCATTACGAACATTTTAAAACAAAAATCTTAATTCTAGGCCTACTAGTTTCCGAGAAAATTAAAATAAACCAAATTGTGCCATACTTTTAGCTGAAAATATGTATGTTATTGTGCGATGCACATATTTTTTCTCAAAAACGGTAAGTCTGGCGTGGTTTTGACCATAACAAGATTTGTAGAGGCATTCATTACGAACATTTTAAAACAAAAATCTTAATTCTAGGCCTACTAGTTTCCGAGAAAATTAAAATAAACCAAATTATGCCATACTTTTAGCTGAAAATATGTAAAAATATGTATGTTATTGTGCGATGCACATATTTTTTCTCAAAAACGGTAAGTCTGGCGTGGTTTTGACCGTAACAAGATTTGTAGAGGCATTCATTACGAACATTTTAAAACAAAAATCTTAATTCTAGGCCTACTAGTTTCCGAGAAAATTAAAATAAACCAAATTATGCCATACTTTTAGCTGAAAATATGTAAAAATATGTATGTTATTGTGCGATGCACATATTTTTTCTCAAAAACGGTAAGTCTGGCGTGGTTTTGACCATAACAAGATTTGTAGAGGCATTCATTACGAACATTTTAAACCAAAAATCTTAATTCTAGGCCTACTAGTTTCCGAGGAAATGAAAATAAACCAAATTATGCCATACTTTTAGCTGAAAATATGTAAAAATATGTATGTTATTGTGCGATGCACATATTTTTTCTCAAAAACGGTAAGTCTGGCGTGGTTTTGACCATAACAAGATTTGTAGAGGCATTCATTACGAACATTTTAAACCAAAAATCTTAATTCTAGGCCTACTAGTTTCCGAGGAAATTAAAATAAACCAAATTATGCCATACTTTTAGCTGAAAATATGTATGTTATTGTGCGATGCACATATTTTTTCTCAAAAACGGTAAGTCTGGCGTGGTTTTGACCATAACAAGATTTGTAGAGGCATTCATTACGAACATTTTAAAACAAAAATCTTAATTCTAGGCCTACTAGTTTCCGAGAAAATTAAAATAAACCAAATTATGCCATACTTTTAGCTGAAAATATGTAAAAATATGTATGTTATTGTGCGATGCACATATTTTTTCTCAAAAACGGTAAGTCTGGCGTGGTTTTGACCATAACAAGATTTGTAGAGGCATTCATTACGAACATTTTAAAACAAAAATCTTAATTCTAGGCCTACTAGTTTCCGAGAAAATTAAAATAAACCAAATTATGCCATACTTTTAGCTGAAAATATGTAAAAATATGTATGTTATTGTGCGATGCACATATTTTTTCTCAAAAACGGTAAGTCTGGCGTGGTTTTGACCATAACAAGATTTGTAGAGGCATTCATTACGAACATTTTAAAACAAAAATCTTAATTCTAGGCCTACTAGTTTCCGAGAAAATGAAAATAAACCAAATTATGCCATACTTTTAGCTGAAAATATGTATGTTATTGTGCGATGCACATATTTTTTCTCAAAAACGGTAAGTCTGGCGTGGTTTTGACCATAACAAGATTTGTAGAGGCATTCATTACGAACATTTTAAAACAAAAATCTTAATTCTAGGCCTACTAGTTTCCGAGAAAATTAAAATAAACCAAATTATGCCATACTTTTAGCTGAAAATATGTAAAAATATGTATGTTATTGTGCGATGCACATATTTTTTCTCAAAAACGGTAAGTCTGGCGTGGTTTTGACCATAACAAGATTTGTAGAGGCATTCATTACGAACATTTTAAACCAAAAATCTTAATTCTAGGCCTACTAGTTTCCGAGGAAATGAAAATAAACCAAATTATGCCATACTTTTAGCTGAAAATATGTAAAAATATGTATGTTATTGTGCGATGCACATATTTTTTCTCAAAAACGGTAAGTCTGGCGTGGTTTTGACCATAACAAGATTTGTAGAGGCATTCATTACGAACATTTTAAAACAAAAATCTTAATTCTAGGCCTACTAGTTTCCGAGAAAATTAAAATAAACCAAATTATGCCATACTTTTAGCTGAAAATATGTAAAAATATGTATGTTATTGTGCGATGCACATATTTTTTCTCAAAAACGGTAAGTCTGGCGTGGTTTTGACCATAACAAGATTTGTAGAGGCATTCATTACGAACATTTTAAACCAAAAATCTTAATTCTAGGCCTACTAGTTTCCGAGGAAATGAAAATAAACCAAATTATGCCATACTTTTAGCTGAAAATATGTAAAAATATGTATGTTATTGTGCGATGCACATATTTTTTCTCAAAAACGGTAAGTCTGGCGTGGTTTTGACCATAACAAGATTTGTAGAGGCATTCATTACGAACATTTTAAAACAAAAATCTTAATTCCAGGCCTACTAGTTTCCGAGAAAATTAAAATAAACCAAATTATGCCATACTTTTAGCTGAAAATATGTAAAAATATGTATGTTATTGTGCGATGCACATATTTTTTCTCAAAAACGGTAAGTCTGGCGTGGTTTTGACCATAACAAGATTTGTAGAGGCATTCATTACGAACATTTTAAACCAAAAATCTTATTCTAGGCCTACTAGTTTCCGAGGAAATGAAAATAAACCAAATTATGCCATACTTTTAGCTGAAAATATGTAAAAATATGTATGTTATTGTGCGATGCACATATTTTTTCTCAAAAACGGTAAGTCTGGCGTGGTTTTGACCATAACAAGATTTGTAGAGGCATTCATTACGAACATTTTAAAACAAAAATCTTAATTCTAGGCCTACTAGTTTCCGAGAAAATTAAAATAAACCAAATTATGCCATACTTTTAGCTGAAAATATGTAAAAATATGTATGTTATTGTGCGATGCACAGATTTTTTCTCAAAAACGGTAAGTCTGGCGTGGTTTTGACCATAACAAGATTTGTAGAGGCATTCATTACGAACATTTTAAAACAAAAATCTTAATTCTAGGCCTACTAGTTTCCGAGGAAATGAAAATAAACCAAATTATGCCATACTTTTAGCTGAAAATATGTAAAAATATGTATGTTATTGTGCGATGCACATATTTTTTCTCAAAAACGGTAAGTCTGGCGTGGTTTTGACCATAACAAGATTTGTAGAGGCATTCATTACGAACATTTTAAACCAAAAATCTTAATTCTAGGCCTACTAGTTTCCGAGGAAATGAAAATAAACCAAATTATGCCATACTTTTAGCTGAAAATATGTATGTTATTGTGCGATGCACATATTTTTTCTCAAAAACGGTAAGTCTGGCGTGGTTTTGACCATAACAAGATTTGTAGAGGCATTCATTACGAACATTCTAAAACAAAAATCTTAATTCTAGGCCTACTAGTTTCCGAGGAAATGAAAATAAACCAAATTATGCCATACTTTTAGCTGAAAATATGTATGTTATTGTGCGATGCACATATTTTTTCTCAAAAACGGTAAGTCTGGCGTGGTTTTGACCATAACAAGATTTGTAGAGGCATTCATTACGAACATTTTAAAACAAAAATCTTAATTCTAGGCCTACTAGTTTCCGAGGAAATGAAAATAAACCAAATTATGCCATACTTTTAGCTGAAAATATGTAAAAATATGTATGTTATTGTGCGATGCACATATTTTTTCTCAAAAACGGTAAGTCTGGCGTGGTTTTGACCATAACAAGATTTGTAGAGGCATTCATTACGAACATTTTAAAATAAAAATCTTAATTCTAGGCCTACTAGTTTCCGAGAAAATTAAAATAAACCAAATTATGCCATACTTTTAGCTGAAAATATGTAAAAATATGTATGTTATTGTGCGATGCACATATTTTTTCTCAAAAACGGTAAGTCTGGCGTGGTTTTGACCATAACAAGATTTGTAGAGGCATTCATTACGAACATTTTAAAACAAAAATCTTAATTCTAGGCCTACTAGTTTCCGAGAAAATTAAAATAAACCAAATTATGCCATACTTTTAGCTGAAAATATGTAAAAATATGTATGTTATTGTGCGATGCACATATTTTTTCTCAAAAACGGTAAGTCTGGCGTGGTTTTGAACATATCAAGATTTGTAGAGGCATTCATTACGAACATTTTAAAACAAAAATCTTAATTCTAGGCCTACTAGTTTCCGAGAAAATTAAAATAAACCAAATTATGCCATACTTTTAGCTGAAAATATGTAAAAATATGTATGTTATTGTGCGATGCACATATTTTTTCTCAAAAACGGTAAGTCTGGCGTGGTTTTGACCATAACAAGATTTGTAGAGGCATTCATTACGAACATTTTAAAACAAAAATTTTAATTCTAGGCCTACTAGTTTCCGAGGAAATGAAAATAAACCAAATTATGCCATACTTTTAGCTGAAAATATGTAAAAATATGTATGTTATTGTGCGATGCACATATTTTTTCTCAAAAACGGTAAGTCTGGCGTGGTTTTGACCATAACAAGATTTGTAGAGGCATTCATTACGAACATTTTAAACCAAAAATCTTAATTCTAGGCCTACTAGTTTCCGAGGAAATGAAAATAAACCAAATTATGCCATACTTTTAGCTGAAAATATGTAAAAATATGTATGTTATTGTGCGATGCACATATTTTTTCTCAAAAACGGTAAGTCTGGCGTGGTTTTGACCATGACAAGATTTGTAGAGGCATTCATTACGAACATTTTAAAACAAAAATCTTAATTCTAGGCCTACTAGTTTCCGAGAAAATTAAAATAAACCAAATTATGCCATACTTTTAGCTGAAAATATGTAAAAATATGTATGTTATTGTGCGATGCACATATTTTTTCTCAAAAACGGTAAGTCTGGCGTGGTTTTGACCATAACAAGATTTGTAGAGGCATTCATTACGAACATTTTAAACCAAAAATCTTAATTCTAGGCCTACTAGTTTCCGAGGAAATGAAAATAAACCAAATTATGCCATACTTTTAGCTGAAAATATGTAAAAATATGTATGTTATTGTGCGATGCACATATTTTTTCTCAAAAACGGTAAGTCTGGCGTGGTTTTGACCATAACAAGATTTGTAGAGGCATTCATTACGAACATTTTAAAACAAAAATCTTAATTCCAGGCCTACTAGTTTCCGAGAAAATTAAAATAAACCAAATTATGCCATACTTTTAGCTGAAAATATGTAAAAATATGTATGTTATTGTGCGATGCACATATTTTTTCTCAAAAACGGTAAGTCTGGCGTGGTTTTGACCATAACAAGATTTGTAGAGGCATTCATTACGAACATTTTAAAACAAAAATCTTAATTCTAGGCCTACTAGTTTCCGAGAAAATTAAAATAAACCAAATTATGCCATACTTTTAGCTGAAAATATGTAAAAATATGTATGTTATTGTGCGATGCACATATTTTTTCTCAAAAACGGTAAGTCTGGCGTGGTTTTGACCATAACAAGATTTGTAGAGGCATTCATTACGAACATTTTAAAACAAAAATCTTAATTCTAGGCCTACTAGTTTCCGAGAAAATGAAAATAAACCAAATTATGCCATACTTTTAGCTGAAAATATGTATGTTATTGTGCGATGCACATATTTTTTCTCAAAAACGGTAAGTCTGGCGTGGTTTTGACCATAACAAGATTTGTAGAGGCATTCATTACGAACATTTTAAAACAAAAATCTTAATTCTAGGCCTACTAGTTTCCGAGAAAATTAAAATAAACCAAATTATGCCATACTTTTAGCTGAAAATATGTAAAAATATGTATGTTATTGTGCGATGCACATATTTTTTCTCAAAAACGGTAAGTCTGGCGTGGTTTTGACCATAACAAGATTTGTAGAGGCATTCATTACGAACATTTTAAACCAAAAATCTTATTCTAGGCCTACTAGTTTCCGAGGAAATGAAAATAAACCAAATTATGCCATACTTTTAGCTGAAAATATGTAAAAATATGTATGTTATTGTGCGATGCACATATTTTTTCTCAAAAACGGTAAGTCTGGCGTGGTTTTGACCATAACAAGATTTGTAGAGGCATTCATTACGAACATTTTAAAACAAAAATCTTAATTCTAGGCCTACTAGTTTCCGAGAAAATTAAAATAAACCAAATTATGCCATACTTTTAGCTGAAAATATGTAAAAATATGTATGTTATTGTGCGATGCACATATTTTTTCTCAAAAACGGTAAGTCTGGCGTGGTTTTGACCATAACAAGATTTGTAGAGGCATTCATTACGAACATTTTAAAACAAAAATCTTAATTCTAGGCCTACTAGTTTCCGAGGAAATGAAAATAAACCAAATTATGCCATACTTTTAGCTGAAAATATGTAAAAATATGTATGTTATTGTGCGATGCACATATTTTTTCTCAAAAACGGTAAGTCTGGCGTGGTTTTGACCATAACAAGATTTGTAGAGGCATTCATTACGAACATTTTAAACCAAAAATCTTAATTCTAGGCCTACTAGTTTCCGAGGAAATGAAAATAAACCAAATTATGCCATACTTTTAGCTGAAAATATGTATGTTATTGTGCGATGCACATATTTTTTCTCAAAAACGGTAAGTCTGGCGTGGTTTTGACCATAACAAGATTTGTAGAGGCATTCATTACGAACATTTTAAAACAAAAATCTTAATTCTAGGCCTACTAGTTTCCGAGGAAATGAAAATAAACCAAATTATGCCATACTTTTAGCTGAAAATATGTATGTTATTGTGCGATGCACATATTTTTTCTCAAAAACGGTAAGTCTGGCGTGGTTTTGACCATAACAAGATTTGTAGAGGCATTCATTACGAACATTTTAAAACAAAAATCTTAATTCTAGGCCTACTAGTTTCCGAGGAAATGAAAATAAACCAAATTATGCCATACTTTTAGCTGAAAATATGTAAAAATATGTATGTTATTGTGCGATGCACATATTTTTTCTCAAAAACGGTAAGTCTGGCGTGGTTTTGACCATAACAAGATTTGTAGAGGCATTCATTACGAACATTTTAAAATAAAAATCTTAATTCTAGGCCTACTAGTTTCCGAGAAAATTAAAATAAACCAAATTATGCCATACTTTTAGCTGAAAATATGTAAAAATATGTATGTTATTGTGCGATGCACATATTTTTTCTCAAAAACGGTAAGTCTGGCGTGGTTTTGACCATAACAAGATTTGTAGAGGCATTCATTACGAACATTTTAAAACAAAAATCTTAATTCTAGGCCTACTAGTTTCCGAGAAAATTAAAATAAACCAAATTATGCCATACTTTTAGCTGAAAATATGTAAAAATATGTATGTTATTGTGCGATGCACATATTTTTTCTCAAAAACGGTAAGTCTGGCGTGGTTTTGACCATAACAAGATTTGTAGAGGCATTCATTACGAACATTTTAAAACAAAAATTTTAATTCTAGGCCTACTAGTTTCCGAGGAAATGAAAATAAACCAAATTATGCCATACTTTTAGCTGAAAATATGTAAAAATATGTATGTTATTGTGCGATGCACATATTTTTTCTCAAAAACGGTAAGTCTGGCGTGGTTTTGACCATAACAAGATTTGTAGAGGCATTCATTACGAACATTTTAAACCAAAAATCTTAATTCTAGGCCTACTAGTTTCCGAGGAAATGAAAATAAACCAAATTATGCCATACTTTTAGCTGAAAATATGTAAAAATATGTATGTTATTGTGCGATGCACATATTTTTTCTCAAAAACGGTAAGTCTGGCGTGGTTTTGACCATAACAAGATTTGTAGAGGCATTCATTACGAACATTTTAAAACAAAAATCTTAATTCTAGGCCTACTAGTTTCCGAGAAAATTAAAATAAACCAAATTATGCCATACTTTTAGCTGAAAATATGTAAAAATATGTATGTTATTGTGCGATGCACATATTTTTTCTCAAAAACGGTAAGTCTGGCGTGGTTTTGACCATAACAAGATTTGTAGAGGCATTCATTACGAACATTTTAAACCAAAAATCTTAATTCTAGGCCTACTAGTTTCCGAGGAAATGAAAATAAACCAAATTATGCCATACTTTTAGCTGAAAATATGTAAAAATATGTATGTTATTGTGCGATGCACATATTTTTTCTCAAAAACGGTAAGTCTGGCGTGGTTTTGACCATAACAAGATTTGTAGAGGCATTCATTACGAACATTTTAAAACAAAAATCTTAATTCTAGGCCTACTAGTTTCCGAGAAAATTAAAATAAACCAAATTATGCCATACTTTTAGCTGAAAATATGTAAAAATATGTATGTTATTGTGCGATGCACATATTTTTTCTCAAAAACGGTAAGTCTGGCGTGGTTTTGACCATAACAAGATTTGTAGAGGCATTCATTACGAACATTTTAAAACAAAAATCTTAATTCTAGGCCTACTAGTTTCCGAGGAAATGAAAATAAACCAAATTATGCCATACTTTTAGCTGAAAATATGTAAAAATGTGTATGTTATTGTGCGATGCACATATTTTTTCTCAAAAACGGTAAGTCTGGCGTGGTTTTGACCATAACAAGATTTGTAGAGGCATTCATTACGAACATTTTAAAACAAAAATCTTAATTCTAGGCCTACTAGTTTCCGAGGAAATGAAAATAAACCAAATTATGCCATACTTTTAGCTGAAAATATGTATGTTATTGTGCGATGCACATATTTTTTCTCAAAAACGGTAAGTCTGGCGTGGTTTTGACCATAACAAGATTTGTAGAGGCATTCATTACGAACATTTTAAAACAAAAATCTTAATTCTAGGCCTACTAGTTTCCGAGGAAATGAAAATAAACCAAATTATGCCATACTTTTAGCTGAAAATATGTATGTTATTGTGCGATGCACATATTTTTTCTCAAAAACGGTAAGTCTGGCGTGGTTTTGACCATAACAAGATTTGTAGAGGCATTCATTACGAACATTTTAAACCAAAAATCTTAATTCTAGGCCTACTAGTTTCCGAGGAAATGAAAATAAACCAAATTATGCCATACTTTTAGCTGAAAATATGTAAAAATATGTATGTTATTGTGCGATGCACATATTTTTTCTCAAAAACGGTAAGTCTGGCGTGGTTTTGACCATAACAAGATTTGTAGAGGCATTCATTACGAACATTTTAAACCAAAAATCTTAATTCTAGGCCTACTAGTTTCCGAGGAAATGAAAATAAACCAAATTATGCCATACTTTTAGCTGAAAATATGTAAAAATATGTATGTTATTGTGCGATGCACATATTTTTTCTCAAAAACGGTAAGTCTGGCGTGGTTTTGACCATAACAAGATTTGTAGAGGCATTCATTACGAACATTTTAAAACAAAAATCTTAATTCTAGGCCTACTAGTTTCCGAGAAAATTAAAATAAACCAAATTATGCCATACTTTTAGCTGAAAATATGTAAAAATATGTATGTTATTGTGCGATGCACATATTTTTTCTCAAAAACGTTAAGTCTGGCGTGGTTTTGACCATAACAAGATTTGTAGAGGCATTCATTACGAACATTTTAAACCAAAAATCTTAATTCTAGGCCTACTAGTTTCCGAGGAAATGAAAATAAACCAAATTATGCCATACTTTTAGCTGAAAATATGTAAAAATATGTATGTTATTGTGCGATGCACATATTTTTTCTCAAAAACGGTAAGTCTGGCGTGGTTTTGACCATAACAAGATTTGTAGAGGCATTCATTACGAACATTTTAAAACAAAAATCTTAATTCTAGGCCTACTAGTTTCCGAGAAAATTAAAATAAACCAAATTATGCCATACTTTTAGCTGAAAATATGTAAAAATATGTATGTTATTGTGCGATGCACATATTTTTTCTCAAAAACGGTAAGTCTGGCGTGGTTTTGACCATAACAAGATTTGTAGAGGCATTCATTACGAACATTTTAAAACAAAAATCTTAATTCTAGGCCTACTAGTTTCCGAGGAAATGAAAATAAACCAAATTATGCCATACTTTTAGCTGAAAATATGTAAAAATATGTATGTTATTGTGCGATGCACATATTTTTTCTCAAAAACGGTAAGTCTGGCGTGGTTTTGACCATAACAAGATTTGTAGAGGCATTCATTACGAACATTTTAAAACAAAAATCTTAATTCTAGGCCTACTAGTTTCCGAGGAAATGAAAATAAACCAAATTATGCCATACTTTTAGCTGAAAATATGTATGTTATTGTGCGATGCACATATTTTTTCTCAAAAACGGTAAGTCTGGCGTGGTTTTGACCATAACAAGATTTGTAGAGGCATTCATTACGAGCATTTTAAAACAAAAATCTTAATTCTAGGCCTACTAGTTTCCGAGGAAATGAAAATAAACCAAATTATGCCATACTTTTAGCTGAAAATATGTATGTTATTGTGCGATGCACATATTTTTTCTCAAAAACGGTAAGACTGGCGTGGTTTTGACCATAACAAGATTTGTAGAGGCATTCATTACGAACATTTTAAAACAAAAATCTTAATTCTAGGCCTACTAGTTTCCCAGAAAATGAAAATAAACCAAATTATGCCATACTTTTAGCTGAAAATATGTAAAAATATGTATGTTATTGTGCGATGCACATATTTTTTCTGAAAAACGGTAAGTCTGGCGTGGTTTTGACCATAACAAGATTTGTAGAGGCATTCATTACGAACATTTTAAAACAAAAATCTTAATTCTAGGCCTACTAGTTTCCGAGAAAATTAAAATAAACCAAATTATGCCATACTTTTAGCTGAAAATATGTAAAAATATGTATGTTATTGTGCGATGCACATATTTTTTCTTAAAAACGGTAAGTCTGGCGTGGTTTTGACCATAACAAGATTTGTAGAGGCATTCATTACGAACATTTTAAAACAAAAATTTTAATTCTAGGCCTACTAGTTTCCGAGAAAATTAAAATAAACCAAATTATGCCATACTTTTAGCTGAAAATATGTAAAAATATGTATGTTATTGTGCGATGCACATATTTTTTCTCAAAAACGGTAAGTCTGGCGTGGTTTTGACCATAACAAGATTTGTAGAGGCATTCATTACGAACATTTTAAAACAAAAATCTTAATTCTAGGCTTACTAGTTTCCGAGAAAATTAAAATAAACCAAATTATGCCATACTTTTAGCTGAAAATATGTAAAAATATGTATGTTATTGTGCGATGCACATATTTTTTCTCAAAAACGGTAAGTCTGGCGTGGTTTTGACCATAACAAGATTTGTAGAGGCATTCATTACGAACATTTTAAAACAAAAATCTTAATTCTAGGCCTACTAGTTTCCGAGAAAATTAAAATAAACCAAATTATGCCATACTTTTAGCTGAAAATATGTATGTTATTGTGCGATGCACATATTTTTTCTCAAAAACGGTAAGTCTGGCGTGGTTTTGACCATAACAAGATTTGTAGAGGCATTCATTACGAACATTTTAAAACAAAAATCTTAATTCTAGGCCCACTAGTTTCCGAGAAAA